>OX439440.1:4988396-7488396 GCA_949320045.1 Scotopteryx bipunctaria
AGGTATACATTTGAGTCTAATGAAGTTAAGACCGTCCGTGAAGCAAGGGGGGCCCGCTGCATTTTCATAGATATCTAGTCCCTAAACTATTCCATATTTCAGTTTGCGGCATGTTTATTTTTTGTGATTTTCAGACAATTTCTTCCAAATTCCCATTTTAGGTGTTTCGGTAGTACAGTAAGGTACGATGTGTTGTGTGGACTTTATT
This sequence comes from Scotopteryx bipunctaria, assembly GCA_949320045.1. Taxonomy (NCBI): domain Eukaryota; kingdom Metazoa; phylum Arthropoda; class Insecta; order Lepidoptera; family Geometridae; genus Scotopteryx; species Scotopteryx bipunctaria. The sequence goes on from OX439440.1 coordinate 4,988,605, forward strand.
CATGCACATTCCCGACTAATTAGCATAAAAGGTTGCAAAGTGACTAATTTCAGTACGATACTCCATCTATCTATTTATACCTCTTAACCTGACTGACTGACTGATTGATTAATCATCGCCGAGCCGAAACCGCTGAAGCTAGTAAGCTGAAACTTGGAAGGTAGTCCTTTTATAGCAGAAGCACTATACTTTTCGAAATTCAACCCCTAATGGGGTGAAAAGGGGTAAAAACGTTTGAATGGAACTATTTAGCGCGTCATACGATTTGCTTGAAACTCGGTTCGGATACTGTAAATGCAAAATAAATGGACGCGTGTTTCAGGATTCTTCAAAACTACCCTTAAAAAGGGGTGTAATGGGGTATCAAAGTTAGTGTTGGAACTTTTTAACAGGCTGTGCGAATGGCTTGAAACTCAGTTTGAAATTAACGCATACGACGTCACGGGCAACAGCAAGTCTGCTATAAATTTTGATGAAAACTAAAACTGCATCATTGGATTTTTTTTAAATCAATATTCCTAGCCAGGAATCGAACCCGTTAATTTTAGTAAAAAAACACAAATATAACATTACACCATTCGATGGTGTCGCTAATAAGGAACTAATTAATTCTGGGAAGTAATGACATACGGCAAACTTAAGGAAAGTGTTGGTTTTTAATAAACTGTTTCATATTTTAAAGTAATGTCTTCAACAATCATACCTACATTACGTGTACCTTGTTCAAAATGTTGCGCAATATTTTTTTCAACAAACAGCCGCAGCGCAGTCATCTTCACGAAAAAATATTCCAAAATATTTTATTGCGACGCATGGTCCTGTGCCATGGCCAGAGAGGTCACCGGGTCTTACCCCTTTAGATTATTTTCACTGGGGTTTGTAAAACTAAACTTACAAAAACACATAAAATGCAATTTTATTGATGACTTGAAACGATCTTTGGAAAATATTCTAAACGGAATCAATAATATTGTAATGCTGAATGCAGTACATACATACATACATACATACATACATACATACATACTTGAGACGTCGAATCCAGCTATATATTGAAAAAAACAATGGCCATCATTTTCAACGATTAATCAGTTAGGTTTAATAGGTACATAGCGTAAGAAAAATAAAAAAAGAATTTTGTTAAAATCCAACACTTTCCTTAAGTTTGCTGCACCTATGTCATAATTTCACAGAATTCGTTCCTTTTTAGCGACACTGTCGATTCCTGGCTAGGAAAATTAATTATTCAAAAATCCAATGATGCAGTTTTAGTTTTCATTAAAATGGGGCCAGAGACTCCTTTGAGTACATTTCGCTATTCCTCATAGTTTCGGATCAGGCCATGTACGCCCACTTGAAAAAATCATTCTCTATATTTTCATCTTCTTATGTAAAAACTTTAACAATAAGTATATATCTCTCTCTAGCATCCAACATTTTCAACTTATTTTGTAGTTGTTTCAAAGTTGAAAAAACTAATTTAAGGATACGGATTATTAACAGCAAGTTAGCTAATTATTTCACTAAAAACACACATTATTACCTTATTACGACGCAATGAACCTTTATTTTCTAGTTTTCAAACTGACGGGAAACTTTGTTGTGCTGCGTGGTAGGTAGGTACTTTCAACTTCGTAACTTTTATAATTATCACAAAACTATCGTTCTAAGGCAATAAGTATCGAAGGAAGAAGCAAATATTTCGAATGTTTGGATCGTGGACAATTAAACCACGGGACGCGTAATGCTCGAAAAAGTAATGCAAATAACTGGCGACCAATTCTTACGGGGTACCGGGGGATTGCTACAGTGCTTTAATTCAGTATATATCGTTGTCACTCTCTTACAATACACTAGTGACGAAACATAGGTACTCGATAAAATTATATCGATAAAAATGAATGAATGACGATAAATTAATGTAGAAGTATGAATTACCTACTTTTTAATTAGAAACTGTAATACATGTTACCGGCAATCTGTATAATTCAGGTATTATATACAATAGGTACCTAGGCAATGTATAGAATTACCTGGGGCATTCAGGCAATATATGATATATTATGAATATTATTGGCCATTACATATGTATTTACCTAGGTAACGTATACAATTCCCAGGGATTGTATAGAGTACCTCCGGCAAAGTGTAAAGTAAATAGATTTTAGTCTGTATTTATTAATGTTATGCAAGTACCTACCTACCTATAGAATGACGGACAAATAAACTAAGTTATTGAATGATCTAGCGAGCTTATCTGAAGTGACTTACTGCACCGAAGATAAATTTACCTGTGAAGTTGCCGTTTTCCTTTGTCGTCCAATAACTGTGGTCAACAACGATGAATTAAAGTCGATTGTGGATCTACGGCTGAGCTACCAAGCAGATTTCGACGAAGCATCAAAACAATGATGGTCCATTTGCGTCTAATTGGAAGGGTAAAAGAGCTTGACAAGTGGGTGCCACGCCACATGAACTGAACGATCGCCAGCGAAATGTATGTGTTGAGCTTACAGCCTTTCGTTGTTAATAAACACAAAAATGAAGGAGTCTTAAACCGCATTGTCACTTGCGCCAAAAAATGATTAGTTTTTAACTCTTTAACATTGCACACTCTACTGCACTAAACACAACAAGTGGTAGGCACGACACTCAACGACTTTCAATGAACGCAGCTATATTCTTATATTGAACCCACCGACTTTATCGACAACAAGATCTACCTACGTATTTCCCAACACTGTATTCACGCTCAAAGAAAAGTTCCAAGGCTCAAAAAGGTCAAGGTATGTAAAAAAGTTCTGTTTGTTATTAGAAACAATGTCATTTAGCACCTTTGTTCCAAAACTCTCAGACCGAATAAAAAGAAAAGACGCCGCGCCTCGAACAACATAAGTGAAGCCCCTTTTTATCTGTGTGTTGGTTTTGAAGTTTTGTGTTCCAAGTAACCTAAAATTCGTAGTATAATAATTAAGAAACTATGTTATTTGACAAACTTACAAGTAAAAGAGTAAATGTAAGACATTTTATGTGATTTGCTGCGGTTTTTACAAGTTTTCACTACACAGGAAGGCATAATTCTAATTTTAAATTTTAAGTTTACTAGACGACGACTCGAGAGCGATGAGCATGGTTTTCGTGTAGGTGTCTGCGTGAGCGTGTATGTTTACTTGCAGGAGCACGGTTTTGGGTGGCTTCACTTTTGTTGTTCGCGGCGTAGTGTCTTTTCTTTTTATTCGGTCCGAGCCAAAACTCAGCACGTTCGGGAAAAAATACGTTGAAAAAATAATTAAAGCAGTATTTTTTTCTGCTACGCACAGTTTTCCGACTTCAGCAAACCATTTTGATACTTCGAGGTTTCATATCAATTTCTTTCGAAAGCTTTGAAATTATAAGTAAGCACCGAAGTGTAAAATATGAAAGAAGGATAAAGTATTGAAGCGATGGTTGGATCGTGATTGAACTATGCCGATGACCAGGCTTTACTTGCGTCATCGGCAGATGAGTTGCAGGAGATGGTAACAATTATGCGTGGAGCTTTTGAAAGGAAAGGAATGGAAGTGAATGAAGCGAAAGAAGTATGTCAGGATCGTAGCGAATGGAGATCCGTGATCTCTGCCTACCCCTATGGAAACAGGCGTGATATTATGTATGCATAAATGCGAAAATTTGTGAGGATGTGTAGATGTGTGGATGTGGCGATGTATGTTTGTGCCTCAATCACGCCATAACAGCTGAAAACCTTTGAATGAAACTTGGAATATACATAGGGGAGAGGTGGCATGAAAGGGACACGTATTGAAAGGGACAGTTCAAATAACTGGTAAAATAAAAACATTTTCGAACAAACACTATTTTTGTCGTATGGCAACCTCGACGCGAGTTCGTTCGTGGCTAACTTCATACTCCTGTCATTTCAAACATGGCAGATTCGTGCGAGTGTTGATAATGTGATTGAATAGTATTTTTTCCGTTATGATTGTGAAACGTTTTATCGAGTGCTGCGAGTTAATTATTTATGTGTGAATCACAGTTTAAGATAGGCTGGACATCCAAAAATACGAGAACATAAGGTCAGTGAACTTTAATTTGAAATTGTAGATCTTGTGGTTATGTTTTAAATTTTTGTGTGATATTTATGAAAGGGACACAACAAACGGTTATGAATGGGACGTCCCTTTCATAACTGTCTCTTTCAAGACTGCTATTTTTCACTAGGTTTCTAATAATTTTTTTACTTCTTTTTCAGTTTAAAAATGCCACCTAAAAAGAGAACGCGTCTCGATGCACACAAAATTGAAGAGGCAGTGAATGAAGTATTACAAAAATACATTTCTGTAAGATCGGCTGCGAAGATATTTAATGTAAGAAAATGACATTTGCATAGATTGGTCGCATAAGCTAAAGCTTCTGAATGTATTTAATCTGTTTATGAACCAAACATTGGCAATAAAAAAGTTTTCAAAAAGTCTTAAGAAAAGCTACTAATCATTTTTAAGTTCTTTATATCTGAGAAAAATATTATAATATTGTTTTTTCTGTTTAGGTTATATAAAAGTGCTTAGTTATATTAATATTTAAGATGAAAATGGTAATATTTAATAATGATAATAATTCTTGTCACTTTTAAATTTGATTTTTAACATACTTAAGTTGTTTTGAATACAAATTTCCTAGAAATTTGGTACTGTCCCTTTCATAAATTACTGCGTCCCTTTCAATGCAGTCCATTTATGAAAGGGACAAAATATACATTTTTTAAAGATGCGAAAATAAACAACTAAGAATTGATTAATGACAATTATTGTATTTTATTTCAATAGTTTAATATTAAACGCTTCCTATGCGACTCCAACCTGTTTCAAATATTTTCTCAATCACGTACTAGGGCCTCAAGATCAAAAATGTCCCTTTCATGCCACCTCTCCCCTAGTATGTGTGCTGGAATAACATATAGGCTACTTTTCGTCCAGATAGCACGCGAGCGAAAGCTAGTTATGCATAAAACAGGCATTCGTACCTAGATTATAGTGATAGCACATAGATCAAACCCGCAGTTCGTTTGTGTGCAGATTGGCTTTCATTCATAGTAGAATACCTCTAGTCGTTATGTTTCCCTGGTAGAAATAGACACCCAGGCGGGTTTAACATTTGGCTCGTTTTCAGTTTGGCTCACCTGAAAACATTTTCTCGTTACGAAGTAGTTTATTGATTCTTTTTTAAATCTAACTTCATTTGGGAATCTTTGACATACAGTAGAGATCCTTATTCGTTCCTATAAGGATCTCTACTCTATTTATTCTTTGACCACCTTGTATGCAGACCGGTATAACATGATAGCTGCATCAGAGTACTAGGCCCTGAACTAGACCCACATTCAGCCACTTGATTTTAAATGAATCATATAAATCATTTCTCTTCGATCTTCTTCGACCACATTCCACTAGAAAGCTTATTTTTTTTAATTTTCACCTATATAATTTCATATTTTGGGTTGCTACTCATTTAATTTTCTTTAATTTCCAGCCAAGTTTTTGCGCAAAAACAGGCATTCGTAAATGTAGTGATAGCACACAGATAAAACCCGTTGCAGTTCGTTTGTGTGCAGATTGGCTTTCATTCATAGTAGAACACCTCTCGTCGTTATGTTTCCCTGGTAGAAATAGACACCCAGGCGGGTTTAACATTTGGCTCGTTTTCAGTTTGGCTCGCCTGAAAACATTTTCTCGTTACGAGTAGTTTAATATATATTTTTTTTAATCGAATTTAATTTGGGAACTTTTGTCGTACAGTAGAGATTCCATAAGGATTTTTGTGGTACTCCGACCATGTCGGTCCCATAAAGATCTCTACTCTATTTATTCTTTGACCAGCTTGTATGCAGACCGGTATAGCATGATAGCTGCATCAGAGTGCCAGGCTCTGAACCAGACCCACATTCAGCCAATTGATTTTAAATTAATCATGGTTGAAGAAGACTATATTCTACTAGAAAGTTATTTTTTTTTTTGTAAATTTTCACCTATATAATTGGGATGGGTGACTGCAAATAGCATTACGAGCTGAGCGCTTCCGTGCTTCGGAGGGCACGTTAAATAGTCGGTCCCGGCTTTTAAGTCGTTAAGCCATGACGGAGGCCTAAAAACTCCGTCACAAGAGTTGGCCACTAGCTCATACGAACTTACTTACCTATATAATTCCGTATTTTAGGTTCCTACTCATTTAATTTTCTTTAAGTTCCAGCCAAGTGTTGTATTTCAAATCGATTCCCGATTCCTCACCTATTAAGAATATGTTGGAATATTTCGATGATAAAATTAAAATTCATCGAGTTAAATAGACGCTTTGTTACCCTACGCGTGCATACAAATACTCGTATGCACGCGTAGACGTAGCGACAGTAGCGAGCTTTCATTCAATCGCCAGTAAAGCTCTCTCAACGCTGTTTCCCTTGTTGAAACCAAGGCGGTTCAACGTTTGGCTCGTTTTCAGTTTAGCTCGCCTGCATCGCAGTTAGAAAACATTTTTTACCCTATACAAAATTTATAACTTTTTATTTATTTATTTAAATCAATATTACAATGCCATTACAGTACCTGAGCACCAAAGTGACAATGCAAAACCCTACTTGAATACCTGTCTTACATAAAAAATGTATGACCATATCTGTGAATTTCGTCACGCTAATATTAAATATACCTATACCTACTATAAACATCTCCTACACATTGGCTGCTGAATATTTGAAGGGCTCGCGTAAACTTGCTGTGAGGCAGTTTAATAAGTTTGACAGAGGACCTCAAAGATGTAAAACTATTTGGATTGAGCCTTTTCATTTACATCTGTGATGCAAGGTTAACTACATTTTTCAAAATATCCACCTAAATAATTCCGCATTGATGTTCTGTAATTTCCTGCTAAGTATGTCGTATTTTAAATTAATACTTTGCCTAATGAAATGAAATTAATCGAGTCAGATAAGCGTTTTTTGGCGAGTTTTAACCCTTCACCACAAAATTTAATACAATCTAATGATTTACTTACGTAGACGTAGACGTACAAACAGACAAAATATTCTGACCCAGTTTTTTTTGTGTATGTGTGAAAGAATCTAGTATCAGAAGCCAAGATCCACTTTGGATCGTTACGCTACGTCAGTAAGGTATCTATGTGCTATGCAGGGTGGCTTTCATGCAACCTCGAATGAAACTATCTCAAAACTATGTTTCCCTGGTAGAAACAAGAAACCCAGGCGGGTTTAACATTTGGCTCGTTTTCAGTTTAACTCGCCTGAATCGCAGTGAACAACATTTTATAACTTTCACAATTTATAAAATACTAGCGGGGCTGGGCAGTTTAATAATTCTGCCGTAGACATACATAAAAAGGGGCAAATATGAAAGCATCGACGGGGACCTAGATTTTGAGAAAACATTATGTTATTTTATTTTGATATCGAGACAGTTTGTAGAGCAAGACAGACCAAAACATCTACCTAAATAATTCCATATTAATTGACATAGGTAAAAACAAATCTACAACATTTAAGGTGAATTAAGTTTTGTACCTACATTATGTACAAACCTCAATTCACAATTTAATAGTAGTGTTTTATCCAACCAGTTACTACGCTATGTACTCAATGTTCAGAACCCAGATGGATAGTAGCACAGACATTTTCGGAGCATTTTCTCTGCCTTACTTTCCTTCTTTCACTTTCAAAAGCGCTGTTTCCTCATGGTTATATTAGGTTGTCATACCAGTATGACTATGAGGATATACATGTCCTCGTAGTCATATTATCATTTTTGCACCTCCTGTAGTAGGTATCTAGGTACATTTTTTCTTAGGATTAGTGTAAATATAATAACAGTATATATACTGTTACTGGCCTATGCTAGGTTACTAGGATATGTAAAAAACAAGAAAATAAGAAAAACCCAGTACCTGCTAAAAACTGTAAGCTACCGTGTACAATTAGGTACTAACGGCGTCGATTAAAATAAATAAATAATAACACCCAACAGTCACATACATAGTCCTGACCATACTAAGTCCTTTTATTACTACATAAGGTAGATTCCTTATTCTGATTACTAAATTACTTTGTTTTTTTTTTTATTTAATTTCCGGCTCATTCAAATATACCAATTCATCCCTACTTCTTCGAGATTTTTAGTGAAATGAAAACCCATGGGGAAAATAAAGCTTTAAAAATTGATTAGATAAAATAATTGTGTTAAAATTTATGTTTGTAAGTTGGATAAACATAACAATACTTTAACACCATCAAGTGCATCAAAACATTTTCGCCGTTCTGTGCATGCATTCGTCCAAGGTGCATGCACTTCTGGTGAGCTTTTCATTCATAATTTCCTATAACAGTTCTCGCAAGTTATGTGTTCCTGGTACAATTTCAGGCGGAAAATCCGCCCGCCTGGGTTTTGCACTTGCACAAACAATACTGATACATAAAACCATGAAAAGCTCTTTTGAAATTATTTATAAATCAAGCAGCAATAGCGTAAAGAAATAACAGGCAATCGACCCATAACTAAATTATTTAAAAGTGAGTTATTTTTAAAAAATTAGAGAATTCGAATTAGTGTTAGATTAAGTTAGTATTAAACAAAACTGTAAACTTCCGTCCGAAATTAAGGCTATTTTTTTATTAAATAATTTTAACTATTGTTTGAAAATAAAACAATTTGGAGACCATTGTGAGCCTCTCTTTCTCTCTATCTCTCATCGTTCCTCCACACGCTGAGGATTATGGTCAATTTAATATTTATTTTGGGAACGCAGGATCTACCTCTACCGTTTTCTGTCTAGCGCGATTCTCATACATAACCGTGTACAATTTTGAAAGTATTTCACTCGATTTGTCCATCTTCGCACTTCTTTCTCATCTTCCAATCGGTGTACCATTTGCTTTTTTGAATACCATAAAAACACCACAGTCTATAAAATTGAGTGGCACTATACACGCAAATATATATATACGTACAAATCTTGCTTGAAGATTAACTAGAAATCAACAAAGTAATCAAATTCTTACTTGATAATTGTTTTTACATCATTAACTGCATCACAAAACATCGTGAAATGAAAATATTATCGTTTTATGCATTGTGCATTGGCGCAGTCCTATGATCCTACATCCACCAAGCCACACCTGGGCACAACAAGATAGCAAGATTCTTTCCAATTCCTTTCTGAAAATGTTTGTTTTATGCATGTATTGGCCAAGTACTAGTCAGGTTTTCATGCATAAATTCGTACGATATTTATTGCAGTCATGTGTTCCTAGTATAATTTCAGGCGAAAAATACGCCCGCCTGGGTTTCAGAATTTTCAATAGAAAAGGAAGGGGCATACATTTGAAGGATATAATATCTATACTTAATATTATATAGCTGCAGTGTTTGTTTGTTTGTTTGAACGCGCTAATCTCTGGAACTACTGGTCCGATTTGAATGATTATTTCAGTGTTGGGTAGTCCATTTATCAAGGAAGGCTATAGGCTATGTTTTTTTTTTCAAAATTAGGAATCCGTAATAAAATTGCTATTTTGTAACACAAGGTGTAAAATCGAAAACCTATTTTTGCATGCGCTGCAAAAACTATTGACAATAGAACAAAATCATGTACTACGGGTTTGTAGATCGCATTAAGACCTACAAAAAAGTCCGCGAGAACATATATCTAGCTATCATGGTTTAATCACAATAACCGATTTTGTGTTCAAAATAATTATTAAATCGTCTAAAGAAAAAAAACTACGTTAAATATGTATCGTAATATTAATCTTTATCGAAATTAAGCATTATGTTATCAAGAGTATTTATGTAGAAGTAAAATACTTTTTGTTTCATCTCAATCGGATATTTCGTTTAAAAGTTATCACGTGTGTAAGATGTTAAGAGTTGGTACCTATTAATGAGTTATGGGCCATAGAGTTTTTTATCAACATACTACATACAGGGCACAGCTAGTTTGGAAAATAAATACCTAGTGATAAAATTATTTGATAAATTCCTACCCTACCTAGCAACCTAAATTAATACCTAGCAACTTTTTAACGTCAAATTAAATACCAAAAATATTTACCAAGAAGAAAAAAAATATAAAGAAGAATATCGAAGAACATAACGTCGCTGTCATATCAAAAAGTCTGACGACAAAGAAAAGCAAATCCAAATAAGAAAGGGCTAAAGGGTTAAAAAACCAGGACAAGAAAAAAACAAAAAACCTACCACGAGTAGTATTAAAAAATACATATTCTTGAAGTATATCTCGGGTGCAACATATAATAAACAACATATCAGATATGTACCAAAACCTGCAAGAACGGCGATATTATAAAAGTACCTACATAGTAACCACAGTACGCTGAAACGTGGTTATAAATTAGAATACATGTTTTATGACGATGTGGCCATGTGCGTAGTGTCCGTCAACGAGTAAGTGTTACTCTGCTCTATTCTGTGGCCTTATACCAGGGAAACTGATTACTGACTACGCTACTATTTTTACCAAATCTGTTAAGGATACGTCTGTTTTGGAAGTCAGTGTGTAAGAACTTACCAAAAAACTTGAGAGCACTGGTGATGTAGTGGTAGTGACCTAAGGTCTTACCCCAAAGGATACCTAGGTAAGTACTCCTGTTCGAAATAAATTCTGTTACTGGTATACAGTAGGTACTCTCAAACGGTGAAGGAAAACATCGTGAGGAAACCAGCATTTTGAAAGGAGCCTTTGAGGCGCACTTTAAATCCTTTCACGGAAAGAACTAGTGACACAAATGGATGTAATCGAAAACTTTGAGTCAATCTATCGATACGACGGAACTTAGGTACCTACCAGATGTCATTGGAACTAACTGTACGACGCGCTTTATTAAGAGACCATAATGCAATTTACTAGACTTCACGTTTACTGCTTGTGATAGAGTAATTAATATACATTTATTAGACGTGATAAGTACGTAGAAAACTCGCGCTAGGCACTCTGATATCAAAAAAGGGGTAAGACATTTTATAACTCATCATCATCATTCATACCTACTTATCTGCTGGACTGGAAAAGAAAAAACATAGAATGCGTCCAGCTGCTTCTATCCCCGAGGATGTCGGAAAAGTTGACTAAGGGATAGTATGCTCTCTAACATGATGGATTATCTATATGAGCGATGGGCTGATCATCTGCCATCGTTGTTCACCGTATTCATCTTGGGACTTTGAATCAGGAGTGCCTGTAAGTTTTCTTATGATTACTTGTAGCTCTGTCCACCTCACGGGCGTGATAATATGTATGTATGTGTCTTATTCGCATTCTGACTTTATCCACTGCTGGGTATAGGTATGTTGTTGTGCACTTTTATATCTACCTATATCGTATCCCTGTCTTGCTTTGTTCTCTTCTTGTTTTATTTTATTTGTACTTATAGTTTTTATTTTATTTTATTTCATTATCCTAGGAAAATTTACAGCTAGCTAACATAATAAGTAGTAAAAAATATATATATTATGTAATCATTAAAAAAGTTGCGTAATAATATAAGAAATAAAAAGTTTGCACAAATAAAGTAGAAGAGTATAAATTAGAAAATAAAATATTAACAGGTAAAGTAAACAACACTAGGAAAAAGTAAGATAACAAGAAACAAAAAAATCACAAAACACACACACATAATGATATCAGTTGAGTGCCTAATCTATGTACACAAGAAGAATCTATCACTCAGTATTCGTTTAAGCTTACCTACTGGTTTTAGTATTAAACAAATCACCCTCTACTTTTTTTGATGGTAAAACTATCAGACGCTCGAAGAAGTTAAAATATTTGGTAGTTCCCATAATGTTCTATGGAACATGATATCATCGGACAGAATAAGATATTTTTTTCTTATTTTGTACTATGGAACATGTAATACTTTTATTTCTCAAATTGTTCTATATGACAAGATAAATAAGACCTTTACGATTATCAGAGTGACTAATTTGATTGACTTGATTGTCGCATTATGAGAAATGTCCTCTACCTTGAGATTGGCAGTAATGGTTATTCGCTACTATACGACCGATTGCCTATGTTATATGCATGGTTATGGTTAAAATAGAATAATTGACAATATCAGTGTCATTTAGCTTCTCATGGAAGATTTTGGGAAAATCTGATTCCCATTTTGTTCTATGGCATGAAACTCGGGTGAAAAGCTAGTTTGTAGTTCTATGGGAAAAATTGGGAAGAAGATCTGCCATTTTGTTCGATGACGTCATGTTCCATAGAACAAATGGGAACTACCCAATGTATGCATTCCAGCAAAGCTAGTCCGACGACTAAAATAGAACGACGTACCCAAAAATTAGAAGTTCAAGTCTGCTCAGCAAGCTAATAGTAAGAATGCCACGTATTCATTAGATACGTATCAGTACGCCTACATTTGCATAGCAAAGCACAGGATCCATTAACTGACGGCGAATGTAAACAACACCTATGTCGGACGGCGACTTAAAAGGCGTTGGTGGAATTTGAATCTATCAAATGCTTTTTGTACCCGCCGCCACGACGAGATTAGAACAATGTAATGGACGTTCAAGTTACAGTGAGAACTCATCGTTGCAAACTATTAAAGCATTATGAGACTATGAGACGGTGTCATCGTAATGTGGACACCGAATATTCCAGATCGCCTTCATATCCGGAGAGGGCTTTTGACTAGTATCCTGTGCTCATCCATAACGTATCAGTCTATACAATGAACGAAGGCCAGTTCACGAAAGTAGCCTTTGTGACGCACTTATATCCTTACACAACATTACACAGGTTCGATAAAACTAGTGACACGACTAGTACCTAATAGTTTAGAATTTTCAATGATACATTCTACCGACCTCTGAAATAAAGCTATCAAAAACTAAATAAGAATAAGGACAAATTGAGATCAGAGGAGCCTCATGGGACTAGCAAATATAGTCCAACAGAGGAAAGTAATATTGATCACATTATCATAATCGAATTAAAAAAAAATATACTTATATCTTTTAGATCGGGCAAGAGTCAGACCCAAAAGGTTAGTTCTATGTACTCTAAGTATATGTTACAGTCAAAATTCGTAACCGGTCAAAAGTACTTTTGACTGAAAAAATCAGACAAAATCACTTTTAGCTGGTTATAATATAAATAAAAGTATTTCTAGGTAAAATTTTAGTATATGGACCGTTGAATTAAGAGGTGTGGAGGAGTAATTAAAAAGGAAAATGAATTAAGGAAATAAATCTCTAATCATCTGCTCCGGTGCTGCAGGAAGTGCAGCCTCTCGCCCTTGCGTAACACCTTCGGCTTTATGGTTGCCTTCGGCGACTCTTCTTCCGCGCCCCCGGTTTTATAAAAGGACTCTGTGAAAGGCAGCATAGTACCACGTGGAATCGGAGTGGGCTGGTTCGGCTCTGTGACCTATGTATGTATGTATGTTCGTATGAGCTAGTGGCCAACTCTAGTGACGGAGTTTTTTAGGCCGCCTAAAGGCCTCCGTCGTGGCTTAACGACTTAAAAGCCAGGACCGACAGTTTAACGTGCCCTCCGAAGCACGGAAGCGCTCAGCTCGTAATGCCACTTGCGGTCACCCATCCCAATTTGTGACCGTGCATATAGTTGCTTAACTTTAACGATCAATCAAGAACGCCTAAGCAAGCTACGTCACGAGCGCTTCAGTTAGATTCTAGTTCCTAGTAGATACTAAGAATAAACAATAACAATTACGTTTTTACTGATATCAGTTAGTTAAAACTACTTTTAATCCGCTCCATTGGGCAAAACTCGTTTTTACTTTAATATCAGTCAAAACTAATATTTTTTGAGGCCGGTGGTCAAAAGTACTTTTGAATGGTTAAGAGTTTTGACTGCAACATATATAAAAGCATAGCATCATCATGTCTTGAAAACAGAATCATAAAAAAGCTAAGGTACCTACCTAAGTAAAAAGTATACCGCTAAAACATTGGTTATTATTTCAAACCCTTTTCGTTTTTTGTATGACGTGCCATTTTCGGATAGGAACCCTTGTACCATAGGTAACATACCCTCGACCGGCGGATGTAAACAAATGTAAATTACGGCCACATGTGTGTTCGAGGTTAAAAAAACTTATAGAATGCCCGATTCCGTCAAAAAAAAATAACGTTTTACAACATGTCTGGTAAAAGATAAGCGTGGTGTGAACAAACGCATCCATATTGCAAACCTAGTGAAAAAATGTTTTAGAGAATCAACGAACGAAAGTCATACACATAAAAAAACCTTTATTACAATCACGTTTTTCTTACGCGTCTCAAAAGTAGGTCAATTAAAAACAACATTATGATAAAAAAAACTACGAAGGACCATAGGTCCTACCTGAATAGGTACCTAAATGAGCCTGAGACCTGAATAGTACTTAATTTGTTCTTTACAAACAGTAAAGTATGTACTACCTATATCTATAGAGCTAGTACAAAAATAGTTGGACAGATATCTCGGAAAGGCTGCACTTTGGTGAATTTTTGATAGCAAAGCTGGTTGAGAAGTCTTGTCATTTTCGAAATGCCATAAATTTGGTACACCAAACCCGGTATAAGCTGCGTCCCGTCATTCAGGACAGCGAAGACAAAAGGGATGTTCAGGATGCAATCATCATTCCTAACCTAACCCTTTGTTTTAACTGGCGGCGCGCGCGGCTCTGTCAAAATATACAACCGACCTAAATGTAACCGACTTGCCCGCACGCTACGAATTCTATGTTTTGACGAGTCTTCAAAACCCTCGCTGTGGCAATATAATGCTGGCGCAGAACCTATACAAAGTTAAGTTTGGACGTGGCGATAATTTGGACATGCTGACTATACAAATAGATTTTAGGAACTGGCACTTTGTATCTAAATAGGATCTGCTTTGGTCATTCTATTCAAGAATACCAAGGAATACCGAACGCCAGAAATTTAGCCATAAAATAGCTTGGGATGGGTGGGATAGGGAGTTTGTTAACAAACTAGTTATTTTAGAGGTGCTGATCTTTATTTTTGTTACATATTATTGAATTGAACCCTGACAAGCACCATTGTAAAGTAGTGTTAACGTAAAGATTGCTCAATTATCTAGTTAGGTCTTAATAAGTTGCGCCAAAACACTTCACGAACAAATTAAAACTATGTGATGCATTTTTCCTGAAACGACAACAACCCTATACAAATCTCAGGTTAACACTGAAAGCTGAAAACAATACTGATAGAAAATGCGAATTGCATCGGTCGCAGTGCGCATACTCCAACTCTGCAAGTGCGAGCAGGACGTAATAACATTACGGCACAGGTGGAAAAGTGATGAATGCAGCCTTCTAGGTTTCCCACCCCCTTGATGCTCTAGCCCCCAAATAGAGAATAGTCACCCGATCAGGTGATATGGTATTACTCATTTCCTGATGAACATCAACTAAAATATTTAAGTCATCTAAGTTATTCGATATTCATGCTTAAATAGAGTGATTTTTTATTTTTTTAATAAGTTTATAGTCCGTTTGTTTTACCTTTAGTTCAGTGGCATTTTTTAAGCATTTCATAATTTAGTTATTAGTGACATAATCGGAAGTGGAATAAAATACAAAAACCACAGCATGGCATTATAAACATTCGTACACCTGATGAGGTTTTGGATGATAGAAGTATTATTACTTGATCTCACATTTCAGTGCACCGTTTCGCCCTTGTCTAGCCCCTAGCTGTTTCTGAACTCCTGGTATTTCGAATTGCAAATATTTTATAGGCATAGGCTAGTTCTAGGAATAACTTGTGTCGGGTAACCACCGAAAACTCATTTACCGGGATATACCTATCCCTATTATTTCGGAATTGTACCTACGTTTACAATAAAACGCAATTTGCTAGAAATCGTAACTTTAATTAAACTTAAAAGTAAAACGAAATAAACTTTACTTAACCTAACAGTATAACCTAAGAACATTATTAATACTATAACAGGAATTTTATGAAAAATTCGTTCCAAGAATGCTCTCAGCGGGGATTTGGAAACTGTAGTTCGTCTGGTTTGGCGGCGCTATTTCAGCTGCGTAGTACAATGTCTCCCCATCTTGAACTGGTTGTAGATTCGCTAAGTTCAGGAATTCCAAATGGTTTTGTTGCACCACTTGCGCGTAGCTTTCCATGGGTAAGGTCCCATCGGACACGTGAGAGCGAACGTGAAAGTTCAAATGGCTGCTCTGCTTGAACCGTCTGCCGCAAACCGAGCATTCGAAAGGTTGGATGTTGGTATGCGTCCTCATATGCTGACGCAGATGTACCGATTGGGAGAAGCTCTTGCTGCAAATCACGCAGCGAAATGGCTTTACTTTGGTATGGGTTCTGAGATGTTGATCTAATCCCGCTTTTTGGGTGAACGCTTTAGGGCAGAACGTGCAAGCGAAGGGTCGGATCCCGGAATGCATTCGCATGTGTTGCTGTAAGCCCCCTTGTTGGGTGAATCGTTTGGGGCACAGAGGACATTGGTGGGGTTTCATTTTAGCGTGGACGATACGATTGTGTTCGTCGTACTCGCTGCTTTCGCGGAAAGTTTGTCCGCACATTCGACAGGAGAACATAACTTGGCTGACTGTCTGTAGTTGAGTAGCCAAGGAATCTGCCGGGTGGAAGTCTCTATCGAGTCGTTTTTCGCAGACTTGGCAGCGTAAGGCTGCTTTTCGTCGTTTCGTATGTTCTTCGCGATAGTGGAGGGAATAGTCGCAGCAGTTGAAAAATATCTGCCGACACTGGAGGTCGGGTCGCAATGTCGATGGAAACGTACACGTGAACGGGCCCCTAAACGCATTTGAAGCTGTTATAAGTCATTTTAATGATTATTTGAAACATTCTAGAGAAACACTTTATTATAACTTATGTACTAGGTACATAGTGTTTACAAATCCACTCCCCTCCACTGAAAATACATTGGTTCAAATAGTCACAGAATAAGATACAATCAGTTTTACCTTTACATAACATAATTAGGTGCTTCTACTTACCTCAAGTCTACTGGTGGCTTAGGTTTGAAATGCACTCTTTTCTGGTCACTCCTCTTGTTCATAGACTCTTCGTCTCCGTCGACTTTAACTATAAGGTAGATGGTGTCTTCGGCGAAGGTGCGGGTGGTGAGACCGTCATGGATGGTCTCAGTCGCAGGATCGATGCTCATATCCGAGGGTATGAACTTGAAGCCGCCAATAAAGTTCTGTAAAGAAACGAAGGCTAAAATCTAATAATATCGGTCCTAATAAAAATAAATTATGGTTTTGACTGGAATGTTCCATTTTCTTTCACCACGTTTGTGTGACATATATGTATAGGTACATACATAATTATTATCACGCCCATGTTCTAATGGGGTGGGCAGAGCCACAAGAAATTATAAGAAAACTTGTAGCCATTCCTGATTCCAAATCCTAAGATAGAGGTGAACCATGATGACAGGTGATCAGCCAATCGCCTGTATAGATGGTCCATCATATTTAAGAGAATACTATCCCTTAGTCGACTTTAACTAAGTTCATGCTCAGGGAGAGAAGCCACGTACCTACCTACTAACTAACTAAAGCATTCTCTACCTATAGATACTAGGTATATAGATGATAAAAAGCGTCAGGACAGGAGGCAAATTCTGTCTACATTAACGGGACACTGTAGTGTCCGGGACGATTTTTGATGGAGTAGGTAGGTAGGCTTGCCCAGCACCTATGTAATTTTTAGGATAAAAAATATTGAACTCGTATTTATTAAGAATAGTTTGCTACTAAAATATTTATAAACCCTAACTGACTAGTTTACTTCACAATCGATGACACCACTTTGTTAACATTCAAACTTGAATACAAATCCGTCAGCACTGTAAATCGCTCTTCGTATTATTTTTAAGCAGTGCAATAGGTACATGCATACTTACTAATCATGAAACAATGCAACAGATGGTCATGTTTATTGTTCTTGCATTGTTTCGCTGCATAATGTGGGAATTAAAACATTGATTTTATGCATTTACATCCAGCTCATTAAATACTGTAGGTACTTTCAAGAAAACTCATTACGCACTGACGCCTCGCCATCTAGCGAAGACCGTCACAAATACGTTTTTAACGCGCTTTCAAAAACTGCTAGCTGGTAGTAGCTAAAGTATAAAAATTTCTACCGAAAGCGCGTCAACCCTTTTCTTTATTCGTATTATTCTGGATAGTTGTCCGTAGCTCCATCTACCGGACATCTGTACTAAGTTTTAGTCGCGCTTTGCATGAAAGTGTATGTAGGGCGAACTTTAAATCCTTCCACCATGCTGGTTTGAAAAAACTATGTAGTGACACGACTAGATATATAGGTAGTCGCGTTTCGGAAGTTTACAACAACCCTGTCCTCTATTCTAGGTAGGTAAATCTCCATGTAGTAAATGGCTTGGACGAATATTCGCCCAAGAGTAAAGGGCGTCGGAGCTTTCAAGCTTAATACGTGCTATGGACCCTAACAAGGTTTTGACCATTGATCTAAAAACTAGTGACACAAGTAGAAATACCTTATCATCATAGTATGTAGGGGTTTGGTATTCGTTCTCACTGCATGACGTTTCGGCATCATGTTGCGTGTTCTTGTGATTCTGCAGTGCTGTGGCATTGTAAAAGGTTTTTTTGCACATCCGACATACAAACATCGCTGGCGGGTCATCGTCCCATGGATACTGATACTGTAAAATCACCAACAAAGACAGACATTCAGGCTGGCTTTTCTTTTTTTTGTATTTCTTCAGCCAATCTCACTGGTTGTTACAACTAGTGTGATTGGCTAATTCAGGCTGGCTGTCAGTCACCACTACCTATTTATGTAGGTAGATAGAAAGGATAAGAACCAACCTAGGTAGTTAGGTGTAACTAGGAGGGTAGATAGGTACCTAACCTAACTTACAGAGAAATGCTGACCTACTTACCTGAACATTTTTCGTCGGCGTTTTTACTGGTTCCAACTTAGGCCTTAAGTCATCAAGCAAACTTCGTTTATTTCGTTCAGTGCTATCCATTAAAGTTGGTGTCGGTAGGTAATGCTTTATATGTAGTAACTTAGTAGGGTATGTACTACTGTACTGTAGGTATTCACCGACTTTAAGTAGGTACTTACCTACTTCCTGAAAAGAAAACTTAGTAGGTTTATAACACAGAAAATTATAGGTACTTAGGTAGGTAATAAATTGATCTCTGGTAACACCAGGGTCCTCAATCTTATTAGGTACCTACCTACCTATTGACATTATTTTGGGAAATAGTTATGGTGTAATGGTACCTACCTACTTATTTAAGAAGGCACCATAGTGCAAAATATGTATTTTTCCGACTGCGAATGTCGGAGGCCGCTAGTTACACGTTTCCAGTTTTGGGACCAGAGTAAGTCACTATTTCATTAAACTTTAGGGAACTCTGTGGGTAAAACCTGGGTACCTATATAGGTAGGTAAGTAGGAAGAAAAAACCATTACATTACCTACCTAATGCCTACCTACCAAGAACACAGTCTGTCTCAAAGCCATTAGCCAGCATTCAGTTATCGCCTTACTCTGCCGTACTCTACGGGTCGTTCGTCACCACGCCTCGTAAATTATTTACGAGGCCTAGCCCTGTTCTTGCCAAAACTATAGCTAGGTTAACCTTTCTAGGTACACGCGCATAAAATACAAGTCGGTACTTACGCAGGTACGATGGGGGATAACAGACAAGAATGTAACCTAATTGTTCAATTCAACGTTCCAAAATGATTACCTACCAAATATTATTTCTTGTGTGTAGGTAAGTAGGTACCTACTTATTTCAAACCTAGTTCCACTAAATATTCTACTTTCGACTGGACACAAATCACTTTCTAAGATGCAACATTCAAATATACTTGCTAAATAATGGGAACAGATTTAGCAATGATTTAAATTTTTAAAACACAACGCCCTAATCTTTGATGAATTGCCATTTTGTTTTTGTTGCCATCTCAGAACAATAAATTGTTCTGAGGTTGCCATTTTCTTTTTTTTTCTTTGTAACTTTTGAACTTATAGTAATTGTCATTGTCAATCAAATCAAGCATATGAATATGATATGATATGAGTATGACGCAATCGAGGACGCAATGTACAAAGAAGTGAAAAATGTCTATCCATATCTAAAGGTATCTCAGGGAAAATCTCAGAACAATAAATAAAAATGGAATAAAACTAGTCAAGTGCGAGTCGAATTTGCAAATGCAGGGTTCCGTACCATCGTACATGTACATTAATATTTCTTGTTTAACACTTAAAGCAGCACTTCCATATTAAAATGAAGGTAAAAAAATTAAAATGAAATCCGTCTCATAAAAGTTTTTCTTCTACCCTTAGTCTAAATGTACACAAAAATAGTACAAGAAATTACAACGTGCAAACAGTCACTCGACCCATCCAATGTTATTACTGACCGCGCTTAAGTATTGCTTATCTTCAATGAATTTTTTTTCTTGTATCCACATTATGAAATAGTTTTGTTTAAATTGATATTTCAGAAAATACACTCTATACTTAGTATAAACATAGTTCACTACAGTGAATCAGCCAGCTCTGCTATCGAGGTGCCTTAGAATTTTTATTAATGTTAAAGCGGCAATAGAAATACATGCTCTGTGAAAATTTCAACTCTCTACATAATACCTACGGTTCATGAGATACAGCCCGCTGACAGACGGACAGACGGACAATGGAGGCTTATTAATGGGGTACCGTTGGCACTCTTCGGATACGGAACCCTAAAATGCAAAAATGCTGCATGCGGGGCTTTTGACAGTTGACTGACATGACAGTCTTTGACAGTTTTGTCGTGCGTGTTCGTGTCGGGTGGTCGGTCTACCACAGAGACTACGAGAGAAATCGATAAATATTTAAACTGAGAAATTTTTAATTATTTCTAAAATCCAGTTAGTTCAATTAAAAGAGTTATAACAAAATGGCTGGTTCGGCGTTGCGGCGGCTCATGGCCGAATATAAGCGTAAGTACACTGTAATGTTTGCGATATTGCAATGTAGGTACACAGTTTGCTATTTTATCTCTCATTCCATGTCCATTTCCAAAAATGTTATCAAGAAAAATCAGCCAGGTTCAAAAAAGTAACCAGGGACACACGGTTGTATTCGGTGTTTATTTGCAGGACCATTTCGAGCTATTTTCGACATTATCCCAACTCGTATAGGTTGCATTACTTGGGACAATTTTTGGGAGAAATTAAGCCTATGCTCTACTGACTCTAAACACATGTCATGCCTGTTAGTACGTCTATTATAATTTCCTAGGAACTATGAAAGTTTGTTCTTACATACTTAAGACATTCTAGAATATACATGTATGAAGAGGTCAGTATTGATAGGGATAGGGCGAAGTGGAGGAGGAGTGTGAGGAAGGCTGACCCCACCACCATGTGGGATAAATAGTCAGGAAGAGAGAGAGAGAAGAGGTCAGTATTGTTGCATCTTATAGTGCAATCTACAGGAGTCTTAATATTTTGCACCCACAAGAACTCTAATTGCTTGTTTCTGCAGTTTTAACACTCGTTCACTATCAGACATTGTTTACACAGTGTCCCAGGTCATTACTCACTTACTCGCACGTTTGTGACTTGTAAGGCAACGATGGGAGCAACAGCTACAACCGCATATGGTACACTTCGATTCAACAGGTTTCACAATAATGCTAGTAATTTAATAGATAAGGAATTTTGTTTTGATTTGATTGTGTTTCTTATTTCAGAACTGACCATAAATCCTCCTGAGGGAATTATAGCTGGTCCCATAAATGAAGAAAACTTTTTTGAATGGGAAGCTCTAATAACGTAAGTAGTATACCATTGTATTATTTTTGTTTAGATGATAATTTTTAATTAGGAACATAACTTGTACTTATATAATTCATATCTTTTTTCCGTCTTTTCGTGTAAAATGTTAATGTTAATTAGTGTAATTGGTTCTATAATCGTACAAATTAATGAATAAATAAATAATAATTGTAAAACAAGCCATATTATATGAATTTGCATTAGCTTTTTCTTTTCTCTACATGTATTTGTAATCAGTCCTGCAACTATAAGCTTTGTTCCGGGATTGATTCTTTTGTGGCTTGTGCTCCTCTGTTGGGTACATCTCCATATTGTACATATCGACACGTCCTACGTAGACCAGTGTATGTGCCTGATACACCAAAGTGTTTTTATTGCATTTTTGAGCGCTACGTACCCAGATCTACAATACCAATTTTTTTTTATTTTTTTTTTCCTATCACAACACACTTTTTTCTTCTCAAACGTATAAGTATTTATCTGCATTGACGGTTCAAAACGCACCGAAAACGAGGGTTTCGAAGAAAAAAAATCACATTAAAATAAACTGCTATCAAAACAAAAGCCTTTGCCAATTTTCAAAGCTATAGATCTGCGCAAGACTGAGTAGCAAATAACGAAAAAAAGAAATTGAAATCTTAAAACCGCTCTCCTGTAAAATTTGCTTTTTGCAAATACATAGTTTAACGTAGGACGTGTCGATATTGTAATGTTGAAACTGAACAGAAGAAAATAAAGATTTTAAATTCATAGATACAAAATTGTGATTTAGTATCACAATTTTGTATTAAGATATTCAACTTGTCATGTTGGATCATTATCACAAAATTACTTACATGTATATGATGAAAGTTTTCTTTTTTGATTTGATACTATTAAAATGCTACAAACACGTTATTAAACAACTAAAATTATTTTTGTTATAAATAATATCAGCATTTAAAATAAATAATGTTATTTTATTCCACAGAGGACCTGAAGGCACTTGCTTCGAAGGCGGTATCTTTCCTGCCAAGCTTGTATTTCCACCAGACTACCCTCTGAGCCCGCCAAAAATGCAGTTTATTTGTGAGATGTTTCACCCAAACAGTAAGTTTCTTATGTATCCTGTCACTGGTTTTTAAATGGTGCAGTCCAAAAGGGGGTTGGGCATGATAGTAAGCAGCATAATATAAAATTAAAGATAGGAAAATTAAAGATTAAATTTAGGTGGATGGTTAAATCCACACCTATTTAAAGATGCAAAAGTTGTGTGTGTTAATTTATGTATCTTTTACTTATATCTATAATGGGTCAGACTCAGAACTGATCTCCAATTGCATTTTGTTAAAACTTGGAATTCACTTTACCTGGAATAAGCATTATGCTACTTTATATCTGAATCAGAAGAAATCTGAACTAATATGATGATGCTAGTAAATAATACTGTTCATGCAATAATAACAGAATAGGTACATAGAATATGCAATTCTCTGCTGCTAGTCGTAAAAGTCGAAACAATGTCCTCTCAAACATGATGGACCACCTATATGGGTGATGGACTGATCACCTGTCACTATGATTCAACCTATGATTTTAGGACTTTGAATCAGGGGTGGCAAGTTTTCATATGGTTACTTGTGGATTTGCCCTGATAATAATAATATAGGTACTTATGTATGTATTTATTTTGAATTATCTTTACCTATTTCAGTATATGCTGATGGCAGAGTATGCATATCGATCCTGCACGCTCCGGGCGATGACCCCATGGGCTACGAGAGCAGTGCTGAGCGGTGGTCGCCCGTTCAGAGCGTTGAGAAGATTCTGTTATCTGTTGTCAGTATGCTGGCTGGTAAGTACCTAGATAACCTCGGTCAATTGTTGTAACAACTTCAAGCTTTATGTGAAAAGGTTCTCATAATTTAAACTATGTTTGAGCATAGCAATGTTTTAATTTGTTGAAACATTCCATATGAATGTGATATAGTGGCATGTTACCATATTTTACATGATTAATGGAATGCCCCTAGAATTTTTCTTCATTGAAAACTTAATAATATAAAATACAACCTTATTTTTTCTGCTGGTCTCCTTTGAGAGTTGAATTTAGGAAATGCATATCTTAGTGCACTGCACCATAACATAAATTTTATTATATATTTCAAGTTTGGAATAACATATTGAAGCATTCTTAATTCATATCAAAGTATTTCGTTTTAATTTGTGAGTACAAGAATTTATATATTTTCAGAGCCAAATGACGAGAGTGGGGCTAATGTTGATGCAGCAAAAATGTGGAGAGAAGATCGTACGCAATTCAATCAAATAGCTGAGCGCCTTGTACGACAAACACTTGGTGTGTCGCCACCTTAAACTTACCATATCATTTGAGAAATGGCTATAGGTTTGTTGATAACTTAGGTGACATCAAATTGGTACTGAATTGTAATTAGGCTCTGACCTCCATTATACTTAGTATGTGATATAGCCATACTCAGAAACATAAACAACAACACAACGGCTATGTCACCACAACTATCTTTAATGTCAAACTTTCATGGTAAGCACACTTGATGATGTTTATACTTACTATATTTGTTTTTAAGTCCCATCTCTAAGGTATTTCAAGTATTCACTCAAAAGAGTTTGCATACTACCTTTAAGAGCTTTGTTTGCTAATATAATTGAATTGAATTGAACACCCTGACTGCTCATATAAATTTGAAACAATTAGTATTAAGATATTTTGAACACCTTAGGTGCTTACAACAATATGATGATTCAAACTGCGTCAATGAATCAAATTGCTTTTATGTTTTTCAGATCATTTTGACTACTATCAATAGACGCTCATATTATTATCAATTTGACGCTGACGTGGGACATTGCTATCATTTGTAGCATTACTTATTACTTTAATTTATTGACTAATTTTTATTTAAATTAATTTGATTTAATGGAATTCTTAATTATTTTTCTTTTATTTTGGACTTTTTGAGCAACTTACAGCTTAATTCAGACATTTTCGTTATTATGATGAAAGCACTTTAGTTTTAGGTAAATAAACATCTCATTATGCATAATTATATTCCCATATTACAATGAATCAATAAAATAAATTTAAAATAACATTATTTTGTGTTATTTATTATCATTATGTAGATATGCGAAGTATGTGTGGGGTAACTTTGAAAGATAGAATGCGAAACATCGTGATAAGAGAGCGATGTGGAGTGAAAGATGTAGTGATGAGGATTGAGAAAGGTATGTTAAGATGGTTCGGTCAAGTTGAGAGGATGAATGAAAGAAGATTAACGAAACATGTGTACGAGGCGAGTGTGAATGGTACCGTTGGAAGGGGAAGACCTCGGCGCACGCACCTGGACCAAATCGGCGACGTTTTGGAAAAGGGCCAGGTCAAGAGTACCCTAAACCGACGAGCATGCATGAGGAACGTAATGAGAGTGAAGGAAGCAAAAGAAGTATGTCAGGATCGTAGCAAACGGCGATCCGTGATCTCTGCAACAGGCGTGATTTCATGTATGTATGTATGTATGTAGATGTTACTATGTAAAAAACAAATGGAGCAAAGACGTAACCGATTGGTACCCTAGAGAAGGGAAAAGATCCAGAGGCAGGCCAGGAAGATGATTTTAAGGCAACAGCAGGTTCAATATGACGAAGAAGTACCCACATACGACCGCGAACTTTGGTAGTCTAGGGGAGGCCTAATGCTGTAAAGCAAAATAATCTACTATGATACCGATGTCTAAATAAAACTGTTTACTAAATAGTTATGTATGACTAAGGCCTTTTACCATCTATAGTAGATGATTTATACAGCGTCAGGAGGCAACTTTTACTTTTACAAACGGGATGCTGTAGTGCCCGGTACGAATTAAGATGGAGTAGGCTTGCCCAGCACCTATTCCATCCTCTCAGCTTAGTCGGCCTTGTCCAGAGGAAAGACATGGTCAATACGTGCGGAGCTGACTAAGCCGCGGATTTCCTCACGATGTTTTCCTTCACCGTTTGAGAGTGCTGGTATAGCGTACATCAATTTTTCGCACAAAAAATCTATTAGTAAGGTACACGGGCCGACCGGATTTGAACCCGCCACCTTAGGATCGGAAGGCGGGGTCACTACCAACTAGACTACCAGTGCTCTCGATCCAGGATAATGCATAGGTACCTAGTAAATACTTTTCTTGACATTCATAGAATTTTGATAATTAATAAATAATAAATAAATAAATAATACCTAACATACATAGTCCTGACCCCACACTAGGATTCCCTGTGTCGTGTGTATCAGACAGAAACGATGATCAGAAACTACGAGTACCATGGTACCACAACACCCAGACCCGGAAGAAATATTTACTTACAGAACATGCAAACATTTCTTCCGCAGCGGGAATCGAACCCACGCCTCTTGCGTCTCTGCCGAACAATCGCCCGCCATGCCACCGAGGCCGTCAATAATGGACAATCTTACTTATTATATTATAAATGCGAAAGTTTGTGAGTTTGGATGTTTGTGCCTCAATCACGCCTAAACGGCTGAACGAATTTGAATGAAACTTGGAATATACATAGTAGGTACATGTACTGGATTAACATATAGGCTATTTTTTATCGGAATACCACGCGAGCGAAGCAGCGGGCGGCAGCTAGTGTCATATAAATCGGGACGTCAGCGGCTATCTTTTTTCTTGCAGGGCTGTGAGTAAGAACCTCTAGTTACCGGGAACGATTTCATGATTTTAAGTTGTAGTACGAACTAGTAGGATAGGATTCTGAGTGATTTACCAACGATTAGGATCTTAATCAATAAGTACCTACTTAAGTATTACAAGAAGTAAAAATAAAGACGTACAAAATCCTATTACTATTGTTACGAGAATGGGTGGGTACGGGTACTGGTCTTCTGATATGATGTTTATTGAAGACACCACACACTGATGTAGCGTTCACATGGTGCTCGTTTCCGATGTAGTCCTCCTCACTCTCGTAGAGTCCACGTAGTCCTCCTCCACGGGCGTAGAGACCACGTAGTCACAGAACTGACGTATGTAGTCCTCTCACGGCACTCATTTCACTGCACTTGACTTTCACTTCACATTTCACTTTTCTTCTTCTTCCAGTTTCTTCCAGTTCGCTGGACCAAACTGCCGGCTACTCGGCTCGGGCCGCCTTCTAATTGGTTAATTTCGATAGTCTTTTGTCTTTTCTATTCTATTTTTTAGTTTTAGTACTTCTTCCAAATATTTCAATTCTTGGAACATCCTTATAACATTCTGAAAATTCAAACAAAACCTTTTTAGAGCGCGTACTCAGTTGATGCGCGTGACGTTGACGGCTCAGACGTCACATTATTAAAAACGTGAAACTGAAAGTTTGTAGCAATGTATGGATCTGTATGGATGTATGGATGTTTGTTACTCTTTCACGCCTAAATGGCTGAACGGATTTGAATGAACCTTGGAATATACATAGTATATTATGTGCTATTAAATTAACATATTAGGTAGGCTATTTTTTATCCGGGTACCACGCGAGCGATGCTGCGGGCGGCAGCTAGTATAATATCTAATAATAACAGTTATTATGGTAGTTAGTATGGTCTGTCTTATAGTAGAGTGTTAAAAGCCATGTCAGGGTGGCGATTTTACATTTATAGTTCGGAGTTATATATTAACTGACTAATGACGACCTCGGTGGCGTTGCGGGCGAGTACTCGGCTGAGGCGCAAGAGGCGCGGGTTCGTTCCCGCTACGGTAGAAATGTTTGCATGTTCTGCAAATATTTCTTCCGGGTCTGGGTGTTGTACTATGTATTATAAGTATGTATTTACAAAAAAAAGTGTATAAGTATTCTATCAACCATCTGGTGCCCATAGTACCTACAAGCTTTGCTTAGTTTGAGGCTAGATGGTGCTGTGTGAAAAGTCCGCAAATATTTATTTATTTATTTATTATTTAACTCCTTGTTTATAGAGCACCGAGCTGGTGATATTGGCGACTATGGTGATAGTGGCAAAATACAAATACAAATACAAATAGTTTATTTAGGAACAAAATATACATTGGTATAAAATAACATAATAGTACACGATGATAGTTGCAGTAGTTAAGAACTGTGTCGCAACTATCAACGCCCACCTCCATGACCACGGAGCGTAAAGTTCCTTATACAGAAAAGGACTAAAAGTAGTTAATAAAATTTAAACACAAAAAATTATAATAATACATAAGACAGTAACTAAGTTGTGTGTGTGAGTGTGCGTGTTTGTGTGTGTGTGTGTGTGTGTGAGTGAGTGTTGGGTGTGTGTGTGTGTATGTGTTTATGAGTGTGAGAGAGAGTAGGATATTACACTAATACTGTGAGAAGATTTTCAGTAGAATCGTAGGAAAGTGGCTGAAGCCATGCTAGCAATTTAATTTTTAATTTATATAGTGTAAGGCTGTAGATATTAAGCTCCTTGTTGATCCTGTTGTAGAGTCACGAGCTAATAAAGTAATTATGGCGGCTGGCAAGTTCAGTTCTACGATTTTCAATTTTGCAGACTCTGTCAGGTCTTCGTTTGGAGGAAGTCTTAGGGTCATATAGAAGCTGAGTATGTTTACGTAAGACCGTGTTGAAGATGAAGAGCTGCCTAACTGTTAGGACATTATTTAGGGAATATAATTCGGAAGTGGGAAAACGAAAGGGCTTGCCGGCCATGACCTTAAGCACTGCTCTTTGGGACCTCTCTAGCGCCAACAAGTGAGATTTTGCTGATCCGCCCCAAGCCGTAATGCAATAGGATAGTACAGATTGTGCCAAAGCGAAGTATACTGTTCTAAGTGAGTGGCGACTAGCAGTTGCTGTTCTTCGTGACTTAGTTTTACAAACTACGTCGGATCTCCGCTTTGTTAGTGGCAGGAGACGGTCATAAAGCAGGTTGGGTATGTTTGCGTAAAATGCTTTGTAATATAAAAAGCTGCCGAAATGTGAGAACTTTGGATAAGGAAAAAACTCTGTTGTAGGGAAGCGACGGGGTTTACTGAACAGGACTTTTAGGATAAATCTCTGGGCTCTTTCAAGTTTTATCGTTTCAGATTTGAGCGAGCCACCCCACGCTGTGAGGCAATTATGTTAATACTGATTGAGTAAGTGCGTAATAATAAGCCATTTTAAGACATTCGAGATCAACTACATTAATAATAATAATAATATAAATAAATAATTTAACATGGGGCAGTTGATTGATACCTGGCAATTACAATTGTGGGCATGAATGAAAAGGATGGTGGTGGTTGGCCATGTATTGTATGTATGTTCGTATGAGCTGGTGGTCAACTCTAGTGACGGAGTTTTCAGGCCGCCTAAAGGCCTCCGTCATGGCTTAACGACTAAAAAGCCGGGACCGACTGTTCAACGTGCCCTCCGAAACACGGAAGCGCTCAGCTCGTAATGCCACTTGCGGTCACCCATCCCAATTTGTGACCGCGCATATAGTTGCTTAACTTTAACGATCAATCAAGAACGCCTAAATAAGCTACGTCACGAGCGCTTCGAAGTCTCAAGATGGATATGGTGAACCATGATGGTGACAGAATGATCAGCCCATCGCTAGTCGACTTTTAAGACATGCTCGGGAAGAGAAGCATAAGTAACTTATTGCTCGACTATAGGTACCTACCTACTTAAGTAGTATACCTACCTATTATATTCCTATCACTTAAATATTGCACAATCCAGTAAAGTTTCCACTATCAATTCACACATACAACATGAAGATAATGTGGACCATCTAAAGAAATAAATAAGTAGGTATAAACTTTTAGAACAGAAAACAGGTTTACAAATTATTATTATTTATAGACCGAAGTTTTTCGCTGATGACGTAGTTAAGGGAGAGGTTAAAAATATAAATCATAGAAAACAATTATATAAATATTTGTGTACATTTCACACAGCGCCATATAGCCCTAAACTAAGCAAAGCTTTTACCATGGGAACCAGATGGCTGATAGAATAGGTACTTATATACTTTTTTTTTAAACCCACACATAATTTTATTATAATACATAGAATACCCAGGCCCGGAAGAAATATTTGCAGAAAATGCAAACATTTCTCCCGTAGCGGGATCGAACCCGCGCCTCTTGCGTCTCAGCCGAGCACTTGCCTGACACGCCACCGAGGTCGTCATTATCGGAGGAAATAAATATTAAGTTTCTTGGAACAGTTAGTTAAAAGTGTTTAATGAATGAAGTCTGGGCAAACGAAAACTTAATTTACCAAAATAATAAGGGTTGTCAATGGTCACATTAATAAAAAAACATTGTATGTGCATCTGACTACCCCCTCAGTAATATAAGCGACGATGAGTTTCCAAGTTGGTCAATACTAACACAGTGCTAACGACTTGCAAAATGTGGATACCTAGGTACCTAACAACTGTATTGATAGGACGTGCCTCAGATTAGCCCCTCAGTACATATTTATTCTAATAAGCAGCGATGGGATTGCGTCCTGTACCCTACCCATGTAGTGCTTACTACTTGCATAATATGGAAATCATAATGTTCGGACGTGCCCCTAATTACCTATCCCCTAAGTTAATACTAGGGTAATCAGAGGCACGTCCGCGAACTCCATCGTCAGCGAACGGTTATTAGAATTTATCATCATCATCTTCCTGCCCTTATCCCACTCTATGTGAGGTATGCACAGCATGATCCTTGGATCATGGTGTAAGAGTTTTAGCTGAGGTGTTTTATGACCGGCCGCCTGCCTGACGTCAACCCTCCTTGAGAATACTTGCTTATTGTATCTCATCATGTTGAAGAGAATACTATCCCTTAGTCGACTTTTACGACATGCTCGGTTATTAGAATTAATAACATGACTTGACTTGACACCTGTTGATCTTAAGGACACAAAAGCATTATAAAATAGGTACCTACCTACATACTTCTTTAAAAAAAAATGTGAAATACTTACCTGTTGAAAAATTTCACAATTCTTTTACGTACGACCATCAAGTGAGAGCGATTCTAAATTCATAATCAGACATTTTAAGAAAATAGAGACAGACGGCTTTTATGAAATAAATAACTGAACATGCCATTTTAAGCTAAAGCACTTTTACTAAAAGCTTTGTGACAGAAGTCATATTATTGTATAATATTCGTATGAATCTTTATATTTTAATCAAAAGATATTCCTATTTCACTGCTTTGTTCCAAGTCTGAAGCGTATTCCGTGTTTTGATTTGACACCTTTGTATTTTAGCAGGTAAAAGCCTAAGAGTTATCATAAAAAGGTGATATTTTGTTTAGGTAGGTACAGCTTATCAAAGGGTCTGATTTTGTGATATTTTTTTTACATAAAATGTCGCAACAAAATCTACGAAAGTGATCCGTTTGAGCTCTCAAAGGATATTGTACAAATTGTGCTAAAACTGCGTTTTAGTAAGTATATGAAAACGAGATAAGTGTAGTTTATTTATACTAAGAGCACTTTTTACATTAAATATTTAAAGTGTGTTGTCGTTTGACGGTGCAAGCATTCTTTCTACATAAAGCTTCTATTTTATGTGAATTTGTAAAACGACATACCTAATTCTAGACAAGTTCACTTTTTCACAAACCAAAGCTACCTCAACGCAATAGGTAGGTACCTTAGCAAGTTGTACCATTTCTGCGATCATTTTATGAACTTGAACTCCATACTAATATTACAAATATGAAAGTAACTGTTACCTTTTCACACACCTAAACTACAGAATAGATTTCGATGAAATTTGGCAAGGAGATTTTTATTTCTATTTATTTATTTATTTTGGGGACCTTACCTGCGGTCGGTGATCTGAGCTCTGTTTTCTATCTGTAGGCGAACTTAGATAGAAAACTGAGCTCATTTTTATTTCTTATTATTATACCGATTACCTTAAAGTTTTTAATGTTATTATAGTTTGTCTTTGTAACTGTGTTCTAAATAAATATGGTATTGATTTATTTTGAAGTACCTATCTATACAGATTGTAACATTTAGATCGGTCAGTATAGGAAATTCTGAAACTGTAAGACATACGAAGATCTGTTCTTAAGAAGAACCATGTCATCGATTTTAGTGACAAGAAAAACTGCATACATAGATTTAAAAAAAACCTTGAACTCAGTTCGGGAATCGAACTCGGTCGTATTGAAAAATAAAACTTGCATTATTTATTTTTGGATATCGATTGTGTAGGTCATAACCAGTAAATGTTACTATGAAACATGATATCAAATCGATATCCAAATAGAAATAATGTACTTAAGTTTTATTTTTCAATGCGACCGGGTTCGAATCCAGAACTGAGAACAAGTTTAAAAATCTATGTATGCAGTTTTTCTTGTCACTAAAATCGATGACATGGTTCCTAAGAACAGATCTTCGTATATCTTATAGTTTCAGATTTTCCCATACTGACCGATCTAAATGTTACGCCCTGTACCTATAGGTACTTATATTATGCGGCGCATGATACAAATACAACACTGAAAAATGCTATAGTCAAAACAAGTCAAAACTGTGTCGCATTTCACCAGTTCCAGCCTAAGGACTATGGAGAATATTTAACAATAAAACAAACTATAGGTTTATATAAAAGATAAATTGCATCCAGGAGAAGGACATACAAGAACATACCTACTACTTATTTATCAAAAAGTTGTTTTGGACAGAAATAAATGCGGCCAGATTATATAATAGACTTTTAGACTTCTTCACGTATTTATTCGGTAGGTACAAAGCAAGTTAAAAATAAAATATTTTTAGAATATTAACAAACATGGAAATATACACGTGATATCTCCCTACACCCCTCCTTTTGAGCCTCACCGACGATCTCAAGGTCGGCTACGGAATCTTAAAAAGGAAATTAGTCTACCGTGAAAAATAAATAAGTGCCGCTTTTACAAAATGCCTCACGCATTCTAGGTATTTTGATAATAGAATTAGCACTTGGACAGTGAGCATTCGTCCAAGAATTAGAATCATTATTACCGTTATATAATAATCTTTTAGACAGATGGCTAAACTTAGGTACATTTGTTACGAAATTTGCGACACACCCCGGTTCGAATATTTCTAAACTGAATAAAATTCGCATTCAATTGGTAGAAAAGGTGCAAAGTTTATAATGCAACGGTACTACCAGGAGCACACCTTATTCGCAGTCGGATACATAGTTATCCAGTACATAAGTAGTTTTTATTACAAGAGATCATTACTGACCAATGAGTGTAATAAACCGAACCGCTTGTGGCGTAGCTTGCTTAGACGTTCTTGATTGATCGTTGAAGTTAAGCAACGTTGTGCGCGGTCACAATTTGGATGGGTAACCGCAAATGGCATTACGAGTTGAGCGCTTCCGTGCTTCGGAGGGCACGTTAAATTGTCGGTTCCAGCTTATAAGTCGTTAAGCCATGACGGAGGCTTTCAGACGGCTTAAAAACTCCGTCACAAGAGTTGGCCGCTATATTATTATTATTATAGTGTAATAATAAATAAGAACCAAAGAAAGAATTTGTTCTATAGATGTTTCAATAGAACAAATTCTTAGTAGGTAGTTAAATAGACGTACTAACTGTAGTGTCTTAAGAATCTAACTATTTGCTTAGAAATAAATTGGACAGTCACCAACTGAAGTCGATGAACTTTAAATTTTCAATCTACACTAATATTATAAAGAGGAAAACTTTGTTTGTTTGTTTGTACTGAATAGGCTCAAAAACTACTGGACCGATTTTAAAAATTCTTTCACCATTCGAAAGCTACATTATCCACGAGTAACATAGGCTATATTTTATTTTGGAAAAAAATAGGGTTCCGTAAGATATTTGGGTTTTTCGGACACAAGGTGTAAAAAATCAACCAGAAAAGTTACTTATTTTGCGTACGCTGCCTAAACTATAAAAGATAGAACCATAAAATGTTCTAATTAATTGTAGATCTTATAAATATCTACAAAAAAGTCCGCGACACACTATACCCATCTATGTCGAGTGAGGCACAGCAACCATTTTTTTATTTAAAAATCTTGAATTTTTTTTGGACTACATTTAAACGCGTTTATTTTACTCATGCTATTAATCCTTATCAAAATAAATGATTTCATCACTAAGAACAGTTTATGGAGATAATATTTGGTCTTTGAATGATTAAAATTGGACGTTTGGTTTTGAAGTTATGGCGAAATTAAAATATTACGATTTCTGCTGCACGACCGCTGCGTAGGGAGCCGACCTCGCGACTGACCGTGTCTTTCCTGGGTAGGCTTTTTGCAGCGGTAACCGACATCCACGCGGGCGGAGCCGCGGGCGACCGCTAGTATTTGATATAGAGGTACCACTACACACTGCTATCTACACATTTGTACATTGAAAGTATTTTTTCAGTATGTATTATTGTATATAGGTACTTTGTGATCTGTGCAGATCAGCAATGTTTGATATGAAGGTGTTTATTTTACACCTAAGCAATTTTTTAAGTTTTATCGACTATTGTCGGTAGCCTGCTGTCAGCCAGTCAGTCATATGGCCTTTAATATCTACAGTGTGCGAGGTCATTATGAACTTTCGTATCCGGGAGTGACATCTACGACCTCGTTTGGAACAAGAAAATTGCATTGTTGTATCACTATTAATGGAATAGGGACACGATGGTCTCAATGTGCGCTTTTGAGACATCACCAGAGATTGTATACCTACCAGTGGGTTTACCTTAGAAATTAAAACAAACAACGTAGTGATAATTAATTATGATTTATTTGTATTTGTAAGAGGAGATAATCTTAAAAGTGAAGAGACCGCATCGGTCATGTGACCCATTCATATGGTAGGTATGAACTTAGAGGAATTAATGAATATAAAATAAAAAAATAATAAATTTCAGTTCATTATTTTTGTCGATTAGTGGTTTCGCTATAGAAAAGTGCTTAGTGTGATATGGACATTTAGCTATCGAAATGACTCGTGACATCACTGAACCGCTCTAATTCCGTAAAAACTATCCTATTTTACTTGGACTAAGATTAAAAAAAGGTGACAGTTCAAAAATTAGGTGTTAGCGATTGTAGAAATTAAAAGTCCCTTCGAAACGATGACGTTTGTCTACAGGCTCGGGTCGAGCTCTTATTGATTTTACTCTGCTCCAAATGTGCGTAGGAACGCGAAGTACGACAGTGAAGTTTTCAAAATCTGAAAAGCACAGTTAAGTAGGTATATTTAAGTTTTAAAACGTAAAACTTAAAATCGAAGTACAACTTTAACGGCGAGGTAGAAATTGCACCTAATGGTAGTGCCACCACAAAAGACCAGCGCAAGCATGTCTCACCCTGCCATTGGCAATGCTGACTGGTGGCCTTTTCTGATACCATATTTCACATACATTGTAATCACGCCATAGAGGTAGGCAGAGATCACGGATCTCCATTTGCTACGATCCTGACATACTTCTTTCGCTGCATTTACTCTCATTCATTAATTACCATATTTTACTATAAAAATATTGTGCTCTTATGTGAAGTGTGTTTTTGTTAGCAGCATAATTTTTTTAATTCTATAATAATACACTATGATTTGTAATGTCGGCCTCCGACCCGCCGCGTTCGATCCGAAATAAATCCGGTTCGATAACTCTTCGAATGATTTTCGAGGAGTAACTTGAGTTGAAGTTCATGAATCTATTTTAGACGGGCTCACCAATATTTTAATAAAAGCAATCTTAAAAGGTATTGCTTATTATTACATAATTCCTTGTTTATAATATAATTTCAAGAGTCACAAACAACCCTTGATAGGTAGTAACCCTTATAAGAGTTTGCTGAGTGAGTTTTTACTACATTGTGTCTATAATATAACGAATTTTGTATAGTTTATTATCTGACAATACTTTTTCCCGAATGAATAGACTGACTGTATATTATTACACTATTAACTACATACTTTTTTGTACATTAGAAGAACCAGAATTCAGATGTCTGACATAAATTCTATAAATATTCACATTTTTTTCATTTTTATTTTTTATCTCAAAAAGTGCACAAAAGTAGCACCATGTGTCTTTGAAGAAAATGTGGCATTTAATGACTTAATGCTCGCTTAAAAGTCTCAGAACGAAAATGGGCCAAAATCACGAGATATGCATACTTATAGGTGGCTTCCCATACATGAAAAACAGTTTTATGCGATTAACTCCTAAACTATAAGTCCAATCTAAAAATGCATCAGAATAATATTTGCTTATCTTTGATAAAGAGATCGAATGGCAATTTTAGTTTTGTGAAATAAAGACTTTGTATTTTGAGGTACCCTATGTCCGACCCCTTCTATAGAGACAAACCACTGTGCGCCGTCGCGCATGCATCCTAGCGTCCAGGTTATGTCACAATTGACGAAACATCAGCTGTCAATAGTGAGTTCCTTACTACTGCCATAAAATAATTGAGGAGCCTTCATAATGAATTATGTATTTGAGTACCTATTTAAATCTAAATGAATGATTGTCATACCGATGCCATTGTAGTCACACCGACGTTTACCATTCCTCCCGCGGTCACGTGTATTGGTTCTTGAACATTGATCAGGAATATGAGCATTGTCATCCGGTTCTTAGAGTTCATGCAATCCCATGGTATAGCGTAAACTGCATGTTTAATTTTATCACTCTGAAATAACAGACCGTAGACTGAAGTAACTGAGGTAAAAGTCTGTCTGAACTCTGAAGTAACGAAATTAGAAGTCTGAAATGACGGAGGTAGAAGTCTAGGAGACAAACAGTATTATTTAATATCTATGAGCAGGGAAGTTGGTAGGAAAATGTGACAACCAAACTTTCTTGATAGGACAGAGTAGCGGGCGAAAATCAAAGTCAAAATATCTTTATTCCTTAAAATCACGGGGATAAAAGGCCTTAGTAGTACCTAGTAGTTTATAAAAGGAGTTGAAGCATTTATTCAGTCACAAGCATTTTTGTCTTCTATATAACCGAATATATGTACAGTAAACTTTTTAAACAATTTTATTTTATTAGTTTTAAATTTATTAGGTAACTGACAAAGTCATCTTCCTTAGGACTTTGCCCTCTAGATGATTTGTTAACTTTATCTGCTAGCCTAGTCGTGGGTACCTATGTACCTACCCACGACTAGGCTAGCAGAAATTATATTTGTAAAAAAAGTTTCTCGGTAAGGCCTAACAATGGAGGGAAAGAAGAAATTGACTGAAGTAGAAAATTTCTGAAGAAAAGGGTTTCTTCTTAGTAGGTTCTTTGTGATTCTCAAGCAAAATAGTTCTAAGAAATGATACAAATTGTATATTGAAAATGGATAATATTTTATTGAATCACTAGCTTTCGCCCGCGGCTTCGCTCGCGTGATATCCAGACAAAAAGTAGCCTATATGTTATTCCAGCACACTAAAAAAAACTAAGGCCTTTTACCATCCATAGTAGATGATTTATACAGCGTCAGGAGGCAACTTTTACCTGCACAGACGGGACGCTGTAGTGCCCGGGACGAATTAAGACGGAGTAGGCTTGCCCAGCACCTGTTCCATCCTCTTAGCTTAGTCGGCCTTGTCCACAGAAAAGACATGATCAATACGTGCGGAGCTGACTAAGCCAAGGGTTTCCTCACGATGTTTTCCTTCACCGTTTGAGAGTACTGGTATAGCGCACATACATTTTTCACACAGAAAAATCCATTGGTACACGACCGAATTTGAACCCACGACCTTAGGATCGGAAGGTGGGGTCACTACCAACTAGACCACCAGTGCTCTCGTATCCAGCACACATACTATGTATATACTATGTATATTCCAAGTTTTATTCAAATCTGTTCAGCCGTTTCGGCGTGATTGAGGCACAAACATACATCGTCACATCCACACATCCTGACAAACTTTCGCATTTATAATATTAGTAGGATTCCCTAATATCTGTTGTTATTCCGAATTATTGAATTCTGCGTAGGTACTACCTACTTAGAATCTGGTGAGACATTTACCTACTACGAAATTCAAAGAAATAATATTTAGCTCAATATTATTACTCATTTTATCTCGAGCGAATTTCGGAATTTCGTAAGATCTTCCCATAATGTACGAGTATGTATTGTACCTACGTTAACAAGGGCGTCGCCAAGGGGGGGCAGGGAGGGGCAGCTGCCCCCCCCTAGAGATTCTAAAAAAGTTGCCAATTCATACTTTTCTCATTCACTGAGAATGAGAAAAGTATGAATTGTAGTAGGTAAAGTCAACTTGCCCCCCCCCTGCGCCATCGGCTGGCGACGCCCTTGCCTACGTACCATAGTCCCAATTGTTTCAAAGATGACCGACACTTGAATAAGTTGTTGAAACATCATTATGGTAAGCGGCAAGTAGCGAATCAGCGCCTGCGGGTTCTGAAAGATACAAAAAACCGATTAAGTGCGAGCCGTCTAAATCGCACACTAAGGGTTCCGTGCCATCGTACATTGATACAATGTTTCTTGCATGGGGCCTCCTTTTTTATTATTTGTTGTTATATCGGCTATAAAAATACACACTGAAAATTTCCGGTTCATAAGATACAGCCCGCTGACAGACACGGACGGACAGACGGATGGACGGACGCAGAGGCTTAGTAATACACCCCCCCTCCCCCCTCCCCCCAATAAATAGTTGGTTGATGGACATGGACATACCAACTGGGAGCATTCCAGAAGCATCAAGCAGCCAGCGATTTGGTGGAACACGTAGTACAGAAACAGCGCTATCCCAAACGCATCAGACATTTTATCTGTAAAGCTGAAAAAACAATGGTAACCGCAGCGGTAGGATTTCCTAATTCATATCCGAGTCAGGCATCGGGCCGGCTCTTAGATAAATCACTTTGTTCGTTAGACTTGCCAATGTTTGTTTGTGCCTTGGCAATGTTAGAAACAATGCGTACCTACTAGTAATAGACAGACAGACAGACACAGTTACTGTCGCATTTATAATATTAGTATGAACGGCCAGTCAAAACTTGAGAGCTCGTAGCTTGCTTGTACGTACGGTGCTGTTGTTATGACAATTTTTAGAAAAAAAAAACGCTAAATCTTATCTTACTTCTTACTTATATTATAAATGCGAAAGTTTGTGAGTTTGGATGTTTGGATGTTTGTGCCTCAATCACGCCTAAACGGCTAAACGGATTTGAATGAAACTTGGAATATGTATAGTACATATACTGGATTAACATATAGGCTATTTTTTATCCGGATACCACGTGAGCGAAGCCGCGGGTGGCAACTAGTACAGAATAAGATAAACGGCTGATTCCACAAACGTGCTCGCGTTTGCCCGCGTTACGTAATTGTTTGGTCATGCATAGTGTGATCCATTTACGGCCTACAATCTAAAATATAAAAATAAAACCAAATGAGTCGAATTCGCACATGAAGGGTTCCGTACCATGCACAATAAAAAAAAATCTTGTATGGGGCCCACTTTTCTTTTTATTATTTGTACATAGAAATATACACTGAAAATTTAAACTCTCTACCTATTACAGTTCATGAGATACATACAGCCCGCTGGCAGCGGACGGACGGACGCATGGACGGACAGAATTAGAGAGTTACTTACTTTGCAATAAGTCGATGGTAGACAATACATTCTCTTAACCTTATGGCCACTTCGTCTTGCTCGCTCTCTGAATAGTGTCCACTTTTGATGAAGTTCTCGCTAGATTCGCTCTCAGAGGCGGGTCTTGGAAAGGTTTCAAGGATATTCAAAAGTATTTTAAAATGACCCCATAAATTGAATACCATTAGAGAAAGGAAGAGGTCGAACATGGTCACGCTGCTTGCACATAAATACGACCCGTACCTGTAAAAAGATGACGTACTAGCTATTCTTCTAATCTTACTTCTTACGTAACTTATTATAGAAAATCCAACGAAGAAATGAGTACTTAGTCTCGAACGAAAAATCTCATACCACATTGGGAAACAAAAATAATATCTATTATTTCCGTTCATCAACTCATACTAACTTTTTTATTTGTATTGAATTTATTCATCCAGTAGGTACACTCAGCTAAATAGGCAAACCCTCAGCTAAGCCCAATTCAAGAAAATTGTTTACAAGTACAACTACAGATTGAGCCACAGGATAAATTAGGTACCTATAGTAGATCGCTCAATACTCTATAGGATATAATAAGGAATATCTATAATAAGAATAGGACCTACGTATAAGTATTCGGTTGTTTTTGTCATGCAGCCATTTACTTGTTCAGTCATAGGTACAATGCTCGTGATCGATCTCTTTGGTAATTGGAAAAAAATTAACAATATCCAAATTTAAATCACTTTTAGTCCCTACGTTGGTCCCCGTTATGAAAATCCAACCAGCTATTTTTA
Organism: Scotopteryx bipunctaria; assembly: GCA_949320045.1. Lineage (NCBI taxonomy): Eukaryota > Metazoa > Arthropoda > Insecta > Lepidoptera > Geometridae > Scotopteryx > Scotopteryx bipunctaria. The sequence goes on from OX439440.1 coordinate 5,028,915, forward strand.
ATAGTTGTAATTAAAAAAAATATGCCCCCCCCCCCCCCCAGCGTACACCCATGCACCTGGTTTAACATAGGGCTACATTTTTTCCGGATACAACGCGAGTTACGCCGCCGACAGCAGCTAGTAAAGTTTAAGCTTTTCATCATAAGCATTCTCATATACAAGCCGACTTTACCGCTACCTACTTTACGATTGCGTGGGTCCCCTGTTTGTGCCAAACATACTTCACGGTCTTGTGATAAACCCAAAGTTTACATAGGTACAGTAACTTTGCCTCACCAGTTGATAACTGAAGCAATGATATAGCCATTGAAATTGGTGTACGCGTTGAAAGGAAACTTGAAGTAGATGGCGTGCTCGTAAGTGGTATTCTCCAGGTTCTTCGTCGACTCATATTTTCCATTTATATAGTTATTGTAGACCGGCGTCAGATTGAATAGAAACAGAGCGACAATTGTGATACCGAATAGGTACACTGTGAAGAAGTTCGAAGCTTTGTGAACTTTTCTAAAGATCTGAAAACATCAAACTACGGTTGGTTTTGCAAACGACCATTCAGTGCTAAACAAAACAACAGGTTCTAACCTATCGGATAACTACGAAATTATTGCCTAAACTAAAGCCTTTGCCATCTAAAAACTAAGGCCTTTTACCATCTGATGATTTATATAGCGACAGGAGGCAACCTTCACAAACGGGACGCTGTAGTGCCCGAGACGAATTAAGATGGAGTAGGCTTGCCCAGCACCTATTCCATCCTCTCAGCTTAGTCGGCCGTGTCCACAGGAAAGACATGGTCAGTCCTCACGAAGTTTTCCTTCACCGTTTGATAGTATAGCGCACATAAATTTTTCGCACAGAAAAATCCATTGGTACAAGACTGGATTTGAGCCCACGACTTTAGGATCGGAAGGCGGGGTCGCTAAAAACTAGACCATCAGTGCTCTTTGCCTAATATAATAATATAGATATATTAGATGATTTATAGAATAGAATAGTATTTTATTTGCAACAATATAAATTTACACTTAGTAGGTTTAATTAGTTTAATTTATCTATTTATAAACTATATTCTAGGTTGCTGCAAAACGGGCCCTAACTCAGCATTATAATTATGCAGTTTGTAAAAACAAACCGCGCTGGTCTTCCATTAGGGCCAATTCTAGAGAGCGGACATGAAAATATGAAACAAAGCAAACAAAGGTACACATGCAAAAGAAAAAATTAGATAAAAGAAAATTAAAATAATAATACATAATATTGCGAAGGGACATTAAAGGGATATTATTTCTAAAAGCACTTGTATCCAACAAAAGGCTTTCCTGTGCTTTCTACCAGTCAATTAAATAAAATTTAAGAGCGTGCCATATGCAATTTTATAGTTCGAAATCGTTATTTATCTCAAAATCTGTGAAAGTTACCAACCTAATATTCAGGGAAAAGATGCTACGAACGCTTATTTTGGATTTTGTCTTTTCAATACACAATTGGTGAAAATTTTCTCGACAATATATTTTTTTGAAAAACACACATTTTGCTATTTATCTCAAGAACGGCACGTCTTTTTTGTTGGGTTTTTGTTTTGTTAAGATATCCATCATTAATTCTTTAGTTCCATCTTTTAATTTTTTGATTGATTGTTTAATTCACTTGTAATTAAGTAAAACAGTTTTGGCGCTTACGTTGTTATAAAATACGTTGCGCGTCTATGTCTCTATCCTTCTCACTCACTAGAAAACCATAAATAGTCATCCCACTCATCCCGCTCGTTAGTTGGCTACCTGCGCTTGACTGCCTCACATTTTCGGCGGCGTTATGGCACGCTCTTAAGGTTTTTCCTAAAACCAAAGCTACTCTGCAGGTTCCTTATCGGCGGGGGAATACTATTCAAACACTTCGATACAGCGTAGCGGAAACTGCCTTCAAAAGCTGTTGTTCTATGCCCCTGTGTTGAAAGCTGCATCGAGCATTTATACATATGATATTATATATCATTGATTTATACAGTGTCAGGAGGTAACTTTACACTAACGGGACGCTAAATGTTACCTACCCATTTATCTATTCGCTAATTTGACAGTCAGTCCCTAAGGTATTATTTTTCGATTGATAAATTAGTAAACATTACATAATTGTGCCAAGGTACATTATTATATTGTTTTTTCTCAATAATAACCTTCCGTATACAAGGTGGGGGTACCTATTACACACCCCAGTGGTTGAAAACTCGTAATAATTCTAGTACGTCTTCTCATCAGCTACAACGAAGACGTTGCCGCTCCGTACAGTGAGATTGATTTAGTCCGCGGTGACGCACACCCGGTGGAGCCACCTTCCAGCTTATACGTACAGTACATAAAAGGTACTCGTATTATTTTTTATTTATTTAACGTGAAATTTGTTTATAAATATTTTTTGCAGGTAATCATTGTATTACAGCAAGTCTCGGTTAGCGTAATCTGAAATATTTCAAGCACTTTTTAGATGAGCACGATGATGTTGATTCAGAGAACTGTCTTGGAATCGAAAAATATTTTTAGGAATATGCCCTACAAAATAAAATAGAAAGAAATACATCAGTAAAAAAAATTGTACGCCGTTACATTTAGAACATGCAGATTTTTTTAGCTATCACTAAATAGAGATACTTACTATAGTCTTAAAATTAGAAAAACTGTGATTCTAGCATGTGTCAATTGAAATTACTACCTACTCAAATAAAAATTGGTCCGGACCATCGTACATTAAAAAACCTTTCTTGCGCGGGCCCTTTTTAATTTCTAATTTTCTTTTACTTTTATTATTTGATATTATAGCGGCAATAATTTACACATTCTGTGAAAATTTAAACTCTCTACCTATTACGGTTCATGCATGAGATACAGCTCTCTGGCAGATGGATAGACGGACGGACGGACGGACGGACGGACGGACAGCGGAGGCTTAGTAATAGGATCCCGTTGCCACCCCTTAGGGTACGGACGGACCCTAAAAAGACATAATAGTTTGAAAGTGAAAGAAAAAGTTACTGTTTTTTCTTAGATAAACTAGTTATTTATTAACCATATAATAACTGTTATAAATATTTAATTTGTTGATTTTATTTAATACGTCATTACGTCAAACCCCTACTATGGGTTACTACCTATGGGTAAGGTGAGATTTATTCACTTAGGTAGTATACGGAAGGTTGATGTTTAATGTACTTACAAGAAATGACTGTGTTCATCACTAACCATACTTTACCAGTAACTTTTTAAATTTTTGACAGTTTTTTGTTTCATAGCATAGGGAACCTGCATAATTTTGTTTGATTTGTCTATCTTAAAGATTTAAAAGTCAATAATACCAAAAACGAAAAAGGAAACAAATAAACGTCCACTAGCTTGACGTGACGTGAAACTTTTCATGGCGCACGAATATTATTTGTTTATCACACAAACAATATAATTTCAGATTTATTTTAATGCTAGCTTCCTCCCGCGGCTTCGCTCGCATTGTACCCGCAAAAAAGGTGCCTTTTATGTTATTTTAGCAGACGTACTATTTATGTTTCAAGTTTCAGCAAAATCCTTTCAGCCGTTACGGCGTGATCGAGGCACAAACTTCGTCACATCCTCCCAAACTTTCACGTTTATAATAGGTATTAATAGGATAATGAATCACACATTTTCGTATTTTTCCAATAGCAAGTCACTGATGTGACGGAAAGTTTTTCAGATCTCCTGTGTAGCTATAATAAAAAAGCTGAGTACGGCATGTTTACAACCTCCATGAGTAGCGGACATTCATGATATTTGCATAATAAAATTACGTCTACCTTTGACGATACACATTTGATTTTCCAGGATTTTCCTTTTTTATCTAAACTAAACCAACTGCGTTATTTCCCTAGGACTCTTGTCGAATCAACATCTTCCTACCCTTATCCCACTCTATGTGGGGTCGGCACAGCATGTTCCTAGGATCATGCTGTAAAAGTTTTGGCCAGTGGCGGATTTACCAGCAGGCTAAGTAGGCTTGAGCCTAGCTCGGCAGATTTTGGGGACGGCAAATTTGAGAACCTAAATTTTTTTAGCCGACTTACAGAAATAAAAAAAAAAGATTTCTGATGTGATCTCTCTAGAATTCCACTAGACATCTTTCCGATGACTTTTCCCTCTTCCCTTTCATTATACATTCAACGGTACCGCAAACTTCTATATTCTATGATAAAATATTCAGTTCACGGCCCCAACCAGAAATCGAGAACCAGAAATGAGAGCAAAATTGCGGAAAATATATTTCACACTCTTTTCACTACACACTCATACAAGTCCGATTTGAATAAAAAATGTTGCGAAGAAAAACGTTTTGTTGGAGATATTCTTCGTTTTGAATGGATCAAAAGATTTCAAAATAATAATCGAATCATTTTATATCAATTTTAATCTTACGTGTTGACTACTGTTTGTTGAACAGGTGCTAACATAAAAAAAAATTATTTGAATGCTAAAAAAAAAACTCTACAATTGTAAAGGTGAGGGCGGCAAAATTCCAATAGCATATACTTGGGAAATGTGTAAATCCGCTACTAAGGTGTTTTAAAACCGGCCGCCTGCCTTTCGTCAACCCTCTTTGGGAATACACTTGAAAAATCTAAACTTTCCATAAAAACCACGCAAGGTTTCGCGTCTATTTTCCAACTTATGGATATTTTTCAATGTTTACTTTGTTGGACAGCTGAACTAATTTAAGTAGCGGCAACTCATTGAGCGGATTGGTATTGCAAATAACTTGTCAATTTAAGTTAGCTTAAAATTAAAATATTCGCAAAAAAAATCTTCAACATAATTTCACGCGAGTTCCCCATAGTTTTACGGTTTCGCGTCTATTGCCACAGTAGGCAGTCAGGCCTCTCTCGTTTCAAGTCTCCTCTACCAACTTCAGGGTTCGTTTTGTAAGTACCTACCTACACATACCAGACAAAAGATCGTGAAATTGATTCAAGTGGGTAGTAAAAAAACAACTTACCGAGTTCGCATAAGCAGATTTGTTTTTGTGATGAACCAGGTGAATTTCCTTGACAAACACGTACGCTACGACTGGGTACTTCTTGGTTAAACAAAGGGACACACATCGTGACTGCAATGTAAATAATATTATAGTAGTAAACTAGTGATACGGGTTTACTTGGTAGATGTCAAAGATCGACATGAGAAAATATACATTATACATCAACATAGGTACATAGGCGTCGATGTATAGATACCTATAACTTACGTAGGTTACAAGATATATTACATTTCCCTAGGAATTACTTACCGAAGACAACATGTTCATCAACAACACGATATAATTATGACCCAGCTCCATAAATGTCAAATATTTGATATTATCCTTCAAATACCATAATCCCAATATAAGGTATAAGAACGAAAGTATAGCGTTGTAGAAGTTGTATCCATTTCCTTCCAGTCTCAGCCTTTTCTCTCCCAGTTCCTTCCCAGGCCAACCGCTGATAATTCTTAAAATGACTCGGATGAATTTCATGTATCGGAAGTCGAAAGGGCTTGTGGCAGAACTGCAATAAAATAGCAAGAATATTTTTGCGTCTCATGTTGCCATTACTTGACCATACCCTATAAAAATAATATTAATTTACAGTTAAAGTGTTCATACAAAACTATTAATATAAATATAAATAAATATATATATTTGCGGATTTTTCACACAAGGTGCTGTGTGAAATCCATCTAGCCCCAAACCAAGCAAAGCTTGCACTATGGGCACCAGAACACCAGATGGCTGATAGAATACTTATATACTTTTTTGTAAATACATACTTTTATTACAACACCCAGACCAGGAAGAAATATTTGCAGAAATCTTGCGTCTCAGCCGAGCACTCGCCCGCCTCGCCACCGAGGTCGTCAAAAAAAGCCGCATCCAAATCGGTTAATCCATTCCCTTAAACCCTATCCTATCCTAGGCGCTTTGAAAGATACCTACATACAATGAAAGACAAATAGTTCAGCCAGGAAGTATTGAAATTTAATTTTAATTTTATGACAGTTTCAATGGAAAAATTAAAGCGAATATTTACTCGAGTCATGGTTCACATCACACTTGAGCACGGTTCATATGTTCATAAAAGGCAAAACCTACTACGTATTCAAAGAGTTCTATGTAGGTCAGTACTTACGCAAAGTAATCATTTTCAGCGGCTCCTTTGTCAACCCATCCCATGGTTAGGTTAGGTCAGTAATGTTCGTAACTAGCTGATACAAAGTTTCTTTTGAATGAAATAAATTTATTTCTTTGCCCTTTTATACTTTTTTCACGCGATATTATAATTTGTACAGGTAGGTACTACTGTATAATTATTGCAAGTTCGTACCTTGTGATCATGCATGTGTCAAGTCATAATTACAGATGCTATAATTTACAACCCCTACCTATAAGTAGTTCAAAGGTGTTTCTTTTATAATGGCCTAGGTGGTTCTGTGAATCTTTTTATTTTTATGATAAATACCTCGGCTTATTTTTTCCTTTATAACATTTTTTTTTATATTTTACTATTTATTCTGCCTTATTCGCAAAAAAGCAAGCTAAAGTAACTAAACTTTCAATATGCGAAAACTACTGTCAATACGGTTATAGTTTAAAGAACAGAACTCAGTCTGCAAGATCTGTTTGTTTGCCAAATAAAGAAAAATAAATATTATATCAATCAATTAAAAGTAATCTAGGGAGCGTCGTTCTACAAATCATCACGCGTTTTAAAGTTGAATCGGGATGTACAGATTAATATGAGCTATTGTATAGCGATTGGTGCAGACATGTTTCGTACAGATTCGTAATAACTAGTACCTAGATACCCCGTTGCCTGATCTGCGCAAGTCCGTTTTGCTAAGTAGTTATTGATTCGGCTCTGTCGGGAGTTCTCTCGTGCTTAAGTAGCCCGTTTACTGAGATTTTACCTGTTGACACTGTTATCAGGACGTAGGTAAGGGTAAGACCACTTTTTTGCTAACTTCTTGAACTTTATTATTCTTGATGTTTTTTCTTTAATCCTTTTGGAAGTGTGAATAATAAAAATTTTGGTATCAGAGTGAATTATGGAGAATTTTTTAATGCAATAATATGTTTGCAGAGCCGTCTTTGGCTATTCCCCTGTTTTGTTTTGAGATGCCTTTAAATCTTTCTTAGGTTGCCTAGCAACGTTCTTAAACTCTTTAATTCAGACAGAATTTTTTTTGTACAACAAGGTATTTATTTTTATTTCTACCACTGTTATAACAAAGCCCATTAGTGATCCTTTTTATTATTTTTTCTGCGAACACTAATCATACGTCTTTTGTCAAATTAATTCGGTGGTTCGCGCGTAATTGAGGCATTGTGAGTTTATGTGATTTTGTGTGATATAAAGTGGAATAAAAATGCCCAGGCCGTAAGTACCTATTGATATTTTCTTTTTACTTGTAATAAATGATGCAATAATCTGTAGTAACTCCATTGTTCTGAATTCATTCTAAGTATATATGTAAGTAAGTATATTATCACGCCCGTATCCCTAAAGGGGTGGGCATTGCCATAAATAGTCATAAAAAATGTGCATCGAAAATATATATTTTTTATAATATAATTAATATTAATATATTTTTAAATAATAGCGTTTTTCATAAAATGTTACAATATAATTTTGGCAGGTTAAACAAAATATGTTATTACCTTAATTATTGAAAGCCTAAACCCACAACATCGCTCAAAACCGGATGGAACATAAACAGATAAAGACAAACAATTGAATTCGAATTCGAACAATTTGAATGACTCCTGGAAACGCATTTCCCAGACAGCACCTCCGATGTGAATACAGTTATATGGGGAGCGAGGACTGGAAACTAGCCAGCACAATTGTAAAAGATGTACTCAAGTGGGCGATAAGAACTTTTGAACCGTACAAAGCAGCGGGCTCAGACAGAATCTCTCCTGCTCTACTACAATAGAATTTAAGCAAAATCAAATCAACCCTCACTGCTTTATTCTGAAGTTACTATATTTATAGCCTGGAAATGTGGAAAAGGCTGTTAAGCAACTGGTCAGCTACGGTCCAATTTCTTTGTCTACAATTTGATGAATATTTTGTTTGATGAATGGGTTTTTGTAAAAAGTTTCCAATAAAATATGCACAAATGTAGAGGTCTTATTTCTTAAACCTAACACCTATTATGTTTATGTACTTACCTAGGTTCACAGACAAATCGATGGTCCCTATTAACAATTTCGGATATATTTTTTTACCAATTTTTACCGGCGGCGCACCGCCGCGGCCGGTTCCTTCAGTAGGTACCTACCCACATTGTTGCGGGGACAAAGTTATGACTGCCGACAATATTAAATCATGATTTTCAATGAAAGAAAATATTGTATACCATAGAATTTTTTATTGATAGATTGTGTCTATCATACCTCTGAAAATATAATTTTTTTTTCATTTCAATGACCTAAAATGTATTTGGTTCATCTTGAACATCGTGATTTGCTCTTTGCTGTTGATAAATGTGTATGAGAAATCCTTGAATGTTTCTAGCTAGGTACTATTACTGTTGGAGAGATGACTCCAATTTATTTGATCAAAGTCACATTTTTGTCAAAGAACCTTGCCCTGTGGCATACTGGCCTAAGTAGAGTAATCGTAAAACTTAATGAGCTCTGTGATCTTAGGCATGGAAGCAAAAGTGCGCAAGTACCTACAATAAAATAGAAAAGTTATATTTACCAACTAGCGACCCACCCCGGCTTCGCACCCGTGCGAAAGACGAAAGGTTTTATGGTGCTACGTTAAGTAGGTACCTACCATTTTGAGGTTGAATTGAAGACCTTCATCGGCTTCTTTTCTCATGAAACTAATGACGTCGAACACCATTTTTCGTGTTTGACGACGCAGTACGTTAAACCACCCACGAGGCATATTTAACGTATAACTAAGAGAAACAGCTAATAAGTACTCCACAAAATCGCAAGAACAATCTATCAAATCAATGAAACAAACCTACCTTTGTACCTACGTAAATTCGACAGTACCTATTGCCAACTAGATTATAAAATAAATTTGCTACATTGTAATTATTTTAGTTTCAAACTTGGGTTAAATAAAAAGTTTAATTTATTCTATCATTTTAAGTTTTAAATAATCCGTCATTGAGTATAAGATGTTTTTATATTCTTTCAATATTGAATTGAAAAATTAATTAATGTAGAACAAAATGTGCTATAAGTACACCAAAATACTCGAAGGGAACCCTGGTTTGACAGACAGATCATTCACACAGACAGATTCACCCGTTTTTTCCACTCAACGCTTTATTTACGGTTCGGTGTGCAGCCGTTGAAGCCAACTTTACAGAACTCATTAAGATTTGCGCGTTCTCTACCCTATGCTAGGTATTATTAAACTACTTAGTGACGACTTTTACCATCTAGCAGATGATTTATACAGCGTCAGGAGGCAACTTTTACCTTCACTAACGGGACGCTGTTATAATGCCTGGGACGAATTAAGATGGAGTAGGCTTGCCCAGCACCTATTCCATCCTCTCAGCTTAGTCGGCCTTGTCCGCAGGAAAGACATGGTCAATACGTGCGGAGTTGATTAAGCCGCGGGTTTCCTTCCTTACGATGTTTTCCTTCACCGTTTGAGAGTACTGGTATAGCGCACATAAATTTTTCGCACAGAAAAATCCATTGGTACACGACCGGATTTGAACCCACGACCTTACGATCGGAAGGCGGGGTCACTACCAACTAGACCACCAGTGCTCAGTGACGACTTAATCTTACTAATATTATAAATACGAAAGTTTGTGAGGATATGTGGATGTGACGATGTATATTTTTGCCTCAATCACATTCAAACGGCTGAACGGATTAAGATAAAATTTGCTACATAGGTAGGTTATACACTGGAATAACATATAGGCTACATTTTATTCTTGAAATCGACCCCAAAAATGAAATTGGATGCAAAGGGATTATCAGGATAACGCATTACACCTTAACTAATTTAAATTTTATGACACGACATTTAATCCGACTTATGACAGCATAGGACAAATTTTGACAAAGTCAAATCAATCAATAGTTTGCAATGCAGGAAGAAAATCATCGTATTTTGACACGTAGTGTTTACCTACTTGCTCAGTGGTCAATGGTCAATGGGGTGTCAATGGTAACCACGATAAATGAAAAATAAATGAACACGTGTTTCAGGATTTTTCAAATCATTTCTTAAAAAGGGGTGTAATGCGGTGTCAAAGTTTGTATTGAAGCTATTTAAAGGGTGGTGCGATTAGCTCAAAACTCGGTTTGGATACTATATATCCAAAGTAAATGGACACGTATTTCAGTATTTTTCAAAACCACTATAATAAGGGGTAAAATGGGTGTCAAAGTTTGTATGGGAACTTTTTAACGGGCGGTGCGAATGGCTTGAAACTAGGTTTGAAATCTAACGCGTACGAAGTCGCAGGCCACAGCTAGTTGATTAATAAGAGAGCCACACTCAAAAATAAATTAAAATTATTCCTTCTAGAGTCTCTACTTCATTAATGAACTATGACAAATTATTGAATTTTACTTATATTAAGTATTTCTATGCCCACATTAGAGTTTGACATCTGAATTAATATCTGACATGATGTAGGTATTTAATCTATGCCTATAAAAGAGCTTAACCTGACTGACTGACTGTTTCATCATCGCTGAGCTGAAACCGCTGAAGCTTGAAAGTCGAAACTTCGAAGATTGCTTCCATTATAGCAAAAGCACCCATTAAGTGGGATTTTTCGAAATTCAACCCCTAAAGGGGTGAAAATGTTTGTATCGAACTTTTTAACGCGTGGTGCGATTTGCTTGAAACTCGGTTTGATAACTATAAATGCAAAATAAATGAACATGGTGTTCGAGGATTTTTTAAAACAACCCTTAAAAAGAGGTGAAATGGGGTACGAATTAAAGTTTGTGTTGGAACGGGGGGGCGCGGGTAGCGGTGCGATAACTTATAAAAGTAATCTAAGGCGTACGAAGTTGCGGGCAAAAGGTAGTAAAAATATAAAAAAATAAAAGGGGGCTCCACCTTTATTCGATTCGCACTTGACCGGTTTTGTATGTACGTCATGAAATAAACTTTGAAATTAATTTTTAATGCTACAATACTTGAAAAGGCTTCTTTCTGAGTAGCGAGTTACAAAGCATTGTTCTAATCTTGGAGTTTTTTAAGTTTCGATATTTACTTAAGAACTGAAGCCAATGCTAATAAAATACTTTTTTTCGCAATACAGTCGCTAATGAGCGTCATAACGGAGCCTGCTAACCACCAGTAGGGTAGTTGGACCAATTATAGATAGATGAACGTCCTCCAGTAGATGAACGAAACGAACTTTGGGAATACTTGCTAATTGTACCTACCTATCTCATCATGTTGGAGAGGATACCTACTATCCCTTAGTCCTTATACATGCTCGGTGAAAGAAGCAGCTGGACACATTCTATGATTTTTCTTTACTCAATAGCAGCTAGTAGTACAATTATTATGAATGAATTAAACGATTTGTTTAGGTAGGTATGTAGTGTATTAATTCTTATTATTTTTATTGTGTTCTGTTGTGATTCTGTTTTGTATTTGATAAATGAATTACTTCAATTGAATTGATATGTCTGCAGGTATGAAAATATTAGGTGCAGTATAAAAATATGTAGTAGGTAGGTAGGTACTTATTTCTGTCATAATAGTTAATCATGCAATTTGAAACTTAGCTCCGTTTTAGTCCGGGTAAATCTAATTAAATCTATTATGTAGTTAGGTACTTACTAAAAATATTTTTTTTAATACTGTAGGTACTTTTAAATTGAATAAATGTACCTATGTACAAAATGAAGAGAATTTTAGGTTTGTTTACGTAATAATAATGGGCTCAGTAGGCACAAAATAAGTCTTATCTCTGCTAATAAGTGGCGTTGTTTGAGTGATCGTCTTCGTCTGTCATCGTCGAGTATCTCTTTCCTTTCCAGTGTTACCTATTATGTTAAGATTAGTTAAGAATGAGTACTACTCGTACAATACGTATATTGCTAGCGATCGGGCTTTCGCGATTGACTGGTCGATCGTGATCACCTGTTTGAGCGCCCGTGCTCTACATGATATCGTCGGTTGCAGGTTCAATTAAGGTAACTGACAAAATACGACTTTTCAGTAGAAGCATTTAAAGTTTTTTTTCATCATAAATTGAACATAACTTTTTTCTCGTGTGACCTTTTTTGTATCTGTTTTGACAGAAAAGCTTATAATTCATAGAACTTTCTAGCAAAGTATGAAGTTTGACCCTAGTAGCCTTATTTTGAGATATAAATTTCAGTTACATCAATTTTTTCTTATGCTTATGGCAGTTACACTAATTTGCAGTCAAGATTTCTTGAAATATTGCAAGTCAAAATGGTTTAAGGCTCGTACAAAAATAAGTTGTGGCTATTCAATTTGATGTAAGAGACGGCATCTACGTTGTTGGTTGATTTAACTTTAAGGTAAAATAAAAATAATGTATGGAAATCTACCTATATAATCACCTAGTGTCGTTTACGCTAATTTTACTGTAAATTATAAATTGATTTAACAAGGGATTATTTATAAATACATTATTTATATAGGTACTTATGTACCTATAAAGGTTAGTAAAGAAACAGTTTTCTTTTTAATTAAAAAAAATACAATTTTTACAAAGCTTCAATAAGTTTACTCTACAATTTAGTAAGGTAAAGTTTCTTAAATTTAAAGCTTAATTTTGCGCATTTACACAATTATTACGTTTATTATAATAAATACAAAATTGTATTAATGCGCTAATTTGGTCGTGATGGCCCCGGCATAAGAATCTGGGCCTCTCCATCTCTACCTGTGGATGTCGTAAAAGGGAGACTAAGGGAAAAGCTAGGGTATGGGCAGTAGCGTCCCGTGTTCAAAGATCAAAAGCTTACATCTGCGCTCGCCAACACGCATGCCCAGCTTGGCGAGTATGGGCAAATCCCCCCCAATGATAATTCACCAAACGACCAGGCCCCTAGTCCCCGGCGGCCCTGCTAATTCTGGTTTCGGTAGGAACTATGGTAACGGTTGGGCAAGGGGTGCTAAGAATCTCCGGCAGAGATCCCGCTACCGACCTCCAGCCTATACGACATCAGAATGGCTATCAAACAGCAGTTTAATAACAACAAGGCGCCAGGTGATGACGGAATAACGTCAGAGCTTCTGAAAGCGGGTGAAACACCGGTACTTAAGGTACTTCAGAAGCTTTTTAAGTCCGTTATGACATAACGGATAACTTGAGGGCAAAACGCCAAAAACATGGAACGGCAGCGTGGTGGTGCTGTTGTTTAAGAAAGGTAACAAAACCTTATTAACGAAATACTGGTTTATCTCGCTACTAATCCATGTTTATAAACTATTTTCGAGGGTCATCCCAAATTGTCTTGAGCGCAGGTTTGATGACTTTCAGCTTCCTGAACAAGCCGGTTTCCGAAAATGCTTTTGTACCGTAGACCACATCTATACGCTACGGCAGGTTATACAGAAGACTGAGGAGTATAATCTGCCGTTATACCTAGCGTTCGTGGACTACGAAAAAGCTTTTGATTCGGTCGAAACCTGGACAGTGCTGCGGTCTCTTCAACGATGCCGTATTGACTATCGGTACATTGAAGTGTTGAGATGTTTGTAAAACAACGCCACCATGTCGGTTCGAGTACAGGAGCAATGTACCAAGGCGATCCCTCTGCGTTAGACAGGGAGACGTTAAATCTACGAAACTGTTTACCGCTCCGCTAGAGGACGCCTTCAAGCTTCTGGAATGGCAAGGACTCGGCATTAATATAAATGGCAAGTACATCACCCACCTTCGATTTGCCGACGACATCGTAGTCATGGCAGTCGTTGGAGGACCAAGGCATAATGCTCGATGGCCTTAGTAAAGTTTCCCAAAAGGTGGGCCTTAAACTGAACATGGATAAGATGAAAATTATGTGAAATATCCATGTATCGCCTACCCCAGTAACAGTTGGGAATTCTTATCTCAATGTTGTTGATGAATACGTCTACCTGGGACATAAAGTCCAGTTAGATAGATCCAACTTCGAGAGAGAGGTCAGTCGACGAATCCAACTCGGCTGGGCAGCGTTCGGGAAACTGCGCGACTTCTCGTCCAAAATACCTCAGTGCCTCAAAACAAAAGTCTTCAACCAGTGTGTGTTACCAGTGATGACATACGGCACGGAACGTGATTTCTCACAATAGGCCTCATAAGAAAGCTCAAAGTCGCTCAACGAGCTATGGAGAGGGCTATGCTTGGCGTTTCTTTACGAGATCAAATCAGAAATGAGGAGATTCGTAGACAAACCAAAGTCACGAACATAGCCCAGAGGATTAGCAAGTTGAAGTGACAGTTTGCTTGGCATATAGCTCGAAGAACTGACGGCTGTTGGGGCAGAAAGATTCTTGAGTGGAGACCACGCACCGGAAATCGCAGCGTAAGACGGCCCCCCACTAGATGGAAATACGGCCTAGTAAATGTTGCTGGGAGCCGTTGGATGCAGGTTTATATTTACGCCAAAACAATGCCCTCAAAAAAATCAAAACGCTAACACCTGCACCAGTATAGACAGATCAGTGCCGAGCCGACTAATTTAGTTCTGTTGGTACTTCAAAAAACAAGCGTGCAGATTTGTAAACAATACTCGTTTTGTTTTCACGCACCTTGGCTAGGCACTGTTGGAGAAAGTAGGATAGCAATAGATTATTATGGTTAGCCGCTGAGAGAGATATTCATTTGCAAAGTAAGGTAAGAGGCAAACATATTTTTGATTCCAATGTTCAAATTAGTGTAACTGACAACAAACTTAAACTTAGTTCGGGTCAATTAGTGTAACATCAATTGGTGAAACAACATTGTTCTCATTTTGGTGTAAGTGTTATTATAATTTTTCATTGAAACTAAAAATTAGTGTAAGAGCAATGCTGGTGTGCCAAGATACTTACCCTAACTTAAATTTCTTTGGGCATAGAAATACACCAATTTGACTTATGTAAATGGATCACATCATCAGTTACAGCATAATTTTGAAGGAAATCTGAAAAGTTCACTGCTAAAATTTGTACCGTAACTGACTTTTTTTTAAAGCTAGAATTTTTTTAAAAATGCCATTCGAAAGAGCAGAAAAAACTAAGAAAAACTGTATACTCAACTCATTTTACGTGTTTTGTCAGTTACCTTAATTGAACCTGCAACCGACGATATTATGTCACTGAACAGTAATCCTATCCCACTACATGGTACATTGTGTGCTGGATTAACATTTAGGCTATTTTTCATCCGGGTACCACGAGAGCGAAGCCGCGGGCGGCAACTAGTACTCATCATCATCATCTTCCTGCCATCATCCCACTCTGTGTGGGGTCGGCACAACAGCATGTTCCTTGGATCAGGCTGTCTGTAAGAGTTTTGGCTAAGGTGTTTTATGACCGGCCGCGCCTGCCTGACGTCAACCCCTCTTTGGGGATACTTGCTTATTGTACCTATCTCATCATGTTGGAGAGGATACCTACTATCCCTTAGTCGACTTTTACGATATGCTCGGTGAAAGAAGCAGCTGGACACATTCTATGATTTTTCTTTACTCAATAGCAGCTGGTAGGTACTATTATTTTGAATGAATTAAACGATTTGTTTAGGTACCTATGTAGTATTTTAATTATTATAATTTTTTATTGTGTTCTGTTGTGATTCTGTTTTGTATTTGATAAATGAATTACTTAACTCAGACCAAATAAAAAGAGAAGACGCCGCGCCGCGAACAACGAACAACACAAAAGTGAAGCAACACAAAACCGTGCTCCTGCAAGTAAACATACACGCTCACTTAGTTACTTGCGACAAAATAATATGTCTATCTAACTATACTTACTTACCATAAAGATTCTACTTATATTATTTGTTTTTGTATTTGTTCAGCCGTTTAGGCGTGATTAAGGCACAAACATCTAAACATTCAAGCATCCAAACATCCTCACAAACTTTCGCATTTATAATATAAATAAGATTTAATATACCTACCACATAGGTAGGTACTCGGGGACATTTTTTTTACACTGTTAGATTATTCCCAATAAATTATTAATTTGATTAGAGCACGGCTACGATGAAAGCCGATGTCGCGGGTTCTGGTCCAGTCTCAAGAATATAATATTTTCGGAATAATTTAAGAGGAGGTTTTACGAATATAATACCGAATTTAGTTGTAGTTAATAAAGTATTTAATATGCGCAAGGACCTTCTTCCAAAATATCTCTATATCTAGTAATTCTAAAGTCGTTTTGTAGTTTTCTTCTTCGCCATGCCGGAGTTCTCTCATAATTATAGATTCTTAGGTATACCTACTAAGTATAAGCAGAGTATCTACCTACTACTTCAAAGTTTTTCCATGAAAAATAATACTTTGACCTATTACATACCAAATCATATTTATTAGAAATACATCTGGTATCTATTTTTCGATGTATGTATGAGTATTTATTATTGCTTTTGTTTGGGTGACTAGACAACATCCTTATTAACTTGATAACTAAATAGTTGTCCATTTTTCGTGATATTACAAAACCCCGCAACGTGTACCCTTGTTGCTGACTGGGAACGTTCTCATCCGTGGTAGCTTAACAGCCTCAAACATGTCCATTGCGATTTGTCGTATCCGACTCTAGTTGGTTAAGTACCTACTTCAAAGATATGGTACGAGGTCTTTCAGTCATCCTAGAAGTCAGGCTTTGAGTCTCGAACTTGCACAGACCGAAACGAAGTAGATATCCTACCGTTGAAAGAAAGAGCGTGACTTTCCGTGCTCGTCGTTGCGTGTCGTCGATCAATATTATATTAGATAGGTAGATATTAGACTTACGCCTATTTATTTATTCTGTGCTTACACGTGGGAAGTCACCGAACATCCCACGCGGATTTAAGCGTTATAATTTCTTTTGTTGTTCTTTCATTTGATACAAATGTATTATCCTTGTGAGCGAGGGTGCAGCTATAGAGTGAGTGATTATAGCAAAATTGTTCCACTATTTCTAAAGAACACTTATTTACTTTTTAGGTTCTCTACCTATCTGCCTAGCGTCTCAAGACATCTCATCTAGACATCTCAAGTAATGCTTGATCCAAACGCTCAGAAAATGGAACATGCAATGAAAGAAGAAGAAGCTAAGAATGATCAGGCAGGAGCTGGCGCTGCTGCTGCACCTGAGCAAGATCAAGACATAGCAATGGCAAAGGAACTTGAGAAAATGAAAATACCTGAAGAAGTTACCATTGACATAGAAGTAGTGGAAGAGGCTATTGATCAAGCAGGAGCTGGCGCTGCTGCTGCACCTGAGCATTATCAAGACAAAGCAATGGCAAAGCAACCTGAGAAAATGAAAATGCCTAAAGATGTTATCATTGACATAGAAGTAGTGGAAGAGGCTATTGATCAGGCAGGTGCTGGCGCTGCTGCTGCACCTGAGCAAGATCAATACATAGCAATGGCAAAGCAACCTGAGAAAATGGAACTGCCTGAAGATGTTATCATTAACATAGAAGTATTAGAAGAGGCTATTGATCAGGCAGGTGCTGGCGCTGCTGCTACACCTGAGCAAGATCAAGATATAGAAATGGCAAAGCAACTTGATACAATGGAAATGCCTGAAGAAGTTACCATTAACGCGGAAGTAGTGGAAGAGGCTATTCGCCAGATTATAGATCAAAACATCTCTGACTTCAAAGATTTCCAATTTCCACACAAGAAAATGGATATACTTCACGATCTGATGTACAAAGAAATCTATGCTCGTATTAAAATGTTCAGCGCTGACAAGGTTGATGTCGATATGATTGTGAAGGCTTACCGTAGCCACTTTGACAAGGCTGGTGACGTCAATTATCTCATTAAGTGTTTTAAAGACATTAATCTGGATTCGGAATTTGGTAAGACCTCATTTCTTTTTAACCGACTTCAAAAAATTAGGTACTTGTTCTTCAATTAACCTGTACTTATTTGAAAGTATTATTGATGGACGACTTTACTTTTGTTTTTCTTTATGGAAAAGTGTGGTCAGTGTCATCCCGAGTTAGAAATATGACGTCACACCTGTTAGATGCTTGTTTATGCAATTGACTCTCACTGTACCTATAGTGCAATTGTCAATTTTGTCAGATGATTTCCTTCTTGTTACAAGGCACCACGTAAGGCTTTGGTTGATGGGAGTTTCTCTTTACAGTAGTTCGTCCCATGACCAGCGGGCGCTCCGGTGGATATCTTGTGCCAAAGCCAGGCCCGACTCCGTCTACGTGCTTTATACCGATCGAGAGACCTTTAAGTGGTTCTGGTGAACAGGGACAGCAGCGGGTAGGTGATCTGCTTTTATTTCGTAAACTGACTTATAAATTATGTTTTCAATCAAGAACATTTTTAAAAAGGAAAATGTTTTAGGCATAGTTTAACTACCTACTGCTACTGTTATGAGGTTTTAGGAATCTTGATGTATCCCAAATAATTATTTTCATATCTCATTTTGGTTGATCTAAACTCTAAAGTCATATTAATACAATATGACTTTAATCTACAACAGTTTATATCTGGCAACGCTAGACGTAGGTATAATATACCTAAATATTGTGTCATTATAAAAAGTATTTTATTTTTGTATAGGAAATCTATGTTTCGCAAGTACTTACCTACTGTTAGGGCTTATTTAAAGGATCCTTATTATAAAACACTTATCTCCATTTTTGGATTTTGATAAGTATCTGTTTTTTTTTTCAGGTTATGATGAAGCGAGCAGGAAACGTGAAGCGCGAAGCCCAATTCAAGCCAAGTTCGCCTTACCGCGAGAGAAAGTTATATGATGTGAGTTGGTAATGTTAGACTTGACTTATTCTTATCATAAATAGGTGCCCAGATGTGTTTTTTTTTTTAATTATTTCAGCCTACTATACTACACCTGTGTGTATAATACCTATACCTGTCTTTTTGGTTCTTCCATGGGCTCTTCTTGAAACTTAATATAAGTACCTATGCTAACTTAAGTACAGTAATATTCAATAACAAGTAATATTCCCCACAAATTATTTTCGAATTTAGGTACCCTACCTACTAGTCGTGTGGTCCAATCACCTTCGCAATTTTTCTCCGTAGATAATACAGTTTTTTTTTTGTTTCAGTCTTATTTCAAAGATATCAAAGAGGAGGAGTAAGCAATGAACCAGGTTTTTCTATTTGGTTGCCTACATTCATCGGCCAGAATTACCTACAACAAGAGAGCTCAGATGGCAAAATGGTTACCGTAGCAGTATTACCTAAGTATTATTAAGTTATTTTCGCCATTTACAAAAATCACAACCCTCCTTTTTGCTTCGCCGTAGTCGGGTAAAAATAATTTCATACCACATGCGACGTATCAGCAATGCCAATACCAACTTAGTAATAAGCAGTTAGTTAGCTTGACTGTCTACAGCATAACGCGAAATCTTTTGAAACTTTTACACTATGTACATAGTAACTCGGGTCTTATTCGAAAACGAATTTCAAAACGATACATATTTATTTATACCTATCCTAGACACACTTCGGGCATATAAGCTTTCGGGGTAGATAGCTACTACTCCACCAAACTTTGAGTTTAGATCTTACTTGCTGCCTTTTTTTGTAAGTCTTTTGTTACACGCACAATGCGTAAGTAAGTATGCTACGCGATGACGGTCTAATTCAAACGACAGTCTTAAAAAATAAGGCAGCGAGCGCACCTTTTTAGGTGACATTGTTTCCTAGAATTCAGTTTGGTGTACGGGCACAAATAAGAGATTTTCTATTTGCCTAGAGTTCTAGCATCATATACCAAATTATAATTACTTTGTCTGAGACTGAGTAGAATTGAGATAGATGTAGGCAACTGTACGGATTTATGGATGGCCTACTCCACGGAGTGCGAGTTAGTCAAAGGATTGATGAGGAGAGCTTATTGCTGGTGATTTGTAATGTTTTGAACGATTTTGGGAAGTTAATTATATACGTAATTACCTATAAATGTTTGTGGAAATTGTTACGAATAATGTAAGTCAGGCTAACATAATACCTATATTAAAATAATATAAAACGCACAATAAGTACGTACGTACCTATATGCGGATTAGGTATTTTCCTTGCGAAGCATAGCTAAGAAGTTATTGATCAAGGACCAAAAATTCTATTGCGTATTCGAGGATTTGGTTTTGGCAGGGATTGAATGAGAAAAGAAAGAAAGTAAATGTAAGTGAGATAAAAGTAATGATTTTTGAAAGAGATTAATCTGTATGAATGTAATGTTTTGAAAGACTGTGAAAGAGTGAAACAAGTGAACGTGTTCATATATTTGGAAACATTGTTTACAGAGATAGAAAGCTGAGGAGGAGAGTAAATGCGAGGAATCAAGTTAATGGTGCACATGTCGTATTTTAAGTTTATTAGAAGCAACAGAAAAGTGTCCAGAAAGTGAATGTGAGGCTGAGTAAGAGATAGATAATAAGATAATCTTGTGTAGTGAAAGAAGATGAAGAATGAATGAGGTATATTAGGTTGGTTTCGTTATGTAGAAGGGACTTATAAAAGGAGATTAATGAAACAGGTGTAAGTATGTAAGCGAATATGAATGATATCGTTGGAAGGTGAAGTGAAGACGTACGCGTAAGTAGGTACCTATACCAGATTTGTTTTGGAAAAAGGCCAGGTTAACATTATATAAACCGGCGAGCATGTATGTATGATGAATGTGATGAGAGTGAATGAAGTGAAAGAAATGTGTCAGGACCGTTGCAATTTGAGATCCTTGGTCACTAGCTACCCTTGTAAATAACAAACATGAATGTGTCATGTGTATTACTGTACCTAATAGATAAAACATTGTAAGTATATTACATTCGGCCACTTTGTCTAGCGATTGTGGACTACTAGAAAGCTTTCGATTCACTACATTAGACACTACATTTCAATACACCCCAGAGGCGGCAGTGCCAAATCAACAAACGGCATATCGAAGATTGTAAATTGTTTCTGCAACAATTTTAATGTGTGATCAGAGCACTAATCCGATTTATTTATAAGATATTTACGTCATAATGCAATATTTCAGTTTCGAAAGTGGTCTTATCACAGCCACACAGCTACCTATGTAAAAATGAATCATTTGAAGATAGTATATAGAACCTACTGTTATAATTTGTATCTTTTACAGTGTATCAATTCATACAATACATTAATTATGTAGGTATTTATCTATAAATTCTGTAGTTGACATGTAGTTTTTAGATTGTTCTAATGAATAGATGTCATCTTTAAAAATATTGATGTTTGAATATGAAGTTAGTAAGTATTTTATGCACTAAAACAATGTAATTAGCGCACAAAGTAGTTAGGTATGATCGGTGTTTAGTAATTGACACTCTTAGTTTTAATCCTATTCTCTTAATTATATCTCGATGTGATTATGTAGTCGTAGAATTTTTACTGTAAGTACATAGAAACAAGTGGCTTGTTTTTGAACAAACGAATTTTTACTGAAAACAGAAACAAGTGGCTTGTTCAAAGCGAGTAGACTTAAGACAAGTGACTGTTTACAAAATACGAAAAATGTACAGTTGGTTAAGTTTTATTTGTACGTTATAAAAAAAAAAGTAAGCATTTAAAAAGCTGACCTATTGCATGTCCAAAGACAATGTTGTGATGTGACTCCCTTTAGCTTTTTAACTTAGGTATTTCATTTCAATTATCACAAAAATAATTGAGGTAAAAATTGCCTAAAGTGTCTGTGTTTCCTCCTGAAAACATAAGTTTATGTATTCCTCATTTATCAAACTAAAATAGGTTTATTTAGTTATACCTACTTACTTGAATGAAGTTCATTGGATTAAATTCGTTCATAATTTTCGCTTTTTTTCTGTCTTTTTTGATTATGTACTCAATCTAATTCTTAAAATAAAAAATTGGTGCTAAAAAAAATAAACATGGCCGCTAGGTAAGTACTCAATTGTTCTGATAAATATAAAAAATACCGCTGCCTAGTACCTACCTACTACTACCAGTCGTGTCATTATAGTTATTTCGAATCAGTGTGGTGAAAGGATTTTAATTGCTCCTCAAAGAGGCTCCTTTCGTGCACTGGACACACATGTTTCGGAACTCTTTTTTTTACTAGGTACGTCATTTCGGTTTTCTTTCTTTCACCGTTTGAGAGTAGGTAAGGTAGGTACTGGCGCACGTAAATTTATCGAATTGAAAAATTCATTGGTGCACGACCGAATTTGAACCCACGACCTTAGGATCAGAAGTCGGGGTCACTACCACTAGACCTCCAGTACTCTCTGAAATGCCTAAAGTATTTTTTTCCACCCCAATCTATCCATCGTATAGGTATTAATAGGTAGTCGTGTCACTAGTTCTTTCGAACCTGTGTGGTGAAAGGATTTAAAATGCACTTCAAAGGTTTCTTTTGTGTACTTCAAAGGCTCCTTTTATGCACTTCAAAGGCTCCTTCTGTGCTTATCTTATTAGGTACATATCATACTTATCTACTTGACTTGTCCTCTAGTTTAAGATATAGTCGTGAGACTGTGTAGGTAGGTAAGTACTTCCGGCTGAAAATATACAGCCACCTCAATCGCAGATGCTGTGTAGGTAGGTTTATAGTTTCAGAAAATTTTGACACCTAATACATGTTGGTTAGAAAAACATATTTGTATACGTAATTCAAACAAAAATTATAATAAGAAAGAACCTAGGTAGGTATAATGCCACCATAAAATTGTAAATACCGTTAGATTATAATCTCGCGAGATTGTAAAACTGATTATTTAAAAATTTTTTTTTTCAATTTTTAATTTAATTCATCAAAAACAACTTATTTACAAAGACAAACAACAATAACATTAAAAACTTTAAGGTAATCGGTATAAGAAATGAAAATGAGCTCAGTTTTCTAATTAGGTTCGCCTACAGATCTCAGACCAAATAATAAGAGAAGACGCCGCGCCGCGAACAACAAAAGTGAAGCCACACAAAACCGTGCTCACGCACACACCTACACTAAAACCATGCTCATCGCTCTTAATACGTCACGAGTCTTAATAATAGAATTATGCCTTCCTGTGTAGTGAAAACTTGTAAAAACAGCAGCAAATCACATAAAAGTCTCATGGAATCACTTTTCACTTGTAAGTACTTCAAATAGCATCGTTTCTTAATTATTATACTATGAATTTAGGTTACTTGGAACACACAACCTCAAAACCTCAAAAAAAGACACACCTAGATAAAAAGGTGGCTTCACTTTTGTTGTTCGCGGTGCGGGGTTCTTTCTTTTTATTTGGTCTGAGCTACAGATAGAAATTAGTAGGTTAGGTTATGTGTTAGTTAGTGAAAAACTACGAGCGAGCAGAGGGAGCGTGCCAGGACAGCGGCCGCTTCGCCGCGCCGGCTGAAGCTCCAGAAATTTAAAGCAGTTAAATTGTAAGCAGTACCTATGTTACGGTTCACAATCTTTCGACAGTTTACAATCTCACGAGATAGATCAAAATTAGGTAGGTATTTACAATTTTACGGTTAAGTACTTATACCTACTAATGAATCACATTCGATTAAATGTAATTAACGATTAGGTACCTATGTGTAAGAATTACAAAACGCTCAACGTACAACGTAATGGAATTTGGTTAGTGAGCAATGCCATATTTTAGTCTTTTCTTGTTTAAGCTCTAGTTTAGTTTGCTGAACATCCGCGGTCACACCCGTGCGTTATCATTGCACTGTCAATTGTCAATGCAAAACAAGTACTTAATACGAGTAGCAAGTTGTCACCGGCTATAATGAGCCACCGAGCCACCTAATCTCTAAATTATTTGTCTGTGTTACAGTAGTTACTTAGAGGTACCTATTATTACCTACCTTGTATTATTTTTACTAACTATTAATTGTTAAATTAATTGTGTATTTAGGTAGGTTCTTTTAATAAACTTATGTGTGATGATGATGATTGTAAACAAATACCGTTGTTTTTTTTACTACCTATCTACCTAGCTACTTACCAACTAGTAGGTATTAATCTTTCAAAGAAAAATATACTCGTAGGCGATGCTCGTAGGTGTGATATTACCTATACAACGTGTAACATAATGTCCCTATAAGCCCGAAAGGGGTGTATTCAGACCGAGCACTTGAATACATTGACGTGTGCAAAAGTTCAATACATCATATTTGAAATTCCAATACAATTAAAAACAAATTATTTCATGAGAAATTTGTGACAACCCTATGTGTTTGTTTACCATTTGCGTAGGTAACAAACACACGCGCACCCTCCTATCGCGTCGGACCCACACATACGCAGACAATTGAACGCGCGGCAAGTTTCAAAAAGTACCTAGGTGTAATCACCAAAGTTTTCGTAAGAATTTGCAATTTTTTTAATTCTACGTAGAAATTAAAGTCGAAGATTAAAATCACGATATCTTTCACACATAAAAAAACAACTACCTACCTACATCTACCTAGGTAGTTACCTAAGGACCTAGGTACAGGAAAAGTTAAGTTATACCTTTTCTCCCTTCTTCTTGGTTGGCTCGGAACACGGCTAATTGACATGGTAGGTATTAGGTAGGTATGTAGGTACCTAGGTTGGTATTACTGGTACACATTCACATTCACAATCACAAAATTATTTTTGTCATTTTTTATTAGTAAGCTAGGTACTAATGGGGTACCTACTAGGTAGGGTGATAGGTTAGGTACCTATCACTGAATTTTATCACTGTTGACACACACAGTAGGTACTCGGTATCCATCAAAGGGAAGTAGGTACAACACACCACCGAATTCCCGGTCTTCCCTCACTGGTGCGCCGGTGGAAAGATCCCGTCGAGAGAAGACGGTTCACCAATCCCAGAAAATAGCCCGTAAGATGGCAATGGCCGCCCTGGATAACGCTCTCTGTAGAGCTGACGCGCCGCTACTAAGCTATTAATTATTTGGTGCTGCTCCAACACACACACACAACACCATATCATAATACTCACCGTTTGAGTACAAAGCCGACATCGTATCGTACGTTAATTAGTTACGCGAACCGAGAGATTGCTTGTTGCAGTTGTTGCAAGGAACGAATGCTAATTGCGACTGATAAAAACCGATCTGTTTTGCGACCAAAAGTAGGTACCTATTGCCGAAAGCCGAATTTTTAGGGTTCCTTGTCTGGGGTAACCCACTAAATACCGATTGGGAAAAAAAAGGAAAAAAACTTCACCATACATCTACTACTACTACTACTACTGTCGTCGTGTCCGTGTCGCTAGCTCTTTTGAACCAGTGTGGTGGAAGGATTAGAGTGCACCTTGAAGGTTCCTTTCGTACACTTTGACACACGTCTATGACATGCCTGGTTTCCTCACGAGGTTTTCCTTCACCGTTTGAGAGCATTGATATTGCACACATAAATTTCGAATCGAAAAATCCATAGATTCGAACTCACGACTTAAGGATGGGAAGGCGGGGTTCATACCAATATGCTACCAATGTGCTCCATCCCCATTTGCTACTAGGTACCTACCTACTTACATAATAACCTACCAACAATTACGTAGTTCAATCAAGAAAAGTAAAAAACAAATAAACCTACGGAACCAATTTGATTTTATTAAACAAACGCTTGCGGTGCGGTGTCGGTTGACGGTTGCGGATTTTGAATTTAGCAAAGGCACCGACAGCCAATTAGGGCGAGGTGCCATCCCACTAGTTGTTGTTGTTGTTGTTTCAATGCAACCAATGACAAATAGGTAGGCTGTTCACGATGAAAATGAAGATTAGTAAGACAGATAAGTCACAACCTTTGACTTTAGTGCCCAAGTAGGTAGGTACAAAATTGCATTGAAAAATGCTCCAATGAATATTGGAATAATACATCGTTGGAAAAACTAAAGTGGAATAGGGTCACGGCTTTATCCTCAGGCACGGTAGACCTCTTCTCATACTTCTTGTTACCTACTCAAGATGCTTTTAAGGCCTGAGTAGATAGGTACAAAATTGAGTAGGTATCACGGCTTTATCCTCAGGCACGGTAGACATCCTCTCATACTCCTTGGCACCCACTGAGGATACCTTTAAGGCCCGAGTAGGTAGGTACAAAATTGAGTAGGTAAGGTACCTATCTTCTATACTAGGTACTTAACAAAGAGATCTGAAAGGATGTTTACGGTGCCTAGGGATTTTAGTCGTGATGTGACCTTACATTTTAATTACCAATAAATACCAAGGTACCACTAGGCCTTCAAAAAAAAATAGAAATTACTTATTAAGCCACCTCGTTATTAGGTAAGTAGGTAGGCATTTTACTAATGGTGTCTGTTCTGTTACCTGTTTCATCTAGAGTTCACACTTAAAGGTCAAAAAACAGCTGTAAATAGGGATGCCTCATGTTGTGTCAAGTTACGTATTGGAGCAAAGTTTAAGAGACATTTCATGAATGAAAACCTTTGAAATTTTAAAAGTCGTTGAACAAACGTTGTTCACAATGACGTATAGAACACCCCCGTTTCGGGCTTATAGGGACATTATGTTACACATTGTACATAATAATCTGAGAGGAAAATGATATAACATTTTTGCCGTCTAGTGGACAACCTGGGGCACGACACATTGCACCTGACTTGACCGTTTAGGTAAGTGAAAATTAACTCAATTCATAATTTGTACTTTTTATTCGATAGTTTACATCGTTAGAAATATAGTAAAAAATATTCAACACCAAAAAACTAGTTAAAAACAGCCAGCTTGCCATTTTGGCGCGTTTTATTCTCTGAGAAAATACCAAACAACTAGATACATACCTAACACACTCGATGGTATACTTTGTTGTCATAGCTAGACTATTCTTGCCTGTCCAATGGCGTCACGTTTCAAATATTTGAATTTCCCAATTTTTTAGCACCTTAATTTTTTTTTGAGCAAAAAGAAATTATAATAAATAATATTGATGGGAGTATAATTCTTTATTTACTTACTTATAATATTTAGTAGGTATATAAAAATGGCGCCCTAAGTGAACGGAAGACGTTTAACATTATTTATAATAAATACGAAAGAAATTATATTAAACGAAAGAAAGACTGGGCAGTAAGGTCTTTGTCACCATCTCAGACCAAATAAAAAGAAGAGACAATGCGCCGCGAACAACAAAAATGAAGCCACACAAAACCGTGCTCCTGCAAGTAAACATACACGCTCCCGCACACACCTACACTAAAACCTTTAAAAAATAGAATTATGCCTTCCTGTGTAGTGAAATCTTGTAAAAACAGCAGCAGATCACCTAAAAAGTCTCACGGAATCACTTTTCACTTGTAAGTAAGTGCTTCAAATAACATCGTTTCTTAATTATTATACCTACTATGAATTTTAGGTTACTTGAAACACAAAACCTCAAAACCTCTCACATAGATAAAAAGGTGGCTTCACTTTTGTTGCTCGCGGCGCGCCGTCTTTTCTTTTTATTTGGTCTGAGGCCACCATCGCCTTCCCAAAATGAATAATTTATAAAGGTACGTAACAAACAACAAAGGCAGTTAAAAAATAAAACACTAAAAATGATTTTATTTTTTTCAAAAAATGTTAATAATAATGAAATTGGGGTAGACCTCTATTTCATTATTATTCTGTACTTAAATCAAAGACTCTGTTTTGATAAATAAAATTGTTAGATGTATTTTAATACCGAGGGACGGATAAAAACATGAAATACGGCATTCAAATCAAACCGATATTCCAAACTTAGAACACAGTAGGTATGTTACAAAAACAAAATTATAACACCATACATCAGTGGATTTACTGTGTTTTTAACTTGTTTTTTAATCCTTTAATCATTTATGCCTTTTATTTATTTAAGTGAACTTGTGTTAAAATTATGGATATTCATGATTCTGTATTACTTATGCCATCGGCCAAAAATAATATCTGAATAAATATGCCATCGCGTAAATAATAAAAAAAAAACGTTTATATAGGTAGGTAGGTACATGTTTTTTGATTCGATTAATTTAAAAATAGTACATACCTATAATAATGTTAGAAATATGACGAATTTAAGAAATGAAAAA
This sequence comes from Scotopteryx bipunctaria, assembly GCA_949320045.1. Lineage (NCBI taxonomy): Eukaryota > Metazoa > Arthropoda > Insecta > Lepidoptera > Geometridae > Scotopteryx > Scotopteryx bipunctaria. Next base: position 5,057,144 of record OX439440.1, read on the forward strand.
TACCTACTTTATTGTAGATAATTATTTTATTGCTTTAAGTGCTTAAATCTATCAAAAACAGATTAAATGGTTTAATATCTCTTACTAAAATGCAAAGACTGGTACAAAAATACTCAATATGATCTCTACCACAACACTTCCAAAAAGTGCTGATCTTATGTGTTTTAGCGTATTCAGAGTTTCATTTCTGAACAGTCGACAGTCATCGACAGTATATTTAGATCATAGAGAAAATAAACAGAGTTAATAGATACATAGAGCCTTGCATAGAGCAAAGCCTAAAGCGAATATTTCCTTTTCCTGTCACTCAGGCATATCTAATAGTAATGGGCGTTATTGGCTATTTCTGGTAACGGCTATCTAACCGATATTTGGTTTCAATATCGGTATTAATAACCGTTGTCGAATATCGGTATTAGTGTCATGGTGTTCTAGCTATAACTCCAGTATCTTTTGGACTAGCTAGTTACCTACTGTATCGATGCTATCTAACCAACTTAGCTATTTGAAATATTCGCCCCACCTCTTTTTTGCACTTTGCGACTTGCTTAGAACGAGAGAGAAGGCATAATTATTGTAGTTATTCGTTATCAGCGCCAAACTGCCAACTGAGAACTAAACTAACGCAACTCGCCGCACGCACCGGCTATCGGTCAGTTGTCACTGTCGTCCGCTGTCTTGTTATACTTGGTAGCTCAACAGCTGGTAACCGTTGTTAACAATGATTGATAGTATCGATACGGTAGTTATTGGCTTGGCAACCGTTTTCAGTTACGTTTTGCTATACCGGACACATCTTTACTTTTTATGTCATAGAGACCATAGATAATACACTTTAATTATTGTAGTGTTCCGTTTTTGCAAAATACTTTACAGAATTCGTTTTCAGCCGACTTAAAAACAAGTTGAATTTAAAGTAATCACCGTGAACTGCTGACTGTTCTGTTAGCCAATAGTTTTATTATGGTAATAGTGAGATTTTACAGCATGTGTGTATGACACAAACGACGATGTTTCGGTGCGCATATTTATTGTATAAATAAGAATTAGCTGTAATTGTGGTGTCTGAACGATACAATGGCAGCATCTAGCGCAGAGATACAAGACAGGTACAAACTTTACAAGTACACGAAAGAATTGACCTTGAAAGTAGCGCAAATAGTAGTGCAAAGTCGCCAAGGCAAAAAAATTACATACCAGAAACCTGATAATGGGAATTTTGAGATTATACCTGCCTTGCAATGGGTAAGTGACACTATTCTACCAGAACCAGACAAACTTATGGGTAATAAATGAATCTTAATAGTTGTTGATCAACATTGTAATCTATTATAATATGGTAAATTACAATTTCAGTTTGATCTGTCTATACCTGATGAACCCAAAGTGAATGAGGAAATCAAACATGTACTTAACGGTGAAGTGATTGATGCACTTACAAAGATTCTTTGCATAGAGATTTCTCTTTGCACCTCGGAAGGAGATGAAATGGTGCTTGAAATGTGGACAGTGAAATTGGTTTCGGGTATAGAAATATGCTCGTTGCCTACAGTCTATTACCGAATGAGTGTGATGCTGAAATCTACATTGAGCATATCAAGGATAACTCCGGCGTACAAGCTTGCAAGATCACAGAGCCAAGACTCTTATAAGATAAATCACAAAATATATGGAGGAGAACCCAATTACACACTGTTAGGTAAGTTATATAGTACATTGATTATAATTTTAGTGGCAATTATTTGTCATTGGTTGGCTGGCCAAAAATGTCTAGGTATTAAACCTTCCCTTCGCACAATGGTTTCTTGTTTGGACAATAAGAATAAGTAATAATCCTTAGTTTGTAGCTGGCCTCTTGTAACTTAGTAACTTGGTTGGCCAATATTAGATTAAGTAGAAAGTTAGTTGTGATGGCTCATAGACTTCGCTCCGGACATATTCCACTGAATAGTTTCAAGTACTTAATGAAGAAGGTTGATACGCCTAATTGTGAGGTTTGCCACATTAAGGAAGATGTGCATCATTTTCTGGTGGAATGTGTTCGGAGTAGGTCTATGAGAGATGATTTGTATATTTCATTTGGAATGAACTGGCTGGATGTGGGTCTGGTACAGAGCGAGTTAGCTGCACAGACATCTGATGCAGCTGTCAGGCTGTACCAGACTGCATGTAGGCTGATTGGAGAATAAATATCTTAGAGATCCCTATGGGACCGACATGGTCGCCTTGCCACAAAGGTTCCTAAAATAAATAAGAACTACTAGCTCATACGAACATACATGTTGTATGTATGTTCGTATGAGCTAGTAGTGGCCAACTCAGAGTTTTTAGGCCGCCTAATGGCCTCCGTCATGGCTTGATAACTTAAAAGCCGGGACCAACTGTTTAACCTGCCCTCCGAAACACGAAAGTGTTCAGCTCGTAATGCCACTTGCGGTCACCCATCCCGATTTGTGACCGCGCGTATCGTTGCTTAACTTTAACGATCAATCAAGAACGCCTAAACAAGCTACGCCACGAGCGCTTCAGTAACATGTTACCGTTCTGTGTGTCAGCGAATATATTTTGTATTTATATGTTTAACAAAATAATATCTCTGCCTTCTGCACTGTAGTTTGTAAGTTCATATTACTGGAAAAACTAAGGATCTAGGTGTAATAATGTTTCTTGGGTATCTTTAAAAAAAAACGAAAATTCAATTAGCCGCTGTGAAGTGGCCAACAATATTTATTTAATTGCATTCAACATCATAAGAAACCAGACAAAAGAAGTTGTTTTATATTGTCTCTCAGAAGCCTTTTACCATCTATAGTAGATGATTTATACAGCGTCAGGAGGCAACTTTACCTTCACAGACGGGACGCTGTAGTGCCCGGGACGAATTAAGATGGAGTAGGTTTGCCCAGAACCTATTCCATCCTCTCAGCTTAGTCGGCCTTGCCCATAGGAAAGACATGGTCAATACGTGCGGAGCTGACTAAGCCGCGGGTTTCCTACCGATGTTTTCCTTCACGGTTTGAGAGTACTGGTATAGCGTACATAATTTTTTCGCACAGAAAAATCCATTGGTACACGACCGGATTTGAGCCCACGACTTCAGGATCGGAAGGCGGGGTCACTACCAACTAGACCACCAGTGCTCTCAGAAGCCTAATGCTTCATATTTTGTATAATAGAATGTATCAACACTGAAATCATAACAAGAGATGTAGGTTCTTACTTAAAAAAAATATATATAAATGATAAACAGACAAGATAAACGGACAAATCAGCAGGAATATCCTGCTGATTTGTCCTCTAGATAAAAATTAAGTACAAACATGCTAATTTTTTAGGATTAGTTTAAGGTCAGCCAGTATCCAGTTTAAGGTCGCTCAGCAAGCTATGGAGAGAGCTATGCTCGGAATTTCTCTTAGGGATCGAATCTGAAACGAAGTTATTCGTCAGAGAACCAAGGCTACCGACATAGCTCAGCGAATTAGCAAGCTGAAGTGGCAGTGGGCAGGTCACATATGCCGCAGAACCGATGGCCGTTGGGGCAGACTGGTTCTTGAGTGGAGACCGCGTGTCGGCAAACGTAGTGTAGGGCGCCCTGTAGGTAGGTGGGGCGATGATATTCGTAAGGCAGATCTCGCTAGCTGCCTCCCGCGCCTTCGCTCGCGTTGTATCCGGATATAAAGTAGCCCACAATTTATCCACATGTATTATGTATTTCTATGTTTCATTCAAATCCTTCAGGTGCTTAGGATTGATTGAAACACAAGCATCCTCACAAACTTTCGCATTTATAATATAAGTAGTAGTATTTAATTATTAATTCATCATCATTCATCCACTTATGTGAGATGCTGTGTGGTGACACAGCATGTGTTTTTCTCCCACTCCTCCTTCTTAGTGAGGAATGTTTGTTATTGTTATTATGCTATATAATTTTGCAATGCAAATAGCACTAAGCCCTAATGATAGATAGATAGATAGATAAATTATTTATTTGGCACACAAGACACAGCACAGACAGAATGACAGAAACAATAAAAGGAAGGAAAAGAAAGAAACACAATAATAGTAAAAGTAAAAGTAGGAACATAGTAAGATATTTGGCTGCATATCTACCTAGATATGCAGCCAAACATCCGCACAAGTCCCTACCTACCTGTTATTATAGACTAATAACAGGCAAGGATATTATACACTACAAATAAGTACAACACCTTATCTACCTGTGTAATGGGTAAGGTGCTCCTGGCTGAAGCTGCAGTCAGCTCTGAGCTGTGTGCGTGTGGGCCAAACAGGTCCCATCTCAGCTTCATGCCGCTCTGCCCTTATGGGTTTAGCAGCGCCTCAAAATGCTTTTTGCCTCTTAAAGAATAATATACTACTACTACTACTCGTTATGTACTGCATTAGTAGTACTACTAATGATTGTTTCATTCCTTGTCATGTTGGCTCATGCCTTGATCTCCAACCATGTTATTTTTTGTTATTACAAATTTTAGTTTCCGGAGAGCACATTACCAAATGCCTGGCCTAATACTTATAAACCCTCCACTGCTACTGTATTGCTGAATCCATGCTGAGATTTAATTTCTATGCTGGCTACCTGTCACTAGTTCTTTCAAACCAATCAGATGAAAGAATTTTAAGTGCGCCTCGAAGAGGCACCTTTCGTGCATTTGGCACAATCATGTTTTTGAACTTTTTTTGTTCTATGACATGCCAGCTTCCCCACTTCCTCAGTTTACTGGTACAGCGCACATAAACTTTTCGAATAGAAATATTAATTGGTGCGAGACCGGATTTGAAACCACGACCTTAGATCGGAAGGCAGGGTCACTACCACTAGACCACAGTGCTATCTTGATAAAAAAACAGTAATAATTATTATGACTCCCCCAAAGCACTGGAGATATGATAATAATTATATATCGTAAGTTTCATTGAAAGCTGATCAGCCTTTACAGCACAAATAACCTCAAATATAAATAATAAATATTTGTGAACCTTTCACACAGTGCCATCTAACCCCAAACTAAGCACTAAGCAGCTTGTACTATGGGATCCAGATGGCTGATAGAACACTTATATACTATTTTTTTGTAAATACATACTTATAATACATAATACTACAACACCCAGACCCGGAAGAAATATTTGCAGAACATACAAACATTTTTACCGTAGCGGGAATCGAACCCGCGCCTCTTGCGTTTCAGCCGATCACTCGGCCACCACGCCACCGAGGTCGTCTCCAAGTAGAATTCCAAGTTCCATCCAGATAGCTGGAATGGCGTGATTGAGTTCAGCCTCTACTGTGTGATGAAACAGTCTCGCAATTAAAGTTTATAATAGTAGAATTAATGTCAATGTAAATAATGGCTGAAGGCTGGACATGGCCTCGTAGCAAGTCAGCTGTGCCGCCTTTTCAACATTGTGTTGGGTTAACAGAACAGGTGTATGAGGCGAGTGTGAATGGTACCGTTGGAAGGGGAAGACCTCGGCGCTCGTACCTGGACCAAATCGGCGACTTTTTGTTTTTAGTTGAGTTTAGTTTTTAGTTATAGTTGTAAATTATTTTATGTATCTATGGATTTATTTTTCTGCAATAAAAATATTTTAATTTTAATTTGGAAAAGGGCCAGGTCAAGAGTACTCTAAACCGACGAGCATGCATGAGGAATGTGAATGAAGCGAAAGAAGTATGTCAGGATCGTAGCAAATGGCGATCTATGATCTCTGTCTACCCCTATGGGAAACAGGCGTGATTTTATGTATTTATTATGTAAATAATGGTTCAGTTTTGATTATGCTCATACTATTTTTATCTTACTTCTCTTTTACTCTTTTCTTTTACTCTTTACTTCTTTTACTCTTTTACTTCTCTGCTGGACTGTGAGTAAAGAAAAAACTTAGAATGCGTTCAGCTCCTCTCTAGCATGTCGTAAAAGTCGACTAAGGAATAGTATCCTCCCCAACATGATGGGCCATCTATATGGGCGAAGGGCTGAACAGCTGTCACGATATCCATCTTAGGACTTTAAATCTGGAGTGGCTGCAAGTTTTCTAATGATTACTTGTGGACCAACTCCATTAGGGATATGGGCGTGATGATATGTATTTATGTAATTTTACCTTTAATGCGATATCTTTTCAACGGTTATTAGTTAGTTTAACGTTGTTCAAGCTATTAACTTGCGGTTTCGCTTGCGTGACATACATCATCTCCCTGCCCTTATCCCACTTATGTGGGGTCGGCACAACATGTTTTCCTCTTCCATCCTCCTCTATCAGCCGTCATTTCAGTATTCACTCCTTTTTTACTCATATCATCATTCACGCAATCCATCCATCTCTTCTTTGGTCTACCTCTACCCTTGTATCCATCCACTTTCATATCTAACATTCTTCTCGTCACATGACATTCATCCCTCCGCATGACATGCCCATACGTGCCAGTGCTTGCGTGACATACATTAGATACTAGAGAATAGGTTAAGAACTATGTGTGTTCTAAGTTTCAGTCAAATCCGTTGAACGATAACGGAGATGAACGGTAACAAACAAACTTTAGCATTTATAATTTTAGTGTGATAATTAATATATTTACATATTAGAACGCAGTTAGTCGAGAAAATAATAAAAAAATAATCCAGATTATGCACTCCGTCACTAGAGTTGGCCACTACCTCATACGAGCATACATACAAACATACTGCGAATTAATGTTGAAAACAAAAATAACATAAGTTTAGCAAAGTGCATGGCATAACATAAAAAGGCCATGTCCTGTCCAGTTCGTAAGCAAAGTCTGCATCTGGATGATTATAAATGACAGAAAACAAAATGCAGCTCGCGATTTGTTCTTCCATTGTAATTTACGTGCAACTAGCTTCAGCCCGCCTGTTAGCTCGCGTTGTAATACATAAATACATAAAAATCACTCTTGTTTCCCATACGCGTAGGCAGAGATCACGGATATCCATTTGCTACGAACCTGACATACTACTTTCGCTTCATTCACTCTCATTACATTCCTTATGCATGCTCGTCAGTTGAGGGTGCTCTTGACCTGATCCTTTTCTAAAACGTCGCCGATTTGGTCCAGATACGTTACGTACGGCTAGGTCTTCTTCCAACGGTACCATTCATACTCGCCTCATACACCTATTTCGTTAATCTTCTTTCATTCATCCTCTCTACATGACCGAACCGTCTTAATATACTTTTTCGTGTTGCTCGCTTTGTACCAAGATAAAAAGTAGTTTATATGTTATTCCAGGGCATTTTCCAAGTTCCATTAACTTCCGTTCAGCCGTTTGTAATTGAGGCACAAACATCCTCAAAAGCTTCCGGTTTAATAATATTAGTTGCATAAAAGGGGCGATCTCGACTAAAACAAGAAAGGATGGTGGAAGACCTCGAAGGACCGAGATGGTAGGCGGCGTTTGGGGGAGACCTTTGCCCAGCAGTGGGATAATATAGGTTTATAAAAAATTTTAGTATACTGCAATATAATTTAGTTGAATATATTAAAATATTCCGTTTTTATGAGACAGCAACGACACTGCAATTTTAAGATTATTCTGTAACAAGATGGCAACTTAATATCCGTCAAAAAAAAAATGCGACCGAATTGAAAACCTTTGTTTTTGTCGGTTAAACATTCTTGCGTGCTGCAAATTCTTGGTTGCCATGAATTCCTCTTAGATTACCAGTCAATAGTAAGGCACTTGTAAGATTAGTAAGGCAGTACCTTACTAATCTTACAAGTGCCTTATCATTCATGTTATTGGTTTGTTAGATCTTGTGCTGTGAAAGTATTTAAGAACGCCTCAAAGAACGCCTTTCTAGCATTTGACTCTTGAGTCAGGAAAGAGAAAGAGGCTTCTTCGAAGTCATGTCATCGAACTTTTTCCACATTTATGTTCATCATCAATGTTTGAAATCACTAGTATGGAACTATGGATCTATTTCCACAAAAGCCTTGGGGCTTCGATGACCATTTTAAACCGCTGGGCAAGACTAGCACAAAATCGTTGGGGGTAGCACAAATAAAGAGGCATATGCTTATGCTCAGGGTAAAGTTAGGCTGTGCTTGCCCGTAGCAACAACAATAAGAGACTGAAGCTTTTTGATCCACCGCAGCACAGATAAATTAGCACCTGCCTTATTTCACCATAGGAGGTACCAACATATCCAACATACTAATGTTTGTTGGATATGTTGGTACCTCTTTATTTGAATACGTATTTTGTCTCTGTACTGCGATCGTTGTGTGCCAACTTAACTGACATGGGCTTTAGGAATGAATCTAACTACTAAGGCCTTTTACCATCTATAGTAGATGATTTATACAGCGTCAGGAGGCAACTTTACCTTCACAGACGGAACGCTGTAGTGCCCGGGACTAATTAAGATGGAGTAGGCTTGCCCAGCACCTATTCCATCCTTGCCTACAGAAAAGACATAGTCAATACGTGCGGAGCTGACTAAGCCGCGGGTTTCCTCACGATGTTTTCCTTCACCGTTTGAGAGTACTGGTATAGCGCACATAAATTTTTGCACAGAAAAATCCGAATCCGGTACACGACCGGATTTGAACCCACGACCTTAGGATCGGAAGACGGGGTCACTACCAACAAGACCACCAGTGCTCCCAGGAATGAATCTACACTAATATTATAAAGAGAAAAGATTTTTTGTTTGTAACGAAAAGGCTCCGAAACTACTGAATCGATTTAAAAAATCTTTCACCAGTAGATAGCTACATTATTACGGAACAACATAGGTTTGATTATATTTTCAAAAAAATTAAGGATCCTTATTAAAACTCCAATAATGTAAACCGAGGTGTAAAAAAATGACCTCACAATCCTAATTTGTTAAATACCCATGCGAAGTCGGGGCGGGCAGCTAGTTCTATATAATTTTGATTTCCAGGCGAAAAACACAAAACTGTGAAAGTGAGTGAACTCCACACGCCGATCGGCACTTTGCTGATAGAAGTTGTGTATCGGACGAAGATGTCCATAAATCCCGAAGAGAACCGAAGGATACCGCAGAATGCCAATAACGACATCATGGTCAAGAGTGATCACTTTAATTCTGACAGTCCTCGGTAAGTAAACTTTACCATTTGTCCGAGAAGGAACATGCATACATAGATGACCTCGGTGACGCGGTAGGCGGTCTGGTTAAGACGCGAGAAGTGTGGGTTCTATTTCCGCAGCGAAATAGATGTTTGTATGTACTGCAAATATTTCTTTCAGGTCTGGATGTTATGGTACCGTGGTACTTGTAGTTTCTGATGCCCACGACACAGGGAGTTAGGGGACAGATTGTGTGTGACTGATGGGTTTTATTATTATTACATTCACATCATCAGCAATTTAAGGGTTTTAACCCTTATCGGCATAATTGATGCATCCTTTTTCGACGTAGTTCTTTCCAGGGCCCTATTGGTCTAAAAAAGCCACTTTGAGCAAATCATTTATAGCAATTAATTTTTCCTGAATTCCTGAATAAATCCCTAGCAATTCCTCTAATTTACGTTAAATATTTCGAATTGTAGGTTTATTGTACGCAATTCAATTCTGCTGTCGATTCGTATTTTTAACCCTCCTGGAAAGAACTACGTGCTTACATTCACAACTGGGTCTAAATCTCCTCTTATCTTCCTGACCCTGCGTTAAATGGTTTTAAACTAATTAGGTACTAACATTTCCAGGAAAATCTATGAAAAAAAAGTGATGGACTTGTCAAAGCCGCTGACTGCCGGTGCTTTTGTGGACGTGGCGAAAATTAAGGAACTCCATGACACGCTGAGCCAAAAGCTCCCGCCGGAACCGCCTATGCAGTGGCTACTATCTGAAAAAGAGAAAATGGAACATGTAAGCTGTGACTACATAACCCTTGTAGTACATACCAAAGGCAGTCGCTGGTACCTCTTATTTAAGATAGACTTTCGAAGGAAGCGTGAGAGACGCTGCATCAGTGATTCTGCGACGGAGCTACTACGAAAATGTATGAAATCTCGTTCGAGCTCTGTATATATGACGAGGCGAATGACCTTCAATACATCATACATTCGTCGATTGGAAATGGTACCTTAACAACACGCGCCAGCGATTGCTTGGCATTTTGTCCAAGTACCACGCCAGTATCCTATATACATACGTATTTAGGTATTCGAGCCTTCAGGCTTGACCCAATGAGATTCCCCTTCTTGTATATCAGCGCCATCTAGTATAGTTTTGAGGTGAAACCGGTAGTAAACGTCATGGGTTTGGTGGCGGTCAGTGCAGTGAAGCTTTCCTAGCGCCAATTTGTGTTCAGTACCCTTTTGGATTTCGGCGTCGTCAGTAGTGAAAAAAAAAAACAAAAAGTGCAAAGCAAAGGTACGTAAGTACACACAATTTATATTTCTATAAGTGTTATAAGTTATAATCCACAAGCGAAATTTACGAATCTCCTTAGTTTGTTAGGGAAACGATTTGTAACTTTTTCGCTTACATGCGTCTACCTCAGAACGTATTTTGGGTCTTATAGTTATCCTTGTGATTTCTTGCCGTCGTCTCGCAATGAACGACATACCTTTATAGGTAAAAAACCCTATAACAAGCCGCCAGGCTTGGTAAATACCACTGAGAGTAGCACATTGTATCTACCGCATTTTTCCGGTCGAACGGAAAAGTGGGACCAGACGTCCGTCGTATCATCGATACGGCGTATGTCGGATAAACAGGCAAGCCTGTACTCTTATCGATGCAGTAAGACGCATGAAAACATCCTACAAAACTGATACGACAGTCGTAGGTATAATGAGTAAAGTCGCATGAACTGACGCATCACTTACTGTCTGTACTTGTTGCAGATCATGGCTCCAACTCTAATGGGCAGTCTTTGCTCCCATCCTGTCCCTCAAGAGGATCACATATTTTACCAAAGACTTATTGAAACTTTGGATTGCAATTACCCGACGGATTGGAAGTCTTGGGAGGTCGAAAACGCTGTCATATGCTGACTTATTCGGAAAATGTTTATCGTCTAAAGTGGAAGCAAAACTGAGATTTGCGATTCCTACGGCAGAATTGATAAAGATTTTTTCACCTGAGGATAGCAATCTTTCCGAAAAGAAGTACCGATCCATCAAAAGAAAGTTATTGGAGTGGCCTCTGGGTCGTGCGGTGCTATATGCTCTACACAACGTGGTCGAAAGAGTTCATGTAAAATCGTTGGCACATTAATTTATGCAAATCTAACTTAAAACCTAAGTTAAAGTAAGACTTGCAGCTGTCTGTTTTTTGGAGTCTGCATATGGCTTTGATGCATTTCTTTTGGCTTATAAATATTTGCTCCTTTAGGGTACAATTGCCCCAAAATATAATACCATAGCGTAGAGCAGACTTAACAAAACCATGATAAGCTGTAATCACAGCGGCCTCATTTACCACTTTTCGAAGCATGTACATAGCATAGGAGAATTGGTTTAATTTCTTACATAAACTACCAACGTGTTTTTCCAATTCAAATGTTCGTCTAAATTTAATCCTAAAAATTTGGTTACCTCAACTTTAGTAATATTAATTCCTGAGTAGTGAATATTTATGTCAGATTTTTTTAAACAGTTATTATTATAAAAGTCATAATATGAGTTTTATCAAGGTTTATCAATAAATTATTACATTCAAGCCATTTAATTATTATTTCTAAGGTACTATTGATGGTGAGCTCCAAACGAGATTTACAAGTATCGGTGAACATCACTGTACTGTCATCTGCAAATAGGACCATCTGCTCAGAAACTACTTTAGGAAAATCATTAATGTAGATAATAAAGAGAAGCGGGCCTAAAACACTTCCTTGTGGAACTCCGTACTTAGTGACGCGGTAGTCGGACCAATATACAATTTCTTGTTTCGCTTTATGACAGATACGCGTTACTTCTGTGGCTTGTTTTCTATTTATCGAGTATGACTCAATTAGTTTTAAAACATTTCCTCTTACACCATATGACTCCAGTTTATTAAGAAGAATTCTATGGTCAACATAGTCAAAGGCCTTAGTTAGATCCATGTAAAGTTGCACAGACTAGCTTTTTATGATCAAGGTTGCTTATAACAGTTTGAAGAAACTTATAAATGGCCAAATGTATAGATCTATTTTTACGAAATCCCAGTTGCTCATCAGTAAATAATTTGTTAGATTCAAAAAGTTGCATAAGCTATTATTGATTACTTTTTCAAATATCTTTGAAAAGACTGGTATCAGAGCAATAGGTCTGTAGCAATTTATGTCTTCTTTATCTTTCTTTTTGAACAAAGGTTTAATAATAGTTATCTTCAACTTATCTGAGAATATGTCCGAGACCATCGAAACGTTAATGATGTGACTGAGTATTGGTGATACATATGCTGCTGTTTCTTTTATTATCCTGGTACATATTTGGTCATATCAAGTGCTATTACAATTTTTTAATGATTTTATAATTATATTAATAATGTCAAAAGGTGTTGTCGGAGTCATAAACATGGATTGAGGAAAATTCATAGATGTCGCTGTATAAGTGTGTGATTGGGATTGTGGATTAGGATTTATCTGATCGATGAAAAAATTATTAAATAACTTTGCAATGTCATCGGGATTATGTACATATATACCGTCAATATTTAACATATGAATTTCATTTTTATTGGATGGGATGATTTTACCACGATATAGCTGATTCTAAACGGTTGTTAAATTTTTGAAGTTAAAAATTTATTGTTATATTTATCTGTTCTGTTACAATTAATTAACAATAAAACATTTGTTACAATTAAATAGAACTATCGTTTTTAATTATTATCTACCTGTTTTCGGTTATCCGAAAACTCAACATAATGGTAGGTTAGGTATCTTCACTATAAGATAAGATACCAACCAACTGGAATGTGATCACAGTACGCGTGGGTGTCAGCACCGACAGATATAAATCATCTCATTGGGTCAAGCCTGAAGGCTCGAACACCTAAATATACTCGTTTTACCCCTTAAGGGTATAAAACGACTATTTAGGTTTCAGCCGAAAGGCTTGACCCACACATAACATCTTGTCGGCTTAAAAGCCTGGCCTCAATCCTAGGCATACCTACTGAACACAAATTGGCGCTAGGAAAGCTTCACTGCACTGACCCCCACCAAACCGATGACGTTCACTACCGGTTTCACCTCAAAACTACTAGATGGCGCTGATATACAAGAAGGGTAATCTCATTGGGTCAAGCCTTTCGGCTGAAACCTAAATAATCGTTTTATACCCTTCGGGGGTAAAACGAGTATATTATCACGCCCGCATCCCTAATGGGCAGAGCCACAAGTAATAAGAAAACTTGGAGCCACTCCTCAAAGCCTCCACGCCCTCCGGCTAGGTGGAGTGACGATCTGCGAAAGGCTGCTGGCAGAGACAGGATGCGTCAAGCCAGAAGATAGGGCGCGATGGCGCTCATTAGGGGAGGTCTATATCCAGCAGTAGACTGCTATAGGCTGATGATGATGAGCCACTCCTGATTCAAAGTCCTAACGTGATCAACCCATCGACTATATAGATGGTTCATCATGTTGGGCAGGATGCTATCCTTTAGTCGACTTTTACGACATGCTCGTGGAGAGAAGCAGTTGGACGTATTCTATATATAACATATCTATGCTTTTTCTTTACTCCTAGTCCAGCGGAAAAGTGAGTATCTTACTCAAATTATAATTCCGATTTGTGGGGAAGATGCTGGCCGAAATACCGAAGGATATCTAGTATACTAGTGGTGCCATCTATATATTTTTCAAAGTACTGCTTACTTAGAATTACTTAGAAAATAACTGGGCATTATTGTTAGAAGCTGAAGTGTCTGACGATGACGGAGAGAGTGAGCGGCCCCAAGCCTGCCAGCGAGGCTTCGACGTCGTCGGCTCACGCTGTCAGCAAGGCCATCGAAGTACCCAAGAAGAATGGCGACAAATATTCAGGATTGATGGTAAAATACTACTACGACTCTACTACTACTAAGGCCTTTACCTTCTATTATAGTAGATGATTTATACAGCGTCAGGAGGCAACTTTTAGCTTCACAAACGGGACTGTAGTGCCCGGGACGGATTAAGATAGAGTAGGCTTGCCCAGCACCTATTCCATCCTCTCAGCTTAGTCGGCCTTGTCCACGGGAAAGACATGGTCAATACGTGCGGAGCTGAATAAGCCGCGGGTTTCCTCACGATGTTTTCCTTCACCGTCTGAGAGTACTGGTATAGCGCACACAAATTTTTCGCACAGAAAATTCCATTGGTACACGACCGGGTTTGAACCCAAGATCCATAGGATCGGAAGGCAGGGTCACTACCAATTAGACCACCAGTGCTCTCACGACTCTACTATGAGTTCACTATTAATGTACTAGTGAGTGTAGTAAAAATATGAATGAAAACTTGTCTTACACATTCGTGTTCCGGGGTGAGGTAAAACTGATCGGCACTTTGTACAACAGTAATTTTTTTACAATAGTCGATGGCGAGTATAGCCTGGGGAAACATACTAGTAATGCTAAAACACATGAACAATAAAAATATTTAAAGTATCCAAAAAATAGTAACTTAAACTTAAACAAAATGCTTAAGCCCAGCTGTAGGCAATGCTATGGTGGGGATGATGATGATGATGAATTATTTTATCTTAGTTTATTTTTTATTGTTTTAATTTTAAATATCTTTCTTTAGGTAGCATGTTTTTTTTATTGTAAAATCTACCGTAAATTAATTAATTGAGGGAAACAAATCATTGTATGCTTTTTCGCAACTCGACGTGATTCGTGGCTGACCCGTCCTTTGCACCCCGTTTAGGGGGTGGGTTAAAAATACTTCATAATAGTTTTATCTACATTTAAATAGTTTCCAATTATGCTTTCGAAATTCACTTACTATCAAATTATCAATTCCAGGATTTCCCGTTCGCGGATGGCAGTCCAATCGCGGAACTGGCTAACTTCTACCAGGAGTGTTTGCAGGCTCGCTCTATGAGTGACGAGTGGACCGACTTCATAGAGAACTCATCCACTGACAGTGAAACTCTGTCACGCCAACTCAAGATGTACGAAGACGCTGTTCCTGAGTTCGACAGTATGGTCGCCTCTATGCTCAGCAATTCTGAAGGCGGTTCTGACCATTCGTAAGTGAAGTGATTCGAAAGGATTCGAACGATGGTGTTTTGTTTTATGAACTCAGATGAACTCAGCTGGTCAATAACCAGTGTTAAAAGCTAGTTTTGAATTTCAGGTTGATATTGTACACTATGAAAAGTATTGTAGAAAGATGCATTTCCAAGGCGGGTTCAAAGCTCCGTGTCCAAACATGTTTGACGAATATCAAGCAGGGCCTAATTTTTCAATTTCAACCACCCAAATGTACATCTAAAATGCCAAATATATCAGCTATGAATATGAACTTCAAGCTGGTATTATTTTTCATACAAAATTTACGTAGAACGTTAATGCACATCAAAAATGTTGGTATTCATTTGGGTGCTTAGAATTGCAAAAAAGGTCCTGCCTGATATTCGTTTAAACACGTTTGCAACACAGTACTCCTCTATGAAAAATAAGTTATAGATTTCTCAATGTCCACTATCCAGGTGTTTTATGCTTTGGTGATCTGGTGGTTGCATCATATGTAGCTTCTGCTAAAACACGCGTAGACTATGATGATTCAAGTCTGACTCTGTTTCAACCTTGATGTTGCCATATCGATTTTCCATGTTTTATTATTTATTGTTTTATATTTGGCGCGTGGCATACTGTGTACACGTTTAAGATAAATTGAATTAAGTTTGTCTTGTGCAGTTGTGGTAGGCGTCTACAACAGGAAACATTTTATGTAGTTTGCTGATTCCAGCGCAGTGTCAATGATCTAGTGCCCCTGACGCTCGTTCCGAAAGTCCACCTCGAGTTCGAAGTAAAGAATCGAGTTGTATTGTCTAGGGGCGATGAAAGAGGTAGAACAAGACCCTCTAATTTGGTCAATCGTAAAAACTGATACTGTTTGTATCGCGTGGACGCCTAGGATGGAACCCCACAGTTTCAGCAATTCGTAGTTGGCTGGGAATCAGTGTATTTGAAACGTTTGTGGCAAAGGCTTGGGGCAATTTCAATAACTAGTCAGTTGCAAGTTTGACCTCGGCCATAAAGCTGACCATAATTGAAAGGGAATATTGAAAGACTGATGTAATGGAAGACTGCACATGGCAAATCTAGTTGGTAAGATTTGCGGAGGGTTTTATAAAAGTTTTACCATTGCTCTGTAGGTTTTGGATCGATCATTGAGCATTGAATTGTCATCCCATTGAAATCCGCATTTTATGTCCATAAACTACAACTGCGCAGTAAAAACCCATACAGAGTGCCTAGTAGAGCGAGTTTTTCCACCTACTATTTGATTTAAAACAGCGCCATCTATTACTTTTTGCTATCAACTTTTATAGATACATCATTCTTAAAAAAAAAACTCAGTCGCTAATTACAAAACATGTGTGAAGTGCACGAAAGGAACCTTTGAGGCACTTTATAATCATTTCACCACAGGAGCTAGTGACTCGATTAGATAGATTATTATAATGTTATTTTAACTATGTCGCGTTTGTTTCTCCGACTCAAACAACAAACGAGCAATGATTGGTCGGATTGTACAAGCCTAGACATAATATGGAAAGGCGCCATCTGTACATGGTTGACATTCCCAGTGTTCGTACTAAGCGGTTTGAGTCCACATTTTTCATACGCTCTGCTAAAATGTGGAACTCCCTGCCTATCTTCAAATCGAGAATCAATAGGTTTCTTCTAAGCGTGCTCCATCTTAGACCACACTGTTACTTAATATCAGGTAGTGTGGTCAAACGCAAACCTATATCGGTTTAAAAAAACTTTTACTGTCGACCTCGGTGGCGTGGCGGACGAATGCCCGACTGAGACGCGAGAAGTACGGGTTCCATTACCGCTGCGGGAGAAATGTTTGGTTATTCTTCCGGGTCTGGCTGTTATGGTACCATGGTACAAGTTGCTTCTGATACCCCCTATACAGGGAAACCTAGTGTGGTGTCACAACTATGTGAGTGACTGTTAAGTATAATATTTTTTAATTGTTTTTATTTATTTCTCATTGTAGTTACTGTTAACACGATAGAGTAGGTAAAAGAACTCGTGCTAGGCATTCGGTAAAACAAATGTTTAAAAAAGCCCCAATAGGCAAACAAGTTGATCTTTGCATTAACTATAGGTATTTCTTCGACACGATATTCAAAGGGCAATGAGTGATTTTAAATATATGCTACATTGTAGTCAATATTTACATGCTCACGTTTACGACTGATATTGCTAGCTTCTTGTTAATTATGTTTATTTAACCTGAATAGTACAGTCTATTTATTTATTCAGCCGCGTTACGAACATGTGTAAATGTAACGTAGATTTAAGACGTCCAAGAGGTTCCCGTCATTTTATGGAATAAAAAAAAATACTTTGACTTTCACTTTCGTAGTAATGTTGGTTCGTTGAGTGTCGCTTGCCGTCCCATGGCAAGCTCATAAGTGTGCCACCCGATTGAGTGACCAACTCTAGATAATATGTCTAGCTCTCTCTTTTGTATAGGATATTGTTCAGGAGAGACAAGGCTATCAATGAAATACGTTTCATTCGCAATGTTTCGTAGAACAAGTATTAGTATGACGTCATCGAAATGCTCATTAGTTGTTAAAAGTTTTGCGCTCGACGAGTTCTTGAGTGTATTATTTGTTGATTGCAAGTAAAATACAATGGAAAATATGTAAATAACTATATTTGTTACTATAACTATAGTTTAACCATGGTTTTCGGCTTCTTCATATATTTTCACATTAATCAAATAACATAATTTTTTTTGTGAAAAATAACTTAATTTAATTTTTTTACCTGGAATTAAACTTAAAATTTTTGTTCAAATGTAATAATAAAAGGGATAGGAAATATTGTCTAGATTACAATACAATATTATTTTTTATACGTATCATAGTAAAAAATCGATAAATCTTGGGAGAAACAAAAGTAAGTACAGAGCGCCTTTTACTCCAGAGATGGCGCTTGACGCTCAACGGTAGTTCCGGGTTTTGCACGATAAAAGACTATTGCCATAAAATCCTTTTTTCAATTTTACAAAAAACGTAAAGACAAATATATTTATAGTCAAATATATTTTATTCGGAAAAGGAGGATCACTTTGACACGTCTTAAATCTACGTTGAATTTACGCCTGTTCGTATGCGAGCAAGAAAATACTTTTTTTAAGAAAATGACACCTTTACTTTTTCCGTACAATAAATACCTATCCCTTTATCCATTAGGCATGCCATTACAACATTTATTGGGGCCATAGGGTATTTCCATAATGAGTGTACAGTAGTACCACAAATATTGTGCGCCTTGGCAAACTTCGTGCTTTGTATGAAAACCGTTTTTTTATGAATATGCAACTAAAATAAAACTTTACGAATCCTTAAAAATAAAGTATCTACCTAGGTAATTATTGTAATATCTCTATATTACATATCATGATCGCGTTAGTTCGTATTTCAGAAGCTAGACGAAAATTGCCGAAGCGCACAATATATTTTGTGGTACTACTGTAATTAGAGTAAATTTAGGCCCGTAAGGTCTCGGTTGTTGTGAAAGGAGTTGTGTTAAAGAACGCCACAAAAGAGGCTGTTTACGCGCGCTTAATTGATTCGTGTTTTAGAACATTTTGCCCAATTTTTAACAATTGTTTTAATAATTATAAATTATATTAATTGTGAATTAAAATATTTTCTTGTATCGTAGTCTGTAGCGATTGCCTAGTCACTTTGAAATATAAATAAACAATAGACCAGTGAGTAGTTCCAAAAACCACTTGTTGTATATACAGTTGGCTAAAAATGTAAGAAGGTTCTTTAGTTACTATTGTGAAAGAGATACGAACCTGTCTAGGTGTACATAACATTGCTTATTAAAAAGTACTGACATGCACCTTACATAGCCTGTTGGAAATAGCGACCTTTCGCCGGGTATTCTTTCGTTTATAAGGCGGAATTAGATAGTTCATTTCATGCACATCAGCTGCATACTGACTGACCGAGCAGATTCGCGAGCTTGCCGCGCGAGGCAGGTGCTCAAGGACGTGCCTACCCCTTAATTTGCATGGCTGTCTCACGAAGCTGCTTATCAGTGCTCAGCTATTCACTCGAAAAGAACTGCCCGAACACTAACTAAAATAATTTCTCTATTCGCAACTCTATTTCACCTACAGCTGGGTATAGGCCTCCCTTTGTGTATACCTTTCAGCTCACTAGTAGGTACAATTTAGAAGTTAAATAAATGCTTGCAAAAAATACGTTCATTTGAGTGAACATTCTCCCAAGTGACCTATCATTCACCTTCGTTCTCAGTCTTCTTCCTAACTTGACTCGACAAATAGAAGCGCGGGTGGAGGCAATACGTTAGCTCTATTCATGACTTGGGAACATCCCCTTTTTACTCTGGCAAGTTTTCTTCCAGACTGAACAGTCGAGAGCAAAATGTGTTTCGATTTATTATGAGCTTTTTGTAGATTTGGCTTTGTCAGCCCGAATGACCTTATTACCTTCATTCTTAATCTCCCTAACTTTTTATGAGCTTTTTGTAGATTTGGCTTTGTCAGCCCGAATGACCTTATTTCTTAGTCTAATAACTTGACTTGTTGATTAATATCAACAGGTATAATGTGTATGACTATGCAAAAGACTTAATCAGAGTGCACAATTCATGGCTTTGTAGGTAAATCCACTCGTTAATTCCTCTTGACCTCCTACGACACCCCCAGGGGTGTCCTATCGCTATGTCCCATGGCACCCTAACCCTATGTACATCTAGATGGTATATTTTATTAAGGTGGGGGTGCCATGGGGCATAGCGATGACACCTCTGGGGGGTACAATCTCAGAGATTTCAAGGGGAATACACGAATATGTTACTTTTGAATTTTATAATTTTATGAAACTTATATTTACACAGTAGACACAAAACCTGGCTATTTATTCGAGTTATTGTTATATTTAGAAGGAAATATAATGTTCACTTACTTATACTCGGTTCCTGTATTCAACTAACGGACGACGTATGCTTATTTAGAATAGCAACGTTATCTGCCAATAACCGCCATACTTTTTTTGAGTAATAACGACGTTGCTATGGTAATCTTCATCCATCGCTTGTTAGTTGAATATAAGAATCAAGGATTATACTAAATCTAAGGGTGTTAATTGACCGAGTTTTGAATATTTTATTTATTGGAATGTCTTTAGAGAGCAGTAAATTGACTGTTTTTATTTTTTTGTATAATTGTTACGATAAAGTCGTGACGTTCACGCTTTAGTATTACGCCGACCAGAAAGATGCTACGAGTAATTTGGGGTGCTTGTGTATCTGTAAATCAAAACTATCTATATGCACCGTGTTCCCCGAGGTTAACCATTAGCGTCAACACGTTTTTCAGACCATCAAAAAAAAACTTCACTATGGACACATTTATGAATTTTGTTTTTTATTTTCATACGACCTAAATATGTACTAAGACTTAAATCATCCAACATCCATTTGTCTATCTGAATTGGCATTTTTGTTATCTTATAGAAAAGAATCATACTTCGTTGACTCTCTGATTTCTCTCGATATGTGCAAATTAAATTAAATAAATAACTTTTAAACGAAGCCTTAAGCAATTTTAAGTAGGTACCTAATACTTATTGAAAGCTATAGAAGTGTCTGCCAAAGTTAATGGTTATCACGGTATAACACGGTAAGTATACTAATGTCTATGGTCCTATGAAGGTTTAATTACTAAGTACCTGCTTGAATTTCTTTAGACAACCGAATTTATGAAATTTTTATATTTTGTAACATAAATTTTGTCAGATATTTTACTACTACTTTTACTTGCTAATGTCCAATTCCTGTATTCTACTAACGGACGATGGATGGAAGATAACGATAACTATATTAACGTTGTTTTTGTCAAAATAAGTATTGAGCTTTTTGGTAGATGACACTGCTATTGTAATTTACTGTCCACCGACCGTTAGTTAGGTAAGTAAGAGTATAATAACCGGGCATTTGTGAATCAACTCTTCTGTTTTAAATTTAATAATGTTATTAAGTATTGTAGAAATCAAATCTTAAATGTTGTGAAACGTACCTATGGTTGTACGATAGAAGCTTTTAATAACCTTAGATAGAAAATCGTTTTAAATAATATCGAAGGGCTTTATAAATAAAAATGTTTAATAAATGGTTTCAACTTTATTTTCTTATAAACTCAAACAAATACATAAATTATTACATTACTACCCTCCACACGGCTTTGCTCGCGTACCCGGATCAAAAGTAGTCCGGTAACAAATTAAAGATGAAATTCAAGACTGAAACGATTTGGACGAATTCGGATAGATTATATAGGTAACCCTATATTTCAAGTAAGGCTTATTTTAATAATTGCTATGGAGTAGGCACTTTTAACCTCATCGCCCCGACTCGTCTTGGTATTAATCGTAGATTGCCTTGGTCTATTTGAACAATTAAATTAAAACATAGTAAGAATATCTTATGAAGGAGGGGCGTCATCCCGCGGCTTCGGTTTAGCTTTCGGGTGGATGCTGTACACTTTCACGTTCTGACCTGTCATGTTCTGAAAGAAGAAAAAATATTTATATATAAATAATACCTACAAGATCCACAGATGCACGATCATTAAGTAGACATAAAATTGACCCAGTAACAGTTTGCCATCTGTATGTCTCTATTTGTCTTATACGACCACATGTAAGTACCTCTATATTTCAATTTCAACCGCAACTACATAGTTTCTTTTATATAATATATAGTTATAGTTGCAGCTACATACACATGTATGTGGCTGCAAGAATCGTTACAAAGTCATCAAACGTGGGTCCGTAAGTGCCCATTTCTTGGCGAACACATCGTCTGTGATGCGCGCGCACTGTGTCGTGTAACAAAGCGTGCGTGATAAGGGCGCTCTATACTTAAACCTCATAGACTCTCAAATCGTTACTTTTTATCTAGAGTATAGAATGCGACATACATAATCATCAAGCGTGGGTCCGTAAGTGCGCAGAACTGGCGCGCCCATTTCTTGGCGAACAAAGATCGTCTGTGATGCGCGCATACTGCGTCGTGTAACAAAGCGTGCGTGATAAGGGCGCTCTATACTTAAACCTCATAGACTCAAATATCTAGCTAGAGTATAGAATGCGACATACATAATCATCAAGCGTGGGTCCGTAAGTGCGCAGAACTGGCGCGCCCATTTCTTGGCGAACAAAGATCGTCTGTGATGCGCGCATACTGCGTCGTGTAACAAAGCGTGCGTGATAAGGGCGCTCTATACTTAAACCTCATAGACTCAAATATCTAGCTAGAGTATAGAATGCGACATACATAATCATCAAGCGTGGGTCCGTAAGTGCGCAGAACTGGCGCGCCCATTTCTTGGCGAACAAAGATCGTCTGTGATGCGCGCATACTGCGTCGTGTAACAAAGCGTGCGTGATAAGGGCGCTCTATACTTAAACCTCATAGACTCAAATATCTAGCTAGAGTATAGAATGCGACATACATAATCATCAAGCGTGGGTCCGTAAGTGCGCAGAACTGGCGCGCCCATTTCTTGGCGAACAAAGATCGTCTGTGATGCGCGCATACTGCGTCGTGTAACAAAGCGTGCGTGATAAGGGCGCTCTATACTTAAACCTCATAGACTCAAATATCTAGCTAGAGTATGGAATGCGACATACATAATCATCAAGCGTGGGTCCGTAAGTGCGCAGAACTGGCGCGCCCATTTCTTGGCGAACAAAGATCGTCTGTGATGCGCGCATACTGCGTCGTGTAACAAAGCGTGCGTGATAAGGGCGCTTTACACTTAAACCTCATAGACTCAAATATCTAGCTAGAGTATAGAATGCGACATACATAATCATCAAGCGTGGGTCCGTAAGTGCGCAGAACAGGCGCGCCCATTTTCTTGGCGAACACAGATCGTCTGTGATGCGCGCGCACTGCGTCGTGTAACAATGCATGCGTGATTCGCGCGCGGTCCGCAGATCGCGACACGCACCGGACCTGCCTTAGCCCGTCCAAAGCTATGTTCAAACGGACTCTGCCCAGGAACGAATATAACGAGTATTCTTCGTCACGTTCCTGGAATACATGCACACCTTTAACCACTACTGTTTGCGTTAGTTCTGGCGAAAGAGGTGCGCCTCAAACGATCCTTTCGTGCACATGTTTTCCATCATTTTAGTTTCCATAACATGCCGGTTTCTCCATGATGTTTTCTTCCAGTGGTACATACATTTTTCGAATAGAAAAATCTATGGTGCACAACCGGATTTGAATCCACGACGTCAGCATCGGCAGGCGGAACCACTACCATTAGACCACCATGCTCTCGGAACAAGAAATTAAATAAGTTCAGTATGTTTGTGTACCTCAATTTGGTAATTCAATAAATATGGCTAGCGTGTTTGAATCAGCGAAGGGTACCAATGATCACTTGCCTTTATTTTAAAGCATATTACCTTGGTTCTATCGTTTTCTACGACATCATCCTGCATTCGTTTTATTTCCTTAGACCAGCCTCTGAAAAAGAATGAAAATTTAATGGGCTAGCTTTGGTTTCCTAGAGTACATACATACATACATATTATCACGCCGTATCCCTAATAGGGTGGGCAGAGCCAGAAGTAAACATAAGAAAACTTGCAGCCACTTCTGATTTGAACTCCTAAGATGGATATGGTGAACCATGGTGACAGGTGATCAGCCCATCGCCCATATATGTGGTCCATCATTTTGGAGAAGATACTATCCCTTGATCGCCTTTTACGACATGCTCGGGGAGAGAAGCAGCTGGACGCATTCTATGCTTTTTCTTTACAGAGTCCAGCAGAGAAGAGTCCACTCTAGTGAGACACTCTAGTGTTATCTGTAACAGTCACATTACTCGTAGTAGGATAATATTTTGTTGCTAATTCTGTCACTTCGTCTGACAAAGACAATGGATTACATTACACTAACAGTATTATCATATCTCGAGATATATTCGAGAATATCGTGATAATGCTGATATGTGTAATATAACCCAATGTGGATCTTCAGACCCACTATTCACACTATTTTTTGATAGAGTTTTGGCATGTGTCCTGATAGCCACCAGGACACTCCTCAGACGTGCCGTTCTGGTTATAGTATTTAGCTTTAGTATTTATTTAGTATGCGAAGTCCTCGTAAATAAAGCTGTATTCTGGCATTATTACCGTATCGCGTACGGCCCCCTATCGTTGTTATAAGCAAGACAATATAAAGATATCACGTTTGTATTACTTAGGAACTACTATCAATCGGATGCAAAATATGATAACTGTCACATTTGACCGTTTGGAATAGAATCAGGAGCCCAATTCTCGCTACATTCGATAGATGATATGATGTATATCATATCACAACTTATATTCTCTCCTCATTCATGTTGACCTCAAAAAAAATCGTCAGACATTCAAAATAGAAAACAACAACACTATCGAGGTCTCCTGACCACTCGATGCATATCGAACGGACTTACTATGGACTTTATCGACAGTGACTTCTTGAGAATACGGAAGTTTTAATTTATTCGATATTTTGACAGCTTTGGCGATATTTATCGAATGTAATCATTTATCAAATTCCCGAGAATCGGGCTCGATCGCAACTGAGTTTAAAATCACTCCTGGACACGCTTGCAGATTAGAGAGTATAATGAGTAGTATGAAAAGAAGCGAGTAATGTACTGTTGGATCTGCAAGAACTCCTGCAAAAGTTCCTCGTCGTGCGGCAAAAAGCCCGGGCTTTGACGCTGCGTCTCCACCCATACTTCGCCAAGCTTCATCGTCAGGTACTGAGAGCATAACACCAACACCGCCTGGAAAAACAACAATAATAAATATTTGTGAACATTTCACATAGTGCCGTCTAACCCCAAAGTAAGCAAAGCTTGTACTATGACACCAGATGGCTGATAGAATACTTATACAAGGGGGTGCAGGGTGGGAAAGCTGTCAAGGAGTCAAAGTGTAAACCTTGCTGGTAACGCTCTTGTACTTATATTTTTTTTTTGTAAATACATACTAATAATTCATAAAGATATTCCCGAACAAATAAGAAAAAACATTATTACTAATCGTGTCGCTGGTTTGAAATAATTTAAATTAATGTGGTAAAAGGATTTAAAGTGCGCCTCAAAGGCTCCTTTTTGAGCACTGTTTGTCGAATTTTTTAAGTTCTACGACATTTCGGTTTCCTTACTATGTTTTCATTCACCGGTTTGAGAGCACTGGTATAGCGCATATTATTTAATTGAACAAAAAAACCCTTAGCGTCTGGATGACTGATTCAGTATTTTTTTATTTACCTCATCTTCAGGGTCTAGTTTGATGTTCTTGTATAAATTGTACGCTTCATTCGCGAGTGACACTTTGTAATCCAAGTCTTCTGACAACATGTGCAGGATTCCGAACGCCTGAAAAACAGAATATTAAAAAATTATGATAACATGACCAAGCATGGAAGAATAGAACATGTGTATTGCATTTATGTTGTTACATTTAGATGTTGGGTATACATTTCGATTTCAATTTATAACCTTATATTTTAACGCAGCTTTAATACATTGTTTGTGCCAAACATAAGCCCTGTTAGGGCCAGGCGCGGCCCGAAGGGGAGGAGGGGTCATAGGGGACATGACCCCGCCCCCCCAAAATCATGAAAAATCTTCTAAAAATTTACAATATATAAAAAAGCAATTTTCTGCCCCTCCAATAAAATAGAAGGCTTCCATTTGTTTTATACGTGCAATAAAATTGTGTATTGTGCAATAAAATCTGATTTACTCGACATATTCTATTATTAGTGACCCCCTCAATCAGACTGGTTATGTCACAGCAATATTTCGTTACAGGCAAAAACCCACGTCTGGCAACTTTTTTTAGGAAAAAAATCTCTTTACAATTTACCATCTCATGAGAGAACAGGAACGCCGCGTGAATTTTCCCGCGTTGTGTTTGTAAGTATTCTACACAAACTTCTTAAGCAAAAAAATATTTAATCTATCAGCCATCTGGTTCTCATAGTACAAGCTTTGCTTAGTTTGAGGTTAGACGGCGCTGTGTGAAATGCCCTGAAATATTTATTTACTTATCTTACCACCAGTGACTACAGGCACAAGACACAGGCATGTGTATAGATTTAGAGCTAGAGGCAGACCAAAGAAAATTATTGATTAACAAAGGAGTGAGTGTAGAGATGACGGCTGACAAAATGGAATGAAAGAAGAAAACATGCTGTGTTTACCCTATATAGAGTGATGGATGAGGGCAGAAAGATGTTAGTAATGACACAAGTAGTAGTTACTTTAGACATCCTGGAACCGGAGAGGTCAGCAGCGGTAAGACATACGGCAGTGCGTCGGCTGGTCGGTATACTGAACTCAGGCTCGTTTATCGTCTTGCGAACCTCACTGGACATTATCGGACAGTTCAAATCTGAAACCATATAACAAATTGAAGAGTATACATACATAATGCCACGCCCGTACCTTTAAGGGGGTGGGCAGACCTACAAGTAATCATAAGAATACTTGCAGCCACTCCTGATTCAAATTCCCAAGATGGGTATGGTGAACCATGGTGACAGGTTATCAGCCCATCTCCCATATAGATAGTCTATCATGTTGGAGAGGATACTATCCTTTAATCGACTTTACGATATGCTCGGGGAGAGAAGCAGTTGGACATTTTATGTTTTTTCATTACTCCCAGTCCAGCAGAGAAGTAATCATCTATTAACAGAAGAACTAAATAGAGGGTGTTAATTGTACCCGCAGAATATACTAGAGAACGTGCAAGACTTTGATCGGCGTTGAATTTTTTTATACATACTTAAAACATTACTACATACTTACATAATATCACGCGGGTATCCCCAATGGGGTGGGCAGAGCCACAAGCAAACATAAGAAAACTTGCAGCCACTTCTGATTTAAAGTCCTAAGATGGATATGGTGAACCATGGTGACAGGTGATCAACTCATCGCCCATATTGTAGTGGTCCATCATTTGGAGAAGATACACCTTGGTCGCGTTTTACGACATGCTCGGGGAGAGAAGCAGCTGGACGCATTCTATGCTTTTTTTTTTACTTCCGGTCCAGCAGAGAAGTAAAACATTACTAATTACTCTTATGTTTAAATATTAGATTAGTAGGGCTTAGTTCTTACCCATTATAACTCCGTTGTGGTCCAGTCTGACCCCGGTGACCCGGCATTCGTCTCTGAATATGGCCGCCAGTAAAGTGGCTATCGTAGCTCCGCGTTTCACGAGGCACGGATGCTGAAACCATATTTGTCATCATCATCATATACCCCCGAATACTCAAACGCGACTCAGAGTTGAGCACGTTTCAAGTCACGGTTTTTTGACAGATTTTGATGAAAATCTGTCAAAAACTCGTCACTTGAAACGTGCTCAACTCTGAGATGCGTTTGAGTATTCGGGGGATAAGCCCACATCCACCAACTGCTGGGCCTCTTAATATTATGAATGCAAGTGTGAATTGGATAAGTCTTCGTTTTGGAATACAACATTTTGTTCAACATTTAGTGATTTCTACAGAAAGTGCTTTAAAAGAAACAAAGAAATTTGAGATTGTGGCGCATAGTAGCAGTTTCCTACTATATCAGAAACGCCAATCAGAGCTACAAATGTTACTGTTGAGTGTTTTCTAAATTAGTTATTACCGCATTGGAAGCGCCGAGGTTAGCGCGCCACGTCACGAGTTGCGCGACCGAGTCGCCGGCGCGTGTCGCGTCGCATATCAGAGCCATGGCTATACACTGGACGGGCGCTCGGCTCATCTGGAACACATTATTTAAGTATTAATAAATTATTAGGAGAGCTTACTTTCCACTATCATATACAAAATTATTATAATTGCGAAAGTGGAGGCGATAAGAAGATATTACTGCCTCAAACACGCCATAGCGGCCGAACGAATTTGAATTAACTTGAAATATACATAGTACGTGTAGGTACTGGAATAATAAGTGGGCTTTTTTAGGGTTCAGTACCCAAAGAGTATCAACAGGACACTATTACTAAGCCTCCGCTGTCCGTCCGTCCGTCTGTCAACGGGCTGTATCTCATAAACCGTACTAGGTGAAGTTGAAATTTTCAGCGCTATAACAATAAATAATGAAAATAAAATAAAAGGAGGCTTCATACAAGAAACATTTATGTACGATGGTGTGAAACCCTTTGTGTGCGAGTTGATTTATTATTCAAATGTCAAGCGAGAGATAAAGCTATCAAAATTAATGAAAAAAAAAATATTACTCATTGAAAGAAGCGCCCAAAAACACCCAACTTGAAATACAAACAATAGGGCTAGAATATTTTAATTCATACTTAAAATAGGAATTCGAAATACAGTTGACCTATTCTAATTATTTTACTATTTCTTCCCCGGTTTTGAATAACTGAATCAGTCTGTTCTAGATATTACAAGAAGGTGTCCTCTAACCGTAATAACATCCAGAAGTTTGTAAATGCCATCGTTGACAATGAATTTTTCTCTATATTCCTTCTTCCAAATAATTGCCTCCCAAATAAAATTGAGTAGCGCAATCAACCACCTAGAAATAAACACTTACTTGACCCCGGGTGGGTTTAAAAGGCCACTTTATCTGATCTGCTGCTGAATTGAATTGCGTACGATTTATCAAAATCCGACCATATTACGGCAGGTTACGAATCTGCGTACAATTCACTTATGATTCTATTTTAAGAAAATTACAGGAATCACTTGAGATTTGCTATAAAATCGAAAAATGGCTTGCTATAGATGAATTTTATTGCTCAAAGTGGCCTTTTTAGCCCCGTAGGTTGGTACTACTGCTAATGTTCCTAGACTACACTAGTTCTTTCGAACTAGTGTGGCGAAAGGATTGAAGTGTGCCTTTGGATTAAAGTGCTCTTCAAATTGTTTTCACAAAAAAAGAGCAATGGTTCCAAATCCACTTTTCCTGTATCTCTTCTAGTTTCCATACTGTCCCAGAAAAAAAAACACTATATTTCTTTGACTATTTAAATGTCTGGAACGCCAATCACCGCGTCATTGGTTTGTATTACACGTCATATATCAGTGTTAACATGATACTGCGGTACGCATCAATTATCGTGATATTATCTAATAATACTGATTGTGTTATAAGTAAGTAAGTAAGTAAGTTCGTAAGAGCTAGTGGCTAACTCTTGTGACGGAGTTTTTAGGCTACCTAAAGGCCTCCATCATGGCTTAAAAGCCGGGACCGAAACTTAACGTGCCCCCCGAAGCACGGAAGCACTCAGCTTGAAATGCCACTCATCCAAATTGTGACCGCGCAACAACGTTGCTTAACTTCAACGATCAATCAAGAACGTCAAAGTAAGCTAAACCACGAGCGCTTCAATTTTTTTAATTGAGTGTTGATTGTGTTATGTAATCCGACACTGCGCTCGCATAAAGTTGCGTCGCCTCTGACGCTTGTTTCAAAAGTCTAAAAGTTTTTTTTACCTATCGCTGACGATACAATGCTTCTCCAGAGAGTAGAGGGCAGCGTTCAGCATGGCCCTAGCGAGCGATATAACGGCGTGCGGCCACTTGATCTCAGGGTACACGCAGCAAGTCACACGCAAGTTGGGTTCTATTGCGCTCGTTAGTAAGCGGAGCGAGAGGGCCAGGATAGCCTGACCCTTCTCTACAGGCGGAGTCTTTTGCTGGAGTAGGGTGTAGCAGAGGTCTGGAAGTAAATTCATATTATTATTATTATATTAAATCATTATCATTACTTCTCTGCTGGGCTGAGAGTAAAGAAAAAACATAGAATGCATTTTCACCCCGAGCCTGTAGTAAGAGTCGACTAAGGGATAGTGTCTTCTCCAACATGATGAATCAATATGGGCGCTGATCACTATGGTTCACCATATCCATCTTGGAACTCTTGGATCAAGAGTGGCTGCAAGTTCTTACATTTACTTCTGGCTCTGCCCACCCCGTTAGGGATACGGACGTGATAATATGTATGATCCCACTGCTAGGCCTCCCCTAATAAGCGCCATTGCGCCCTATCTTCGGCTTGACGCATCCAGTCTCTGCCAGCAGCCTTTCGCAGATCGTCACTCCACCTAGCCGGAGGGCGTCCTACATTACGTTTGCAGAGTCGCAGTCTCCACTTAACAAATCGTTTACCCCAGCGGTTGTCAGTTCTTCGGCAGATATGGCCAGCCCACTGCCACTTCAGTTTGCTAATGCTCGTGAGATATGTCGATGACTGGTCTCTGTCGGATAATACCGCACGAATCCTATCATTCAGAGAAACTCCGAGAATAGTTCTTTCCATAGCTCGCTGAGCGACTTAACCGTACTGTGAGTGTCCACGTTTCTGCTCCGTATGTCATGACAAGAAGAACGCAATAATTGAACTCTTTAGTTTTCAGGCACTGCTAATACAGTAATACTGCCCTCCTAGTGAATAACGCAGTAACTAGAATTTTTGACAAAAAAATAGTTAGATACCTACATATTTGGAATCGCCTAACAAAATACAACATTCTGTTCTCACTCACGTACCTATCATGTTTGACATAGTTACTGCGTTCTTCACTAGGAGGGCAGTATATAGGTCTCAATACATACGTATAAGTATAACAACAGCATGAGTGTCGAAGAGATCCTTCAGCACGGGCAAGCGAGAAGATTCCCCGCGTTGGCTCGTTGTTACTTGCAACAGACGAAGGCACCAGTATAATATACTCAGCTCGTACGGGCTCTCGCTGTACCATTCTATGTACCACATCAATCTGGAAGTAGACATCACATTTACAATACCTGTCGAGCAAAAATATATTTTATTTCTTTTTAAATAACACCCAACAGACACATACATAGTCCTGAGCACACTAGGATTCCCTGTGTCGTGGGTATTAGAAACTACGAGTACCATGGTACCACAATACTCAGACCCGGAAGAAATATTAACAGAGCATGCAAACATTTCTCCCGCAGCGGGAATCGAACCCGCGCCTCTTGCGTCTCTACCGAGCAATCACCCGCCACGCCACCGAGGCCGTCGATATGTTAAATCATTTAAAATCAATACCTATTTTTTATTTATTTATTTATTTAAAAAATAAATAAATAAATAAAAAATAGTATTATCATATATTATCATAATAGTATTATTAAATAGTATTATATTAAAAAATAGTAAAAAGTATTATCTTAACTCATTTAACTCGTAGAATGAGTGACTCAATAGCCATTGCTTCAGCCTTGTAAATATAGATTGAACATTTTTTTGTAAATCTAGTAGTTTGTTATTATCTTAGGATCAGACTTAAACACTTTTAAAAAGGGTGTCACACCCTAATCTCCTTGAACGCTAGATCTTACCTTCTCACTAATCCATATTCTTTGATCAGATGCGGCGCTGTAAGGGGCAGAGCAACAACTAAGGCCTGAAGAGTTGTCTTCCTGAGCTCTGCAAACAGCGCAGGCGACCAATGAGCTCGCAGGTAGCAGAGCCCAGGGTCTATCAGATACATGAGACCCAGGAGCCAGTAGCGAGTTTCCACTAACTGAAAACAAGTTTTATTTTGTTTAGGAAAAAGAGTTTCTCTCCCCGAGCATGTTGTAAAAGTCGACTAAGGGTTATTATTCTCTCCAACATGATGGACCATCTATATGGGCGACGGGCTGGTCACCTGTCAACATGGTTCACCATATCCATCTTAGGACTAAATCAGAAGTATCTAAATCTAATCAGAAGTGGACTAAATCGGAAGTGAAGTTTTCTTATGTTTACTTGTGGCTCTGCCCACCCCATTAGGGATACGGGTGTGATAATAATGTATGTAAGAAAATTAACGACAAGAAGAATAAACTCGCTGTACCCACGATTAGGTTAGATAAGTTAACAAATCATCTAAAGCGGAATTATGTACTCTTCTACAATAAAGTACCAAACTAAATAAAAAGAAAATTGATTCTACACAAAATATCCAATTCTATTAAAGATAAAATGCTTGGGATGCAAAGGTATAATTTATTAAAAATAGCCAAGCGTTGTTTCTTGCCTATATCCCTTATACTTACGCATTTGTTGTAAGGGAACACTTTAAGCAAGTCCACACTGAAGTAGATAAGTATCTTCTTGAACTGCACGTCTTCTTGTTGTGTATTGAAGTTAACGCCGGCCGTCCAGTCCGCTCGCGGCGGGAGCTCAGTCAACACTGAGAGACTCATTACATCTGCAATCACACCAATGAATCAGACAATACGGCCATCTATCTATCTATATGGACGATGATAGGTTGATGACCTAGCTGTCACCATAGTTCACCATAATCCAC
The DNA here is from genome assembly GCA_949320045.1 of Scotopteryx bipunctaria. NCBI lineage: Eukaryota > Metazoa > Arthropoda > Insecta > Lepidoptera > Geometridae > Scotopteryx > Scotopteryx bipunctaria. Next base: position 5,089,701 of record OX439440.1, read on the forward strand.
GCAATAACAATTTATTGATAGCTTACTAGCTTCCACTATTGCAAGCCTATAGGTAATGTTATTCCAAATGTATGTATGTATGTTCGTATGAGCTAGTGGCCAACTCTAGTGACGGAGTTTTTAGGCCGCCTAAAGGCCTCCGTCATGGCTTAACGACTCAAAAGCCGGGACAGACTGTTTAACTTGCCCTCGGCACGGAAGCGCTCAACTTGTAATACCACTTGCGGTCACCCATCTCAATTTGTGACCGCGCATATAGTTGCTTAACTTTAACGATCAATCAAGAACGCCTAAGCAAGCTATGCCACGAGCGCTTCAATTCCAAATTGAAGTTATAGATTCCAAAGCCACCTATGTACATTTCAAATATTATCCAAAACTGTTCCGTTTATATCCTCTAACAAGTTTATGATAAGTCACCTGGCATTAAAAGCGTGGAAAATGCTACCATTCTGCTTCCGAAGCAGTGCAGCAGAGCTGTAGCAATCACAGTCAGGGTAATCCTCTCATGTCGATGATCACGCGCCCGGCACTCGTATCGGAAAGCCCAAGCGAAACAACTGAAAGTGAAACGTAGATATGAGCGATGGTACCGGATACCGATTCGGTATCCGGCCTATCCGGCCGTTTTTAGCTATCAGTTTTTAACCGGTTGCCGGATATCCGGCGCCCTGGCCGGTAAATCCGGTATCCGAAAATACCGAATCTCTAATAGATATCTTATTTTTCTGTCATAACGAATTTATTTGGGGCACAAAATCATGTTTTACTTAAAGAAACAAATACAAACAAAGAAAACTAATACTGACACTGGAAGAGTCTGAGAATGAACAATAAGGAATACCTACCCTAATACATCACCCCCCGCACAAGGCAAATCCAGAAAGGAGAGGTATAACTCTCAGCAACAGTATTCGAGATGCTGTTCCGACTACCTCGTATTCTGCTGATCAGGGATGCAGTTTTCTTATGCCAGATGGTATAAAAACCATTGGTGTGGTTCTGTGCAAACATCCCTGATGCACTGCAGTACCAATGCAACCTCAACAACATCCTGAATATGTTGTTGTATGGGACACATAAGGTGTCCAGCAATCTTTTGGCATGGTAGATCCATAGGTTAAAACTTAGGGTGCTATTTCTCATAGTTCCCTTGTGTTTTGTAAAACCAAAAACTGTATGACTAGACTCAACAAAGTAGTTACCTTTGGCTGTAAACATTGGGACAAGGCAATAGTTTTCTATACTTGGGATTATTTTCCAAGTAATGTTTGGTGGTCTTGAGCAGCACCAGCAGTAGTGAGAGAGTTGTGGACAGATTTACACTGCTGTCTCCTGAAATCATTTCAATGAAAATAATAGAAGTTAATTTTCGGATCCCTTTTAGGGTTCGGCTATGGCCGAAACCGTAAACTACATTCGGGAGGTTTCATGTTGTGATGGGATAAGTTTGATGCACTGATCTGCAAGTGACGATTATGTCACATCCTGCTCACAGTCGTGTTGCATCAAGACTTGTTTGTTTGTTTGAGAAGTTCTTTGTTGTGTTGCAGCTCAATCAAGCTCTTCAGTTTCTTTTTAGTTTAAGCGAAAACTCTTTTATTTTGATACATTAAATTTAAGTGTTATTTTATCAAAAATATTTGATTGTTATACTTAGTAGTTTTTATTTTTGTGCCATACAAAATGCCACAAAACCAAAGCTTAGAATAAATTACGAGTATTTTATTATTAATAAGAGAGTTTTTTGTTGTTTGTGTAGGTATTTACACATAGGTAAAAATTAAAATATAAAGTAATTACAAGGTTAAATTTAAATACTTGTTTTGAAACTGAGACCAAAGCTAAAATTTGGTTTATGTTTCGGTTTCGGTCCTAAAAACCAGCACTCTCATTACATTCTTCATGTCATTACATCAAATCATATTATATTATGATGTAATATAATATGATCTCTTACAGCATGATCCAAGGATCATGCTGTGCCGACCCCACATAGAGTGGGATAAGGGCAGGAAGATGATGATGATGATGATATTATATTATGATATACTAAAGGGAAGTTAAATAAAAGTAAGGCATTGTAAAGAGAATAAGGGGATTTAGGATCTTCACTGAGTCAAAACTGTACTTCACTGTTTATCGACTAATGAGTAAAAGGTACCTAGTTTGACATTGGGGTCCTGTGGGTTGGCTGGGTTGATATCATAGAATGGTAATTTTCTCTCTGGGAAGTAAGGGTTGAACCGGTAGAAAATATTCTCGATAATGTTTTCCTTCATCAGCTCTATACCTGCAAATAGCCAGAGGTGGTATCAATTAGAGATGGATTCGGGGCTAAGAATATATATAAAAAATAATTATGTATGTCCTAGTGAGTGACCATACTCAGTAAACAGTTGACTGAGCAATAAATAAGCTCAAGTGTAGGTACACATCAATAACTAATCCACAGACAGATATCGTAACTATGTATTATACCGGTTTTCCTGAATATCTTTTACGCCAGGACATATTGGGTGGCATTTCTGTGATTAGTAGGTAAAATGATCCAAAAAGCGGATCTTTTCTAATATAGAAAGTAATTACACGAATGAAGAGAAGGCTCTGCGATTACATTAAAAATGAAACCATAAAAGATGTTGATTATTTTAAGTTAGGAAAGGTTAAGAAGTAGTTTCCACTTTGTTTACAAACAAGCAACGCAAATACATACCTCTATCTAGTGGTCAATTTAAAGACATTACCATTTTTCATATGACATTGACAGTGACAAATTGACTTATAAACGACGCTGTCATAATTTTGTTCCACAAACAACAATCGATACAACTTGAGCATGCAAACTTGATCAGCAAATATAATCTTACAGTTTTCCACACTTTCGCACGCCAGCAAGAGTGCTATCGTCAGGAAGGTTGGGAATCTGTGCGCCGTGGTGACTGCCAGCATGCGACTGACTGTCTGATCCAGAACTGACGTCGCAGCCGCTAGCGTGTGACGAAGGTGCACTGCGCCCTTCCCTCGAAGAACGTCCGGGGCCGCCAGATGCCAGATTATGGCGTTGGACACCAGATCGAAGAGATGATCTTCCTCTAACCGCAATAGAAGGTAACCTACCGATGAACTATACTTTTAGCATAAACGGAAAAAGTGATAACTCTAAAAAAAACTAGATGTCGCTACAGATACATAAACTTACATGGTTAATTCGTCCAAGGTATTCCTCGAATGATCGAATTTTAGTTGGTAGGTACCTAGCTACCTAATTCCTAATGCATAAATAATAGTAACTATAAGTAATAGTAGGTACCTACCTACCTACAATATCATGTCGATATTATGGTGTCTAGGTACTTAGGTATGAAAAAACACTTTCCCAGTATATACCTAAGTACCTACCTACATACGTTCGCCATAAAGTTAGTCACTGTGGTTCAATTGAGATGTGATTTTTTTATTTTCCATTCCGTGGTGTGGTAATTATAATGAGTACCTACTTATTATTGTAATACCCTCATTGGTATGGTCGTCGTCGTCGTGCTAAATGGGGACAATGCCGCCTTAACCCAGCCACAGAGTAAACAATAGTGTCCACAAGACCCAGGGGAGTTTTACTTCTCTTTTGTCATTGTTTACCGAACGTGCCGTCCATACTTGGCCATCATAGTGTAGGCTGTATCGGTCTTTCAGTTAGGAGCTGTATTGTAGGTTAATTATGTAGAGTAGACCTTTATGTTTAGGTAGGTACCTACTGGGCTCTACTGGGTCAGTTTTTTGTTTTATTATAGTTATTTCGAAAATCGATCGTTTAAATTCAGCGCCTAAAGCATGTTCATCTCAATTAAAAATCTGATGTTGTAAGTCTGTTCTAGGTACATCTCGACTCTACATCTTGAAAAAAGAAAAAGATAAAATGCAGGTTCCTACCTACCTAAGTAGGTAACCACCTATACCTAATGGGGAGTAAATCTAAAAATTGTAATGCTTACCCCCGAAAACTCAAACGCGACTCAGAGTTGAGCACGTCTCAAGTCACGGTTTTTTGACAGTTTTTGATGAAAATCTGTCAAAAACTCGTCACTTGAGACGTGCTCAACTCTGAGATGCGTTTGAGTATTCGGGAGTTAACCAAGTAACTACCTGTGCGGTGGTGTGTCTACGTCCGCTTCTTTGGAGATAGGCATTCATCATTAGGCTCAATTCACACTGGGATGACAGCGCAGGGGCGCGCGGCAATTTTGCTAACAAACCACGTTCATAGTTTTGCTTATGCAAAACTATGAACGTGCTTAGGTAATATTATGCCTTTAGGTTAGATAAAGAAGAGATAAAGTTGAAAAATGGTTTGTCAGCAAAACTGCCGGCCGCTCTGCACTGCCAGCCCGGTGTGAATTGAGCCTTATACAGTAACACCCGACATTCACATACACAGTTCTGACCCTACACACTAGGAGTTTCGAATACCTACGTCACGCGTAGGTAACGCGTGACGTATGTATTCGAAACTACGAGTAGGAATCATGGTACCACAACACCCATACCCGGAAAAAACTTTTGCAGAACACATAAAAACATTTCTCCCGCAATGGGAATCGAGCCCGCGCTTCTTGCGTCTCAGCCGAGCACTCCCCCAGCACGCCATCTAAGCCGTCACCACACAGTGGGTAGGTAACTGCTACTACGCTACGCTACCGACACCTTGTATTACGTACCTAGCTATTATCTCATTACCTGTAGTAAATAAATGTGTTCCAACTTATGCATTCTAATTCTAATTAATGTTAGGGGAACAAAGATCTGCACTGACGTCTCGCGGTGGGGTATATTGTCCATTATCCCCCTGCTAACCCTCCCTCAGCCAGCCCAACTCCTTGAAGTACTGGAGAAGGACTTTGGGATGTTGGCAGCAGTGTTCCAGTATCCTCGATGACGTTGAGGCTGTTGGTGGTGTAGATGAGATAGATGAGTACCTACAACTTACCCATAAATCCGATATAATTTCTGATATTCGCGAAGTATCTGACGATATCCGAAACCGCATTCAAAAGAATAGGCATGTGCATGTTCCGAAGAAGTTCTACTGTGACGTCGCGCAGGCATGGGTTCTTGGGTAGTGTTTCAATAAGATAGTCCATGATAATGCAGACGTTGTCCAACACGTCTGCTCTCTATTGATATTGTTGAGGTTATATTGATATAAATATATTTCTAGTATCTACCACGTGATGGATCTGGAACCCTAGTTAGTCATGATGTCCCTTTGAAAAGTATACGTAGCCATAGGTAGATGTTCTGACAAAGTCCTTTAGGTGCGTCGTGAGCCGCTCTGTCTGCTGAAAGACTGTGGGGTCTCTCACCAGGAACACCAGCTTCTCCGCCATACCCCAACCGAAGCCTGGTGGGCATTCCTTCGTCCACTTACTGTCTGCAACGTTACCAAGTTAACGGGATTACTACTACGGGATAGAATAACACCACCATCATCATCTACCTAACCTTATCCCACACTGTGTGGGGTCACAACATGGTCTTCTTCTATATCCTCGTTTACACAGTCCATGCATCTTTTCTTTGGCATACCTACTTACTAGAAAGAAGATTTATCGTATAATTGAGTTTGCTTTATGTGAATGTGTGTTGTCTCGCAGGAGCTTAGCACGGCTTTTTATTGTACCTATGCGGGCGGGTGGTGCTCTAGTCTGTATTATTGTAGATTTTATAAGAATTTAAGCAGATGACTACTGGATATTTAACTTCAATTTTAGTAGGTATCTTGTAGGTTACCTAAATTATGCAACTTACTTACAAACCGGCCGAATGAAATGAGTCCAATCGAAATAATCAGAATGCAATTAAGTTAAAGGCTCAGAACATGCAACCTTCCGAGAAACTAGATGTTTCACAGCGATGGTAATTGTAACAGCCATTTAACTACTAGCTAGGTTAATTTTATTAGGACTAGTGTCTACCAACGAACACATTAACCGATGATCAATAAGGATAAACTCCACTAGATCATTTATTTTTAAATTGACTACTGGCTACGTTTGATGGAAAACCTAAACGTAGTCGGCATTCACTGGCCTATAATAAGCCGGGATGCCAATAAAAATAGAAGGCTTCCATTTGTTTTACAGTGTGTGCAATAAAATTGTGTATTGTGTAAATCTGATTTACTCGACTTATTCTATTATTTAGTGACACCCTCAAAAATTTCGGGCAGCGACCGCGTCTGATACTATCCCGATAGTGCACACCGCGTTTGTATTATCTTGTGTCAAATCATGATAATGGCTCTTGTTAATTGACGCAACAAGTTCGCCAAGCCTGACAATGAGGCCGAAGCCGAAGCCTTGAGGCCGAAGCCGTGAGGCCGTAGCCGAAGCCGGAGCTGAAGCAGTGTCACAAAAAACTTTGTTTGAATGATGACGATCAAAGGAAAGACATCCATCTCAAGTCATATACGCTTTAACAAAGGCGTCCTTGGCGTGCGCTCCCTTTACTTGAAACTACCAAATATGCTTTAGATAGGTTGAAAACTAGTTTCGTCTCATCAGTAGTCATTACTCGGGTAATGGAGATTACGCGGTACTAGCTTTCATCCGCGATTTCGCTCGCATTGTACCAGAACAAGTACAAGTTATCAAAATCAAAATTTATATAACCCCCGACCTCCGAACAGAACTTTAAGTCAACTCCTTTTGTCAAGTAGGAAATGAGCTGATGATCTTCAAACGCCTTAACAGATCTTCATAAACTATAGTTAAGAACCATATCGATCACATTAGCTTTTAAACAGAATGAACTGCATCAAAATCGGTACATTCGTTTGGGAGCTAAGATGCCACAGACAGACACACAGATACACACCACTCTTTTTCGGCGGGAGTTAAGAAAAGGTAGGTACCTACTATTGTTGTTTCAGGTATCTATCGTATATCTACGTATATTCCATATTTCATATTCATACATACATACATACATACATTATTATCACGCCCGTATCCCTGATGGAGTGGGTAGAGCCACAAATAATCATAAGAATACTTGCAGCCACTCCTGATTTAAAGTCCCAAGATGGATATGGTGAACCGTATAGTGACAGGTGATCAACCCATCGCATTTAAAGATGGTCCATCATGTTGGAGAGGACACTATACTTTAGTCGACTTTTACGACATACTGGGGGAGAGACAGGCGCGGTCGCAGTCTGAAATTTTAGGGGGGGGTCACTAAAAATAGAATAAGTCGAAATACACAATTTTATTGCACACATTACAAAACAAATGGAAGCCTTCTATTTTTATTGGCATCGCGGCTAGGGGCAGAAAATTGGTTTTTTATATTTTGTAATTTTTTTCAATTTGACGTGTACGATTTTGGGGGGGTCACCCCCCTTTCGGACTGCGCCTGGGGAGAGAAGCAGCTAGACACACTATGTTTTTTTCTTACTCCCAGTCCAATAGAGGAGTAATCACACCCTCACATCGAATCATATCGTCACTTTCATATTTATTTATATTAGCGTAGCGCACAGATCTGTTAGGAACCTTTTATGTTATTCTAGGTCACCTCAAAACACTCGCTCGATCAAAAGGGAAGTGGGAGAGAAAGCGGAGTTTTATCAATGAAAGGACTGCCCAGTCCTCTACGTTTGTTGCACTTTCATAAAATACTGTGTCATGTACTCAACGCCTATTTCGTAGGCCGACGTCACCCTATCCATGGTGTAAAAGTGAAACTTCGAATATGATATACAGCGGACGCCTAATGCATTTTACACAAAGCTATAGGTACATTCCTTCCCGGGGCCAAGGGGGAAGGCAGGTACGCACGAGGGCGAAGCCCCAAAAGATGGTCTGACTAGTAACGAGTTACGCAGGATTTCTTTAATTCTTTGTCTAAATTATGATTTGGATTGTTTCACTAAGAAACCTTTGCCTTTGTAAAGTGTTAATTGTTGCAACATAATATTCTCTGTACCCTTATTTCATTTATGTGAGGTTGGCACATGTTTTTTTCTTCGGGGTCAAAATATATTACCTGTTGGGATAGGGTCTAATTCCTTTAAGAAATTCCTTTTTAGTAATCCTTTTTCGGTATACTGTTTGCCCCCTGCTCCGTGTACGCAGCGGAATGTATTCGATGATCCAGACATAGATTCCGAGATTCCCAGGAATTCATCCGTGGCGACCCTCTTGAACCGCTCCTCATGACGTGGTTTGACGAAGAACTGGGTGTGGGACGTGCTTTGGGATTCGTCACAGTCTCCCCTCGCTTTCCTGGAAGATGCTTTGGTCTTGGTATAGTCTTTTTCCGATTCAGATTTGAGAGTCTTTCGTTTCCGATCCATGTTTCTCCTAAATGTGTAAGAATTTAACCACTACGATTTATATTCGAATCAATACTGAAAAATATTCAGCAGTAGTTCTACCATGACATTTTCCAGACTAAAAAAAATAAGTTCTTTCATCTAGGTTGGCTCGCTGACTTTAGTAAAAAAAAAACCTTCGAAGAAATTGGGTTTATCTAACCTACCTGGTACAGAGCCAGCGCCACATAACAGATTTATTTTTATATTATTTAGAATTGGTAGGTAAGGTACCCCTCGAACATTAGTAATTTTTACACAGTACCTATCCATATCCATATCCATACTAATATTATAAATGCGAAAGTAACTCTGCCTGTCAGTTATCTTTTCATGCCGAAACCACTCAACAGATCTCAATAAAATAGAGATAGGTTTTTTTAATTGACTTTTGCACTTATTTTTTTTATATAATTCCACGCTGACAAAGTCACGGGCAACAGCTAGTTATTAAGTCGCTAGCGAGTATAGTCTGGGAAAACTTATGGTAGAGCCAGTTAGCTAATCAGCCACAGATAAAAAGTCATTGACATGCCACTTGACATGAATATTAATTAGTCACAAAAACATACAAATTCTTATATTTATGCAAGGAGGACTGTTAGATTGGCTAAACTAGGTGGTTTACATCTCAAGTTTGCATAATACGTAGAAGTATCGTAGAAAAAGATTGTTTTGCAATACTCTGCAATAGAGGAACTGCCTTCCATGAATTCATAAAACAAGGTCAAAAATAATAAATAGGTATATTGTCGACGGTCTATGCAATTCAAGCCGACTAAGCTGAGGGGGTGGAATAGGTGCTGGGCAAGCCTACTCCATCTTAATTCGTCCCGGGCACTACAGCGTCCCGTCTGTGAAGGTAAAAAAATAAAAATAAAATAAAAATTGTTTAATTCAGACAATTAAAGTAAAAGTAAAAGTAGCCTCCTGACGCTGTATAAATCATCTACTATAGATGGTAAAAGGCCTTAGTTTAGTTTATTAACTGAGTCTAACGTTTGGTTTGAATTGGTTAACACGTTTTTGTTTCGAACTTACAGCTTCCCCTCGCGGCTTCGCTTGCGTTGTATCTGGATTAAAAGTAGGCTAAATAGTATTCTAGTAAAAGTTGCCTCCTGACGCTGTATAAATCATCTACTATAAATGATAACAGGCCTTAGTTTATGCAATTTGGATGAAAAAAAAAACATATTTGAACAATAAAAACGTATGACAAGATATTCTAACAATAATATTCCTAAATTGTATCTAAACGATTTAAATCGTATTTGGGGCAAAATAAAATATCGTCCGGAACTGTGAAATAGTTCCGGAAAGGTTATGCAACTGATTGCAAAGCGGTGACATCTGTTTGATAGGCCACTCGTCAGGCGGAGCAAATCGGTCAGGTCCCGTCGCGGTGCAGCATCGGTGATCCGCGCCTCTTGAGGCCTCTTACTCGCTAGCGACAGCGACTGCATTAAAAACTATGAATTAATGTTTCTGCTAACATTATGTAGTATCTCCTTTATTGACAAATACCTATGTATACCTATCCTGGCTTCAATGTCACAGTTTTAAACATTGTTATGAAATCTCATTTGGTAGAATTACCTAGGTACTAAATCCTCCTGGATATGTACCTAGGTAATGATTTAGTATTCTTCTTACTTTTTACTTTTATTCTTCTGTATTGTCTGCAATTAATCTGTTTGGTAGCGGAAGAAAAAGATAAATAAAGACGGCAGATGTTGTATTATCCGACCCTCCATGTAAAGAAGTTGAGCCTTTAGTTTTATTATTTATTACTTTGGTTAGGTTTATGTAAGTACTTAGTTATGTTTTATTATAAGTAGGTATTAGATTAAGTTTTTTTTTTATTTTTTATTCATTTTTGTTTTTATATGGGTGATGTTGTCGCAAAGCGACAAAACTCGAAAATAAATAATAATAATAAAAATCTATATTATCTATATTCTACCAAGCATCTGTAAACCCAATATTATACTCATAATAATTGGGTTTACAGATGCTTGGTAGAATGCTATAAACTGCTAAACGAAACTTATTCCTAACTCACACCGATCTGTCTTACTTCACCCTCACCCCACCTGAATTTCATAGAAGAAATTATCATATTTTTACCCGACTACGGCGAAACAAAAAGGAGGGTTATGATTTTGACCGGTATATATTTTCTTACAGATGATAGCGAGTCTGTAAAAACCTGATTTACATTGATACAGCAGCTGTATCCAGCGTCGCTGGATTTCAGAGCTCGTCGCCGGCGCCGGTAGAAACTACTGGTTCGAGGGACCAACGGCGGGCGAGTGAAGCTGCGCGGGCGGCGGTCGGCAAAGGCAGCGGCGCCCTGCGCGCCCGCCACCCGCCGTAGTCCGTCTGTTCCGTCCAACAGACAGTTGCACCACGGCCTCCTAAGGTAGCGGACTCGCGCCGCTTCTTCTCTTACCCATCCGCACCATTCGATTAATTCATTAGTTTTCCCCTCGAGAAAACCAAGTGGAATAAAAATTTAATTAGGTACCTATCTCTATAACGTACTGTGAGTGGATTTTACGCCTGAGTAGCGCAAATAGACAGCATTTCTCTAACCTCGGTGAGTATTTAAATAGTTTTATTTTTATCGTAACTATGTTATAGTTATTATGTGGTGGAATGTTTTGTTGACATTGTAGTGATAGTGATTTTGCAAAGGCTGCAACGTGATGAAAAAGGTGCGTGTCTAATGTTAAAGATTGAGCAAAATTTAGGAGTTTTGGATACCCCACTTTCAAACGCTGTACGAGTAGGCCTTTGTAACATTTTGCAGAGTTTACTTTGAGAATTTACTAGGTGCTCAGGTAGGTGCATAATATACAAGCTAAGGCCAAGCAGTTTTTCAGATTTTTTATCGATCTCTACAGCGTATTGTAAAAACCGTAATTAATCACAAGTTGTTATTTGTTATGAATGCCAATATACCTAGGTAATAATTGCCAATTGTAGTAAATAGATTGACAGGTGGTATGAGTATAGATGTGAGATGATTTGGTGACGCAAATGCGAAACCACTCATTTCAAATTACCAAAGCGAGCGCTGGCCGTTTTTCCTGTATTTAACTACAGTTAAATGTTGCTTGATAGCTTTTATTAGTGTAATAATAAGATTCAAAATGCCTTGTGCTGGTTTCCCATCAGCTGGAAGCAAGTGCAATACCTAGGTACCTACCTACTTAGAAAACAGGTCTTAGAGTTAATAATACTGTACTGTCGCTTATTAAGTATCTAAAATCCATTAAACATTTGCAATAACATCGTCTAAAATAGCATTTCTTTTATAGTGTGTTCCACATTTGCATCATTATTTATTCTTGCCTATTATACTTAGATACCTACTTATACCTATTGGTTCCTATTGATAGATACCTTAAGAATCAGCAATGTGACAGTTTTCGAATTATTATGATTTCGAAAGATGTCGACCTAGACTGGACATAAAGCCCTATTAAAAGGCAGGTATTATGAATAAATTGACATAGGTAATGATGTTTTGATGAGCTTTACAACAAAACTACCTGAACCCCGAAAAATGTTAGCTCGCCTCATACTTTCAAAAAAATGCTTGCTAAACTAATTATGGAAGATAACTAATTGCTGTGTTTAGTTAGATAGCCGAAGGCGTGAAACAAGTGCACAATCTGTCTTGTAAGACTTTTACCAATATAGGTACGAGGTACACAAACTAACTACCCTGCCCACTCCGAACAATTTATTCAACAACTAAACGATGGAACTCATAATGATTTACTCTTATTATCACTAACTGGAGGCTTAACATTCTCATGTAAGTGATTCCGTCTTTTTTGAGATTAAATTATTTAAACCTCAATCTATTCATGTCATGACAGAAACGAACTAGAAGACGAGAGATCGTCTTCTAGTCGTTGAAGGACGTCTGGAGCGTTGAAAGAGCTAACAGCAAGACCGGAAGGAAAACAATAGTCATGGCTAAACTTATTAACAAATATTAACAATGCTCGGGTAATGAACACCTTTGCTTCTATTTTACCACAGATTAGTGATTACCAGAACCAATTAGTGCCACTCAAAGGTCAAAACTCGACCTTATTTTGACCACATTCATTAAAAGCAGCATTACCTACAATACAGGAGGCCTGTATTTTAATTACTCGAGTTTATTACATACCTATCTACAGGAACACCCGCCCCGCGATCTTGTCCGTATTGAGTTTTTTATACAAATTTTTTATTCCTCTTCCGGGTACGTCTTCTGGGAGTTGAATTTAGGGAATTCCTTTCTTAGTGCACCCCTAGACTTTATTAGGAATCAACCTTCCAAGTTTCATGTATCAGGGTTTAGGCTGTGCTTTGATATGTCAGTAGAGATAAGCAGAGACCACGGATCTCCATACTTGAGTCATTAATGTGTTAAAAAACTGTTTGAATCCAGATCTGAAAGAAAAATCGGGCGGGCTGGCAAATACCCAACAGTGGATAGACACGGGCTGAAAGTGATGATGATGATGTAGCCCGCAGGGTACTCGAGTGCTCTAGCGAGACTTAGACGTTAGACGTAGAATTCGAATCCCGCATCGGGAAAAATGTTTGTATCTCCTGGAAATATTTCTTTCTGGTAGGTATATGAGTTTTGTAGTAGGTTAAAATCCAAACCAAACTTTATTCGGTTATTGAAATTACTGGGATCATTTTAAAACTTCTATAAAGCCACACAAATAATATATTATATTCATGATGAAACGTTCATACAGTTTCGTGTAAAAGTAAAAGTATCTTTAAAGGGATCAGTAAGTTCAGTTAGGGTCAGCAGCAATGTTCTTCTCAAAGGCTCCTTTAGTGACTGACTGCTGAAACGCTGGTTTTCAGTAACGCCCTACTAAATAAGGCCCTACTAAGATTAACATTTTTAGAAAAATTGTGTTTTGAATTGCGTAAGATTTATCAAAATTCCGACCATTTTACAGCCAAATATGAATCTGCTGCTGAATCGAATTGCGTATGACCTACAATCCGGATCATTTTAAGAAAATTACAGGAATCGCTTAGGATTTGCTATAAAATGGACAAATTAATTGCTGTAGATGAATTGCTCAAAGTGGGTTAAAAAAAGGAGGAGATTCTATGTTCGACTACTATGTTTCTATAAGGCGACAAGGAGTATCAACTTATTTTTCAGAAGACTGTTTTGTTTTTAGTTTTTGAAACGTATTATTATTCCCACAGACCGCTTGTCAGATTAGAATAATCTTTGATGATTAGATTTGTATTGATAAATAGAGAGACAGATGAACGCTGAAAAATTGCCACGTTTGTTTGTTTGTCTGAAGATTTTAAAATATCCAGCGAAATACTTAATAAAAAAGACCAGATATTACTAAACCCATTGTGAATGAAAACTAAAAATACTTTTAAGACGCCTTTCCTTCGTTTGTATCCGAATAAAAATAGACAATTAGGCCAAAGTAAAAACTGAACATAAACGAATTATTGTTCTAAGTTTCATTCAAGTCTGTTTAATGCCATGTAGGGTATAACTGTGCAGATTTTATATTAGAGTTAGGTATAAATTCTGATAAGAACTAAAATCAGGGACCGATCATAGGAGCTACTACCCATGGAATACTTGTATTGCACCAACAAATAAAAATAAAGGGTGTAATAAGACCACTCCCAAAAACAGAAAAAGTGCGTGCACACATAAACCCTGATAAAACATTAATACCTTTTTTTCTATCACAGTTCGATGTAAACGGCATTATGTATATGCCTTTATTATTGTGTTGTCAAAAAACACGTAAATTCGTAAAAAAGCTGTAAAAAAAAGCAAGTATATGGGCGATGGGCTGATCACCTGTCACCATGGTTCATCATTTCCATCTTAGGATTTTTAATCAGAAGTGGCTGCAAGTTTTCTTATGTTTACTTGTGGCTCTGCCTACTCCATTAGGGATATGGGCGTGATGTTATGTATGTATGCATGTAAAAAAGCAAGTTATTACTTTTTGAGGAGTATAATAACAGTGTTTCTTATTTCTAGTCTGGTGTGAATGTAGTTCCACAAAGCTATTTGATTCATCCTCGCGTCTTTGAATAATAATATAAGCTGTACCTATACTTTCAGAATTCAGGAGGTGACTTATTACACCCAGTATTTTTACATGACGAGGCACGTTATCAAAGACATTCTTCTGATTGACGTGTTGTTCTGAGATCATTGATAAGAGAACCTCGATCTGTCATGATAACATCTCACCAGATAGTGGCAAGTGTACAAAACTTTCAGTCGCATCAAAAGCCTTTGTGTGTGTTAAATTGTTTTTATAATGGAAGAAAATTGAAATATTTGTGGTTCCAGATGGAAAATCTTCTGAAAAGGTATAATTTATTCGTCTTACTGTAAGCGGTGCGATTACTACTATTTGCTTTATCATTTAGTTGTACATACGTAATAGCATTATGTAAGACAAGGTGTTCTTATGTAGAAGTACCTACATTCGCATGCATAGATATATCTACAATAATAACTTTTGGAGTTGCTGTGTCACTTGTGCTGTGTAAATTGTGTCTTTAACTGTAGGTACTGCTGTGACACTATTTCGAAATGTATTAAATGTCATCCATCTTATTGCAGGTAATGCCTACTGGTGTTATTTTAGTGAATTTCAAAATTATATTAATCTTTATTCCTTTAAATCGGTAGGATCGTAACGTACGTTGAGTTTACGACTATTCGTTACGCGACCAAGCGTGGAAGATACAGACAAGAAACCACGCTTGACAAATATGTTTTTAAAATGATCCCTTTACAATCAATAGGAGTATAATCTTACTTATATTATAAATGCGAAAGTTTGTGTGTTTGGATGTTTGTGCCTCAATCACGCCTAAACGGCTGAACGGATTTGAATGAAACTTAGAATATACATAGTACATGTACTGGATTAACATATAAGCTATTTTTTATCCGGATACCACGCGAGCGAAGCCGCGGCCGGCAGCTAGTAAACAAATATAATCAAAAAAGTTTCTGCCTTAATTCATTCCAATGTATGTTGTTTTATATAAATAGTGTAGGTACCTTGCTTCTGTTGTAAAATTAGCGCTCCGCCACATGGTGCTAAGCGCTGCGTAGGCCGACATACTATTTATATTCTGTAGTACCAAAATATGTCTAATATTATTGTTGCCAATTACGACCTTGTGTAAGGCCGACACTCGACTCGAAGGCGGTTGGAGTAGGTATTATTGAAACTAGTTTCTGTGACACCTGTCCCGGTCTGATCCTTTGGTGCTTAGTTTATTCAAGTGAACATCCGCTTTGGATTATCCAAAAGGAACCAAAAATGGTTTACGGACCTAACATCTCGTATTAAACTAACCTTTCCTGAAAACTGATAGCTGTAGAGCAAATAAGGTCTGGCACTAAAGGCGGTCGCCGTAATTTTCATCTTTTTGATTTAGTGCTCGGTAAACGTGTCGCAATTTCGAAAGCATCTGAATCGATCTCTAGTTGAAAAGTTATTAAGAAGGACATAATCACATTTTCAATATTTCTTGAGAATTTTGTACGTGCTCAACTCTGAGTCGCGTTTGAGTATTCGGGGGTTAAACCTACAACAGTGGCTGAAATCAATCACATTGACTTAAAAAAGTATGCCGGTTTTCCCAGCATTGACCTCATTTTATAAATCTTTGCTTGAATTTATTTACTATGCTATATTTATTTACTTAGGTTAAGTTATTATGTCGGGTTTACAGAAATAACTTCTATGCGTCAGGTTTATCGATAACAACTATTACATAAATACCTATAGGAGCCTACCTATTACTGTAACTAGGTGTAGGAATTACTCAACTTTGATAGAATAATTCGTAACATTACATTTCGTATGATATAAGAATGCATCGCTTTTTAATAAGTAAATACCGAAGTATTTTATTAATTAATAATGCAAGTCCCAAGGTAATCGACTGTTATTTGATTAATACGACAAATAGAAACTAAAATGGTCTTATTTATTTTTCAAACAAGAACCTACCTACCTACCTAAATACCACCTAAAGCCCGGTTCCAATACTGTGCATAATAAAATTTTATCCAAGTTCTAAACGATAGCTTCAATCGCTTGAAGCGTATTTAATCAAATGCTTCTAAGGTGAAAGTTATTGCTGTAATAACTTGTCAATGGCCAAGATTAAAGTATTATTTATATCTATCCACCTCCACTTCTACACATTGACTGTTCATTATATTAAAGAGATCGATTTTGTTGGGTCTAATATTTATGCGGATTGCGGAACAAAGAAGTCTCAAAATAATTATTATCACAAGACATACATGTATATAATCACGCCTGTATCCCTACCGGGGTGGGCAGAGCCACGAGAAAACATAAGAAAAATTACAGCCGCTCCTGGGATGGATATGGTGAACCATGCTAACAGGTGGTCAGCCCATCGCCCATATAGATGGCCCAGCATGTTGGAGAAGATAATTATATTGGCAAATATAACATTAGTCATAGAATACTTTAGTCAAAGAGAGCATAACTAAATATAATGCTGAGCTGGGCCCTATATGACTGTTTTAAAACAGCATAGGTAGTTGGTGCTTGAAACTGGGGTAGCCTAGGATATTTGGGGTGTTTGAAAATTTGTAACTTTTGTAATCTACATCTTATCTTATATTATAAGAATCTTTGTCCTGACTGACTGACTGACTGACTGACTGACTGACAGACAACGCACAGCCTAAACCGCTGGACGTAGAGACTTGAAATTTTCAGTGTAGGTAAACCTTGGTACGTAGGGGTGTACTAAGAAGGGATTTTTCAAAATTCAACCTCTAAAGGGGTAAAAAGGGTTGAAAACCTGGAATCAATTTTTGGTCTAAAACTGCACATAACCTATATCAAATTAAAGATCCGATTTTTCTCATTTAGTTGATGTCATAATTACCTGTAAATTCTTTATTTTTAGTATGTTTTTCATGAAAAATAGAATACTTTTATTTTGACATAATGACAGCGATGATACACACAGATTAGTAATAGATGATACAAAACATATGGAAAAGGAACTGTCAATGTCAAATTACCTGTGAAAGGAAGCATAAATTATTACTGGTCTAATAAGTTTCCAATGAGGTTTCCAATCTTGATTATTCATGGAGTTCTGACGTTCTTTTCTATGTCTGATAACTAGATGTCGCTGCTAATTCTGATCAAATCCTAGAACGCGCTGTCGTTGCGTTTTGAAAAGTTTACCTTAACTCTCAAAATTTTTCCTAAATTCACCGAAATTTCTTAATTTTTAGATTTAGGTATGTTTGTTACTCTTTCACGCAAAAACTACGGAATATACCTACATACTCTATTATTCATATTCGTTCGCTAAAGTTAGCCATTGCTTAAAGTTAGCCCTGTCACTGTTTGTCATTATGAAATGGTAAGAGATGGCAATATACTTTGGTCATCGTTAAGCGTACACTATATTATAATGAATAATGAGGATAGTAGGTACCTACCTACGTGTGCTGGAATGGGACATAGGGTACTTTTTATCTGGGTACCGCGTGAGCGAAGCCGCGGGCGGCTGCTAGTTATTTATATTTTGTGACGGCTATGAGGATGACGTTTACCATGTGAATAACGATCATCGAATAAAACTACTTTTGTCTTAGTATTAAAGTATGACTTCCGTACACTTACTGGTCCATAGGCATTAGTTAGTCTCTCGCAATATTTATATTCATATTTATTGTTCAATGCCTTGCTCTATTTTGAACATCTATGTAATGGAACCATAATCAAAGGCTTTGTCACAGAGTACAGGTGCATTCAGTGCAGTTCTTAGGGTGACAATGACATAAAATCGTACAATTTAACATAAATACTCTCAATTCCTACACTTTCCCTTTCACTTGCCTCCATTACATGCGGGAGAAACTGTAAGCAAAGTGGCGGTTTCGTTCAATTACCTATGTCGATATTAAGAGTCATCACTAGAAATATACACTACGAGTACTAATGCCCGTCTCATATATTCTACTAACGGACGACGGATCGTTTAACGTTATCTGTTATAAAATCTATGACGCTTTTCGACAGATTTCGAGACAACGTTGGAACGATAAAGGTGCACACGCGAGTCAATGTTCAACAAGTAGACGTACCTACATTTGCTGCGCGAGCCAATTATGTTGATATGAATTTAGTAGAACGCAGAAGCCGTGCGCGTCAAATGATCCAGGATAGCCAGACCCAGTTTATTCTTATTACTTGTAATGCCGCTCGAGCCTATTTACAAAATCGACAACCGTCACAAAGCGCGCGATCGGTCGATTGAAGCTCCTTTGATGCAGTCTCAAAAACCAACAACGATCGGTTCGCCCCGCGGCACGTCCAAGCGCAGCAATGCTCGTGCTACCGCGCGCGGCGACTCCGTCTCCATAGTGCGAACCCGCCGACTCCGTCTCCATAGAGCGAGCCCGCCGCGCGAGCCAATGTTGGAGGGTTTGCCGGGCGTAAATTGTAGCGTAAATTATTTATACGCTCCTTTAGAAACGATCCGTCGTCTGTTAGTTGAATATTGGAATCGGGTATTAGAGTAAATAAAGTGGGTAGTGTCGTACTGTCCTATTTATCTACCTAAGATTTTGAGTGGCAGGTTTTTAATAAAAGGTTAAATTGTTCACAGTAGCGCTCACAAAAAAATCTCAATAATGTCACTTGCAAGTCTTGCAACTTTTAATGTTGATTTCCTAAGTATTATCTTTAATTTCACACAATATTGCACACGTATTGTGAAAAGTACTGACGTAGTCTTGAGCTCTAGAGACGGAAAGAAGGCGGTATTTGGTTCAATTACGATGAGGTTCTAATGTAAACAAGAAAGTAATAGCTTTTGGGGGGATGTTAAGCCCCTCAGTGGCCATCTTTCATTGCCGCTGTAGCACACAAAAACATCGCATTGTTGCCCTTCATGATTGTTTTGTTATTGTTGTGCAATTATTTGTGATTGGCAAATATAATTTATTTCTATTTGTCTATGTCTGCGAAAAGGTGGCGAGCTGAGCAAGTCGCATGCCTTATTATTACTTGTAGCTCTACTCACCCCATTAGGGATACGAGCGCGATAATGTAGTACCTATGTATGAAATACTTTTAAAGTATTAAAATGTATTTTGCAGGTTACTGTACACAAACACTGACACTATAACTGTAGGTAGGTATACAAAATTCAAACTTCATATTCCCGCTGTAATTAAGAAACGACATCGAATTCGAACACAAAGAGTTCCGTACCATCGCACATGTGACCCCTTTAATTTATTTCTATTATTACTTTTGGTTGGTGTAGTCGCGTTTCGACAAGTTTGAGTAAACAAGCTAGTTGATCGAGATTCGGGTGGTTTACAAAATGACGAAAAAATACCAACTCGATTGGTAGCGGTTCGAGCGCTCATCATATTTTCATTGTTTTGAATGAATGACAATAGAGTTACAAAACTGTTAGACATGTCAGTCCAATATCGAATCCAAAAGCTCGGTTTGTGGTTTAATTAGCCGCAATTAGCTGTAAAAAAATCAACTCTTTTTATTACGGTTCATGAGATACAACCCGCTGACAGACAGACGGACGGACGGACAGCGGAGGCTTAGTAATAGGGTCCCGTTGGCACCCTTCTGGTACGGAACCGTAAAATTCATTCAATTAATCATGATTTTTGTACACATATATATATATATATATATATATATATATATATATTGTCTATTTCTTTATTGTACCAACTGTTGTAAATGTTTTAAAATGTCTTATTCCTGTACTGTAACTTAAGTAAGGGGTCAGTTCAGTTGTATGGCTTTAGTAGACGTCGGAAAGTCTCAGGTTTACTAATCTATACTTCTACACTATCATAAAGAAAACAAACTTTACGTATGTTTGTTTGTATTGGGCTCTCAGAAACTACTGAATCGATTCTGAATATTCTTTCACGGGTGGATGAAACTTGTTGGATGGCACAGAGGAAGACCTGTGCCTAGTGGTAGTCGGGCTGCGAATTATGATGACGATGATGATGATGTTAGAAAACTAACTGAATGCTACAGGATATATTTTGAACAGTACGCTCACCTACAGTAGCTAGTCAAAAATAAAATTTTGTTTACCTATTGTACCGAAAGTAAATTATGTAAGTCTACAGAGCACTGTCAGTAGCATTTTGTTCCAAATTCTCTTCCAAATTCCTTTTTTGCCAACACAGTTATTTTGTAAAACCCTGAAACATGTATCCATTTATTTTGCACTAGCTGCCGCCCGCGGCTTCGCTCGCGTAGTATCCGGATAAAAAATAGCCTTCATTTAAATCCGTATAGCCGTTTAGGCATGAATGAGTAACAAACATCCATACATCCATACTTACAATCTTTCGCGTTTATAATTCGCGCACCCTTCTTAAAGTCTTTCTCAAGATTCTCAAGGTCGCTACCTCACCTGGTACCCAAGTGAAGTAGCTCAAGCTCAAGCTGAGTTAGAACCTCTTGGCAACTCTTTCTGATTGACAGAGTAACCAGGACATATGCTATGTATGAGGCTATGTAGGTTAGGTCTGTTTATGTATTTTCTTCTCTCTTTTTGCCCTATGCTCTGTCTTTTAATTTTTAATTTCTGTATTTTTTATGTGTACCTATACCTACCAAGGTTGCCAATAAATTATTTTCTTTCTTTCTAATAACAGGATTTATAGAGCGGAAGTTAAGGGAAAAGTATACAAGACGATCATAAGACCTGTCGTACTGATTGATCTGAGTGTTGGGCAACCAAAGGGACGGATGAAAGACGGGAGTGGAAGAAGACAATATTACTGTTCCGATCCCACATAGAGTGAGATAAGGGCAGGAAGATGATGAGTATCCGGACCAAGTTTCAAACAAATCGCGCTAAACGCGTTAAAAAGTTCCATAGACGTACATTTACTTTTCACCCCATTAGGGTAGAATTTTGAAAAATCCCGCCTTAATGGGTGGTTTTGCTTTAAAAGAAAGCTACCTTCCAAATTTCAGCTTTCCAGCTTCAACCCTGTCCATTGCAAAAAATGCAATATAGCTAAGCTACCCAACTTCCAAAAGGCCAGAACCAATAAGATTGAAGTCGCCATATTTGAACGAAAGAATCCTCAAGACTCATAACTCATATCCTTTCACTTCACCGTCGGCCACAAAGCCTTTTCAAGGTTACAACACAACTTGGTCATTGACTGGGTTGCCCAGAAATAGGTTGTATAGTGCTGTCGATTCTGTTATGTATTATAAACAAGTTATGCATTGTGCATGTATCATAAACTAATAAATCTTAGTTTGTCACATCTAAAATAATAGCTGATAGATCTAAATACCTATTGAAAACTCTTGGCAATAAACGTACAATCATCGTCAAATTGATATGAGCGTCTAGAGTAGTCAAGATGATCTGAAAAACATAATATTTGATATACGCATTTCGAATCATCATATTGTTGTAATCACCCAAGGTGTTCAAAATATCTTACTACTCATTGTTTCATTATTTATATGAGCAGTCAGGGTGTTCAAAATTATCTTAGCAAACAAAGCTCTCAGAGGTATTTCAAGTATTCACTCAAAAGAGTTTGCATACTACTTGCTTCCGTGCTTCGGAGGGCACGTTAAATTGTCGGTCCCGGCTTTTAAGTTATTAAGCCATGACGGAGGCCTTTAGGCGGGCTATAAAACTCCGTCACAAGAGCTGGCCACTAGCTCATACGAACTCACTCACTTAAATTGCTTTTATGTTTTTCAGATCATTTTGACTACTCTAGAGGCTCATATCAATCTGACGCTGACTGTACAACCTAAACCAAGTTCCAGAAACATTAAACTTGAATGCTACTAGTACATTCCTTTATGATCATAGAGAAGCATTCCCAAAATTCAAAAGCTGCTTTCTCAAGCCAAAATTCAAAAGCTGCGTTCTCAAGGAGTTGAAAGGACACAAAAGGAATGTACCATCCAAGATTCATGTTTCTAGGATTTATGATTAAGACTGTGCTTTGATGGTCAGATAGTCAGTAACGTAAGAGTTGTACTTAGATAGTTTTGGTAAAATAATGTAAAAACTAAACATTGGTGAACGAATCGGGCCACAGGTGGTCTAACAAAGGCAACGTTTGTACCTTACTATTCTACTAACTAATAAATACTAAAGAAAAGGGCAGCTGAACAAACTTCGTTGACCTAAGAACTTAGTCGTCAAAGAGTAGAGTAAAATCTATATTACATTATCATCATCGCGTTAGTTCGTATTTCAGAAGCTAGACGAAAATTGCCGAGGTCTGTATGTGTGTGTGTGCGAGAGCAGAGCACTGGTGGTCTAGTTAATAATGGGTCGGGTTCAAATCCGGTCGTGTACCAATGGATTTTTCTGTGCGAAAAATTTATGTGCACTATATCAGTACTCTCAAACGGTGAAGGAAAACATCGTGAGGAAACCCGCGGCTTAGTCAGCTCCGCACGTATTAACCATGTCTTTCCTGTGGGCAAGGCCGACTAAGTTGAGAGGATGGTATAGGTGCTGCGCAAGCCTATTCCATCTTAATTCGTCCCAGACACTACAGCGTCCCGTTAGTGAAGGTAAGAGTTGCCTCCTGACGCTGTATAAATCATCTGCTTTAATAGATGGTAAAAGGCCTTACCGACAAGGCGCATCATTCAAGTAGGCTTGCCCAGCACCTATACATACAGTATGAGTTAGCGATAAAACTACGGTAGATGTACCAATGCCTGACGTTGGCAGCGCAATTTTTCTCATTGGTCCGCTATTTAACGAAGTCAGAAGGTAACAAAATTTTACCGCAGTGGTTCATAAAATCTTTGGCGTAGGCAATGAGTGTGCATTTTATCTGTCTGGCATAACAGTAATTTAACCATTTAAAACATGGAATACCTATGTCACTTTCTTGGAAAAGTTGATAGTATTTTTTTTAAGTCTTTTAGCGTCCGTTCTCGTTTCATGTTAAATGGTGGTAATTTCGGTACATTGACCTCAGCTTTTTCTTTTGAGCTATAATTTTATATGAACAGATTGAACTTTGAAATATTTTGAAACAAATAAAAATTCAACTTTCAATGTTTTATACCTTTACGGTAAAACTTATATGTCCTGCCAACAACGTTTTGGTATTAAAATTTAAAAACTACGTAACAGCTAGGTATATAGCTCACCTTTTTGAAATACTCCCAGGATGTCAATTATTATTGATTAACTAGTACCTTACCTACCTATATTGGAGAGGATCCCATCCCTAAGTAATTTTTTACGACATGCTCGTGCAGAGTTTTTTCATGCTCGTTTTTTCTTTAATCCTAGTCCAATAGAGAAGTACGTATCTGGAATAGAAAATATCATATTTGTTAATTTTTATTACCTAGGTACATTAATTTCAGTAAACACCTTGTATGGGTTGCAAGCAAACAGTTTTCATATCATCAGCCGTCAACGAAGCAACAAGGTTGCGCCGTTTGTTTTGTAAACACATTCACAACTCATTGTCTAACATTTTTAGCCATTGTGTCAGAGCCAGGAAACCAGCGCGCTGGTTCTAGCGATTCACGATATCGCGAGCCAATTATCGCAGTGTAATCCACTCCACACTTTTCTAAGCCGCGTCTGACGCTCCAGAAACTCATATGACTGAACACTTGCAACCGACTTACATTCCCATTCCAACAATAGGGACTTGCAGCTCCCAATTAAAGTAGAAAATACCGAGCATTCGTTTTTCAATTACGCTAGCCTACATTTGTAGGTTTACCATCCGTGCCCTAATGGCGTGCTCAGGTGATTTTATTTGTTCAAGTTCAAATAGTACCTTCTAGATCGTGCACGGCAGGTCCCACTGACCTCGTTTGTGGCATTAGCGTCTCTACGACGTCGCTCATCCGTCAACTAGCTGTACAGTTACTTTGAAGGCCATGGCTAAGAAACGGGAGCCATGCAAAATTTGCTTAGGCATCTCCAGATAGTTTCACCGCCAGAGGGACTGTCTAGTCGGTTCCTCGGCCTCGTGCCGCTCCACTAACTCGGATCGTCTCGTGGTGGTAGCCGTTCAACCATGCAATCGACATCGGTTATTGTTTCTGATCTCATATTGCCTTTCTCCCAATTTAATGTCACATGGACTAGTTCGGAGCGTCCCCGACTAGCTGCGGGTCAGTGTTTAACATTAGAACGATGCTAATGTAATTATTGCGACCTTTTTATTAAAGTCAATTAAGCTCTTACTGTCCAGCTTGTCGCGTGCCGACTGCCGAGTCCGATGCATGGTTAGCTTGTTTATTGTGAAATGAGTGAACCGTTAGCGATGGGACGAGCGTGACGCGATGTCGACAGCCCGACAGCCGCTGGTCATTAGAGCAATTGGCGAATGATTAGAGCTGCATTGTAGGCACCTGTCCGCCGCCGCCTTGCACAATGGACCATCGCGTGATTTACTAGAGCACGGAGTGAATGAAAAGCCGTACATCGATCTCCATGCTCAGCTCTTACATAATATCTTAATTCAATTTGCACCCTCGAGCGCGGAAATTAGCATTAAAACGACGTACACACGGATGGCATGAAAGCAAGCGGTCATAAAGAAACTGGCGAGTGTCCAATTATGTTTGCATTATAATACTTTCCCCTAACGCAGATTATATTTGAGGTTCATAATGAGGCGGAGACAATGTCAGGTCCGTACTGCAAGGGAGTGGGGGGCACAATAGTGAAAGCGAATTTACTTTATTGCTCCACGAAAATAGAGATCTGAATTTAGAGGTATCACTCTCGGCTGCGCGGTGATTCTGCCGCACAAATTGTGACGGATGCGAAAATAACGCATCCATCTGACTGAACAGCTATAGGAGTGTAGTTATGTCTTTGCACTGCTTTACGAGTTTTTTTTACCTATATGATCGAGATAGACAATGATGAATGAATATACCGCCAATTCTAGTGTGGTCATTGTTCGTTCCAGTTTTAAGATAAATATCCTTAACAGAGTCTGTACCTGTGGTGTAGGTAAAAATAGCCTCCTGAGTCTATAAATCTAAGCAGTAAGTATACCTACAGGCCTTATTTATTTAACGGACATAACCGGCGGTCATGAGAATTTGTCTCTATGAGTATAAACTAGACGCCCCTAATACTATCATCTTCCTCATCCAATAATTGACAACGTCCGCGGGGGAGACTACTATTTTTCTGAGTTACGGTCTCCAACGAACGTTATGACCGTTACGATTACCAGGACTAACACTATCAATTGCAATCATTTCAATTAATTAGTACACCTACTTCCTAGTACACATGTTAGGTAAGTATTTAGTTACAACTGGCACTTAAAACAAACGGTTGTAAGTAATTTAACCATATCTGTAATCGCAAACCTTGGAAGTCGGTCTGAGGCCGACAAAAGCCCGGTGTACGTTTCTTTCTTATTTAAAACATATTATTTAATTTAATTTTCAAGGTTGATTCAGTTTTTCTGATCACGTAGGTTCTCATTTCGATCAGTACGGTTATTACCACTATGTTTTTGCGTGTACTTGGCAAGCTGATGTTGGATGTAGGCAGCCTGGTTGAGCAAACATTGATTTATAGTGATTGATTATAAACTTTGACTAGCCTTTCACTTAGCCATTCTGCTTGCACCATTTTCATTGCATTACACTTCTAAGAATGCTGAGCTAATAAACTCAGGACTTCCTTTGAACACGGTCAAAGGAAGTTCTTGTAGAAAAACTAATAAATACTTAAGTAAGCAGCTTGGTATTTAATATATGAAAAATTGTCAAGGGCATGACTTCCGTGACTAATTATCGAAATGTTCGTCAACCATTATCAAGTTCAGCATGAAACTTATTACTCACCTACCTACTTAGGAATTTAGGCCGTGCTTATTGAAATCAATATCGAATTACCCTTACGAAAATTGGATCAAATGTTATGGCTCTATGAGTTTTCTCTGATACTACTGAAAGTATTTACAGCGAGGATTCCATAATTAATAATCCATACAAAAATTATCTCACACTTTATGTAGACCACACTGGTCCAGCTCGTGGGCCAACCTGTTTAAAGCTAGACGAAGAAGTTATTTCAAAAGTCTAAATGGCTCGCCAGTGTGAGGAAGCTACATAAGAAACATGCCTCTGGATTAGCCTAGTTCATCATCATCTGAAGACATTATAGTGTTACGTAATTTAATTAAACGTTGGCCAATATCGTCGTCCATCGACTTCGACACCTCGCGTGTTGCGTAAAGTTTTGTCGTTCAACAGAGTTGACATAGTCTCACATAGCCACAAAACACATAACATGACAGCTGTTCTGTAACCGGACCATCACCGTCACGATCCCGGTAGAAACAAGTATGTATTTAATATAACGAAAAACCCGACTATATATATAGATCTATTATATTATATCGATTACTTTTAAGTTTTTAATGTTATTATAGTTTGTCTTTGTAACTGTGTTCTAAATAAATATATATGTTTTTAAAACCCGACTGCGTAAAACTTAGGTGGCATAGTACATCTGCCACATTCGATTTTTTGACACATGATGATGATGATGAATTAGTACCACTGGATGATTTATTGTTTGCTATTGGTGTTATAACTACTGACTATTAACTGTGTCGTTTATTAACTGCTTATGTGCACTATACCAGTACTCTCAAACGGTGAAGGAAAACATCGTGAGGAAACCCACGGCTTAGTCAGCTCCGCAAGTATTGACCATGTCTTTCCTGTGGACAAGGCCGACTAAGCTGAGAGGATGGAATAGGTGCTGGGCAAGCCTATTCCATCTTAATTCGTCCCAGGCACTACAGCGTCCCGTCTGTGAAGGTAAAAGTAGCCTCCTGACGCTGTATAAATTATCTACTATAGATGGTAAAAGGTCTTAGTTTAGTTTATTAACTGAGTCTAACGTTTGGTTTGAATTGGTTAACACGTTTTTGTTTTGAACTTACAGCTTCCCTTCGCGGCTTCGTTTGCGTTGTATCTGGATTAAAAGTAGGCTAAAAGTATTCCAGCACACGAGTATTATGTACGTGTAAAGTTTCATCTGAATCCGTTCAGTAGTTTAGGCGTGATTGAGGCACAAACATCACCATGGTGACATTCAAGCATTAAGTATTAACAGTTTCCTTAAGTTTGCCGTATGTCATTACTTCCCAGAATTAGTTGCCACTCGATAGTGTCGCTAATAATAGCGACACTATCGAGTGGTGTGATATAATATTACAGTGATTTTTTTTCCAAAAATCAACGGGCTTGATTCCTATATACCTATTTCATAGCTAGGAATATTGATTTTTCAAAAATCCAATGATGCAATTTTCGATTTCATCAAAATCAAAATCGGGCGAGACTCCTTTGAGTGCTTTTCGCCATTCCTCATAGTTTTGGATTTTAAATTTACTCTGTATAAGTTCTACTAGTGCCTCTATCTTATAGGGCTATCGTAACTGCGAACAGTTTTCATGCAATTAGACAGCTCTTGGACGCAGTTTAGCTAAACGCTGTTCAATTTGAACAGTGAAATCGGCCCATAGGAGTTTATTGCAAGACTTTCATCTATTTCGATTAAGGTCATGGCGTATAGGTATCGTGTTCTATCCAATAGTATAATGATTGGAGGGTGTTCGTGACCGATTTTTGCACAAGTAGGTTTATCCTTTCATTTAATTGTCACGTCCTCTACACAATAGGTAAAGTTGTAACTGTAGTATTCTGCGGTCGCCCTGATTACGTAGTAGCTGTTATTTATTCTGCTGCCCCGGCTATTGTGTCCTCAGGGACACTGAACCGGAATCGAACCGGCACTAATATTTCGTGGTACCTTATTAATTTGCACCAATCAATACGGCTACTGGGTTAAGCTTTTATGTATGTATGTAATTAAATGTACTCAGGTAAGGTACATTAAAATAAAATAACAAACGGGTATTAATCTGAGCTCTGTTTTCTATCTGTAGGCGAACTCAGATAAAAAACTGAGCTCATTTTTATTTCTTATTATTATTACACTGATTACCTTAAAGTTTTTAATGTTATTATACTGTAAAAACTATTATTATAATTTAGCATTATCTTGCTTTCATGTAAATCTAATCAAAATGAACAAGCTACTACTAATACTAGTCGTGTCACTAGTTCTGACGAACAAGTGTGGTGAAAGGATTTAAAGTTCGCCCCAAAGGCTCCTTTCATTCACTTCAGTTTTAGAACTTTTAAACCGACTTTATAATAAAGAGGAGATAAGTTCGACTTTACTGTATGTATGTTTTTTTATGTACTCGTATGTTCACCGATATCTCCTTTAGTAGAAACCAATTTTTGAAATGACATCTACTACATAATATACTTATTTTCTTACTCAATTTTAATGCATGCCTACGTGGGGTTCGATGGCCACTGACATCCTGACATATCTAAACGCCAACTACCTGTTACTTTCTAAGGTTTCTGTAGAATGGCACCAAGGAGCTTCAACTTATTTTGCATTGAAGTCGCTTACATATTATTTAGTAAGACATTGGAACTATAAAATGGCCCGTTTTTGAGTAAACTGAATTGGTATTTCATAACGATTGGTACAAATATTCGTAAAATACAATATGTCGCCATATCCCTTCGAGTTTCGAATGTTTACGAAACACGTTGCCCTTGATTTAATAATAAATGGAGCACTTTCCAGACCCATGTTCTTTGAATACGACTTCTTTTTGCTTTTAACTTCATTTGATAAACATGAAGATCAAAATCTATCTGAAAAGATGATTTTTATAAAGCTCACACACTAGACACTCACCTACCTACTAGAGTAATTAAATCAATTTCACATTAAATGCAGAATAGTTACTGAGTAAAAACAATAACATTAAACTGTATCAACATAAAAATAATCATAGAAACAATAGGTAGTTATTACAGTTCACATAAGATAATAATTGATTCTTTTTCTCAGTGCCAACACTCAAAGGTGTAGCACTCATAGTAATGTTTTAAGATAAAGGTAAATCAGACTTATTTTAGACACTTCAAGGATCGTAACTAACTTAAGCCCGGTTCCAACGTTTTATTAACGGACAACGCTTCGTTCATTACCATAGCAACACTTTTATCTGTCAATATGTAAGCATTTTTCTACAGCTCTGACGATATTTACTAAGACTCTTCCGATGCTTCTATTCTCGATGCAGTGATGTGATATTAGACTGGCTTATCCTGACATGAAAATTACAATATTTAAATCCAATTTAATTCCTATTCCTTCACCTTTAGCTTCGCCCGCACTTATTGACCATGTCCTTCCTCCAAATAAGTTCGAGGATGGTATAGGTACTGGACAAGCTTACTCCATTGGTCCAACAAACAACGTGGCACAATAGCCTTCTGTTAGTGTAAACTAAGTTGGCTCCTTACACTAGTAAATCATCTAGTATAGATGGTTAAATGCTTTGAGAGCACTAGTGGTGTTATGTAGTGGTAGTGACCCCGCCTACTCAATCGTAAGACCATGGCCTTAAAGATGGTTTCTAACCATGGTTAGGAATGAGATCTTCCACGCTTGGTCGCGTTATGAACAGGTGTAAATGCAACGTAGATTTAAGACGTGTTCAAATGATCCCCGTGATTTTAAGGAATAAAAATATTTTGACTTAGATCGTGCACCAAAGGATTTTTCTATTAGAAAATCAGTGTAGACGCTTTCCCTCGCACGGCGACGGAAAGCGTCGTGAGGAAACCGGCACGACATGTCGTAGAGCCTAAAAAGTTCGAAACACATGTCGAGTGCACTTTTGAGGTGCACTTTAAATCTTTTCGTAGTGGTAGATGTGCCTTAGTTTTTTTCTTATTAATTAAAATGACAGGTGAATAAGGGCACATGGACCTATTTACATACTGATAGCTATGCCAGCTACCTACGACCGCGTTAAATAAGGCTGCTCGTAAAAAACCGACATCGTTTTGATAAAGTGGTTTAGCTTGGCTCAAGGCTATCTTCTAAATATGGTCCATGTGTCTTTACATATTGTATGTGTTAGTAGCATATTGGAACCGGGCTTATATAAGAATTCAGAGATTGATTGTATATTTGTCTTTTTTTCTAATCAGTATCTAATGTATAAATCCACAAGTGACTAGGTAACGATGTGAGGAAGTTTGTTTTCTGCCTCCATGATGGTGGAGAAACAGCCGTGCGGATTTGAATAAACCTGAATATACATAATTCGTGATCTGGGACAGCTTATAAACCTGCTTTTTATCCGGGTAGAGCTTACATATATCTATATTATTATAAATAATAATAATAATATACAGGTAACACAATAAGCATTTTTCTGCAATCAACGAACGGGCCAAACTACTGAGGCTAAAAAAGCTTAAACTTGGAAGGTCCTTTTGTTGCAAAAATAACGCACTAAGGCAAGATTTTTCGAAATTCAACCCTTAAAAGGGGTGAAATGGGGTAAAAACGTTTGTATAGAGCTTTTTAACGCGTAGTGCGATTTGCTTAAAACTCGATCTGGATACTAAGATGCAAAAAGATTTTTTAAAACATTTCTGTAAAAGGGGGAAATAGGGTGTCCAAGTTTGTATGGGAAATTTTAACGCGTGGTTCGATTGACTTAAAACGGTCTGGATACTTCATATAAAAGAATTATGGACACCGTGTTTCAGGGTTTTTCAAAATAAACTCTAAAAAGGGGTAGCATCGTGTCTCAAAATTTACACCACTTTAAAATTAACATTGAAGTTTGGGTAAATGTTCAGGTCAAGAGTAGACCGAGAAGAAGCATGCATGAAGAATGTAATAAGAGTAAATGAAGCGCCAGAAGTATGTCAGGACGTTAAGAAATAGAGTTTCGTCGTCTTCGCTTACCCCTATGGGAAACAGGCGTGATTTTATGTATGTCTGTACTTTAAATCGAGATCTACAGATACATGCTGCTTTTAGCTACAAGAAAATAATTAAATTAGTGCGATAAGAATCTAAAATAGTAGTTACAATCCAATGTTGATTTAAGATCAGTACAAATGTTGGCTCAATGAAGCTGTCATATTCCGATTGCGATAACGTTTCATTCGATTTTTCTCGATAGTATCGAATTGCATTCGAATCTGAAACGTATCGATACGACCTTCAGAGAAGTCGTTAAGCTTTAGGTTGTGAAATCTTATATGGAAGGTAAGACAATGTACTGAACCTTGACGACAATATGTTTATGTAAAGCGTGCGAGAGTACTGCTTTTTTCTTTTATTTGTAGACATATCACACAGCGCCATCTAGCCCCAAACTAAGCAAAGCTTGTTCTATGGGCACCAGATGGCTGATAGAATCCTTACTTTTTTCTGTAAATACATACTTATATATTACTACAACACCCAGACCCGAAAGAAATACTTGCAGAACGTACAAACATTTCTCACGTAGTGGGAATCAAACCCGCTCCTCTTGCGTCTCAGCCGAGCACTCGCCCGCTACGCCACCGAGGTCGCCAAGTCGAGGTCGTCGAGTACTGGCGGTCTAGTGGTAGCGGTCCTAAGTTCGTGGGTTAAAATCAGGTGGGTGCACCAATGGATTTTTCTGTTCGGAAAACTTGTATTAGTAAGATGATGAAATTATAATAATGATGATATCATTGTATCAATTCTTGAAAATCACTAAGTGATAAAAAGTCACCTAAAGAGACCATTTCCTTTTTTTTATTTCTTTAAGTAATTTATAATTTTAAAATTAATTAATTTATGGTATTATTTTTGGTAATTTTGAAGTCACCAAATGGCTTTCAAGACTACGAAATTGAAAAAAAAAACTATGGAAATAGACCATTTTGGTGACTTTTGTCACTCGGTGATTTCCAAGAATTATTATGTATGTATGTTCGTATGAGCTAGTAGCCAACTCTAGTGACGGAGTTTTTAGGCCGCCTAAAGGCCTCCGTCATTGCTTGACGACTTAAAAGCCGGGACCGACTGTTTACCGTGCCCTTCGAAGCACGGAAGCGCTCAGCTCGTAATGCCACTTGCGATCACCCAACACGATTTATGACCGCGCATACGATCAATCAAGAACGCCTAAGCAAGCTACGCCACGAGCGCTTCATTTCAAGAATTGAGACCTTGTAGGTACTCTCAAACGGTGAAGAAAACATCGTGAAAAAACCGGCATGTCGTACAACCTAAAGATTTTGAAAACATACACTATTTCGTAAGAACTAGTGACTGATACCACTAGTACCCAGTAGTAAAGGTTTTTCTAAATAACAAATTACTACCTACTAACCAAAGGCCTGGTTTCAATTCTGCTAATAGACGATGGAGCGTTCATTACTATAGCAGCGTTGTTTTTATGTCAGAAAATATGTCGATTTATAACAATATTGCTATCAGGCGCGGTCCGAAGGAGGGGGGGGGGGAGGGGTGACCACCCCCCCCCCCCAAATCCTACACGTCAAATTGAAAAATCTAAAAATTTACAAAATATAAAGTAATTTTCCGCCCTAGCCGCGATGCCAATTAAAATAGAAGGCTTCCATTTGTTTTATAATGTGTGCAATAAAGTTGTGTATTGTGCAACAAAATCCCATTTACTTGACATATTCTATTTCTATTGCGAAATGTACGAAATTCCGCCCGTTAGTAGAACATTGGAACCGTAAACAGTAGAATTGAAAATGTGAAAGAAAACTATGCATGGGCTGGATAGTTAACAATGCGATTCTTAAATTTATTTTCTTTACGTTCTTGGTATGGAGGAACTTGGTCTAATTATATGTATGTTCACCTTGTAAGTTCATTTCGAGGAACAACTATTTAGTCACCTTACCTTCACTAGTAGTAATCTTTCCACTACGGAAGTGGGAAGCGATCACGTGAGTTGACAAAAAAAGCGAAATCAGAACTTAAGAACAAGAAAAAAATTAAGAATTATATTACCGATGGTTATTTTAAAGGTTAATTTTATTGAAACTAGGGAATGCAATACCGGGATACCGGGATCCCGAAATACCGGGATCCCGCACCATTTTTGCGGGACCAGTCCCGCGCCTAAATCGTGCGGGATTTGCGGGACTGCGCAGCGACATACAGAACGTGAAATGAATTTGTTGCAATCTGGTGGGATCAAAGGTGAACATCTTCAATTCGTCTACAATGCGTTGTTAACAGTTGTGCCCACCAGCGTGGAAGCGGAAAGGGCATTTTCTGCTGCTGGATACCTAGCATGCAAAGTAAGAAGCCGTTTAGCTGACAAAACTATTGACACGCTATGTTTTATGCGCAGCTACTTTCAAAATAATGAATAATTGTTTTTTGTTTGATTGTAATAGTAATTTTATTTTTAATTAGTAATAGTTTCACAAAACTTGTTGTTTTCTGTTTGTTTGTAATAGTTTTTTATCTTTGTTTGTAATTGTTATTTCTGATTGATTAGTGATTTGATCACTTAATAAATAGTTTCATTCAATAATATTTTTTAGTTTCATTTTAAGTTCTATAGACTCGTTTATGATACAGGATTCCTCTCTTTTCTCAATGACTTTCAAAAAACTTGCGGGATCCCTCAAATACCTGGATCCCGCGGGATTGAACCTCTCAATCCCGCGGGATCCAGCAATTGAAATTTTGGTGCGGGATTGCATTCCCTAATTGAAACCTACCCTAACATTGGAATGTGATTTTTTTTTAAATTGACAGTGAAGAAATCTTCAACTTCCTTCAAGGTTATATAATCTTCCGATAACCTTGAAGTGGAAGAAGAGGCTAAAAATATGTTATTCCTGATCAATATAAGAGATAAGTGAGCCTGATCTATATAATTCTTAAGAGATAAGTGAGAATAAGCATCCACAATACTTTCGCATTTATAAAAGTGTGATGTGACAACATAAATAGATCTACTAACATTATCATCGACTTCGAAGAGTAAGTATTTTAAAACCGTTGACAGCATTAAAAATAAGTGAACACGTACTGAGTAAATAAAACACATCGATCTTACAGAAACCGGTACAAAAGCAGTTCTTGTGATATAAAAACTAGCCGATCTATTCGTAGAATGAATACGCTCTAAGATTTCAGCTGGTTAGCCAGGATGATTTTGAGTTCCCGAATCCATTTTCTGCCACTGCTCGATCTATTGTAATGTTTGCATTTCATTTTCATTAAAATTTAGCATGTTTTCTTCGTAAATACAATCAGTGACAGAAGTTCGTGAACATTTTTATCTATCCGCCATTTATCGTCTGACTTATTATATGCAATTCTCACTTATTACTTCTCCGCTGGACTGGGAGTAAAGAAAAAACATAGAATGCGTCCAGCTGCTTCTCACCCCGAGCATGTCGTAAGAGTCGACTAAGGGATAGTATCCTCTCCAACATGATGAATCTATATGGGTGATGGGCTGATCACCTGTCACCATGATTCACCATAATCCATCTTGGAACTCTTGGATCAGAAGTGGCTGCATGTTTTCTTATGATTACTTGTGGCTCTGCCCACCCCGTTAGGGATACGGGCGTGATAATATGTATGTATGTATTATCCGCAAAGGCCTCCCTTCGTCTACTCTCCCATGCCATGTTTTAAGTTCTCGCCATTTCACCGTGAGTCTTCCACGTCTCGCCGGGACACACATCATGAACATCTGATGTTTTTAGGGTTCCGTACCCGGAATGTGCTAACGGGACCCTATTACTAAGCCTACGCTGTTCGTCCATCCATCCGTACATTGTCCATCTGTCAACGGGCTCTTGTAGATGTATGAGGTGAAATGGCGTAAGCCGTAATATACCTTAATGGTCATTATCTCATTATCCATAGTGGGTAGAGTCGAAATTTTCACAGAGTGTGTATTTCTGTTGCCGCTATAACAACAAATATTAAAAATACAAAAGGTGCTCCCCTACAAGACATATTTGTGGTCATGTACAATGTGATTTCATCATCAGTGAAACGTGATTTGAAAAACTCATGTTCCTGAATTTCTGATTACTGATTTATTGCTCATTGATATAATAGTTGTACAATATACAAATAGCTATGAATCTATGTTCACCTTATTATGAAAACATTCACCAAGTGTTCTGTTAGTCGCGTGCGGTGGGTTGAATGACGAGGTATGAATGAGACAACTTGTTTTGTTATATGTTAATAACTAATTTCATTGAATTGGAAAATGTTTTTTCAAACATTGAAATAATATGATTATTTATAAATACGTGGGTAAATATTGTGTTTGTGTAAACTCATACCATCTCATAACATACTTAGCGGATGACCGGACAATCGTGAATCATACTAATGCCGGAAAAGTATTCTTTGAACACAGACTACATGAAATTCCATATTTAGTAATTACTGCCCGATAATACCTACGATGATTCACTCATGCCGTGAAACTAATGCTATCACTGACTCTGAAATATCCTCATGCCCAAATCAAAGAATAAGTGCCCGTGTAAAGGTTATTTCCAATAGTGTTTAATTTATATTTCATTTTATCAATTCTGATGGGCTTCCAATAGTATTTACAAATACACTTTACGTCTTTAGACAAATGAAAAATAGTTTCTCTTTGGGTGTACTTCGCATGTTATTCTTTAATTTTATACCAATATACAATCCAAAAGTGAAAAGTTTAGTGCAATAAGATCTTATATATGCAACGTTAGGTAACTTTTGTTTACCTCTGTAAATTCCAGTATACCTAGGTACTTTTTATGGTTCAAAA
The DNA here is from genome assembly GCA_949320045.1 of Scotopteryx bipunctaria. Classification (NCBI taxonomy): domain Eukaryota; kingdom Metazoa; phylum Arthropoda; class Insecta; order Lepidoptera; family Geometridae; genus Scotopteryx; species Scotopteryx bipunctaria. The sequence goes on from OX439440.1 coordinate 5,125,910, forward strand.
ACTATAAAAAGTTTATCTACCGGGGAAAAATTCTCTAAACAATACTATCGTTCACCTCTGTGTGTGATGTAATGTAATACTAGGATGATTTGTAGCGGAACGGAAACAAAATCTTACTTTTTACACCCGCGTCGTATAAACACTGTCATAATCAAGATACGTAATACCGTTCAATGTAGTGTTTATGTGTAGTACGAAGTATAGTACGAGTACCTTACACACCACTGTTAGCGAACGTAAGTATCGCGTCACAATCGTAATCAAGAAAGTAGACCTCAGAACAGCAAATCAACTTTAAATATTCTACTTAATAGACCATTAGGCACATTTACTCCTAATACTTCCTCCGTAAGGATAATTGTGAGAGCTTTTCTAGAGTCCCATGTCCCCGCGTCGGGGCAGAGGGCAGATACAAGAGTTCGCCATCTGGATCTACTGGAGGCTGCAAGCGTCACTACACTCTAGGTGAGGCCGAGTGCTCGTGCTACGGCAAGTTTGCTTTGGGCAGCCGCGCTTACGTTTCCCTTATGGATTCCAATCCAACTCTTTTTTGGGAATATGCTATTCGGGAAGACGTAGGGTGGCCTATCCAATTCCACTTACGACGTCGAATTTGCAGAGTGATAAGATCCTCATGGCACAGTTTCCACAGGTCCGCGTTGGAGTTGACTGGGTCAGACCAGAAAATTCCCATAATTTGTTAGTGAGCAGCGGTCGATGGACACCTGGAGTTGTTGCTGATTGTGAGAGCTTACTACCAGACACTATCAGACATCAGACAGTACGAGTACTCAGACCCGGTAGAAACATCAATCATGTCTCGGCCGGACAGGTGCCGACTCCACAGAACTCGTGGTCTAGTCCAATGGGATGCCTAGACTCTGATGATCCAAGCAGCGAGCATGGTGCACATTTTTCCTTTCTTTCTCGCGTCTGATGTGTGATGGATAATGCTGTGGTCGTAACTACACCGAGGGATCGGCCACCGGTAGTGCACGCCGTGCTCCAATGCACATCGCGCATGGTCGCTCGTTCGTGGAGAAACGGGACTGGACAAAATCCCTTGTAAACAGATTCTAAAATGTTTATAACAGGAAACGCTAGACCAACATAGAAACATGATCACGACTAGCATCCTGGTTCAGAATAATATTCATCATCATCATCTTCCTGCCCTTATCCCACTCTATGTGGGGTCGGCATAGCATGATCCTTGGATCATGCTGTAAGAGTTTTGGCTAAGGTGTTTTATGATCGTCCGCCTGTCTGACGTTCATAATAATATTCTATAGGTAAATATAATTCCAAGTTTCAAATATCATTAGGACTAAATCAGATGTGGCTGCAAATTTATATAAATTTAATTGTGGCTCTGCCCACCCCATTAGGGATACGGGCGTGATAATATGTATGTATGTAAGTTTCAAATGACACGAACCGTAAGCCACAAACAACTAGAAACTCTAAATTGGATTTGCATTGACGTTCTATCTATCTTAGTTTAGTCTATCTATCTAAGTCGTGTCTTGTTATTTTGAACCAGTGTGATGAAAGACTTTAAAGTGCGCCTCTAACGCTCCTTTCGTGCACTTGAAACATATTTTCGAACTCTTTAGCCTTCGTCACGGTGTTTTCCTTCACCGTTCGAGAGGACTAATATGTAGCGCACATAAATTTTTCGACTAGAAAAATCCATTGGTGCACAACTGAATTTGAACCCTCGACCTTAGGATCGGATGGCGGAGTCACTACCACTAAACCACCAGTGCTCGAATTTTCGTTCAGTACCTACCTATCGCGATCTTCCAACACTAATCAGTCAATTCCCGAATTTCGTACCTAAACTAACCGAATTACAAAATTAACTTAAAGAGTTTCCAGATAGTACAGTACATAGACATATTAATTCCAGCTTTTATTATTAAAACTCCTAGTTAATAATAAATACGGGATGTGGTGATGTGATTGTCAGTTCAGGGGTCGTAATACTTTAATATGAGGTTAGATTCCAACTAGGCCTAACATTACTGTTAGTTTTTTCAAAAAATATGGGGAAAATCTATTTTAAAATAATAATTTACCACGAGCTGATTCAAAATGATCCTGTCTCCATTTTGGTTCCGTGTCCTTAAAAAACTTTACTACATTGTAATATTTGGCAATTTAGTTTTTTCGGCGAATCACTTAGTACCTACGCATTTATTTATCTTGTAAAAACCTTATTCGAAAACTGACTCCCCTTCACTGGCCATGAACACCAAATTTACCAGAAATGTCAATAATGCTATTACACATATTGGACGCCTTTATTTTTATTTCACGTCCAAACAATCGCTTTAAACTTCTTAGTCATAAATTATGAGCCTAATATGGTTTGCGTACGTAATGATGTATATTGTAAGTAGATTGGTAATACAGCATAATTGTTCTTCCTTAGAATATTAAATTAAATATTCCTACATTGTTGAGCGTCGTCGCGGGCCGATAGAGAATCAGGCATGTCTTTTTTCTACACACCCGAAATCCATAGCGTATCTCTTTCGAAATCAGTCTACTCCTGTTGCTTCGAACCAGTGCGGTGAAAGAATTAAAGAGGGCTTCAAAGAGACTCCACTTGACACGGTTACTAATATCGTAGATTATGCAAATAGTTTACAAATAAACTACTCAATAAATAAACTTCCGAATCCTATTACGTTATTTTAAACATATAAATAGTGGTAAATGTTTAGCTTCTCTATGATAACATTTACGAGATTGTTGCTCAAGACTACATTGTTAGCTTATTGAATATTCATTGGTTTTAAATGGTTTATTCGAATAAAATGGCATGATCTCCTCTCCAAAATCAGTTCGTATTTAGTTGACTACTGTTCGTTTTATTGGATATAAACATATTAAACATACCTATAAATTTTATTTTTTATTTACATTCTGTCTGATACTATCCACACAATGATATGACTTAGACATACTCGTACTTGTAAATATTATTATGAGAAAATTTCCGGCATTTTTATTGCTTCTGGTGAAATGTTCTCAACGATGTATCTTCTTGAATCTGCTGTTACGCTGAGCCGAATGACGACGAGCAGGTCCAGTAATTTTTTTTATTAACTTCGGGTAAATAATCTGACTAATCTAGGCAGCACAGTAAAAAAGTTTTCATTGAATATATCTTCGTCCAGGCAATGCTCATTTTTCTTTTGAGGTTATACCATCCTGCCTATTGAAATGGTTTAGTAGTAATGGATAGTGGATATCCTAAAATTGTATGCACCTTCATAATAAACCTCAGCTAAATCGCATCCGCTGCTGGATTTTAGGGCTCTCTTTGCCCTTGCCACTTCTCACGGCCCTGCGCTAGCTTGACCCGCGACAAATATGATGCATAGATCAGCCGAATTACAAAATAATTTGGCCAACGGTAACATCCAGGCGTTCATCAAGCTGAAAGTGCAAAATACGTGAGAAACCGCCACACAATCAACATTCATCTGATAAAATTGCTGTTTGAGGTTTAGGTCCAGTATCACTAGACACGAATTTACCTATATTTACCACAATAGTCGGGTTATCGAAGAGGTCTGCATAAATTGGTCATGTCTGTGCGTTTTTAATTTAATGTTTAAATAGTCCATTGTTGGCATTGGACCTGCTATTAAATGTGCCATTTTGCAAGAGAAAGAATTATGTAGTGTTTCATTGTAATGAAGAATTGACCTTCCATAGATTAAATCTCATATAATTCAGCCATTTCTTACAAATACATCTGATAAAATACCTTACGCGAACATTTATTTATTATAAACTGATTATGTATTATTTATTATAAGTGGAATTTAGCTTAATATGATTATCATTGCCCGCCATTTTTTTATGTATACGATAATTTTCTTATTTTTAATCATTTCTAGGAATATCTAATTAATTCCATGAATCCCTTACCCATTCAATGTTTAAAATAAGCAATATCCTTTTCTTGCTTCAAAAAAAACCTTCTCTAAAACGACAACATGTCTTGTCTTTAAAAACAGCTGATCCTATGGCCTCTCGTTTTTAATCTAATAAGCTGAAGGCTTCCTTCATCCACATTATTTTTTACTTCGATTGATTAGTATCGCCAAGAATGGTCAAACATCAAAATTGTTCGTTAGTATTCTCTATAGTAAAGCCAAAAATTTGCTTACTGACGCTGTACAAATCAACTGCACAACTAAATGACTTGAAAAGATTTTAACTTTAAAGAGTGATTCTTCTAATTGGTTAAAAACCGGCGGCTTAGATCAAAGATTACGTAAGTATGAAATTCAAAATTAGCATTTTTAATGCGAGAATACTAAGTAAAAGTTGTCTAGATCAAGTCTCGCCTCTTCAAATTCCTGCTTTATAAGTACAAGAGGACCATCCATCAACAACCCATCAATCTGACGACATGCCGCGTGACGTCACCCCGGTCAATAACCCCAGTGAAAGTAACCGAATCGGCGGTACTTAGGCATCGATCTGCAACACTTTCGTTACGCCGAATCGATTGTCATTCAAAGGCTGATCACCGGGAGCGATTTCCCCCTAAAATGTGACCAGTGACGGTAGATCTGTTTTGAGAAGTTATGCGGGAGTTGTTTAAGGTCTGGTAATGCTGGTCTAGTTAGGTATGCGCCGACGGTCATGCATGACATACCGACGGACGCGACGGTCCGGTGATAGGAAATCATTAGATACCCATTCGTAAGTGTTTACTTTATGTATGTGCAGGTATTTGGGGCAAGGCTGTAATGTTTCGCGATTTTTAGTTGTTGTTTTGTTGTATCCAATAATTTTGTACATACATACATATTATCACGACCGTATCCCTAATAGGGTGGGCAGAGACACAATTAATCATAAGAAAACTTGCTTCCACTTCTGATCCAAGACTCCCAAGATGGATTTTGTATTTTTAAGAGATTTCTTGTAAGGGACGAGATAAGTTGCGGCTGAGTGAAACTTTCGAGAGAAACCTTTAAGCTCAGCAAAGAGGTATAACAGTTTTATAAAATAGGGGAGAATTTTCGCGGATACAATAGAAAATAGGAATTGGGTCAATATGAAAACTGCGTTGAAATCTTTTGTATGAGATTGATTTAGTAAGTACAAGTACATACGCCTTATATTTTTTATGATACTTGGATGACACAATAATACTTCTTTGCATAAAAAACAAGCACCCACGCGATTAGCTGGTATTCGTATCGTAAGTTGTAACATAATTATTTATTGTGTTTATACCTAATATTATAATTATGTTTATTACTTCTCTGCTGGAATGGGAGTAAAAAAAAGTAGAATGTGTCCAGCTGCTTCTCTCCCGAGCATGTCGAAAAGTCGACTAAGAGATAGTATACTCCAACATGATGGACCATCTACATATACGGGCGATGGGCTGATCACCTGTCAACATAGTTCACCGTATCCATCTTGGGAATTTGAATCAGGAGTCTCTGCAAGTTTTCTTATGACTTGTGGTTCTGCCCACGCCATTAGGAATACGGGCGTGATAATTATGTTTGTTAAATTGTCGATCCCGGTTTTTAAGTCGTTAAGCTATGACAGAGGCCTTTAGGTGACCTCAAAACTCCGTCACAAGAGTTGGCCACTAGCTCATACGAACTTACTATGTATGTATGCATGTTTATAACTACGTTATTTCTGTGACAAATACAGCAATAATAGTTTATTTATTTGAGTGTATATAACCAGCAGTTAACCAAACATTACGTAAAAGACCGCAACTCACCAATACTATCCCCGGTTTTACAAAACGGTCACTGTAAAATTACGGCTGTAAGTTCAGTATGTAGGATTGCGTTCATCTTCTTACTTCTTACTTTATATTATAAATGCGAAAGTTTGTGAGTTTGGATGTTTGGATGTTTGTGCCTCAATCACGCCTAAACGGCTGAACGGATTTGAATGAAACTTGGAATATACATAGTACATGTACTGGATTAACATATAGGCTATTTTTTATCCGGATACCACGCGAGCAAAGCCGCGGGCGGCAGCTGGTAGAAAATATTTAATTCGAGATTAGAACCTTTGCCTGTTCCAATATTCTTCTAACGGACGACGGATTGTTCATTGCAGCAACGTTGTTTTTCTGTCAAAAAATGTATGGTGCGTTTTGACACATAACAACGTTGATATAATCGAAATCTGGGGATATACTCCCAAAACAAACTTAAAAAATTACAAACGGTTCGGAACAGACTAGTATAGTTTTAGGTTTCGAACACCATCAAAAACGATGTACAAAATTTTACGACCTCGGTGTTAATGCGGGCGAGAGCTCGACTAAGACAAAAGAGGCACGGGTCGTTTCCCGCTTTTCATTGAACGATCCGTTGTTCATTCGCTGAATCCTTCATTTAGCGAATGGACAGAGAGCACTGGTGGTCTAGTGGTTGTGACCTCACCTCCCGATCTTAGGTCGCGGATTCAAATCCGATCGTGCACAAAAAGATTTTTCTATTCAATAAAACTACGTGCTCTGTACCAGTACCTACTCTCAAACGGTGAAGAAAAACATCATGAGAAAAGAGGCATGTCGTAGAACAAAAATAAATAATAATAATAAATAACAAATAACACCCAACAGTCACATACATAGTCCTGACTCCACACTAGGATTCCCTGTGTCGTAGGTATCAGAAACGACGAGTACCATGGTACCACAACACCCAGACCCGGAAGAAATATTTGCCGAACATGCAAACATTTCTTCCGCAGCGGGAATCAAACCCGCGCCTCTTGCGCCACGCCACCGAGGCCGTCGAAAATGTGTCAAGTGCTCAATATGAGCCTCTTTGAGACGCACTTAAAATCCTTTCACCACACTGGTTTGAAAAGAACTAGTAGTATAATGACTAATAGTAGTAGCGAATGGATAACGGATCCTACAGTTCAGGGTTTAATGGGTACCTAGTTGGTAGGTTTTGACATCTTTAGTGCCCAATATTTGGATCAAGATGTTAATTTACTGCACGTCAAAAAGTCCGCCCGTCATAACCGTCGCAGGCTCTTAGAAAAACAGTTACCTACAGTTCTATTGTGAAATTTATCTCGTTTCTAGTTACGGTTGCATTATGATGTCATAACTAGCCGATAATACCTCTATTATATACCTACTAGGCTCTTATAAAGGCCTTCTTAGGCCTTGAACAAGTCCCCTGCTTCGTAGTAGTCTATCATATTTTATATTGTTATTCTGATAGGTAATTTCCTACATAATAGAAGGATCTGGGCTATTATATTGGTGATGCAACAGAAACAAGAATGAGATGAATACATATTTGGAGTCACGATGAAAAACTCATGTTGTGCCGACTCCCTCATAAGTGGGATAAGAGCAGGAAGATGATGATGATGTGGGCTGAAATGATGGTGTTGACAAATAAATCTTTTGTATCGATATTTTTCAATATACACAGGTAATGTCAAAACCAAAGTCGTACTGTAGTGTCCCACATTGTTTTTGTACCGGGTACCGGTGATAGAAGAGAATCAAAAGATTGCTTAACATTATGCTTTGTTTTTTTATGCTGGTAAGGTTATGGCTATGAAGGGTTATGGAAGAGCAACTTACATACCAAGATGGTCAACGCCTTCGGCGCCATAGCATTACAACCTAGATCAAGAGATTTTGGAAGATCGCAGTCAACCCTAGACGTTCAATATTGTTTTATCGCGTCTCAGGCTTTCTTACGGTTACGTTACTTTTACTCATCATCGAAACATCTATCTATCTAATAAGCCCGCGTGTACCCCAACAGGAATATACACATAGGTTGGGCAGCGACCACGGGATCTCCGTTTATTACGGCACTGACATACCACTCTCGGTTCATTCACTCTTATCACATTCTTCAATATCTGAATTATTTTAATCAGAAACTGCCAAAAGTAAGAATAATCTTTAGGCTACAAAAATTATGACTTTGTTTTCAATAGACATAGTGATATACGTAGCTACCTATTTATCATTATGTTAGTTGGATCTGAGCCATCTTTTTAAAACAAACTCATTAACAAGTACAAGCAAACAAATCGAAGATGGCCTACTACATTGATTTCTGTTTATGCTATTAATAATATATTCCAAAAGTTTGTGAGTATGTTTGGACTGTGATTAGTTTTTATAGAATCTTGAAGCACCTAGGCATAGTCTTATATTTCGAATAGAATCTGTGGTTATTTATCAAAATTTGAAGAATTATTAGACGTATAAATATCACAGAATATAGAACTCTTCTACATTCTTTGAGAGACCTTCCTTTGTAAAGGCTCGCCTCATTCATATACTTCCCTTCTTTTCTAAGCAAACTAAAAAACGATTAGTTTTTTTATTCTTTTCGTTGACAAGCAGTCAGTTGCGCAGGAGCACTCGTTCATTTCCCTTGATAACCCCACGATTGCACCCTCATCAGGGTGTCATTGGAAAGCCCTTTGTCCCGTGGCACCCTCGCCCTGGGATACAATCATGGGGGTGTCAATGGGAATAAACGGGAGCGCTGCCGTGTAAGTGAAGTGAGTGACACCACCATTGTAAGAGCTCTAGGTTATTATTTGGTACATTAGGCCGGTTTTAAGCTTCGCATTGCACTGCTGTTTGAACATACCTTTATATTGTATGTTCTTGTTTACTTTTGAGTGGGGCCAGTCATGAACTATCAATAAGTGGGGTAATACGCCTCGCATGTATGAGTTTATACATTTCAAATTTCAACGCTTAGAGTAGAACTCACGAGGGAAAATTACACGTTTTACATCTAAATGAAAGCGTTAGCAAGAATAAGGTACCTATCTGATTGAGACTGACAACTCATATAAAGTGCTACATAAACCCCAGAATACTCAAACGCGACTCAGAGTTGAGCACGTCTCAACTCACAGTTTTGACAGTTTCTGATGAAAATCTGTCAAAAAATCGTTATTTGAGACATGCTCAACTTTGAGATGCCTTTGAGTATTCGGAGGTAATTGTCTTAAAAATCTAATATGGCTACTGTAAGCAGCAATTTTCAATTATTCCTTTGACTGCCTCTATAGCTGAAACTGATGGACGGATTTTGACAAATGAAGTATCTTTGGATTCGTCTAGCGTCTAGATAACGAGTGTCATTGATGTGCCTATGACACTTCTTTTACACTAAAATGTAAAAAATCTAATATCATTTTAGTCGAAACAAGACTTAGACAAAAATGGTACAAATTCATCATAATGCTTTGCAGTCAGGCTTTTTTTTGTTGTTTTAAATAAATATTTATTTTAGATTGGTTAGGTTAGTCGTTTTGTCAAAAGTTCGCTGATCACATTTGTGCCGGGATGAAACTGGGTAATAGCGGAAACCTTATAAGGACACTACTTATATATTCAACTTTTAAGACACTCGGTGAGAAAAGCAGCAGGACACATTCTATATTTTTTTCTGTACTCGCAGTTAAGCAGAGAAGTAGTTTTACTAATAAAGTTGTAATTATTACTGGGATGTGGTCATTTGCAATCTTATGATTTGCAAAACTAATAAAAACGTTCCCATTTTGCCTTACGAAATTGAAATAACAAGTTTCTTACGAGCTTAAATGGCAAAAATCGCAATGATATGCTCACACAAAAATGCGCCTTAAGTTCTGCGTATTATGGTCTTATACATTATAACTTGAGATTATTGCTCGTGCATTCGTGATTTACTGATACGAATATAAATATTGTTATAATATTTATAATATTGTTGACAGTGGTCAGATGCAATAGCACATTTACTTACTTACCTACTTTGTAATAGGTTATATTTTATTATGAATAAATTATATTACGAGTGAGGACGAACAAAATGCGATTTTGTTCGTAGGTAAAGACGCTGCAGGTATAAATGATCTACTATCATCACTACATATTATAAAACAAAGTAGCTTCCCGCTGTCTGAAATATCCTATGAAAATTTTTAGAATAGAAACATTGGTATTGGAGCCGCTTGGAACAAATCAGCAAATCCATTTTCAAAGTGCACTTGAGAGTACATTTTCCACATAGTATAAATTGATTTACGAATCGAAAGTCTACAAAGAACCTGCACTAGAGCCCATCCTCAACACAGCTACAAATAGCGCGATAGTGGTGGCCACCTTCTACTCCAGAAATATTTTATAGTGAATTGAATCACTGACATGGAAAAAAGAATAAGAAGTCTACAACGCATAGATTATTTTCAAAATGATTAAAATAAGACGTTATCGTACCGCGAGGAAGGGTAAAAGTCCGATTAATGTTACCTACTTAAACTGCAATCCTTGAGGTATCTGCTTAGATGGAGTACATACTTTACTACTTAGGTGCCATGCTTCAACTTAACCAAGACATATGTATATATATTTTTTTAAACCGCGGTTTAATTTAGGTCAAATGTAACAACTTGGTCAAAATTAAAATTTATAATATCTTTATGAATTTGTGTGGCTTCACTTTTGTTGTTCGCGGCGCGGCGTCTTTTCTTTTTATTTGGTCTGAGCATATAGGCTACTTTTTATTCTGGTACCACGCGAGCGAAGCCGCATGCGGAAGCTGGTAGATGATAAAAAGCCTTAGTTGATTGTCAGTCCAGTCAGTCAGAGCTTTAGATTACGCTACAATAAATACGTATATATTATAGGTATACGGGTATAATACGTAATATCTATCGAGGTACCTCTGTACCAAGCAAGTAGGTACACAGGTATTTAACTATCTTTCTGATAAATGTTGATTGATTAGTGGAGCAGACTTCTGGTGAAAAGTTGGTGACTTGAAGGTGTGCAAACTCATCAGAACATTGCAAATATTGATCGTGAATGATATCATTGTAAACATACTATTTATTCCTCCACCTACCTTGTCGTTGGGTTGCGGAGAAAACCTGACTAATAGACGCACTATAGGAGGCTAACCAAATCGAAAGGATCCCTATATAAGGGTAGATCTAGTAATCAGGATCCAATCCTCTGGACTGGTTCTAGGTCGACTAGCGATAATTGAAATCTCTACTTGACTATAATGGCCCACCCTGATTTAAAAGCTGGATCCGCCCTTTGCCGTATCCGTACCTACCTACTCAATCTATACTAATACTATAAAGAGGAGAGATTTTTTTGTTTTTTGTTTGAAACGAATAGGCTCCGAAACTACTAGACCGATTTCAAAAATTCTTTCACCAATAGAAAGCTACATTATCAGGGTCCAGTATAGGCTATAAAAAATTTACAAAAAAGTAGGAATCCGTCAGAAAATTTCAATATTGTAACCCAAGGTAGAAAATACAAAATAGATTTTTGCGTGCTGCTCTAAAACTACTGGACCGATTTCAAAAATTCTTTCACCAAAGAAGGAAGGAAGGAAGAAAGGATATTCATATGTAGGAATATCATTCTATAGATCAAGTCCACGATGGTATATGTCTATCCCCGTGCGAAGCCGGGGCGGGTCGCTAGTAGGTGATATTATTATCAGGCTGATATTAATCTTCTTACGGAATTTTTTAATAAAATCTTTCCAGGTAATATTAACACTCAGCGGGATATTAAACACGATTCAAATTTTGTTGAGTTTTCCGATAATTCGGCGCAGTTGCATGCGCCATGATCGATCACGGAAAAGTTTTGAATCGTGGTAAATATTGTTTAATAATAATAATAATTTATTTATTGCGATTTGGAGTACATTACATTTAAATTTTCGCTCTACCTACCAAATTAAGTTTAAAAAACTTGTATTTTGGTAGCTAGTGCCCTCCCGTAAAAGTACGACATTATTTATTAATTAATTTACTTAATCTATTCAATTCACTGAACTACAGAATTATACACGTAATATTGAAAAAATGAAACAAAATTTTGGTTACAAAACTATAAAAAGTAAAAAAAAACTATAAAAAACTATTAAACTGTATTTATGCTATTACTATTATTATATTGTGTAAAGTTGTGTGTGTGTGAGGTGTGTGCATGTATGTATGTGTCTGGTGCATTTGTTACATAGTAAAAACAAGAAATAACATTTATGGAAGAATTAAGAGCTATTTAGATATTTTAAGCAAGCCTTCTATTTCTTCGTAGGTCATCCCTTTCAGCCAGTCAGTTAGTAACCTTCTGCATTTACTTGTCGGTAGATGATATATTTCTAAGGCTTTATTGGCTAAATTATAGAGTCGGGAGCTTAGTACATCATAGTGCCGAGCTGCAAGCGCTGTTCGGTGAGTTTGAACTGGATACACCTGATCTTTTCTTCGCCTATTTATGTTCATGAGTGGGTCATACAGAGTTTGTGAATGTTTCTTCAAAACTAGTTGCATTACAAACAATTGCCTCGCGGTTAGTACGGAACAGTCTGCATATAGATGTTTATTTAAATGGTTTGTTTGCTAATACTTTTAAAATGCATCTCTGAGCTCTTTCTAATTTTAGCATGCTTGTGGGGTAAATTCCACCCCAAGCTGGGATGCAATATGTTAACAGAGATTGCGCCAGAGCAAAATATACCATTTTCATGGTTTCAAAGGATGCAGCTGTTCTTAAGTTCTTAAATACAAATATTAGTTTTCTAACGCGAGGTACAACTGTCTGCAGATGCACATTCCAAGATAGAGCATCATCTATATGTACCCCCAAATATTTGATATTAGAAGTACGTGACACAGAAGTACAGTTCTGACCGTCATACATGTTTGAGCTACGGCATGAATGGACAACAATATTAAATGAATGGACAGGGGGCTGTGAGCTAGAGTACACCATACGTGATGCCCTCATCTGGACTAATATGCGAGTCAATTTTAACACACTGGTTTCTGTCAGATAGATAATCTTTGAAGATGGCTAGAGTTTGTCCCCGCACTCCAATAAATTCATTTTGTTTAGTAAGAGTGGAATCGAAACAGTGTCAAACGCCTTTGAAAGGTCGAGAAAGATACAAACTAATTTGTTTTTACGATCAAGCTGCTGCACAATATTATTGGTAAGTTCCAGTACTGCATCTTCAGTCGATTTGCCTTTACGGAACCCATACTGGTTCTCAGCAATAATACCCTGCTGTTCTAAGTAGTTCACTAATCTTTTGTTTATGATCTTTTCAAGTATTTTCGAAAGAGTTGTTAGTACAGAGATAGGTCTATAATTGTCGACACTGTTTCGACTTCCACCCTTGTGTATAGGATGGACTAATGCTTTTTTATAAGCTCTAGGGAATACTCCCGTGGTCACACAAAGGTTAAATAAATGTCTAATTGATGGAATCAGTTCACGCCTGGCACATTTAATGACCCTTGCGGGAATTTTGTCCCACCCAGTCGCACTATCACTACGTAGGCCCATTATTATTGATTCTACCTCTGTATCATCAGTCAAATGTAGGACCAAAGAATTATCCCGCGAGTTTTCAGGTGAAGAGTAGATAGTTGCTGAGTTCTTTGAAAGAGTTCGTCTGGAGCTGATTTTTAATGCTAGAGTTTTGCCTACACCAACAAAAAACCTATTTACCGTGGCGACAGATAAACTTGGGTCATTTCCGATTTTTAGAAGTTCGCTGGCCGAATTTCTCAGCTTCCTCATAGCGCTATTCTCATTAATAACAAAATTAATTCGTTAAAATTGCTATTTATGCTCCTTATATTTACATGAAAAATTAGAAGTGATTTATATGTGCTTATGTATTTCTTACAATCTTCCGGAGAGCAAAAAAGAGACTTGGAGACTGCTTTAGATTCAATCTCATTTGTTATTTGTAAGAGACTATCCATAATCAAATGAAGAGATAACAATGTTGTATATTAATGATTCTGTAAGTCTATTACATTTGTAGTTGTGTCTGTTTTAATAATAATATGTATATCGAAAAGCAGATGACTGTTTGGGTTCCCAGTAGCAAAAACAATTAAATAGCTCTTATTTTTGTTTTGTGTAGGTAATGTTTGTGTTTGGTGTGTGCGAGAGTATTTATGTTTCAAGATTTTGTTGTGATAGTCTAGCAATACAGTTTCATAATGTAAATGAATAGAATACAATTTAATTCTAATTCGACATGCACAATATAAAACATAATAAAATTTAGTAACATAAATGGCGTTATTAAACCAATAGTAGATCATGATGTTTATATTTTTCAAAATTAAATCAACTTTATTATAATATTTAGCATTATAAGCATGATAGTTTAAAAAGTTATATCCTTCTAGGTAGACAGACGCATAATTTTTTTAGCTGTTTCATAACAAGCGCTCAATCCTGGCTTTGCGGCTGATCTTCTATGCCTGATTCCTATAATCAACTAAAGTTATTATCAATCGAAAGGCGCCATACATTTTTGAGAGAAAAACAACGTTACTGTGGTAATAAACGACCTGTGTCGTTCGTTAGTTGAATATAGGAATCAGGCATCAGAACATAATGTGAGTAGGAAAGTAATTTTAAATAGTCACAACCAACCAAAAATCAACTAGGTACTTAAAAAACCGGTCAAGTGCGAGTCGAAATCGCACACGAAGGGTTCCGTACTATCGTACATGTGCTTAAATGGTTCTTGTATAGGGCCTCTTATCATTTTTTCACTTTACCATACTGGTGATGAACAATCCGCTCGTTAGTACCTATATTGGAATATCTTCACAAACTTCCGGACACAAAAGCGCTCTAAAGACAGTATAGATAGTATCTCCGAATGCTCTTCAGAGATCAACGAAGGTCGTACTGACCGTTCACTTATTGCGTATGTTATCATTGCATACTATGAGCTAAATACCATGGCGCACGCAGCCTTAACTAATGGATGATTTTTACTGCGGTGCAATCAACTCGAGGCGCAATTTTGGAAAAAGTTCTTACTTGAACTATTCAGGTTACAGCGGCGTTTTTGGCGAGGTTTTTTAGGATTCCGCACCCGAAGGGTGCCAACGGAACCCTATTACTAAGCCGCTGACCGTCCGTCCGTCTGACAGCGGTCTGTATCTCATGAACCGTAATAGGCAGAGTTGAAATTTTCACAGTGTGTGAAAATTTTATTTTCTTTTACAGTAGGTAAAATTGTTAAAACAATTAACAGAGACAATTGACAAATATATAAGTATCTACACACATAAAACAAAGCTTTGTCTTTCAGCGACGATCTTCCAGGCAACCTTAGGATGGAAGAAAGTATAGCATTCAACAAAATGGTTGATTGCATAACTATTACAGTAAAGTTAGATTTATTTATAAACCAGTTTTTCTAAGACCAAGACCGTCATAGTTATAGGAAACTGTGAGTGAGTAACTACGGAGGTGCGGAGACCGTCATAGGAAGTGAATCACAAGAATGCATAACTTGCTCATCAGTTACATAACAATTTTTAATTGTAATTGGAAATATAAATAATTATTCCTTTTACCATCTATTGTAGATGATTTATACAGCGTCAGGAGGCAACTTTTACCTCCACTAACGGGACGCTGTAGTACCCGGGACGAATTAAGATGGAGTAGGTTTGCCCAGAACCTATTCCATCCTCTCAGCTTAGTCGGCCGCGTGTTTCCTCACGCTGGTTTCCTTCACCGTTGTGAGAGTACTGGTATAGCGCACATAAATTTTTCGCACAGAAAAATCCATTGGTACACGACCGGGTTTGAATCCACGACCTTAGGATCGGAAGGCGGGGTCACAACCAACTAGACCACCAGTGTTCTAAATATTATTATTAATACCTATGATAAAAATAGTTTATAAAATGTGTAATTAGAATATTTTTTATTTAAAAAAACTTGTAATTTGTATAAAAAATACAAGAACATTACGCAATATCTACCTTATAAACGAACTTTTTTTATTATGTTAGTATTTTACAACCACGTTATCAAAATTATTTCGTTAATTCAAGAGTTGGTTCTTAATTGGCTCAACGGAACAGTATTGCCATTTAGCGTGGCAATGCGGCCAGCGTCTTGGGCACGTTTCCACTGTCTGATGAGCTAGATCGGGTGAGCTATCTATAGACCGTTTGCAACGGCCTTCAAATAGCCCGACTGTTTCTTTTGTATTTTGTAAATTATATTTGTATTTGTTGCAAGTCTTTTTCTGATAAGAAAATAATCTTCTAATAAATGTTATTAATAATAAATAATACTTCTTCGCTGGACTGGCAGTAAAGAAAAAACATAGAATGCTGCTTGTCTCCCCGAGCATGTCGTAAAAGTCGACCAAGGGATAGTATCCTCTCCAAAATGATGAGATACAATAAGCAAGAAGTATTTCCAAGGAGGGTTGACGTAGGGTAGGCGGCCGGTCATACAACACCTTAGCCAAAACTGCCGACTCCACATAGAGTGGGATAAGGGTAGGAAGATGATGATGATTAATAATATAATTCTTCGATTATTTTTTGAAGATACATTTTTTTTGTATGATTATCGAATTTCAGACGCAATTTACTTTATTAACTCATGGAACTCAAACAATTAATCATCGTCATCACAGCTGTGTACCCATGCAATTTTCAATGCCGATATCTTCTCGTTGTGTTCATACATAAATATTAATATTATATAACACTCAATAGTCATATACTTAGTCTTGACCCCACACTAGGATTCCCTATGTCGTGGATATCAAAAACTACAAGTACCATGTAAACAAAACAGCCAGACCCGGAAGAAATATTTGCAGAACTTGCAAACATTTCTTCCGCAGCGGGAATCGAACCTGAGCCTCTTGCTTCTCTGCCGAGCGATAACCTGCCACGTCACCGAGGCCGTTTTTTTAAATACAATATTTTGTAGGTTTTAATAAATACCTACTATGTATTTATACTAACTACTATTACCTACAAAATATAGGTACAAAAGATGGTTTGATATGGCTACTTCTCGAGTCTGGAGATTCTAGAGAGCATCTTTTGTGTGTGGCACTCCCAAATATAGCGAACTACATCTATTTCGGAACGGCAAAGCAACTTTGTCACATCTGTGTTTTGTGGCACTATCTAAATTCTTACTTCTTACTTATACGAGTATATTATGCGAAAATTTGTAACGATATGACGATGTATGAATGTTTGTGCCTGAATCACGCACAAAACGGCTGAAAGGATTTGAATGAAACTTGGAATATACATAGTACATGTGCCCATATTATGGGCTACTTCTTATCCGGGTACCACGCGAGCGAAGCCGCGGGCGGCAACTAGTTTTACATTAGTTTTGAATTCTATTATGAAGCTTCCAACTGGATGATCCTAAGATAGAGGTAGGGAGATAGAAAGAGATATCAGATAGAGGTCTACGAAGTTCTCTAGATTTTTGTTTGGTATAACTAAAACCACCGAACTACATCGTTTAATTCTACCAACTTTATTATGAAGGGAGGCCTTTGCCTTGCAGTGGGACAAAAACGGCTGATTAATAATAAATATTATTATTATAAAGCACTCGTGGCGTAGCATGCCTAAAACGTTCTTTATTGATCGTTGAAGTTAAACAAACGTTGTACGCTGTCACAATAGTACGTTAAATTGTCGGTCCCCGCTTTTAAGTCGTTAAGCCATGACAGAGGCCTTTAGACGGCCTAAAAACTCGGACACAATAGTTGGCCACTAGCTCGTACGAATTTTATCAACTTTATCCACCTTTTACTTTTTACTTTTTTTGTGTGTTCGAAATTCCACATTTAGATCATCATGTTTTGTACAAAGTCGCTTGTTAGATATAGGTTATGTAAATAGTGTATTATCCGATCCTTTGTGTAAAGAAGTTGAGTTTTTAGTTTTGTTACATAAGTTAGGTTTATGTAAATAGGTAATTAAGTTTTGTTATAAGTATAGTTTAAGTTTCTCTTGCTTTTTATATATTTTTGTTCTTATATTGGTGATGTGAAGTCCTTAAATAAATTAAAAAAAAAAAACACCTTTCCAACTGTTGTTTTGTTTTATTTGCAGGTCCCGCAGAGCTGTTACCAAGGAGGGTGGCAGCAGTGATGCACCGCGCCAGGAGTCGGCCACCGGCAGCATGAACAGGGACAACGTGTCTACCAAAATCGCGGCTGGCATGGACCGCTGGCAGAACACTCTGGAGGACATGATTCATCTGCGCTCCTCGAATAACCAGGTCTTCAAGGACAATTATTGGGTAAGAAGAAAGTCGAAGTCAAAAACTCTTTATTCCATAAAATCACGGAGATCACTTGGACACGTCTTAAATCTACGTTGCATTTACACCTGTTCGTAAAGCGACCAAGCGGGGAAGGTAGAGACACTGCATAAGACCATATGTTTTACAATAGCTGCCGCCCGCGTTTGTCAGAGTAATTTGTACAGTTTGAAGTGTAACTTCGTTGTGTTATAGTGTATGGAAAGGCCAAGCGTGTATTTAACGTTAGTTTAGTTAGTCTTTAATTTAGTTCGTTTTTCTATTTAGATACTAAATATAAATATAAATATTTGAGGACATATCACACAGCACCATCTAGCCCCAAACTAAGCAAAGCTTGTACTATGGGAACCAGATGGCTGATAGAATACTTATATACTCTTTCTGTTTTTGTTCCATCCAATCCATCCTAGGTTGCCTGGCAGAGATCGCTTTTAGCGATAAGGCCGCCAATTGTTAATACCATTCTTTTTGTCTATCTTTGTAAGTTCAATGTTGTGTGGTAAACAATGTGTTATCTTATCTTAAACGTGAAAGTTTGTATGTATGGATGTTTGTTACTCTTTAACGTAAAAACTACGGAATGAAACTTGGAATATACATACCTAGTAAGTACATGTGCTGGATTAAAACATTTATAGGCTACTTTTTATCCGGGAACCACGCGAACGAAGCCGCGGGCGGCAGCTAGTTTAATAATAATTTGGCACTACATAAGTGGTTGATTTTTTGATTTCTAGTGTAGACGTTCGTACAAGTTATCACGGCAAACAAAATGACAAACGTCAAATCGGCCCTATTATTTTTAGACTCGACTACAGTTCCAGTATAGATGTATTTGTATGCATAATTCAAGGATGACTCCCTTATTGTTCCGAGCTGACTCCCGAATGGAAACCACCTACTGTCATTTTATTATCATAGTTTCGACAATACGTTTTAAAAATTAAAAATGAAACCGACTTAAATGACAAAAAGTTGAAACTCCTTAGCGCTGTCTTATAGAAACTAACAGGTAGATAATGTCAATATGTCAGTGGTCATCAACGCTCTTTTTCGATTATTATTTAAGAAAATGTCATATTTCTAGAGGAACGCCCCGTGACTTTGTTTTATTTACACACAAACATCATCTTCCGCTACGTGCCACACGAGTTGAATTTCGGGAATCCTTTCTTAGTTTGAGGCCGACTAAGCTGAGAGGATGGAATAGGTGCTAGACAAGCCTACTCCATCTTAATTCGTCCCGGGCACTACAGCGTCCCGTTAGTGAAGGTAAAAGTTGCCTCCTGACACTCTATAAATCATCTACTACACTCTTAGATGGTAAAAGGCCTTCTATTTCTTAATGTATGAGAAATGAAATTGACTTGCTGTTCTGAGATGAGAGAAATATACCCTCCAAGTTTCATGCTTTGAGGACTGTATTGTTGATTGTCAGTCAATCAGTCAGTCAGTAACGTAAGAGTTTTATATATATTTATATATAATATTATAGTTTTATATCTTTGAGTAGGTATTATACTTTTATATAGTTAGATGATACGCAATCTTAAAAGTTTTCATGATGTCATTACTATAATAAATTCAGTGAAAATAAGCAGGCAAGTTTAATTTCACGACTTCAAAATATAACTTGAAAAATATAAATCCCTTTGGGACCTCGGGACCATTTTCTATACACGATACAAGTGAACGAATCATCAAAATCGGTTAACTATTGGCGGAGATATCGATGAACTGTGAACATACACAAACAAAAAAAATATACAGTCGACATAGAACCTCCTCCTATTTTTGAAATCGGTTACAAAGCATTTTTTTCACAGAAAAACGTTTCTATGGTAACGAATAATCCGTTGTCCATTAGTAGGATATTGGAAAAAGGCAAAAGGCGGATTGGAAGCAAAAATCCTCTAGATTAACATATAGGTAGGTACTTGTTTTACTCTTATTCCCGTAACTGTCACATCACGTTGGAAAGCCGTCTACATTACCAGTTAAATGAACTGGATTCGAAACGGTGTGGTCCATTCTGTCAATTATACAGCAACTTTTTGAGTTGCTCTTAATCATGAGTGACAGTTTTGAGACCACCTATGTGGGACATTTTGGTTCATCAGTGATCTTTTTCTAGGGTCCTTTCAAAGTTCACTGCAATTGCATAAACTACATCTTTGTACTAGGTTTTGACACATTAATACAGCTCCGAGTTCCATTGGTTTTCATACGTCCATGAGTTCGGTAGGTTCCATTTGTTTTTTCTTAAAAAAAATCCTTTACAAGATTTCTATCAGCCATCCATTTCCTTCAAGATCAAGAATCGATGTGGACAGAACGTGAAGCTCAAAATCAGATTTTAGAATGGTACGTTACAAGCGAATGCCTCGGTTAGGAATCGCCCAGTTTTATTTCCTCTGTGATATTACGAATAACCGCTATAAAATACATCTTACGTTACTCTTGGCTTACACTCACATTCAAGGTGTTACGTTGTGTTTCATGTCTTAAGGTTTAAGACAAATGAATTTTATCGTGTCACGCGCAACGGCATCCATGGTTTAATTAAATGATACCAGAACTAGTGGAAAATCTCGCAACTTTATCCGCGTTGAGTTCCTTTACACAAACGAGAAAATGTACTTCTCGCTGCGTCTAGGAGTTGAATTTCGATAATTCCTTTGTTACTGCACCCTTACATTGAAGAGGAAAAAAGCCTCCAAACATGCTTCCAAGACTTATGGTTCCGTGGGTTGATTGTTAGTCAGTCAGTAAAAAAAGTTTCATATATTTAGATCAACCGGAGCTACAGACAATAAGTTTGTAACAGTAAGTTTAAGGTGTCACTTTCACCATAGTCAAAACCCCCCTCTAAGCGTAGGTGTTAGAGTCGATTTTTGCTAGAGTGGTGTTCATACACATGGAATGACAACCACACGCGCTTCCGCCCGGGAAACGCTCCGTTATGAAAATGGAATCGAGAACAAAATAAATAGTTTCTTTAATCTTTCTATTCTATACAATTCGATGAGTTAATTAGTTACTTAAAAAACCACAGGATATACTTAGCACAGGATTTCCTATTAGTTTTATTAAAATTAAGAGTTATGCTTGTCGGTATTATTATTATTAAAATTAACAGTTGTTCTTGTCGGTACTTTCAGTTTCCTCAATTTTCTTCCTTCCCGATGCAGTTTCTGCTTTATTATGTGACATGACAACGGCTTTCTCTTTTATTTGGCTTGTAGGTAATACATTCTATGCCTGTTTTACCTTTCTTTCTAGTTGCGGAAGAGTGTAGTCAGTAGTAAGTCCAGTATTCGTAGGTAGATTACATTTGATTTTAGCTATCTCATATTTTAGCTACCTATAAATGCTCGTTCGTTTGTTTCGTCTCAAAAGTGTTTAAAAACCTATTTAGAGCAAAAGTATAGGAACCTTTCGTTTCAATATTTCCGCTTTTACAAAAACCAACACGGATATTATTTACTCTATACCATTACCGATACAGTAGATAGATACGACCACTAATATCACACCTGGTTGAGGAATTGCCGCAACTTTCTATTAGATTTACTCTTATCTAGACATCAACGCCATTACCTGTAATGCCTCGACTTTCCGTATGTTTAGTCACACTTCTTGTCCTACACTAAGGAACTAACAGCTAGAAAATATTTAATGACATATTACTTACTTCTTCGATGGACTGGAAGTAAAGAAAAAACATTGAATGCGTCCAGCTGCTTCTTTCCCCGAGCATGTCGTAAAAGTGGACTAAGGGATAGTATCCTCTCCCAATATGATGAGATACATTAAGCAAGTATTCCCAAGGAGGGTTAACGTCAGGCAGACGGCCGGTCATAAAACACCTTAGCCAAAACTCTTACAGCATGATCCAAGGATCCAAGGATCATGCTATGCCGACCCCGAATAGAGTGGGATAAGGGCAGGAAGATGATGATGATTAATTACTTTTTAAGCAGTTGGGCTTGCTGGGGGAGAGTTAGCAAGGGGAAAATGTACAATATACCCCATTGCGGGACGTCAAATAGTTGCAGATCTTTGTTCCCCTACCAACAGTTAAAATTAGAATTATGTAGAAGAAGTTTATTACTTTTTATTATACTCAGAAGTTTGTAATGATAGATTACTTGAATCAAAAAGCTTAAATATAAAAATACATACATATTTATTAGTTATGCCAGATCCGTCGTCATTAAACTATAAGAAAATTGATAATTCGCATTTTTTCCAAACCTTTTAAAACTGTTACACTTTGCAAAAGTTCATTGAATGTTACAAAAATACACTATAAAAAGTTAAAAGGGATAAAGTAGTTGCGATAAAGAAAACCGTGAACGATAAGGTAAACTAGAAAGAAGAAACCGTCATTGAATACCGAGTCTTCTCACTTCTAGCAATCCTCCGTATTTTTCTACGTACCAAAGAATAAAAGTCAGCTGCATGTGCCAAAACTTATTGTTGGACGTGCCTCTGAATACACTTTAGTTAACGAACTGTTGGCGTTTATACAACACGTCATCGACACCATGGACAAGGTTAGCATATACAGATCAGCAAGTCCAGTTTCAAGGAGGAGGAGGTTTGCGCCAGCAAGGCGCTATTCTTCCAGTCACTCGGCAGAGCTACAGAGATGCCGTCCCGTCGTAGGAGAAGAGTCTCCAGGACGTTATCACCTTGTTCAAGGAGACCGACCCGGACGACGTGCCTGCATTTGTGACGAAGCAGTTACGCAAACTGCCCTCCGTCACTTTTGATCACGTTGATGTGACCAGGCTGCTGAAGGACATCACAGCCCTGAAGAGGAGCCTAGGAGAAGTGCATACAAAATTGGAGGCTTCGGCTAAGACCATCTCTGACTTACGTGCTGAATTGTTGTTACTTCGCAACACTAGTTCGATAAGTAGGTCATCCGCTGCCTGCAATGTAAGTGCACGTTCGGCGCACAGACCGCTTCCGTCGGCAGTTTCGCGTCAGCAGAATTCATCGCCCGCCGCCCGCACCTCTCCCCTCTGACGTCGTCTCGGTAGAGATGTCGCAGGTTGCGTCTACCCCTAAACGCGACTTTGCTGCTGTGGTCGCCAGCGCCCCTCAACCTGAGTGACAACCAACCAAAGGGAAGAAACTGGACCGTTGCTGGCCTGTTGTTAGCGCTGTGCAGGCTGAAAAGACTCGGTGTGACCAAGGTGTAACGGAAGAAAAAGAAGTCCACGAGCCGAAATCAGTGCGGTACTGTTGCATTGACGACCAAAGCGATGCACTTGCTGCATGCAGAGATTCCTACGACTTAGTGTCCCGGGTGGTCTAGTTGGTAGTGACCCCGCCTTCCGATCCTAAGATCGTGGGTTCAAATCCGGTCGTGTACCAATGGATTTTCTGTGTGAAAAATTTATATGCGCTATAC
The DNA here is from genome assembly GCA_949320045.1 of Scotopteryx bipunctaria. Lineage (NCBI taxonomy): Eukaryota > Metazoa > Arthropoda > Insecta > Lepidoptera > Geometridae > Scotopteryx > Scotopteryx bipunctaria. Next base: position 5,149,519 of record OX439440.1, read on the forward strand.
CAGTACTCTCAAACGGTGAAGGAAAACATCGTGACGAAACCCGCGGCTTAGTCAGCTCCGCACGTATTGACCATGTCTTTCCTGTGGACAAGGCTGACTGAGCTGAGAGGATGGAATAGGTGCTGGGCAAGCCTACTCCCATCTTAATTCGCCCCGGGCACTACAGCGTCCCGTCTGTGAAGGTAAAGTTGCCCCCTGACGCTGTATAAATCATCTACCATAGATGGTCAAAGGCCTTAGTAGTTTTAACGTAAGTATGTATTTCTATGGGCCGTAGATTAAGTTTATATCTTACTAGCTGACCCCGCGAACTTCGTATCGCCTTAAAATTAATAATTCAAGTGCTTGTAATTTAATATGAACTTTATACCATAGCAATAAAGCTCAAATTGACTACGTTTTAGTTACAAATCATTTGTATGGGAAAAAGAAAAGGGCTATTTTTAGGGTTTTTCCAGCAATAATTCTAATTTTTCTCGCCGTAAAAACCATCCTTGAACTTCAACGAACATTTTAAAAAAAGATTTGGCCAAATTGGTCCAGGCGTTGTTGAGTTATGCGCTTACCAACACATTTTGCGATTCATTTTTATACTATATAGACTTCGCGCACGACCGCTGCGTAGGGAGCCGACCTCGCGACTGAGCCGCGCGGGTACCTTACTCATAGATCTAAACTCCCCTCCCGCACGCGCACCCCCGCCTTGGTGACGCCCACTTCGCAACGGGCCGTGCAGCAGAAATCGTAATATTTTAATTTCGCCATAACTTCAAAACCAAACGTCCAATTTTAATCATTCAAAGACCAAATATTATCTCCATAAACTGTTCTTAGTGATGAAATCATTTATTTTGATAAGGATTAATAGCATGAGTAAAATAAACGCGTTTAAATGTAGTCCAAAAAAAATTCAAGATTTTTAAATAAAAAAATGGTTGCTGTGCCTCACTCGACATAGATGGGTATAGTGTGTCGCGGACTTTTTTGTAGATATTTATAAGATCTACAATTAATTAGAACATTTTATGGTTCTATCTTTTATAGTTTAGGCAGCGTACGCAAAATAAGTAACTTTTCTGGTTGATTTTTTACACCTTGTGTCCGAAAAACCCAAATATCTTACGGAACCCTATTTTTTTCCAAAATAAAATATAGCCTATGTTACTCGTGGATAATGTAGCTTTCGAATGGTGAAAGAATTTTTAAAATCGGTCCAGTAGTTTTTGAGCCTATTCAGTACAAACAAACAAACAAAGTTTTCCTCTTTATAATATTAGTGTAGATGTTAACGTATCTAATGTTGACTGAAATAAAGTTATTTTATTTAGATGGCGTCGAAGAGATTCGAGATGTTTAAGCCGGTTTATGTTATACGTTGATTACTTACATCGCACAAACAATTATTATTGTAGGTATTTATAAATATTTGTTCTTGGAATCATGTAGAGCTAACTGTATGTATTTTGGACATTTGACACAGCACCATCTAGCCCCAAATTAAGCTAAGTTTGTACTATGGGCACCAGGCTAAACTTTCTTATCTCCTGTTCCTATAGTATTCTGTAATAATGTAAGACGTATGGTAATGAACGATACGTCGTCCGTTGGTAGAACATTGGAACTGAGCATTAAAGTACTTCAGAAAGATCTGGTTTTTATTTGGATCAACGGATCAGTATTGCCATTCAGCATGGCAATGCGGCCAGCGTCTTGGGCACGCTTCCACCGTCTGAAGAGCTGGATCAGGTGAGCGTGATCGGTGACCGTTTGCAACGGTCTTTAGATAGCCCGACTGTTTCTTTTGAATTTAGTAAATTATATTTGCATTAGTTATTGATAAGCAAGTATTCCCAAGGAGGGTTGATGTCAGACCGGCGGCCGGTCTTAAAACACCTTAGCCAAAACTCTCTGTGCCGACCCCACACAGAGTGGGATAAGGGCAGGAAGATGATGATGGTGATATTTGTATTAGTTGCAAGCTTCTTTAGAAGAACACGTGTTTAGTAGCACGGTTACTTAACCGCAGTTTTTCCAACCGCAACCTCCCCTACTTCTTGCGTTAGGTATCAGTCTACATAGGGGTGTAATTTGATCAGTAAGACTATCAGCCCCAAGAGTTTTATCATAATCTGTCAAAGCCAATGAGTTGAGCAGCAATTTTACTGTTTTAATATTTTACTAAGACAACGGATCGGTCATTAGGTACCATTGCATCGCTCTATCGATCTGTCGAACCAGTGTGGTGAAAGGATTAAAGTGCGCTTCAAAGGCTCCTTCCGTGTACTTGGCGCATATTTTTGTACTTTTTAGGTTCTACGACATGCCGGTTTCCTCACGATGTTTTTCTTCAAGGTTTGAGAGTACTGGTATAGCGCACATATTTTTACAAACGGAAAATCCATTGGTGCACGACTGGATTTGATTGAACCCATGACCTTGGGATCGGAAGGCGGGGTCACCACCACTAGACCACCAGTGCTCTCACTAGTGGTTTACTCTTTCTTTATGTATCCTTCTTAGTAATAGCATGTTTTTTTTTCTGTTTCAGGCACAAAATGGTTTCGAAGAGCTTCGCCGATATGTGAAGCAAGGCAGCGATTTCAGCAAGGAATTAACTGCCATATTACAAGAAAGGTAGATAATAAAAATCATTATAAGTAGGTAAATATTGAGATGGCCTGCTTCTATGACTCGGATTTGACATGTAGGGAATTAAGTTCGATTAGGGGAAAAAGGAAGAAGTCACGAATCATTATTAGAAGTAAGTAGCAATATAGATAAAGATCATTTATTTGTCTTGAATCTTACTTATATTATAAATGCGAAAGTTTGTGAGTTTGGATGTTTGGATGTTTGTGCTTCAATCACGCCTAAACGGCTGAACGGATTTGAATGAAACTTGGAATATACATAGTACATGTACTGGATTAACATTATAGGCTATTTTTTATCCGAATACCACGCGAGCGAAGCCGCGGGCGGCAGCTGCTAGTATGGTCATAATTTAACATTTTTGTTATTTATAATGTCAATGGAGTCTAGCATATTCAGTCATGACAATATGACATACAAATATTATTAAAGGAACTAAAATTAAATAAAAAATATATACATTAAAAGAGAAAAAAAGCAATGTCAAAACTTAATAAAATAAAAAATCAAAACAACAAAACCTAAATTGCTTACAGTCAAATCATAATAAAATTAAATTAAAAGTCAAAAAATTCTTCAATTGTGAAACAGTTTAATGCCAACCATTCTTTTAGTACATACATACATACATATTATCACGCCGTATCCCTAATGGGGTGGGCAGAGCCACAAGTAAACAAAATAAAACTTGCAACCACTTCTTTTAGTGCTTTGTCAAATTGCCACCTCGTGTGTTTATTCGTCCAAGGCACCTCGGCAATATTCCTCTAGCTTCTGGATTGCGAACTAACGCCATGATTATGATGATGAAGTAGATTGCTTATTTTTTTAAAGTGTTGGTTCAGTTATTATTAGTTGACTATTAGTTGCATATTCGGACAAATTCAGTTATAATACAGTGCACGAAGTTTTCCGAGGCGCATAATATTTGTGGACCTACTGTACTGTGACAGAGAGCATTGGTGGTCTAGTTGGTAGTGACCCCGCCTTCCGATCCTAATCTCGTGGGTTCAAACCCGGTCGTGCACTAATGGATTTTTCTGTGCGAAAAATTTATGTGTATCTATACCAGTACCTACTCTCACAACGGTGAAAGAAACCATCGTGAGGAAACCAGCGGCTTAGTCAGCTCCGCACGTATTGACCGTGTCTTTCCTGTGGACAAAGCCGACTAAGCTGAGAGGATGGAATAGGTGCTGGGCAAGCCTACTCCATCTTAATTCGTCCCGGGCACTACAGCGTCCTGTTTGTGAAGGTAAAAGTTGCCTCCTGACGCTGTATAAATCATCTACTATAGATGGTAAAAGCCTTAGTTTTACTGTACTGTTACTAAGTTACTGTTGCCTTTAGTTACTAAGTCACGAGTAGGTGCATTATACTAGAGTATTCAGAAGGAAGGTTTGTAGATGCATTGTTGGCATACTCAACATAACTGTGCTAATGTTTTCTGACCTTCGCAACTCTGGCAATGATTACTATAATGCATAACTGCACTGTATGCATTGCGATGTGCATTGTTGCCGGTACCAGGTGGCAGAAGTTGCGCATGGTCACACTCGCCTGCCACGGCTCACTGGAGCAGCCTCTCTCCCAACTTATACCACAGAACAGTTCAGAATGGAAAATTGTTCGTGAGGAAACCGACATGTCTTAAAACTTAAAAAGTTCTCAAACAAGTGTCCTGCACAAGTTACCAGTGTTTGTTATCTTGTCTGTCTTAGTTCTCCTACAGTTATCTTCGATTTCTACCGGTAGGTAGGTGGTTATTATTTTGACGGCCTCGGTGGCGTGGCGGGCGATTTCTCGGCAGGGACGCAAGAGGTGCGGGTTCGATTCCCGTTGCGGAAGAAATGTATGCATGTTCTGCAAATATTTCTTCCGGGTCTGTGTTTTGTGGTACCATGGTACTCGTAGTTTCTGATACCCACGACACAGGGAATCCTAGTGTGGGGTCAGAACTATGTATGTGACTATTGGGTGTTATTTATTTATTTATTATTTCATTATTGTGCCTTTGCCTTGCTACAGCATCACTTACCTTAGAAACCGGTACACCGGCTCATGCCTACTTCCCATCCGAATGCCACCGGCTCGTGGTAGCGATAAATGCTAGATGTTATCGGAACATCTCTTAACTTTCTAGTGAAACAATGTAGACAACCCTATTGTTCGCTAGCCGACGCCGTCCTTCATTCCCCTAGTTCGATGCCACCGTCGACTTGATTAAGTGGCATTTTAACAAAGTACTCAAACTAAGATTTAACTACTTTGACTTTCCTGTGGATAAAGCCGTCTACTAAATGCCGATGTTTTGCAAATATTTTATGTTATCTACACTAATATTATAAAGAGGAAAGATTTCTTTGTTTGTTTTTATGTTTGTAACGAGTAGCCTCCGAAACTACTGAACCGATTTAAAAAATGATTTCACCAGTAGATAGCTACTTACATTATTACGGAATAGCAAGGCTATAATTTATATTAAAACAAAATTAGGAATCCGAAAATATAATAGGAAAATTGCAATATTGTAACCCAAGGTAGAAACCCCAAAATAGTTTTTGGCGTGCGCTGCGAAAACTATTTATGATAGAACAAAATAATGTACTACAGGTTTATAGGTAACATATTCATTTATTATAATTAAGTTACATTAACAGCTTTTGTGTTCTAAAATTTAATTACAATGCAGGTGGGATTTAATTACAATGGGAACTTTTTAAATGGTTTGAAACTCGGTTTGAAATCTAACGCGTATGAAGTCGCGGGCAACAGCTAGTGGTACTATAAAGGTACTCGTAGTTTCTGATATTTGCGATACAGAATCCTCTTTCGGTCAGACTACGTAATTCATAATTGATGATGAGACTGATGGATTTATTTGTTTACTCTTGTTGGGTTTGCGCAAGCCGTTCTCTTAAGCTTAATAACGCTGTAGTTTCGTTTACTTGGGAAAGAAATGAGTGCAAACATAGAACTAAGAGCACAAACCAGATATCAGTCTACAGGGATCGAAATCTCTCGTCACGCTGCATAATTGATTACTGCATTGTTCGCACACATACCAAGAACTCCTCAACTTTCGCCGAGAACGTCAGAGCGAGGGCGCGGCAATGGCCCGATTATAAATAGTGCGTCGCGGGTTCCGCCAAGTGGGCCAGCGATAGACATAAATAAACAGTTTATCTTATCCATAAATAGTGGATGCCCGGGACTTTTCCGCGATCCTGTAATCAACATCATCAACAACATCACAACTCTTCACCCACTGTTGGGTAAAGGGCTCCCTTTGTGAATGTTAGTTTTTTAATTTTTTATTTCACATTGTTAGTCTTTATTATAAGTTTTTTTAGTTAGTTAGTATTTTTGTCAAAATTGTGTTAAGTAAAATTTTCACGCTTAGTTATATCATGGTAACTCTTACTCCCTGAGTCCCAAGATACAGGCTTTCACGCCTAGTTTGTTGGGCCTCGCCGACAATTTACTACTTAAAAATGTAATCTCGTGTATGTCTTTTTCAATTACTAAATGCAAAATAAATATTCTTATACTTATTCTCTTAATGCCATTCTCCACGGTCTGTTGCTAGCCTCATCCAGGTCTGGCCATCGCCGGATCATACAGTAATATCCTAGAAGAAGTCCCTTGTTTCTTAGCTGTCCCAGTAACGGATGGTCCCTCTAGTCTGTGTACTTACTTATTATTTGTGTGTTTTTAGATATAATTTTTTGACATTTATGTAATTTTAATTTTATCTTCTCCGCTGGACTGGGAGTAAAGAAAAAACATAGAATGCGTCCAGCTGCTTCTCTCCCCGAGCATGTCGTAAAAGTCGACTAAGGGATAGTATCCTCCAACATGATGAGACACAATAAGCAAGTATTCCCAAGGAGGGTTGACGTCAGGCAAGCGGCCGGTCAGAAAACACCTTAGCCAAAACTTTTACAGCGTGATCCAAGGATCATGCTGTGCCGACCCCACATAGAGTGGGATAAGGGCAGGAAGATGATGTAATTTTAATTTTATTTCAATTGTAAGTACTATTTTATTTAAAAATTTTATGGGTTATTTGTCTGAATTAAACAACTTTTATTTATATTTTATTATTTAGCACTCATTTAACCTACCGTGATAACGTTTACATATTGCCAAGTTTATGATGCGTCAATTTTCAAACAGCCAATCTTTAGACCCATTAATAGCCGATTCGTAACGTTCGACGTATCGGTGTTCATCACTGTTCTGTCAAAAAATGTATAGCGCTTTTCGATTGTTAACGTTGCCATAGCAAATAACAATCCGTCGCCAGTTATTAGAATATTCAAGAGTTGACAACTTTGCCATGGCAAATAACAATCCGTCGCCCGTTAGTAGTAATAAATAATGATTTAGTTTATGAAATTAGAATGCTTACCTGTATTATCTAGTCGTATTCATTGTGAAGGAAAAACAATTATCTACACCAGTTTCGAGAAATTGTGTGCACGAACGTGTTGTGCGGTGACAATAGAACTCGCGCTCCACAAACGAAAGCCTCCGATTGGCTTACACGACTATCAACCGCGTGGATGCCGGCACAGAAACAAACCATTACGACGCAATTACTATTTCCTATAATGTTCACTTTCGTTGTGAAACTGTAGTACCTACACGGTAGGTTCATTCAACTTCTGAAATTCTGTCTGGTGCGATCCTTTATTATGAGTATTATATCTACACTTCTACGCTTATATTATAAATAGGATTTTTTTTTGTTTGTAACGAACAGGCTCCGAAACTACTGAACCGATTTAGAAAAAATCCTTCACCAGTAGATAGCTACATTATTACTGAATAACATAGGATATCATTTATTTTCAAAACATTAGGGATCCTTACTAAAACTCTAATAATGTAACCCGTGTAAAAAATTTACCTAAAAATCCTAATTTGTTAATATACTTACCCGTGCGAAGCCGGGGCGGGCTACTAGTTAACTATTCTTCAGCCAAACTGGAATATAATTTACGTAAACAAACCGTTGCGTATTTTTCTTTATTACGATGAAATAATTTTAGTTTTAGGTAAATGAACCTCGCAACATAAGTTTTACACCTTTATTTAACTACCAGCTGCTGTCCGCGGCTTCGCTTGCGTGATACCCGAATAAAAAATAGCCTATATGTTAATCCAGTACATGCACCATGTATATTCCAAGTTTCATTCAAATCCGTTCAGCCGTTTAGGTGTGATTAAAGCACAAACATCCAAACATCCAAACTCACAAACTTTCGCATTTATAATTTAAGTAAGAAGTAAGATTAGTACTGCTTAAAAGTTCCTTATACATGTAATCTGCCTTCCTAGTGAAAAACGCAGTAACTAGCATTTTTGTCAAAAATTAGTTAGATACATATTCGGAATCGCCTAACAAAATACAACATTCTGTTCTCACTCACGTATCAAAACATGTTCGACACAGTTACTGCTCTCTTCACTAGGAGGGCAGTAATGAAAAAGTAAGTTTTATAAATCTCCAGTTTGGCTGAAGGAGTAGTCGCTTGCGATAACATTAACATTCTATAACATTTAAATTCAAACTTTGTGATACTTTTATTGACAAAAGAAACAATTGGGCTGTCTAAAGACCGTTGCAAACGGTCTATAGATAGCTCACCTGATCCAGATCATCAGACAAAGACGTTATAATTGGTCCACATCATTATAAAATGTACCTATTAGAAAAAAACATAAAAATACTTTCATTAATATCACGTCCGTATCTCATAATGGAGTGGGCAGAGCCACAAGTAATCATAAAAAATGAGTGTAATAATATCTAATAATGATGGTGCATCTGATTACAGTCAGTCAGTGATACAGTCAGTGAACCACTTTTTTCTCAATCCACTTTTATCCTCATCTAATGAGTGCGTGAGTTCATAGAGTTCAATAAAAATTACATTGATTGAGCATATGGATAAGATTTACTATAGTAATTATGGCATGAAAGAACGTTTTAAAAAAGCTGGTTGGGCCTAGTGGAAAAATATCCAGTGAGCTATGCTTTATTTTATACTAGCTTTCGCCCGCGGCTTCGCTCGCGTGGTATCCAAACAAAAAGTAGCCTATAATTTATTCCAGCACACATGCTATGTGCATTCCAAGTACCCGGATAAAAAATAGCCTTTATGTTAATTCAGAACATGTACTATGTATATTCCAAGTTTCATTCAAATCTGTTCAGCCGTTTAGGGTGATTGAGGCACAAACATCCAAACTCACAATAAGTAAGATAAGAAGTAAGTAAGATTCACTGAGAACATATTTTTTTTTTCAGGGTAGAAGCGGAGGTGTACTACTCAAAATGCCTGGCCAAGCTCGGTACGAAGCTAGGCAAGGCTTGCAAAGAGAGCGTTGGATCCTGCGCAGACGCCTGGAAACATGTCGCGATTGAGATGGAGAAGCGCGCTGAGATACATAAGTGAGAATGTTTTCATTTCAAATGCCTAGAGTCCTTTATATATAGCCTAGGAAATGTATATGGCGCTGTTTTTACCCTACTGCAAATACAATAATGTTTTTGGGGTGTATGTATGTATGTGGGTGTTGGTATGTATGTATGTATGTGCATTCCTTTAGCTGAAGCAGTAGTCCAAATGGCTGGACGGATTTTGACAAATGAGCTGTCGTTGGATTTGTTTGGACGACGAGAGTGTCATAGGCTATATGAAGTGTCAAATAATCCAACATGGCGGCTGTAAGAAACTATTTTAAATTTATTATTTTGGCTGCCTCTGTAGCCGAAACGGCTAAACGGATTTTGCCAAACTAGGTGTTGTTATTTACGTCTAGATAACGAGACTTTATAAGATAAACTTTATTTTCTTGGAAAAATCCCAAGATAAATAAATATTTGTGGACATTTTACAAAGCGACTTCCAGCCCCAAACTAAGAAAAGCTTGCACCTTGCAGGCTGACAGAATACTTATATACTTTTTTTTTTAATACTACAACAGCCAGACCCGGAAGAAATATTTGCAGAACATACAAACTTTTCTCCCGTAGCGGAAACCGAACCCACGCCTCTTGCGTCTCAGCCGAGCACTCGCCTTCCACGCCACTTAAACAAACTGACTCAGACTTATCCTTACATACATTCTGATGTAATATTTCTTTCAGAAACTACTCAAGTGCATTAGCAGACGAGCTGGTAAAGCCCATGAAGACTGTGATCGACAACCAGTTGAAGTTTAGGAAAAAGGTAAGTTTTACCTACTTGTAAGCACTAGTCATGACCTAGCTAGGAGGCTGTTTCTTGAAGTAGCTCTACTATGAGTTTTCCCAGACTGTAACTAGTTAGAAATTATTATTTATTATAACTCGCAAGTCGCTAGTTATAATAAATAGTTTACTCGCTAGTTTACTGTGTAAAAAGATTGTAGGGGAACTTGACCTACAAAATCTTGAGCGGCTTGACTCAAGTATCGGCGGACGGAGGCGTGTGTTCATTCACGGGCGTAGCCAGGGTGAGGGTTTTGGGGGTTCAAACCCCCTCCCGAAAAGTTCAGATATTAACATTCATAGAATTAAACTAAGAACAGGCGTGCGGCATAGGTATCTCATTGATTACTAACTATTACCTACATTAAAATGCACGGTGGTTTCGATTCCTTCGCCACCGTCGATCAACGGATCGCATTTGGTTATCTTCGTATATTTTCGTGCCGTTTCGTAGCCCACGCGCTGCGCGATTACAGAGTTATTTTGTCATTTTTATGATATAACCTACGTAGATGAAAAAAAATAATTATTTAAGGATTATTTCATGTACTTTTAGTTGTTTTATTTTCTTGACCCCCCCCCCCCCCCGCATACTAAAACCTGGCTACGCCCGTGTGTCCATTATTATTTTAGTATTATTATCAGTGTGGCTTCACCTTCTTATTTTGTACTAGATGTTGCCACTTATCAATGACTTCGCCAGCGTAGAATTCTAAAAAAAACAGAGTGCAAAAAGACAAATTCACGCGGTGTTCAGGCGGTCACCCTTCCAAGGACTGACCGCGCCCGACGCTGCTTAACATTCGAGTTCCCCATACAAACTTTCAGCCTTTATTTCGTCCATTTCAATTTTTCCATTAAAATAAAAGGTAGGTAGCCTTAGTTCTTTCCAGGATGCAACGTATCTCCATGCCAAATTTTATTAAAGTCAGACAGACAGAGTTATTTTCGCATTTATAATGTTAGTAGAGAGCACCGGTGGTCTAGTTGGTAGTGACCCCACCTTCCAATCCTAAGGAAGTGGGTTCAAATCCAGTCGTATACCAATGGATTTTTCTGTGCGAAAAATGTATTTGCGCTATACCAGTACTCTCACAACAGTGTAAGAAAACATCGTGAGGAAACCCGCGGCTCAGCTCCGTACGTATTAACCATGTCTTTCCTGTGGACAAGGCCGACTAGGCTAAGAGGATGGAATAGGTGCTGGGAAGGCCTACTCCATCTTAATTCGTCCCGGGCACTACAGCGTCCCGTTAGTGTGGGCAAAAGTTGCCTCCTGACGCTGTATAAATCATCTACTATAGATGCTAAATGGCCTTATTTATTATAATATTAGTATGTATTTTTTGGCTTGTATCAATATTTGGTAACTTTTACGCACATCCCATTGCTTGGTTCATGTCCTCTCGTGTACAGGTCGCTGGACAAGTTTTAACACTTTTTTGTACTGCGAATATAATGTAAAATAATAACTTGTAGACTCGCTGTTTCATTTCGCCATTGGATCCATTTGCTAGTTTGTCCTATATCAATTCTTCTTACAGATTGAAGGGAACGTGGATAAAGCGAGCAAGAATCTGACAGACTGGAGAACGTCTGAAGCTAAGCACAAGAAAAATTCCCACGCAGCGGCCAGAGAGAATGAGAAACTACAAGACGCTTCTCTGGACATTAGGTCTGCTTGTCCACCGTATGTAAAAATTTACTAATTCACCACTGACTGGGTTATTACGGTAGCAAAACTGAGAAATCATTACAGCTTTCACAGAATCTTCTGCCATTTTTTGGCCTCTGATGGGTTTGTCATTCATAGAAGACCTCTTATGTATTCTGTGGGGTTATCATTTTGATTCTCTCTTCGACAATAGATTACAATACTAGTAGCAAGCTACATAAGAATTTGGAATTCTTCTTTTCTTTATTTTCATTTTGCTACCGTTATAAAGGTAACCCAATCAGGGAAAAGCACTTTATATATAAAGTGCTTTAAATATAAAGTAAATTAGTCAAGTCATACTGCAAACTGGGTACGTTATACGTAACGTACCCAGTTTGCAGTATGACTTGACGACATCAACGTATTTACCTTTAAATATTCATTTTACTCACTGGAAAAATGTAGTTGGTTCGTCAAGGTAGAAGGATCCTTCAAATAGAGAATAACTTATTAACTGAGTGCGCTGCAAGCAAAGCGAAATTATATCCTTGCGAACGTTTTTTAATGTGAAATTTATCCCAAGAAAACGTGAAAAAGTTATGTATTAAAAATAAGTATGTAGAAATTATAATTTAAATTAATAAAACGGGTGTTCATCGTGCAATTCACCTAGATATTAATCCAAACTATGAGTTCTGATCGCGAGAATTGAAAAAATACTTTGTGTAAAGTAATTTTTGGGATAAATATCTTTGCGAAAGTACTTACTGCCTGTATAATAGACATGTGTTCCACAGCCGTATGTCTCGTAGCTCGAGCATGGGCCACATCCCACACTCGCACTCCATCCTCAGCGCAGCCAGAGCGGAGCGACTTGGCCCCACGAGTGAAAGAGACGCAGCTAAGCTGCAGGTGAAAAAGAGGAAGACAGAAGACGCTGTGAAGAAGACAGAAGTCGAGTATTACAATGTGTGTGTGCAGGCTGAAAGGGCGAGGTAAGGAATCTTTATTAGGTACCTACACACCTATATAAGTTCTGATGAGCTGGATCAGGTGAGCTATCTATAGACCGTTTGCAACGGCCTCTAGATAGCCCGACTGTTTCTTTTGTATTTTGTAAATGATATTTGTATTAGTTGTAAGTTTATTTCTGTATATAAGTTGAGTTTCGTTAACTGCTTTCCAATTATGACGTGATCCAATATTATGTCGTGACGATAAAATCGATCACATCAATAAAATGTATTGTGAGTTACAAACTGGAGAACATTTGTAGAATACTATCTTCAGCAGGCAGGTCTACGTCGACATGGTCGAACGTGACCGGCGGAAGTTTTGACAATTTTCGTGCCACGTAGGTCGGGATATCATCGGGGTTGGTCTCCAGGAACACTTTGAATATCATCGAAAATAGTGCTCGATGTGCGTCCGTCCCCCTGCCTCGTACGTAACCAGGAGGACGTGGGTCCCAGCTGTCTCTTAAAGATTTGATATCGTTGATAATATAAAAAAAAGAAACATAAAGTAGAAATTATAAAAGAAAATAACCCACTTCGCTTCAATTTCACAAACACAAAACTCCGTGTAGCTTGGTCAGACTGACCTAATTCTTATCATCCAGTTTGCATTGTATAAAATGCAAGAGTCTTGTGGATGATAACGGTTTCAGAGCGTTTAGGACTCGACTAGGAAGTGAACATTTAAATGAAACTTGGAATATACATAGTACATGTACTGCATTAACATATAGGCTATTTTTTATCCGGGTACCACGCGGCCAAAGCCGCGGGCGGCAGCTAGTACTTACATAAAAATTAAACTTTGTTAACTTTTCATTTAATCAAAATATTATTTTTGTCTCTCTTTGCATTTTGTGACTAAAATATCCGGACTTTTATTGAAGTGTCTTTTTGGCTTTAAAGGCTTTTTATCAGGACTTCAATTTCTAATTGGTAACCCTGTCCGTCTGTCACTGGGATAAAGTAATTTCAAAAAAGAGAAAAATAATCTTATAAGCTAAATTTAAATTGACTATTGGTTAATCAATATTTATTGGTTAATTCCTTACCAGGTTGGAATGGGAGACGTGCGTGGTGAAAGGCGCCGGCATGCTAGAGACTATAGAAGAGGAACGACTGGCGCAGCTGAAAAGTTCTGCTGACTGCTACCTGCGGCTCACGGCGGCCGTGCCACCGCAACTCGCAGAGGTGAGTCTTAACAATAGAATAGAAACATCATCTTCATCCACAGCCTGCCTTTGCTTACTGTCTTACCTGTGCCATCCAACATGGTCCCTTTGCCCACTGCCTTGCTTTTTCCATCCGACTCTGTCCCTTTGCCTACTGTCTTGCTTGTGCCATCCGACTCGGTCCCTTTGCCCACTGCCTTGTTGGTGCCATACAACACGGTCCCTTTGCCCACTGCCTTGCTTTTTCCATCCGACTCGGTCCCTTTGCCCACTGCCTTGTTGGTGCCATACAACACGGTCCCTTTGCCCACTGCCTTGCTTTTTCCATCCGACTCGGTCCCTTTGCCTACTGTCTTGCTTGTGCCATCCGACACGGTCCCTTTGCCCACTGCCTTGCTTGTTCCATCCGACTCGGTCTCTTTGTCCACTGCCTTGCTTGTGCCATCCGACTCGGTCCCTTTGCCCACTGCCTTGTTGGTGCCATACAACACGGCTCAGCGAGCTATGGAAAGAGCTATGCTCGGAGTTTCTTTGAAGGATAGGATCCGTAATGATGTTATCCGACAGAGAACCAAGGTCACCGACATAGCTCAGAGAATTAGCAAATTGAAGTGGCAGTGGGCTGGTCATATCTGCCGAAGAACCGACAACCGTTGGGGTAAACGAGTTCTTGAGTGGAGACCGCGACTCGGCAAACGTAATGTAGGACGCCCTCCGGCTAGGTGGAGTGACGATCTGCGAAAGGCTGCTGGCAGAAACTGGATGCGTCAAGCCAAAGATAGGGCGCGATGGCGCTCATTAGGGGAGGCCTATGTCCAGCAGTGGACTGCTATAGGCTGATGATGATGATGATGAACACGGTTCCTTTGCCCATTGCCATTTTTGTGCCATTCGACGGTCCCTTTGCCCACTGCCTTGCTTGTGCCATCCGACTCGGTCCCTTTGTCCACTGCCTTGCTTGTGCCATCCACGGTCTTATGCCTATGCTCACTCAATCCATTTACGGCCATCTCTAATTATATCGGCTGCCCGTTTCGGACACTATACTTAGCTTTTACTCCAACAGACGTCACCGCGCCTCGCAATGTGTCCAAGAATAGAATATTGTGAGATGACTACGATAACATCGTGAAAAGACTGGAATAACATAGAACCCAAAACGTTCAATAACATGAATCATGTGTACGAAAAAAATGTTTTTGAGACTTGTGATTCGTAGTCACAATAAAAATAGACATAACGATCTGTGATACGAACAATTTCTTTCAGGCTGCAAATCAGCTGGTGGCTCCGATCCAGAATGCAAATGCGAATGTGGACATGCGAGTGGTGAGAGGCGTCCGGTCCGCCCCCGCTGGCGCCAGCGAGCAGCTTCTGCCTGACTTCTACTGTGAGCACACCACGCTCGCTATGAACAAGGAACGACGTAAGCAGGTAACAAACATCACTTTTATACGTTGAGGATGTTTGGATGTTTGTGCCTCAATCACGCCTAAACGGCTAAACGGATTTGAATGAAACTTGGAATATACATAGTACATGTACTGGATTAACATATAGGCTATTTTTTATCCGAGTACCAAGCGAGCGAAGCCGCGGGCGGGAGCTAGTAAATAATAAATAAATAAATAAAGGGTAAGTTCGTATCAGAAAATCATTGTTCAACTCTGATTTCTTGCAGGCATTACTGAAGATCTTACAACTAGTGAAACAGGACACTGACAGAGAACGAAAGTCAATGCAGGGCCTCACGAAACTGTCGATGGCGATCAAACAGACCCCCACCTTTGGCAACGATGACTCGCAGCAGAACGTAGCCGACAAACTTTACCACGTGAGTATGACTTCTACTAGTAAAATAGCGCTAGTGCCAAATTATTTGTTAACACGTGGCACTGACTACGACACCCTAGACTAGACGCTAGAATATATCCCGTACACACTACTGGATCACTTTGGAGTAAACTAAGGCCTTTTACAATCTATAGTAGATGATTTATACAGCGTCGAGAGACAACTTTTACTTTCACAAACGGGACGCTGCGCTGTAGTGCCCGGAACGAATTAAGATGGAGTAGGCTTGCCCAGCACCTATTCCATCCTCTCAGCTTAGTCGGCCTTGTCCACAGGAAAGACGTGGTCAAATATTACTAAGCCTCTGCTACCCTTCCGTCCGTCTTTCAGCGGGCCGCTGTATTTCATGAACCGTAATAGGTAGAGAGTTGAAACTTTCACAGAATGTACATTTTTATTAATTTATATTAATTACTAATGTTTCTCAGGGACTGCATAACGGTATAAAATATTTGAATAGTACCTCAGAGCTCCATCTGTTCTTTTATTTGTTCTGACTCAGAACAAATAAAAGAACAAAGCACCGCTTCTTTTATTTGATCTGAGAATAGTACTAGTAAAATATCAGTAGGAACTCTTATTAGTTAAATAGACCTTTGAAGTGAATAACGGTAGAGCTTAAACGTTTATACAGAAATAATATCTGTTGAGTTGTTTTCAGTACAATAATGATTTTAACGATATTCTATTTCTGTACACGGAGCGAGCCCGGCAGGGGTTGGATCCAGGATCCACTCAATGTCAAACGGATTTAAATGAAACTTTGAATATACATAGTACATGTACTGGATTAATATATAGGCTATTTTTTATCCGGATATCACGCGAGCGAAGCCGCGGGCGGCAGCTAGTATTTAAATAAAATTGATGTACCTAAAACCAATGCCAACCAATGCCATGACAAGCAAGTACAGTCAACGGCAACATCATAGTAAGATCGAAGAAGAAATGCTAGAGCGAAATAGGCTAAGTAGTATAAAAATGTGATCAATTGAGTCTCGTAACAGAAGATATACCTTGGTTGACAAGTTAGCTGTCTGGTTAGGTAAATGAAAAATGTCTTCGGCTTTTTGCGTTAACTGTACCTACTGAAAACTCGTAGCATTAAAATAAAAAAATACTCTCATTGCCTGGGACTCAATGTATGAAGTTTAGAATTCGGAGAACAATAGATTTCGCTTTGCTCGGACCAACCCCCCGGCGGGCGGGTGGCAGCGCCCGCGGGCCTCGCTCTACGGAAAGGGATAGGATTTCAATTAATGCAAGAAAAATGCAGCGATAGTTTGGGGGTATCTTCGAGAGATCGAAATGGACTTTTTTATTGATTTTATTTTGTCCTAAGACATCTGTATTAGTAATGGACCGAAATTCGTTTTACATTCGGTTTGACCCAATTTCGGCAGCTTGAGCAGAACTTCGGCATTCGGCCGAAATTCGGTTTAAATGTAGAACATTCGGTACAAGAAAAAAGTAAAATACCTACATACACTATTATGACTGATATTAATAGAAATCATATCATCATTAACCGTAAAATAAAATAAGAACATTATTTATTTATTAATTCAAACCTCCTTAATAAACTTTAAAACAATTAATTTGTTAAATGTAAAGAAACGCACGATACACACCGATAACGTATTTTGAACCTAGGCAGGTAGGTAAGTATTCTAGTAATCTAAGGTTAGCTGAAATAAAATGCTAATTAGCATTAAGTTCACCTATGTACATACATGTTATTTCTTGTGCAATAAAGAATTTTCTATCTATCTATCTATCATCCATCACACATCGTTTCTATTTACTTACAAATTCCTAAAACTGGTAAGTACGTAGTTAGCTAGGTAAAAGTAAGTGAAGCACTCGTGGTTTAGCTTGTTAGTCGTTAATGATAGCGACTATCTATCAAGAAGGAC
The DNA here is from genome assembly GCA_949320045.1 of Scotopteryx bipunctaria. Lineage (NCBI taxonomy): Eukaryota > Metazoa > Arthropoda > Insecta > Lepidoptera > Geometridae > Scotopteryx > Scotopteryx bipunctaria. The sequence goes on from OX439440.1 coordinate 5,167,050, forward strand.
TAAGCAAGCTACACCTTATTGTGTGCTGGGTGGGTGACCGCTAGTAGCATCGTTACCTGAGCGTTTCCCTGCTTCGGATGGCACGTTTAAATTATTATACCTAATATTTTTAGTAATTTTTTTTATTAGTTTTTTCACCTGTCACCATGGTTCACCATATCCATCTTGGGACTATTGGATCAGAAGTGGCTGCAAGTGTTCTTCATACGAGCGTGATAATATGTATATGTATGTATGTTTTTAGTAGGTAAGCTTGTAGGAAGAAGGCAGCTACGCGATATTACCTACTTAACTCATTATCATCATCTTCCTGCCCTTATTCCACTCTATGTGGGGTCGGCACAGCATGATCCTTGGACCATGCTGTAAGAGTTTTGGCTAAGGTGATTTATGTCCGGCCGCCTGCCTGACTTCAACCCTCCTTGGGAATGCTTTATTGCTTTACTCCTCCTTCTTTATTACCTACTTAACTATAGGTACCTTACCTACCTACATAGGTAATTTTAATTCTAATTCTAATTAATGTTAGGGGAACAAAGATCTGCACTGACGTGCCGCGGTGGGGTGTATGGTGCATTATCCCCCCTGCTACCCCCTACCCCCTACCCCCTACATAGGTAGTAGCATTTAAATATTGTTTTCGTAAACAATAGTATAATACAAACAATAGTTTATTATGCGGTTACTATAATAATAGGATTTTGATTCTTGTTGTTTTGTATATTATACAAAACAACTTTTGAACTATTTTACGAGAGTGAAATTGCAGAAGAAATTAATACTTTGTTCGTACCAATAATAGGATTGGAACTTCCAATGAAAACAAAGATCATTTTTCTTTAAAAGTATTTTACTAATACTTTTAAACTCTTTTAAATTCTGGTGGCTATGTGAAATTGTGACTTTAGCTGTGAAATTTGGATTTGAACTTGCATATTAACTGGATTTTTAAACTTGGACTTTTCATACCTACTACTAATTAACTAAGCTACACTATCCCCGGGTGACATGGGCTATATTATATTTTTAAAACTAATATTATAAAGAAAAAGATTTGATGTTTGTTTGTTTGCATTGAATAGAGTCCGAAACTACTGGACCGATTTAAAAAATTCTTTTACCATTGGGAACCTATACTATCCCCGGGTGACATGAGCTATATTATATTTTCAAAAAAATTAGGTATCCTTACTAAAACTCCAATAATGTAACTCGAGGATAAAAGAACATCAAATATCGTTTACAAGGAAGCTCTGACTTAATAAATTAATTGGCTTTGGTTTTGTAGATATGATCTTTTTACAAACATTAGAAATAAAAATAAATATTAAAAATAACAAAAAAATCATTAAAATAATAATATCCAAACTTTTTATATTTTTTTAACCCGACGCAAAAAGAAGGGTGTGTGAGTGTGTGTTTGTTAAAATTTATAATTTTTGAAATTTTTGTTAAATACCTGTGCGAAGCCGGGGCAGGCTGCTAGTATATTAAATTTATAAGAATACTATACTTTTATTATTTGAAAATTCCGTGAACCACTTTTGTCGATAACAGTACTAAATCTTAATGAGATTAGGACGTGGTACGAGTTAGTGATCGAAAATAATAAAATTTTGTGCGTCTATAACTCGGCCCACGCGGGCCGAGTTCATGTGGTACGAGTTGCAGATCGACTCACCCCGACGACTTAGGTACGAAAAGGGCCGAGTACCTACCTAGGATCAAGTCCTTGCGTTGCGTTTGCAGAAAAATACTTGCAAAAACTTGGAAGTGCGGCCTGCGCTCGCCCCGACGACTTAGGTACGAAAAGGGTCGAGTACCTACCTAACCTAGGATCAAGTCCTTGCGTAAAATAGGTAGGTACTTCGAAGGTTTTTGCAACCAGGATTTTGGAACAGGTAAGTATTCAAAGATATACGCACTTGCAAGACAAGGTACTTGATTTTACAAGTACCTACGTACGACCCATCGCTAGATAGGAGCGGGGTGCGGGGAGCGGGGTGCGGGGAGCGTGCACTGCACGGAGAATTCGGAGAATAACCGATATTTAAAAATTCCTATCTTAATAATATGAATATCATTAAACACGTACTGAAAAAATCTGATACTTATATAACTGTACTGGTATGTCTGTACAGAAATTTTACTCTGCAAAAATATTTACGTTACAATAATCATTTTGGTATTCGAATATCTTACTGTTATTTTTTAATACTCGAAATTTAACTGTATGACGTCATACAGAAATAAATTGTACAAGTAAGTAAGTTCGTATAAGCTAGTGGCCAACTCTTGTGACGGAGTTTTTTAGCCGCCTATAGGGCACCGTCATGGCTTAGCCGGGACCGACAATTGAACGTGCCCTCCGCCGCATGGAAGCGCTCAGCTCGTAACGCCAACTGCGGTGCAGAACGTTGCTTAACTTAAATAAATAATTTTTACAGAAATTTATACCTGATCTAGTTCTAAGTTCTATCGTTTTTCAACAACTCTATTTTCACTACTTTTAACACTAACCGACTCAATCATCCTGCCAGTTTGCTAATAAGAACCAGCATGGTGAAAAGTTTTATAGAATGCGCCTCATAGACTTCGTGCATTTGACTCATATTTTCGAACTTCTACGACATGCCGGTTTCCTTGCGATGTTTTCTCTTGTAGCACACCCTAGCCCCCCTAGCCTCCCCCCCTCTTTTATTTCCTAAACACCGAATTTTTGTAGCATGTTTTTTTTTAGATGAGAAGTATGCTTACGTATCTAGAAGCGTTGCGGTGCAAGATCTCCGCGACTCTGAGCGAGCTTGACAATCAGCCGCCGGCGCCGCATCCGTTCTCCACGCACATTCAGATAGTGCGGGACAAGCAGGGCTTACAGCAGAGTATTTTGAAGGCAAGTATATCTTAAGCGATCCATCTCGACACAGCGGCATCTAGCCCCAAACTAAGCAAAGCTTGTACCATGGGCACCAGATGGCTGATAGAATACTTATATAAGTACTTCTTTTTTTTTTGTAAAACATACATAAAATACTTTAACACCCAGACCCGGAAGAAATATTTGCAGGACATACTGTTTGTATATACTATTTCTCCCGTAGCGGGAATCGAACCCGCACTTCTTGCGTCTCAGCCGAGCACTCGCTCACCACGCCACCGAGGTCGTCAATCGATAACCGGATAGACACTGTCCCCGCACAAAAAAGGATAACCGGACAGACACTCTGTCTGCGCAAAAAAAGTAAAAGTTTTCTTGTCAAATTGCCGGGGACGGTATCGATTTAGCTGTTTGAGTAGTAAGTTCAGTGTGCGACCTACCTCAACACTATGTTTGTAGCTAGCATGCCGGCTCTGAAACATCCAACGGTATGCATCCAATCTGTCATGTATCCTACCTAGATAGTCTATTCACGGAGACAAACTAATAGGGAAATCGTAGACTGCACGTTATTGGTCGCAGATATAGAACATAGGGCGCGTGCACACTGCATGCTGTGTGGCCAAAAGTAAGTCTTAGATCTGTCTCTTGTGCGATGCGGACGTGCGAACGGACTGCGAACTTAACCCAATAGAGTTAGTATGGGCTCAAGTTAAAGGGTATCTGGCTCAAAACAAAAAAACATTTAAATTAAATTAAATAAAATTAAACGAAGGTATCATAAGAATAGATAGCTACAAATGGCAAAAATGTATAAAGCATGTAGTTGAAGTAGTAGAGCCCGGTATGGATGTTATGGATAGGAATGTACAAAATTATGGCATAACGATTTATTGTAAACTTGGAGGATGATTCAGATTCAAGTGAATCAGAAAGTGAATAAATTTAGAAGGAAATTGCCCGGGCGAAAAGCTAGTGAAAGCTAGTAATAGTTTGAAGTGAGCAATCTAAACTCAGCCTTACATTTTAAAAGAATGGTCGCTCCCACTGACCAATCTTAGTCACTTACGGTGACTCATGCTCGTAGTCCCGTCCTGTTCACTTTTGAACAATTGTGCAAGAGAGCGCGCGCTATATTAGTTTGTCTCCGCGAACAGACTATTAGTATGAAACCCGTGTTATACCTACATATCAGTACCTGACATGTTTTCATGCAAATTCCTAGCATGTTTATTATGCGAGTAGATAGTAGAAGTAGTTGTGGAGCACTGGTAGTCTACTTGGTAGTTAAGTTACCCCGCCTAGTCGTGGGGTCAAATTCGGTCGTGTACCAATGGATTTTTCTGTGCAATAAATTTATGTGCGCTCGCGCTATACCAGTACTCTCAAACGGTGAAGGAAAACATCGTGAGGAAACCCGTGGCTTAGTCAGCTCCGCACGTATTAACCATGTCTTTCCTGTGGACAAGGCCGACTAAGCTGAGAGGATGGAAAAGATGCTGGACAAACCTACTCGCATCTTAATTCGTCCCGGGCACTACAGCGTCCCGTTTGTGAAGGTAAAAAATTGCCTTTTGACGCTGTATAAATCATGTACATATAGATGATAGAAGGCCTTAGTTTAGATAGTAGAAGTTAGCATACTCTTTGTATTCGACTCTTAAATATCTTCAGGTACCGCCATGGCTCCAATCGGACTACCAAACGGAGGTAAATAAAAACCTGCAACCAAACTACACAGCGCTCACCAAGAGCGTGAACGGAGGCGAGGAGAACAAGGAACGAAGAGACTCGATCATGAGCCGCGCTTCTAGCAAGCTAAGGATAGAACACCTCTCCTTCAGGAGGAATGCAGACATTAAGAGTACGCCAGGTAAGTGACATTAGACAACCGGTCAAATACGTACCATCTTACAGGTAATAATTAGAAATAATTTTATAAAGTAATTTTTAAAGTAGAGTATAAATGTTATCAATGTCATGAAGTATATCATAAAATGTTATAAATGTCAGTCAGTAAAAGTCACCTCTCAGGCGAAGGCCTCCCCCAAGTCTCTCCAAATCTCTCTGTCTCTAGCCTGTCTCATCCAGTCTGTTCCAATAATTTTGTAAAATATGTCTTCCCATCGTGTTCTTGGGCGTCTTCTTTTCCTTTTGTTGCCGCGTGGAATCCATTCCAGTACTCTTTTTGTCCACCTAGTGTTCTCCATTCGATAAAATGTGGCCTGCCCAGTTCTATTTTCAGAGATCTTATTTTATTGACGATGTCACTTTGTTTTGTTTTGTGCCTAAATTGTATTGTTGCTGATTCTGTCAGACAGTCTCATTCCCAGCATACTTTGTTCCATCTTCCTCTGGCACTTGTTTAACTTCAACAATCAATCAAGAACGTCTAAGCAAGCTACGCCACGAGCGCTTCTGGCAAGTGGCACTTTATACTTCTCTTTGTGAGTTCTCTCAGAGTGTTAGATTCATGTCTGTGTGGTGGATAGATGTGAGATATTTTGTGAGAAGAGGCTTACCTCCTACTAAAGAAGCCTGACATGAAAAAAGTGTTGTGATATCGCTGACAGAGGGAAATAGAAGAAGAATTACATGTGCCGATCCCTCATAAAGTGGGAAAGGCAAATGCTGAATATGAATGTGAATAGATACACTGCTAGAGGAAGGCCAAAGAAAAGATGGATGGATTATGTGCAAGAGGACATGCGTTTGAAAGGAGGGTGCTGAGATGCGAGTGATAGAAGAAAATGGAAGAGGGAAACATGTTGTGCCGATAAGGGCAAGAAAATGATGATGATGACATACATGTTTTTCTATTAATTACAATTAAATAATGTTCAATGTATCTGAACTTGAAATAGTTCTAATGCTAATTCGGATTATAGAACGGCTTTTTATCGCGTGAAAATATCTTGCTATGTTCCCGACGTGGAAACTCCCACTGAACTGGTAGTAAAGAAAAACATAGAATGCGTCTAGCTGCTTCTCTCCGAGCATGTCGTAAAAGTTGACTAAGGAGTACCTAGTAGGTATCCTCTCTAACTTGATGGACCTATATGGGCGATGAGCTGATCACTTGTCCATATCCATCTTGGGGGTCTTGGATCAGAAGTAGCTGCAATTTTCTTATGATTATTGGTGGTTCTGCCCACCTCGTTAGGGATACGGGCGTGACAATAAAAAAAATCGTTTCGGCTGTGTTGCAACAGCCGTAATCGCAGGCGAACTGAGACTCAGTCTTTAATCAGAATTATGAATTCTGATCGCGAGAGTTTAAAAAAGACAGTTGTAATATTTTCAGGGACACCGATCAGCATGGATATAACCCCGCCGCTGGTGAAGGCGCAAAGTCTAGACACGGAACAAGCGGAGAGCCCGCTTGACTGGGGCGAGCGCGGCGCCGGCGACGGCCTTTCCAACCAACACGACAGCGACAGTGGTAATTATCCTATTTCAATACAGTCTCCTGTTTTTATAGTCCACGTCCTATGTAGAGACCGCCCAAAATATTTAAATCAAATAAAATTAAATCCCGCCAAATCAATTCTAGTTAATTACTAGAAAACTAAGTTCAGAAAAATTTATGTGCGCTATACCAGTACTCTTAAACGGTGAAGGATAACATCGTGAGGAAACCTGCGGCTCAGTCAGCACGTATTGACCACGTCTTTCCTGTGGACAAGGACGACTAAGCTGAGAGGATGGAATAGGTGCAGGGCAAGCCTACTCCATCTTAATTTATCCCGGGCACTGCAGCGTCCCGTTAGTGAAGGTAAAAGTTGCCTCCTGACCCTGTAAAAATAATCCACTAATAGATGGTAAAGGCCTTCGTTTATTTACAGTACAGATGAATCAAAAAAGTGGTTTTAACAACTAAAGAACTAGAGTTTACCTACCTATCAAAGTAAAAATCATTAGAAAATATAGTAGGGTTCCCGAGATCTAGTTCAAAAATTAATCAAAACATGGATTATTCAAGATTTTTTAAATTGTGTTTTCACTTTGAGGAACCAAAGTAAAAGTAGGTATTCAAATTTCATTTTTTTTAATAAACTGTTAGATATGGGTGAAGTGTAGAATAGTTGTACCGTAACGATGTCATAACTATACTGAGATTTAATATTTGTCACGAAATTGTTACGAATCTGATAATTTAAGGGTTAGCTTACACGTATCTACTCAGATATTGAGCTGATCTTTATCATCATTATCATCATCATCAGACGATTGGCCTGCCTGCCTAAATAACTATACTACGTTTTACCAATTACCATTCATGGGCGTCGGAAATTCAACAACAATAATAGTAGTAAACTAATTATTAATTTTTATTTTGGCATAACTTACAATATGTACCTAATTACTACTCAAAAAAAATCACATCTTCAACACAATATAATATATATTCTTTGGGGTTTTCGGATGTTTGCATTAGATAAATTTTCTTTACTATCTGGCAATGCTTGGTGCACTCCAACGCTGGCGTGTTAACTGCAGCCACCGACACGACCAAATTTGATGATGATTATTATTCTGAGTTCAATCAAATACAGAAGGCCACTATTGTGAACTAAGCCTTAGTGATCCTCAGTTTCGTTGCCTATGCAAATGTTACGAAACTGATAATAATATCTGAGAAAATATAACCTGTAAAATTCGCTGCACCAATAGTAATATTGGTGCAGCGAATTTTACAGGTTATATTTTCTATCCATCGAGCATATTAGTTGAAATATGTCGATTTGAAGTAGCAGTGAGTTATTTTATTGAATAATTTAGCAGATCCGACCTCGATATGGGGAAATGGAACAAGTTGAAATATGTTTCGGTATTTACGATTCCATGCCTTTATTAGTATCATCGAATTTATTTCATTTATTACTAAGTATATATTTTTTAAGTAATGGAAGTTCCAATTATAAAGTTTATAGTTATTATTTCGTACAGACGCGCACAAACACACACAAACATAATACGTAATAAACTTTATTTGTATCCCACATAACAAACATTGCTATCTATATCGATATGAATACTTTATTGCTCAGCTCTAGTTTCTCTAGTTTTCAATACTTGACCTTGAGTCGGCCAATCAGAGAGCAGCGACCGGGCTTCTGTTTTGACGGAATTGGTTTTCGAACAAAACTGATAGCACTTAATAACTAATTGCGTGTGACATGTAACAAAAAAAATTATAAAATACACTTACCGAGAAGTTGAAAAAGGTGTTACTAACCCTGATATTTTTTTATTCAAATAGGCTGTCTCGCAACACGCACAGCGTCATCGCGGGAAAAAATAGCCGGCTTCTGCCTTTGTTAGACAGTGACATTATCATCAGTGCTGCCATGCTAAAAAAGTATTTTGCTATGGATACCAACTTTCCGTTCTGCTTTTAATGCCGTTACTAATCCTGAGTTACGAAAATAAAACAAAAGTGGACACAGATTTATTGTGGCAAATTCTTATTAAATATATTCGTGAATATAAAAAACCGTATCATAATTTAAAATTAAGGATATAAGCAATGCTTTTGATTAAGATTTAACCAGATAAAGCAGAAAAACATGTCGTTTTCTAACATCAAATGAATAAATAAAGCTGTTAATAAAATGAGATCGAAAAACACTTTTAGTTGCACATACAAAACAAATGAATAAATAGACGTAACTCAGAGACGTAAGGATTATCTTGTGTTCAGACTAAAATTTAATAAACATAAAAATTTTCAAAGTAAACATATAAAAATTATGTAGGTCAACTAAAATTGAGGCAATGTACACCTATTTTGCATTTCACCCATATATCGAAGTATCGTGAGTTGTGTCTACCTAGATACTTTATTGTTATAAGTGGGCAGCTATAGTTAGTCTCAAGCAATGCCCCATATTGTCGCTTGCTTCCGTATTCTTTGTTACTTATTTCCTAAAGTAAACTGTTCAATCCTGTTCAAAACCTGCGTTATTACTCATAATCCTACATAAACACATTTCATTTACTAGCAACAGAGTGCTACATCCATTTTGGTGAGCAAATCCGCTTAGCACATTCCAGGAGTGTGCTAAGCGGATTTGCTCACCGTTAACAAATATTTCGTTAACGAAGCGAAAACTAAAAATGCGAAATACTAAAAACTACACTCTGAATAGTGTAGTTTTTAGTATTTCGCATTTTTAGTTTCCTAGTAGTAAATTAATTTCAAAAAGGAAAGGTCAATAACTTCTGATGCTGACTGAATCGAAAGTTGCAAACTTTATTCCCTAATTAAAAACCATTACGTATGACTTCCTGTGTGTCAAATACTGCAAGAGTATGTAGGTACTAGGTACCTACCTACCATGATGATGATGGTACCTACTTCAACACCCAAACCCGGGAGAAATATTTGCAGAACATGCAACGTGTAAAGCCGCGGGAAAATAGAATCTCTTACATAATATCATATATACGGGTCTGGGTATTGTAGTAGGTATTATGTATTTTTATGTATGTAGGTATTTACAAAAAAAGTAATATTTTATAAGTATTCTATCAGCCATCTATTTCTCATAGTACCTACATTAAGCTTTGCTTTGTTTGGGGCTCGATGGCGCTGTGTGTTTCCACAATTATTTATTATTATTTTATTATTATCACGGCATGGTTTTGGAACTCTGTGATAGGCAGGCAGGTGTTCTGTGTTGACGTGAAAGGGTTCGAATCCACTTTTATTTTTTAATCCCCCGACGAAAAAGAAAGGAGTTATGGTTTGTAGTTTCTGTCGGTGTGCCTGTCTGTGGAATCTTAGATCCCAAATGAATGTACCAATCGATTTTGTTGTGATTTTTTCTATTTGAACGCTAATGTAATCGAGATGGTGACTCATTCATAAAACCACTTTTCTGCTCACTATGTTTCTGAAATCAATGGTATGTGGCCTACCTTGTTTGACAGATGAGTTCTCCTCTCAAAGCGGCAGTTCGGGCGACCTCACGGCTATTATGAAAAACGGTAGCAGCAATGGCACAGTGCCAGTGCAGTCCATCGGCAAGTGCCGCGCGCTGTACACTTACGAAGCAAGGCTCAATGATGAACTCACGCTGTCGCCAGGTAACTTTTTCGTTAATAACTTTCGCTCGTGATAAGAAGTAACTCTGTAGCTTTACCCGCAACTTGACACAACTTTGACACATGTTTTGAACCTTTTTAGGTTCTACGACATGCCGGTTTCCTCACGATGTTTTCTTACTGGCACAGAGCATATAAATTTTTCGTACAAAAAAATCCATTGATCGGATTGCTACCACTAGCCCACCAGTGCTCTCCTTTTTCAACCTTTACTATATAATTCAGTACCTAATAAGTAGTAAATAATCTTAAACGGTGAAGAAACCAAGTTTGAAGTAAAACCTAAACAGTTGAAAATACGTCATGTGGGCGATTGCATATTTTGTTAAAGATTTGGCATAAACTCATGGAATACGTACCTTACCTACCTGTATCTACTAACGGAATAAGCGTCAGTGGGGCTGCATTAAGCCCATTTTTTATACGCACTGCCGGGTTCTGTATTTCCTGAAGAGTATAATATGGGTGTCTTTAAATCGAGAATCAATAGGTTTCTTCTAGGTAAGCATGCTTCATCTTAGACCACACTGTTACTTAACATCAGGTAGAGTGTGGTCAAACGCAAACCTATTTAGGTTAAAAAAAAGTTTGGATAACGCTAGTATTTTAGTCGAGTAGCAAGTAATTTAGTAACTAAACGTGTCTGAACACCAAAAATTTAGTCGAGTTGATTAGTAAGTAATTAAGTCGAGTCGATCCATTTTGTTCTATTAAAATCGGGCGAGTAGCGCTTCCCCACGCGTCATACAACTTAATAATCTGTGCCACGCGTCACTGCTCACTGGTTCACTGGCTAAACAAGTCGGAACCTGTCGAAATTAGTAGAGTTCATTCATTAGTTGCGGTGTAGCGCTGTTTCGCACTACAAGCTAAAAGTAATAATAATTGTATCGTTTCTCACCTGCTGTTTTTAAGATTTTCGTTTCAACCCACAAATTTATAAAAGAGCCTAAGTCAACTAAAAGTATGGAAAGGTACAATCAGAGAAAAAAACGCAGGATCAAGTTTAAATATTTTTAATCAAAAATTTACGCTATTGAGGTGTTAACATTTAAAACAAACAGAAATCAGTCTAAACTTTTAACAATTATTAAAGGAATGTCTTTGTGTCTTAAGGTTAAAATTTCCTCTTCATATATTTATTTTGTTGAAGTGGTCGGCCCTTTGATGCTTTCACGTTCTCCTTGATTAGGTTTAAGGATCTCTTTATCAACAACAACAGTCATATTCTCTTTTTGTTCTTGCTCTACCTCAGTTATAAACAATTGAAAGGTTTAGTTTGCTACGTTGCCGTTCCCACAAACTGGTAAACATTATAGAGACTAGTTTTACCTTTCTAATAAACATACGCTTTAAAATAATCTGTAGTTTACTAATGTTGTTATCTGACTGTACAAAATTTCTTGTGGTGAGATATGGAAACGAATTTTGGGTAGAAACGCCGACAAAATATTATTTATTTTGATGTGGGTTGAAACGCTGACATTTTTTGGTATGAAACGGCAAAAATTAATTTGTGGTGAGAACCTGTGGTGCGAAACATCGCTACACCTTAGTTGCCGCAAACGCATTCATTAGTTGCACTCTTCAAATTGCTAAACACCAATCACTTGTGAACTGTATTATAGGTACTCGAACAAAGTTCGAACGATTTTGGGGCAGGTTTAACTACTAAATTTCTCGTTACTCGATTAAAATATTAGCGTAGTCCGAACTAAGTTAGGCACATAGTTTAAACAAAAATGTGTTTAATTCAGACCAAGGATCCATATTGTGTTAGTAGCGACTTACAACCTAAATTAGTACCTACCTACCTAAACCTACTTAAAAAATAAAACCTACAAATAACATTACCTAAGCGCTCGCTGCGTAGCTTGCTTAGACGTTCTTGATCGATCGTTAGAGTTAAGCAACGTTGTGCGCGGTCACAATTTGGATGGGTGACCGCAAGTTGCATTACGAGCTAAGCGCTTCCGTGCTTCGGAGGGCACGCCCGGCTTTTAAGTCGCTAAGCCATGACGGAAGCCTTTGGGCGGCCTAAAAACTCACGTCACAAGAGTTGGCCACTCAAATAAAAAAAAAAGAAAGACGGCGCGCTGCGAACAACAAAAGTGAAGCCACACAAAACCGTGCTCTGCAAGTAAACATACACGCTCACGCACACACCTACACTAAAACCATGCTCATCGCTCTCGAGTAGTTCTAGTAGTTTCTAGTAAACTTCAAATTTAAAAATAGAATGCCTTCCTGTGTACCTAGTAAAAACTTGTAGTACTTCAAATACCATCGTTTCTTAATTATTATACTATGAATTTTAAGTTACTTGGAACACAAAACCTCAAAACCTTCGACACACAGGCAAAAAGGTGGCTTCACTTTCTTTATTCGCGGCGCGCCGTCTTTTTTTTTTTTGTTCTCAGGTTGGCCACTTAGCTCCTACGAACTTACTCTTTTATTGAGACATAGACGACTTGATTTACTAGACGTGTGATAGATCGAAGCATTGCCAGCTATTGTCTCATCTCGGCAGAGCGAGCATAAATCTTCAACAACGGTTACAAGGTTGTTGGTACCACCATCTAACCGGCGCACCAGGGACGTCGTTCTTTTTCACACGATCGCAAAAAAAGTTTAGGCAGTGGCATTTTTTTAGGTACCTACCTTTATACTGTTATTTTTTCCAGGTGACATTATAAACATCCATGAGAAGCAAGACGATGGCTGGTGGTCAGGCGACATTAACGGTTGCTACGGGATATTCCCCTCGTCTTATGTCGAAGAGATTACTACTTGCATATGAAGGTACTACCCTTTCACCACACTGGTTCGGAAGACCTAGTGACACGACTAGATAGACTAATATTACAGACCAAATTGATTGTACAGTGCTCCCACTTAAATTAAAACAATCAGATGCCTAATCAGATTATGTGCTTATGAGAGCCTAATAGAGGTACCTAATAGAGTCGCTCTGGCTTCCTACGGCAAAACACAATGGTCAGTTGAAGCTTTGATTCGTTAGAACAATACATCAGGTAGCAGTAATTTCTAATAGAACTGTGGCATATGAAATACTAGACTACTTCTGACTGCGGTTTCGCTGGCGTTCTATAATTCGAAGTAATTTGGGTTTATAAAAAGGGTTATTTTTTTATCGCGAATACCTTGTAATTTCCCTTGATGATTCGAATGTGTTGCAACAGAAGTTGTCGCGGGCCAATTGGTCGTGTACCACCAAATTGTTTTTGTACCCTGATGAAAAGTAGTTAAGTACCTATGTTATTCCAAGTCACTAACTGTGTATATTTCAGGTTTAATATAGCCTGTGCAGCAGTTATGAACATTCTCGCATCCTTTGTTTTATTTGTAGGACTGCTCCAAAAAATCTTAACATTGATACCATTATTTTTTAAATCTTTAATAGAGATAAAACATCCTGTATTTTACTAAAGTAATGCGAACAAAAATCAGGGTTGTCTAAATATTTAGTGAATAAAAACCTTACAGGAGCTTTGGGTAACCCACACGATGTAATGAAGCACAATAAAACTATTTAGTTATCTAGGTACTTAGGTACCTATTTATATAGATGTATAAGATTAGGTAAGCTAACCCCCGAATACTCAAACGCATCTCAGAGTTGAGCACGTCTCAAGTGACGAGTTTTTGACAGATTTTTGATGAAAATCAGTCAAAAACTCGTCACTTGAGACTGTCAAAAAACCGTGAGACGTGCTCAACTCTGAGTCGCATTTGAGTATTCCGGGGTAAAAAACGCAAAGCAAGATTATATTTCTCTAAGAACTTATATGTAAATAGTAGGCTAAGTATATCTTTATTGTATGTTATGTTATGTGCCTAAGTAGGTACCTACTTATTTAGTAATAGGTAAATAAAACCACATTTACCTAACAAGTGAATATAGGGTCGCACCATGTAAGAAAAACCGCGGAAAACTAAAGTTGCAGATGTTGCACAAAAAGGATTTTCTTTATATTTTATTCGGGAGTTATAGATAATCTTTTCTAATAAAAAAATATAATTTTAATTATATTTCTATTTTTAAAAGCTGGCTTTTATTTAAATGCTCTAAAATGAAGAAATTAATTTTTACCGTCTACACAATAGGTACTTTTTTTTTTAAATCGCACTACAAGCTTTTATATCAAATAAGTTGTGTAATGAAATAAATTGATGGGTTTGATTTAGCTTTAAAGTTTAGTTTCTTCTTATTTTTTGTTATTACTAGCTGCCGCCCGCGGCTTCGCTCGCGTATAAACTCGTACCCCGATAAAAAGTAGCCTATATGTTATTCCAGCACACATACCTACTATGTATATTCTAAGTTTCATTCAAATCCGTTCAGCCGTCACGGCCTGATTGAGGCACAAACATACAAACATCCTCACAAACTTTCGCATTTATAATATAGTAGGATTCGTATTCATCTCGGCAAACCCTTTCATTTGATATTATATCATAGGGTCGTCATAGTGTATTTCGAATGACGCCACTTAGCTAATCATGCATTGTCATCGATACCAAACGTGTAGGTATGCAAAGTTCAGCTCAATCCTTTGAGGATAACTTTTTTTAAATTCAGTTGCAAGGTTTGGCCTAAACATACATATGACAAACATACATACTTACGTGATTTTTTTCTGCGGTTTTTCTTAAGTGGCGTGAAACATTTTCCTGAGGTTTTTTTACGCGTAACAAACCTGCTCACACTTTTACTGTAATGTTTTGTTTTGTATCGAAATATAACGATTATGATAGTGTTAAGCCAGTTTAATAGTCAAATCCAGAAAGATCAAGTGGATTCCTAGCGATACTGAACCAATCACTGAGCCCGATGGGATTTAGAATTTAATATCGCTTAAGGAATCAGATTAAGAATGAAGATTCTAAATGTCACACACACACATCTGTTGAAAGTACGGCGTCGTAAGTTCGACAATGTTTTTTTAAGAATATATGACACATCAGCCGAAATGACGAGGCACTTAAGATTGCGAGCTTGTTTAGCCGAACTTTCAACAGATAATAATTATGTCACGACACTTACCCCAGAATACTCAAACGCGACTCAGAGTTGAGCACGGCTCAACTCACGGTTTTTTGACAATTTCTGATATAAATCTATCAAAAAAATCGTCATTTGAAACGTGCTCAACTTTGAGATGCGTTTGAGTATTCGGGGGTAAATTGCCTAAAATTTACAAGATTTCTGAGACTGTCTGTCAGAACTGAATGTTTTTATTACTAAATGTGAATAAAACTTAGCAATTATAAGCCGGTATGTAGATTGTGACTAAGGTCTCGTAACACTAAAGATGTAAATGTTAGTTAGCTATGTCTTAAATTGAACCAAAGTGTTGTTTATTTTATGTGGAATAAATATTGAATATTATCACGTATGGTTTTACTTCAGCTACTTAGAATTATAACCGGAGGTTCAAGTGGGGCGGTATCGAAGCAAATCGATTCTAGACCGATTCCGAAAGAGATCATCATTATCTTCCTGCCCTTATCCCACTCACTCTATGTGGGGTCGGCACAGTATGATCCTTAGATCATGCTGTAAGAGTTTTGGCTAAGGTGTTTTATGACCGGCCGCCTGCCTGACGTCAACCCTCCTTGGGAATACTTGCCTATTGTATCTCATCATGCTGGAGAGGATACTATCCCTCAGTCGACTTTTACGACATGCTCGGGGAGAGAAGCAGCTGGACACATTCTATGTTTTTTCTTTACTCCCAGTCCAGCAGAGAATAAATAATTAATTAATTAATTTCGTGTACCTATACCTATAAAAGAAAGAGTGAGATCGCGTAAAATATTGAAATCAAATAATTAAATCAAGAATCAACATCTAAATAAATGGTTATTCATCATAGTAAAAATCATCGGAAACTATAGGATTCCCGAGATTCAAAACCAAACCATATTCAAAAAATGAATTTTCAATTTTTTTTTTACTTATCGTGCTTTGACTATGAGAAACCAAAGTAAATGTTAAAATTCCATTTTCTTTTCGAATAAACACATTTCGTTAACTGTGACAAGTTGACAACACATCATAACAAAGCTTATTGGTATGAAATTATGTGCGTATATTATCACGCTCGTATCCCTAATGAGGTAGGCAAAGCCTACAAGTAGGTACCTAGTCATAAGAAAACTTGCAGCCACTCCTGATTCAAAGTCCCAAGATGGATATGGTGAACCATGTTATCATACAAATAGGTAAATTAAGAAAAAAACAATGATGATACAATAATATATTTATTAGGAGCACATACATATTTTTTCACAATAATTTCGTAGAACTAAAATCAAGTTGATAGAGGCCCTCAGCTATTTTAAATAAATACTTTTTAGAATTAGCCCAAATAAAGTAAACAGAGTAAAATATAGATATTTAAAAATCGACCAGATCCAGATGTTTTCTTTAATAAAATAACAATAAAATTAATTATAAAAAGATGTCTGAAGTTTGGTGAGGAATAGATAATATATTATATTTTATACTTCTGGCTCGATTCAAAATGTAATTATTTGCTAATTTTACATTGATATTTAAGTATTATAATATGTACCTATGTTCTACGGGATAAATATATTTTTCTATTAAGTGAGTTTTCCATAAAAGAATTGTGTATTTCAAAAATGCGTGCTATATAATATATTTTTTGGACGTTGTTCTAATGTTTATAAAATAATAAATATTATGTGCAATAAATTGTGCTAAATGAATTGTGTTCTCGAAACAGACTAAACATTATAACTGATAACCTACTCGTATATTATATTGGACTTATGAACTAGGCCTTACTTTCTACTAAAATATATAATAAAGAGTATTAAAAGCAACAAATTTTTTAAATCTAAAAAAATCTAATCACAGGTTTAAATTAACTCAAGAGTCTTTTATTGCTGAGAAATAAATCATTATTACTGGAAATGACTAAATACCACCTAATTCTCCAACTTAGACCCGATTTTATGAGCTGTGAATGTCTGTCTGTCACGCTGTTTTTTTCGCAAATTATGCAGCAGGAATTAGAAATGAGAAAGTTTTAAATAATGTCACAGATTACAAGAATTGCTGATTGGTATTATAGTTACAAAATAAAAACTGCTGCGGTAGTTCTGGTACGGAACCCTGTATGCGCAAGCCCAACTCGCACATGACAGTTTATTACTTGTGCCGTGCAAAAAATCAAGAAGACTTTGGATAAGTTTGGGGAAATAAAATAATTAGGCGTCCAAAGTTGGGAGATTAGATTGTAAAAATAATAATAATAAAAGAGATTGAAAATCTTTATAACTTAAAAATATTTATGTATGGAATTGTTTGAGTCAACGTAACATATAAATTGTGCAAACAATAGTTAAATACATACACAGACTAGAGATTGAGCTTATATACAACATTGAAACTACAAGATATTTATAACTACAAATTCAATAGATTATTTGAAGTATGAATGAATTTAAATTATTTAATGATGTCTTTAATAATTTTCTATAATGTACTTTTATGTTCTATTTGAAACGGCAATTGTCACAGATTAGACTAAGTAATTGCATAAGTAGTTTCAGTGGAACATGAAGTAGGTCAAGATAAAATAAATTACTTTAAATAAAATAACAAACACAACATGTATTATATTAACTTAATTTTGGATTTTTTTGGTTCAAGCAAATATACTTTATTATCACAATTACGCCGATCATTATTCCTTACTTTTCTCCCGCTCTCTCATACATCTCTCGTCGCACATCCAGCTTTTCAAATGATCAGCATAGCAGAATGCCATACATTCCTTTTTCAACTCTTTTCAAGAGATCATCCTTACATCGAAACATGTTTTTTCCAATTTAGAATACACCGGGTTCTACATACTACTCCGTTTCATAAGACCGACACCGTCCCGACATGTGCTGAAAGATATGGTTAGAATAACTACGAAACACCCTATTACGTTTTTAATTTAATTTAATTTAGTTTTAGTTTGGTTGCCTGGGAGAAATCGCATAAGGCCGAGCGATAAGGACACCCTTTGCCAGCAATTATCAGTTGTATTTGTTTGCAATAAAGTTTTTTCATTTCATTTCATTTCAATTTAGCAGCCATTTTAGCGTGATTGGGTAACTGTATGGACAGTTTGAGTAGGCTTTGAGTTGGCAGAAAGGTCACATACACGACACAACCATTTCATACGGATTTTAATCAAATGGTTCAAAATGTTCACTACATTCTCAGATATTCAATCAAACGGTGTAAAAAAGCATTATGGTACTCGTACGGAAATTTGTTTAAGTTACGGTTATGTTATGGAACGGGGAGGAGGGTAGAAACCAGTTTCACAGTTTAAATTTTTATATAAAATAATGAAAAAAACATAAGTGGTAATGGCAAATTTATGATTTTTGATTAGTGAAGAGACTACTAACTAACATTTTATTTAAAACATTAAACACATACTACATTTATTTAAAGTAGAGTCCAAAGCCGGATTTTAGATTCTTGGCAGGTTTTTCAATGTTATCTTGGCAGTTTTTTTAGTTGGTACTTTTTACGGCAGTGATCGCAAATTTACTCGATGTTAACGACTTATCAAGATATTTTTCAATGTTTTCTTGGCAGTTTTTTTAGTTGGCATTTTTTACGGCAGTGATCGTAAATTTACTCGATGTTAACGACTTATCAAGATATTTTTCAATGTTTTCTTGGCAGTTTTTTTAGTTAGCATTTTTTACGTCAGTGATCGCAAATTTACTCGATGTTAACGACTTATCAAGATATTTTTCAATGTTTTCTTGGCAGTTTTTTTAGTTGGCATTTTTTACGGCAGTGATCGCAAATTTACTCGATGTTAACGACTTATCAAGATATTTTTCAATGTTTTCTTGGCAGTTTTTTAGGTTGGCATTTTTTACGGCAGTGATCGCAAATTTACTCGATGTTAACGACTTATTAAGATATTTTTCAATGTTATCTTGACAGTTTTTTTAGTTGGCATTTTTTACGGCAGTGATCGCAAATTTACTCGATGTTAACGACTTATTAAGATATTTTTCAATGTTATCTTGACAGTTTTTTTAGTTGGCATTTTTTACGGCAGTGATCGCAAATTTACTCGATGTTAACGACTTATTAAGATATTTTTCAATATTATCTTGACAGTTTTTTTAGTTGGCATTTTTTACGGCAGTGATCGCAAATTTACTCGATGTTAACGACTTATTAAGATATTTTTCAATGCTTTCTTGACAGTTTTTTAGTTGGCATTTTTTACGGCAGTGATCGCAAATTTACTCGATGTTAACGACTTATCAAGATTTCCTTAAGTTACATTTTTAAACGCTACCTTTCCGTTGAGGATCTTAATGTCTAAAGACAAAAATACAATTCTTAGGTACTTTAAAAAGAACGGCCTTGAACTCCACATTCTTAATTTACGAGATAAAAGTTTTATATTTTTATTTGTGACCAACGAAGACAATTTTTAACACCACGAAAATAAGTGTGGTTAAATTAAATCGGAACGTTGTTACAACTAAATTTTAGGCAGTTTAAAATTTTTGAGCTTAAATAATTTTTTATAGTTGGCACAAAAGTGATAAACGAAGTGGCAGTGCTAAATATGTAAAAACTATAAATTTAAGTTTTCAAAAATATGAATTGTAAATTTTGTTAACTATAGATTTTTTAACGTTTACTTGCCAAAATACTTATAACTTATAACTTAATGAAAAAGTATTTATTTGCCTATACATCTCATAATCTCATAAAATGAAATAAAATAATCAACCAAATAAGTTTCATCACAGGATAAATAAATATTTCCGACAATAATACTGAAACCCGTGCAAATTGTAATCCATTCGACAGCAGTATCAATCTGTAAAAAAAAACATGAATATTAATAGAAAACCCATATTAATTAAGAAATGATGGATTGTACAGCTAACGTATCCACTGTTAAAAGGGTGGTTTTAAAATAACGTTGCATTCTGTTTCTGATACAAAAGCCAAAATATAGGCGAACACAGCATTTGCAAAGTACATTAAACACGTTACGAGAACAATTAAGTTATATAAATTACCAACCATAATGTATAAAAAAGGAATGAAGATGTTTTCCTTTATTTCTGTAACATTTTTACATTTGTCACTAGGGTTGGGACCTTATTTTAAGTAAAAAATACTTTTGTTAGAAGATCGTATACATACGTACATATTATCACGCCCGTATCCCTAATGGGGTGGGCAGAGCCAAAAGTAAACATAAGAATACTTGCAGAGACTCCTGATTTAGAAGATTGAGGCACAAACATCAAAACATTCAAACATCCAAACACCCTCACATACTTTCACATTTATAATATAAGTAAGATGTATTACCGTTCAATGGCAGGCTCTGATCTGGTTAGCAATCTCTTCATCGGAATCCGGGTGGGGGGCTTCGGATGCAAGGACTGTAAGGTGCGTCGAATCGCTCTGGAGCGTACTGCATTCTCCACCCGCGTTCCAAGTTTCCGAGTTCGATGTTTTCTGTTGCAAGGCTTGGACGTACGACTAAAATAAATACAACAGCATCAAAGCATTCATTGTCAGGTGGTCTGATAACATCTTGAAGACGGCAGGAACCCAGCTTCACATAATTGGGTAAAAAATCGTGTTGTTCTAAAATATGTGCATTAAGCGCTTCTGGGCACGTGTCAATGTAGACACTACTACTACTTGTCCCACTGCTGGGCAAAGGCCTCCCCTTGTTCTCTAAAGCTGCTCCGGCCTCGTGCCAATTCAACCCACGCCCGTTGAATGAAGGTGTCAAGGTCGTCTCGCCATCTCCTTTTGGGTCTGCCACGACGCCCCGGCTCACTGTTTCAGGGCTCCACTGAGTGGTGACTTTAGCCCACAGCTCGTCCGGCATGCGACAGACATGACCAGCCCAGCTCCATTTAAGCTTTCTAACAGTTCGAGCTACGTCAGCTAATTGGATAAGGAAACTTCTGTAAAAGCACAAGTTTCATTCTAACTACACGATAGCTTCAGTGGAAGCATGCTGGGCCCATATCCTGTTGGTTTTTAGTAAAGAATAAAGGCAAGCAACATTTAAATGGGTTTTTAAACCTATATCGTCTCACTGCTGGGCAAAGGTCTCCCAGAACTCCATCAGCTTTCTCGGTCTTTCGAGGTGGAGACCTCGAAAGACCATCATCATCTTCATACCATCGTCTCTCAAAGTTGAGATCGTCCTGTCAACGCTTGATTAAATAGATTAACTTTCGTAATTTATTTTATAGCCGCACTCAAGCGAGACAAATTTTTTTCACAAGTGACATGGACAGCTAACATTCAGCTTTTCATTAAAATCTAACACAGACGCCAGGGTAACAATACGACTTGGCCATCATGTCTATCAACGTAATGAGACTTACCTGGGAAATAACATCTCCGTGGGCAGTGCGGACTTGGTATAAATATCGATATTTCCTCTGTCGCATTTCGGCACGTTGCTCGCGTGTAAGGTGGAGTGGGGCTGTCTTCGATCGACGGGCTTTTTGGGCTGCGAGGTATAGAAGAAACTCTTGGTATATTTAGGAATAAACGCGCCTAACCTTTACCCAAGGGTCGGCTGCAACTATCTAACAAAACAGAAATTCGCAAGGTGCTTCCAGACAACATGTAAAACATGTAAAATGCGCTGTATTTATGTTGTCTGAAAGCACCTTAAGTTGGCCATCTAAATACTACTTTATAGCTGTCATAAAACATTCCAGTTGAAACACATGCAATTACTAATAAGCCAATCCCAACCAATTGAGCGAACAGAAAGTCTGCCTATTACACAGATACTAATAAGAATCATGAGCATAAGCAATCGTTATCTGCCTATACAGTTTTTTATCATGAACATATGCCATTGTAGTGACACGGCACATTAGGGGAGGATGTTTCAGTCTGAATTTAGTCTATTCGCTTTTTTTTTAAAGTATCCTTTTTAGCTTAAAGCCTTTCTGTGCTAAAGCCTTTTAGTGTTAGCTCTCTTTTGGTTACATCACAAAGTCGGTATTATCATGATTTTGTGAACAGAACTAATGGGAAAAAATATCCCAGTAGTTTTGCCTACAGAACTACTCAACAGAACAGGTGAGAATAGACGACATATACGAAAAAAATATTAATTTAAATAACTTTTTTGCTCATTTTTTCAAATAACCACGTACATCTTACTAATATTATAAATCTGATTTTTGTGTCTGAATAAAGAACACAGCAAAACAGTTTTAAGCCTCTCCCAGTGGAATCATATAGGCTAAGAAGTAAAAATATCTAAGTCCTTTCACGACAGAGGAGCGCATCATTTTTTCAGGTTTTAAAGTTACACGGAAAATGTAAGCTCAATTCGTTGGCAAATCCTTAAAACTAAAACATCACAACAAACAACATAGCTACCTTATTTTACAACTGCGCCAGAAATACATAAATAATACTGCAAACATGGAAAGGGCGAAATTAACCAAATAGCATCTATGCATGCGGGATCGTCTGGCAAATGCACTTATACTGAGTTCACCTATAAAGGCATCGGTTAAAAGTTAAACATTGTTTAAATAGTGACATCCCGTTCCGATAATGTAGACTTTCGAAGCATTCGAGAATAGTCTCAATGATGCAGCGAATGTCGTTCCAGATAGCATCTCGACGAGATATTATGAAAATGTCTGGAACGACGTCACTGACGCAGCATTTCTTCGAGATTCTCCAAATACTATTGATAATAATAATGGTGAAATCTTTTTAAACATTGTTTATCTTTTACTCATACAGTATTTAGTAAAGCAACGTTTATAAGTAAAGGGGTAACAAAGAGGCTTACCACCCTTGGTGGCGTGCTGTAAGCTCGTTGACGTATTAATTTTTTTAATTAGACACAGTTTTTGCTTTAATCTTGGTAAATAAATGGGCATGTACTCTGGACAATACATTGTTTTTAACAGCCAATTCAGTTTATATACAATTGTAATTATTTTAGACTATGATATATGAGAGTTAATGTTTTGTTTATGTTGAATTCACGCCATAGCGGTGTATTAATGCAGTGGCGTGAATGCCGCCAGAGCGGTTCAATGGATTCGAATGAAACTTGGTATTTACATAATTTTAGATCTGGAATGACATCCAGACTACTTTTTTGATATCACACGATCGCCGGCCCTGGTAGGTAAACGTGGATAAATAAATTCGGGGTAAAGCACATCAAATATTTGCCAAAGTCAATCATTGACCCATCTAAACATTGAACACATCTCCAAAAACAATTTATGGAACCACAATAAGGACACGAGAATGGCCAACTTTTATGTAAATATACAACAGAGCGTCCCGCGGCTACGCGACATGGAGGCAAGTAAGTCTTTAAATACCTACTGAACTTTGTAAAGTTTTTTAAAAGGTTCAGTCATAAATGTGTCCTCTGCCCCTACACATTTCGTAGGCTTTGGGCATTGAGTTACTCTACATTTATTGAGGACCTAGCGTATCGTAGGATTTTTTGTGAATACTGTTTTATGCCAAGATCAAATAAAATTCCCGAAAATAGAATGCTATGCATGGTTGGTCTGGTTTTGGTGAGTAAGTACTATTTTTTGTCAAGATTAAATGAAATAGGTTATATGTACTTTCTACCGGCTACTTTGTTATCTGGGTATGACGCGAGCGATGCCGCGAGCGAAGATTTTCATATAATTGAGACTTCATCTTAATTGATCTTTTTATTTCACTGATTTTTCATTGTTTGCCTTTGAAAGTAAAGTGTTCGATATTTGAATTAGTTGAACCCCGCGCAGTCCAGCCGTGAGACACTCTGTATAAATAGCACACCTATATTCAAGACGAATAAACCAGTAGGTAAAGAAGAAAGCCAAGACAGAAAGGCGTCAGGTCAACGAAACCAAGCTACATTGTGCTCAGTTTTAAATTGCTCAATTAATTTAATTAAACCAATGCACCTACATGGTGCCTTCAAACCTCGATGAGTTTAAAATAATATTTTTTTGAAACACAAGTGCCAAGTTCACGTTTGCGTTAATGATTAGCACATGTCAATACTCGTGCTCGCGATAAAGGAAAATGAAAACATCATAAATAAAACTGGTCAAGTGCGAGTCGAATTAACATCGAATTTGTCTCGTCGATTCGAATTTTATTATTTGTTGTTAAAACTAAAACTGAAAAATTCTACTCTCTACCTTTTAGGTTTCATGAGATAGGAACAGCCCACTGACAGACGGAAGGACGGACAGCGGAAGCTTAGTAATAGGGTCCCCTTGGCACCCTTCGGGTACGGAACCCTAAACGGATTATGGCTTGATTTATTTATTCTATAACAGGTTCCTTTTTTACGGCCTCGGTGGCGTGGAGGGCGATTGCTCGGTAGAGGCGCAAGAGGCGCGGGTTCGATTCCCGCTGCGGAAGAAATGTTTGCATGATCT
Source organism: Scotopteryx bipunctaria (assembly GCA_949320045.1). Taxonomy (NCBI): domain Eukaryota; kingdom Metazoa; phylum Arthropoda; class Insecta; order Lepidoptera; family Geometridae; genus Scotopteryx; species Scotopteryx bipunctaria. The sequence continues at coordinate 5,191,552 of OX439440.1, forward strand.
GTAAATATTTCTTCCGGGTCTGGCTGTTGTGGTATCATGGTACTTGTAGTTTCTGATACCCACGACACAGGAAATCCTAGTGTGGGATCAGGACTACGTATGTGACAGTTGGGTGTTATTTATTATGCTTTTAACTTATGTTGAAAATCGGTCAAAATACCAAATCCCCTCTGAATGATCAGAGAAAAATCGGATCGTATTTATCGAAACCTCCGGTATGCCAGTCGAATCACACTTGACCGATCCTTTCCATTATAATGTTAAAGGTTTGTAGCTTAGCTTGCATCGACCTCCGTGCTCCGCCCTTATAGCGACAGGTGGAGTAAGACTGAAGGAAGAAAACCCTGCCGCTACTCCGATGCAACAATACGGTGATATGACCCTCATTGACCAAAGCTCGTGTCCGAATGATAATAAGCTTGCTACTGACTGACTGTGCAGTCTCGCGAACCAAGTGCACGCTTAGTCAGAACGTGCCTCACTCGAGGCAAACTGCGGGCGAGGAACGTCTTAAGTAAGCGAGCACTTGTCTTGCGCGTTAGCCTCTCGAGGCTGCTCGTTCAGTCAATATGCAGCTATTCGTTTTTATGAGCCGTGCGTAGGGCCGATGCGGGCCAGTCCACCCCACACGGCATGGTAAGCATACAACGTCGAAAAAGTTTCTAAAAATTAAAATTACCGCAACTGGTTATAAATATCCCGGAGCATTTGTAAGTGGCTGGTAATCCCGTAATGAATCTTGTATAGAATACCCATGAGAGCTGAAAAATATGAAGGTGTTGAGGGGGGTGTATACGTAATTCTGTCACAATCAGTTCCTCTTTGAAAGTGTCGAATATGGCGGCTTTTATAAAGCCGCCATATTTGACAGCTAATTTATAGAAAATAATGATTGCAACAAAAGATACATAATCGCATAGCGAAACAATTCTATTTGCAGCTTGTCCCTTTTTTAAGTTTGTCCACTAATTCTTCAATGTAAACAAATTGTAGATATGTGTCCCCATTTTTGGAATCCTTTTACGTTCTATTAACATTTTGCCCACTTTCGTTCATTGTCCGCCCCCTTTTTTTAAACGTTCATAATTCGTACTGGATGCAAAATTAGATTGATTTTTAACGAAAAATCAATCTAATATTTTTCTTTAGAAAAAAATTATGATTCCTAATTAAATTTGCCTAGTTAGTTATTTTAATACTTAAGCATTCGGCCCTAAATCTTTGCCCTTTTAATTGATCGAACGAGCGAAGTTCTCAGTACCAACTTGGGCTATTTGGCGTTGTATATGTATGTATATTTGTGGATTTGTTTTTTGGAGTATAACTTCCAAAAACAAAAAAAGTTTTTACAATTACATCGAGTGGGGTGTCATATTGAAAGGGCTTATACAATTAAAAACGGTTTTTATTTTTATTCTAGGATGTATAGTTTTTGAAATACAGTGAAATAAAACACGCCAGAAGTCTTTTGTCAAGTCTTTCTGAATTAACCCCATACAAACAAACATCGCCTCTTTTTTATAAAAAATAAAAGTCAATGTGTCACGTTATTGTGTACTTAGTCTTTTTTTAACTAGAAGGATAAACTTTGGACTAGCTTGGCTCACGTGGTTTCGCTTTCTGTTTCGGTTCTCGCTTATGTTACTTGTTTGATATGCCACCGTAAAATTGGAAATACAGTTAGACTATAATCTTAGATCGTAACTGTCGAACATCGGCTTAGATCGAAATTAGTAGGTTATGTTAGTAAAAACCGACACGCGAGGCGAGCGAGCAGAGCGAGCATGCCGCCGAAGCACTACAAAATTAAAGCAGGTAAATTGTAAGCAGTATGTTACGGTTCACAATCTTTTAACAGTTTACATTCTCGCGATATAGATTATAATCTAACGGTATTTACAATTTTAAGGTGACAGATACACCTTAAGGGGAGAATCAGAATACCCCCCAACATTCCACAACCACAACTCAAGGATATTTTGCTCCAGGATTATGGGAATTAAATTAGGAATATTGTGTATTAAGTAGTAGTAGAAATAGTAGAAGTAATGTCGCGCAGGGCATGACAAGAAAGCGCCACTGCGTCTCCCACTGTAGGCCGCACCTGTCAATGACGCTATAAAAATATAAACAAAAGATTTCATAAGTGTATTTCGATTAAATAGAAGTAGCTTTAAAGCGCCCTCGAGAAAACTCACCTTGTAGGTAGGCACGGTCTGTCTCATAAAAACATAAATTAGACATTGGGTCATATATTTTGTTGCACAAAGAACGCATAATACATTTTTCTACACAAAATGCACACCTACTAACGTCGAAAAAGTCAACATACTAATTTTTTCATAAATTTCAGGACTTACTTATTCGTGTGACTAGTTCTTTCGAACCAGTGTGATGAAAGGATTTAAAGTGTGCCTCAAAGTCTTATAAAAAATTACGGAGAAGTGGAGATTATTTTAAACCAATAGATTCAGAAAGTAAAATAAATAAATTAAAAATACTCTTTTAGTGCAGTTTTTTTAATTATGGCACTCCATAAAGTAAGAGATGTCTCCATTAGATAAGTGCATTAGTAGTAAATCAATACCTCATATTTAATTTTAGCATTTTTATGAGACAAATCGAAATATTAACACTACATGTCGCTAAGCCGAAGATAATAGAAAAAAAAATGAGTCATTGGACGTTGTTTAGCAGAAGACAAAGTCAGAGTATAAAGTTTGAACTTTCAACATGAATGATAAAAAAACACATAATTTTGTCTCCTAGCCAAAACTACGTCCATTGAATTGGACCCTTTGCATTTTTCATAGTCAACGAGTCGTCGAAATTCATACAAATACCAAATACGCGACAGCAGCGCTTTTCTGTCGCGAAGTTTGTGATATGTCTGAATTCCGAGACAAGTAGCACACGAAAAATTCACTTAGGCGTCACCAGTAACCCGTGGCCATCAGGCGACTGGCGATGTCTGCTCGAGCCCCAAGTACGATAGATACAATTCGCAAGAAAAACCCTTTACTATGGCGGAGCTATACCTGTCGTGATACTTACTCTCCTCATGGCGGATACCGGTTCCAGTCAGGGTCCATTGGGTGAGGATGCCGAGAAGAGCGATGCAGGGCAAAAAGCAGAGCAGAAGCCAGGACGTCAAACATGGTGGAAAAATGAAGGGCACCCGTTTTATGCGCTCTACGACCTAGGGGAGAAAGATCACGTAAAATTTTTTCCACTTTGGTCAAAAACTCTTATGCTCTTACCTATTTCGCCTACGATAATTCCTAAATTCATATCTAACACCTATTTAGTAGGCAGATAATTTTAACGAATGCTGAAAAATAAACAAGGACTGAATTGAATCTCTTTTTAACGAAGCTCTAAATTTCCATCTTCAAATGATACTTGAAATCAATTTCAATTCTAACATCAATTTTTATATTGAATAATTGAATCATATTTTACAAGAGGTTTGTGTATTCGGAATATCCGATACGAATACACAATATTAATTAAAGCATAGGCTTTACTCTTTTTTGAACTTCAATAAAATATCGTTTTCCATAGGAGCGCGCATGAGAGCCAACAATTCATTAATAAAAATGAAATACATCGATCTGAATTATACAAATAGGTACCAAATAAAGAAATTGTATATTTCGTAGATTGCATTTCACGGAGTTCAAAGTAAAATAAATAAACGACTGAAAATATCAGATGTAAATTGGAGACTTTTGCACGCTGTAGGTAGGTAACGTCTGTATGTGCATCATAATTTAATTGTCAAGTACAAAGAAATTATATCGCACCTCTGTTTAAATTTCGTTTGTAAAATCAAATCAAATAAATCAACGAAGATATGCTGCTGCACAATTAATTGGGTAGTTCTTTTGTCTCAATTTTAAAAGTCCCTTGTTAGTTGATTCTAACACTAGCAGCAATAGACAAAAAAAATCTATGGAAAACTAAATACAATATTATAATACTCCTTTAAGTATTACGTTGTAGAGAAAAAAATCATACATGTTTAAAACACATTCAAATACTTTTCAAGTACTCACCCAAATCACTGTAGCCCAATTATTGAGTAAGAAGTCAAGGGACAAAAAGATGTAAGTGGATCCAGATACACTGGTACAGATGATGAACATACCTAAAACGAATACACTGTGTTAATAGTGGAATAATATTAAACTAAATGTTGCTAATTTTAAAACTAGATCTTTTGATCTGCCAATACACCTCCAAGATCCCAATTGATGTTTTATTTCCCTAGATCCCAATTGATTTATTTGTTTATAACTGTGTAATTTTTTTTAATTTTTTATAAGTATTTGTGAAAATAAATAGTTTATTTCTTTGTTACAGATAGGTACTCGATCTACGCTACGTGTTACCATTCATTCATAGATTCATTTTCATTCCATACACTAGATTATTAGAGATTTTCTGTTGTATTCATTGTCCAATTTACGAAAACCACAGAAACAGTGAAACCAGTTTAGAAGCTACACTATGTTCAGTTTGAACGGTGAAATCGGCCCTCCATATTATCTGCGTAACAATACTCGAACGATTCGAACTATCTACAGTAAAGACCTATTTTCATCAGCGCTACGTGAAATTCCTTTCCAAAGCTCTGATTAAGCGTGAAATTTTAATTTCCAAATATTCAGCAGAATTAATTTGGCGTAAAATCACGGCTCACACACTCCATAACTGGAACTCATTATCAGCCTAGTAAAATAATATCAGTTCCGATAAATAACATCATTTATTCCTTTCACGACCTCGGTGGCGTGGCGGGCGATTGCCCGGCAAAGACGCAAGAAATGCTTGCATGCTCTGTAAATATTTCTTCCGGGTCTGAGTGTTGTGGTACCATGGTATTCGTAGTTTCTGATACCCACGACACAGGGAATCCTAGTGTGGGCTCTGGACTATGTATAATGTACCAATACCAATGTCCAACTTCCATTTCCGTGTACCAATTTCCATGGAAAACACTGTTTATGCATTGCTGTTTGTTTATTGACACAAAGTAAACATTTCTATTTCATTTATAATGTAACAAATTAAACAAGAACAAACAATTGAAGTAAGGAGCAAATAACAGTTGAGCTATAAATAAATATTAAAGTAAAATATAAATTGAGGTAAAGAGGATAAGTTATCATAGTATCTTACGTACCCTTTTTGAAATACACATTGAGCACAACGCAGATGATGACAGTCATGACGAGGATCAAAGCAGTCTGCATGTACTGCAACAAATATTTCTAGATACAATACATATAAAAAAATCAATTCTACAAATCCTTTTAAACAAGGTCAGACTACTTGTGGCTCTACCCACCCCATTAGGGGTACGGGCGTCATAATATTCATACAGAATCAGATATATCATCAGCATCTTCCTTCCCTTATTCCACTCTGTTTGGGTCACTCTTCTTCCACTCCCCTCTGTCAGCCGTCATCTCTGCACTCACTCCTTTCTTAAGCATGTCGTCTTTCACACAATCTATCTACTTTCCTTTGGCCTACAACTTTTCAATCGCCATTTTCCCAGCCAGCTCTGGACCGCAAGTGCACCTACTCCAACAAGAAAAATGTCGTCTGTAAATAGCATACACCAAAGTGCTCTGCTCACTCTCTTCTCTCATTTGTCGCGCTACAACTTTCTCCCAAATCTATATACTATGTGACATGAGCTTTATTCCTCTAAAGTTGTTACAGACCTGTAAGTAACCCTTATTTTTAAAGATTGGTACCAGCGAACGGTCGCACCATTCATCCGGGATCACCTCATCTTGTAATAACTTGTTGAAGAATAAAGTAAGCCACTTCCATCCATTCATTTTTAAAAACTTCCATACCTCAGCTGGTATGTCATCGGCTTTACCGCTTTTCCATTCTTCATACCTTGCACAGCTAATTTTAGTTCATCCATGCTCACCTCTTTCACCAAACCTATGTTTGATGGGAAATTCTCTAGAACACTTCACTTCAGTCATTCTCTTTGTTCATTAACTTTTTGAAATATCCTATCCACCTTTCTTTCATCTCTTCATCCTTGGTGATACTACTTCATCTTTAATGATTTGAATAATATCTCTTTTACTCTCTTTACTCTTCCCTTTCTTTAGCTATTTGGTATAGATCTTTTTGTACGCTCAGGCTTTCATATGTTTTATACAATTTATCTTTCATGCCTACATCCTCTTGTTTTGCCATTCCTTAAATGCATTCTTCTTTTCATTCAAAACCTTTTGGACTTCTTCATTCCACAACCACGTATTCTTAACTATATTTCCTTTCCCTTTTGTTTTCCCAGAAACAACCTTCGCCACACTTCTTATACAGAATCAAACATATCTTGAGAATAATACGTTGCAAAAACTAAAAACAAAACCGACTTCAATGAAAAATAAATCAAAACCTCCTTGATGCTATCATATAGAAATTAGCAGGTAGTTGGCGTTTAGATAATATATCAGGATGTAGGTGGCTATCGACACTCATTCGAATAAAATTGAGAAAGAAAATAAGTAGGTAAGTTCTCATTTTTTAATATTTCTTAAAAAGTATTAATCCCTCATACATAATTTATATGGGACCACCTTGGGACCATTCTCTATACATCAGTGAAGTAATCATCAAAATCAATTCATGATTGGCGGAATAATGGCGTAACAAACATACAAAATAACTTAAAAAAAAACATACATATTGAGAAAATCCGCCTTTTTGAAGTCGGTTAAAAATAATAACATTTTATAAATTAACAAAAAACTAACTTCAATTAGGATCAGGAATAATCTTTTTTTCTCTTATAGAACCTAAAATGTAAATGGCGTTTCTTTTGGATCAACGTACCACTAGACTAACGAACCACACCAGCGAAAGAATCTTCAAAATCGTTTAAAATTTCCGGTGATATTTGACCTACATACACATTCATACAACGAAGTAATCAGGCGAATTGGGAACTGCTTCCTGATGTCGAGTTAAAAATGATTGTCCCAATTCAAAGTGTTCTCTTGGTGTATCTTATTGCAAAAACTTAATTACGAGAGCCATCAAAAGCCAACAAAAGCTGCCTGCACTATGTCAATTATGAAGTTCGCGGTATGTTAAAAACTTATAATTTGCGGAACATCAAACTGCGGATAATAATTATAACTTGGGCTTAATAATTATAGGCGGATAATAATTATAGTATTTTAAAGGTGCGCGCGACTTTAAATGTATTTAAAAATAAGTACAGCTACCGATCTTGAGTAAATCGAAACATCGATATTTTTATGTTGTTATTCAATATATACAGGGTGTTACAAAACTACTCGTAAAGCCGAAAGGAGATTAAATGGGCCCTTATAACGAGTCCATTCACAATATTTAAGAACCCCAAAAAAAATGTTATTTTCACTGATGTGCAAACCCTATTTCAGTAAAATTAAAGAGTAAACTACGCAGAAGGTACGAAGGCAGCCGTCGCTGTTCAGTGGGGGGTCTACCATCGATAAATCGTTGCCGATACAATTCGCGAGCACGATTTAAATTGCTATCTTCATGGCCTACACATAACATCATATCGTAATATTCCAAGTTAAAAAGCATCGTTATTTTGCAAAATATGTTGGGAAAAAAACTCGAAACTGTTGTTATCGATTAGAAGACATATTTTTTTTTCCAATTTGACATTTTTTGAAGCCAGTACTTGAGTATAATGACATCCTTGTATTGAGGTAGCAAACATTTATGAATGAAAAATAGAAAAACTATCAAAGTAGACAATTATAGGTAAAATAGGTACATATGCCTTTCTGTTTAATAATCTGGTACCCTGACATGACAGCTTACTAGGGTTGACAAAATTTTTGGCTTTGATAATTAACTATATTTTTTACGAGGTATTTTGTAACACGTTGTGTATCATATTCTAATACCAACATTTCATTGACATCGATAATTTTAACGCATCTCTACTCCAATGCACCCTTACAATTTCAAAGGGATTTGCGTGAAATGCGGCCTTTAGAATTTGGAGTTACATCTACTAATTTGATTGGATTACTCTCATGCTTCATAGCTGTATAGAGATAATGTAATAATAATAGAGGTAATGTTGCGAGCAGTGCCTATCAGTCGGATGACAAATATATCAACTTTTCTATTCGATTACTGACAAGTCAAAACTGTAAAATAAGTAAAAAAACTGACAAGACTCAAATGTAACCATGTAGACGATGGAAAATTAACAATAGGGAACATGGGTAGTTATTTTATTTAGTTTTCTTAAAGTTTTAAGAATGATAAAAAGATACCAAAAACGAAAAAATTATAATATGCATTTTCTTTTTATTTAATGCAAATCAAAAATTGGCATTACGAAGTTCGCGCTGACTTACTGTCTTGATGTAACGCCACACCATAAGAAGTAAACTTTTCATGGCGCGTGAATATTATTTGTTTATAATATACTCAGACCAAATAAAAAGAAAAGACCCCGGGCCGCGAACAACAAAAGTGAAGAGCTACCTTTTTATCTATGTATGTGTCGAAGGTTTTAAGGTTGTGTGTTCCAAGTAACCTAAATTCATAGTATAATATGTAATTAAGAAACGATGCTATTTGAAGCACTTACAAGTGAAAAGTGATTCTGTGAGACTTTTTATGTGATTTGCTGCTGTTTTTACAAGTTTTCACTACACAGGAAGGCATAATTCTCTTTTTAAGACTCGTGACGTACTGAGAGCGATGAGCATGGTTTTAGTGTAGGTATGTGCGTGAGCTTGTATGTTTACTTGTAGAAGCACGGTTTTGTGTGGCTTCACTTTTGTTGTTCGCGGCGCGGCGTCGTCTCTTTTTATTTGGTCTGAGATAATAAAATAAGAAATAAATATAATTTCAGTTTTATAAATCACACTTTTTTACGACAAAGACTAACTTTTCAACCAGTAGCTTCACACATTTTTCCAATAGGAAGTCACTGATGTGATTGGAAGATTCTCCAGATCTTCTATGCATCTATAATAGAAATGCTGCGGCATGTTTACAACCTCCGTAAGAAGCTGCACAATCATGACATTAGCAAATTAGAAAGTACTTAGTTCTAATATGCTTCTTTCCGTCTCCTTGGTATTTTATGTTCAGGAGTTACACTTTGTTTCCCCTTTTTATCTGAACAAAACTGCGTTATCTCCTAACTCTTATCGAGCTAAAAATATAACGAATAGGAAATTAATGTTTTCTTGTCTAAGAAATGTACTGTAAATAATACATAACCTCACTTCAACTCCACTTACCGGATAAGCTTTTTTGCTTTAATTTCCTTTCACATGAAAAAACAAAGTTTTCCATTAAAAAAACCGCACCATGTCCATATTAACCTTAGGAAAGTTTCACATGGAGCCCTTTTCTATTTTATAGATATTTTTAATGTTTAAAACATTAGGTTCTGGAATAACATTTAAGCTAATCTTAATCAACCCCTAAGAGGGTTTAATAGGCTGGTAAAGTTTCCATAGAAAATTTTATTTCTTGATTCGATTTGCTCAAAACTCGGTACTAAATTAACTTTAAATTAAATAATAAAACATATATATTTTTTTTCAAAATAACCTGGGTTCAAGGTAGTTCTCAAGTTTGTATGGGAACTTTAAACGGGGTGGTGCGATTTACTTGAAATTTCGCCTGAAGGGTTCCGTACCATCGTACATTTGTATATGAATATGTATTTCTTATGCAAAATGTAACACGCTTCTTATATGAGGACCCTGTAATTTTTTTATTATTTTGTACAAATTAGTAAATTTTAAATCGTTTGAAAAAGAAATACACAAAAATATGTACAACAAGTCACTCGACTTATCCAATTACTAACCTCGCCTCGTGTTGCTTAACTTCAGAGATCAATTTTTTTTATAGGGCCCTGTTTTATTTATTTTTACTCGTAGTATTTATGGCGGCAATAGAAAAACATACTCTCAAAATTTCAACTCTCTACCTATTACGGTTCATGAGATACAGATTGCTGACAGACAGACGGACAGCGCAGGCTTAGTTTGTATGTATGTACGTATGAGCTAGTGGTCAACTGTAGTAATAGGGTTCGTTAGCACCCTTCGGGTATGGAACCCTAAAAACAAAATTATTGGGCACATATTTTAGGGATTTTCAATAAAACCCTCAAAAAGGGGTATCAATGTTTGTATGGGAACTTTTTGATGGGCGTGCGATTAGCTTGAAACTCGGTATGGATACTTTAAACACAAAATCAATGAACACGTGTTTTAGAGTTTTTCAAAATAACTCTCAATAAGGGGTAAAATGGGGTGTCAAAATTTACAGGTAAACTAGTCTTATGCTGGGGCCACATTAATGGGATTCAGCAAAGCTTCGCGTTTTGTGTCTTGTCTGAATGGCTGAACTTGCCACTATAGGACAAGTCCGCCGAATCCGATGTGGCCCAACATTAAAATAAATATTTTATTAATATTAACCACTATCATTACAGAATTATTGTCATATAATTTCTGAATATAATTTTAGCACAAGTTTCCCATTGAGTGCTTCTATGATTACCAGTTGTCCAAATAAATATGTTTTCATTGTAGAAATTTTCACAACTCAAAACTCGAGCTCAATTGGAAAATATTTTTCGTATATGCTGCTGAATATTTTCTATACCTATCACATATTTTATTCCACAAAATAAAAATAATCTCTCTTTGATCTTCTGGCTTTGCAATCAAAAAAATATCCTGTAAAAAACTGCGGAGTGGGTTATAGTCCGACCAATTATTATACGAACGGAATTGACATTTTGTGGGCTCCATCATTTTTTGGAATCGGTTATATAAAAAAGACAAATACGAGTACTATTTTTGTCACAATGATGAATCGTGGAAATATGTAATTGACAGCAAAACCAGGCAACCGTGGGCCAATATATTCGCGATCGCTGTAAATAAGATTTTCTACGACGCAAATAACAAATTTCCTACAACTATATTAATAGTGAAAGGTGTACTTCACAACAAAATCAGTCAACCGAGGGCTAATACATTCGCCATCGATGTGAATAAGATTTTCCACGAAGCAAATAAAAAAATCCTGCAACTACTTAGTAAACAATATTTTTATTTTTATGCAGACCTGAGAGTTTATTGATTTAAATAGTAGAACGCCCTGCGACTTTATCTGCTTTGTTTGTTTTATACGTGGAAACTTGTATCTTTCCGCTGCGTTCTCTAGGAGCTTAACTTCGGAACTTCCTTTCTTTGTGCGCCCATACACCGTAAGAGGAATACTTGTATAGCATCCAAGTTTCATGTTTCTAAGACTTAAACTATAAGTCTTAGATGCGCGTTGATTTTCAGTCAGTTAGTCAGTAACATAAGACTTTTATATTATACTAGCTTTCGTCAGCGGCTTCGCTCGCGTGGTATTCGGACAAAAAGTAGCCTATATGTTATTCCAGCACACAAACTATGTATATTCCAAGTTTCATTTAAATCCATTCTGCCTTTACGGCGTGATTGAGGCACAAACATACATCGTCACATCCTCACATCCTCACAAACTTTCGCATTTATAATATTAGTAGGATATATGAAAATCTTTTTTTTTTAAAGCTAGCAACTCTCAAACATCAAGCCCTTTTATTTGATACCAAACAAGAGATATGATTACATAACTAGCTAATTACATAACTAATATTTTTTGGGTGAGATACTCGCACAAAATACAAACAAATTCATGCAAAGTGATTTCGACGTCATAAGGCTATATCATTCTTTCGAAGCAATCATTCACGTTCGTCACCTTTACAACCAAGAGACATCATTTGACACCTCATTTATCAAAATCTCACCAGGAGTTTGTTTAAAAACCTACCACAGGCACCAGTCTCTCACAAAACAGGTTCTGTATAATTTCTGTTACACCTAAAATCTTACTACTGTATAAACGAACCCATGTGAGAGAGAATAATTAAAGATTTTATTATTACTATTAGTTTTGAAGCTACGATGGATTAGATGAACATAACTAACTGCATTCACACATACTATTAAACACTAAACTCTCTTTTTGACTCGTGTAGTCGAGTAAAATCAATATAATGAACTCGCGAACAATCTCTAAAGGAATACTTTATAGGTAGTGGAGGAGTGTAATATCTTTTGTAACAAAATATAATTTCCTAGAAAACAGTAAATACCTTCTAAGAATTCCGTGAATATAATTTCCTCGAACACGGTAAATACCTTCTTCAAAGAATGAATATTTAAGTCGATAAATATGAACCGAGGAAACTATCTTGATAAATTATAAAAGAGACAATAAACTTCTTACAACGATTTTACAGGAAACTTTAAAAGTTGAGACTCTTACGAGTAACTTGATGAAATGCCTATAACCTAATATGTATGTACCTATGTGTAAGGCTAAAAAGCTCTACAGTTTTCTCTTTAAATTTGACAAAGGTTAGCTGGAAGAAAATGATGGTTAGCATTTAGTTCGCCAATATACATGCTTTAATACCATTCACGACTTTCAAGTAACGCTAATCATGGGATTAACCGCCCAGTAACTTGCTCGGCACATCATCTGCCAGTTAGCGTAGAACGGTTAAATGTAGGTATATTTATATATATTACACAGAGTTTGTATTTTTATTGCCGCTATAACAACAACTAATAAAAATAATAAAAAATGGGCCCCATACAAGAAAAATGAAATTAACTTTAGTAATCGACCATGGAAGTTAAGCAACACTAGGCGCGATCGAGTGACTTTTTGCACATTTTTATATTTGTAGTATTTCTTTTTCAAAAGATATAAAATTAATAATAGGTGGTATACAAGAAAAAAATATGTACTCATGAATGATGGTACGAAACCTCCGTATGCGAATTCGACTCGCACTTGACCTGTTTTATATTTTCTTCGTCATATCGTATCTTCGAGACAAGAAACTCTCTCCATCTAATTGGGGCTTAACTCATCGTAGTTCTGAATGGCGCAGCAACAAAAAAATACTATGCGAAAATTTATTTCACAAAAATGAGCAAATGGTTCCTAAGACACTTTTCCTGTACTTTCCTGCCACTTCTCAGACTTCTTCACAGTCTAAGCTGGGCCTCCACTCTCTGTTTCGAAAAACGAAGTTTCTGGAAAATAAAATTATCGTGCAAATCTTACTCTAAGTGAGATCGTTTCGAACATCTTTTTGAACGAATGAACGACATACATTACTTTCGATTTTCGATGTCTTAATTCTACTCTAATTCATTAAAAATGAAATGAAGATCTGAATTTGACGAGGGAAACAAATGTTATTTCGACATACTAGTAATTTCACAGCACGTTTAAACCTATCATTTTTTATTCGTTTTAAAAATTTTCTGTTTTATTTCCAGCGTACGTTTCAAGTTGAACAGTGTTTCGTTGTTTTGCCTATTTATTGAATTACACTTCAGTTTATTGAAGTATAAACCCCAGCAAATACTCTAAATAATACTCTTATAATGGCTTTAAGATGGACTCAAGCCATGGAAACTCTCCGTTAGGAAAGATTAAACTGAAGGCCCTACCAACTTATAATGGCTTTAAGATGGACTCAAGTCATGGAAGCTCTCTGTGAGGAAAGATTAAACCGAGGCGGGAGCTTCATGCAAAGACGGATCAATTCGATCTTGCCAACATTTCCGCTTTGTCTTTTATTGGAAACAACATGCTGATTAAAACCATGTTCGAGGAGGTTTGTCGGGATTTGATTCCGTTGCTGCCTCATAAGCGCAACGTAATTGGCGTCAAACCTGAGATTAAGGTTAAACTGTGATAAGCAGAGTAATAACAATAGGTATAATATACATAAATGCCTTGATTGATGCACATGCAAAAGATTAATGGCTGAAAGATAAAACTACCTGCATGGTTCTGAAAGGCTTTAGTTAATGTAAGTAGGTACTGACATAAATTTTCTGCGCATTCTTAGATTTTCCAATTTGTTTGCATTAAGCTCCGCATACGGGACAGGTTGCATTCCTGTCACTATAAAGTTTCGTCCTCCTCATACGTTATTATCACCTACTACAACTGTTACTATAACAATCACTTTTTTTACTCAAAACTATCGTTGATAACTCAAAACTAAAGTTGAAAGAGACGCATTTTGAAGATGAATAAATAAAATTAAGAATATCAACAACACATAAAAAACAACCATAATCTACAAAATAATCGTAATTCAGCATTTCTCTTTTATTTGCCCAAACAATTTTTCGGCGTGTCCCGAGAATTTAAGAATGAATAACTTGTCTGCTTGTGTATAGAACCATTATTAGTATTTAGATTAACATAAAATGTTATGAATATTAATTAATAAAATACAAACCATCGAATTTTCCAATATTTGAAAACTTGTATCAGTGATCCAATCCGGCACGTCAAACTTAATTACTTTGATAAATAACAATGTAACGTTACGGAAATTTTGGTTTTAAGTCGTTTTATAAAGTAAATTGGTCCAAATAATTATATGACTATAGTAATTTAGTTTGAAATATATTAAATAAATTAACTTTTAAACTTGTCCCGGAAAAAGTTCCAAAAGTGGATTCCACTTTTTGTTACCCATTTTAGACGTTTTAGAGCTAAAAAAGTTCCCATTTCGGCATATAATTTTAATTTGGCAACATTTCGGCTGCCATTTGAAACCGCCATTGCAAAATTATGCCAGCTTTGACAACTTCAAGTAACTGATCTGTTTTATCCGTGGCACATACATCGGAACTCGCAATTGGTGTCAACCGATTATATTGTTAGGCCTGGGAGCGCATCACTCCGGTCGCGATATACGAATGCATCATAGTATACTGATTAGACAAAATACATACAAATTATCACTCCGGTATCCATAATAGGATAGGTAGAGCCACAAGAAAACTTGCAGCCACCCCTGATTCAAAGTCCCAAGATGGATATGGTGACAGGCATCTAATATATGAGCGATGGTCTATAATGTTGCAGTATCTAACATATATTTACAGCCTAGAAAGGGTTCAGAACAAGTTGGTAAAGCATTTAAACTATCGGTGTCATCGTGGCTTTGTTACTGATTATCAAGAATCTTGTCAACATCATCGTCTTCCTACCCTTGACAATCGTCGAAGTTAGCTGACATAGTGTTTCTGCATGGTTTATGCAACGGCTACATAGATTGTCTAGAACTAGAATCGAATGTCTTACGATTCTGTGTACCAAAAATCTCTTGGCCGTCTCCCACTCTGTCACTAACTTGCCCAGAATTATTTAGTCAGTCGGTTACATCGAAACTATAATAAAATATTCTGTGGCATATTCAGTTGCAAGTCGGATTTCAAGCGGGAAGTAATCCAATATTTGAAGTAGGTACGACAATTATTGAACTCTGAATTAACTCTGAATTGAATCTGTTTATATAGTTATCTGTCTGTTTATATAGTATAGTATTCTAGTATAAATGTTATATAATATTTAACTTTAGTTTATTAATAGAGATAGAAACGTATTTAGTGACTGTCGACATAGTTACTAATTACATCCATAAAATGTAAGCCCGTTATTTGCTGTATGTTAAATATATATAAGATATAAATATTTTTATTTTAATGAGATTTTAATTTAAGAGCTGTGGGCTTGTTGAGTATATAAATAAATAAAATAAATTAAATGTTGGGGAGTGTAGGTGCCATCCCTTAGTCGATAGTTACGACATGCTCGGGAAGAGAAGTAGCTGGGCGCATTCTAGGTTTTTTCTTTATTCCCAGTCCCTACGGTCCTTGCGGTCAAGTGCGAGTCGAATTCACACTCGAAGGATGCAGTACCATCGTTCATGTACACTATTTTATACTTTGTTTTATATAATTATTTGTTGTTTTATCGGTAACAGAAAAATACACACTGCGAAACTTTCAACTGTCTACCTATTACAGTTCATGAGATACAGCATACAACCCGCTGACAGACGGACGGACAGCGGAGGCTTAGTAATAATAGGTTCCCGTTGGCACCCTTCGGATACGGAACCCCAGGAAAATACTCATCCAACAAGATAAAAGTAGCAAGGTGGTACCTACAAATAGTACAAAATAAATTCGGAAGATAAGTAATATTATAAATGCGAAAGTAACTCTCTTTTCACGCCTAAACTGCCGAACAAATTTTAATGAAATTTAGCTTCCATCCCGGGGAAGGACATAGACTACTTTTTATTCTGTAAAACAATCCCAAAATTATATAAAAAATGATGATGTTAAAAGATAACCAGGATAACGCATGAATACTTCTTAGACATTAATTTATGGCAAGGCATAAATTAATATAATATTTTGATAATTGTCATTCATATCAATCAGGTCGTCAGCAGGTCTCTTTTTCTTGCATGGCTGAGGGTAAGTGCCTCAAGCTGTAACGATTTCATGATTTTTGATTTGTTAGATTTATCTCCGCTCCAATTAACAAAATAACTGCTTAATAAAACATTTGAAAATTTAATTTATTAATTCTAAAGCGGTACGAAGTTCGCGGGGTCAGCTAGTTGTATATAAAACCGATATTAAACAACTGAAACAAGTCACAATCTAGCTATATATATTATAAATATAGTTTTTCACTTACCGTAGCAGGAACATGTTTGTCGAAGGTGTTGTTGTACAGCGCCAAGCAGACTGTTCCGAGGATCAGACCATTTTTCAAACCTGATACCAATACGCCCACGTGATGAATGAGCATAGATATCAGCCCAAACAGCAACCCGGCGAGACAGGCCACCAATGTCGCATACAAATCTATAAAACGTTCAGCTTCGATTTACAAAACCAAAGTCAATAACATAATTATGAACATATATCACATTAGTACATTTATTGATCAGTGAATAGACTAAGCTGCCACACCGTCGACGATTAGAGAAAAGCGAGTTGAGCGAAAGTCTCTGAGTGGGTTCTGTCTGTACTCGCCAAGCGAACGTAGAGTTTTTGACATGGGACTTACGTCTGCTGTAAGTTTCTTGAGTGAGAAAATATTCAATAGCTTATCGTTTCTTCGCCGGCGGTCTGACAACTGCCTAAGATTAGAGAGACGGCCTCGGTGGCGAGGCGGGCGATTGCTCGGCAGAGACGCAGAGGGCGCGGGTTCGATTCTCGCTTCGGAAGAAATGTTTGCATGTTCTGCAAACATATCATCCGGGTCTGGGTGTTGTGGTACCATGGTACTCGTAGTTTCTGATACCCACGACACAGGGAATCCTAGTGCGGGGTCAGGTCTATGTGACTGTTGGATGTTATTTATTTATTTATATTTATTATTAGATTTTAATACTAACCATGATTGGCATTGTGGATATGTTTTTCTTGGATGCACATAAGGTAGACAATAAGACCAGCGAAAGTGAATCCTATTGCATACATTGATGTCTTGTAGTAACGATACCCTAAAACAACAAGGATAATTTCAAAGATCCTCTATATATATAGGGGGGAGGGAGGGATAGGGCAGAGTTTTCCACGCTTGGCTTGTTCTTCACTCTATACGAAGACACCTTTATCTTATAAAAAATCTACGAACCAGGTGCTCAGCCCTCCGGGAGACAGACTGAGAATAAATCAATTGACCTACACAAAACATTAGGTGATGTATCCTCTTATAATAGGTAGTAAAATAAATATACATAATGTGTATGAGTATGAGTGAGAAAACCACTTACCGCTACTAAACAGCATGACCCCTAGAGCAAAGTAAGTGGTAGCCAAAATGTAAAGGAATTTTTCATCGGCAAATTTCGGAGGTTGACATAGCTTCGGGACGCTGAGTTCGGAGGAGCCGAATATCTCGGTTGCACCGCGTGGAGACATGGTCGTCATCGGGAATTTGAAGTTCTGGTTCGCGAAATAGAACCGGTGGTAACCTCTTCTGGCGCCAGGAAATAGCGGGTTGAAATTGTACGTTACCGGTGGGAGGGTACGTTTGATTGGCTCGCAGCAGTCTGAAAAGAAGATCATATTTAGTTACAGTTTTATTATAAGTATAGATCTGCACATTTGCCTTTTAATAAGTTTGTGCTTAGAAAGATATTTTTACATTTAAAGGTAGGTAACATATATTATTCCCTAATGGTATGGGCAGAGCCACAAGTAATCAAAATTAAACTTGCAGCCACTCCTGATTTAAAGTCCCAAGATGAATATGGAGAACCGTGATCAGCCCATCGCCCATATAGATGGTCTACCATGTTGGGGAGGACACTATCCTTTAGTCGACTTTTACGACAAATTTTTTTTACTAAACTTTTATTTTCAGCAATTTTATTGAAACATTATCAACTCAAAGCTTCCACGTAAAAAAACGAGATTCTTATATTTTTATTGAGCAATGTTTACAATTCTGGTACATTATTCTGTCAAAAACGTATTATGAAATGATTGAGTCGGCCTGTTACTGAGTGTTATAGTGTTTTTTTTAACTGGGACAGTATGGGGAAATCCAAAACCAGAAGAGATACAGGAAAAGTGTCTTAGGATCCATTTGCTCTTTTTTGTAAAAACAATATAGTATTTTTTGGCCAAGCGCCAATTAGCCATAAGTAAGTAAGTTCGTTGGTGACTAGCTCATAGCACAAGAGTGACGGAGTTTCTAGGCCGCCTAAAGGCCTCCATCATGGCTTAACGACTTAAAAGCCGGGACCGACAATTAAACTTGGCCTCCGAAGCACGGAAGCGCTCAGCTGGTAATGCCACTTGTGACCACGCACAACGTTGCCTAACTTCAACGATCAATCAAGAACGTCTAAGCAAGCTACGCACGAGCGAGTTGGCCATGAAAATGGGAGAGGATGCAAAAAATAATTTATGCTTATCGACTCAGTTACTTGTAAGGATCATTTCATCAATCAGAATTGGCTGCAAGGTTTCTGTTTACTTGTTGGCTCTGCCTACCCCATTAGGGATATAGGCGTGATAATATGTGTGTATGAACGTATGTACGCAGAGTCAACAAATTATATTTTTTATGGGTAACTCACGCTTGACCTAATAATTACCGTGCCAAAATTAAGTTCACATAAAAGGACCTTCTGGTTCCTTAGAAAGTTTCCCTCCTGTCGCGAAAGCGAAGAGTTTCACAAAGGTTGTCGGGTTCACTCGGGTTAGATCGGGTCGTTATCAGTAGGCGAGCGCGCACAGGCGGCTCGCCGCGCCGGCCGATCTAACATTCTGTTACGAGACGACAAGCGAGGCACATCGGTGAGTGATTTTGACTTACACAGTGCAAGCAAATCCAGATAAGTTGTCACCGATGTTATGTACCCATGTATGAGCTAGTGTACCTAATTACCAGAAGTGTTAACCGATGCGTCGGTCTGTTGCGAACAGATAGATCAGTAATCAGAGAGCGAGGCTCGGGGTGGCTATAGGGGAGGTTGGAGGCCACACGGGGATAAGCCCCATAATACTTACGTTAAGTCAAGTAATGCTGATGGAACAGCCATCACCTTTAAGATGCTGATGGAACAGCCATCACCTTAAGATCCTGATGGAACAGCCATCACCTTGAGTAAAATCCTGATGGAACAGCCATCACCTCAAGTAAGATCCTGATGGAACAGCCATCACCTTGAGTAAAATCCTGATGGAACAGCCATCACCTCAAGTAAGATCCTGATGGAACAGCCATCAAGCCAGGTGGAACAGCCACCAAGTAAACGCATAACCCGCTAACATAGATTTGCATAAGTACATCAACACAGTATATTCGTCATAACAAGTTTTTTTTTGTACTTGACGACATGGTGGAGATGCAGGGATATCTCTTTTATGCAATCTAAAAATAGATTGTTTACTCTGGTTATCATAAAAGAATTGCGGGTAGTTGTGTTTTGCATTTGCTTCGTACGACGTAAAGAATAATTGCGTATAAAAATAACAAAGGAATTCGAATAATCATTTGAATGTAATATTGTGTAAAATGTACGTAGGTATATTTTAAATTAGTAGGTTTAGTCATACACTTCACGAAAGTTTATCGGCTGCGGTCACGAGCAGATATTCATTTAAAAATGAAATCGTTTTCGTTTTACATCTTCCTTGGGGGGAATGTCGCGAAAGCGAAGAGTTTCACAAAGGTTGTCGGGTTCACTCGGGTTAGATCGGGTCGTTATCAGTAGGCGAGCGCGCACAGGCGGCTCGCCGCGCCGGCCGATCTAACATTCTGTTACGAGACGACAAGCGAGGCACATCGGTGAGTGATTTTGACTTACACAGTGCAAGCAAATCCAGATAAGTTGTCACCGATGTTATGTACCCATGTATGAGCTAGGGTACCTACTTACCAGAAGTGTTAACCGATGCGTCGGTCTGTTGCGAACAGATAGATCAGTTTACCGAGAGCGAGGCTCGGGGTGGCTATAGGGGAGGTTGGAGGCCACACGGGGATAAGCCCCATAATACTTACGTTAAGTCAAGTAATGCTGATGGAACAGCCATCACCTTTAAGATGCTGATGGAACAGCCATCACCTTAAGATCCTGATGGAACAGCCATCACCTTGAGTAAAATCCTGATGGAACAGCCATCACCTCAAGTAAGATCCTGATGGAACAGCCATCACCTTGAGTAAAATCCTGATGGAACAGCCATCACCTCAAGTAAGATCCTGATGGAACAGCCATCAAGCCAGGTGGAACAGCCACCAAGTAAACGCATAACCCGCTAACATAGATTTGCATAAGTACATCAACACAGTATATTCGTCATAACAAGTTTTTTTTTGTACTTGACGACACCTCCATTCCCTATGGCCTCGGATTTTCCCCATACTGTCATAGAACAAAACATTTTGTTAAATTTGACTTACTTTTGCTGTCTCGATTTTTTTTCCGATACAATGAAATTATCCTTACAAGTAACTGAGTTTATTAGCATCAATTTTTTTTTTCGACATCACCCATTTTCATGGCAAACTCACGATTGGCCAAAAAATGTAATATGGCAAAAAGTTTTAGAGTTCCAAACCTTTTTTCTGTAGCTCTTCCGGTTTCGGATTTCCTCATACCATTCCAGTCAAAAAACACTATATACAAACCCATTTTACACGACACTTCACAACGTACTAAAATTGATATTCACAGAATATGTAATATTTTTTCTGAGACACTCTAAAAAACAGTAAATTTAGAAACAATATCAACACAAGAATCAAGACCGGGTTAGGTATATTCAATGTTGTAACTAAACTTAGTAACTAAAAAAACCCAGTTCAAGGAAGATAAAACAATAATTTAAAAAAAAAGTTAACAAACTTTAAAACAAGGGCTTCAAATAAAAACATACATGAGAACGATAGGTAGGTATTTAAAAGTTCACGTTAACTTACGCAAGCTCATCAATGCCCGTAAACATGCCATTGCGACTGGTTTCGCGGCGTTTCACTGACTGAGCTTTGCTGCGTTATATGACCGAACGCAAGCGAATGCAGGCTTCGCGCATACTCACCCCTTCCGCTTCCCCTTTTCATACCCACTACTATCAATCCTCACACTTTAAATATTGGTACGTTCGACTTTTAATTTGATTCATAAATCGTTTGGTTCTGAGAAAATGTCGCCACCTTAAATCTAGTATTGTTTCAGCTCGTTTTTTAAATGCGGGAATGAACCGAGGTGTCCACCTCATTTACTTTTCGCGTTACCTTTTACACGAAATGCTTTTAATAAACAAGTTGTTAAACAAAAATAAAACATTACTGAACGATTTAAGCTATTAGTTTCGAATTTAATAAATGGAAAATCTACAAAACGGTCATAAGACCTGTGGTACTGCATGAATCTGAGTGTTGGGCAACAAAAGCGGTGGATGTAAGAAGAGTGCATGCTACAGAGATGCGAATGTTGAGATGGACGTGTGGAGTGACCAGAATGGATAAGATACGGAACTAGTACATCAGAGGAAGTTTGAAAGTAGCGCCAGTGACAGAGAGGATGAGAAGTAATAGGTTATCGTGGTATGGGCATGTTATGCGGAGGGAAAAAAGTCATGTTACAAGGAAAGTGCTGAATATGAATGTGGCTGGATACACGGGCAGAGGAAGGCCTAAGAAAAGATGGATGGATTGTGTGAAAGAGGATATGGGTGTGAAAGGAGTGAGTACTGAGATGACGAGTGATAGGAGAAGATGGAAGAGGAAAACATGTCGTGCCGACCCCACTTAGTGGGATAAGGGCAGGAAAATGATGATGATAATGAGTTTCGAAATGAATACTGTTTCGATCATCACCTTATTACCTTCTAAACACCTTATTGTATTTTGTTTATTGTTGGTACATTGTCACTTTGTTGATGGGTATCACATCAGGTAGCAACTAGCCTACCTACTACTTACTACCTTTTTTTGTAATTACGCGTGTGCTTACGCACCTGTTATTTTTTTATTTTATTTTTATCCGTGAGGACCTATAACTGGCTTCTCTTTTTCTCAGTCTAGTTTACCATACCACTACTAATGTAAGCTGTTGGTCTTCCAAATAAATAAACAAATAAATCACTCTTTTGCTTGCTTGTTATCGGTCAAGGTGTCAACATGACGAAGTATACGTTGAAAAATTGTAAAAATCATTCTTCCATTGAGCTTAAAAATATGGCGTGACGTACCACCGGTAAGTAATGTTGTTTTATAAATGAAAGTGATCGAATTTATGCTAAAATAGTGATAAAACTAGTAAAAAAATATTTTTTTACTTACATTTTATGTCTTACTAGCTGCCGCCCGCGGCTTCGCTAGCGTGGTAACCGGATAAAAAATAGACTATATGTTAATCCAGTACATGTACTATGTATATTCCAAGTTTCATTCAAATCCATTGCGTAGTTTAGGCGTGAAAGAGTAACAAACATACATACATCCATACATACAAACTTTAGCGTTTATAATATTAGTAGGATGTACATTGTACATGCCTGCGAACACTTTTTATCCGATATTATCGCAACAATTTTTTTTAGACACTAATGAATGTAGTGTTATTTGACATTGACAGTTCCTTTTCCATATGTTTTGTATCATTTATTACTAATCTGTGGTATCATCGCTGTCATAAGTCAAAATAAAAGTATTCTATTTTTCATGAACAACATGCCAAAAATAAAGAATTTACAGGTAATTATGACATCAACTAAATGAGAAAAATCGGCTCTTTAATTTGATATAGGTTATGTGCAGTTTTAGACCAAAAATTGATTCCAGGTTTTCATCCCTTTTAGAGGTTGAATTTTGAAAAATCCCTTCTTAGTACACCCCTACGTACCAAGGTATACCTACACTGAAAATTTCAAGTCTCTACGTCCAGCGGTTTAGGCTGTGCGTTGTCTGTCAGTCAGTCAGTCAGTCAGGACAAAGATTCTTATAATATAAGATTGTGCTAGTAAAGAGGCGTTATTTGTATGAATAGGTAATCGTGCAAGCATGTAATTACTATGTAGCTATCCTTTTTAGTATAAATAAATGTATAGGTAGTATGCATAGACAAAATATGCCACTACTTTCGCAGTGTATAGTACGGCGCGCCATATCCTCTGTTTATTTGATCGAAGCAAAACTGTGAATCAGATTAAAGTTCTTCTGAAAGTTGATACTACTCGTCGTGTCATTAGTTATTTCGAACCTGTGTGGTAAAAGGATTTAAAGTGAGCCTAAAAGCTCTTTTCGTGCTATTGAGATATCTTCGAACGAAAGTTGGTGGTGTAAATAAAGGTGCACGAAAACGAAAATGCGTAATTTTAACTTTTTGAGGGACTGGCACACTGTGCCAGTGGACTATTGAATCTTCAAGGTTAATGCTCCAATAACCAATTCAAGTCACTGTAAGTTTTATCAAAACTGTGTCAATTGAAATGATTTGCTTCGGCTATAATAATTTACTTTCTCATTACTTTAGAGAAATGAGTTTTTGCGAAAAATTACAGAAGCCTACTTCGTGTTGCATAATTCTTGGAAGTATGTCCAAAAACTGTCATTTTCGTTAATTTCTCATTCGTCCATCCTGATTTTTTGTTTTCAGGTCGAAAAGCTTTTGCTGTGAATGTGAGGGACATTCGAAACAAACGCATTCCAAACCTCATTCTATTGTCGTTTCTCGCGACTTCCACTTTTATATTGTGCAACGGATCGACGCTCACTATCCAATCTTATATTATAAGAATCTTTGTCCTGACTGACTGACTGACTGACAGACAACGCACAGCCTAAACCGCTGGACGTAGAGACTTGAAATTTTCAGTGTAGGTAAACCTTGGTACGTAGGGGTGTACTAAGAAGGGATTTTTCAAAATTCAACCTATGAAGGGGTGAAAAGGGATGAAAACCTGGAATTAATTTTTGGTCTAAAACTGCACTTAACCTATATCAAATTAAAGAGCCGATTTTTCTCATTTAGTTGATGTCATAATTACCTGTAAATTCTTTATTTTTGGCATGTTTTTCATGAAAAATAGAATACTTTTATTTTGACATATGACAGCGATGATACCAAAGATTAGTAATAGATGATACAAAACATATGGAAAAGGAACTGTCAAAGTCAAATTACCTGTGAAAGGAAGCATAAATTATTACTGGTCTAATAAGTTTCCAATCTTGATTATTCATGGAGTTCTGACGTAATTCTACGTCTGAAAACTAGATATCGCTGCTAATTCTGATCAAATTTTGACGCGCTATCGTTGCGTTTTGAAAAGTTTACCTTAACTCTCAAAATTTTTACTAAATTTACCGAAATTTCTTAATTTTTAGATTTAGGTATGTTTGTTACTCTTTCACGCATAAGCTACGGAATATACTTACATACCCTATTATTTATATTCGTTCGCTAAAGTTAGCCATTGCTTAAAGTTAGCCCTGTCACTGTTTGTCATTATGAAATGGTAAGAGATGGCAATACTTTAGTCATCGTTTAGCGTACACTATATTATAATGAATAATGAGGATAGTAGGTACCTACGTGTGCTGGAATGGGACATAGGGTACTTTTTATCTGGGTACCGCGTGAGCGAAGCCGCGGGCGGCTGCTAGTTCTGTAATAAAATCAGTCAGTCGCCACTATCCTGGCACCAGAAAAAGTAAGTTCATAAATTGAAACCTGGCTACTGTAGAATCACGCTCTAAAAGGAGTGAAACAAGAAAATATTCTCATTTGAAATTGTTTGAATAGCCGTGGTCATATACCACTGCTGTAATGCTTATTGTCTAATGATACCCAACACGGCATCATTCATTTTTCTTTTTGTATTTCAAGACTTTAATGTCCTCTAGAGGGTGCCAAATTAAATTTCATGCAACGTCATATAGCCTATAACCAGCGGACGATCGAGACGCTTCCAACGATACCTCATTTGTCAAATTACGAGGAAACAGAGCACTGGTGATCTAGTTGGTAGTGACCCCGCCTTCCGATCCAAGGTCGTGGGTTCAAATCCAGTCGTGTACCAATGGATTTTTCTGTGCGAAAAATTTATGTGCACTATACCAGTACTTTCAAACGGTGAAGGAAAACATCGTGAGGAAACCCGCGGCTTAGTCAGCTCCGCACGTATCGACCATATCTTTCCTGTGAACAAGGCCGACTAAGCTGAGATGATGGAATGGATTAACATTATAGGCTATTTTTTATTCCAGGTAACACGCGAGTGAAGCCGCAGGCGGCAGCTACTATTTATTTATTTTAAAGACTTATCCCAAATACGTCACTTCATTCATTTTATTTTTTCTCTGTATGTCATTTTCTGTACCATGTTGTTTGAGTCGTCAAATAAATGTATTCTATTCTATTCTATTCTAAAATACAAGTAGCCAGGCACGGTACGGTGTTTTCTAATAAAAAATTTTGGTACCCCATTATCAAATTAACAGGCTGACTAAGATGTGATAATATCTTGCAATGTCTTCTATTTGAATTCTTAGGTGCTTTTAATAAAAAGTTAATTTCATTAGAGTAGAAACATGTACATATTACCTATAATATGTACATGTTTCTGCATGGTTTATGCAACGGCAACGGCTACATAGATAGCCCGGAACTAGCATTGAAGCAAACAAAACATACGAACCTCTTTGCCGTTTCCCACTCTGTCACTATTAAGGCCTTTTACCAACTTTTTTTTTACCTTCACAAACGGGACGCTGTAGTGCCCGGGGGGAATTAGTCCAGTAAGCCCAGTCGGTTACATCGAAACTATAATAAAATATTCTGTGACATAGATATTTTTCACAGTTGCAATCTCCATGTTTGAATGAAAAAATGTTTAAGTAGGACGACACCAAACTCATGCACACAGGAAACTTATGGAACTCTGTCTGTTGATATGGTTAAAATATAATATATGAGTAGTATTATAGTTTATATATTATATAGATTTACTTCTCTGCTGGACTGGGAGTAAAACCTTAGAATGCTGGAAGCATTCATGCTGCTTCTCTCCCCGAGCATCGTCGTAAAAGTCGACTAAGGAATAGTATCCTCCATTGGACGAATAAATTATCCTCCCCAACATTATGGACTATCTACATGGGCGATGGACTGATCACCTGTCACCATGGTTCACCATATCCATCTTGGAACTTTAAATCAGCAGTGGCTGCATGTTTTCTAATGATTACTTGTGGCTCTGGCTACCCTATTAGGAATACGGTGTGATAATATGTATGTAGATATGTATCTTTTGGTATTCACCTACTAGACTACTATAGCCAATAGTTGCCTTAGACTAGTTAGATAAATTACTTGATGTATTAAACCACATTCATCAGGTCACTTGTCTTGAATAAAGGTGCCCCTTAGTTGAATCGATGCGATGTTTGCCGTATACAAAGGAGCATTGCAGATACATTAGGTAATGTGAGGTATATTATAATGCGAGTGTGGATCGTCGAATTACACAATATTGTATACCTTTTTACCTACCTTCACTTGATGTATGCTTACTTTTATCTGATTGTTTATTTATAGTACGTAAGTACCTAAGTACATTGTATAATTTTGATGAATGTGAGTGCCTATTTCAACCTAATAAGTTTTTCAGGCACAATATTATGCGTAAACAAGTATTTAAAAAATAAAAATATAATGTAATAACTTACATGTTCTGGCTGTATGTTAAATCTATATAATAACACTCAACAGTCACATACATAGTCCTGACCCTACACTAGGATTCCCTGTGTCATGGGTATCAGAAACTACGAGTACCATGGTACCACAACACCTAGACCCGGAAGAAATATTTGCAGAACATGCAAACATTTCTTCCACAGCGGGAATCGAACCCGTGCCTCTTGCGTCTCTGCCGAACAATCGTTCGTCACGCCACCGAGGCCGTCAATCTTACTTATATTATAAATGCGAAAGTTTGTGTGTTTGGATGTTTGTGCCTCAATTACGCCTAAACGGCTGAACGGATTTGAATGAAACTTGGAATATACATAGTACATGTACTGGATTAACATATAGGCTATTTTTTATCCGGATACCACGAGAGCGAAGCCGCGGGCGTCTGGTATAATATAAAAATATGAATTCTAAGAGCTGTGAATTTTCTTTGACAAATAAAATAGAATTATAAGCGGTTTAGTCGATAGATGAGGAAACAAGGCAGGAGGAGCACTGAACTCAAATTGAAAAGACTACTTAAATGATTAATATTTATGAAATAGATGTCTTCTAAAAGCTCCATAAAAGCTTGATATTTCGCTCAACAGGGCGAGCAAAATAAAAATAGAAAAATGCCCAGGTATCACGGAAAAAAACCTACTTATCCATAACATACGTAGCTGTGTAAAATAGCTTTTGGCTGAAACATTAATAAAAGTAAGTTCGTATGAGCTAGTGGCCAACTCTTGTGACGGAGTTTTTAGGCCGCCTAAAGGTTTCCGTCATGGCTTAACGACCTAAAAGCCGGGACCGACAAATTAACGTGCCCTCCGAAGCACGGAAACACTCAGCTCGTAATGCCACTTGCGGTCACCAATCCAAATTGTGACCTCACACAACGTTGCTTAACTTCCACGATCAATCAAGAACGTCTAAGCAAGCTACGCCACGCGGGGATTCACAAGAGGCTTCGAGCGCCACGAGACTTTAATATTAACTGTATAATAATATTATGCTATGTATTAGGCTGGTTTCAGAGTCTCGCTGACCGCACGCTGACCGTCGGCGCCGACAGCCGAAACGTATGAACTTCTAGGAAGCGTTTTAGAATAACGCGTAGCAATGAGCGCGTGCGGCGGTCAGCGCCGACGGGTCAGCGGCCGTACGCGACGCGTGTCCGCGCCGTGTAGCCGTCGGCGCTGACCGCCGCCCACGCGCCTCTGCCTTCAGTGAGCGTTCTATGGTGTCGAGCCGAGCGGACGCCGTCATCGCGTACAGTCATGTCGAATCGTAGTTTTGTCTTTTTTTTTTTAGGTTTTACAAAGCAGCAATTATTAATGCACTTCGCATTTTTGTGCGTCTGTACTCCGCAGTGATCAGCACGATACTGAAACGTCTCGCGCTGAACCTCAGCGCTGACAAGCTACGCGCTGAGCTGTCTGTCAGTGCCGATGATCAATCAGCGTGACACTGAAACCAGCCTTAGTGGGACAACAAGGGCTGATGATAATAATAATAATTGGTTGTATAGGTTTGCGCTTGAATGAAATACGCCGGAGCGGCAAACTTACTCATAGATAGAATGACCACCATAGTTGGATATTATCCGGGCCGCAAAGAAAGCAGGTTATATTAGAGGAAGTTTGAAAGTAGCGCCTGTGACGCAAAAGTTGAGGAGCAATAGATTAACATGGTATGGGCATGTCATGCGGAGGGATGAATGTCATGTGACGAGAAGAATGTTAGATATGAAAGTGGATGGATACAAGGGTAGAGGTAGACCAAAGCAGAGATGGATGGATTGCGTGAATGATGATATGGATATGAAAGGAGTGAATACTGAAATGACGACTGATAGAGGGGGACGGAAGAGGAAAACATGTTGTGCCGATCCCACTTAAGTGGGATAGGATAAGGGCAGGGAGATGATGATTGTCCATATCAGTGTCTCGGATCTTGTAAAGTGACTAAAGTCCAAGCTGTCTCAATAAAACGCAAGCAGGTGTATATTTCGTTTAGCTTGGAGATGTACGTCACTGCGGACTTTTCATTTTTTAAATCCGTTGTTGTGCGCATAACTTATAGTAACATAATTATAATTTAAAGATAGAGTAGATATCAGTAAATTAAAAGGATGCGACGCCATCCGACGAAGCTTGTAGCTTGCGTGGCTTCCCGGGAGAGCTGAGAAGCAAGAGGTTCAAATTCAATCCCTGTAGCTGGCTAATAAATTTGTCGTGATATCCTATTATTTTATCCTGTATAATTCTAACGTTTCCTGCAAGTAGGATACTAATAGGGCAGAAACAATAATAATACAACATGAGGACAACATTTTATTAATTTTTATTTCTATTTTCGTCTTTTCCTAGTTATTCTTAAACAAGATTTTGAAATAAATCGTCACTGTATCGCTGTTATGTACGATCTTTAATTGTTATATGATCCTATGAGAGGTAGATTTGCTTAGGCCACAAACTGAAATTTGTTGTGAACCAGGTGCATAGCTCTTGATTCTAATAGTTAAATGTGCTGGTAGTCTGGTTCTACCTCTATTCTATACCGTTGCTCGCTCACAGAAGGCGTAATGCGTAACGTTTGGGAAACCGCTTTTATTACTCCTATGCACGAAAAAGGGCATAAAAATAATATAGAAAATTACAGGCCCATTTCGAAGTTATGCTTGTTTGCAAAAGTGCTAGAAAAAAATGTCTATGGTCAACTATATTCCGCACTCAAGCATGATCTTGCGCCTCAACAGCACGGTTTTCTAATCTTATTTTCTCCGAACTTCTCTCGGATCATATGGCAGAGCCACCTCAAGTGGACGTAATATACACTGACTACAGTAAATGCTTTGATCGAATTGACCACCTAATTCTCTTACGTAAATCACAGCGGATAGGTATCAGAGGTAATTTATTTAGATGGTTCTGTTCATATGCGGAATAGGTGTCAGATAGTGGTGCTTAGTGGGTAATCTTCCTTGCCTATGAATATTCCCTCCGATGAACCCCAGGGATATTTCCTTTTCTTTTCTCAATTTTTATCAACGATATCTCCTCATGTTTTGTTTACTCTAAAATCATTCTTTACGCGGATGACTTGAAAATTATCCATCTTATAAAAAATTACGAGGACGCATTGCACTTACAAGATGACTTAACTAATTTTTTTTAACGACTGTTTTTTGAATAATTTAGATTTAAATGTGGCGTGTGTGATTTAAAAAAGGCGACCAAGGGATAGTATCTTCTTCAACATGATGGACCATCTATATGGACGATGGGCTGATCGTCTGTCACCATGGTTCACCATATCCATCTTAGGAGTTTAAATCAGAAGTGAGTGGCTGCTATTTTTCCTATGTTTACTTGTGTCTCTGCCCACCCCATTGGGGATACGGCGTGATAATATGTATGTATGTAAGTATCGGCACCTAAACCACTAGTTTTTTTGTGCGTAATAAGAAATATTTAATATAACAACATAATAACATCAGATATTTGAGAGCACTGGTGATCTATTGGTAGCGGCCCCGCCTTCCGATCCTAAGGTCGTGTATTCAAATCCAGTCGTTCGAAAAATTTATATGCGCTATACCAGTTTCTCAAACTGTGAAGGAAAACATCGTGAGGAAACCGGTATGGCGCAGAACCTAAAATTTAGAAAATATGCGTCAAATGCACGAAAGGAGCCGTTGAGGCGCACTTTAAACTTTAGTAAATCAACCGTAGTTCAACAAGCATTTATATAAGTACTAGCTGCCGCCCGCGGCTTCGCTCGCGTGGTACCCGAACAAAAAATAGCCAACAATAAATATATGTTAATCCAGCACATGTACTATGTATATTCCAAGTTTCATTCAAATTCAGCCGTTTAGGCGTGATTGAGGCACAAATATCCAAACTCACAAACTTTCACATTTATAATATGCTTAGTAGGATAACGCTTTTATTCGCTAAGATATTATGTAGCTGTAGTGTGTATCTACATGACAAGTTATTTCTAAGATACTGCCGGCATTCCTACATTTAAAATAATTAGTTTTCATAATCCTTTAGAAACGTATTTACTTATCTTACTAAAGTTTTAGATGAATCTCGCACACGCCTAAGTAATTAGGTATGTTATATTTCTCGACCCGTGAATACTCTTCAAGAAATTAGTCTTGCAAGTATTTTTATAGGTATACTAGCTTCCGCCCGCGGCTTCACTCGCGTGGTATCCGGATAAAAAATAGCCTATATGTTAATCCAGTACAGGCACTATGTATATTCCAAGTTAAATTCAAATCCGTTCAGCCGTTTAGGCGTGATTGAGGTACAAACATCCAAACATCCAAACTCACAAACTTACGCATTTATAATATAAGTAAGATGCCATTTTGAACCTTATGCAGAACAAATAAGCACAAAAAAGTCGAGCAGTTCAACTACTGCCCTGCTCTAAGACCACATAGTAACCCTGCAGTGTTAACAGTCCAAAATATTATCGCAACAATTTTTTTTTTGACACTAATGAATGTAGTGTAATTTGACATTGACAGTTCCTTTTCCATATGTTTTGTATCATCTATTACTAATCTGTGGTATCATCGCTGTCATATGTCAAAATAAAAGTATTCTATTTTTCATGAAAAACATGCCAAAAATAAAGAATTTACAGGTAATTATGACATCAACTAAATGAGAAAAATCGGCTCTTTAATTTGATATAGGTTATGTGCAGTTTTAGACCAAAAATTGTATCCAGGTTTTCATCCCTTTTCACCCCTTTAGAGGTTGAATTTTGAAAAATCTTTTCTTAGTACACCCCTACGTACCAAGGTTTACCTACACTAAAAATTTCAAGTCTATACGTCCAGCGGTTTAGGCTGTGCGTTGTATGTCAGTAAGTCAGTCAGTCAGTCAGTCAGTCAGTCAGTACAAAGATTCTTATAATATAAGATTTTTCGTATTTCGATCGGTAAGTTAATAAACAAGTTGGGACATATCTCTTTGAGTGTCGGCCTTATTTTATAACAAATAGTTAATTTCGGGTTCTGTTTGTTTCGCAATTTGTTTGATTTACATAACAATTTATTTGTTTGATTTTTTGAATAGTAGTATATTGTACTAGCTCATACGAACCTACTTACTTACTTTGTAAGGACAGGTACACAGAAGGTACCTACAATAGATAGATAGATAGATAAACACTTTATTGTAAACTAGCTGTTGCCCGCGACTTCGTAAGCGTTAGATTTCAAACCGAGTTTCAAACCATTCGCACCGCGCCCGTTAAAAAGTTCCCATAGAAACTTTGACACCCCATTACACCCCTTTTTAAGTGTTGTTTTGAAAAATCCTGAAACACGTGTCCATTTATTTTTTGTATACCTAAACCCTCACCTCAGTAACACCCACTCCCACTCTACAGAGTCAAACTAACTATTATCTGTTCTGTGGCCGTTTGAGACATCCCGAGGTATTGCATAGAACGCTCGAACTTATACTCGTGATAACTTCTAAACTAAATGTCGTCGGATTCGAATGAATTAAAATGGAATTTGCTTAGAAATAAATAGTCCAGGTGATGAAATAATTTATTTTGATAAGGGTTCATACCATGACGCGAATGGCACCAAACCAACCTTTGTTCCTACCTGCATTGTAATTAAATTTGAGAACACAAAAGCTGTTATTGTGATTTAACAATAATAGATGGATATGTTGTCTCGCGGACTTTTTTTTGTAGACATTAATAAGACCTATAAACCTATAGTACATTATTTTGTTCTATAATCAATAATTTTCGCAGCGCACGCCAAAAAATATTATGGGTTTTCTAACGGAAATATTTTCTTACGGGTCCCTAATTTTTTGAAAATATCTTATAGGCTATATTGTTCCCTGATAATGTAGCTTTCTATTGGTGAAATAATTTTTGAAATCGGTCCAGTAGTTTCGGAGCCTATTCGTTACAAACAAAAAACAAATCTTTTCTCTTTATAATATTAGTGTAGATAGATGAAAGATTATTGTTTCTCAGGTTTATTTCTACCTATCACTACTCATTGTCTATTTAAGAAGGGAAATATATTTTTTGTGTTAAAAGATAAATGTTTCACCTATTCGCACGCTACGTTAGGGTTTCTCACGTTTTGGAAAGAAGTTCCGTATAATTTTATAAAAGTTAATTTTTAGTTTCGCACTCTTAACCCTCCAGTTAGGGTTCCGCTCGTTCGGAAAATTGGTTCCGTATAATTTTTATGTAAGTAGTTTTGTTCGTTTTTTTGACCTGGCTCTTTTCCAAACCGTTGCCAATTTGATCAAGGTACGTACACCTAGGTCTTCCCCATCCAACGGTACCATTCACATGTTTTAGATAATGTATTAATATATTATCTATGGAACTAGATGAAACGTATGAGATTAGTTACTTACCAAGTTTTAAATATGTTTGATGATTTGGTTAGTCAAATAAAGGATACGCTGAGTTCACTGGTTGACTCGCAGGTACCTTCTTCATCGCCAGTCATGAGCTCGGGTTCCAAGAATGCGTATCATATTAAAGTATCTAAAATCGAACTCCCTACGTTTGACGGTGACATTCAAACGCTTCCGTTCTTTTATGAAACTTTTAAAAGGATGATCCACAAAAACTCCGGACCTCACGGATCCTGATTACATTATTTACTTAATTGCCTCAAAGGCAAAGAATGTCGCAGCTGGACTTATTCCGTCTACAGAAAATTTCCGTGTTGTTTGGGACGCACTTATTTCAAAATATTTGGATACTGGCGCGCTCGCTGTGAATTATTTAAACCAGCTTTTTGCTTTAAAGTCATCTTCTTCGAGTTCGAGTTCAGCTTCCAATTTAGAAAAGTGTTTGACAAATTTGCGGCAATTACTTATAGCGGGAATCAAGCAGTTGAAAATGGATAGTCCCGCTGAATTTATTTTCACTCATTTGGGTCTCAAATTGACAACATTTTGAAATGTCACTGAGGTTTCAGAAGGATAAATCCTTGATAGATTATGATTATTTCGTAAATTTTTTACGTGAACAAATTAAAATACTTCACCGCACAGCGCCAAGCGCGCGCCCGCAGGGGGCAACACCCCTCCTTCTACCTCAAAGGTGTCTCAGGTGTACGTAGGTGTAGCTAACAATAATTGTCCCCTATGTAATACCACGCATCAACATCTTTTCAAGTGTATTGATTTTCAGAAATTAAACCAAATGGAAAGATTTAAATTCATTAAAGATCACAGAATGTGTGTTAACTGCTTAAGTCAGCAGC
Source organism: Scotopteryx bipunctaria (assembly GCA_949320045.1). Taxonomy (NCBI): domain Eukaryota; kingdom Metazoa; phylum Arthropoda; class Insecta; order Lepidoptera; family Geometridae; genus Scotopteryx; species Scotopteryx bipunctaria. Next base: position 5,226,018 of record OX439440.1, read on the forward strand.
ACCCCGCAGTAAAATGTCAATCTAAAGAAGGTTGCAAAAAATGTAACGGCAAGCATCACACTTTGCTTCATTTTGATCAAACGCCGCGTTCGTAAACTGCCACGATGGTTAGTGCCCCCTCACCTCCTGTTATTGTCCCCGCGTCTATCTCCTCCGCGGACCCTGTTGATCGTTCGTCGGCCGCACCGGAGCGGGTTTCATTATGTACCTACACATTCGGCGGTACAACAGACCAAACGCACTACCGAGGTTCTAGCCACTGCTAAAGTGGTAGTAGTGAATAGAAAGGGTAGGGAGGGACGTCGTGGTTGGATGATTGCTGGACCTCGGCTCGCAAAAAAATTATATAACATCACGTTATTGTCGCATGCTAGGATTGCCTATTCGCGCAGTCTATTAGTACCGTTCGCGGTATTGGTGGTATTTTCATTCGTGGTATTGGCCTGTTCGAGGTTCAGTCGACCTCACGTTTAGCTCACGGCTTCGCTCGCAGCTCAAGTACAAAATGACGCGTTAGTACTGGATCAGATTACAGGACTACTTCCTCTGTGTACTATAAATATCGGCGATTTACGTTTTCGTTCTTTTCAACCTCATGCTTCGATTGTTGTGATTTACGCAAGTTTTGAGGACGTCTCAGCCTCTGCTGTTGCAGACGTAGGCAACCAACATTGTGAAGATTTCTACCGTTCCACCATCGCTCGCAATTCGGATGGCAAATATGTGGCTGCTTTGCCGCTCAAAACTGATGCTTCTGCGCTAGGAAGCTCTTTAGACATCGCTCGACATAGGTTTTTCAGTCTGGAGCGCAAACTTAATAAACTTCCTAACGTGATATTACTGTATGATGACGTCATCAAAGAGTATCTGAATAACTATATTTCGCTTGTGAAGACCAATCTTCCGACTATTTCGCATACATAGGAGACTCACGAGCAACAGGTCGCTTCTTATATCCCACACCATGTTGTAATCCGCGAAGACAAAGCAACCACTAAACTACGTGTGGTCTTGGACGCTAGCGCGTGTACAGACAATGGTGTGTCGCTTAATGACATCCTGTACGCAAGCCCTGTACTTCAAGCTGACCTTCTCAACATCTTGTTGAATTTTAAGTTTTTCAGTGTCGCTGTTTCAGCCGCTGTCAAGGCTGTGTACTTTCGCTATGCCCTTGCATCGGCCGTTAGGTTTTATTACTGAAATCTTTCCGGACAAGAATGGGATAGTTCGAGTTGCTTCTGTAAAGACGTAAAGTGGCATCTTGCAAAGTCGCCCGGTTGTAAGTTGTGCCCTCTGCCAACTCAATAATAAATTATATAAATAATAATTTGTCTTTTTCTAAGTTTTGAGATGAAGTATTGCATCGCTGTGCAGACGATAGAGTTAAGTTAGTTACCGCATAAGCTATTTAGTTCTTGCAGTTAAGTAGAGTCATATCATCTTCATGACTTTAGGTAGAGTTTTTGACGATATGGAATTAATGAGTTCTCTTAAATATTTTTTTCTTTTACGTTTCGAAAATAGGAACTATCAAGCCGAGGAGAAATGGTTAGGCTTTCTATTAGATGCATTCCATGCACCGGTAACGCGTGACCTATATATAGTCTGCAATTATCTGTATAATTGATTGCATCGCACGCACCTACTCCACAGCCCTTTGCTTCCACGCTGGGTCACGCATTTGTCTTGAGATTCAGTTAAGTACTTGTAGTTTTTTCGTGTTTGTGATAAGTCCGACCTGTTGGCTACCTCAAGGATTCCTCCATAAGCTGGCTTTGGGACACCTCTGACGAAGTGACGTGCTGCCTCGTCTGTACTCTAGACAGTACCTATCCAAAACAGTTTCCAGTGATCCATATAGGTATATTTTTTTTCCATTAATTAGGGCTAAACCAGTATTTTATTCTGGATGTTACCATTTCTAATTGTCCCAGAGACGGCTAGGAATATCGAACCAAGCTCTTTATTCTCCAGTACCTAATGATAGAAAATAGATTGTATATGGAGCTACATACTGTAATGTATGTGTTTAGGGCCATTCCGCTAATAAATGTGTTAACTTGTGCTTCATGTGGAGTTTATGGAATCCCATACCTAAATCAGGTATATTTCGCATACAATCTAATATTAAGATCGTTTTTTTAAAAGTCTCAGGCAACGCAAATAGGCAATACTTAATCCTATCGACTGTTTCCATAAAAAATTTGGTTCATATATACATAATTATCACGCTCGTATTCCTAACGGGGTGGGCAGAGCCACAAGTAATAATAAGTAACCTTGCAGCTACTCCTGATAATTAGTTCAATAACACACAATCCTCTATGTAACGAAAAAAAGTTGTGGACCGAGACTTCTACTCATTACTATTAGAAGAAAACACTCACCCTTCCAAAACAGTCATGTGTAGATTTCACTCACATCATAATAATTATTAAAAAACCGAATATTATACACAAACAGATTTTTAAAAGTTGTTAAACTTGTTCACTTATTTCTATAGGTGTGTAGATTATTCACTTTCTAAGCACAAAACACGTCTAATTCAAGAAAAGGAATGTATTGCAAAGAAAGACTTTCTCAAGTTTATTATCATTCGCGAGAACTGACTTTTTGAGACTACAATTGTCAAAGGCATTAGAGAGATCAATCAGTCAATGTCATTATGTCAGAAAGAATAAACATAGTGATGTTAAATCATAATCGGTTATTTTACAAAAAATACCGGTTTTTCAAAACGTTCAATTTTTCAAGATATAAATAGCTTAAAGTTATTTTCATTTAGAAGTAGTAGACATTTTACAAACGTAGTGTAAGACGCCCTCCGGCTAGGTAGAGTGACGATCTGCGAAAGGCTGCTGGCAGAAACTGGATGCGTCAAGCCAAAGATAAGGCGCGATGGCGCTCATTAGGGGAGGCCTATGTCCAGCAGTGGATTGCTATAGGCTGATGATGATGATGATGATGAGACATTTTACAACTCAAATAGTTTAATTTTAAACAATATTTGGTGGTGTTCCGTGGTATGGGATTTTGTTTCAGTCCACATTAACTTCATTAGGTTTTCCGAGTAGAACAACTTATTAGATACTATTACGAGTAGGTACTACTAACAAAAAAAACAGGAGTGGCTGCAAGTTTCTTTTATGTTTAGGTACTTGTGGCTCTGCCCATCCAACGGGGTTTACTGTGTGATAATATGTATGTAAATAAAAAATACATATAAACTTACTCTACTAAAACTGCTAGTTGACTACTGTTTGCTCGACCCATGCACTGTACAACGGCGTTAGCGGACAGAACAACTTATATAGACGTGATATTTCACCAATATCGCATGAAATCGCGTCCCTACTAACCCAGAAAATAAAATTGATTGACTAGGTATCGATAGTTTTGCTACAATCCTATCTACCAAAAGACCGAGACGATCGGCAAGTATACAGAACATAATTACGGGCAGACATCACTAGTTGATTTGCACCAAACCAGCTATCCAGCCAACCTTGATATTTCAGGGAACTGTTCCAAAAGTTTTATTTGTTTGTCTCGCGTATTTATTTATTGTACATCAGGCGGCCTGCCTGTTTACTCAACTCTTTCTGTGTGCGTGTACAATATTTTGTTAAGTCATTCCCGTAATAAAATACTAGAATAGCAGATACAAAACAAACCTGCCGTACCTACATGCACGTGCCAACATTTTACTTTGGATCATCTCAATAATTAAAATATCACAATGAAAGTTACTGTGACTACACTTAATGATGAACTATTTGTGTTGGACGTCTCTGAAGATCTGGAACTGGAGAACTTTAAGGCGTTTTGTGAGATAGAATCAGGTTTTCCAGCGAAGGATATCACTTTGAACTTCAACGGCATGCCACTGTTGGACGATAAGAAGACTCTGAAGGCACACGGCGTTCGTGATGGAGACGTAGTAGTGCTTCTACACATGATGCAGGCCGCCCCGAACCTCAGCGTGAACGACTCCAGCCAAGGTAGGTCCACACACTTGGTATGTTTTCCCTCGAATCACTTGTCATGAAAGTGCAATGTCATGTTGTTATAAGCTAATGGTTTCAAGAAATAACGCAATATTTGTTACGACACGCTGTATTTCTACACTGTTCAATCAACGGCAGGTACATACTCTAACTAACATAACACCCAAAAATTTCACACCACTCTTCAAGGGGTCAACACCTCCGTCTACTCCAATACGTTCAACTCTGTATAACCAGCTGAATCGCTCATTATTATTAATATCCTGTTCACTGACAAAATTATTTTCAGAGCTTGCCTGTGGGTGCATGTGGGGACCTGGCTCTTATTAGCTGGTCGACATTCCTGCAGTGTTGCTCTCAAGTTCCACCTCATACACTGATGATTTGTGCCTGCTTACTATCCTTCTATGCCATTTGCTATCTGTACTTTAAATCATTAAAACAATCACCTTTGTTAAATGTTTTCCTTTGTTTGTTATGACCTTCCGCTGAACTTGTCTGTCACAGTCCTTCAGACAGTTTGCAATTGAATTAACAAACTTGCTACCTATTCGTTTCTGCCATTTTGATTAATTAAATTATCTCCTATGTTACTGCAACAACTCTTCAATCTGTACAGCAAACAAAATTTGACTTTTTAAAAAATTTGTTGATGATGAATGGCACAGAGAGGCCTATGCCCAGCCCAGTGAAATCAGACTACAGATGATAAAATGAATGGTACATAATTTTTTCTTTATCAGTTCCTTTGGCAAAACCTTTTGAATTAATCTTGTTACTATCAATTTAGTCAATCAGCTTTACACTACTATTTTGTGTTTGCCATGGGTTGAGACTATCAGTGGCTGGCATTATCCTTAACTGGCCAAAATGTAATCAATAATAAATATCCAATTTGTTAGTACTCAAGATGGAAATTCTATGCAGAAGTCAATATAAGTTTTAGTATCTGGAGTTAAGTTCGTTTTTTAGGTGTGTCCTCGGTCAGTCTATGTGCATTCCGAGTTATTTAATAGAGTAGCTGTATGGAATTATTTTAGTTCCAAAGTGAACTGATGGACCTGGTGGAACTCTGGTCCCCTGTGCATGTCCAGTGTGGGCCGATTTTGAGGCACTAGCCTTGACTCTCCATTTTGTAATCCATTGATCTATCTTATCGGGTCCACTTTGAAGGCATTATGATGCTTCACTTGGGTCCTAAAATAGCAGTGTCATTGGTGAATGTGACAGTTACGCATGCTGGTGTTTCTCGGAGTTCTGATGTGAAGATCCTATACAGGACAGGTCTTAGCACAGATCCCTGAGATATACCAACCTACTACGACATACAATGGTATGTCGTAGTAGTTTCAGGTGTCACCATCCTTAACTTAGAATATCCTTTCCGATAGTTATATCTGCAGGATTCCTTAATGAGAGTAGACAAAGCTCTTTATTTTAAAAAGTTGTTCTTTATGCCACATCCAATCAAAGGCATGATGTACATCTAGGAAGACAACTTGAACAAGTACTCTTTTAGTTCTTGGCTTTTCCTTATGGGTTCGCTACGCCTTTCCGAAACATATTTCAACTTGTTACATTTCACCTATGACATGATCGAAAACATTATGTACTTGTAGGACGACGGTGCATGTTCTTATATGAATCCAAATTGGTGGTCCGGGATTGATAATTTTACGGCTAGTGTTTTTAAGGTTTCAACTTTTCAAGAAATAACGAAATATTTGTCTGAAGGCATTGTATTTTCGAAATTTTTCGCCATCCTACCCATAATCCGTACTTACGTACCTACCGAGGTACCTATCTGTACATAACACATGTCATTAATGTCATGTAACAATTTTACAGTAGGTGTAAGTACCTACCTAACGAGCTACGCACTGGCCGCAGACAAACTTTTTCAACAAAACAAGTATCCAAATGACATCAAATTGACAAATCAATCAACTTTTCAACCTTGTTTCAACCTATTGGAATTCAATTTTTTATAAATAATTTTAAAAATCTGCCTTGCAGCTCTACCAACCGGCTTAGCAAATCTCGACTTCAGCAATATTCAAGTTCCTGGGGCTAGTAATTCCATGGCATCACGAGCACCGCCTGTGGAGGAAGATCCACGCATCATCAGGGAGATGTTCTTGGCCAATCCAGACCAGCTGGCATTACTCAAGCAAAATAATCCCAGATTGGCTGACGCACTTCTTAGTGGGAATCTTGGTATGACTTTCAATGAAGAAAACTATATTTTAGTTTTAGATATACAGAGATATTTTATCTCTGCGCACTTCTCCGCATCATTTATATTCATTTAAACTTACATCTATCTTAACAGGCTAACCTAATGCAATAGTGTAGCGTCAGAAATTATAATATAATAAATTATTAAAGTCATCTAAAAATAAATAAAAAATAATGTCAAATTATTTACAATAACATAAAATAAACAATGTGCCCTTTGCAAATTCATTACTTGAAAGGAGGAACACGTCTACTTTGTCTGCAACTAGGTTAACCATGTGCATGGCGTGCGTCAGAGGCGCTTCAGCCAGCAGGTTCGTTCTGGCTCAGGGCGGGGGCACGCTGAGCAGGCTCAGGGCGGGGGCGCGCTGAACCGGCTCGGCCGCCTGTGTCGCCGCACGTACTCGTCGGGCACGCACAGCACAACCTTTTCCAGTATGCTCGGATTAATGATGTCACCTCGGAGCATATATATATACATACATACCTCGGAGCACTCTTGTCACATACAGTCATCGCCAGATCCCGCCGAGTTTCCAGCTTGTTGCATCTAACCATGCCTAGAACGAACAAGGTTGGATACATCAACGGATACAAGGGATAGACGCCGTACCGTTTCCAGTAAAGGAACCGGTATGCGCTCCATCATGAGACTATATTTAGTTTAATGAGGAGCCCACACAGCCACAATCACGAACAATCTTGAATATTGAACATTAATTATACTAAAAAAACGAATAATGGCCGAGTGCCACTTTTGTTTATTTATATATTTTATTGTTGTTGTAGTAGAAAGGATGCCTATACCTATACTTCAGCCAAACTGGAGAAACAATTTATGTAAACAAACCGGCCATACTTAACCTAAAACTTACTTTTTCATTACACGTTTATGAAACTTTTAAGTAGTACTTATAGTTAAATTAACGTGTAAAAACTTATGTTTCGAGGTTTATTCACCTAAAACTAAAGTGAATTAATCGTAATAACGAAAAATACGCGACGATTTGTTTACATTTTGTATCTCCAGTTTGGCTGAAGTATAGCACCGGATGCCAACAGGCCAAGATAGATAAACACACACATATTTTTTAAGTAGCACATTCTTGTGTCCCTTTATTTTAGATACATTTGCTTCAGTACTGCGTGAGCAAATATTGGCAAGGACTGAACGTCAACAACAGAGAATCAGGTGAATAATCTCAAACTTAACCTACTTTGTCTTTTAAAACTACATAATTCTGTGACCTTCTTATTAATAATCACATAACTTTTAGAATGATGAATTCAGATCCTTTCGACACGGAAGCTCAGAGGATGATTGCTGAAGAAATTAGACAAAAGAACATTGAAGCCAATATGGAAGCAGCTATGGAATACAACCCTGAAACTTTTGGAACAGTTGTCATGTTATACATCAATTGCCATGTCAATGGGTACGTGTATTAATTGGTATATCATGAAAACTAGTGGAATATCGCACGACTGGGTCTAAGTTTTTCTTTCCACACACACTTAATCTACCCGCTTCGTCATAGGAGTTCTATATTATCTAGTCGTGTCACTAGTTCTTTCGATCCAGTGTGCTGAAAAGGTTGAAATGTGCCTCAAATGCTCCTTTTGTGCACTTGACACATATTTTCGAACTTTTTAGGTTATACGACATGCGGGTTTCCTCACAATGTTTTCCTGCACGACCAGATTAGAATTTTAGATATTCCTTTAGAATATACTCTCCCAAGTTTCATGTGATGTCAATAGATGACTGGCCAGATTGTCGGTGGCCAAAATCAGCAGCAAAGCTATCAAATAGAGATCAGTGGTGTATCTGCTTACCCCTATGGGAAACAGCAAAAGGCAAAAGTTGCCTCCTGACGCTGTATAAATCTACTATAGTTTAATCCTGTTGATTTAAATAGACTTTCATTTACAGATTTCCGGTGAAAGCCTTTATAGATTCTGGCGCCCAGACTACAATCATGTCCGCCGCTTGCGCTGAGAGATGTAACATCATGAGGCTTGTGGACACAAGGTATGTAATCCTACCGATTTAAAGCAAACTCCTTTCTTTACTTGTCTATTTATCTATCTGATATTAAACATTTTTCTGCAATCAACGCAGTGGCCAAATTACTGAGGCTAGAAAGCTTCTAGAAAGAAACACGGAATCCTAGTGTCTATTGGTATTTTTATTAGTCGTGTTAGTTCTTTCGAACTAGTGTGGTGAGAGGATTCAAAGGCTCAAGATGGATATGGTGAACCAAGGTGATAGCCCATATAGATGGTCTCATCATGTTGGAGAAATTGCTATCCCTTAGTCGACTTTTACGACATGGAGCAGCTGAGAAGTCCAGCAGAGAAGTAAATCTACTTAAGAAGATGTTTTGTTTGATAGATGGGCAGGTATCGCCAAAGGTGTCGGTGTGCAAAGGATCATAGGCCGCATTCATATGGTCCAAATGAGAATCGAAAAAGACTTCCTCACTACTTCGTTCTCCGTACTTGAAGAGCAACCTATGGATATGCTTCTGGGGTTGGACATGCTGAAGAGGCATCAGGTAAGATTTTATTTTAAGTCATAAACAACTTTTGTGTGTATTCTGCATAGGAAGTTTCAGCCAAATCTGTTCAGCCTTTACAGAAATGAATGGGAACAGGATACTTACAAACTTCTCCACAGTAAAATATTTTATCTTATATTTCAAAATAGAAATCTATGTATCTAGTCATGTCACTAATTCTTTCGAACCAGTATGGGGAAAAGAATTAAAGTGAGCCTCAAAGACTCTATAATATAGAAATAAATAATAATTTGATGAACGTGAAAGATGATACTTAGAAGTTTTACGATTTTCCTTCAAAATACAATACAATTATTCTTCATATTTTATTCATTAAACATATTATTTTTAAGACACTCATAATTAGTCAACAAACTTGGGCACGCTGACTCACTTTATGATGCATCAGAGCAGGCATCAAAATGATCTAACCAGACACTTTTGTGAATCATTATTTCCAGTGTAATTCATATAATTTGTGCCAAAACTCACGACCTCTAAACATCTGGGGTTAATTCGGAACGTATTTATGATATACAACGAAGTATTTCTTGAAAGAGGCCCACCACATTATTCAAATAAATAAATATTACTGGATATTTCACACAGCGCCTATTCAGCCCAAAACTAAACAAAGTTACGAAAACAGATATCACATAATGCAGATGATACTGCCTTACTTGTGGATGGCAAAAACTGGTCTGAAACCTTCTGTTTTGCAGAATCAGCATTAAGTGTCGTTATGTCTTGGCTTGAATCAAACCTATTGACCTTAAATTTTAATAAAACCAAGTTTCTTTCTTTTCCCCCTAATTCATCTGGCCAACCTTCATCTTTTAGTATCTTCCCCTATTCCTGTCGAAACACTCAACCCAAGCACTGTCCCTGTCAGCCGTTAGAGCACTCTCCTTCCATTAAATATCTTGGTGTAACGCTAGATAGCTGTATGCTCTGGAATCTTCATATTGCCCAAGCAGTCTCTCGCACCAGAAAATAAATATACATATTTAAGAAGCTCCGTTCTGTTTTAGACAACCACTTACTTAGAACAGTATACTTCGCTTTGGCACAGTCTGTATTATTCTATTACATTACGGCTTGGGGCTGATCAGCAAAATCTTACTTGTTGGCGCTAGAGAGGTCCCAGAGAGCAGTGCTTAAGGTCACGGCCCTCGAGCCCTTTCGTTTTCCCACTTCCGAATTGTATTCCCTAAATAATGTCCTAACAGTTAGGCAGCTCTTTATCTTCAACACGTTCCTACGTAAACATTCTCAGCTCCTATATGACCCTAAGACTTCCTCCAAACGACATTGTTAGCATGGTTTCAGCCACTTTCCTACGATTCTACTGAAAATCTTCTCACAGTATTAGTGAAATATCCTACTCACTTTCACACACACAAACATTATTTTTTTGTACTTAAATTGTATTAAAACTAATTTTAGTCATCATCATCATCATCTTCCTGCCCTTATCCCACTCTATGTGGGGTCGGCACAGCATGAACCTTGGATCATGCTGTAAGAGTTTTGGCTAAGGGGTTTTATGACCGGCGGATTGCGGGTAAAAAGTTACCTATTAATATATTCCCTGTTTCAAACTATGTTTCTTTGAAATCGTAAGATGTGTACAACATACACATACAAACAGCCGAGCGCTTCCGTGCATCGGAGGGCACGTTAAATTGTTGGTCGCGGCTTTTAAGTCGTTAAGACATGAAGGAGGCCTTTAGGCGGCCTAAAAACTCCGTCATAAGAGTTGGCCACTCACTATACGAACTTACACACAAACATTCTCATTTATAATGTCAGTGTGATGCTTATTGAAATTCGTAAATTAACATACAAAAACACGAATAAATAACATGCAAGAGTCCCCTTGGTTGTCGACCTTAAAGCAAGCATACTTTATGTCCAGAAAATTTAAGTAACACAGAGTTACCTAAATTTTCTAAGATAAATATTGGAAAATTCAAATTATTTCAATAGCCTAGAGATTTGTGTTTTAACAATCGTTAACAATCATTAGTAGCCTACATCCACTGCTAGATAAAGTACTATAATACTTGGAGATAAAGTAAGGGAGCTTCTTTTTACTACGACCAAAGCTGTTTTTTTTTCTAGTGCAACATTGACCTGAAGCGAAATGTACTTCACATCGGCACAACAGGCACTGAGACGCACTTTCTTCCTGAATCGGACCTGCCGGAATGTGCCCGACTCTCAGGCACCTCCGAAGACGAAATCGTCACACAATCCATGAAAGATCACGAAGAACGACAGATCAAAGAAGCCCTCGAAAAATCGAAGCAAGGTGGGCGCGGAAAAAAGAAGTAAAATTCAGGATAATCATGGTTGTGCAAGTCAAAGTTATATATACGGAAATAGTAACGTTATTCAAATAAAAATAGTAAAATTATCCGCTTTTCATATTCAATTTAAATTAGCAGCTAATTTAAACATATTTTGACTGGCACAAGAAAGTTCTAGGAAAAGTGCATGCATTGCCAAAAAGGCTCATAGACTAGGTGCATTTCAATTCACGCTTTAGGTACACAATGTGTTGTAAATCGGAATGTTAGAAAGTGCGACCAATCAATGGAAAATTATTCTGTTCAGATTTAGTGTACTGTGGTACTGTGTAAGTTAAGAGGAAAGGATACCTGAGAGATTTTTGAAAAATAGGTATTTGAATAAAATGTTCCTGTCTCGCTGCGTGCCGCCTGCCCGCCCCGCGCCCCGCGCCGCCGCAGCTAGTGCGTGCGACGACGCCGACGCCGACTATTCAGTCGTTGACGGCATTTTATAGTATTCACATCGTTTTCGTTCGTTTGTTATTATAGCGCATAGTACTCTTTTTCTGAATTTGACTAATTTTATTGAATTTGTTCTGCACTTTTATTTGACTTTAGTTTATAGGATTTAGTACTAGGTACTTATTATTTTGACTTGAAAAGGAAAGAAAACAATAAAATATGTAACTCTATAAATATTTAAACTACTAAATCCTCCTTATTTTGAAATTTTGTAGCTTTATTTAGTTTACCTACTTGTCCCAGTGGAGTCCGTCCGCCCCCCTACACTCCCCGACTTATTTCTCTTATCCCCGTTGACAATCCCCGTCAACGGGGATTAGTGAACTAAAAAGTTCATTAATCCCCATTACGTTAAAAATAAAATACCTATAAGAATCATGTTTTTATTTCAAATCAAAGCTTGTTAGAATTATTAATTAAAAAGGTAACATTAAAAACATAATTATACTTTATGTAGGTACCTAATAAAATCACAGATTGTTACAATTATAATTTAAAAATTAACATTAAAAACATAACATTCCTAAGCACTATTATAAAATGCAATTTGGGCAGCAATACCCACAAAACTAAACTCTTACATAATAAATGACGTGTTAATATTAAAAAGTGTTGAATCACCAAAGTTTTTTTAAGCAGTGCCCAATTGTAATTTCGTCATTAATAAGTTCCATTTGGACCTCCTGTACATATTTGTCGAAATTTATTATTTTCATTGTTTTTTCTGCAATACCTTTACCTTTAGAAACCCGCAATGCAAGAACTTCATAATACGATGCAGATGACGCTGGAGAAGCTTCATAATATTGGGTTTCTTTTTTAACACACGCTTTTTGATTTTATTGTTCCATGCTTCGACTAAATTAGTAGTGCAATGGAACTGGCCGATTGCACACCATATTTTAATAAAGTCGTCTTGTAACCATTGCCTGAGCAGGCTATTTCTGAACTTGCTATTATCATAGTCTCAAGGGCTCTGAGAGGCAATATAAAACCAACCCGAAATAATATTGTCTGATGGTAACAAAGCTAAAGCGGCACTAACCGCAACTTGGCTTCTGGTTATTTTGTCCTTTGTCAGCCCCAGTTCTTTTCCTTTTTATGATGTAAGGAATTTTTTAGGTAAATTTTTTTACACCTCGGCTTATATTATTGGAGTTTTAATAAGGATTCCTAATTTTTTTGAAAATATAATATAGCCCGTGTTACTCGGGGATAGTGTAGCTTACCAACAGTGAAAGCATTTTTTAAATAGGTCCAGTAGTTTCAGAGCCTATTCAATACAAACAAACAAACAAATCTTTCCTCTTTATAATATTAGTGTATATCGGAATTTTATGATTTTAATGTTAATTTTCAATTAATAGTTGTAACAAGCTGTGATTTTATTAGGTACATATAGGAATATTACGTTTCGAATGTTACCTTTTTAATTAATAATTCTAACAAACTTTGATTTGAAATAATAACATGATTTTTATAGGTATTTTATTTTTAACGTAATGAACTTTTTAGTTCACTAATCCCCATTACAAGTTCGCATCGGCGTCAACGGGGAATAATGAACAAAAAGTTCACTAATCCCCGTTGACGGAATTAGTGGAATAAGCCCACTCCCCCTCCTTTGCTTCTGTAATTATTTGAATAGACTACAGTTAACCAAAATTTTAGTCAAACCAAAAATGTAATCCACAAAATTATTTAAATTACTTACCATAATTATCTTTTTTTTTATTTGTTAGCTAATTTAACACATAATGAAACTAATACTTCGTTACCCCAGGCTTGCCACAGTGTAACAAAGAAAACCGCATCCAATATCGACTAACAATTACATCACTAGTGTATCGATATAATTATCGACTATGAGACATCACTTCGCCAGTAGTAATACGTATTGTTCCGACCCTTCCCTCCCCATACCTCTCCCCAAACAACAAGAAAGAGACAACTGCAGCTCAGACAGTTCTAGGTACATAATTATTGACCAAAACAGCATTTCGTAGTTGGCTATTTCCTCCCCCAAAACATGCCCAATTGTTTTAATATGAAAAAAACAAAACATAGGAGCATTGTCATGGCAGTTAAAGATTTTATGGTACAAAAATATTTGCTCTAGTGTCAATATCCAGGGAGGAAACAGCCGACTACGTTTGTATGGAGAAAGAGCCGGTATCCTTTCCTCTTAATAGCTACTGGATTATGCATGGAGCAAAGATAAGTTTCAATTTGGTTAATGTGTCATTGTGTTCTGCACAGTGGTTTGCTTTTAGTTTATTTTTTGGCATCTTAGATGTTTCAACACGTCTAGCTGCCACAAATTAGCACAGCTCATAACATGTAGTCTAGTATTATTTTTACTGAAAACGTACTCGATTTCGTTCATTGTTAACGACACCACCCTAATGTTGGAATAACATAATATCGCTTAAGAATATTATTTCGAGCCGGTATATTCTCAATGGTTGATAGAAATATTTTTTAACGATATTTTATTTTATATTTTTTTATACGAATATATATTGGTATATAAGGGCAACAACACTATTCATTAGTTGTGTCGTCGACAAATCCTTTTTGGCAACCGCACCCCTAGGGGTTTCATTTGGGGGTGTCGTTAACAATGAACGCTCGATTTGACCAAGTATTTTAAAAATAATCAAATGAGGAACCTTCCTAAAGAAATATGTTTCTAAGTCGCTTTATAGATGAATGTTTCTAAGTCATAAACTTTCGCATTTATAATATTAGTAGGATTTTATTTCTTGAATTTATTTTACAACGGCCTCAGTGACGGCGTGGTGGGCGAGTGCTCGGCTGAGAAGCATGAGGCGATTCGATTCCCGCTGTGGGAGAAATGTTTGCATGTTCTGCAAATATTTCTTCCGTGTCTGCATGTTATGGTAGGTACCTACCATCTCGGGTTTATTCCAAACTGTCCTACTGACAAAATTGTTCCAAATAGTTAGATTTAATATAGATAGATAGATAGATAGATTTTCATTCTTCCTTTTGCTTATCTTTCATACGCGTCCAAGAATTTCCTTGACAAATAAAATGAATGACAATTTTATTCTAATTTTGATTGTCATTTATTTCATGTAAAAAGGTATATAATAATTATTCACACCTCAAGGAAGTTCTTACGTACCCATTGAAAGAAATATACGTCTTTTCTTACTTGTCTGTAAGAAAGAGATACCTCTTTCTTGCGGTCACAATTGGAATGGGTGACCGCAAGTGGCATTACGAGCTGAGGGCTTCCGTGCTTCGGAGGGCACGTTAAGTTAAGCCACGATGGAGGCCTTTACGAGGCGGCCTAAAAACTCCATCACAAGAGTTTGCCATTAGCTCATACGAACTTACTGTACCAAAATATTTACAGTTTTACTATTTAGATTAAAAACTGCATGTCGAAATAGTTAGATTAGTCACTGGAACAATTTTGTTCGATCATCGAACTGACATGAGGCAGGTAATCCTAGTGTGGGGTCGGAACTATGTACCTACGTGACCACAGAAATCTAAATAATATGGCACTAATACTAATAAAATTTTCGCGCGCTGGTGGCTCATTAGTCACCTGTGCGGCGACAAGGTCACGCGGTTGTGTGACTTCTAGTGCCTTATTATTTAGATTTCTGTGTACGGACTGAGTGTTGGGTGTTATCCTACCATTCCGGTTTGTGGATTTCCTTTAAGAATGTTCCTCACTAAGATGTACACGGATTAAATTGGTTTTGAAAAGGTCCTTTTCGGTGAAAGATTGCCAGATGTTTTTGAAGTTATATATTTGCCCCGTATAGAATCCCCGGATTATGGCAAGGCAATGCCGATGTCAGTATCAGCCAGCGCCTGTTGCAGCGGCCGACAAACACCTATGGCAGTGGAGTCTCCTGTCCCTACGCCTCAACACCACCCGACTAGAATTGGTAAGGAAAACTCTACGATAACGTACGTAGGCTTATGGCCGGTTCTAATATTCTACTGACGGCGGATCGTTAATTGCAATGTTGTTTTTCTCTCAGAAATGTACGGCGTATTTTGACAGAACCGTTAGGTGAATATTTACACCGGGCATTAGAGTTTAAGAGTGTATCTCCCGATCACTCAAATTAACATAATAGGTACATTATATATTTACAGTACTTAAGTACTTTCATAAATTACGTCTAATCTCCAAACATCACGTCCCTTGACCTAAGACCAGCTGAAAGAACTAATGCCTAGTTTTAACAAGAATATCAATAGTTCAGGTAAATAATGAGTGAGTGCGGAGATGACAAGTGATAGGAGAAAATGGAAGAGGGAAACATGGTGTGCCGACCCCACCTAGTGGGATAAGGGCAGGAAAATGATGATGATCAATAGTTCAGGTTCATGTAAAGTTTGAATTTTACTTTATAGTGTAATAATTCCACGTGTAACATAAATGATGTTAAAATAAGCCATGTGCTATGAATTATGTAGAAATTCGAAATACCCGTATGTTATTCATTGACCCTCCCTCATTGGAATAATAAATAAAACAAGCTCTCGTTCGCCGCTTCGCCTGGTAACTGAGAAACAAGCCCGTATTTTATTATTCCAGCACACATACTATGTATAATCCAAGTTTTATTCAAATCCGTTCAGCCGTTACGGCGGGATTGAAGCACAAACATACAAACATTCTTGCAAACTTTCGCATTTGTAATATTAGTAGGAAAGTTGGGTTTGATTCCCTTGAAAACTAAAGCGCAAACTCATGGGTATCTCTATCCTTCTCGTCCTTACCAATGGCTCCCAAACTTAGTCCTTGAATGCCATCCAAAAATCCGAACTTAAGGTTTGCCAAAAGAGCGATGGAACGCAGTATCCTAGGAGTCAAACAGACTGACAGCTATATTATTTATGCCATAATCAAAATAGCCGACGTAGGAGAGAAAGCGGACTGGGTCCGCCACGTCTGCCGCATGTCGCTTTAAAACTACAGTTTCATTTATTTATGAAGCGCTCGTGGCGTAGCTTGCTTCGTCGTTCTTGATTGATCTTTGAAGTTAAGCGACGTTGTGCGCGGTCACAATTTGAATGGGTGCAAGCGGCATTACGTGAGCGTTTCCGTGCTTCGGAGGGCACGTTAAATTGTCGGTCCCGGCTTTTAAGTCGTTAAGCTATGACGGAGGCCTTTAGCGGCCTAAAAACTCCGTCACAAGAGTTGGCCACTAGCTCATACGAACTCATTTATTTGTGTTCTGTTTCAGCCGACCCCAGTCTCACCATATTGACAACGGACCGATTTGGAGAGCAGGAAGTTGAAGATATCGTCGTTCTTGGTTTCACCAGAGAACAGGTAACTCCTTACTAGCATTTGCGAAACTATTGATACTGTGTAAAATGTATTGAGCTCTTCAACTGATAACGGACTAGGGTAATAAACGTTTCATCGTCCGTTGGTAGGTAATTGGAACCGGGCATAGGTCAGCGTCTTCCAATATCATCATCATAATCCAGCCCTTTTCCCACGTGGGGTCGGCACAGCATGTTCTCTTCTTCCAATATCTATTCTGGAAAATGAAACATTTTGAAGGTATCAGTGATCGAAATTAAATCATTTATAAAGTGCGATAGTGAATGTATGTCTTATAAATAGTTTGTTCGTGTTTCTGAATTCTATTCATGTCTTTATGATTACACCAGTAGGTAACTATTTTGAGTTTAGACGTCTTGAAAGGTCACCTTTTGTCCCGACGCTCGTGATCGATCCCACGTTTAGACTGAAAGTTCATTACACCTTGGAAGATTCTAGCTTTTTTACGGAGTTTAGTTGATAAATACTTTTTATGTTCTTAAAATGTAATTAGACTAGAATCTCAACCCAATAATCCGCTTATAATAGGACTGCCATACGCGGTTTCGCTCGCGTTGTATCCGGATGAAAAAGAGCCTATATGTTATTCCAGCACATGTGCAATGCATATTCCAAGTTTCATTCAAATCCGTTCGGTCGTTATACAAACATCCTCACAAACTTTCACATTTATAATATAGTATCAGAAACTACGAGTACCATGGCACCACAACACCCAAACCCGGAAGAAATATTTGCAGAACATACAAACATTTCCCCCGTAGCAGGAATCGAACCCGCGCCTCTTGCGTCGCAGCCGAGCACTCGCCTGCCACGCCACCGAGGTCGTCTGTTATATAAGTGACTGTTGGGTGTAATTTATTTATTACTAGCTGCCGCCCGCGGCTTAGCTCGCGTGGTACCCGGATAAAAAATAGCCTATATGTTAATCCAGTACATGTACTATGTATATTCCAAGTTTCATTCTACTCCGTTCAGCCGTTTAGGCGTGATTGAGGCACAAAGGCACAAACATCTAAACTCACAAACTTTCGCATTTATTATATTATTATCTGTACATTTCAGGCGATCGTGGAACTCCGGCGTTTCAACGGCGACAAGGCGAGAGCCACAGTAGCTCTCTTCGCGAAGTCCCTCAAGTTTTGATCCTACGCCAGCGCTCGTAAATCATGGAGGGCCATGATAGCATTTTTATATTATATACTATAGCGGTCTTTATATACATTATAATCATTAAGTTTTTCGGACTGTGGAATTGATTGGGTAAGTCGCATGTCTGTTTGCACTATACAGGGCGTAACATTTAGATCGGTCAGTATGGGAAAGTCTGAAACTATAACCCCCGAATACTCAAACGCATCTCAAAGTTGAGCATGTCTCAAATGAAGATTTTTTGACAGATTTTCATCAGAAACTGGCAAAAAACCGTGAGTTGAGACGTGCTCAACTCTGAGTCGCGTTTGAGTATTCGGGGGTTAGAAATACGAAAATCTGTTCTTAGATTTAAAAAAAATATCACTCAGTTCGGGAATCGAACCCGGTCGTATTGAAAAATAAAACTTACATTATTTCTATTTGGATTGTGTAGGTCATAACATGCAGTTTTTCTTGTCATTAAAATCGATGACATGGTTCATTAGAACAGATTTTTGTATGTCTTATGTTATGTTATTTATGTTACAGACTTGCCTATACTATATATAATATTATTTAAGAGCTAGCTCTTGTCGGTGTAATGATGAAGTTTCTTCCATTTTTCCCTTTCAATGCTGTTTCTTTTACTTTATACGACATGACAGCGACTTTCTCCTTTATCTGGCTGATATAGCTAATTCTTGGTCTTCCTCTTCCTCGCTTCCCTTCTACCTTTCCTTCTATGATCGTTTTTATGAAGCTGTCATGTCGTATAAGATGTCCAAACATTTTCCCTCTTCTATTTTGAATCGTTTTTATTAAGGTCCTTTTCTCTTATACTCGTTCTAAAACTACTCGTCTTCCGTTTGCACTAAAAACTAAAAATTCTTAAAGAAATAAGTTTTGTTTTCTGCATCCAAGATGGCGTTAGGATGGGTTGCGGGTGCGTTTTCATTAGGAGACATATCGCTGGACTTTTATGTGGGGTGTCCTTGCGACTTTGCGGGATAATGTCGTTTGACATTGCCATGTTCACAGTACCCAGTGGTGTTTAATATGTCGCTCGTCAGACCAAACAACTGATATCTCGCGGAACACAAAGCGACACGCGTCCTCACTAACAAAACCTGTCGGGCGACTGACGAGCAATACGAAAGTAGTGACATGTAATGACATGAATTTGCGGACAAATGGCCCCAAGTGAAAACGGGCCATAGTAGGTTTCTTATGAAGTGTGGGTCTTCACCCTATTTTATTCCACCTTCTCCGCACTTCTTAAAATTACCTAAAGTTATGCAGACAGTCCCGCTTTATTTTGTGAACACGGGGCTAGTAAAAGCCTAGTGTAGTTTATGAACGCGCCAGCTAGATGAAATTTTTTTTATCCTCACTTCTTTTCTTCTATAAACTAAATTATACTTTACCATGATTTTTTCAATCCAATTTTATTTGCTTCAATGTGGTATACATAGATCTTAAATTAAATTCACTTAATACGAACACACACATTCCTCATACTATTGGGATGCAAACATAATAATAATTGATTCTAAATGTCACTAGGCAATTATGACATTTAGATTTTATTCTAGTTATTCATTCATGCATGTCATAATAATATAAATAATGTCAACACAATAAAAAATAACTAAAAAAATTAGGTAACTACATATAAACATAATGTAATAAATTTACAAATTCCTTTATACTATAATAGGTTTTTTACTAGCTTCGTGTATCGTGAAACTATAAACATGGTAGTACGTATATTTTTTTTAACTAATTTTTACCAGATATTTCCACATGAAATGACCATATGGTTTTCATTCTTCGTCGGCTAAGTTTGATTTATATTTATATTTTTATCTCAAAAATAAGCGAATCAAAACAGACTGTATTTTGATGTAATATATTTGTAGATAGGGATAAAAAGAGGCTTTCTTTAATTTATATTAAGGAAAACTCGTAAAAAGCTTAAAAAAAATAGTCATATATTTTACTGTCTAAGTATGTTCATTTTATTATCTCATTATAAGTATATTCATATAGTAAAAAGTAATATATATAAAATGTTATTCATCTTACCTTATTATCAAAGTCAGCAATAATACATGTATGTACCTGACAGATAATTTGCAATAAATGTTTGACGATAAAGTGGAGTAATATTGTTATTGGATTTGTATAAAATGGTAGTATATATAAAATGGTATTCATCTTACCTTATGATCAAAGTCAGCAGTAATATATCTGATAGATAATTTGCAATAAATGTTTGACGATAAAGTGGAGTAAGCATACCTGATAGATAATTTGCAACAAATGTTTAACGATGAAGTGGGGTATTATTGCTATTGGTTTTGTATAAAAAGTAGTATATATAAAAAGTTATTCATCTTACCTTATTATCAAAGTCAGCAATAATATACCTGATAGATAATTTGCCATAAATGTTTGACGATAAAGTGGAGTAATATTGTTATTGGATTTGTATAAAATAGTAGTATATACAAAATGGTATTCATCTTACCTTATGATCAAAGTCAGCAATAATATATCTGATAGATAATTTGCAATAAATGTTTGACGATAAAGTGGGGTAAGCATACCTGATAGATAATTTGCAACAAATGTTTAACGATGAAGTGGGGTATTATTGCTATTGGTTTTGTATAAAAAGTAGTATATATAAAATGTTATTCATCTTACCTTATTATCAAAGTCAGCAATAATATACCTGATAGATAATTTGCAATAAATGTTTGACGATAAAGTGGAGTAATATTGTTATTGGATTTGTATAAAATAGTAGTATATATAAAATGGTATTCATCTTACCTTACTATCAAAGTCAGCAATAATATATCTGATAGATAATTTGCAATAAATGTTTGACGATAAAGTGGGGTAAGCATACCTGATAGATAATTTGCAACAAATGTTTAACGATGAAGTGGGGTATTATTTCTGTTGGTTTTGTATAAAAAGTAGTATATATAAAATGTTATTCATCTTACCTTATTATCAAAGTCAGCAATAATATACCTGATAGATAATTTGCAATAAATGTTTGACGATAAAGTGGAGTAATATTGTTATTGGATTTGTATAAAATAGTAGTATATATAAAATGGTATTCATCTTACCTTATTATCAAAGTCAGCAATAATATATCTGATAGATAATTTGCAATAAATGTTTGACTATAAAGTGGGATAATATTGCTATTGGTTTTATAGAAAAAGTAGTAAATATAAAATGGTATTCATCTTACCTTATTATCAAAGTCAGCAATAATATATCTGATAGATAATTTGCAATAAATATTTGACCATAAAGTGGGGTAAGCATACCTGATAGATAATTTGCAACAAATGTTTAGCGATGGAGTGGAGTATTATTGCTATTGGTTTTGTATAAAAAGTAGTATATATAAAATGGTGTTCATCTTACTCTATTATCAAAGTCAGCAATAATATACCTGATTGATAATTTGCAATAAATGTTTGAGGATAAAGTGGGGTAGGTATACCTAATAGATAATTTGCAACAAATGTTTAACGATGAAGTGGGGTATTATTGCTATTGGTTTTGTATAAAAAGTAGTATATATAATATGGTGTTCATCTTACCTTATTATCAAAGTCAGCAATAATATACCTGATTGATAATTTGCAATAAATGTTTGAGGATAAAGTGGAGTAAGCATACCTGATAGATAATTTGCAATAAATGTTTAACGATGAAGTGGGGTATTATTGCTATTGGTTTTGTATAAAAAGTAGTATAATATAAAATTGTGTTCATCTTACCTTATTATCAAAGTCAGCAATAATATACCTGATAGATAAAATTTACAATAAATGTTTGATGATAAAGTGGGGTAAGCTAAGCATACCTGATAGATAATTTGCAAAAAATGTTTGATGATAAAGTGGAGTCTATTGGATTTGTATAAAAAAGGATTATTATATATAAAATGGTATTGATCTTACCTAATTATCAAAGTCAGCAATAATATACCTACCTGATAGATAATTTGCAATAAATGTTTAACGAAAAAGCTATAAATAAAATGTAAAATTATAATAATTAACGATAAAATATTGCTATTGGCTTTATATAGAAAACTTTTATATATATATTGTTAAATAAGTATAATATTTATATAGTAAGTGTGCATTTTATGACCGCTATTGCATGTAACCATTTTCTATAATAAATATCATATCCAAAAAATTGCGTAGATTTGTATTTATTTAGTAAATTTATATAATAATCAAGTAAGTGTCGGAAAGTACAGCGCAGAAAGTTTGGCTAAATAAAATACGCTCGTAATGATAAAATAATACCCGGCGCATCGTTTCGCCTGATGTGTATAATGGTCATACTCGTAGGTTACTTAAAAAACGAGCGATTGCGAGCGTATTTAGCAGAACTTTCAGCAAATGTAGACACTTTTCGTCACTTGCACTTGCGTCGGTTGCTAGCTACATATTAATCAGTCAGTAAGGCTTATCCTAAGTAAGTACTTGTAAATTTTTTTACAGGCGCGTTAGTCCAATAGAGAATTTTTGTATTTTTTATAAAATGATAAAGAGTAGTAAATTATACCCAAAATATTCTAGTTTTTTCATCTTTTAAGAAGTAGTTTTGATAGATCGATGTAATTTTTTTCCCTTAGTATAATTTATGTCTGTCAAATTTAAATAAAGCGGTTTATATAGACACACATTAGTTTTATTAAAACTAAAATGTTTTTTTAACTTAGGCGTCGTTCTAATCCTACTCCAGAACTTACTTTAATAAAGGTAAGTTGTCATAAGTGACATATTCGTTTTAATTTAGAGGAAGCAATGGTGATCTTCTTTTTAGTGGTCTTCATAATGAGGAATGTGTCCAGCTGCTTCTCTCCCCGAGCATGTCGTAAAAGTCGACTAAGGGATAGTATCCTCCCTAACATGATGGACCATCTAGTTATATCAGCGATGGGCTGATCACCTGTCATCATGGTTCACCATACCCATCTTAGGACTCCAATCAGGAATGGCTGCAAATTTTCTTATGATTACTTTTGGCTCAGCCCATCCCATTATGGACACGGGCGTAATATATATGTATGTTCATAATGAGGGTCGAATATTGATGAAAACTTACTTAGGGGTAACTGAACGGGAAAAAACATGTCCGTTGAGTCACACTAATTAATTAAAAAGTTAAATTTGAAACCCATTGATGATATTATTTGAACGCATTACATAACTTAATAGTTTAATTAAAAAAAATGAATTTGTTGATTCTTAACATGTTTTAGTAATGAAAGGCCCCAAGGAAATATTAAAATATTTCCTTATTAATATCCCCAATTAATATCCCCAATCCGTGCCCTAAAAACAGTTACTACTTTTAGAAACCATTTGAATAAAAAAGACTTCTTTTATTTTAGATTACTGCAAAAGAAAGGCATTTTTGAATAGGAGTTGAATGTCTAGGATTACCTAATATTTTTTCATTGTTTTTTTTGTTGGTTTTTTAGTTAGGTATTTTTTATGTTTAGTTTTTTATTATTTTTAGTTTCTTATTTGTTTTTTATTTTAGTATGTTTTTTTTTCTCAATTTGTTCATTTTTTTTTATGCAATGTAGTTTGTCATCCGTGCCGACACGAACCAAAGGTCTTGTCAGAAAATCAGCGTTGCATCAACTTCTCGTTGAGCAACACAATGCTGAGGCAGGGCCTTTTGGTTCATTGTCATAATATCGAAATAGTTAGGTAATGGTTTATTTTACGATATGTTAGTAATAGCCGATTCTACCGTAATAGTAGGTTGTTTCCGACTCTAGCGCGCTGCTTGCAGCCCACACACGGGGCCATCTCGAAATTAAAGATGGTGGATTCAAAATGGCGAAAATTAGTTCCTCCGATCCGGCTGAAATTTTGCTTTCGGGGGTTTTCAAGCTCGCTGATGCCAAATATCGATCAGTTTTTCAATTTCACTAAATTTCAAGATGGCCGCCATACAAATCGTTTTTGTATGGGCCTTTTAAATGTTTTTCCACCAGAAAAGTTTTTTTGTTAAATTTGGGGATTTCGTACGCGCACTTGGCGACCTCTAGTTTAGGTATATAGAGACTATCGATCTAATCATTATAATCAAGAAGTTATATATATAGGTAGTTTGATTTTAACAAAAGTTTATTTTTTATTTTACCTCTCTAAAAACCAACTTTTAATAAATTTGCATTTATCCAGCAACGGCGTGACTGATCGGGAAAAATAAGTGGGGGTGTGTCACAGTGTAACTCAAGAGGATTTTTTCCCGTTCAGTAACACTTACTTTGAGGTGTGACACAACGGGAAAAAAGTCCCGTTGAGTTACAGTGTTACTCAAGAGGAATTAATATTACCGTTGAGTCACAGTGTGACGGGAATAACCCTCTAGGGTTAAACAGTTACTCCATCTAACAAAACTGTATTACTTAACGCCAAAGGCTTTTTCGTTCTTGGCGCCTTATTACTATTATGATATAGGGTTCAATGCCTAGGTATTCTCTACCAGCCACCCCATAAGGTTGTAGGTAAGTAGAGGTTGGCGTGCTACAATAGAAAAATAACCTAACATACATATACCTACTTAGGTAGTTATTAACTTAAAATGGAAAGAAAACTAAAAAATATTCTTGTTAATTTTATTTCATTCATTAAACTCCCAACAATGCCCATTTTATCAAGATGCTACATTCAAAGGTAGATTCGTGGTCTATGGTAGATACCTACTTACTTAAATACTAGGATTATAAATAGCAATAGATCAGTAACTAAATAATGATAATAAGAATTTATTAGAAAACAGCAATAATTGAACAATAATGAAATAAACTTTACGAAATTATTGGTAACACTAGTCTATGTTCTATTTTTATATCATCGGTTAATAGCAAATTAATAGTAGGTACATTCCAGGATAATTAATAGTTTGGGGTCAATATTATTATTGATAAGGTTAAGTAAGTAGGTGCGTTATATTTCTAAACAATTTTCCAATCATACATTTTCCGGGCGGGGGTTGGCACAGGAGAGGGATGCATGGAAGAAGAGGGGGAGGTCTTTACCCAGGAGGAAAGAAGGGCTAAGGGCTAGCTAAAAAATCATGAAATGGAGCATTAATTTGCAATTAACTGGTTAGCTTAAACTTACAAAGCTCCCACACCACAGTTCCTTCTAGTAGAGAAACATAAACAAATTGAAAGCTTGCTAAAAAAATAGCACTCGCTACAAGTTTTTGTTGGTTCTTGGATACACCTATTCTGCCCTCCTAGTGAAGAACGCAGTAACTAGCATTTTAGTCAGAAATTACTTAAGATACATTATTCGGAATCGCCTAACAAAATACAGCATTCTGTTCTCACTCACGTATCAAAACATATTTGACATAGTTACAGCGTTCTTCACTAGGAGGGCAGAATTGTTGTCTATTTGAAATGTTTTCAACAAAAAGGCGCCTGTGGTCTGTTAGCCCTTTAGCTAGTACGTAAGGTACTAATACATAATTAATTTAAGACCTTACAAACAAATCTGGAATACTATAAGTTTCGACTGACCGACCGAGCAGCCTCGCTAGGCTGCCGCGCGAGGCGTGTGTACGCTTCGTCAGGACTTGCCACGCCCGAGACAAAGACAGGCGAGACACGGTCTGACTAAGCGAGTACCTCTAGGTACTTGCTTCTCGCGGCGGCATCGCTAGACAAGTGTTCAGTCAGTTAGTACCTACTCAACTAATTATGAACATAGCAAAATACTGACTTGTGTTTTGCATATTCATCATAATTATGTTCATGTATTCCATTAGTACCTATTACACTAGTTAAATTACAAGTAAATCTGAGGCAGCGTGGCTAGCTGGTTATAAATAAGTAATCAATATTTGTGGACATTTCACACAACGCCAAATCTAGCCCCAAAGTAAGCAAAGCTTGTATTGTACTATGGGAACCAGATGGCATAAAGAATACCTACTTATAATTTTTTTTTGTAAATACACACTAAGTAAGTAAGTAAGTTCGTATGAGCCAACTTCGTCGGAGTGGCCAACTCTTGTGACGGAGTTTTTAGGCCGCCTAAAGGCCTCCGTCATGGCTTAACGACTTAAATACATACTTATAATACATAATTCTACAACACTCAGACCCGGAAGAAATATTTGCAGAACAGATACAAACATTTCTCCTGTAGCGGGAATCGAACCCGCGCCTCTTGCATATCAGCCGAGCACTCGCCCGCCACGCCACCGAGGTCGTCATTTAAGACTAATCCACTCATTCATCTATTTACACTTGCATTCATTTTCCTTTACTCTTAACGGTAATCCTAAAGAACTTACTAAACATGATTAGATAAATACAAAATCAAATAAGTTCACAATAAAATAATGATAGACTCGAGATTCTTTAAATAACAAGCAATTTTCATATATAGATAGGTTTCTACCTAAGCATATGAATTTAGGTGCTACAGCTTACTTCAGTACCTATCGGCAACATCGTGAAAGATGAAGTTTTAATGGGTACTTGCAACTAAACGACAACATCTGTCTCCTGTTGCTGAGTAGAGAGCTTGTTTGCCATCGTCGTAAGGATATCTGACAGACGGGCAAACCTCTGGCTTGGAGTTGTAAGGGCTCCTCTCTCTCCCCATAAGAAGTTAATATGAAACTCTGCTCGGAACAGTTCTAGCAGTGTAGGATCTAACGTCGGTCCTAGCGAAGACATCTCCTGGACTACGGTTCTGGCGTTCCTCTTGAACATTTCGACTTGGTTCGGGAACATCCTAGCGGCTTCGAGGTGTGCTGCTGTTGCGTTGAAATCGAACTCTAAGCTATTCATAAGGCTGGTCGGGAAAGAGTCGTCCGGTTGCATCAACCCTCCTCCATGTCCGTCTAAAAGTAAAACAATTCTTTGAACAAATGGTAAAATATTCGATCTAAGTAGGTACCTGTGTAAGTATTATTGTATAGTTTAGTGAATTAGAATGCGTTATCGTTACGTTTTTACCTAAGAAACAAATATCCTCAGAGACTTATAACAATGGGTTTTCGAGGGTAATTGTCAGCTCAAAAACACATTTGTAATAACATATTCAGCCCGAAAGTGTTTATGCATTCAACAATCGCATAAACGCTTTCGGGCGGGTCATTTGAACCAGCCTAATTATTTGTTGTTTTTTTATTGTTATTAATTTAATTAGCTGCTTCTCTTCCCGAGCATGTCGTGAATGTCGACTAAGGGATAGACTCTCCAAATGAATCTATATGGGCGATGGGCTAATCACCTGTCACCATGGTTCACCATATCCATCTTAGAACTTTAAATCAGAAGTGGCTGCAAGTTTTCTTTTTTTGTGGCTCTGCCCACCCCATTAGGGAAACGGGCGTAATAAGAGGGTCAAATTTAGTATTTCAAGTTTCGTAATTAATTTCAATTAGCTGTTGTCTGCTAATTTGTTACAGACTCTGTGTATGCCTGTAATTGGTGGACATTCTATAATACCTACCTAAGTGCTATTTGGATGTTGGCGTTGCCTGATAAATAAAATAAAAAACAAAAACTTCTGGGTCGATATTAGTAGGATTTACCGAATAAATGGAAGCAGAGTACAGGTGGCAGCACGTAAGGAGTTGTCGTGTTGGGTGGCAGGGGATTGGTGCCCTCATTCATGCTCTTGAAGCAAGGTCGCAACTTTGCCTCGAACATAAATGCGTTGTCTGTGTACACCCGTCGCAAAATATTCCAGGCGTTTTCCAAACATTCCACCTGAAAAAAGCGCAATTTCTTTACTTTCTGCCTACTTAGCTTTTCATTTGGTAGTATTCTTTGATGGTGGAAAAAAACTCACTTGTGGCATGCATAGCCCAAACATAATAGCAGCAAATCCATAAAGATTGCCCAGAGCAGTCTTGGTTTCAACCGCCAGCAGGATCCAGTCGTTAATGGTGTCTGCCCTCTGCCTGTCTGTCTGGCAGGTCAAGATCGTCACTGCTATCAGAAGTCGGAATGTTTCAATCCTAAAAAAACAGTTTTAAAGACAAACTCTGTTTTAAGGTTTAAAAATCATTTCAAAAACTAATGATTTTACCTTTCAATGACATCCATACGCAATGATCTTCCTTGAGGCAGAAAACAAAGTTCTAACCCAGATGCGGTTCGATCTAGACCTTCAATTTGCATTGCCTCTTCGAACAAAAAGTAAAGATCAATTTTAGTGAAATGGTTGGCCAGAATCCGAGGTCCGGAAGTACGCAGCAATAGCTTGATAGTGTGTAAAGTTTCAGACTCAAGTGGCTTCGAGAGACCCATCGGTATTATCTGCGATTGGAAATTTTCCAGGTTTATTCGAGAACAAACCACATAATCCAAATTTTCGGCCTGCAAGAGCCTAGCTTCTGTGAGATCGTAGTCGAACTGTTGTTTGACCGTGGACGTCACTAGATTGTAGTCTGAATCGATACGTGATTTATTGGGATCACTGTGAGCGGAACTTTGTGTCGAGTCTCCTGAACCGTTCCCCGAATCAGAACCGGAAACGTGGTACAATCTATGGAGTTCAAGTCTTCTGTCATCAGCTTTAGGACCTTCGTATCTTGCCGGCTTAGCTGGTGGACTGGTCGGTAAATTGGCGTCCCAAGTACCCGAACCTGTGTTCGATTCGCTCGAGAAGTTCTTAATGTGCTTGTTTGTCTGGCTTTGGATAACGCCGTCGGCACTGGCGCTTTTGCCGTGGTTCACATGCTGGCTCATGTCTATTGGAGTTAGAGAGTGCGATCTTTGCTTTTTAAAAGGCACTCTCAATTGCATACCAGGCTTTGCAGCAAAATGACTGTAAAGGCTGTAGGGATTGCCATACGAAGCATCGCCTGTAGGAGATGCTGCAGGGTTTATGTCATCTGTCTGAATGTAGTTCGACAGCGGCACAAGCCGGTTCGCGGGATATTGGATCCTGGCGCCGGACGCGGCCGATATGGGCTTCCCGGATCCGACATATGATGTGATTAGATCAGCTACCGTGTCATATGCTTCATCTTCAAACTGATATTGACATCTTTCGTATACAGTATCAGGGTGCGCAATGATCTGGAATTTTATTACTAGTTTTTTATCACAGAAACTGTGTTTGTATCAAAACATTAGGAATACAAAATTTAGAACTATTAAGAAAAGCAACATTGCCGGCAACAACCTATATATTATATGTCTATGTACAAGCTCAGAGACCTAATGGATATTGTTCTTGTAAATTACCCTCTGGATGACGAAGTGGAGATGCTGACCATTAGACCGGCAGCTGAGGACGAAGTTATCAGGTTGCGAGGTGGAATCCCTCACGAGAAACTCCCGGTCTTGTTGTAATAGAATTTCGGCCGCTGTACGGCTAAGGGCGCCATGATACCACCCGTGCGATATTATTTGGTCGGAGGGCAGGGAAAATTCCCATTCCAAGAGCCCTGACGTATTCATAGGATTTTATTCCTGCACAATAGTTACAAGTTTCGTAATTAAATCAGAAAACTCACACATTAGAATACGTTTTTAGAAAATAAAACACATGCCACTGAATACGTGCGTAGGTAGGTACTTACAGAACTCCGTCGGATCTTTGGTATTGTAGGGTACTGCGAGTTTCAACACTGGTTTTCGGCACTAGATAGAATACGAGTATAGGTTTACTGTGTCGGTCTATCGGACACTTACCATTATTCCCGAACGTTTCGGCTTTTAGAGCGTGATTCAGTCTAGTTTCAGTAAGCATATAGACTTCAGTAAGCTTATATTGCGAATACCGGCGCAAATGGTATGCGCGGCATTCGAGAGCGCATGGGTTCAAGTGCCGGGGTCGGCATGGATCGATAGGGTTCCGTATTCTGTGGATCCACCCTATAAAGTTGCACCCCTCAACAAGTATAGTTTTATTACGTGTAGCTATGGTAGGGCCGCAAGGGCTGCCTTTTCATGCTTTGCGCATGCGCTACGGCTGTAAAACGAATTAAGTACTTTTTTTACACCAAAATTCAAACTAGAAGTTGAGTACGTACGTGCCTGACTAAACTTATAAACTTTGTCAGTTACTACACTACCCCTATACCTATACAACTTTTAACTTTAGGTATATCTAGGTTTTCTTTCTTATTTTAAAAATAGCCTATATGTTAATCCAGCACATGTACTATGTATATTCCAAGTTTCATTCAAATCCGTTCAGCCATTTAGGCGTAATTGAGGCACAAACATCCAAACTCACAAACTTTCGCATTTATAATATAAGTAAGATCCTACCAGTAACTTATCTACTTGTAGGAAAGGATGTTAGTTTTAAATAACCTACAACCTGTAAAAAACTTTTTCAACCATCATAACAAACACTTCGTTGAACGGCCAATTTCAAAACATAACAAAGTACCTACTTACGTTAGTTCCGGAAAAAACGCGAGTAGGACTAGTACTGTTTGTCCATACGATGGCCAAGCACTGTCTTTGTGCAGCCTTAATAACATTATTTTTTCTGCAAGTCATTTGTTATGAGAAAAGTAAGTAAGTTATATTTCCTACATAAATAAAAAGCGCTGACTTCAATGGTTTTTGTTTTAATATATTTAATTTCAGCGTTGCGCAAAATTGTACGAAACCAATCTAAAATGGTTCAGAGGCCTTTCAGCGACACCGCTGGCAGCCAAGCCTTGATGTGGACCAACAGTTCTGGTCTTCAAGAAATGCGTGAAACGATCATGCTACCGGGTTTTGCTCAAACAAATGTTATTCACAAAATGCAACGCCCCAAAATATCTACGATCCTTTCATCTGTTGAAACGAGCCGTGCAAAATCCGCCTATAACAAAATTAAATCAAGAACGAATAATAATCCAAACGAACTAAGATTGGCACGTAATACGTTTTCAATTAATATAAGTACGCCCTCACAGCCTTTCTTGGTCAAAGATTTCGAGAAGAATCACATACAGCCAAATGTTGAAACAAATAATATTGCTATCAATTCCTACTACGCTATACCAACTCTATCAAAGTTCTTCCCACCTGTCGACGATCAAGAGTTACAGAGTATCGAACTGAAAACTAATAGCAAAGAAAACACTATTATTTTCCCTGAGGTACCGGAGGACAAAGAAAATAAAACTGTCATAGTTAAAAGTATTTTTTTGGCCAACAAGAATAACACTGATCAGCTGGATGAAGTACAATTACCAAAGACTACCATCGTAGAAATTGAAGCGGAAAATGAGAAAGTGGATTTCTATCTCCAGGGAACTCCTATTGATGCTGGTACTATGTATAATATGTATAACTACAATTCAACTGTAAATCCATATAACTGTGGGAGTATCAAGGAAACTAAAGCAGATATTGATGCTCAAGAGATGTTCGCGTCATTGGACATAGAGGTATGAAGTTAGTTATGTCTTTGTAAGAAGTTAATTGCCTCGGGGGTCCTTGTTTATACTTTGCCTATTTTCAGCCATCATGGGTAGAAAAAAAGCACTTCTGGAATGGAATATACGAAAGTCGATATGAGTCTCTAATGAGAAGCCCGAAGTGGCCTCCGTTGAAGGTGACCGATCTTCTTATTTGTGAATAACTTCATTTAATATTTATTTACATACTAATATTGTTATGCTCAGGTAATTTTAGTTCCACGAACGCACGTCGATAGTATATGGAAGAAAACTTTTGAACAATACCACGATGAGTCTGTCAATAAAATCTTATCAAACGTTGTTAAGAAGTTGCAATTTTACAAAAATCTCACTTTTACTTGGAACGAGGTATCACATTTGAACCAATGGTGGAAAAGTGCTACACAGAAAAGTCGGGCTGTAAGTAGGTAAACAATTTTACACTCACATTGTTTGACTTTGTTTCGTAAAATCTAATTGTGCTCGGTTTATTTCAGGCATTCAGAAAACTGTTAAAAAGTGGCAGGCTTGAAATAACAACAGGCGGATGGGTAGAACCTGATGAAGCCACCACGCACCTGTTTGGATTGGTGCATCAGTTAGTTCAAGGTATCTATGCTTAAATGTTGAGTATTAGCCAAGTACATATATTATATTTTCACGTTTCCAATAGAAAACTCACCCTTTGTTTTCTACTAGGTCACGAATGGCTAAAACATTACCTGAATTACTCTCCGAAAGTGGGTTGGCTAACGAATACTGTTACTCACAGTCCCACAATGACGTACCTTCTCTCTGCATGTGAAATAAATCGCCTGGTTATCACCAATCTCCATTACTCCTGGGAAGAGTACCTCGCCGAATACCAGCATAGTGACTTCATCTGGGTCCAGAACTGGGATGCCGACAAGTCCGTACCCACTGATCTCAACGAAGCCCTTAGAGTTATAGGCAGAGATCGTTATCCGAAAAATTCCGTTTTCACCCATTTCTTACAATTTAATTCAGCCAGTTTTAAAGCATGTGGGCCCAATGCCGCTGTTTGCTCAAACGAATTCAATTTTGCAAAATCAAATAA
This sequence comes from Scotopteryx bipunctaria, assembly GCA_949320045.1. Lineage (NCBI taxonomy): Eukaryota > Metazoa > Arthropoda > Insecta > Lepidoptera > Geometridae > Scotopteryx > Scotopteryx bipunctaria. The sequence continues at coordinate 5,258,660 of OX439440.1, forward strand.
AAACCTCGACATAAACTCTTACAATGTCAAAGAAAAATCAGAATTGCTTTTAGAACAATACTCCAAGACAGGTACAATCACGCCTGACAATGTAATAATCGCGCCACTAGGAGGTCCCTATCGTTACGAATTTCAGTCTGAATTTGATTACCAATACAACAACTACCAGAAAATAGCCGATTTTGTAAACGCGAATCGCGGAATTTATAAAGCGACCATTGAGTTTGGAACTCCGAAAGATTACTTTAATTCAATTTTAAAAAAGTATAGAAAGTACCCAACTCTCAGAGGTGACTTCCTGAATTATGCCGATATCGACTCGGGGAGCCCAGCGTACTGGACGGGATACTACACCTCAAGACCATTCTTCAAGATTATGTTGAGACGTCTTGAATCAACGTTAAGAACGACAGAGATTTTATTTTCTTTCGCGCTCAGTTTTAACACCTTCCGAGGATACAATGCGTCGCACCTTTTCGATGTTCTTGTAAAATCTAGAGACACCTTTGCCCGTCTGCTGGACCGAAATGTGGCGAGTGGAACCCTGCCTGCCAATGTGATCAGACATGTTCATAACTTGATCCTAGCAACTGTTAAAAATTGCTGGCACATACAAGAAGTAGCAGCAAGCTTGTTGACCTCCAAACCAGGACAATTCGAACCACATCTGCAAAAGTACGTTTATAGAGAAGGTGAATTTATTTCTACCTTCAGGACTGTTTCCGCAACAGATCAAATATATATTTTCAATTCGTTGAGCCACGAAAGAACAGAAATTGTAGAGCTGGTCACGAGATATTCCAATATTAGAATTGTGGATCATAATAAAAAAGATGTAACAGTTCAGATTAACCCTATTTGGAAATACAGTTCCGATAATCTGATCAAAATATCACGACGATTCTTCAAAATCACTTTTGCAATAAATGTACCACCGATGACTTTAGAACTGTTTACAATTAAAGAAACCTATGACGTCACACATAGTGCAAGTACTATATTTTGCTCCTCTTGCATGGTGGATGACGCGGCAACCAGTGATTCTATATTTCCTTTCAATATCCAGCCCATACAGACAGGCGACATACAGCTAGAGAGTTATAAACATCGCCTCATATTCGATGAATTGACCGGGTTTCTGAAAACAGTCATTGAAAAAGAAACAAATATTGAAAAGAGTGTTGTCATTGACTTCGGTGCCTTTAAAGACGGCAGTGTAAACTCGGGAATGTTTTTATTCAACACCAATGTTTCTAAACCCCTCAACGATGTTTTGATGCCGTATCGAATTGGCGCCTTGGCAAAATCGACACTGATAATTTCCGGTCAAATCACGACTGAAATATCGTCGGTTTATGGTCGTCTTTTGCAGCAGACTATTAAAATATTTAATTTTATTCAGAGCCCTTTATCGAATGCAATTTACATCGAGAATAAGGTGGACTACGAGGTTTCTCCAAAGAATAGAGAGTTAGAATTTTTCATGTCTATACAAACAGACATAAGCAACGGAAATCCGCCTGTGATAGTTACGGATAACAACGGGTTTCAGCACACGTCAAAGATTCTGAACATGAGCAGGCGGGTCGAGTCAAACTTGTATCCAACAACTAGTATGGTTTACATCCAGGACCGTAGAAGCCGCTTGACTTACATAACAGACCATGCTCAAGGCGTGACTGCGTTGCAGGAAGGTCAACTAGTTGTTATGTTGGACAGGAGAGTTCTGTACAACGACGAGCGTGGCGCCGGCGAAGGCCTCGCGGATAGTAGCGCCACCTGCCACCGGCAATTCATTCTATTAGAAAACTTTGTGGCACAGAATGAAATACCAGGTGTTGATGATCATCAGCATGATCTGAAATTGCCAAGCTTATCGGCGACTTACTTAGCTAACTCTCTCAATTACCACCTCGATATATTCGTGGTAGGAAAAAATAAAACGGACCAATGTTACTACGCTTTCCTACCGCTCATAAAAACTTCGTTTCCATGCGATGTGTCAGTGGTAAACTATAGAGCTGTACTAAGCAAAGGAGGACTTCAGTACCTCAATCCGAGTACCGCTTTGCTGATTTTGCATAGAAGAAGCATCTCTTGTCGAATAGCGACGTCTATAAATCTCCGATGCAAAGGAGAGTCTAACTTTTCCTTAGAAAAGATCATGCGTAATCTGAGAGCAGTTTATCAGACGAATCTTGCCGGGACTAACAAGGGAATACCTCTTCTAAACTTTAGTCCTGTGAACTTTCCTCCCATGGAGCTTACAACCCTGAGGGTATATTTTTAAAGCAAATGCAATTATGTTACATCATTTCACATTAATAAAAATAATATATTAACATCACTCATAAGCTACGGTTGATTTTCATGTTTTTGTAACTCTAGAATTTGTGTAGGTTTACCTTACCTGGTGTACCTAGGCACCTAAATTAGACTAATAAATGAAAATAAAATAAAAAGTTTTTTATTAACTGACCTAACCTGCTAATTTCCATCTAAGCAGATGCTCGACAGTTAACAATCTCGCGAGATTATAATCTAACTGCATTTATCACAATTTTACGCTGACATATATATATATACCTACACACAAGAACTTTTAAGAGTAAGGGATAGTATGCTCTCCAACATGATAGACCACTTATATGGGCGATGGGCTGATCACCTGTCACCATGGTTCACCATATCCATCTTAGGACTAAATCAAAAGTGGCTGCAAGTTTTCTTATGTTTACTTGTGACTCTGCCCGACCCATTATAGGGATATGGGCGTGATAATAATGTATGTATGTATGTAGTAGCGTACTCACTTTGCTATAATCGCGACGTAAGCGTGATCACGACGAAAACCTAAGGCCTTTTAGGTATCCATACTTAATATTATTTATTCAAATTATTGATTAATTAGGAACCGCCGGGACCTTACCTGCGGTCGGTGATCTGAGTTCTATTTTCTATCTGTAGGCGAACTTAGATAGGTAGAAAACTAAGCTCATTTTCATTTCATATTATTATACAGATTATCTTAAAGTTTTTAATGTGACTATAGTTTGTCTTTGTAACTGTTTCAAAGTAATAAATAAATAACAAATAGTTAACTAGGTACCTACAACATTACTTTGACTTACTTACCTTAAATAAAAAACAATACCTATTAAGTACCTACTACCTATCTACATAATACTAGAATCCTACACTAAAACAATGAGTTAGGCTCCTCATTATATTTCAGACAGTGTCACACTAACGCCGGAAAACTATCTGCGAAGACATCACAATCAGCGTTTGTTACGTACCACTAAACTAAAGCGTGTGACGCGGTGACGTGACGTTGTGCAGGACAGATTGGGTTCTGTTGTCGCGCCAGTGCGTGAGATCCTCGGAGAAAAAAGCTGTACTCGCCCGAGGCAGAATCTGGGGCGAGACTCCGCGACACGCAAAGGCTATTCACCTCTGATTTATATATCTCTAACCAATCTTTCTTGAACCCCCCCCCCCCCCTCCCTCCTCCCCCGATACTAAAACCTGGCTACGCCCGGGGTAGACAGTATAGTCAAAAAGGCTTCTCGCTCGCTCGGCTTTGTTTTAAGAATGTCGTCGGAATTTTCTAATATCTAAACTCATAAAATTCTCTATTGTGCATAGGTATATACGTGGCCACCTTGAATACGCCTCCCAGGTGTGGAATCCACGTTTTAATATGTATTCTGCACGGATAGAAGCTATACAGAAGAGGTTTTTACGCTACCTTCAATATCGAGCCCAAATATTCTTACCGGACTACGACAGTAGATGTCGTAAATTTCATTTTCTTCCTTTATACAAACGCAGAGAAATGGCTGATCTATCTTACCTTATTAGCATAGCAAATGGTATTGTCGATTGCCCTGAACTTCTTGAGCAAATAGGACTGCGCGCAAACTTACTTGCACTTAGGAAACCTAACACTCTTAATATTTTTTTTGTTTAATATCTGTATTTGTGGAAACTTATAATTTGCCGTCCTATGTTATGTAGTATCCTGCTGCATAGTATCTATTTATCTACCTATTGTATTTGTCTAGCTGTTAGCTTTCCAAAAAAGCAACGCAACTATTTGAGAATAAAATGAAATAAAATATATAAAATAAATTACATAATTAAAAAAGAAGAACAATTATGATTTTTTCTTATGAAGTTGATAGGTAATCTTACACTTCCAGGTAAGTACGAAACATCTACGTCCAGTCCATCAGTTTAATGAACTCTCCTGTTTTAAAGATCGCGCCGTTCATAATAAATCACGGCTTTCAAAAATTTTAATATGTTTTTTTTTTTTATATTTTAGTATTCATACCGGCAAGTATGTGTACCTACCTAGTTAAAATTCCCAGCCTCATTTCATTCCACCCAAAATGCGACGAAAGCGTGTTTTAAGATTGGTACAATTTTACTAGCGCCATCTAGTTTAGAAATTGGAAATCGGTCAATCCGCGACTTTGGCCGCTTGAATCAAGAATCTAATATTGACAATTTGTCATTGACATTCGTAATAACATTAAAAGGTTGCCAAACAAAATATGCTTTTGTTGCCATTCCAATTAAAATTCATGTTTAAATCTGAGGTTTGAATAGTTGTGACTGGTATCACTACCAGTATCAAACCCACCTACCTGAGCCACCTACAAAGCGACGGGACGGGACCTGCCTGACTTATGTGCCCGGGATGATTTCGATACTATCTAGATAACGCATTGTAAGGAGATTGAGGGCCATGTCAGTTCAGTTAATGCAGTCAGACGATCAAGCTAAATCATATGTCATAATCACTGTCATGTGTCTTAACAAACACTGTCATTTTCTATCTTGTCTTTCATTGATTTGACATTCTGATGCTGTAGTGTAGGTACCTAGCTAAAGTGATTACTGTAGCAAAAAAATAAAATGTGTAGCTATCAAGGTGAACGCGTAGCAAGCTAAGCTAACATACTGTGCTGAATTCATAGTAAAATGCTTTCTAAGTTTTCAAAGTGAACTACAGTACTTTCTAGTGTCCTTTAGTCTAATTAAGTATTGAAACATTTTTCAAACAATGGGGAACAGTCTCTTTCATAAGACTTGTACGTAGAAAACACCACGGTTGAACTTGGACAAATATAAAATGGGGCTCCTAATATCGAAGATTTGGAGCTTGTTTGGCAATGAAGGTAAGTAGAATCAAGCAAGTGTCATAATTTTACTTTAGGCACTGATTATGTAGATACCAACCATTATTTTAATACTTATTTCATAGTGCACATACTTTTTTATAAAAAAAATACAATAGTGTAAACCAGGAAGGAAGTACGATATTCTTACCAAACTCCTTGTAGGTACTTTGTAATATAAATTAAATGCCTTTATGGATATATAGGGGCTTTATTTATCTTCATCTAGACATAAACAATAAGCCTTCCCAAGGAGGGTTGATGTCCAGCAGATAGCTGGTTGTAAAGACAATCAAAACGCTTGCAATATATCTAGACACATGACAGAAGCCAGGGCTATAGATCTATGTTTTGTACACATTTTTGATGAATATCATGCGGGCATTCCACAATTTAAGACCATCCCAGGATAAATTAACTGCACATAATTAAGAATATTTATTTATACCATATTTCCTTAACAAAACAACATTTTCAACAGAGCATAAATTAGTCCTGGTGGGCTTGGACAATGCTGGCAAGACAACTATTCTTTACCAGTTGCTGCTCGGTGAAGCTGTACACACAAGACCGACAATCGGCTCCAATGTTGAGGAAATTGTTTGGAGGAACCTAAGATTCGTCATGTGGGATCTTGGAGGACAACAGAGCTTGCGATCAGCTTGGAACACATATTATACTAACAGTGAGGTGAGGTAACATCGATAACTTGCTACTAATGAGCACTGGAGAGAGAACTGGCGATCTAGTAAGAGCAGCCCTGCGATCCTAAGGTTGTGTGTTCAAACTGGTCAATGCACCCTATTATGGGACTTCAGTGCATTGTCCCCTCTCATTAGAATAAGAATAGGTAAGTCAGATTTAAGCAACATTGGGCGCGGTCACAATTGGGATGGGAGACCGCAAGTGGCACTACGTGCTGAGCGCTTCCGTGCTTCAGCGGGCACGTGTCCCGGCTCTTAAGTCATGACGGAGGCCTATAGGCGGCCTAAAAACTCCGTCACAAGAGTTGGCCACTAAATCATACGAACTTCCTTACTTGCCCCGCTTTTATTTTATTTTTATTATTTGTTATTATAGTGTCAATAGAAATACACACTCTGTGGAAATTTCAACTCTCTATCTATTACGGTTCATAAGATACAGCCCGCTGATGGACAGATGAACGATGGTCGGACAAACAGCAGGGCTTAGTAATAGGGCCCTGTTGTCACCCTTTGGGTACGGAATCCTAAAAATCAACACAAGAGTATAGTATGCAACAACAAGACAGCACATGTGGCCTACTGACCTCATTTTGGTGCATTGCGTGATTTTTCCTCAAGAGCTACATACCCATTACTTAGTATTACACATACATATTATAAATGGATAAAAAAAAATTTTTGTAAATTTCCTTACTACTTTGTAGTTGTCTTTTCCAGCGTTGAGTTGTAGCCCTAAAAATAACCAGTTTTAAAGCCATGTTTTTAATGTTTTTAGTTCAAGGGCATTCAGATTTCCATCTGTCGTTTTGCTTATTATTACAGACTTTGGGAACTTGGTACTTTAGGTGCAAATTAAAAAAAACCGGTCAAGTGCGAGTCGAGTTTGCACACGAAGGCATTCGTTTACATTACACAAATCTCTTGTATGAAGCACTTTTTTATTTCTCTATTTTGTTTTTACTATTTGCTATAGCAGCAACAATAGAAATACACACTGAAAATTTCAACTATTTAACTATTACTTTCATGAGATACAGCCCGCTGACAGTGCTGCATTGCTTATTGATATTAAATAAATAAATAATAATAAGCTCTGTTTTCTATCTGTAGGCGAACTTAGATAGAAAACGAGCTCATTTTCATTTCTTATTATTATACCGATTACCTTAAAGTTTTTATTGTTATTGTTTATTTATTATTTATTTGTTTAATTAATTAGTACGGCACAACCAATTACACTATCTAAATCACAAAAACATAAAATAATAACAAAATTCATAATAAATGTCAGGTTTCAAATATTCAAGATTAAGTAAAAAAATAATTATTATAATGTCAAAATTCATTCATCCGTCATTCTCACAATACCTCAACCACAACAACATTAAGTCGCTTCCATTCATCTGCAAATTGTAGTTTGTCTTTATAAATAAGTTGTTTTTGATGAAATAAAATAGTTTGTTTGGTACTTAAAAAAAAAAATATTTGTAGACGTTTCACACAACTCCATCTAGCCCCTAACTAAGCAAAGCTTGTACATGATGAAACAGGGAACCAGATGGCTGATAGAATACTTTTAAACTTCTTTTTTGTAAATGCATACTTATAATACATAGTATTGAAACACCCAGACCCGGAAGAAGTATTTTCAGAACGTGCAAACATTTCTCCCGCAGAGGGAATCGAACCCGCGCCTCTTGCGTTTTCGTCGAGCACTCGCCCGCCAAGCCACCGAGGTTTTCAAAATTTTTATAGAACCTATCACCTGGCTTTTTGCGATTGTCATATTATTTCTATTAATAAACGTTATAATATATCGACGGAAGAAAGCGATTTTGTCGTATCTCAAAATATTCAATTTTACACCAGAGCCAAAAAACCTTTATTTACAGCAACTAGTCGTGTGAACAGTAGAAAACTACGAAAAATCAAGGGCGTATCATAAAATTTTTTATCGTAGAAAGACGAGACATACGACCATTCGACGCGGCTTTTTTTGTTTAGCAACAATAAAGTTTTAAGTCATTTTTTGAGATACGGCATTTCCGCTTTCTGCCGTATATATTATAATTTAAAATATGTATAGATTAGAAAGTTTGTGAGGATGTTTGGATGTTTGTGTCTCCATCACTTTCACATACATAGTGCGTTTGGTGGAATAACAAACGATATATGCAAACACCCTCGGGCTCCCGTCCGCCACGCCAACGATATCTAGTCAAGGTCAAAGAGAGGAAGTCTTTGTTAGAAAGAAAAAAATATTTTTACTAAATATGTCATATGTCAAGAGTACTCTAAACCGACGAGCATGTATGAAGAATCTTATGAAAGTGAATGAAGCGAAAGAAGTATGTCAGGATCGTAGCAAATGGAGATCCGTGATTTCTGCCTACCCCTATGGGAAACAGGCGTGATATTATGTATGTATGTTACCTTGATTCTGCTGCTTACCTAGTATTTACTGTTTAAGAAATAAGCCGGAAAAGCCGAAACCTTATGAATGATTTCGTACCTATGTATTATATTTTTTTAATAAACTACTCTTGTATGAAGTCCTTCACTTCACTAGATATTTCAAACCAGAGTGGTGAAAGGACACTCACCATTTGACACAATATCTTCGAACTGCTTCTACAGTCAGGTTTTGTCGATGTTTTCCTTATTTTCTAAAGGGGAGGTTATCCCGGACAAGACCAGCACAAAAATGTGATGGATGGCACGAACAGAAAGCCAGTGCCCAGCAGTGAGTAAAGACAGACTATGAATGATGGTGATGACCTTTTTTACAACTACTGCTCGTGTCACTACTACCGTTAGAAGGGGAAGACCTCTGCACACGTACCTGGACCAAATCAGCGACGTTTTGGAAAAGGGCCAGGTCAAGAGTACCCTAAACCGACGAGCATGCATGAGGAATGTAATGAGAGTTAAGGAAGCGAAAGAAGTATGTCAGGATCGTAGCAAATGGCGATCTGTGATCTCTGCCTACCCGAAACGGGCGTGATTTTATGTATGTATGCTCGTGTCACTATTTCTAGAAGTAGTGTGATGTTATGACTTTATTTATAATGTACATACCTTTATTTCTCAGTTTAGTTTACAATACCACTACTAATGTAAGCTGTTTGTCTTCCAAAAGAATGAATAAATGTATGATGAAGTTAGTACATTGAATTGAAATATATTCGTAACATTATCATACAATGTATTGCGCCACAATATGGTATAAAGAACGTAAAGAAAAACTTGCTCCTTACCACGGTTTTGCGTTGCGATAAATGCGAGATATATAGAATGCCACGTGACTTTTATATTGTAATGCATTTCGAAGAACTTTATTACTGAGCTTTATTCTGGTTTTGTCGAATCTGCTGTAAGAAGTTCGCCTCGAAGATGCCGATCTCTGGCTTTTCTCACGTAGTAGCTATTCGAATTAAAAATTGAATAATATACTACTGAAGATTCAATAAGTATACCTATTACATATCACCGTAATGGTGTGATTGATTCAATATCTGAACATTCTAACACCTTTATTATAAGTAGAATTCGTTGATATTATACAGAATGTGGTGGAGGTCGCCACTCCAGCACAAGCCTCTTGCCATGGGCAAAAATTCTCAACTTCTAACTGTCTATCTTCTATAAACTGATGCCTGTAACTTACGTATAGATAAGTATAAGTAAGTCCATCTAATTTTCCTACGCACCGAAGCGATGGTACAAACTATGGCCTTTTACGATGGTAAAAGGCCATAGTTTATACCATCGCTTCTTCCTGACGCTGTACAAACATCTACCATAGATGTATGGTAGATGTTTGTACAGCGTTAGGAGGCAACTTTTACCTTCACAAACGAAACGCTGTAGTGTCCGGGACGAATTAAGATTGAGTAGGCTTGCCCAGCACCTATCCCATCCTCTCAGCTTAATCGGCCTTGTTCAAAGGAAAGACATGGTCAATACGTGCGGAGCTGACTGGGTCGCGGGTTTCATCACGATGTTTTCCTTCACCGTTTGAGAGTACTGGTAATGGCGCACATAAATTTTTCGCACAGAAAAATCCATTGGTGCACGACTGGATTTAAACCCACGACCTTAGGATCGGTAGGCGGGGTCACTACCAACTAGATCAGTACTAGTGAAACGATGGTATTTTAGGACATCAAGTCGATCGTTATCTGGGTTTTATCAATCAGATAAATTTACTTGCAAATGCAGTATGTGTGATGCGAAGGCTGTTAACTGGCCTTGCTGTTTAAAACAGGATCGATTGCTCAATGCTTAACCATATGGCGATTATAAGAAACATCCATGTAATCGCAAATTCTAATTTAATGGCTGTACTATTTTGACTGGCCGACATTAGCGCTAGAAAGATCTGAATGGAAAGAGGGGATTAAGGCCCTTGCCCGGCTGTAGAACGGAACGGGCTTGATATCTATTTCGACTGCCTAAGGGCTGATAAAACGCCTAAAAAGCGAGTATGCCGGGACAAATGTTTAAGATATTAATTACTAGATATAATAATATTTTCCGCGGTTTCGCTCGTGTTACCTGGATATAAAGTATTCTGTATGCTATTTCAGGTCACAAGCTATTTTAAGTTTCATTTTAATCAGTTCAGCCGAGATTGAAACACAAACATTAAAATATTCAATTATTGCATTCATTATATTTGAGTAGAATCAGATCTAGGTATCTACTTTCTTAACATAATTTATGAAAGTCAATCTTACCTAGGATTTCGGTACATGTTGGTTGGATAGTTGACACTGTTGGTTGAACTTATGGTCACTCCAGTTGACACTGTTGGTTGAACCTCACACAGTAAAGTTATATGAAGGCTTTCTTAGTTGATTTAACTACGATTACTTTCGATTCACTAATTACCAGCGAATACGTTCGGTCTCACCACTAAGTATATAAAGATATACTGAGACGTTTAAGGAATTTGAACGTTTTTATTGTGTTGTGTTATAAAAGGGGTAGATAAACATGACTAGGCAGTTTTTTTATATTTCTTTAACCTGGCATTTTAAAGTTTACTTTCACAAACCAAGGAACGGTTACGTTCTCAAACTCTCAGCAAAAGCATAAAATGATTGAACGAAGTACTTATAACGCTAGATAAGTTTTCCCGCTTTACAAAGTGATTATTATCTCACTGCTCATAACCAAGACCAGTGGCTTTTCTTATTAACATTCTCCTGTTATGTTTTCTCTACTGTTATAGCAAAAAAGTTACACTTCAGTATCCATAAACCAAACCAGCCGCCTTTGCATAAATTAGATCGCCATAGAGGATGATCAATCTAACGGCTACGGCTTCGGTGGCGTGGCGGGCGATTGCTCGGCAGAGACGCGCGGGTTCGATTCCCGCCGCGGAAGAAATGTTTGCATGTTCTGCAAATATTCGTGTTGTGTTACCATGGTACTCGTAGTTTCTGATACCCACGATATCGGGAATCCTAGTGTAGGGTCAGAACTATGTATGTGACTGTTGGGTGTTATTTATTTATTTTAATACTGTCGTTTGTGTGTTTTCAGTTTGTGATAATGGTGATAGACTCGACGGATCGCCAGAGGCTCAACATCAGCAGGGAGGAGTTACATCGCATACTGACATATGAGGAGCTGAACCGCGCCTGTCTGCTCGTCTTCGCGAATAAACAGGTTAGAACTGACGCTAGGAGCATTTAATAAGTGATAATATGGCAGGCGGATGCAAGCGAGGCCGCGGGCGGTAGCTAGCGATATGATATTGCAGTTTGCACTGAGAGTTTTGATGTCCCCTCCTGACAGCACAGGAAATTCTCATCCGTACCGTGGGATTTTCTCTGATCCCCTTTATGTATCTTATATACCATCAACATAAGGTACATGCATGCAATTGACTTAATTTTACCATCGGTTGTTATTTATCGAGGGTTATTTAGAGGCGGAAGCAGCTTTTCTAAATAAATAACACTTACCAGTCACAATTCTGACCCCACATCTGGATTACCTACCTGTTGTGTCCCTTTTGTTCCCTAAGTGTCCGATTTTTTCCTGTTGGGCTTTATCGCATTATGACAACTTCTATAAATACCAGTAATTACAACAATTCGGACCTGGAAGAGATATTTGCACAGCATGCAACCACTGACTGCTATGTGAATTTTTGTCATCATCACCATCCAAATCCACAGCTGGACATAGGCCTTCTCAATACTTACAAGACGAGCAACTTGTGCTGTCTAATGCAACTCTTACAATGAGATTAGTTTTCACTGTTTCAAAAAGTTACTATACAGAGGTCGTTCTTTGCAAATCGCTCATCGCCATCTATTATTCAATTGGGAGCAAGATTTTAAGACTTCCTGCCTTTTTACAATACTAATTATAATAATAATAATAATAATAAATCTTTATTCTCAGACAACTTAGTCCATAGCACAATAACAAAAAACAAACACATTCAAAAACAAATTACACATACAAAATAAAAATATAAAAAGTACTAAAAAGAAAAAGAAAATTAAGAAACAGCATTACAGAAGAAACTAAAAGGTATGATTGTTTTCACCCAGTGGTGAAGTATGGGACACTCATACTTGTTGGCTATAACTTTTAGAACCCCACACTAATTACTTGAACCCAACTAATCTGAGCTACACGGGAACCAGTAGCCTCAGTTGAATTTAATTAGTGGGTTAGCCCCCGAATACTCAAACGCATCTCATAGTTGAGCACGTCTCAAGTGACGAGTTTTTGACAGATTTTCATCAAAATCTGTCAAAAAACCTTGACTTGAGATGTGTTCAACTCTGAGTCGCGTTTGAGTATTCGGGGGTAGGTTAGCTAGTGAAAAACTACGCCGAAGCGCCACAAATTTAAATCAGTTAAATTGTAAGCAGTGTGTGTGTTCACAGTCTTTCGACAGTTTACAATCTCGCGAGATAGTTCATAATCTAACGTTATTCATACGGTGACATTATACATTGTAAGCATAACTCTAAGTAGGTTTGAAAAAAATCTGTCTTTTTGATTGTGTGTTATAGATTCAGAGACGCTAAAACTCTGTCTTTTTGATTGTGTGTTATATACGCTTTAGTCTATTGTATTGTGTTGTGTTTCAGGATGTGAAGGGGTCCATGACGGCGGCCGAGATATCGGAGCAGCTCGACCTGACTGCGATCAAGCAACACCCTTGGCACATACAGGCGTGTTGCGCGCTCACCGGCGAAGGGTCAGTAACCTACATTCATGTTATCTGTCACCACTAGGATTCGAGGTCTAAGCCAATGAGCATGCAATAATGTTAGGCTGAATGAAGCGAGAAGAAGTATGTCAGAACATACTCTGAAAATTTCAACTACATATTACGGTTCATAAGATACAGACCGCTGACGGACGGACGGACGGTCACATTGGCACCTTTCGGTTACGGAACACTAAAAAGTACGCTATGTTCTTCCGAAAAAGTACCAATTTGTATCCCATAGTAGGTATTTTGTGTGGTGTCTTTTCCCTAATTCCTAGTTTATTATTAATTTATTATCTTCATGTGACGGCGACGTATAATCTTATCTTCTTGAATATATTTGATCAGTATAATTATCTTAGCTGGAACGATAAACAAAATTTGTAACGAGTAGGTACTTTTACCTTATTTACATTGTTACTACGCAATCTGTCAGAGCACTGGTGGTCTAGTTGGTAGTGACCCCGCCTTCCGATTCTAAGGTCGTGGGTTCAAATCTGGACGTGTACCAATGGATTTTTCGATGCGAAAAATGTATGTGCGCTACAAACGGCGAACGGCAACCAGTACTCTCAAACGGTGAAGGAAAACATTGTGAGGAAACCCGCGGCTTAGTCAGCTCCGCACATATTGACCATGTCTTTCCTGTGGACAAGGTAGACTAAGCTGAGAAGATGGAATAAGTGCTGGGCAAGCCTACTCCATCTTAATTCGTCCCCGGCAGTACAGCGCCAGCGTCCCGTTTGTGAAGTTAAAAATTGCCTTCTGACGCTGTATAAATCATCTACTATAGATGGTAAAAGGCCTTAGTTTTTGTATGTCATTTTACACTACGCTAACTTAAACATGAATAAGCTTTCCAAAATGATCAATCTTTTGATTTTCGAAATGAATTAAACAACATTTCAAATTATTTTTGATTGATGATATTTGGGTTGAAATAATTTTGATATTTTAACATTTCTAAACGTCATGTCTGGAATCGAATTATTTCATGGACTACCTATAATGTCGCATTTACTGTTAATATATACATATACATACGTGCCGTTCTGAAAAAGAATCATAAATGCATACATATTATCACGCTTGTATCCATAACGGGGTGGGCAGAGCCACAAGTAATAATAAAAACATTTGAAGCCACTCCTGATCCAAGAGTCCCAAGATGGATATAATGAAACATCAGCCCATCGCCCATATAGATGTTCCATCATGTCGGAGAAGATACTATTCCTTAGTCGACTCTTATGACATGCTCGGGGTGAAAAGCAGCTGGACGCATTCTATGTTTTTTCTTTACTCCCAGTCCAGCAGAGAAGTGCAAATAAAAAACTACAATAAATAAAGCTTCTAAAATAAGACTGGACTGACCGTTACTACATCATGTTTTTAATTTCTTATTCATTTACTTTCGGTGTTTTTTTGTTTCAGATTGCACTTGGGCCTAGAATGGATCGCTAGCAGAATAAAGAAGAAATAATTACGCCAAAACAAAATTGGTTATTAATAATTGACAAGATGATATTTTATTATTGTTGCAGTCGTGACAGCGGTTTTATCTATTTTAGTAGAATTTACTTTAAGTAAATAATATTCAATTACAATTATATAATTATTTTAAATATGATAATGTTATATATATGTATAGATAACAACGGGTTTCTAGACAGAATAATTATACATATACAATTCATCTGTTTTTATACTTATGTTTTTATGACAATACATATATTATTGTAGTACTAAAGCTCTGTCGTAGTTATTATTGTACTGTGGCGTATTGGAAACCAGCTTTATTTCTTTCTATCTTCGAGTCTCCACCTTGTTTCATATCTGTACCGGCCCAAAAAAGTAAAGCGAAGTTCAATGAAGTTGCTTGTAAAATTATCTTTGCTTTCATTTTGCAAATAACAATACTTGCAGTCCGAACAATAGTTAGAGGCAGCTGAAACAACACTATCTACTCGTCACATTGGCAACATATTATTTCTTCCAATGTCAGATTTACGAATCCAGATGAAAGATTGAAGTATATAGTATAAGTTTTATTCCTCTATAGTTGTTACAGTGATCCTGAATCATCATATTACCCTTTCGCTGGTCCACTTTGTGACGATGACGAATTGTTTGATGCTATTGATGGCCTATTTGGTCGTTTAACTGCTTCTGGAGTTGAGGAGGGCTTACTATCTAAATCAGTCTATAGCTTAGTCATAATGGATTGCCGTTGCTGTGACTACCTCCGGCCTGGCCCTGAAGTCGACTTTGGTTTGGATGGCGTGGAACTTTCTCAATTTTGATTTCCGGTTAAACCTTTCACTTGTAGTTGTTCCGCGGTACTTATAAACAATGCTAACTCTTCTTTCTTAACATTAACTTCTCCTTGATACATAAACTGTAATAAGTCTTGTAACTGAATGACTAACGTCTTTTAAAAATACTATAGGATGTTAAGTTGGGTTCACTTTGAACATTTCTTAACAATACGGGGAACACACAGACAAAACTAGTTTGTGGATTTGCAACAGCCAGCCTTCAGTAGCTAAGGTTACGTCCACTGAATCTCCACGCTACAGCAAGCCGTGGAAGCCTACTGACATATTCGCGTGGAAATTGTTCCAACATAATGAAAATTGTTCGTCCGACGCCATGATGGCGGCGTATCTATTGGAAAACCTATCCTAAACTTTATTTATTTTTGAAATTCAATGTTAGAAACATTTTATTGACGTACGTACGTTTGAGACAGTATTAAACATAAAATAAAAACCCCATGTTCTTGTGTATTTTATTTTATTTCAACTACTCATTATGTCTTGAACAAAAATTGTACGTACTATTAGCTTCTAATTCATATCTAATGTCTATATTAACAATAACAGATTAGAAAGAATACTAATTAAGTAAACAATAATGCACAATAGGCCAACTAGTGTGGGTTGAGAGTAATAAATAATTGTTCATCAAGGTTTCACTAATTTCACCAGATTTTTTTATTCATAACAAATTTGAAAGTTTTCATGTCAAGACATTCTGTAAGCGAAACCTCGACAACCATGAAACATATGAAATAAGTACACATACAAGGACTATGTTAATAAACTAAAAAATGTGAAATATTTGGTTTTAGCAAATAAATTAACGCAAGAACAAGACAGAGTACATTGGCGTTAAATTATACACTTTCATAATTTTTTTAAGGATTTTCTTCTTAAAAATGGTAAAATTGTATAAATTTTCTATCTAGATAAAACAAATGTCCAATGGAACACTAATATTGAAATCAAATATTTGACTACCCGGGGTTTCTTTCGCTGGGTGTAGTGCGATTTATCAAGACTCGTAACGACACACTTTGCTTACTGTCAAAGCTGTCATAATTTATGTGAATCAATTTGATGATTTCTTTATATTTAGAATAATGCATATGTATGTAATAATGCAATTAAATAATGTCAAAAATATGGTTTGTGGTATAACAAGGTAATACAGAACTTTATTTCAAAATTTAGTTTAATTTACCTATATCATAAAAAATAACTATTGCTTGTAAATTAATATGAAGTCGAAAATACAAAGAATGACAAAAGCAGATAACATCGAATGATAGTTTTGCAAAGACTGAAAAATCTATTTCTATTAAGCGCTATCTTAATGCCGGGTACAGACCAACGCGATGCAACACTACAATAATGTCACACACAGATAAATGTAAAATCATTCCTAATAATATACCTAGTCAAATCATTACATATGTAACTCAAATATCACTTCAACTTAGTATGTAAATTACAATTAAAATGACACAACCTAAAAAAGTGAAGGTACACGAAGTAAAGAAATATTTTTGGGCAATGATATTATTATTAATTGAACGAGTTAATATTACTGATTCTAATTTTTATATTAATTTATAATCTAAAGTATTAAGTATATTGTAAGTAAATCTATTAGTTATTCATCAAAGTGTTGCGGGGTAAAAATAAAAATTATAAATTAAAAAAAAATATACAAGCAGTAAAATTATCATTCTAAAAAAAAACTGTCTCTCCAATCAGGCGTATCAAAGTAAATGCGAGATGTTATAGCATAATTTTTATATAAATGCCTGCTATTTTGGACTAAGATAAAAAATAAATCAAAGAATTAATATTAAAACAATTAAAATATAACTCATAGTTAAATGCTATCACAACAAATAAATTAGCTAATCTTTTACAACAGTTAAATTAAAGTTCAGTTAAAATATAAATATTGAGACATCGCCATTTTTTATATAAAATATATAACTACAGTAATCTTGAAAATATAAATCATTCATAATAGGAGATAAACATAACAAATATTATTTAAGCTGATTTAAGATAAAGTTTGTTATGTTTTATGGCAATCAACTACAGAGAGCTTACAATAGCTATATAATCGTCATGGAATCTATGAGATAACATATTAATCTATATAACACTGATCGGATTATTATAAATTTCTAACAGACTAGATCTATTTTTCTATTTAATATGATTATGATTCAAAATACGTGTATACAATTTGAGAAACGGGAAAACTACGATGGAAAAGTTCCATTTATCTTCAGACCACACAAATACACACACGTTACGTCTTACGAGAGATAATCATCGTAAAATTGATTCGCAGTTCTATTGCTTAGTTTTTAATGATTTGTTGTGGTCTCGTGATATGTTCATACCGTATCCTTCCCCTATTTAGTTTTCCTTAGAAATTATTAAAAAACTGTTCTAACACAGCTTTAATAGACACCGAGATAAAAATACACTAAATTGATAGACACTCATATTAAAAAATGGAATGTAGCCCTTCTTAGCACTAGAAATGACTCAATCAGTGTGAGGTGCATTCATTTCTGTATGTCCACAGCAATAGTTAAATATATTTGGAATAAAATTGTTATTAAACTATTATAACTATAACAAAATGAGATTCAACTGCCGTAGTCATAGCGCAGGTAGGTATAATCCTTTGGTCCTGAGGTATATAGTTCCCTGGTTACTGGCATGGTTTGTTGGCTGTAATGTTTTACAACAAATATTTACGTTATTATACAAGTCAAAAAGAAATGTAACTGCGCTGCCATGTGGTTGATTTTGCTTTGCCGAATAATGCGAATATTACCGCTCGCGTCGGAATAGACTCATTGAAACGTGCACGTTTGACGGTGAGTAACTAAGTGCGTGGTCGATTCAAAATGTAGGTAACTATTACTCTTAAACTCCGAGATCTCTCCGATGAATTCCCTTATCACATTCCACAGCTTTGTAAAAGCACATTCTAGAAAATCGTTCCATCCTTCTAGGGTCTGAAGTCAAACTACACCAGCAGCAAAGTGACTTAATTAGGATACTTTCAGCAACATTTACTTATTCCTAATCGCTAATGATGACAACCGCCAGTGTCGCACGCAGTAATGTGTAGTTTGACTCTATGGAGAGGAGACACGACGCTACGCGGCCGAGATGCCAGATACAAGATAAAACACTCAAGTCGTGTCCCTACACCGTAAACGATTACAAAATACAAACATCGAAATACATTTAAAAGTCTACCAGTCTTCAAAACCTGATCTGATAAGTCTTCACTTCGAGCGGTTCGATCATTATATCGTAGAATCCCTTCACTCTGCCGTAAGACTTAAGTCCAGTGAGGCTGACCGACGTCATGTTAGTGATCTTGAGTTTGGTGAACCTGGTCTTTCCGGTGAAAGTGTAAGACTTGCTCTTAGCGTTCTCTGCGCCAACGGAGCAGCTGTAGCCAGGGCGGTGGATCACCATGTAGGCAGAGTCACTTGGGAACTGGTCTAGAGTCGCATCGGGGATACTGCGCAGGGTCAACATGTGAATACCGTCTGGAAACTCTTGCAGGAAGGTCTGGTGAGAGTTGACGTCGATATCGCCGACCTCGCTGGTGTCAATCAGATAAACGTTCAAGGGGTAATTCAGAGTACGGCTCAGGTACTCAGCGGTTTGAGTGGGCAGATCGTACACACGGTCCTTCGAGTCGGGTGGCAGGGCGTTCTGGTGAACTCGCTCGAAAGTCACATCTCTCTTGTACCGAGGCGCGCCAGGCATAGCTTCGATCGTCAGCCAGTTTTGGAAAATAGTCGGCTTGTTGTCAAGAACCCCTTCACCTATCCCGCGGAAGTCATCGTAAAGAGTGCGACGGTCGAGCATAACTTCCAAACGGCCGGGTTCAAAAGCCGCAGCACCTTGCGCGTGGTTGGTCACTAAGCTCACCCGCGTCTCCTCATCCTGAATCCATGCCATCGTAGTGATTGGATAGTAGTTTGCAGCGATACCCAGTTTATCAATCTTGACCCTTTTCTGATACTGGAATCCGTTCTGGTCGGTGTAGAATTCCGGTGGTTCCCCATTCTGCAGGTCCGTCTGAATCCTCATGAATAGTTCTGTATCACGATTCTTTGGGGGGCTTTCAAAATCTACGACGTTCTCGATGAAGATACCACGCAAGAGGTAAGGATCGTCCACGTTGAAGATACGTAGAGTGTGAACCAGGAAAGGCAGATACATGACTGTGATTTCGGTAGACACAGGTCCGGACACGATGACAATGTTATCGTCTTGCATGCTGTTTGCACTGGTGTAAGGGTTCAGTACTGGCTTCTCAGGAGCGTCGTAATCAGGCATGAAAAGGTAAGCCCCGGAGTGTCTTTGCGCGCTTTGATACGCCCCAAATTGCATCTCCACGACGTTACGCTTACGCAAATCTTTTCTGTATACTTGTCGCAGAAATCCTGTGTTACGATTGATCACTAGCTTCATGTAAGCGTTTTCCAGTTGGATGTCGCCAGGCAACATTCGTTTGGTGGCGAAAAGCTTCTGGCCCTCTTGTTCGAAATTGCTGCAGTTGCTGCAGTAGACTATGCAATGATTGGATGCGTTAGTGTGTTCCTCAAGATTGAATGTGACTGAGGTCAGCGGAGGCATAGACGCTACGAATACTAAATCAAAATTCAAATCACTGATGATACGTCTACCGTTGTCTCGAAGTTCAATATTCGGGGTAATCTGATACGGTACATGGGTTTGTAGCCGAGTGTCAAAAACGCGAACGCTGGAAGTGTTCGAGCGGAGACTGATGACTTCCTTTCGGAATTCAGCCAGTGGATTGAATAGAACAATCTTCTTCTTATCAGCGAACGACACTTGGATCTTTTTAGCTGGCTTTCCATACGTGTCCCATACAACTTCGCTTTGCAGAGCATTCTTGAGATGCACCCTTTCGTCCGGAATCATGACAGCTGTGAGTGCGGCCTCTTGTAAACGGATGCAGTAGTAGATGTGATTGAATAGTTTCAGTCCGTAGTCAGACATAACGTTGGCCCGAGATGTTCCTGTAATAGCGTCGTGATGCTGGAATAAGCCCAGGTTCCTCCTAGCGCCAATCAGTTGCTCATAGTATTTTTCAAGAGTTCTCTCAGATTCTTCGAGGCGCGGATTTTTGTTCTGCTTCAGATAGTTGTACACGAGAGTAAAAAGAATCTCTGCAGATCTTAACTGGTGCTCGAATTGACGAGCGAGTAGCTTCAGATAAGGTCTTGTGGTGAAATATCCCGACCAGTAAGCTGGCTTGCCTTCAGTGAAAATGTCAGAGTAGACGAAGAAATCCCCCTTCAAAGTCGGTATGTCCTTATGGCGTTTTTTCATCGCGTTGAAGTAGTCCAAAGGTGTTCCGAATGAGACATCAACATTGAACATTTCCTTGTGGCTGTTGATGAAATTGAACATCTTCATGTAATTGGTGTATTGGCTGTCGAACTCAGACGGGTACTCGTATCTGAAGTCGTCTCCCAGAGGAACTAGAACCACATTGTGTGTTGTCAGGGAGCCGATGCGGTCGTACTCTTCTATCAGGGTCTTGGATTTCCTCTCCACGTTCTGATCAGTGATCTCCTCAAACTTGTCGGTGTACTCGGAATACTCTCCGGGAATCCGTCTGAAGTCGAAGCTGAGGCACACAGCAGGGTGCGGCCCACATGAACTCTTGATGGAGTAGATGTCAAAAGGTTGATTGTGGACGATCAGAGACGACTTCTCGGTCTTCCAGCCAGGGATCCAATAGAATTCTTCTATCTGCCGGCGAGCCAGCCACTGCTTCCACGCGTAGTGAATCCTCTGAATGATAGTCCCTTCGAGGCCACTTTTATCCAGGAGGTATGGGATAGTAGGTCCGTGGCCGAACGGATCGATGGACCAACCGGTTTTCGGAGCTACTCCGAGGTTCGTTTTCACCCAGTGATGACCTGGAAAAAAATAATTATAATTTTATTATTTTGGTACCTACTCAGGTTTTCAAACTTTTTAATCTTTAAAATTTCACAGACTCCTGATACTGTTTAGGTGATACTGTCAACTCCGCAATTAAGGTCGCCTGTCAGGCGGCGAATGACAGTAGAAATTAATTTACATTGTTATCTTTATTGATTTATTTCTAACCGATTTCATAAAAAGGAGAAGGTTCTATATTCGACTATATATTTTTTTTAATGTGTGTTCACTGATATCTCCGCCAATTAGTTAACAGAGGTGATCCCATACAATATTTAAAAGTCGTGACGTCAAACTTTGAAATGACACACACAGCAAGCAAACCACATAATTACCTACCTCGGATATTTAATTTGATTTATTATGGTAATGACATAAGTTATGGAAACTTTCAAGGTTGCGTATCATCTAATTATCTAAATCTCTTACGTTACTGACTGACTGATTAACTAACAATCAATATTACAGTCCTCAAAGCATGAAACTACATGATGTGGTTATGCACTAATAAAGGAATTCCCGATATTAAACTCGTAGATCGTTCCCTAACGAACGTTCCCTACGTAGCGGGAAGATGAAGTTTGTATAAAAACACAACGCGAACAATATCACAGGGCGTTTCTCTAGAAATATGACAGATGAGTTTGTTTTGTATTCAAAATATATTCATTATCTACCTGTGAGTTTCTATAGTAGTGGAAACAGGTGGGAACCCTGTGCTCTTACCGCAAAACCGGTTTTGAGTCAGCGGTGTCCAATGGAATATGAACGCTCGTACCACACGATAAGTTTCAGTTTCAGTCGCGTGCAAGCAATAAGAGTAAACTAAACCCAAACTAAACTTTTGTTCTAGAGTTAATCTTCTGTACGCTAGTACGCTTTATTCTGTGACACTGTCGGTGCAGCAGGTTGCAGAAGCCAGTGATAAGTATCTAGATGTTTACAAGGATGGGATAAATGAGGTAAGTACCTTCGATGAACTGATCAATGAGAGCGTAGATATGAGTGCAAGCCTCGTCCGCCATCACCCAGCCTCCTGTCGTGATCTCCAAGCGCCCTTCCTGGACCAGTTTTTTCAAAGCCTGTTTTTATAGAAATCGTATTAATAAAGATTTACACAATAATATTATTTATCATAAAATAACATCTGTGAATGGTAGGTACCGTTGAAAATGGAAGACCTAAATTATTACCTAATAGACCAATGTAAGGACCTGGACCAAATAGGCGACGTTTTGGAAAAGCGCCAGGTCAAGAATGAAGAATGTAATGAAAGTAAATGAAGCGAAAGAAGTATATCAAGAGTTGTAATCTCTGCTTACCCTTATGGGAAACAGGCGTGATTTAATGTATGTCTGTAATTTATGTAAATAACTTCCAATAGGCTCTGTAATTAATAAAAAGTGACAGACACACCGACAGAAGTTCATGAGTATGTGCGAAGGCACAACTTTCGTTAGTACTGTGCCTTCCCTGGGCATGTCTTAAAAGCCGATTAAGGAATAGCATCTTCTCCAACATCATGAACCATCTACATAGGCGATGGGCTGATCACCTGTCCCCATGGTTCACCATATCCATCTTGGGACTTTGAATCAGGAGTGGCTGCAAGTTTTCTTAAGATTCCTTGTGCCTCTGCCCATCCTATTAAGGATACGGGCGTGATAATAAGTATGTATGTTATTACTGTTGTATTTTAAGGTCATGAAACATAACCCACCTAGTATACATATTGGGTGTGTATATTTTCCTACCTTCCGCTTGATAGGGTGCGATCGCTCCCACCAGGCGTTGAGGAAAGAGATCTCGGTCCATATAAAGGTCATATTTTGGTACTGGTTCAGCTTCTGCACCATGTTGTTGATGATCTTCTTGGAGCGCCACTCGAAGTACTGCTCGAAGGTCTTCAGCCAGCCGGGGTCATTGTGGGAGTGAGGGACCACAATCACCTAGGATTAACGAGTTTATTTATACAAAGGACTTATGGTAAATTTATGCTATCCATTCTAAAACTTTACATGACTTTGCTTTGCTTTTGGTCCGGTTATGGAACATCATCATTTTCCTGCCCTCATCTCACTAGGTGGAGTCGGCACAACATATTTCCCTCTTCCATCTTCTATCACTCATCTCTGTACTCATTCCTTTCACAACGATTATGGAACGACTCTTTTAAATAGTAACCGATCGTAGCTTATTGCAAGTTTTTCACCTACTCGATCACATTAATATTAACTACAATTGCGGCAGCTAGTATATTATAAATGCGAAAATTTGTGAGGATGTTTGTGCTTCAATCACGCCTAAACGACAGAACGGATTTGAATGAAACTTGGAATATACACAGTACATATGCTGGAATAACATATAGGCTATTTTTTATCCGGGTAACGCGAGCGAAGCCGCGGGCAGCAGCTAGTCATTCCAAAAAATACACTAGAACTTGCACTAGGTATGTACTTCCATTCGTTTACGACAGAGATTCGTTCCGAGTAGTTACTTAAATCCAGAGGTTACATTATCGTAATACTGCAAAGGTTCGCGGTATGCGTCCTTGTCTATCCTAAGTCATATGGCTACACCAGTAACTATACGTCAAGTTTGCCAAACCGAAATAGCCAGTACGAAAAGGTATAAAAATCTATAAAGATAAATCTCCGTTTTTTATGTCTCCGTTTTATCAAATTATTTTTGCATGTTTTTAAGACAACGAAACCCCGAGTAGAAATAACATTTACTGAAGTCAACTCGGGGTTGTTTTAGCAGATACCCTTAATAAAAGCATAGTAACCAGCCCACCGGAATGAGTGAACATAATTTAATTAGCATTAGGTTAATTCATAAAGGGAGACCCACACCCTCCCTTCCTCATGGTTACCTTCACAAAGCAAACACAAATCGCAGCATACCTCAGGCAAGTCTGACATTGCGGGTTTATTGATCCGTACATTTTTACAATAACACAACGTACGAGACGTAAAACTATTTTTGTCGAAGTACCAAGACCAGAACGGAACGTAGACGGACAAAAAAACAACATAAGAATGTTTTATTGAATTCCGGGATATGAGGCATAGTTTTTCATCGCACTCTTATACACAGGATATGAAATTCCTCTTAGAGAACTTTGTTAGGGTTCCGTATCCGAAGGGTGCCAACGAGACCCTATCACTAAGCCTCCGCTATCCGTTAGGCCGTATCTCATAACCCTAATAGCTTGAGTTGATTGCCGCTATAACAAATACTTACTAATATTATGTATGGATGCACGGATGTATGGATGTTTGTTACTATTTCACGCAAAAACGGCTGAACGGATTTGAATGAAACTTGGAATATACATAGTACATGTGCAGTATTAACATATAGGCTATTTTTCATCCGTGCACTATGCGAATGAAGCCGCGGGCGGCAGCTAGTAATAAAATAAAAGGGAGCCCCATACATGTACGATGGTACGGAACCCTTGGTGTGCGAATTCGAAACGCACTTGACCGGTTTTGTTTTGAGTCGAGTTCAAAGGTGGGTTTGTTATGGAATTTGAGTAGTGAGCAAACTCTTAATGGTGGCTTCTGCACGATCTACAGTACCTACAGATTTAATTTATCCGTTAGTCAGGCACCTACTAGATTTAGTAGAAACATATACACATATAATCACGCCTGTTTCCCATAGAGGTAGGCACAGATAGCGGATCTCCATTTGCTACGATTCCCCATCTTCTTTTGCTTCATTCACTCTTATTACATTCTTCATGCATGCTCGTCGGCTTAGGGTACTCTTGACCTGGCCCTTTTCCAAAACGTCGTCGATTTGGTCTAGGTACGTGCGCCGAGGTCTTCCCCTTACAAATCAGGTACCATTCACGCTCATTCTTATTTCATTCATCCTCTCTACATGACCGAACCATCTTAACATACCTTTCTCAATCATCATCACTACATCTTCTTTCATCGCTCTTATCACGCAAAGTCACACCCGTACTTTGCAAAGCACGCGTTTCCACTTCACTCACTCTACTTAATAGAAACACCGTTCCAAAATCCATTAGTTTGGTGCTTCAAGGCATATTATGAGTAGTATATCTACAATAAATGTGTTACTATTTGATCAGCTTGGTCTAAGCTGACTTACGACCTCGGTGGCGAGGCGGGCGAGTGCTCGGCTGAGACGCAAGAGGCGCAGGTTCGATTCCCGCTACGGCAGTAATGTTAGTATGTTCTGAAATTTTTCTTCCTGGTCTGGATGTTGTAGTAAATGTATTACAAGTAGTATGTGTTTACAAAAAAAAGTATATAGGTATTCTATCAGACATCTGGTGTTCATTGTACAAGCTTTGCTTAGTTTGGGGCTACATGGCGTGTGAAATATCCACAAATATTCATTATTTATTATTGCCTACATGATTTGGCAAGGCAAGTGCTGAAAACACAAATTAATATTGAAACAGCAGAATTTGTTTAAGGAGCTGACGATATTTTGTTGCTTGGTATTCTGCAAATCTAAATACACACCGTAAAATTTTATATTAGGTCTGTCGTTCAACCTAAGTATATAATTTTATTTTGAAAGATCTTTCTCTTGTCCATTCTAGGCACATCTAACTTAACAAAGGTTGAGGTAATATTATTATTATAAAAGTATAAAAACTACCACGGCTTCTAAATATATTCTAATCTACTTAAATAAAATTTATCTATAGAAATTTTAACTTGTTATATAATTTAGTGTAGAAGCGTCAGAGGACCTATGGCAACTTATTTGTATTTTGTGGTTATAATTACTATCTGGAGATTCGTTTTTTAAACTTACCTTGAGCTTAGGACGTCGAGTTTCGGTTTTGATTTTTTCATAGCGATCTTCGAACGACTTGTCCCAAAATTCCTTGGTGCGAAGCCAGCTCGGCTGCAAGTAAAAAAGGTGTCAAAATATCACAATAATCTAATTTGGTTGTACCATAGGTATCTCGTTTTGCTTAGTGTTTTAACTTTAACAGGGTACTACGGGAGCAAAGCCGCGTACGGAATCGAGTTACGAGTAATATTAGACGGTGACTTAATCTGTGTTTACAAAAATTAACGTTGTTCAGACCATGGTCTAGTACCGTTCTAAAGCATCTTAAATTACGTTAATTAACGTAGATACCCAAACAAAAACGACAAAAAAACCCATTACGTAAATGTTAAATAAACAGGTACCTACTTCTTTCTCCAGTGAACTGATAAGATAAACGTTATCAACAGACTTGTAGACCAGCTTAGGTCACAAGTTCAATGTTTCTGCGATTGTACTTCTAGGTATATTCACAGCATGTTCAAAAATAAGTTCATGATCGAGTTGGCCAATTGCACAATTGGCTTTGATATTTCATTTCAGATTCATTGTGATTATCCAGGTGGAAATCGGAAGCATTTTATAATTCTAAGCTATAGATTATTCGAATTTTATTGATCCTCTTTGGTAACACTGGATCCATTATTTTCAGTTACCCCACGACGGGGCAGAAGGTTGAATTTTCCCCCACCGAATCGATAGAGGTGTTCAAAATGTAGATATCAAAATTGTTCGTCAATTGGGTCTGGGTGTTGTAGTATTATGTATTATAAGTATAAGTATGTATTTACAAATAAAAAGTATATAAGTATTCTATCAGCCATCTGGTTCCCATAATACAAGCTTTGATTAGTTTGGGGCTAGATGGTGCTGTGTGTTAAGTCCTCAATATTTATAATTTATTTAATTAGCGAATCGAGTGGTCCCAAAAATTATAGCTGAACCCTATCGTGATCCATGAACTAGTTTTGTAATGGACAGACGAAAATAACCGGGTACCTACCTAAATGTATGATTCCCACATGATTCCGTTAATGTTTATCGCGTGTCGAAAGCGTTACAGAGAATTATTTTGGAATGTGACGACATGATAGGTGTAGTTGCTCAATCTAGATAAAACACGTGGATATACTTATCTATCTAATCTAAATATAAAAAAAAAACTCTTACGTTACTGGCTACTGACAATCAAGGCATCAAAACTTAGAGGGTATATTCCTCTTATGGCGTAGGGGTAAGTAATTCTCAAAAATCAACTCCTAGAGGAAGAAGCGGGAAGATGAATTGTGGACGAAAAAAGAAACTCGACGCGGGCAAAGTAGCGGGAGTATGGTAGCTAGTTGTTATAGTACTACTATTTTTAAAATACTAATAAATTAAAGATGTTTAGATGTGAAATTAAAAAAAAAATTAATACACATGTTTTATCGACTTGATGCTGTATTATGTACGAGACCATCTTGAAAGTAAGAAATGCATACATCTTTCTAATTCTAATTAAAGTTAGGAGAACACAGATCTGCACTGACGTCCCGCGGTGGGGTGTATTGTGCATTATCCCCCCTGCTAACCCTCCCCCAGTCATCTTATGCATACATCTTATTGTAGGCGACTGTACTATCAAATTGTCGAGTTAATTAAACTGAATTAAGGACCATGTGGTTTGCTAATAAAGTGATGCGGGCGAGGTACGGTAGCAGACACAATCATCATACTAATATTATAAAATGTGAAAGATGTGAAGATGTTTGGACGTTTGTGACTCAATCACGCAGTATCGGCTGAAGGGATTTTAATGAAACTTGGAATATACATAGTACCTACATAATTGCTTTGAAAAAGTAAAAGTAAGTCGGTACTTGTAGTTTCTGATACCCACGACTCAGGGAATCCTAGAGCGGGGTCAGGAAGTATGTATGTGACTGTTAAGAGTTATTTATTTATGACATAGTAGTAGTAAATACACACACTAATAAATGTAAAAATCTGTATTATTTCATAAAAACTTTAGTTTCCTTCTTCAGTTTTATTTACATTCTGTGGAATAAGTTGCGTCAATTTAAACTAACGCTTAGGCGACGCGGTGTCACTAGAAGGTAAATACAGTCCTCTG
Source organism: Scotopteryx bipunctaria (assembly GCA_949320045.1). Lineage (NCBI taxonomy): Eukaryota > Metazoa > Arthropoda > Insecta > Lepidoptera > Geometridae > Scotopteryx > Scotopteryx bipunctaria. The sequence continues at coordinate 5,287,072 of OX439440.1, forward strand.
GCAGAATTATACGAACCTTTCCAAATACTACTTAAAAAGCTCTGCTTAAAAAGTACAAAGGTACTTTTTAAGTAGATATTGGGTGAAAGCCCACCGCGAAAACTGCCTTTGTTGTCTTTGCCAAAAAAATAATTTGTCACAATACGTCCTAAAACCGAAAACCCGCGCGGGACTAAAGATCAAGACGTCGGGAAAATACTTTACTTCTCTGCTAGACTTGAAGTAAAGAAAAAGCATAGAATGGGTCCAGCTGCTTCTCTCCCCGAGCATGTCGTAAAAGTCGACTAAGGGATAATATCCTCAAGTGGAATTGGGCAGGACACTTGGCCAGACGAAGTGATGGCAGGTGGAGTGAGGCTTTAACTGAGCGGTGGCCTAGAAATGGATACAGAAGTAGAGATCGTCCAACTGCACGATGGGTCGACGGCATAAAAAGGGCCATAGTTTTTGGATGCGCGAGGCACAGGGCTGAAGCGAATGGCGGAAACGAAGGGAGGCCTACACCCGGCAGTGGGATGTTATAAGCTGTGGATAATGATGTTGACTACTTTGAGGAATAAGTACCTACCTATTAGGGCTTCCAATCGAATATTCGAATAATTCGAACATCAAACAGAAAGTCGCGTTTGTACGCAGCCTGAAATGAGTTTGAAAGAACAGCTACTAAGAAAGATCACGGATGCCATTTCAGCAACTCCTTCTTTATTACATCTATGGTTAGTTTATCCGATAGATAAGAGTTGGAAACCTCCGCTGGAAAACGCCGAATGCAAATGGCGCTGTTTGATAGAGAAGGTCTCAGGCAAGTATCTTTGAGTCAAGCATACCTACGACTTTCTGCTTAGTATACCACCAACAAGTGTGGAGTATGAAAGAGTGTATTCCTCTACTAAATACATTTGCAACCATTTAAAATGTTCTTTGAAGGATGATTGCATTGACATGCTAAGTTTTCTTAGATCTCACTTCTAAGGAAGACGTTGAAGAATAAACCAAGTTTAGCAAATTTTTCGTATATTTGGAAGCCCTAAGTACTTAGCCCTAAGTAGAACATTACGGTTTTTTCGTTAAATATCCATATTTACTCACAACCAAACAGACAACGGGATAGTCGCATAGACCCTTAAACTGAATGGTAAGAAAAATAAGTACCTACTAGGTAAATAGGTACCTAGTTTATTTAAACCGAAGATTCACGTCACTATTACACAGTAAATCTTCGAGACTCTTTTGAGATGAGTGGATACAGTGGGTAATAATATGAAAAGTTGGTCCCCTTTTCGTAGCTATCGAACTCCCCACATGATTTTCTCCCTTCTAATCTCCCCTACACACATTTTTGAGGGGTTTTTGTATTATCGAAGTTGTTTTTTAATTAAAACCCAAAGCTATAAAATAGCGTCTTGCCTTCTAATCTACTATTAACGCCAAATGGCCAAGTTCGTGTCGGTTTAGACCACGCACTCAGTTTAATAAAGCAGATATAAAACTGATTTTTGACTGTTTGGATTTACCAACTTTATACAAGTTATTGTGCTATCATGTAAAACTTAGGATTACATTACTAATAGTCTGCAAGTAAAAGGTCTGTAAAGATGACTAAACCATAAAAGTTCTAAGAAAACTTCGGAACCCTAAATATGTAAGTAAACCTTGGTCAGAGGTGACATCTTTCACAAGCTCGTGCAAACATTTTCTAAAACGTACCTGAAACTCAAAGCGCTGGTAGACAGACACAGTGTCTATGTCTGCAGAGGCCTCAAACACGATGGGGCATTGGTCCGGCAGCGGCTGAGAACAAAGATAGAGTTTTTGAAATAACATTTTAAACGACAAAAACCTTGAATTTTGATCATTAAAGTCTTTCAACAAAAGGTGCTATGCTAGATGTAAAAAGTACTATCTTGAGAAAACCAGCATATCGAAGAAGTGAAACAAAAGATCAAAGACGTTCGCGAAAATAAAAGGAAACCAGCATGTCGAAGAAGTGAAACAAAAGATCAAAGACATTGTGAAAATAAATTTTAGTCCTTGAACACGCGGGTTCTTTTATAAAAAGTAAATTCAAGCAAAGCACCTACCTATTTCAAAGAACCAGTGAAGCACGACAAGTAGTACGAGCCCAGTCCAAATTACGAAAAATCTTAAACAATATTATCCTTATTGCAAAAAATACCTACATTCAATTTGGGTTCTATATTCAATTCATTAAAACTATGAAAAAATACTGGATGGAATGATTCAATAAATTATGTTTAATTCTATTGTTTTACAAAAAAAGGTTCTAAAAGTTTTTTGCACATGTTTAGTTCCTTTGAACGAAGGGAGATGGCGTCACGAATCGAATAACATTTTGTTCGGATTGCGATAGGACGAAACAGAATTGACACCAATGAAAACCTTGATGAAAATCTATGAAAACCATTGGTGTCAATTCTGTGCGTCATATCGTAAGCAAAATTTGAAAAGTTTATTTACTCAAAGCCTATCTGTATAAACTCGGAAGACGCACCATTTCAATATCAGACCTATCTGTACGACGTTATGGGAACTAAATTGAAAGTGAATTTAACGAGCAACCTTTTTGTCCACCAACGCATAATACAACTCATCGCCGATAGATGTCTATCGTTATCACAAAGTATCGGCTAAAAGTTTGCCCTGGAAACTAGGTCAAACTAATAATTTGATACTTCACAAAAATGCGGTGTTTAGATATAATGCGGAACTTTCAGTGGGTTATTAGCACTTTGAAAAGAGTTTGGTGTTACTTTGAAATGAGTGGTCTGGGCATGGAACCTAATAAGATTTAAATCGCATTCAAGATTTAAACCGCATCGCGTAGGATGTCCACGCCCCGCGTTCTGTACGTAACGTGCTATATAGCTACCTACTAAGTGTGTCTGACTCATAGGAAAGCTTCTGACCCTTGTTGGCTTTTGGCTGCGGTGAAACGACGGAGAGTGCTACCTAGACTTGACAAACATGACTGCGAAAACTCGACTCACACAAGTCACGTTTTAATGAGCTGATTAGAAAATTAATTAAAACATTCTTTTGTTTAATTTAATTTTATTATATTTTCAGAGTTTTTGAGGAACTTACAGCTAGGTACAAATAGTAAAGAAAAATGAAATTATAACCAATTGAGGTAACTCTACATGGTTGCTTAAGACCATTTAAAAGTTTCCACTTATAGCAACCAAAAAAATAAAAGGTACAAAGAACAATACAGTACACGACAAAATAAAAATAAACCGACAAGATTTATTTATAAGGTTAAATAAAGTTCGCTAAAAAAGAAAATGTAAGAAAGAGAATTTACCAAGAAGTGTGTACTAATCATTATTAAAGATACTAATATTATAAACGCGACAGTTTGCATGTATGTGTTACTCTTTCACGCAAAAACGGCTAAACGGATTTGAATGAAACTTGGAATATACATAGTAAATGGCTGGATTAACATATAGGCTATTTCTTATCTGGGTACCACGCGAGTGAAGCTGCGGGCGGCAGCTAGTACTGATATAACTATGCTTCTATTATGGTTCGTTCAAGGTACAAACTTACGTAAGATTAAATTCTAAACCTAATCATTGTCCTAATTAGGTACTTATTTCTTATTGATCGAGCGAGCGAAGCGATCGAAGATCTCAGAGGCAACTTGGGCGATTTGGCGTTGTATGTTTGTGGATATGTTTGTATGAAATAAATATTTGTGGACATTTCTCACAGCACCATCTAGCCCCAAACTAAGCAAAGCTATGGGCACCAAATGGCTGATAGAATACTTATTTACTATTTTTATATAAACACATCCATAAAATACATAATACTACAACACCCAGACCCGGAAGAAATATTTGCAGAACATACAAACATTTCTCCCGTAGCGGGAATCGAACCCGCGCCTCTTGCGTCTCAGCCGAGCACTCGCCCGCCCACCGAGGTCGTCGTGTTGGAGCAAAATTTTGAATAGTTAATTCAATCTGTATGAAATTTGGTAGGTCTACTAAACTATCTATCGAATAGACCATTAGACCTAAGTTAGGTAGGTACCTATCAAGTGTTAGCTTAATTTTTAAATAATCATTTAAAAGCCTTTAAATGCAAAACTATTTGAATTGTGCAGACGAATAACTAGTTTGAAAAGTATTAACGAAAGACTATGCACTAAAGTAACAACGTACCATTGCCTTCCCAAAAGATATACTATGTAGATAGAACAATCATTATCAAAAAGATACATATTTTTGACATAATAGAGAAACAATAATCGAGCGAGAGAAAAATATGGCGGGTGTGTACAAAAATAAATGTGAATACGTTCTAGATGGTTAGCAATATAGCTAACCAAGAGAAATACTAGATCAAATTGAGTAAAGTCACCAACTGGGTTTTATATTGGACCACCTGAAGAAACACTCTTGCTATTCAGAAGTCACGGACAAAGGAAGAAAATCTTTTATCTCTTATTTCCTAATCCCACGTTCCACATTAGAAGAATTTACAAAATAAGCGTACGTATGTTTTAATCTTGTTTTAATTAACTTATTAGTAGATAATACACCATATTCTAGACTATATGATTGGTTGGTGTGTGAGTCATTAGTGTTTGATATTTTATTAAGGGTTGTTTTGAAAAATCCTGACACACCTGTCCGTTCATTAATTTTTCATATAAAGTATCCAAACCGAGTTTCAAGCTAATCGCACCGCACCGCCTGCCCTTTAAAACGTTCCAATACAAACTTTGATAGGTACCCCATTGCATTTCTTTTTAAGGATTTTTTGAAAAATCCTGAAACACCTGTCCATTTATGTTGCATTTATTTATAGTATTCAAACAGAGTTTCAAGCCAATCGCACCGCCCTCTGAAAAGTTTCAATACAAACTTTGACATCCCATTTCACCTCTTTTTAAGAGTTGTTTTGAAAAATCCTGAAACACGGGTCCATTAATTTTGAATTTACATTATCCGAACTGAGTTTCAAGCAAATCGTAGGTGGTTTTGCTATTGACTTTGACTCTGTCTCGGAATCGGAGTTGGCTTCGGCTTGGACTTTATAATATACATGCTTATATTTCATATTTAACATGCTAACATTTCTCCTGCAGCGGGAATCGAATCCGCGCCTCCTACGTCACAGCCGAGCACGCCGCGGAGGTCGCCAAAATGATACGTATTCTTTGGACTAATATGCTAGTATTTGATAAGATCACCCAAGGCAACATAATAAATATTGGATAAGTTTCCATCAAACCACATATTTTGCCATTTATGCGGTGCTCTCTTATGTCTAAATCCAAACGCGTATTGTGTTCCAAACCAAATAATTGTTTTGCATGTTTACGTATGACGCAGATTATCTGTATAGGTGGGGAGTTGTTTTATTATTCCGGTCGTTCACCCCTGCGTCACCGGGCCCGAGGGTAGCAGGGGAATTAAGCGGGTGGAATAAGCCACCTTAAGAATGATAGTTTTTGGGTCAAACTTTAAGCACCTCATTGATGCTGTGAATAGCTGATGATAGCACACTAGTTAGCGTGTATGAGGAAAGTGTGAATAAACTAAACTAAATTTACCTATATGTACTTTGATACTGAAAGTGTATAGTTAGGTATTCCCTTTTGGTTCTATTACGTAAGCGAGCTAACTTCCTTCAAAGGAAGTTGGTGAATCGTGGAGCTAGTTCTGGCAACCGATGTAGGTACCTACTTCAGTTAATGGACCGCACTAGCTCTCACTGGCTTAGCTTCTTAGTTCGGTTGACAGTTCTAAGTAAAGCTACACCGAACTGGACTGACTAGACGTGGTGATGGCGGGTAAGGAAAGCCAAGGATAGACCGAAAACTTGAGCTCTACCGTATTAAGTTCACATTAATCCACGAAAATCGTAGGCAGGATAAAGAATATATCCCCAGCGGGTGATAGGCTGATTCACATAGAAACATAGGAAGTATGGTCTCAAAGTGCCAAAGTTCAAAGTTTACTAAAATATATGTATATATTTTTTGCTAAAATTATACTATAGTAAAGTCGCCATATTGTATTTTTTTACACTTTAGTGTCGAAGAAGTATCATTAGCTGTACCTATGGCACTCTTGTAATCTAGACCAATCCAAGGACATCTCATTTATTAAAATCCGTCCAGTCGTTTCGACTACAGAGGCAGCCAAAATAATAAATTGAAAATGGCTTCTTAAAGCCGCCGTATTGGATTTTTTGACACTTTATATAAGCCTAACCCCCGAATACTCAAACGCGACTCAGAGTTGAGCACGTCTTAAGTCACGGTTTTTTGTCAATTTTTGATGAAAGTATGTCAAAAACTCGTCACTTGAGACGTGCTCAACTCTGAGATGAGTTTGAGTATTCGGGGGTATGACACTCTAACCATTCTTACGAAACTACACTTCCTTTGTCAAAGTCCGCCCCGCCGTTTGGACTACAGCTACAGCCATAGGAAATGCACATACACACATACATACACACACCCCAAACACCCTCCTTAGCACGGGTAAAAAGTAAAACTTACCCTTGCTTTTTTAACGCTCTTGTGGATTGGCGTCTGTGGCTTCTCTTCAGCGATCTTGAAGGTATTGCGTACTGTAACAAAAAGAAAAGTAAAACCATTACTTTATTTTCATATTGACTCTTGACATTCTTCTACAGATTACGAAAAGGAGAGAAAACTACACAAGGGTCTCTAGCTACTATTCCGTTCCATAACCGGAGCGTCACCATTCCGGCACAAAGTGCGAATCAATAATTTGACAAGCGAACCAGAATCAGATCTTTTCTTTTCTTAGGTGACATTCCGTTTATGGTAGAAGGTTATCCATTAAAACGTCCAATCATGTAACAAAACGAAAGAGATGATTTACAAATGTATGGAACATAGGCCTGGTTTACACCTAACATAGCTAAATATAATGTAGAACCTTTTCACATTGACAGTTTTTTTTATTATTTTGCTTTATTTAGTGCACGTTCGTAAAATTCATTTTTCCTAAAACAATACGGCGGCGGGGCGGTATTGAGTATTGGCTGGAGTATTGGTTAAAAAGTTTTGACAGCTGTTGACTTTGGCAGGTAGGGAAAACGGTTGCATTTAGTTCGCGTCGAATCAAAATGTTCGTAATGAAACTGTCAAAATATTTAAGTGAAAATGGCAGTTAAGGATGTAAAAGCCCTTTAAAAGCCATTGTAAAAAATCTTTGCATTTCAAACATTTTTTCTGCAAATGCTTCAAATTAGAGTATGATGAATATTGTTTTCCAAATTCACCGATTTTTCACCATTTTAAGGCCCGCTATGAAACATTTCCTTTGGAACTTAAATATTAGTAAGTATATTTAGTAAAAGTCTAGTAAATGTGTAAATACAAAAACTGTTTATTTTCTGTTTGGTGCACTGGCTTGAATAAATAATAATGTGACCTATTGGTAATCGAGTCGAACAAAGTGCCCAATTGTAAAGCTAAAGTAGTCTATTAATGTCAAGGATCAATGCAAATCATGGCCACTTTACTCAAATACTCTGAATATTTCTACTACTACTAAGGTCTTTTACCATCTATTGTCAATACCATCTATACTAGATTATTTATACAGCGTCAGGAGGCAACTTTTGCCTACACTAACGAGACGCTGTAGTGCCCGGGACGAATTCAGATGGAGTAAGCTTGCCCAGCACCTATACCATCCTCTTAGCTTAGTCGGCTTTATCCACAGGAAAAACATGGTTAATACGAGCGGAGCTGACTAAGCCGCGGGTTTTCTCACGATGTTTTCCTTCACCGTTTGATAGTACTGGTATAATAGCGCATATAGATTTTTCGAAATTAAAAATCTATTGGTACACGACCGGGTTTGATCCCGCAACCTCAGGATCTGAAAGCAGGGGTGCTACCTCTGGACCACCAGTGCTCTCTTTCACTCTGAATAAATAACTGTATATTTGCATACAAAAGTTTTAGTTTTAGTAGACTGGCAATTAATATAATTAAGTCAACGTCTGCTCTCCCCAAACTTTGTAGACAGCATTTCATAAATGCCAACAAAAGATTCATGCTCTACATACAGTTCCTACCCTACAAGATTGCATGATTTGCTTGCTACAAGTTGGCACCCAATACATGCAGCGTACCGTTTCAAGACCAGTTATTGTTTGTGTTTAGCGTTTTTTTTTTGTTTCTGGGACTCTGTGTTATGGAAATAGATTCTGGAATGGGTAATAAGAGGCATCTAAAAACTTTTCATTTGACATTGTGCCCATATTATGAACAGACAGGCGCCTCAGGCGGATAGTAAGAATAAGTCTAAAGTAGGAAGTTCAGGCTCTTTGTAATCAAACTTGAAAGTAATTTTGTCGAAGTTTGAGCGAGATACCTTGCTAACTAATTAATTATTACTTAGCTGTGGGTTTAGTTACTAACTTGTAATACAATAAGTGTAGTAATATAATATAAGCATATTATGCACTAAAACTGAAATCAATAAAAACTTAGGTCATTCTATGAAGCGCTCGTGGCGTAGCTTGTTTAGGCGTTCTTGATTGATCGTTAAAGTTAAGCAACGATATGCGTGGTCACAAATTGGGATGGGTGACCGCAAGTGGCATTACGAGCTGAGCGCTTCCGTGCTTCGGAGGGCACGTTAAACAGTCGGTTCCGGCTTTTAAGTCGTTAAGCCATAACGGAGGCCTTTAGGCGGCCTAAAAACTCCGTCACTAGAGTTGGTCACTAGCTCATACAATCATACATAATAGGTCATTCTATTATTTGTTTTTAACTAAAATAAAGTGTGGTAAAACGCAATTAGATCACACATGTTCGGTAACAGTGTGGTTTAAGATAGAGCACGCTTACCTAAAAGGAAATCATTGATTCTCGATTTAGAAAACCACAAATTACTTTTCAGCACATACCGACCCCGGCAGGGAGTTCCACATTTCTGTAGTGCGTATGATAATTAATGTGGGCTTAGTACGAACACTGGGAATGTCAACCGTGTACACATGGCGCCTTTCCGGGTATCTGGAGGTCTGATGGCGAAAGGAGACGGCAGAACTAAATCGTACAGTTCCTGAGATGTAACTCTCCGAAATGTATCTGACAAAAGACCGACACACAACTAGCGACTCTACCGTAATTCTCAAGGCTTTTCTACGAGGGGCGTTTAATAAGTCTTCCGTACACACGGAGAAGAAACTAAAAATAAATTACAAAAGAGAGAAAGAGAAAGCAAGCAAATAGCGACAAACCTACATAAAAGTACCTACAACTAACCATTAACCCTTCCCGCGAACCAATCGGTGCTGTTGTAAGGCCAAAAAGGTTAAATCTCAGCATATACACAGATTTAACCTTAAGGGTGATTTCACAATACGAAAACTACACGCAAATAGAAAAATAATAATAAAAAAGTGATACAATTACATAATATAACGCATAAGGCTCTTATGAATACTATTTTTTTACTTTCTTAAGAGCATTTTCTTGAAATTGTTGAAAGCTCTAGTGAGGTCACTAGGTAAATTTTAAAACTTTTATTTAAGGGGTATTAAATTGTCTTTTGAATACAATTTATTTCACTAAGCTAGCATTCATGGTTTCCGAAATATTCAGGTATTTTTAGATGGCTCGGAACTTTTGCTCTCGAGTCTAGTTTCAGAAGGGAGTTGAGAAGTCACATCCTGAAATAGGTTCTACTTCAGTGCTGTATTGCTTTTAAACCCATACCTACTAGACTACTCGTTTTAAAAGGATTTTTTCCAAATTTGACTGTATATTGCCCAGTTATAATATTTACTAACGTACGACGGATCGTTCATTAGGTACCATAACAACGTTAAAAAAAAACTAAAAACTTCGTCACTAGAGTTGGCCACTAGCTCATACGAACATACATACAACAACGTTGTTATCTATCAAAAAGTGCCATACATTTTTTGACAGAAAACAATGTTTTAATGACAATGAACGATCTGTCCTCCATTCCAATGTTCTAGTAACACTTGTGGGATTGGACGAAGATCTATTCGCTGTTGCCAGAGAAGTATAAATAAAGTTGTAACATCTTACTTTGACGGCGCTGTGATAATATTATATTTCCCAGCGCACAGTTTGATTTCCTGCTCGAGCGTAGAAAAGTTCACCGCGAATATCCGGTACACTATCGCAACTCAACTGACTACCCATAAGTATCTAGTAGATATATTCCATTCAACGGATGCAATTCCGATGCTATTCCAATAAACATTCTAAAACACCTTTAAACATGCAAACGGCACGCCTAACCAAACAAACCACAATATAAATAAATTATAGGATTTGTTCAGTAGTTTGGAGTAGACAACCTAACGACCCTGATCCTGGCGTGTTACAACGCCAGGACTTTGACGTCCGTAGGACGTCCGGCAGCGAGATGGGAAGACGATCGTAATCGTAGATGGATGAGGCTAGCACAGGACCGAGTTAGATAGCGCAGGCAAAGGGAGGCCTACGTCCAGCGGTGGGCAAATCGGGTTGTGGATGATGATGATGATTGAAATAGAACTGTAGAATACGGTTTACCGAAGCTGATTAAATAGCTACCATAATGCATGTATAAATAGTATACAAACATGTACAAAAATTTATATCTATCTATTTAATAAGCCCGTGTGCCTACTGTTGGTTAAAGGCCTCCTCCTTAATACGCCATTCCCTCTGGTCGCTCGCCAGCAACATACATTGCTGCTCAGCTACGTTGACTATGTCGACGGATAAATAAATAAACTAGTAGTTTGCCCCGATTGAGATCTCGCGCGCCATGTTTAGCCATTCGCGACATGAGGTTTCTTCCTACTTACACACTTTATTGAAGATCTCAGTGGCAATTTGGCTGGCGTATTGGCGTTGTAATATTTGCGGATATACAAAGCCAAATCAGGCAAGTTGCCACTTGCTCGCTCGATCAATGAAAGGTTTTTTAAAGTATGATAGGAGAGTATTGGCGGTAGTCACAATACCAATTAAGATAATAAAATATTTTACCAAACCATTTTATACTACAAGCCAATCAACAAGGTTTTCTCTACAGTCACGTGCGCTGCTGACTCTATGGCTCTCCAGCAAGATTTAGATGCCGTGCATGACTGGTGTGTCGTTAACTACATGACCCTTAATATTAATAAATGCTTCGTTGTAACATTTACCAAAAAGAAAAATAAAATCCTGGAGAATTACAGCTTGAAAAATCATGTTCTGGAACGTAAATCCTCTGCAAAAGATCTCGGAGTAATCTTTGACGAAGGGCTCACATTTCATGCTCATTATGACTACATAACATCTAGGTGCTCTAAGCTACTGGGCTTCATAGCCAGATCCACCCAGGATTTTAAAAAACCGAATAGTCTGATCTGCCTCTACTTCTCGCTGGTTCGTAGTATTTTAGAGTATAATTCTTCAGTTTGGTCTCCATTCTACAGAGTTCATATCGATCGTATTGAAAAATTACAGAGGAGATTTCTTAGTGTTGTGTGTTACAGAAGTGGCATGCGTCGAACAGTCCCAACCTATGCTGAAAAATTGAACAAGTTTCAAATTATGTCACTTGAAACCCGTCGCCAATACCTCGACTTGATCAATCTTTTCAAAATTATACACTCTATAACTTATTCTACTAGCTTATTATCCTCTATCAATTTTAACATCAGACCAAGATCTCGATTCCCCTTTCAAAATACGTTCGCCCTACAGGTCCATACCAATAACACGTCATATTATAATCCTATAGTCAGAATGTGTCGTCTATATAATGATTTGTTAATAAAATATAGTAATAACATCGATATTTTTAATAAAAAATTGTATAAATATAAAAAGGATGTTGCAGTTGCTCTCAATATAGAGAGTAGCTGTAAAATCAACTGTTAATGTTAAAATCATTTTAATTTATTATTATTATTACCTCTTTGTATTAATTTGATTTATTTTCCTTCTTATTATTCTTTTTTTTTTTTAACCATATATTTTTGTATTTATGTTACACAGAACTGTTTTGTGTTTTCTTTTTTAATTATCATGCTGTGTACACATGTTTTGGAAATCAATCTAGTTTTAATTTGTGTTATTTGTACTTTGCTTATTATGTGATTGTTTTCTGTTTTGTGTGCCTTAATAATAAATAAATAAATAAATAAACATTATAATATCATTGCTACAAGCGCGTAAAATACCTTTAAATGTCATATCTATAACATGTCTATTTCGAAAAGAATATAGCAAAGAAAGTTATACTCGTATACACAATTTGGTTAAAATTTTTAGGAACCATACAAAACAGTGTGTATAACTCGCTTTATAGGGAAAGTAAATTGACTTCATAGTAATAGACTTTTCTAAGTCTATGCTAAGCTCTAATTAGGAAAATAAGTAGTGTTGGCTCGATTTCCCAATGCTGGGCTTCCAAGTGCTTCCATAAAGTTGATAAAAGACGTGGTTGCACTAATCAAGGCATTCTGAACCAGAAAAAGGCTGTTTACTGGCCACTGTTAGTAAAAGAACCAGTGTAGTAAAAATATATATATTTATAATAAAGTTAAAAGGGAATGCCATCGTACTATGCATAAAAAACTACAGTTGAATAAAAATGAAATCGATCTCTTTGATCTCGGTTCGAGTTCTGAATCTGAAACACAATAATAAAGGAATGCAGAGTGAATTTTGAATTTTGCAGCTCTTTCTGAAAGCTTCCGTGCCGCGCGCCGTTGCTAAGCGGCTCATGACATGACATGTTACGATGACAGTCAGTTCACCTTTCAAGTTAGTATAAAGTGCTTTATTTATAAAGCGCTTGGATCTTGATTTGTTCTATACGAGTGTTAACTCAGCTAGACAGCGAATGAGCAGAGAGTTTTTTGTAGGTAACGTTTATCTTCTTTAGCGTAATTGTTCATGACAGTTTTTTGTTTCGTAGAATGTTTTTAGACGTGAAAACCTATTATTGGCTTTCTGTTTTTTTATAAGTGTATTTAATTTGTTAGTATAGATGTTGGTTTTCCCATAAATAAATAAATAAATAAATTTCTATTGCGAATGTACCTATTATGTAGGTTTTTCTTTTTGTTTGCTTATTTAATCTTTTATAAACACTTTATTGTATTTTGATATAATTGTAGGTACATTGTCACTTTATTGATAGGTATCACATCAGGTAGCAACTAGCCTACCTACTACTTACTACCTTTCTTGTAAAAAATTACGCGTGTGCTTACGCACTTGTTATTTTTATTTTATTTTTATCCGTAAGGACCTATAACTGGCTTTTTTTTTCTCAGTCTAGTTTACCATACCACTACTAATGTAAGCTGTTGGTCTTCCAAATAATTAAATAAATAAATTTACTCCTCTGCTGGACTGGAATTAAAGAAAAAGCATAGAATGCCTCCAGCTACTTCTATCCCGAGCATGTCATATAAGTCGACTAAGAGATAGTATCCTCTACAACATGATGGACCATATAATTATATGGGCGATGGGCTGATCACCTGTCACCCTGGTTCACCATATCCATCTTAGGAGTTTAAATCAGAAGTGGCTGCAAGTTTTCTTATGTTTACTTGTGGCTCTGCCCATCCCATTAGGGGTACAGCAGTGTAAATATGTATGTATGTATGCATACGCTTGTATCTACGCGTCACTTATTTCAAATATAAAAGTCGCCACTTAATGGACTTCAAACATCATAATGTTATTTATTTTTGTGTAACTATCATTATACTCGTATGTCTCACTATTTGACCATTCAAAATTTTGATGATTCACAAATGTTGAAAAAATACGCTGTGTGCAAGACAATGTGTTTCAGTTGAACATGATTATCCCATAAAACCCAAATATGCATTCTACGAAAGGTGCGCCGTACCCTATAACCACGTAACACTCAATAGTTTTTATAAAGCCTATAAACGGAGAGAACTAGAACGTCTTACCACTACTTCTGGAGCAAATCGCTATTCCGGAACCGGGCATTCCTATATTATACTATCATTATTTTCTGTTAAGCAAGTATTCCCTAGGACGTAGGGTAGGGTTGACGTCAGGCAGGCAGCCGATCATAAAATACCTTAGCCAAAACTCTTACAGCATCATCCTTGGATCATGCTGTGCTGACCCCACATAGAGTGGGATAAGGGCAGGAAGATGATGATGATTCTTTTCTGTCAAAAAAGTATGACGCTATTCGACAAATAACAATGTTGCTATCATAATGATTCGTTAGACGGTGCCAGTAACGAACGGCATAGGTATCTGGAAACGACTAGTTTTCACTGACTAATTATTATTCGATAAAAGCAGTGGAAATCTTCAAGCTAATTGGATCTTGTTCAATTTCCTGTGCTACTGGTATATATATATAGCTATAGCATCTAACTGATTCCGTTATATTGTGAATTATTAAAAAAGCTCAAGGAACTGTCGGGTTAATAAATAATAAGAGCACATCTGGAGTTTATTTTTTGAAGATGACATAAGGTCATCACTTTGATTATAAGCGCACCTATGCTATAAACAAATCCGATGTGATGTTCTGACATCTTACAAGTATATATGATTAATGATATGATATGACGGACGACCATAAAGCGTTTACATTGCAAATAAATTATGCATGTATACCTAAATAACAACTTCAAAAATATATTTCAAAACCAAATCTCGAACATGTTGCAATTTTTAGGGCAGTATTTTTTCAGAATAATATTTGCAGTTCCTCATAAAATAGGCGAATCCGCCGGACTAGTTTAAAAAAATGTGCAGTCCTCTTTTGACGTTCGACGAGTTACCGCCGTGATAGGTACCTATCTCCTTTCAGTTTATCATCACAATCGTACTGGGTCAAAATACGCAACTCAGGGGAGTGGACGAGTTTGTGAGCTAACCACAAAAGACGATACCGTAAAATAAACAATATTTTTAGAGCAGAAATAAAATCGGGAATTATGTGTTTCGATATTTTTAAAGTTATGGCGTGGAATGATTTCTAATAATAAAGATACCGTAATAACAAGTCCCGACGTCGTAAATAAGCAACAAAACGCAACATTCCACATAATCAGACGCACGGTACACGTTTTCCAGCCGAATTTTCAATAGATATATGATTATGTGCGCACAGATAAGAAATGTCGTGAGTCAGCAGCGCGGCAGAGCACATCATCACTAAAATGGAAAGAAACCTACTGTAAGCATCGTAAAAAGGCTACAGGATTTTCAAACCGAGATGCAAAAACCTCTGGTGGTGCTGGCTCGACGTGTGCCACTCGATTCCTTGCTTCACATCTCTTTTAATACTTCTTGAGATTCATTTGTTTCTTTTTTTTTGAGCAAGTATTCCCAAGGAGGGTTGACGTCAGGCATTCGGCCGGTCATAAAATCATGCTGTGCCGACCGACCCCACATAGAGTGGGATAAGCGCAGGAAGATGATGATTATACATTTGTTTCTTGAAATGTTCATGCAAATCTGACACTCACTTTGTCATCTTATATTTATTATTATTATTTAGCTTTAAATGAGAAATCGTGGTGTGAAAAAGAAATACACCATTTTTGTTCAAGACTTTCAGCAGCATCGTCAATCGTCACTGATTTGGTGCACAGTATACGAAAACGTAATTTGAACGATGACTAATCGTGCAGCGAGGTTAGAAAATTTGCTCTCATTAGGAAAAATGGCCTTGGAGTTAGAAGAGCTCAATAGGCGCCAAAAACAGACTGATTATATAATGAGATTGAACCGCTGGGACAATGGGTAACGCTCTAGAGAGGTCTCTCGCTAACGTGGTCGGCCGTCGACTGCCCACATTGCGGTTTTATTTCCACTACAACTACGAAATATGCACTGAATATCAGATTGTGGATTTAATAGCTTTTACTGGTGTATGACTAAATTATGAAAGTATAAACTAAATTAAATTTTAAATTAATATAAATATTGACATGGAAGTTGGAAAACAACATCATACCTACCTACAATACTTTTTTACAGTCGTAAGTAGTGAGCGGCAAAACTCCTTGCGTAGGTAAAGGTCTCTATGAGTTTAAATACATGATAGTACAGTAGTAAGTACCACAAATATTGTGCACCTCGGCAATATTCGTTTAGCTTTTGAAATACGAACTAACGCGATGATGATATGTAATATAGAGATGTTACAATAATTATGTAAATACTTATTTTTTTAAGGGTTGGTTCAGTTATTATTTTAATTATATATTCGGACAAATTCGGTTTTCATACAAAGCACGAAGTTTGCCGAGGCGCACGATGTTTGTTGTACTACTGTACGTTATGTACATGACTCTAACATACATTGAAAGATTGGATGTGGGCGATACTAATAAACCTAAGTAACGCTTGGCAAATTGAATGTACAAATAGTTATAGTTTGTAATAATCAGCAATTTATTTACAACGGTAAAGAGCATGTGGCGAAATTATTAGACCGAAAATCGTTTTATAATTTAAAAATATCGTCATAATAGTACATAACTGCCCAGGCCGGAAATAAAGCAATTTACGGGCGAGTATTATTGGAACTTTCAAACTAAACAAGGCCGTTAATTGCTACTTCGATTGAGACTTGTATAGTACTTTTCTCTAATTTGCAAGGAAATCAATTCAAGAAACAGAAGTTTCATTCCCACCAATTAGACTGCGCAGTGTCTAAACTTTGGATAATTCGTATGTACTGAAAGTACCTCCTCGCTAGCACTATAAAAATATTTTAAAATGAGTCTAGCAATTTGCATTATTGTCGTGTTGCAAATTAATAATAATAAATAAATAATAAATAATAACACCCAACAGTCACATACATGGTCCTGACCCCACACTAGGATTCCCTGTGTCGTGGGTATCAGAAACTACGAGTACCATGGTACCACAACACCCAGACCCGGAAGAAATATTTGCAGAACATGCAAACATTTCTTCCGCAGCGGGAATCGAACCCGCGCCTCTTGCGTCTCCGCCGAGCAATCGCCCGCCACGCCACCGAGGCCGTCAAATTGCTGGCGTATTATTTCATAGAGTACAGTAAAGAGCCGATTGATGTACTGTTTTTTTAATAATGAAGCTATTTCCGAGCAAGTGAGAGAAAATATCACTATAATAGCTTATGAACGTAAACGCGCAATATGCACATTTCTTCATCAAAGCTTATTGTGTACAAACCTTGATGTTCGTTTAGGAATAGCTTCATTTGTTATTTTAAGTATATATTAAATAAGACAATATCAGAAATACGAGCAGTAATCGAATAGTTCGGATCAATAAATTCACTGAATCATAACAAATAGTTCAACAAAATTGCACGAGATTAAGATATCGGGCCAGTTGTATTTTTATATTTGACAGCGACGTGGAAACTCTCGAAGGGGTTGGGTTTTTCAGTTTGTAAAATCTATGTGAGCTATAATCGTTACTCGGGGAAGGAAAACTTTTGGGGAAGACTTTTGATGGTTTTCAGAGTAAAAGCTTATTTATGAAATTTCAAAGAATTCGCTCCAGCGCTCTCCATTGTATGCCATGTCATTCACTTTACAATGAAAATTACAATGAAATTAATATTTCACAGAAATGTGAAATATTAATTTCAACTTTTCAGAAAGACTTTGTGACAGCCTACTGTTCATCATCATCACTGCCATTTCCCAGCCATTGTTCCACTCTATGTGGTGTCGGCACAACATGTGTTCTTGTTCCATTTCCCTCTGTCAGAAGAAATCTTAACACTCACTTCATTCTTACTCTTTCACAGAGTCCATCTTTTGCCTTTGGCCTACCTCTACCATATCCTTTCTCATTCATATCTAACACTCTTCTCGTTACCTGACATTCTTGAATTCTCATGACATGTCCATACCACGCTAACCTATTGCTCCTCAAGTTACCGTCATTCCTTACCTTATCAATTCTTGTTACCCCACACATCTATCTCAACATTCGCATCTCTGCTGCATGTACTCGCCTTTCATCCGCCCCTTTAGTTGCCCAACACTCAGATCCATACAGTAGACAGGTCTTATAATAATTGTTTTGGTCTTATATGACAGCCTACCGTTAAAATTAATTATTCCATTATTAGACTAAAAAATATATAAAAGACAACCTCATTGATACTTACAAAAAGTATGAAAAGTAGGACCATAAGCTTACAAATGCGAAAGTTCTTGTGTATGTGTTCGCGTACGTTGTTCTCACTTATTTCTACAACGGCTGAAAGGATTTTACTGTAATTTGGAATATGCGTAGCTTATGACCAGGAATAATTAATATAAAGCATACTTTCATCCGGGTACGTACCATGAGAGCAGGGACGTATGGGCGGATGCTAATTAATCATATGTATATTAGTTGTTGTTTATGAAATTATTACATGCATGACAAAACTTCATATAATATTTACACATGAAACTATCAGTAAATATAATTTTTCGCGCAACCAAGCGGAAATCGAGCCCGTCAGCCGCATACGCATACGTCAGAATACACCTGTCAGCCGCAGACTCGCCCGCCACGCTACTGAGGTCTTCAATTAATACTGTTTCAATATTTCAGGCAAAGATTTTTTACAATTCCGATATTTTAAGTCTGTTATTTTTCCAGGTAACCGAAGAATTAAAGCTAAAATCAGAAAGGGAGTAAGGCAGGGAAGCTCATTGTCACCATTTTCATAGAAGCAGCTGTTAAGAAAATATCTGAAGTTTCTAATAGGGGTGTCAAATTCAACGGGGACACAATTAAGTTCACTAGATTCGCAATGATATAGCTGCAGTCACAGAAACGTAATCTGGAAGAGATCGCTTTTAGCGATAGGCCGCCTACTGTAATGTTTGTTTTTTTTTCTATGTTTTGTGTACAATAAGGTGTTTATCTATCTACATATCTATCTATAATTACAGCAGATTTAGTTGCACGTCAGATATAATACGATTCAAAATAAAAGAGGGAAAATGTTTGGACATCTTATACAACATGACAGCCTCATAAAGACGATCATAGAAGGAAAGTGAGGAAGAGGAAGACCAAGAATTAGTTATATCAGTATCAAATAAAGGAGAAAGTCGCTGTCATGTCGTATAAAGAAGTAATTGTCGTATAAAGTAACCGCAATGGAGAGAGAGGAAAATGGAGGAAACTTCATTATTACACCAATAAGAGCTAGCTCTTAAATGATATACACTTTTGCTGATGGTATTAGGGCCTTGAATTCTGTCATGTTTTCTTATTTGTTTTACTGATTTTTAGTATTTTAACAGTAGAGTACTCATAAACTTTTGCATGCATTATATTATGCATATGGTATGTGATGCAAAAGTTTACGAATTTTGTGCCATACTTCATGTGAATTCAATGCGAACACAACTTCGAAGAGTAACACGTCTTGAAATATCTTTTAGAAATTCAGGTTTCCCAGCTTTTACTCTTTTTTCCCACTCCCACAAATAGTCAAACAATACGTCATATCAAAATAAAAACTCGTATGCCGAAACATATTTCGGCATTTTCGGTATTTTCGACACGAGTGTGCATGCACAAAGGCATGGCGTCTGAATGAGTGCTTTTTTTATTCACGTTTACGTACTGCGCTGCCCGCCTTTTTATGTCGTCGCTACGCACGGATATGATGACATTGTATTTATTGGTTCCGATCGTACATTGCTCATTCTTGTGTATTGATAATATGAATAGCGAAAAGGGAGCTGATGGGATGGGCAGTCGGATTGCAAAAATCTTGAATTAACATAAAAGCGGATAGGAGGTAAAATATTTTCAAATGCTCTGTGAAGAATTACAAAGGCACAAAGTTAAATTGCAATGTTTAATTTAAAACCTTTCTTCACTATTGATTTGATGGCATCCCAAGGTACCTACATTATTAAATTGCTCCATTCAGGGACGACAATTACAAACGTTACGGCTCAAAGTAGACTGACTGTATCTGCTCTTCGGGATGATTGAATTGTTTCGGTTCAACTGACTGCGTTTCTACCGTCATAATTGAACTGTCAGTGTCTTCCTAAACAAAGCTATAGCAATGACCACGGATACAATCATGGAATAGGAAATCACTGCGTTCTGATTCTGTCTGAACCAAATAGCATCTCATAGTGAACTGACAGGCGAGTACAAATCTGTACGTTTCGTAGTAATTGAGTGCAACCAGATTCATATTTCGTATTTATTGAGTAGCAATGAAATTCAATAAAATTGTAAAATCCAATAAGCCTTAATTAATTTTATTAGGTTTGTAATATGGTTGGATGAATATTTAAACTTCTGCATAACTTGAACTATTTTGAAATTATTATTGGTTAGACCAATTAAGGATTTTTGTCTGTTTTTAAAATATGATTCGTGTTAGTGTACCTGTTCCTTAATACTTATATTTATATTAAAATCTAAATAAATAAAACTGACTGACAATGAACGCACAGCCTAAACCTAGAAATATGAGTGTACAGTAGTACCAAAACTATTGTGCGCCTCGACAAACTTCGTGCTTTGTATGAAAACCGAATTTGTCCGAATATGCAACTAATAGTCAACTAATGATAACTGAACCAACCTTTTTAAAAAAATAAGTATTTACATGATTATTGTAACATTTCTATATTACGGCGGAGGCGGGCGTTGACTCTGCTACACAGTTTTTACTTTTGCAGTTGTCAACGTGCCATTTGTTTTATGTACCTATAATGTTTTTGTTCCGAAATAAAAAAAATGAATTTGAATGAATTTAAATTACATATCATCAAAATTGGCGAGGCGCACAACACTTGTGGTACTACTGTATATTCCTCTTAAAGTGTAGGGGACCACAAAGATAGGAATTCCCGTAAGTCAGTTCCTAGAGGACGCAGCGGGAAAATTAAATCTGTGTGAAATTAATTCAACGCGGATAAAGTTGCAGGACGTTCATTTACTAATTTCATATTTATAAACGTCCGATTATAGAACGTGATAAACCCGTATTGACTTCGGAAGCCTTCACAGTGCATGGTCCACAGATACTTTATTATTAACTAGCTTCCGCTCGCGGCTTTGCTCACGTAGTACCAGGATAAAAGTAGCCTATATGTTATTCCAGCACACATACTATGTATGTTCCAAGTTTCATTCAACTCCATTCGGTAGTTTTTGATGCGTAACAAACATCCATACATCCATACACACTAACTTTTGCGTTTATAATATTAGTAAGGATAAGGATTTTTCTGTAAGTAATTACGTTACCAGAAAGTTTCACAAAAGCCTTAATTATTAGTCTAATTAAACTTTTGTGAAACTTTGCTTAATTAAAAATATTAAACATAATGAAGAGAAAACCATATTGTGTTTGTGGGGCTGATGTTAATTAGGTTTATTTTTAACTAGCTGCCACCCGTGGCTTCGCTCGCATGGTACTCGGATAAAAAATAGCCTATATGTTAATCCAGCACATGTACTATGTATATTCCAAGTTTTATTCAAATACGTTCAGCCGTTTAGGCGTGAAAGAGTAACAAACATCCATACATCCATACCTACTTACAAACTTTCCCGTTGATAATATTAGTAGGATTCAAAGAGTATATCAAACAGTTCGCCTAATTCAACTGTTAAAGAAGATTAACGAGACAGGTGTATGAGGCGAGTATGAATGGTATCGTTGGAGGGGTAAGACCTCGGCGCACGTACCTTTACCAAACCGGCGACGTTTTGGACAAGGGCCAGGTCAAGAGTACCCTAAACCGATGAGCTTGCATGAAGAATGTAATGAGAGTGACTGAGGCGAAAGAAGTATGCCAGGCTCGTAGCAAATGGAGATCCGTGATCTCTGCCTACCCTATGGGAAACAAGCGTGATTTTATGTATGCATGTATGTAAATTTCGTTTAGTTTAGCTAGTACTGATTTAACAAAAACAAACACAATACTACGACAAGTCACGTCAAAATGAATGGCAAAGCAATAATTAAAATCGTATTTAGAAGATAACACTAGAAGCAAAATGGATTGGATTTTAACAAAGCTAGAAAAACGCTGCATCATTTCGAAATAATTGATTAATTTCAGTGATGGCCCTTAGAGAAAAACTCAACACCAATTTGTTTTGTTTGGCTGTAGTGGAATTTCCAGTTAAAGATAAAGATTATCAAAATAGTGCACAGGAATAAGCTTACAATGGTGTCTTTGTATGGATAATAAAGCATCCCGGCACACATAAAATAGAGTTAAGAAAGTAACTCTCACAATTAAAACGATGTTGTTCGTAAAGAAGGTAAACCAAGGTAATGTGATAGGTATAATAATTATGAAAATTACATAATGCTTAATGAGGTTCTTATTAGTGGTATTCATGTTCTGAAGTTTTGCTTTCGTTTTTAGTGTGACCAACGCGGCTATAAAGGCCTCCTCCAAGAGCTTCCACTGATCTCAGTCCTTTAAGATCTCCCACAACTCCTTGCCGTATCAGTCGAGATCACTTTTGACATAGGCGAATAGCTTCTTACTCCTATCAATAATTATAGTTGAGGTGAACGACGGCCTTTACCATCTATACTAGATGATTTATAAAGAGTCAGGAGGCAACTTTTGCCTGCACTAACGGGACGCTGAAGTGCTTGGGACGAATTTAGATGGAGTAGGCTTGCCCAGCACCTAATTGAAGCTTGAATATAACGCTAATTTGGTGCACTGCAAAATAGGCATACAGAGATCAAGCCCGCCCACTTCTTGGGATGCATCAGACTGCCTGCCCACTCCCACTTGAACATTGCTATTTTTTTCCCACGTCGGTAATGCCAGTTGAACGCAACATTCTTATTCCTATTCCATCTATAATGTCCAGGGCAATACAACTTCGTTGAAAAGTGGAAGTGTACCGACGGACTCTATATAAATTACATAATAAAACGGCAAGGGGGCTAGTCTCAAGCAGCTGTAACAAAGGGATCGTCATACAGGGTATTCATACGGATGGCATTCTGCCCGTCGTCACCAGTCACCACAATGCCATGAACACGGAGATCGCGTGGTACTGACAATAACACAATGCCGCTGCCCCATATTCAGAGCTTTTGTCTTTGTTATTACTAGTGCAAAACTACATAGTAGATATATGTAGTTTGTCAATATTTGTGGAATACAAATAGATCTAAACACAAGTTTGAATTCACGAAACGTGCTATTGAGATGTAAAAACTTAGAAAGAAATATTTATTGAATCGATTACATAATCAGTGTACCATTTTTAACAAGTAAAAGTTTAGTGTATTACAGAAGTTTTGTTGAGGCACATTTGAATCTGTTTGCCACACAAAGTTTGCATAAAATAACTATAGCCAGCAGATTTTACGTTAGGCTGCTAATGATGATAAAGCATCAAATAAGCAGTATTCAATAAATTGTGATTGAAAATTGAATTATTATGCGCTCTATTGAACCGTCTGTAATGAGATCGTGGACTAATTGTAGTGGCTCGGGCTTGACATCGCAAAAGCGTAGAAAACAAATCAAATGTTCTACTATATTTCCCTTTGAAAAGTCTTCAGCTTCAGACTAATTAGCTCCATTAAATCAACAATGATACATAAGCGTATTTCCTCATTTATTACTACGAGTAAAACAATAAAACTATTACGACAGTCTACATACGGACGGGAGGTTTAAACGTCAAAGCAAGAAAGGCTAATAACAAACATTTAATGCAAAAGGAGATAAGACACATAATACAGGTGAATTTTTCAAGTGGGCGTGCATGCCCAAATCCGAAACTATGAGGAATACCGAGGAGTATTCAAAAGAGTCTTGGGCCCAATTTTGAAGAAAACTAAAACTGCATCATTGGATTTTTGATAAATTAATATTCCTAGCCAAGAATCGAACCCGTTGATTTAAAAAAAAACACAACACACTATATTTTTACACCATTTGATAGTGTCGCTAATAACTCATTACTTCCCATAATTCGTTCTTTATTAGCGACACTATCCAATGGTGTAATAATAAAGAGGATGGTTTTATTTTTTCAAAAATCAACATTATTATCTATAGGAATAGATAGCGTTGATTTTTTCGTTTTCAGAAAATCGCTTCTAGCCAAGAGGCTAGGAATATTGATTTTTAAAAAATTCAATGATGCAGTTTTAGTTTTCATCGGAATCGGGTCTGAGTCTCCTTTGAATACCTACTTCTCGCTATTCCTCATAGTTTCGGATATGGCCATGCACGCCCACTAGAAAAATTCACCCTGTATGCATTAAAAAATAATAAAACAAAAAATGCATACCTAATCTTTAGAAAAAGGAAAAATACTACGAAAGAAAATAAAGTTTCGACAGACTAGGCAATATGATTTTAAATACACTATTGTCTGCCCGAAAGTGGAAACTGTAAAACATATATGTACAACCGCACACTAGGTACCTACATAATTATAATATTTTCTATGTACAAGTTTCTTGAATAGATATCTATATGTACGTGTCGAAGGCATGCCATAGTGAAAGATAGACGCTCTATTGTTATTTATCATTGTTGACATATTAATCCTAAGAAAGAAAATTGTATATTTTGCTTAAATGGTTCGCTTCTATCTCTTTTATTATTAATAAAATAATAAATTCCCGACGTTACGAGAAAGATGTAGCGTACAGAATGGTTAGGAATTTAGTCAATGCACTTATTTATTCTCATATTATAATGTGGAATTTTTAATAAAGTGACTTTGCTGCACCTAGAGCTTATAAGAATTTCGCTCGCCCTACGTAAAGTTTAGATACAGACGATCATAGTATTAAATATTTCTTCAGCTTACACATATTTGCTCACAGTGAAATGATGCGGAATAGATTTTTCATTTCAGAGAGTATTAGGTGAAACTTTTCATACGTTTTATTAGGGAGGGAGGGGCGAAAGACAAACAAACAACCTCGTCACTCTTCGAATCTGACATTGATCTAGTTTGATGGATTCGGTGTCGAAGGTGAGAAGCGAGAAGTGTAGGTTATTTCCGAAGCGGAAGATGTAGTTGCATTTTTTGGAAATATTTATTCCGGTTTAGGGAGATATGGGTACCATGGTACTCGTAGATTCTAATACCAATTACACAGGGAATCAGGACAAATATATGTACGAAGTTATTATTTTTCATAATAATTTCATATTAGCTGGTTCAGAGAAACCTTTCCCCGTGAGACTGTAAATTAACTTAACTGACGCAGAATAAGACCTTGTGTAATGAATAAGGAATTCCTCTAATAGATAACGTTATAAAAATATGCAGTAAGATTTTCAAAGGACAGTATAAAAGCGTTTCAAAACTATCTGAAAGTATCTTGTGCCTGAAGCCAGCTAAGTTTATCAAATGAATAGATAATTTTATTTTATGATCACTCTTTTATATAATTTATATTGTAAGCTAATTCTATACAAGGAAGAACTAGCTGTCATGAAACGTTTCCCTTAATTTTTATTTACCCGACTACGCTAAGCATTTGCTTTGTCATTTTATTCCTCCATACCTACCTAGCTTTGAAACAACTGGTAGGTAATATGACTGACTGAAGTCATATAATTCTGTATGACGGTAGATAAAAGCAATTTTTCGATCAATCAAAAAGCAAGAAATCATTCGTATTTTAATCGAATAAACGGACTTGACGTGTACCTTCTAGAAATAAAATATAATAAAAAAGTAAATATTTGAGGACATTTCACACAACGAAATTCATTTAGACAGAAATCACTAGCTTTTACGTAGCCAGGTTTTAGTTTGTGTGTGCTTGTCAACTTAATGTAGCACTAGGCTTAGACCCCACAGGTAAATGGACAGAGCGACGTGAAGTGAGTTTTCGCCAATAATGCTTGTTCAATCGAATTATTTTCAATAAACTGTCGTAGCCAGCAAGCGGAAAGTCCATTAATGTCACGTTTTCAAATATTGCAATGTTTCTTCGCATTACAAAAAGTCAACACAGTAAGTATTTTTTTTTTCATTCTTCTCCTGAATAAAGTCTAATTGGTAGCTAAACGGTAGCAATCTAACTAAACGGACAGACAACCACAACCGTCCGGGCCTGCGTCGTGTCCTCTGTAATCGTATTAGACGCCAGCAATGGGGCCAGAGCGTAAAGCAAAAAAAAAGAGCACACGGCCATATCAGGCGTACTTCGTTTAATATGATTAACTAAAGAAATGCAGCTTAGAAAAGGCTTATTTAATTTTAATGAAAGGTATCGTAATCCTACTAGCACAAATGCGAAAGTTTGCATATAATATTTGTGTATGAATCACGGCCAAACGACTAAACGGGTCCGGATTAAACTTGGAGTATACAAACATTGTTTGTGAACTGGAATAGTATTGTGGGACTTTTCAACAGTTGCCGATGCAGATGAAATTAAAAATGCCAGTATATGAATTAAAAGCAAGGCTGGACTTTCATACCCTGCACTAATTATGGCCGCTTTTGATGGCCGCAAAATGTAATTTATTCTGATTTTTTTTTTATTAAAGCGGATCGCGGTCTAAGAGCCGGTTCTAAGTAAGTAAGTTTTGTAAATTTATTTAAATGCCGAAGAAATACTGATACAGTGCGTTTTTTATTTTGTGTGTTTTCAATAAATATGTTAAACTTATGGATTAAACGGAATTATTATTTCATGTAATGATCTATGTGAAATCCAAATCTTAGCCAAATCCGTTCAGCAGTTACGGAGATGATGGAGACACATACACACTCACACATCTTATTCATTACTAGCAGCCGCCCGCGGCTTCGCTCACGCGGTACCCAGATAAAAAGTACCCTATGTCCCATTCCAGCACACGTAGGTACCTACTAAGCACAAAAAAGTCGAGCAGTTCAACTACTGCCCTGCTCTAAGACCACATAGTAACCCACCTGCAGTGTTAACAGTCCAAAATATTATCGCACCAATTTTTTTTAGACGCTAATGAATGTAGTGTGATCTGACATTAAGAGTTCCTTTTCCATATGTTTTGTATCATTTATTACTAATCTGTGGTATCATCGCTGTCATATGTCAAAATAAAAGTATTCTATTTTTCATGAAAAACATGCCAAAAATAAAGAATTTACAGGTAATTATGACATCAACTAAATGAGAAAAATCGGCTCTTTAATTTGATATAGGTTATGTGCAGTTTTAGACCAAAAATTGATTCCAGATTTTCATCTCTTTTCACCCCTTTAGAGGTTGAATTTTTCTTAATTTCTTAGTACACCCCTACGTACCAAGGTTTACCTACACTGAAAATTTCAAGTCTCTACGTCCAGCAGTTTAGGCTGTGCGTTGTCTGTCAGTCAGTCAGTCAGTCAGGACAAAGATTCTTATAATATAAGATGAGTATGATATTTCGCTGTCTTTGTAATATGTACAGGAGATCCTAAGATTCCTCGGAACTGGAATTTGTGGCTCTGAATTGAATTCCTTGCCATGCTAACTCTGCAAATATTTACTCTATGCGTCTAGGTAATCATGTGGAACTTTGTAAAGCAATGTTACAAGTTTGGATAGCCACAGCTCCTTGATGGTTGGAAACGTGTTTTGGAAACTTCTTAGGTTTTCATTCGTACCAGCTTTCCAAAAATAATTTAGCTATCACTTACGGTAGTTAGTAATGTTTTAGTTGAAACCTCACTGTGAGATATTGAATGCCTCTCCTTTTTAGTCTTTTTGTGATCTAAGTTCCCATGGCTATACTGCTTCTTCTTTGTCCGCACTCTACTCCTTTACCACTCCATTAATTTATCGTGTGCTTGTCATAGTAGTTATGTCTTAATATTGTTTAATACTTTTATTAACAGAAAGAAACTTACAAACATAATACAAATATAATTTACAAAATACAAAAGAAACAGTCGGGCTATCTAAAGGCTGTTGCAAACGGTCTATAGATAGCTCACCTGATCCAGCGAATCAGACGGTGGAAGCGCGCCCAAGACGCTGGCCGCATTGCCACGCTGAATGGCAATACTGATCCGTTGAGCCAATTAAGAACCAGCTCTTGGATCGCGCACGCATCGTTTCGACCAGACCCCCTGAAAGTTTTGAAAACGCGGTGGGCACCCGTGCCGCACGGACCCTGGGGTAACTTTTATTATGTACTAGCGACTCGCCCCGGCTTCGCTCGGGGATAAACATATAGGTTTTTCCAGCAATAATTCTAATTTTTCTCGCCGTAAAAACCATCCTTGAACTTCAACGAACATTTTAAAAAAAGATTTGGCCAAATTGGTCCAGGCGTTGTTGAGTTATGCGCTTACCAACACATTTTGCGATTCATTTTTATATTATAGATTTATATGTACTTACAGTAACTTATCATTATATATTTACTTATCCGTGACCCACACTGCTGGTTCCGACTATATAACACAACATAATGCTAAGTGGAACCCAATTTGTAGCAGCGCATTATGATGATTGCGAGACACTCCATTTTTAAAGTAGGTTATTTTAACATTTCTGTTTTTCTTTGTTTTATGTTGTTGAGTGTATCTTTATTGGTTTTTATTTGTCCCTGTGTGTTGTTGTTGTTACAAATAAATGTTTATCTTTCTTTCAGATATTCAGTTTTTGACAGTACTTTGCAGCTTCTTTATCTACACGCTAGTGACTTTATTACCAGCCTTGATTAATTTAGTACATCAAAGCTCATATTGCTCTCATCACACAAATTAAATATGTAGGTAAAATTGACTGGACGACTATCCCCTCACTTCAGAAAATCTCCTAAAAACTGCGGCCTATAAAACCAGCTCCTATGATTCATCCTTCGCGACAAATGCCGTACGCCTGTGGAATGTGTTGCAAGGAAGTCCACTTCTAGCGATTTTTAAAACTCGTGTTAAAAATTTATATTTTTCGCAGATGTCTGAGTAGGCTATGTATGTATTTATTATTGTTTTAATAGTTATTTTTTATATTTATTGTGTAGTTTTATTCGTACACACCCGGGTCCACCCTTCCGTTCTGTTCTCTTTTTCCATGCATGGTTGTCTGGAAGAGATCAGACTCTTGTTTTAACGTTTCTTTATGTTATTCTAAGGTGTAAAGTAAAGAATTTTCATTCATTCATTCATACATTACGAGTGTTCATCAGACGTCTAATAGAATGTATTAAATTGGAGAGTATCTTATTACATTCGAACGAAAAATTAAATATGAAACGCTCAAGTTTAAAAGAAAGTTTTGTTGAAAGCTACGTTTCAAAAGGAAGAAGCGAGTTATTAAATACAGGAACAATTTTTAGTTAATTTTTACCTTCGTGCAAGTTTCAAAGTCTATTTCAACTCCACATTAACTATTAACTGTAATCAAGCACAACTTAATGTCTCGTGTGTGCTAAGCTGAATAACTTTTGAATTTTGTATCTAAGAATGTAATCAGCGCGGCGTTTTTAAAAAAGGCTAAAAAAGCTTGAACCTGCTCAAAGAGATTGCAAATGAAACTGTGTGTTAAACAAAATACGTATGAAATGTATGAAATTATTTCATACATTTCATAATTCCTCCTACTTATGGAGGAGTTTGTGTGATGTAATGATTAAAATTCAGTAAAAACTGAATATGAACATACAAACGAGGAATTTTATTATTACAGACGAACTTATAAGATTTTCAAAACGATCAACGACCAAAATAAACAACTTTTCGAATAGTTGAACAAGCCAATTACACGTAAATAGCTTTCGTTCGCCGCACTCGTGTGGTACCAGAATAAAAAACATAGCTTGTATTTTATTCAAAGCTCAGGTGAGTTCAAGTATGTTTATTTATCAAAATCGTTGGAAACGTCTTGTATGTTGAATTAACGCCTGTTCCTAACGTGACCGAGCATAGAAGATCAGGAAAGAAACCATGCTTAGCTATTAGTAAATTAGGTTAGGTTCGGCAATAAATTTATTAACAGAGATAAATTTACAACTAATAATAATATAATTTACAAAATATATTGGAAACTTAGTAAAATTATTCGAAAGAACTAAGAGAATAATAAAGTTGACACGATAGTAGTACCTAGCTATAAATTGATCTTTTTACAATTATATTAATAATTTATTAGTTCCCAAGCTTTTTTGTGTTCTAGACAATCAGATATCTTATAGTAAGCTTTCTTATTTAATTTTCGTGGCGCAAGTTTTTAAAACGAGCTGGTAATTTTAGCAGTTTGCCGGGGACTTTGTTAGAGAAGCGTACACATTGCCTTTTAAATGATTTGCTAACTTAAGCGAGCCCAAAGTTTATTCTTATTTCGATCGTCGAAGTTTGTGTATACTGAATTTTTAAAGTATCGTAAGTAGTTACCTGAGTGTGTAGCAGTGAACGAGTACTTATTAGCCAGTAAAGTAACATAGAAGAAAGAACACTGTTCAGTCACGTTCTTTTCTCTATGGTTCAGAGTTTTGTTCAGCCTGAACATATCGCACTTATGGATAGAAGCGAGGTTCAGTTTAGCTAAGACAAGCTTACATCGTTCGTGCATACTGGCTAGAGGCTACGCGACAATATCAATACAATCGGACCTCAGACTGGTCCGTGTGCAGTCTGCATGCAGTCTCAGACATTGCAAGTCTTATTGAAACAACCATAGTTTGCTTGCATGGCGAGTTGTCTTTGTTCCGTGAGTATAACTTTAGCAAAGCTATCTATAAAGCACAATATTAGAACAGACAAACATGGTTTACCAATACAAAAATCTGTAGTAGGTAGACAAGTAAGTTATCATTACGTTAAAGTGTTTTTACTTACTACACAGGTAAATTATTGAATTAAACACATTGTTTTCTTTATTGATTTATTTAATATTTGCATATTTGTCATAGTCAAATCTCGAAGCTCCGGCGCTCCTAGATTTGCCTAGTCAAACCTCAGGTCCGACTAAAAGTCTTGGTCAAAGTCCAAACCAATAGAAAGAAAGAAAGAAACTATTTATTTGGTTTACAAATACTTATAAAAAAATTAATAAAATTACACAGTTAAAACAAAAAAATTATAATAAATTGTGAGCCAAAAAGGCAACCACTCAGCGTGTGCTACAGGAGCCCGAAAGCAACTACAGCGCTGTTCTTCCGTGGCTTGACTAACCTTTGACTAACGAGTTTGTGGTCGACCCTAGGAGAAACTAATGTGGACAGTCAAACGCCGTCAAAGGTAAAAACACGCTATTGGTTTGGACTTTGACCAAGACTTTTAATTAAACCCGAGGTTTGACTAAAAGCACCGGCGAAACTAGAAGCACCGGAGCTTCGAGGTTTGACTATAACACATACATATATATATCGGCGAGTGGGAACCCTGTGCTCTTGACGCAAAACCAGTTTCGAGTAAGCAGTGCCCAACGGAATATGAACGCTCGCGTAACACGACAGGTTTCAGTTTCGCGTGCAAGCAGTAAGAGTAGGCAAATTTTGATACCTAACTAGACTTTTCGAGAGTGAATCTTCTGTACGTATTTATTCTGTGGCCATACTATGAATCAATTACCCGAATTCATACTACGTCTGTACGACCTTGTAATACCACCTACTTATAAGTACTTCAAATACTAAATAAAACGTTTTCGGTTATTTCCAACTACCTATTTTTAGAACACGTAATAATACTTTTTATATTTGATTGGTACAATAAAAAAGTAATGTCAACATCAAAGTAATTCAGAAGTTATTCTTGCGATCATTTAAATAAACTGAACCAACTCTTTCTAATATTCGTAGTTACCGAAAGTAATTTAGTTGATAGAACAGCACATTCTGCCTCAGTTATTTAAATTTCCCGATAGCAGCCCATATTTTGGTGCTAATTCAATATTCTGTACGTTTAAATATATTTACAAAGATAAACTTTAGTAACATATTTAGAAAAGTTTTTAACTTTAAGGTAATCGTTATAATAATAAGCAATATAAAATGAGCTCAGTTTTCTATCTAAGTTCGCCTACAGATAGAAAACAGAGCTCAGATCACCGACCGCAGGTAAGGTCCCCAAAAGGCTGGCGACGACGTTACCTCGTTGGATAGCTATACTTATCCTTTGTCCGAGGTAAGCGCCAGCCCTTTGGTCATTGGTCACATCCATCAGCTTCTTGGATACCTCCTTGAAAAAAAGCCTATCTTCTTGTTAACTTGGGGTTTTAAGCATTTTGAACATTCAATATTAATACTGAACAATGGGAAAAAACGCATCTCCGGACGATTTTGATGCAATATTTTGTGGATAAACGTTTGAACTTGTTTTTTACCTTTTACGTTGTTTTAATAAATGCAGGGGGATTCATTATCATTTGTAGCAATATAAGTACAACATGTAGTACTTATATTGCTACAAGATTACACTGGGTATCAGATAGTACAAAATGCAAAATAGCATTATCAGAGCAGGAAAAAATTTATGCATGAATGGAGTTTGCAGGAGAAATGGAGAGCACTCCGAACACTAAATTCCTTAACCAGAACGTCGCCGCAGATATTTTTATCAAAATAAAAGTAAGGTAGGTAACTGCTGATGTTATTACGTTTAATTGTTTAACTTATTTTAAACTACTATGCTGACTTTTGTGTACAGTAGTACTACAAATATTGTGCGCCTCGCTAAACTCCGTGCTTTGCATGAAAATGAATTTGTCCGAATTTGCAACTAAAAGTCAAACAATGATAAATGAACCAACCCTAAAAAATAAGTGTCTATATAATTATTTACAGTGACCGCACTTCTCAAGTTGCCTGTAACTTACATATCAACAGTATATTTGACAGTCAAACCTGAAATGTAAGTAAATTATTTACTCTGTAGCTGTAGGCACCGGCAGCAGTAGATACTCAAACAAAAGTTTAGTCTGTATTTGTTTAGTGAAAGTTTAAATTACAAGTTCCTCTGGAGTTTCTGCCATTTTGAAGTGTATAGTGCGAGTATTATAGTCAGAAGTAGCTGGACTCGGTCTTGACATTGTCCCACAAGATTAGATTTGTTAACTTACTAACTTATCTACAGTGTTCTACTTCTTGCTATCACTTTTAGAAAACGAATTAGTGTGCGACTGAATTTTTTTCCACCAAATTTCAATATGGTCACCATACTACGGTTTTTGTATGGGGTTTTTCCACCTATAATAGTAGGTCGTTTCCGACTCTCGCGGGCTGCTAGCAGCCCGCGCACGTGGCGACCTCTGGTTGTTTTATATAATTGCACACTTTTTACTTGCATTAATTATTATTATTTATCCCCCTATCCATTTACTTACCCAGTTTTTTAAATTTTTACATCCTACTATCCTACGCGTTACCACTACTGTGTCCATGTTTCTTGACGATTATTCTTCATCAGAAGACGAATTATTAATTTTGTGGTCATTAGCACGAGCGCAAAATTGACCGCTTGAACACTTGAACGCACGAACGTCTTCTGTCTGATAGATCCCTTAAAAACTATTTATTATTATTATATTTTTGCATTTTCTTTTTTACTTATCTCCATCTTATCTCTTATCTGGCCTGGAAGTAAGGAAAAAACAGAGTCGTAAAAGTCGACTCAGGAACAGTATCCTCCCCATCACGATGGACCATCCATATGGGAGATGGGCTGATCACCTGTCACCATATCCATCTTGGACCTATTAATCAAGAGTGGCTGCAAGTTTTTTTATGATTACTTGTGGCTCTTCCCACCCCATTAGGGATACGGGCGTGATAATATATATGTAATGTATATGTATGTATAATTGCACACTTGGCACATGCTGTCCGTTGTTTAAACAGACTTCAAAAAAGGAGGAGCTTCTATTTTTTTTTATGTATGGTCACTGATGTCTCCGTTGGCAGTTAACCCATTTTGATGATTCTTTGGTATATAGAGAAAGGTCCCGAAGTGGTGCCATTTAAATTTTATGTCTGAGGGAGTTAGTTATACATACTTTTCATCTAATATTTAAAAGTTACTATTTAATTTTTTACTCGTTTTTATTCGATAGAGTGTAGATGGCCACTGACATCCTGACATATCTAAACGCCAACTACCTGTTAGATTCTTTCACCATACTGGCTGAAAGAACTAGTAACACGATTAGTAGTAGTAATCTGAGACCTTTATATTTAAAATTCCATGTAGCTATGAAACATTTTGCCTTTGAGGGCCGGATCGTGTCGAAATGTCTAATTTCGTTAGCCGGGTACGCACTACGCAAAGCTCTCTCGTTTTATTGACGGTTGAAGTCATCAAACATTATTACAGACGATGTTCGGGGAGACATGTCACGAAAAACACGATTTCCTAATTGCAGCCTGCGGTTGCCTTTCAGATTGAAGTCTGGTAAGTAATCAGTTTATTAAACCTAAAAAATCTATTTAAATCAAGTTTAGTACACCTTCAAAATACCAACACAATTTGCATTCAAATATTTGAACATATCAGAATTATTTATTTCATATGTACTTTGATGAAAAACGTTGTACTATTTTGTGCAATTTTGAGTACCTACTGCTTCAATTTCGACACTACAGAATTCACAATAAACGTATGTGCGAGCAACTACCTACCTCTCTAGTTACGAGTATATCTGGGATATATCAATTAAAATATTATGCTGACTAAGGGATAGTATCCTCCAACATGATGGACCATCTATATGGGCGATGGGCTGATCACCTGTCACCATGGTTCATATCCATCTTGGGACTTTGAATCAGGAGTGGCTGCAAGTTTTCTTACGACTTGTGGCTCTGCCCACCCTATTAGGTATACGGACGTGATATTATGTAGGTATGTACTATGCTGACTAGACATTAACATCCCAAAAACTGAGGACTAAAGTAGTGCAGCCTTATCCTACAAACATTAATGAAAAAGAAAGAAACGATTCGGTGTCTTTATAAACATAGATAGAGAACATAAAGCTAATCCGTTCCTTTGATTGGCCATTCCAGCATCGACCTGGGGCAATGGTCTCGTTTTAATGGAACAATTTCGAGGCCGCTGGCAACTGGATTACTTCTAATTATAAAGTATACGTTCGGTTTACGCAATTGTACTATATGGAACCAGCCTATCGGGGCAGATTGAAACTTGATCTAGTCTGACAATAGAGGAATAATCTATTACATCTTAGTCCTGACACACCGATTGACTAGTAAATATACTAGGGTATAATTAATATTAAATTACCAAAATAGACATTCCATACGAGATTTACACAATACCTAAGTACCACTAGAGAGCACTGGTGGTCTAGTTGGTAGTGACCCCGTAGTAAGGGAGCGGGTTCAAACCCGGTCGTGTACCATTGGATTTTTCTGTGCGAAAAAATAAATTATGTGCGCTATACCAGTACTCTCACAACGGTGAAGGAAAACATCGTGAGGAAACTCACGGCTTATTCAGCTCCGCACGCATTGACAATGTCTTTCCTGTGGACAAGGCCGACTAAGCTGAGAGGATGGAATAGGTGCTGGGCAAGCCTACTCCATCTTAATTCGTCCAGGGCACTACAGCGTCCCATTAGTGAAGGTAAAAGTTGCCTCCTGACGCTGTATAAATCATCTACTATAGATGGTAAAAGGTCTTTTTAGTAGTAAGTACCACCTAGCACACGAGCGAAATTACGTATATAGGATGTCCCAGACAATAGTGTCAAGCGGAAGTCCAGAGATAAAGCACATTAGGGTACCTACCCGAATCACCCCCATATAGATTCCAAGACACCCAGATAAAAACCCCTTGCGCCATCGCCAACCCCAAAGCAAGTGTAAAATATAGGTAGAACACAGTAAACATTGTCGGATCGAATGTGTTTACTAGAATATTCAGAGATACTAGGCGTTTTATCACGTACGGCAAACTTTCTCAATGACGATCGAGTGAAGTGAACGATTGAATTCAATCGTTAAATATAGGAATATTATTTTATGCGAATATTTTAGGAATAACCTAATTTAGTCTTTCATCTTCATCACACTATCACAATCATCTTATTAATGCGAAAGTCTGTGTCTGTGAATGTTTCTTACCACGTATCTCCGTAACTACTAAACTGATTTAGGTGAAATTTAGAATGTAGATAGTTTAGGTTTTGGAATAACACATAGGCTAATCCAACTTCGAAAATCAATCCCTAAGAGGATTAAGCAGTGGTAAAGTTTCTATAGATTTTTTTGATGTTGAATTCTTTCAAAATTCGGTACAAAAAATCTTTAAAAAAATAATGGAACACATTTTTTTTTTTTCAAATTTGTCCCTAGGGAGGTTATAAGGGAGTTCTAAGGTTTATATTGGGAGCTAGTACGCTAGCCTAAATGAAATCTTAAATAAGAAACAAATTCAATAAATAAGAAAATGTCATCTACATCTGCTGCAGGAAGCTACTCAAAAGCAATTAAGTAAGAACAACCGGAAGAGCAAAAGTTTGCAACTCTATGCTACATTTTAAAATTCGCGACAGTCTTTCATTAGCTTTGCTTGTGCGAGTGCTGTACACCAGAATACGAATCGGAAAATCTGGAAATTACATTGGCTTCGTAAAATATACGCGAATACTGCCTGATTTTTACGGGCTGTATCTCATCAACCGTAATAAGTAGAAAGTTGAAATTTTCACAAAGTGTATATTTTTATTGCCGCTAAACAAAAAATAATAAAAAAAAGAAAAAGAGGTCCCCATACAAGGATTATTTTTGAATGTATGTACGATGGTACGGAACCCTTCGTGCGCGAATTCGACACGACCGATTTTCAGGCATATCTAGCTACGTGAGTGGTGATGATACATTGTTATGGTTAACTTAAGCTTTTATCCAGCTTCGCTTATTAGTATGTTTGTTCGAATCAAAAAAAGGCCTTTTATCATCTGTAGCAGTGCGGAGCTAAGTAATCCACGGGTTTCCTCACGATGTTTTTTTTCATCGTTTGAGAGTACTGATATAGCGCACATAAATTTGTTTCTCATTTGTTTTAACCACTGATACCTAAAGGCTTTGTAAAATATTTATTCAATAAAAACTTATCTACCTATCGTAAAATTCCTTTGTGACTAGACTGGTTTTTTTTCTCTAACCCAAATATCCTGACATAAGAATTTTAGACGCTGCCTTGTTCGTATATGAAATACACAAATATGTAGTAACTTATCAGCTTATCAAAGATACCAGTTCAGAAATGGGTATTATGTCGCTACACAACAAAATCTTATGGAAGACTTATTCAAAATCTAGAATTTGCGTTACAAATAGTTGATTTTTTATAAGCATAACATAATATTTGCTGAAGGACGACCTATCGTTCATTAATATAGCAATAGTTTTTCTGGCGCTTTCTGAGAGATTACAACGTTGTAATGGTGATGAACGATCAATAATTGATCAATAAGTAATGCGAGTAAAATATTGGAACCTATGATAAAGTAAGTAAGTAAGGCCTTTTACCATCTATAATGATGATTTATACAGCGTTAGGAGGCAACTTTTACCTTCACAAACAGGACGCTGTAGTGCCCGGGACGAAAAAAAAATTATATAACCTATAAAATCTATGATAATATAACCTATGCTATATGCAGTTAAGAAGCCTTAGATAACTATAGACTTGAAA
Source organism: Scotopteryx bipunctaria (assembly GCA_949320045.1). Taxonomy (NCBI): domain Eukaryota; kingdom Metazoa; phylum Arthropoda; class Insecta; order Lepidoptera; family Geometridae; genus Scotopteryx; species Scotopteryx bipunctaria. Next base: position 5,324,717 of record OX439440.1, read on the forward strand.
GGCCCACAGATTATTTTACAATCATAGTCCCATCTCCAACCCTGTCAGAGATATAAATTTACATATAAATTAAATTTTAGATGCGAGACTTGAAGATTGTTCTATCAATAAACTTTTAGAAGATAATATGAGATAAGTGTGCAAGTACATATTTTGGTTCAGAACAGTTTGAATAACTACACTACGTAATGTTAAAGTAGTTAGTAAGTAGTGAATGAGTTAGCCTAGGATTTACAAGGTCGAGCACTGGTGATCTAGGGGTAGCGGGGCCCCGCCTTGCAGTTCTAGGTCGTGGGTTAAAATCCGGTCGTGCATCAATGGATTATTTTGTTCGAAAAATGATGTGCGCTATATCACTACGCGGGCATAAGAAACTAAAAACGGACAGAGTTGCGCGCGTTCCACTAGATTTTGCCATCAGTAATTGGTTAGCATTCCCAATGTTCGTATTAAGCGCTTCAAGTCCACATTTTTCATACGCGCTGCAAAAATGTGAAACTCCCTGCCGTGGTCTGTATTTCCTGAAAAGTATAATATGGGTATCTTTTAAACGAGAATCAATAGGTTTCTTCTAGTTAAGCGTGCTTCATCTTAGACCACACTGTTACTTGACATCAGGTAGATTGTGGTCAAACGCAAACCTATTCCGGTATAAAATATATATATATATATTGTATACTAAAATCTCGAACAGTTCCAAATCAACATATTCAACAAAATACCTTTGTTGTGGTCGTAATATGGCACTGAGTTTCATACGAAATAAGTTCTTAATCACCTTGACTTTTCTTAACTTTATAAAGTTTGTCTGAGAACACCGCTGATCTTGATAGATGGGTCTTAACGTCTTCATAAAATAGGGTTGCATGTGTTATTGTTTTCGTGGGATTAAACAAAACTTTGGATGATTTTGTGTGATCTTAATGCTTATTTGTAGAATCGATATTGCATAGGTATTTGGGATCGGATTATTTCTGAAAGTATGCATCAAAATAAAATTACACGAGTAAAAGATTTATAAACTAAGTAGAAGTAGATAAACGATGCGTTTAGTCAGCAAGGTAAAAGATTATGAGCTCAATTTTCGCCAGCACAGTACAACTGTCGTACAGGCGCCTGGGGGTTTGTTCTCAGGAACTCTCACAACTCCAACAACGAGCACGTCATCCGGCTTATTTACATAAAACGCTCTAGTTCGCTAAGCTCGAATCCGCACGAAAGCAAATACGCACTACTTCTCGAAAAAGTTCAAAAAGCTTTCTTACGGTTCCTTTACCAATTCCGCTATAAATACTATCCATATATGTATCCTACGGAATTCCTTTTAGGATGTCTCGGCTACAACTTCCACAAAGACCGCCATTACAATGACCAAATCACTAGGGCCTGCAAAATCTTACGGGGTGTGATTGACTCCCCAGAGCTCAGTGACGAACTGTGCTGTTTCTATACACCGGACAACTACTTGAGGTTGCGGACGACGGAAAACCAAGTTGTTTAAGGTACTTGATTCTCGCACTGTCGCTCGCGCCTCCTCCCCTCTACCTCCTCACTGCACTAAACGCCCTCTCCTTAGGGATGAAAACCCAAATTGCGACTTGTTTGCTGATGGATGGATGTTGAAATTAAGATAAGAACATTTATTTGTCTTGAATATGGTCTTAATTTTATGTTTTTGTTATATAATGTCAATGGAGTCCAGTATATTTAGTCATAATATTATGACATAAGTACAAATATTATTCATGCAACTAAAATTAAATAAAAAAAATATTACATGTATGTTTAAGATTCTCTGAGCGACATGACGTGTAGGTAGGTGATTGACATGCCTACTAAGGTATTTGAACGAAACTTAGAATGTTGTAATAGACATAGCTTGAGACCTGGAATAACATACAGGCTACTTTTTATCCGAGTACTACGCGAGCAAAACAGCTAGGCAGCTAGTACCTATAACAAAAGTAGGTACCATTTGGCACATTCTGGCAAAGCTGGTAATTTGTGCATCCACCATGATACGCGTGTTTCGAGATACCGAGTGTGTCATTTAGTTTCCGAACCGCAATTATATGATGTCTATCACGAATGCTAAACATAAATAAAACACGCGATCTTTTTTAATATGATAACTAAAAGCGTGTTCACATTACGCTAAAAATTTGGGACTCAATGTAAACCATCAGTCAGGGTCTAATTATATTTAGAATAGAGCGTTCTCACTACGCGGGAGTCTGAAGACGTTTAATCAAAGTACGCGCACATTACGTAGTTTGCAGACAGAATAACAGTACCGCCGGTAGTGTAAACACACCCTAAAACTGACATAGAAAGCCGTAATGGCATGCAATGCGATGATGTTGTATCTTAAAAACCACGCACAATTTGATTTTAAAAAAGAACGTTTTAGATAGTTTCACAAACGAAACAAGAAATGTTATAAGTAAACGTAGATGTGATAACTGAAATCGGCTTTACACCCTAACATACGATGAAACGGAAAAACTAATCCAGATAAAATAATATCCCACAAATCATATATACCAGATTTGTGTTTTCTATAAACACAATCTAAGACCCACGACACTTGAAATAGAATATAGTAGGCCGATACCTCAAAATACCTCCAGACGGACTTCCAATATAGGAGGATGTTATTAAGTAATTTTTTACAGTAAAAAAACTCTTACATTCCTTTAAGTTTATTCCAGAATAATGCTTCGAAATTAAGCCTACTGTACCCATTTATTACTTCTTTTTATTTCTTTGTTTCATACTTGTGCGGTTTCAGTTAGACTTCAACATCATCTCCCTGCCCTTATCCCACTTAAGTGGGGTCGGCACAACATGTTTTCCTCTTCCATCTCCCTCTATCAGCCGTCATTTCTTACTCATATCATCGTTCACGCAATCCATCCATCTCTTCTTTGGTCTACCTCTACCCTTGTATCCATCCACTTCGAAATCTAACATTCTTCTCGTCACATGACATTCACCCTCCGCATGCTATGCCCATGCCATGTTAATCTACTGCTCCTCAACTTTTATATTAAACTTTTTTTCAGACAAAACCGCCACACCTTCGCTCCAGATTAGGAAAATGAATGAATGAAAATTCTTTATTATACACCTTACAACTAATGAATTTACAACCAGTTAAAAATCAAGTATAATGTACAACGGGCGGTCTTATCGCTAATAAGCGATCTCTTCCAGATAACCTTTGGATGGAGAGGAATCTTAAGAAATCGAAGATTGGTCGAGGTGCACTTTTAATAATTATCGTGATTATTGTTTGAAAAATTGATGAAGAGGAAATGCCAGCATTTGTTGAACACGCGCCGTGCGGACAAGCTTTAGAAATGATTGGTTGCACGGTGGCTGAGCACAAGCCCGAATGAGACAGGTTTATCCATTGTTATGACAAAATAAGCGTCACTTATTCCCCAGAACTTTATACTGAGCTATTTCTAAGTGGCATTAAAATGACGGCCTTTATATGTTTTACTAGTTCAGGAGCCTAAGGATTCATTTATTTTGTAACATACTTTTATATGTCAATAAATTGAATTGTATTGTATTATAACTAATACAATGCACATTATTACGGTCGTCATTTATGCCCGTTTCCAATATTCTACGAAAGGACGACGGCTCGCTCATAACCATGGCAACGTTATTTTAATGTAAAAATTGTACTGTGCTTTTTGACAGATAACGATGTCGTTGTGGTGATAAACGATCTCTCGTCTATTAGTATAATATTGGAACCGGGTACTAAACACATTGTATATGGTAGAAACTATTTTCCAAATAATCTATTAGTATAATATTGGAACCGGGTACTAAACACATTGTATATGGTAGAAACTATTTTCCAAATAATGATTCCTTATCATATTGATGGGGCGTGACACGCGTGACATGACAATGACTAGTGCCAGCTCGACTAATAACATACATACATATTATCGCGCCCGTATCCCTAATGGGGTGGGCAGAGCCACAAGTAAACATAAGAAAACTTGCAGCCACTTCTGATTTAGTCCTGAGATGTAAAAGTCGACTAAATGATATATGACTCCATGATGGGCGATGGGCTGTGACCATGGTGACAGGTGATTAGCCCATCGCCCATCATGGAGTCATATATCATTTAGTCGACTTTTACAACATGTTCAGGGAGAGAACAAGCTGGATGCATTCTATGTTGTTTCTTTACTCCCGTCCAGCAGAGAAGTAAGAAGTAATTGAAATTTTATATTCCAAAATAAATTGAACTTAAGGCTTTTTACCATGTATAGAAGGTGATTTATACAACTTTTTCCTTCACACACGGGACGCTCTTTACCCGGAAAGAATTAAGATGGAGTAGGATTGTCCAGCACCTATTCCATCCTCTCAGCTTAGTCGGCCTTCTCCACAGGAAAGACATGGTCAATACCATGCTGAGCTAACTAAGCCGCGGATTTCCTCACGGATTTCCTCCTTTACCGTTTGAGAGTACTGCACATGCATTTTTCGCACAGAAAAATCCAATGGTACACGGCCGGATTGGAACCCACGGCCTTAGGATCGGAAGGCAGGGTCACTAAAGACTAGACCACCAGTCTACTCAAATAATAATAAGTTGAACGCATCTACACATTCAAGCTGAAAACACTTGACCAATATTTCTGTAAACTATTACCATTACTAAAACTCTAAGGAGTTGCTAGTATGATTTTTGGAAATTGCCTTTAGACATTTATGAGACTTTAATTTATTAAATTTAGAAACTTATGGGTCTGCCACACCAAAAAGCCGCTGGAGACTCTACGCATACAGTATAGGTAATAATATTTTCAGGATGATTTGGGGGCTATTTGCAGAGTTTCAAACGATTTGCTATGGATTTTATCTGAAATAATATATTTTTACTTATTTATATTTTTTGACATTAGTCGTATAAGAAAAAAGTGAGTATTAGTCGTATTTATAAGGATAAATTGCGGCATTCAGAGCGCAGCGTCCGTCGCTGTCACCAACAGATCTGTCAGTATCTTATTTACACACTGAATATGCACCTAATGATCATAATGTTCCGTAAGGGTTCGCTCACAATACGGCAAGCCTCGCCGCAACGCAACGCCATACATTTTGAATGAAATGAAATAACAATCAACAAATTGTCTTCACTAACGAGTACATTTTGTGACGTGGGTGTGCGAATCCTTTAATTGCACACCTTTGTTTATATTGTTATATTGGATATATTGTATAACTTACTATCAAAAGGATCGGCGTTAGATGTATTCCACAACTTGATACGGCTGAAACCGCTGTTGTTGAATTTAATTCAATAATTTCTAGGTGAACTGCGAATGGAAACTTGCAGACTAAGTCTCGTCTTTGACTTAACTACTGTTGACTAATAGCTACGATACAAGTTATATACTCGTATTACTGATGCAAGGGTTCTATAAATGTACCTTGTTGATTAAATATTGATTTGCAAATCCTACTAGGCAATATAATACATCCGAAATTTTTAGGCCTCAATCACGACGTAACTGCTGAAGGGATTTGAATGAAACTACTAGAAAAGTTTTACTTTTCCAGCAACGCGAGCGAAGCCTGCGCTATTAAAATATACTTTCGTCATGTTCTACATAATAATATATCATAAATTATAAATAATTGATAATTTATTCGCAATCGAAGCCACAATTCATCAATATGAATTGTGGCTTCGATTGCGAATTAATTCCTCCTCGCATACACACGAGCCATGACAACACAAACCGATCATTTCGAACGCGAATCTGTACCTAAAGTTTGTAAAATTTTGTATGTTTACTTCAAAAGCAGCATTTTCTACCAATATTCACAACCAACTGCAGACCGAGAGGCAGATTGGGGCAGATTAGTTTTTCCAAAGCACAATTATTTAAAATGTGACACCGGTATCGCCCCTATCGATGTGACATTTTCCAGTCACAAAATAACACCAGTGCTTGCAGCGCTGGAAACCATCGACCATTTGGAAACGAGCTGCGGTTTCATGAGACGGCTTTATAAAACTGACACATTACATCAAAAAAGGTCCAAACATTTTATGTATCGAAAATAATAATTAAATGAGTAAGGTAATCACAGAAATACATATCTGTTCTGCTAAGGGATATTATCCTCTACAACATGATGGACCATGGACATGAGTAGGTAGAAATTGAGGCATCTGGATCAAGACATATGCAGCTGCCTCAATTTTTATTATTCATCTATTCAACATGATTTATTCATCTATTCAATTTGATTTATTCATTATATTCAACTAGCTGCCGCCCGCGGCTTCGCTAGCGTGGTACCCGGATAAAAAATAGTCTTTATGTTAATCCAGTACATGTACTTTGTATATTCTAAGTTTTATTCAAATCCGTTTAGCCGTTTAGGCGTGAAAGAGTAACAAACATTCATACATACAAACTTTCGCGTTTATAGTAGTTATTAGTAGGAAGTAAGATTTGATATACATATTCGTCTATTTAAATTTGATTAATTCATATTTTCATGATCACCTGTCACGATAGTTCACCATATCCATCTTGAAACTTGAATCAGGAGTGGATGCAAGTTTTCTTATGATTACTTGTGGCTCTGCCCACCTCATTAGGAATATGGACGTGATCATATGTATATACCTACGTACTATGGTCATTATATTAACGATGATACGCTTTATGGCAAATCAGAAATTCATATAAAATGTTTAGTGCTAGAGTTTTTGTTCAGCATGTTAATTTAGAAAATGGTTTTATGTTAAGTGCTTTTCACCTTGGAAATGTGTAATACCTGTGTAAAGTTAGAACCTTCATTGCCGCGAAACAAAGGCCAAAGTTAAATCAAATTTCATCCATGCAAATAGGTTGGCGTGCAAGCTAACAAGATTTCCTTCCTGCCTTACTCCGTATTCATAGCCAGAATAGTTGTCAGCTTTACAGTTTATTGTTGGATCTTACAAATAAATAATCGGTACTAAACAAACACCGTATCGTTGACTCAGCTTCATTTGAGTTTTTAGGGCTACTTAGGCTTCTTGCATACGTTGCGATTGCGAAATGTGTAGTATGTGATACAAGCTAGTTTCAGTGCAGTCGTATCAGCTCGAAGTCAATTTCTGGGCTATTATTTAAGCAAATGTATTTCTTTGCCCAACAAACGAGCTCGTTGCTCCATTATGAGGTTGGTACGTAATTTTTCTAAGACTTTGTTATTGTTGCTTCTCGTTTTTTGCTTGCAGAAAACCAAACACTTGATTCTTCAAGTGTTTTGTTTTTTCTTGATTCTTCAAGTGTTTTGTTTTGTTTTTCTCCGTTTTGTGCAAAAGCTTGTGAAACTGAGTTTAAATACTATAGATGCAAAATAAATTTTCAGGATTTTTCAAAACAAACAAAAGCGGCGCGTGAAATGGGGTGTCAAAGTTTTTAATGGGCGCGGCGCGGCGGTGCGATTGGCTTGAAACTCAGAATGGATACCTACTCTAAACAAGTCCTCAGAGAGGTCGTCAAATTCAATTACCGCATATTTCCCATCTACTTAAGAAGTAGGTGAAATCTTAAGTTATACCTACCATTAAAAAAAATTATCTACTGCACTACGTTATAAGTACCTACCTACCTTATAAAAGTAATCTAACGCGTACGAAGTCGCAGGCAACAGCTAGTCTGTTTATAAATAAGTTCTTAAGCTGTTCTCGCTTTTTTACCCGACTACGAAGAAGGGTATTGTGTTTAGGGGGTATAATGTATGTATTTGCATTCCATTTCCACTTTACTTAAGATAGTACATAACTAAAAAGTAGACTAAAATGGTACCAATTCTTCACCATCAACATCATCATCACCATGTGTCACAAGATCAAATAAGTCAAACATACTATACTACCTAATTCAACGCAGTCGGGTTTTTTGTTCTTTTAAATAAATACTTGTTAAAGTCACGTCCGCAATTATTCGTATGCGTCACGAGCCTAAAACTTTCAAAGTTGTAGTGTGAGTTCTCTTTCTTCTCGTTCACATGTAGGGTTGCCAGGTGAGTCGCGAAAAAATACCGGATAACCTCAAACAGGGGGGAGGGAGGTGTATGCTAGATCGCAAAATATTTTTTTTATACTAGTATTTTTTATTAATCAACATCACATGAATTAACTATATTAGTAACAAAATATAATGCAGTCATAAAATTGTGGTCGCCAAGAAAGTCTTTGAGGGATTTCATATGCCTACTTTTGTAGGCGCTTGTGACCAGTAGTACCGACTTTCCTCAAAATACCGGACATTGTTCTGTCCGGTATGACCATTTATTTTTTGCCGGACAGGCCTCGAAAATACCGGACTGTACGCTTAAATACCGGACATCTGGCAACCCTATTCACATGGCATTCAAAATGGCTTTGAATCCCAGACCGACACGTACCGTTGTAAAAGTTACGAGGCGGTGCGTGACTGTCCGTAGTTGACAACTGTGCGTAGGTTGGTTTATCAAATCACATACCGTGAAAAATCTCCTACTAAATTCGTAAATACTAGCAAAAAGATGCGTCAGCCAGGGCAAAACGTCAACCGTAAGCATGTGAAAAGGATCTTGGATTGCCGGTAGGTATCTGAATTATTTTCATAAAGAGGGAAGCAGTCAGCAATACGTGAGCCAACGTGAATGCCAAGATGAACTGTAGATCTTGCTCTATAGGATATTCAAATCCGTTTGTTTGATCAGCTGGTTTTACGACGCTAACAGAAATTCTTAAGAAATTATTATTAATCTTTATGCTGGTGCCAATAAATGTTAGATAATAAGAGACCAAAAACTGATTTGCTTGTATTATGTATACTAAACTAAACTCGATACTAAACTTATTTGAAAATGCATTTTAAAAATAAATTGAAATATCCTTACTGTATAGTATGTTTCAGTGATTAGATTTGAATTTATTAATTAATTAGTAATTGATACAATTTTTTTTTTCATTTTAAGGTGGACAGATTTCATGTCGTTAATTTCATATTTGCATATTATATTATATTAAAAAGCACTGGTGATCCGGTCGTGTACCAATGGATTTTCTGTGCGAAAAAATTATGTGCGCTTTAACAGTACTCTCAAACGGTGAAGGAAAATATCGTGAGGAAACCTGCGGCTTAGTCAGCTCCACACGTATTGACCATGTCTTTCCTATGGACAAGGCCGACTAAGCTGAGAGGCTTGTCGATGGACTTTTTGCACATTTTTTTATAGTATTTTTGTGTAAGTTTTTTTTTAAACGAACTTTCTTTTTGCTTGATTTTAATAGGAAAGTGCTGCCACCTATAATAGGTGGCGTACAAAAAATATTGATGTACATGTACATGTACAGAACCCTTCGTGTGCGAATTCGACTCGCACTTGGTCGTTTTCTTTTACCGTCAAAGCTTGTGATCTATTTATAATCTAGAGAGCATTAGTTTTTTCACTTTGTGAAATCGTAAACAAGTACGCCAAGATAAACAGAAGTGGTTTAGCAGTGTTTGCACCATGTGCTGGGTAAAACACAGGTGTATTTTTTCAGGGAATTAAGCGTACTTTCTTATAACTACAGTTCATGTTGCTAAAGTTTTTGTGAAACAAGAATTTGAACTGTATTTTTATGGTTGTTGAAAGTCATCAGAACCTGTTCTGTCCAGAGCAATTCAGTAAATTCTTTATTACAGCAATTACATTAAACTATTAGGCAATAAATTATATTTAAATGATCGCGCAATTTTTATCGTCTGTGAATTCCAAACTACAGGCGAATTACTTATTTCTAGTGGTTCTATCAAGCGGAATGCACAAACGGAATCATCATTCATACAACCCCTGCAGGTGATCAATTGTCAAATTACTGCGAAAGTTGACAAAGGCCATTCTTCAAAAACTCCTTTTGTCGGCCGTAGCTTAAAGATTCGAAATGAATGAAGATGATTCCAGGAAATAATTTGACAATATTGAAAGTAGAGGTGGCATCCTGAATGAAAAAGTTTGAATTGCCGATTTAAGTCGTAAGTATAAGGCCGTGTCCCCATTAGGCGAACAGTGAGCGGCTAACGGTTTGCTTCCAGTTTGCCTCCCTATAATTTTTAAATGTAGTGTCCATACAGCGCGTAATGTTTTTTTTAATCAAAATATGTTTGCGTTTGACCACACTCTACCTGATGTGAAGTAACAGTGTTGTCTAAGATGGAGCACGCTTACCTAGAAGAAATCTATGTATACGCAGTTTACGGCATTTTGCTTGTCGACTCATTCAGTGAACAGCCGATCAGCAGCGATCTGTGAACGACGCGCACGATATTCAATTTCCCCGACGGTTATAGCTTACTACGTAATCTGCAAGTCCATCAGTAATTATCTCGAGCTTTGTGTTGACGGGAGGTAACTAAAGCCCTGATTTCCTTGTAACCGTTAACATTACACAACACAACTATTTCTCGGGTTCTTTATTCTACTGACGGGCGACGGATCGTTCATGTTCATAGCAACAATGCTTTATGTAAAAACATGTTTGCCGCTTTTTAACTGACTTCACAAAGGAGGAGATTCGCAATTCGACTTTTTTTTTGTATGTTACGCGATTATTCCGCCAATTATTAATTGATTTTGATGATTATTTTACTGATGTATAGAGAATGGTCCCAAGGTGGTCCCATATGAGTTTTAGTCTGAGGGATTTATACTTTTAAAGAAATATTTAAGCTTTATTTACGAGCCGTAAAATAAAATTTTGAAATGACAACTTACCTACTCATTTTCTTACTCAATTTTATTCCAAAGAGCGTCGTAGTCTCGGAACAATAAGTCGTAGTCGTCTGACATCCTGACATAATATCTAAACGCCAACTACCCAACTACCTGTTATTTTTTATAGAATAGCACCAAAGAGTTTTTATTCATTTTCATTGATGTCTGTTTTGTTTTTCGTATCGATGACACCGTTGTTATGGTAATGAACGATGCGTCGATGAAAAGCGCCATACATTTGCTATCAAAAATAAACGTTTTCATTATTCCATCCACCGATGGTAAATGAATTTAAACACAAATTGGTTACTCTGTTATGAAGATAAATAAGTGACAGTAGTTACTTCGAAACTGCAAAGCTCATAGATATCTTCTGTTTGTGGAATCTTAAACATTTGACCTAAATTTTCAGGTGTCGATTTTTATAAATGGGTAAAAATTCATGGTAGGTTCGGAAGTTGTGTTAATTGTACGTCGGTGCATTCGTGAAAATGTTTTATAAAAATAGAAGCGCAAGTTTCTCGGCGACCAGTGGCTTGATGGCGAAGAAAGTAGTCTATTTAAGAATACCAATCCGACGACCTCGGTGGCATGGCGGGTGAGTGCTCGGCTGAGACGCAAGAGGCGCGGGTTCGATTCCCGCTACGGGAGAAATGCTTGTATGTTCTGCAAATATTTCTTCCGGGTCTGGGTGTTGTAGTATTACATATACATAGTACGTATTTACAAAAAATATATATATAAGTATTGTATCAGCCATCTGATATCCATAGTACAAGCTTTGCTTAGTTTGGGGCTAGATGTACACAAATATTTATTTATTTATTTACGCTTCAAGCCTGGACCAAAAGCGGACAGATTTCAGTTTCGTATACCAGTACCTACATATATCGTATATCTGTTTCACAACTGAAAAGATCACAGGGGATTAAAGTTTACTTTTTTGTGTCTGTAAAAGAAAAACCCATTAAAAGATTTTGGTATATTCTTTTACAGGCGCAAAGTTTGATTTGCAGAATGGAAAATTTAGAAATTATTCGTCGAAATAATTCGTGTACCGACACTGGCGTTTCCACTTTGTGTTTTCACGCGCTTTCACGGAATCCTATTGTCTACATAGAGTTTAGCGGCCGACATTGCCCGTAATAGTTTGACAGTCCTCGGATTAGACGAATATCAAACAATGGTGACAATGCGAAGGTTATTTTTAGATACCATCGAAAAACTTTCGGAATATTTCAGAGCTTACTTATAATATGCAATGTAAGGAATCCGGATACTTATGCTCATGTATGTATTTGAATCCATTTTAAACCGCGCTTAAAGTTAATATTGCGTCCGTTTTATGCGTTGAAAACCCTGATTTTATTCATATTTTATTTGGATTTATGACGGTAGTATTTATTATATTTAAGAGTAACTAGAAAAGATTTGTTTAAGCTACGAATACTAATGACGTAAATCTATGAATAATGAATCTAATGAATCTGCCTAGAGCTATATATTATAAGCAAGTTTTGGTTCAAAAACATGTGTCAAGCGCCTTTAAGGAGCACGTTAAATCCTTTCACCACACCTGACTCGAAAGACCTAGTGGCACAACAAACAGTAGTAGCATTTTTCGATGTTAATCCACGATGTCCATTTCTATTTTGTTGTCAATTTTTCACGCACTATTGGATTATATGCTTTCCCCTGTACACAAATCCTATTAGGAGAGCCTCTCTTAATTTACCAACACATCATCATCATCATCATCAGCCTATAGCAGTCCACTGCTGGACATAGGCCTCCCCTAATGAGCGCCATCGCGCCCTATCTTTGGCTTGACGCATCCAGTCTCTGCCAGCAGCCTTTCGCAGATCGTCACTCCACCTAGCCGGAGGGCGTCCTACACTACGTTTGCCGAGTCGCGGTCTCCACTCAAGAACTCGTTTACCCCAACGGTTGTCGGTTCTTCGGCAGATATGACCAGCCCACTGCCACTTCAGTTTGCTAATTCTCTGAGCTATGTCGGTGACCTTGGTTCTCTGTCGGATAACATCATTACGGATCCTATCCTTCAGAGAAACTCCGAGCATAGCTCTTTCCATAGCTCGCTGAGCGACTTTAAACTGGTGGACTAGCCGCACTGTGAGTGTCCACGTTTCGGCTCCGTAAGTCATTACAGGTAGGACGCACTGATTGAACACTTTGGTTTTCAGGCATTGTGGTATAGGTGACGTGAAAACTTGACGTAATTTTCCAAATGCTGCCCAACCCAGCTGGATTCTCCTCTTAGCCTCCTTCTCAAAGCTGTTTTTACCTAACTGCACAATCTGCCCGAGGTATGTGTATTCCGAAACAGCTTCAAGAAGGTGGCCATTTACGACGACAGGTCTCGGATCTATGCGGTCATTGTACATGACCTTGGTTTTATCCAAATTCATGCCGAGACCTATCCGTCGCGAGGCCGATGCTAGGCTGTTCAACATTTGTTGCAGCTCCTCCAGCGACTCCGCCATTAGGACTATGTCATCTGCGAATCGTAAGTGTGAGATGTGCTCGCCGTTTATGTTAATGCCCATGCCTTTCCAGTCCAGCGTCTTAAACATATCTTCCAACGCGCTGGTGAACAGTTTCGGGGATATGACATCCCCCTGTCTCACTCCTCTGCGCAGTTGGATGGGTTTAGACTGCTGGTCCTGTACTTGGACACACATGGTGGCGGCTTCATAAAGACATCTCAGCACTTCGATATAACGATAGTCCACTTGGCATCGCTGTAAGGATTCCAGAACAGCCCAGGTTTCAACGGAGTCAAAGGCCTTCTCATAGTCCACAAAAGCGAGACACAGAGGCTGATTATACTCTTCGGACTTCTGTATAATCTGCCTCAATGTGTGGATGTGGTCTATGGTGCCAAATCCTCCTCGAAACCCAGCCTGCTCCGGTGGCTGATGCTCGTCAAGTCTTCTGGCGAGACGGTTCGTGATTACTCTTGAGAACAGCTTATAGACGTGGCTCAGAAGTGAGATGGGTCTGTAGTTTTTAAGAAGAGTTTTATCACCCTTCTTAAAGAACAGGACCACCAAACTTCTGTTCCACGCCTTTGGAGTTCTCCCACGGTGAATGACGGAGTCGAAGAGGATCTGCAGTTGTTTCACAACTGAAGTTCCTCCTGCCTTCAGAAGTTCTGAGGTTATTCCGTCTTCTCCGGGGGCTTTTCCATTTTTAAGCTGTCTCAGAGCCAGCACGATCTCGTCTTGGCTGATGTCTGGCAGTTCGTCGGTGTAGTGGCGGGTGAGGGTGGCTCTAGAATCGTGATCTTCACGTTGAGGGCAGGGAGCATGTGCGGCATACAATTGGCCATAGAAGTCCTCGATCTCGGCGAGAATCTCCGGCTTTGACAGTACGGTTCTGCCATCTTGCGTTCTGAGCTTCGTCAGGTGGCTCCTTCCAAGCTGCTGAGTGAATACTTTGGACCCTCGGTTTCGCTCTATTGCCTCTTTGATAAGGCGTGTGTTGGAGCTCCGAAGGTCACGCCGTATCATCTTCGCAATTTGCTTGTTAAGGTCTGACCTCGCTGACGAATTCGCTTGAGTGGTTTCCCGTCTTTTTGTCATAAGCTGAAGAGTCTCAGTCGAGAGTTTAGACTTCTTGCCCGTATGCCGCGTTTTGCATAATTTGATGCCCTCTTCCCTCAACGCGTCAACCACGTTTTGTAGGGTCTCGTCAGCGTCATCGGTGGGTTCCATAGCAACAAATCTGTCTTCGAGAAGTTTCTGAAACTTCTCGGTGCCCGCTATGATCTGGAGAAGATTAGGTCGGAGCGTGGACTTCATCAGACGGGATCTTTCCAGCTTAAGATTGATATTCAGAGAGCCTCGAACAAGTCGGTGATCAGATCCGGTATTAAACCTGTTGATCACTGAGACATCTCTGAATATGTGCTTTTTGTCCGTCATGATGAAGTCGATCTCATTTTTGGTCACAGCATCGGGGCTTTGCCACGTCCACTTCCTGTGGGGTTTCTTCTTGAAGAACGAGTTCATCAAGAAGAGCCCCTCCTTCTCTAGGAAGTTGACGAGCATTTGCCCCCTGTGGTTCCTACATCCATAACCATGCGGGCCCACTCTGGATTCGTCACCAATCCGGACTCCCACTTTGCCGTTAAAGTCCCCCATAACAACGTTGAAGTGAGCCTTAGTGGTGTTGTTCAAGGCTTTGGATATGTCCTCGTACATATCCTCTACTTCGTCATCCGAGTATGTCGAGGTCGGTGCGTATACCTGGACTATCTTCATGCTATACCTCTTTGATAGCCGAAGAATCAGGTACGCTACCCTGGTCGACACACTGGATATTTCTTCAACGTTGTTAGAGAGGGCCTTATTAACGAGAAACCCTACGCCACCCTGAGAAGTTTTGTCACCCTCGCGGAAGTACAGAAGGTGGCCTGAGTTTAGGGTGATAGTGTCCTCTCCCTCTCTACGGACTTCACTCAACCCCAAAACATGCCACTTAATGTTCTCCAGCTCCACTTCCAACTGCGCTAGATGTTCGTCAAGCCTCAAACTACGTCCGTTATACGTCGCCAGGGTCAGGTGTTTTTGGTAGCCTACGGTAGCCCGGTGATTCTTAGCACCCCCTGCCCCGCCGGTACCGTGACCGCTACCATGGTCAGGACTAGCAAGGCGGCCGGGAACTAGGGGCCACTTCTGTCTGTTTCCTATCATTGGGGGGTTAATGCCCATAATCCCCACGCTGGGCATGCGGGTTGGGGATCGCAGAAGCACAGCTTCTCGCATCGCCGACGCTGCTGCCCGTCGACGGCCACGGAATTTAATTGTGCCTTAAGGGCTGCGCTATACCGCAATCAGCCGGTCGCCAGAGCCTCGTTTGTTATTTAGCAGGGTATACCACGGGCAGGTGAGGTTGGCTTGGGTCCCTAAGATGTTAGGCGGAACCCCATATACCCCATTTACCAACACACAATGTCTTAATCCACAAATTTCACATTTTACATTGTTCACGGTTCACACAATCTGGCTAACATATTGCGCCCGAATGATCAAAAATATAGTTACGTAATGTAGCTTGACCGAAAGGTAAGGTAAAGGAAATTAACGAACTGGATATGGTTCAAACGGCGAAGAAAAACATCGTGAGGAAACCGGCATGTCGTAGAACATAAAAAGTTCGAAAACATGTGTCCAAGTACATGAAAGTACCCTTAAGGAGCACATTCTTTTACCACATTGGTTGGAAAGGCCTAGTGACACGTCTACTACTACGTACTAACTAACATTAAATAATAAAAAATCAATTATTTTAGGTTTAAAAAAACCCCAAGCTTTCCCCGAACAATTCTACCTTATTTTTTCTTCTTTATCATGTATCTTTCATTGTATGGTCGCGTGCGTAGGAGCCGGCTTAAAAATAAATCTTGATCAATAAAGCTTTTTATGATAAATATGAAAGTTGTGATATTTTAGTAACGTCTTTTATCAATCAATCAACCGTCATTTATCATATACAATTTTCCCAAAATATAATCTGCAGATGGCGCCTTTCTTTTCTAACAGTTATTTATATTTGCCGTAAGATTATTTTCCTTTTGGAAAAGGATTGTACTTATTTATAAAGAGTAATTCCAAGGTTTGGGAGGATACCTATATATATACAGCTGGTTAAATGTTCTTCCTTTCAGTTTAGTGGAAATAATACCTACAATCGTTTACATTTTCGTTTTCCTTTGATAAAATGGTTATTTGTCATTTATCATTTATCTACATCTGTGAACTTTTAAGAAGCAAGATATGCGAACCGAATATAGATACCGCTTATTAGAAAATTCAAATATCGGTCACTTCACAAAAATACCGGGTTTATTTTTGTTGAGTGGGATCACAAACGAGGATTTTTAGGGAGTAAGTTTCTTGGCCACAGCGGTCACAATTGTCTACATATACTTATTGTACTTCTTATTATTATTTTAAGAGGTTTCTTGTCGTAGCAATGATGCAATTTCCTCTATTTTTCACTTCCCAACGCGGGCTATTTAAAACATCTGAAATCATACTTATTTACACCGACTAATATTATATTGAACAGTCGATTTAACAGAGTTAGTTCAATCAATAAGCATAATTATGTACATACTAGCTGCCGCCCGCGGCTACGCTCGCGTGATACCCGGATAAAAAATAGCCTATATGTTAATCCAGTACATGTACTATGTATATTCCAAGTTTCATTCAAATCCGTTCAGCCGTTTAGGCGTGATTGAGGCACAAACATCCAAACATCCAAACATCCAAACATCCAAACATCCAAACATCCAAACATCTAAACATCCAAACATCCAAACTCACAAACTTTCGCATTTATAATATAAGTAAGATAACTCAGGCACGTCTTGTCGATGGGTATGCCAGTTACGCGCACTCGATAGGTTAGGTACCAACGAAGCGTGTACAGAAACGTATTGTGGATATGTACGGGTTAATAGAATTATGCCAGCCGTAAACGTTGATACTTTGATTATATAATTTATTTATTTATGGATGACGACCTCTGTGGCGTGACGGGCGAGTGCTCGGCTGAGACACAAGAGGCACGGGTTCGATTCCCGCTGCAGAAATGTTTGCATGTTCTGCACATATTCCTTTCGGGTCTGGGTGTTATAATATTATGTATTATAAATATGTATTTACATCAGCCATCTGGATCCCATAGTACAAGCTTTGCTTAGTTAGGGGCTGTGTGAAATGTCCTTAAATATTTATTTATAGCTGCCACCCGCGGCTTCGCTCGCGTTGTACCCGGCGGATAGGCTACTGCCTATATGTTATTTTAGCACACTTATTATGTATATTTCAAGTTTCATTCAAATCCGTTTAGCCGTTTGGGTGTGATTGAGGCACAAACATACATCGTCACATCCTTACATCCTCACATTCTCACAAATTTTCGCATTTATAATATTCGTAGGATTTATTATTATATCTACTATATCAGGCACGCCTTGCGATGATTATTCCAATTACGTGCACTCGAGAGGGTAGGCGGGTTAGGTACCAACCAAGCATGTACAGAAACGTATGGTCAAGGTATACCGGGCTAATTAAATTACTCCGGCCGACGTTGTTAATATAAAACTTTAGACAAGCTTCAACCCTTTTATGCTAAACTACTAACAGATATACAAAACTATATTGTAATATTATACCTATATTAGTGAGGAGCCTTTGAGGGGCATTTTAAATCCGTTTACTATAATGGTTCCAAAGAATCAGTGACACAAGTAGGCAGTAATAATATAACTATAATAATATTATTGATCTGAAAGTTGGTAAGTATTTTCATTATTCAATGAAAACACAAGTAAGTACAACTAATTTGAATTAAACTTTACTATAAATGCAAATGTTTGATTTTTTTATTAGTATTATTTTGATATAGATAAACGTAGCTTATTTACAACAAAATAATAAAAAAAATAACTAGAGTAAAAAAAATTTTGGTCATTCGGCAAGGCTGGCTACGTTTCCGCGTTGACCATACCAATTAAATTATTTGTATCTCCTCTCATCTCCAGCGGCGTCGACTAACAAAGGTGATATTCTTTAATCGTTTAGATATTTGTATGTATGTATTTGAATAACGCCCAAACGGCTGAACGGACTTCGACTGACCTGGAATAGCATATAGATTGCGTTGTGTAGGTATGATCGTACAAAGCTAGAATAAGTTATACAAACAAGAATACTGGGTGTACCTACCATAAACCATCGACAAACGCCGCCATAGTTTTGTCAAAAAATGCCCTACGTTGTCCGACACACACTTGGCCGGTTTTCATTTCCCACACCAGCGGACGTCGATACTGATGTCTAACTAACCGGTAGACCTTGAGGTGGTTTTGAGACACACTGTTTTGGAATTCATTTCGCCTTTTTCTTTAATTAAAGACAAAGGTCGGACAGCTCAAGATTTTTGTAAAGAAAAACCTCATTGTTCATTGAATATGCTAGTAGGTGACTGAAAGAACCACACACGAAAGGGAGACACATTTTATTCATTTAAATCGCCATATAAGACGAGTATATTGCATGCTCCCTTCGACCTTGTAATGTGAAGCACCAAACACGGTAGGTTATTTTTATAATCCATTTCAGGAAACGGTGCCCTTACAAAGTAACATTGTAAACGTAGTATGTATACGTGTGTGAGGTCACGAGATCAGGCAAACGTACATCTATTAGCTGACACAGGTTTTCCCTTCCCTGTAATGCAGGTAAATTGAAAATGTATTTTCAAACTTTTCTGCTTAACGCCTTCACTTTTTGCGAACATCCTTGCAGCTTTTAATCAGCTCTCTATTTGCAAGGACGCTGACTTTACGGTTGGGAGTTGTTGTGGTAAGAGGAAATAACTGTCGGGAAAAGCAGACTCTCTGAGATATTAATTATCTAGGTAGCTTCAGTACGGTCTGTTTTGAGTAAATAGACTCGCAAAGCAATCTGCTTGCCTGTCAAATAATAATTATATTTAATCATTTTCTGTCTCGCATATATTCACGTTACAAATTACAAAGCTCCCAGAGCCTCTATTAGCCATTCAGAGGCAC
This sequence comes from Scotopteryx bipunctaria, assembly GCA_949320045.1. Classification (NCBI taxonomy): domain Eukaryota; kingdom Metazoa; phylum Arthropoda; class Insecta; order Lepidoptera; family Geometridae; genus Scotopteryx; species Scotopteryx bipunctaria. Next base: position 5,344,128 of record OX439440.1, read on the forward strand.
AAATGCGTGAATTTTGTCGTGAATCTGCTTTGAAATTCAATTCTTCCGAATATACCTTGAAAACACAATGGATAAATAAAAGGACAATACATCACATTTACCTGTCAAAGTTGGTATATTCCACTCGTGTCTTTTGAAAATATTATACGAGACAAACGAAACCACTTTCTGTCAAATACATATTTCGTCTTATGGGATAATACTGTTGATAGAAATAAAGTATTTTACCGGCTGTAGTAGAAAATACTTCCAGGGGAAACGATTTTGTATTGCCTCCTCGGACCACACACCCTTTTCCAAATGGATTGGATTAGTGATCTGATCATGCAGTCGAATACACATGGCTTGTTGTACAAACACTTCTATACCAACATTTACCACCGCTGAAGTGATTGCACAGATTCGATTGAATTTAAGACTTTCTTTAAGGCAAAGTGGCTAATTATACTCCTCGGTCTTCTGAATAATCTGGGTGCGAAATATGAAATCTGAAATACAGTGAAGAAGCCCTCGCACCCGCTATGCCAGCGTCAATGATAATGACAGTCATGTCACGTTGCGATCACCGGTATGGGTTGGCGATCCCAGTAATCGCTCAACCGGATCCGAGCAAACGTTCGTCGATGATAGTAATTATTCAATCATCATTCATCGCTGACGGTCTCGGTCGGTAGCAGAGAAATCGAATGTGCTTGGGAGCTGTATTGGAAAATTGCACGTAAGACCTCGATGTTAATCTTTTGTCAAACACACATGCCGCTGTAGGTACTGCCGTTGAAAAAAAAACTTTGCTTGGCTATTTGCCAATTTATAGTTCACATTCGTTATTTGCCGCTATGCTCAGAACTCGGCGTCTGTGTGTATATTAAGCAAATTACAAAATACAAAAGGAACAGCTAGGCAATCGAAATAAAAGGCTAAAGAAAACTAACCTAAAAGTCAAATCTAAATGAAACACTTGCAGATCGAGAAAAATATGTCCGTTACTTTATCCAAGACTTGCCAGTACAACGGTCAATAGCTGTACGCTACGTAAGATGCACGTACGAGTAAGTTTTCAATTCATTTCATTTATTCACGCACAAGAAGACAGCGTTCATAGTATGAACACGCACACTATCTAATGCAGCCGCTGAGATCAGCTGTTCAATAGATTGTGTTCATTGGGTAGTAAGTTCTATGAAAAGCTCTAAACTTCTTACTTATATTATAAATGCGAAAGTTTGTGAGTTTGGATGTTTGGATGTTTGTGCCTCAATCACGCCTAAACGGCAAAACGGATTTGAATGAAACTTGGAATATACATAGTGCATGTACTGGATTAGCATATAGGCTATTTTTTATCCAGATACCACGTGAGCGAAGCCGCGGGCGGCAGCTAGTATGTTTATAAAAGTAAGAGACACGTCGCGTTTATTAAAAGTAGTTTTAATATCCATATAGTCAAATATTTTATGTAGGTTTAATATTTTTATTTTTAATTTTGACAGGATTTTTAAAACTTAAAGATAATGGTTATGAAGTTGCTAGGAACTACTGCCGAGAGCTAAAAAGAGATTAAAAATACGGAAGTTCACTGAACAATTATTTTTTTAACTGATGTCAAAAAACTTCTGATGATCTGGATCAGGTGAGCCATCTATAGACTGTTTGCAACGGTCCTTACATAGCCCGACTGTTTCCTTTGTATTTTGTAAGTTAAAATTGTAAATACTTGTAGCAGTTGGTAAGATTTTTTTTCTTTAATAAATGCTATTCCTATAAGGCAAAAATGAGATTGAAAATAGGTAATGGCATACCCGTTCCGTTCAACTTGCAGCCAGATGCCAAGATTGCCAAGGCGATGGCGAAGGCACGCCACACATTATTAACGCATTTGGATTCCATCGGATGCGCAAGTGGAATTCAATCGAATATAACGGAAGCTAGCGTTGGTATTGTACCAAAACAATGCTAACATATCACCGATCTAGCAATTAAGATAATATCTGAATATTATTCATTAGTGACATAGCCTTAGTCAGAAGCAAGCAGTATTTAAACAACAAAGAATACTCAAGTGAAAAATCTTTACCTAGCTGAAGAAAAAGTTAGTTTAGGAATTCATTCGCACGTTTCACAGACAATTTAAATAAACGTTCGAAGACACGAAGTAAGGATCTTCTTTGATACTCGGTATGCAAATATTCACAAGTTTGCAATTCCGCGTTGTCGTAGAGATTGGTGTACACAATGTGGTGAACCATTGGGTCGAGGGCAACGTATGGGATAATATTGTATCAATTTTAGACCATCATCATCTTTCTGTCTTTATCCCACTCCATGTGGGGTCGGCACAGCATATTCTCTCTTTCCATTCCCTTCTGTCAGCCGTCATTTCTGTAACACTCTTTTCTTAACTATGTTCTCTTTCACACAATCCATCAACCTTTTCTTTGGCCTAAATCCATCTACGTTCATATTCATGACACTCTTCTTCTTCTCAAATAATAGATCACATGATTTAGATTCAGTAACAGATATTTTTTTATATTTACATCTGCCGGCACAAGCTGCTCACGCTGGCAGATGCTAAAACTGCCTCGATTTTTAATACGTGAGATTTCACACGTACTTATCAGAGGTGTCAAAATTGGTTGAAAAAGTTTATCGGTTGACAGTTGACTGTTGAAATTTTTAAAAGTAAATAATGGTTAATTTTTTTGGTCGAAAAATCGCTTGTTATCTGTAATCAAGTACAAGTTTGGCTAACGTTAGCGTAGTAGAATATTTTATTGCAAAATTTACACGTACATGTAAACATACAACCAATTATGTTTATTTCAACTATCGCACAGATAGTTATTTTTAATTTTTTATTCCTATTTTTAATTAACAGACCTCGAGTGCTGAAAGTTTTGTATTCCTATTTTTAATTAACCGACCTCTAGTACTGAAAGCTTGTGTTGCAGACGGTAATAATTCAGTATGACACGACTACGAGTTTACGCTATGGGGATAGCAGCGAAAGCAATTTCGGCAAAACTGGTGTAAACTGAAATACGAACTATTATAATGGTGGATCGTTGCGACGCCTACGCTTCCCGCTAAACTAGTTACGGTGGATAATTTGATTAGGGAACGCTCCGGTTATGGCACTACCTGTATCCTACATACTAAAAACAATGTTTCGAGATGTAACTAACTTTTATAAAGATGGAACTTTCATTGAATTCTTTGTTTTGTAGAAGCTTAAAGTAGAGTAGATGTCTTAAGACCTATTTTGATAAAATTTCACAGTATTTATCAAAGATCAAACAGCTGCACAGATTTCTATAAACTTTATAATTCTATACTGCAGTCATAAGGAAAAAAAGACGTATCTGACATTTTTTTTCATAATTGAGTTATATACATCATCGGAATCAGTAAAAAAAGACGCATCTACCAGTATTTTTTTCTCCATTTCGGAATTTTATGTAGAAACGTCCTTTTTTTTATGACGGTAGTATAGTATATACTATAGGATATTGAGTGCCTAGCCTACGTTTTAAACTGGAGAGAGGCTGCAGGCGAAAGCTGGTTTATCAAACTAATTAATCAAAAGCTTATGTCGGGTGTGTTTTAATTTTTACTTGGACTTTTTCGCTTGGCGAATATGCCGTACCGTGATTGTGTTTGTACAACTAAACAGATTTGACTAAGACTTGGAATACAATAGTTTCTCACCTGGAATAACACATAGAGTGGGTACTTTTTCCCGACTGCGGTGAAGCCAAAAAAGGAGGATTATGAGTTTTACCTGTATGTACGTATCGATTTATATGTGGGTTCACTCGTAACTAGTAAACGGCTTAACCGATTTTGATGTTTGATATTTCGTTAGATTCTTCTTCACTGCGTGAGTGTCACTGGGTTGAGTATATTAAAATTATATAAAAATTGCTGATTAGTGGCGACAAAAAAACCAATGTTTAAAAAAAACTACCTAAATGGATTTCCATGTCAAAGAACCATCATGGCTACCTGTAATTAATTGAATGTGTATTGTGTGTAGATTTTTGAAATTGTCAATGAAGTATCTTATTAATAATGTGTATGTACAGTAATTACTTAAAAGTAAATATTAAATACTTATTTTACTTCTCTGCTGGACTGTAAGTAAAGAAAAAGCATGGAATGCGTCCAGTTGCTTCTCTCCCCGAGAGAAGTTTCTCTCCCTCTCTTCTTCTCTCTCTCACCTATATGGGCGATGGGCTGATCACCTGTCACCATGGTTCATCATATCCATCTTAAGACTAAATCAGAAGTGGCTGCAAGTTTTCTTATGTTTACTTGCGGCTCTGCCCACCCCATTAGGGATACAGGCGTGATAATATGTATGTATGTATGAATATTAAACACGTGCAAATTATATCTAAAAATGTTATGTAGTCAGCAGGATTATTAACAGGATTTTTATCACAGCTCAGCTAAATTACGTGTATTCAAAGTTTGAGCCAAAATCGTTCAGCCGATACCGACAAACTAGCCCACTTACACAGCCGTTACGGAGTTGAGTGGAAACAAATACACACACCAACATACTTTCGCATTTATTATACGAGTATTAGCGGTATTGGTACTCAATATTTTCACCCAAATGAATTTCCTCGAACTTTCCTACGGTCAGAGTTTAACGATTATTCTCGTAGGTCGCCTCTTAGTTAACTTAGCTTCACCTGACTTTATCGAATCTATGAAAGACTAGCTGCCGCCCGCGGCTTGGCTCGCATTGCACCCGGATAAAAAGTAGCCTATATGTATTCCAGCACACGTAATATGTATATTCCAAATGTCATTCAAATCCGTTCAGCCGTTTAGGCGTGATTGAGGCACAAACATCCAAACATCCTCACAAACTTTCACATTTATAATATAAGTAGGATATTTAAACTTTTAATATTTACTACACGCTTCGTGGAATTCATTTTACTTCATTAATAAATTAAAGTGTACAATTTATCTTTTAACCCTGGGCTACAATATTGGTTAACTTTTATTAAATGATTTTGTGAAAAATACATATTATCACGCCAGTATCCCTAATGGGGTGGCCAGCTACAAGTGATCATATGAAAACTTGCAGCTACTCCTGATTTCAAGATGGATTATGGAGAATCATAGTGGACAAGTGATCGGCCCATCGCCCATACCTACATTATGGTCCATGATGTTGGGGAGGATACTATCCCTTAGTCTACATTTACAAAATGCTCGGGAAAATAAGCTGCTGGACGCATTCTATGTTTTTTTCTTTACTAGTCTAGCAGAGAAATAACAGCATGTGAAAATGTAGGTCATTAATTTGAAACTAAAAGTAACTGATTGTAATTTTAATGTTCAAAGCGAATAACGGATAACTGTAGGTAACTAAGTAACATATATAATATTTTACATCTCTATACTCATACGTTAGACAATGCTTACTTCAAAGCTACTCGCGTGGGTGTAGTACGCGGATAAAATTAACCCACGTGTAATTTCAAATCATAAATCCTACTAATATTTAAATGTGAGATTATGTGACGATGTATGTTTGTGCCTCAATCACGCCGTAACGGCTGAACGGATTTGAATGAAACTTGGATTATACATCGTACTTGTGCTGGATTAACATATAGGCTTTTTTTTGTCCGGATACCACGCGAGCGAAGCCGCGGGCGACAGCTAGTAAACTATAAAGCGGAGAGCTAAATCCGTTTATTCTTGGTTCCAATATTCTACTAACGAACACTATATTCTACTACCATAAATGAGCTTCAAAAAAATTGCTCTTTTCGACTGGTAAGAACGTTACTATGGTAACGAAACCATCGTCCGTTAGTAGAATATTGGAAATAAGCATCGGTCGAGAAGGGAACAGGCTTACTCACAAACAAACTTAATAGAGTGATGTTTACTTACATTGTATGTACCACGTACTTAGTAAATGACTTCGACCTTGCGCGTGGTTTGCAAAGTTATCAAATGAATAAACAGCTCAAATTATTATGTTGCGGTCCAATCTCGTAATACTTTATTATTAGAATGAAGTGTATGTACTTTTTTATAAGCACTAGAACTTTAACTTTTTATCCTTATGAATGACGAGGCTGACGGCGCTAGCTCTATTAAACATATCCACATTATCTTAGCAACAAGACTTTTGGTCAAAACGATGTGCAAATCGTCGAGATTCTCAATTTTATGCAAAGTTTACGTAACTCCAAAATTCTGTAGTGCGCTTCTAATAATCCACTAACGGACGACCGATCGACCAAAGCAATGTTGTTATCTGTGGAAAAGCTCTTGATGAGATACAATAAGCAAGTATTCCCAAGGAGGGTTGACGTCATGCAGGCGGCCGGTCATAAAACACCTTAGCCAAAACTCTTACCCACATTGAGTGGGATAAGGGTAGGAAGATGATGATGCTAATTAACGATCCGTCATACGTAAGTAGAGTATTAGAACCGGGCATAGATCTATAACACACAGATTTGTACATATAACATTACAATTTTTCGGTGCTCCGTCGTGTAAAACCAACGAGGCTTATACGAAACTGAATGCAACCGAATGTGAGCTCGTTCAGTTTTAGCCTACCCTTACTGAAGGAGCAAATCTATAAGACATTTTGTCATCTGGAAAACATCTTCGATACAAATTGCCAGGAATGGTGATGAAAATCTGGTTGCTACTGGTTTATCATATCAAGAAGGTATAATTGAAAGCATACAAGAAAATCATAAGACCTGTCGTACTGCATAGATCTGAGTGTTGGGCAACCAAAGAGACATATGAAAAAAGATTACACACGGCTGAGATAATAATGCTGAGATGAATGTGACTAGAATGGATAAGATACGACACGAGTACATCAGGAGAACTTTGAAAGTAGCGCCAGTGCCAAAGATTGAGGAGTAATAGGCTAGCGTAGTATGGGCATGTCATGAGGAGGGATGAGTCATACTGCAAGGAAAATTATAAATATAAATATGGATCCATTTAGAGGTAGAGGTAGGCCAAAGAAAATGTGAATGGATTGTGTGAAAGGGGGCATGGATTTTCTTATCCATGCCCCCTTTCACGGATTGAGTACAGAGATGACGACTGACAGAAGGGAATGGAAGAATAGAACATGCTGTGCCGACCCAACATAGACTGGAATGAGGGCAGGTAGATGATGATGATGTTTTTCTTTTCAGTTATTCTGTAAAATCAGGTAGGCCGCCTGGGGCATCTTGTCTCTCGTCTCTGCCTTCCGAATTACGTAACAGTCTAACTGCTAAGAATATTAAGTGCTAAAAATATTTCTTAGTAATAAATACCTAGACAATAAGTAGATAGATGCTTGCAATATTTACCTACCTACCTAAGTGGGTAGGTAGGTAAATGTTGTTGATAATGAGTAAGTTGTGTGATATTTTTTTGCTTATAAGTATGGAAAATGATGTACTTCCTAGTTTAAACTAGCTAAGCGATAATGTCAGAAAAAAACCTTAGTGGATTTTAGATACTGTCATATAATATAAGATGTATTATTTTTAAAATGGTAACTAAATGAAAAAAAAACTGGATTAGGTGACTGTTCCTGTTGTATTTAGTAAATTACATGTATTTGTAAGTACCTACATAGTTGTTACTTTCTTTTTTGTTAATAACTATATTTTTTACCTCTTTGTCTATTTTATTCGTGGAAAATCTAAATCAAAAAGAAGATTCGCGATTAAAAAAATATTGCTCCAGTACTATCTACTGTTTCATAGTGATCCATTACAATTGACCCAGTGACCATTGATATTGGATAAGCTAAGTAATTCAATCGCCTGTCGCGGCTATTATTACTTTGTCAGAAGTTTCTTTAAAGAAATTTCAATACAAGATCATTTTGACACTGTAGGGAGACCCGTGCCCTTTTGTGTGACGGAAACCTCATTTCTCATGGATCACAAGCAAAACGAAATCTCAACTGACTGCGGTCAGCTTTGATAGCGCAGAATCCTCCTCCGCTCTATTACTTATTAGAGGTGCATAATATAACTAACAACCGTTATAATTAACGAAAATATAAAAATACCTAACTAACTATGCTATAATCAAAATGAACAAAATTGATTGGAAATTACGTGTCAAGAGTTGATGTTTTTGAGACTTAACAAGGAGAGCGTTGCGTACTCGCATTTAATTACAAAAAACAACCGATATTTTCAACAAAAAACATATTTATACAAAATTTCAACAGTTAACTGTCAACCGATAAACTTTTTATCTAATTTTGGCACCTCGATTACCTACAGACGTTATAACAAAGTTGATGTGCTGTTATGATAATGGTAACCTCTTCTGAACAAAACTGTTTTAAGTTATGTCATTCTCAATAATGGATAGTAGATGAAGAAAAATATTTCCATTGTTTGTTGACTATTCATATTTTCTTGCTTATTCTTTAGTTCTCTGTGAATATTTTTTGTGTTGCTTTTGTTCTCGTTTGTATTGAGTGTGATTGTAGACGCATTTCAATACGTACCTAGCTGTGAGTTTTCTGGGCCACGTCGTGATTATACAACATCAAAGCATAAATACACAATAAAATACAGGCTATTATTCGATAAAAAATTACTTTGCTGTTTCAGGTCCAACATAGAGTTATAATTGCCTAAGTCTGTCTGTAGGATCACGTCGGTCGGCTTATTAGTTGTTCCTCCTGGCACAAATATAGGTATAGGTACTAAACGCAATGCGCCAGTCAGAGTATCGGGTCGTGAACTCCGAATTTAATACATAATGTTGCATATTGTATAGTTTAAAAACGTCATTATTAAAATTGAGAAACCCTAAACGATGGTGCGAACTATTTATTGTATTTGTCTAAAACTGGTCGCTTATTTTATTTATTCAAATTTCAAATGTGAATACTGCGGTACTGTTCATCTCTACATCATTATTTGCGATTCTAGAGGAGTTCTAGCCTGTAGCCAAGTCATTTTGCGCAAGCAACATCACCAACAGCGATCGCTGTGTCAATCCCATAACTTTTTGCAATAACGAAACATTTCCGCCCATCTGTCCGTCTGTCAGCGGGCACGGGCAGTATCTCATGAACCGTAACAGGTAGAGAGTTGACATTTTCAATATGTATTTACTGCGACTATAACAACAAATAAAAACATAATAGGGGGTCCCATACTGTCCTATGCAAGAAACATTTTTTAATGTACGGAAGCCTTTTGATAGCGTAAGTTAGTATTAAATAATCAGTATGTCACCATGGTTCACCATATACATCTTGGAACTCCTGGATCAGGAGTGGCTGCAAGTTTTCTTATGATTACTTGTGGCTCTCCCACCGTACGGGTGTGATAATTGTATGTAATCGTTCTACAAGAGGTTCGCCTCGACTATCAGCCGTATTCGGTCCACCGGACAGCAATATTGCGCCTTACCGGGTTAGGGCGTATTTATTCTACCAACTTGTTTGACAAGTTAACGCGTCACGTAGTAAACCGCGTTGTCGGCGCCGCGCCGGCCCGACCGGCGAACGGAACATGAAGGTCAAACAAATGAACTTATCCTACTACTCGCCGAGTAACCTCGACATTGAACGTAATTGAACAGTAGCAACCCACGTGATATTTATGGCACTTGAATGAGTGGAGAAATGAAGGCAATTAGCAATGGAATCGTGAGGATTCTATTGTGGTTTCATTGAGTTCCCAAGTAGCCAACGCATCTTCGCTTTTGTAACTTCTACTTTTGACCGAGACAATTGATTTTTCCCTTGAAACTTCACAAGAATTAATAAGTTTGAACAAAGACTTTTATCATTGTCACCTATTGTTTTCATCATTGTTGCTTGGTAAACAGCCCTTCAAGTTTCAGCATGATTATTTCTAAAGTGCCTTTGTATTTTAAGTGCATGTCTTTGACTGTCTGAGATGGTAAAAAAATTGCTTCCTCATCGCACTTATGTTATGATATTACATCGACTCATGAATTGATCTATTTTATTACATTCATTAAATTAACTTATTTCTATTGATGAAACACTAATAATGCGTAAAATATATTAACGACAAAACGGATAATTAACGACCTTTTCTGAAGTCGGTTAAAAACGCAAAGACTTTATTCATTTCATAAATTGAAGCATCAAAAATCAGCCGGGTTTATGGCTTTGATGTCAATATATCAGCTTAGTGTATAATCTGTCGAATGAAAAAAGTTGTTAATTGATTAAAATGAAGAGTCTGGTGTTTTTGAATAGTATACAACAACTCAAAATTGTTTAAACAATAACTTTAATGAAATATGAATTATTTTGACTTTTAAGCTTTGAACCCCAGAAGGCGATTCTATTCTCTATATTTTGGTATGAAGGCCAGTCAATATCGACACAAAAAAGGCAAACATCGCAAACGCGCATGTATCTACAATTTTTTTATGTAGTTAGGTCCCTTGAGAGTAGTTTATACCTAAATTTGCAAGACTGAAAACCCTGTGCTGCTCCAGATATTCCGAAGATTTGGACGATATTTTTAGGTTTTTTTTTCCAAAAAAGTTAACTAGATTTGCTACAATTTGAGCCTAACCCGAGTATTCTAGGTCCATTGGTTGCGGGGATAGAACTAATCAGAGATGGGCAATTGCTTTTCAAAATTTAATAATTTAGCCACTTTTTTCAGTTATTTCGAAAAAACTACCTCAAGGAAGCATTTTTCAGGTATCCTTGTTCTAAACTTCTGTAAAGATAACAAAATTTGCTACAATTTGAGCCTAATCCGAGTATCCGAGTAACCGAGGTCTATCGGTTGCGGTCTGGCGAATGAGCCTAATCGAATCACTCTATCCATGCTGAAGCAAGCTTGCACATGCAAATAACTTGTTTCATGAATTACGGCGACTAATTTAATAATCAAGCTGAGTCTGGCCTACAAGCTGTGGCCGACTCCAATCATGTTCATTAGGGTAATTCGAGTAAAACTAGGGCACTATTTGCTGCCTAGCTACTCTGCAACGTTACAGGAATTGTCAATTACTTATTGTAGGTACTTTAGAGTGCGCTCACATATGCACGATACTATCGTCAACCGACGACACAACGATAGAACACAAGGAGCATATGTATGAAAAATTTGCTGAGGGCTCTCACTAGTAGTGCACAAAAATGATTTATCGTCAGAACACACGATAGCTTGGTTCTGCCATCGTGACGATCAATTTGTACGTGTGTCATGATACACAAACACACACACACACATCAAAAGGAGTGTGAGTAAAAGTAAGATTCCGGACGCGTGGCATGCGACATCATTCCCGCATTCATTGCTTCTCTCCCCGAGCATGTCGTAAAAGACGACTAAGGGATAGTATCCTCCAACATGATGAGATACAATAAGCAAGTATCCCCAAGGAGGGTTGACGTCAGGCAGGCAGCCGGTCATAAAACACCTTAGCCAAAACTCTTACAGCATGATCCAAGGATCATAGAGAGATCAACCCCACCCCACCCCACATAGAGTGGGATGAGGTCAGGAAGATGATGATGATTCATGCCACCTCAGGCGTTTGTATCATCCCGATAAACAGATTGAATGGCCGTATGTCTATCGTCTCGACAGACGATAGTATCGTGAATCATGTGAAGCATTCAAACACGGTGAATACGACGGATAATTCAAAATGTATGTCAGTATGATTCCACATAATTATTCATTAAGATATTTTACTAGAAGCTCTTGAATATTTTATGTATCGAAAGATTAGAATGTTAAGTATGTCATTAGAGGAAAAGTAACATGTGTCAAGTGCCTAAAAAGAGCCTTTTGTGGCGCACTTTAAATCCTTTCACCGCACTGCTTCAAAAGACACAAGTAGTAGTAGTAATAGTAGTAGTAGTAGTTATAATAGTGGAAAAGTAAGCGAAGCACTTATATTTATAGGATTCCAAAAAAGGAGAAATAATCTACAATTTCCCTGGTAACGACCCTATTGTATGTGTTTCTAGAAATCAGGCACTGGCAGTACTTAGTAGTAGGAATCAAGCTTATAACTGGAAGAGACACCATCATGACAACACTAATATGTTTGTAAACTAAACCAAAAATTCACATAGTCACACACTGGTGATATTTGATTGGTTTGCCATAGTACCCATCATGGAGATATTGCTACAGATAAAATGGCCCAGAAGAAAAGATCTCTTTTTTTATTTCCTCTTGCATTTTTTAAATGTTCATGTTTCCATCCTGTGTTGTTCTTATTTAAAGCCATTTTATAACGTTTGATACTGTATAATTAAAAATAACATATATACTAGATGATCTATTCAGCACCAGGAGACAGCTTTTCCAGAACCTATTACATCCTCTCAGCTTAGCACATAGTAGCACGTAGTTAGACAAGAAAAATTACAGCTACAGTGTCTTAAATGTACTTAGATAAGAAATACACGAGAGCCTGAACTAGGCAATCTTGTGTTTCAGGCGGTTAGAGCACAAAGTCAAAAAGCAAAAAACAAATAATCACATTAAAAGACAAAAAATAATTAATATACACAGAATCTACATAATTGGTTTGATATAACATAGCATAATTAATATTTTTTAAGATCTAAGCTAAAGAATAAAAGCTAAGCAAAATTTTATCCAAACACAATCAATAATTTCTTTGTATCCTCGTAGGACATGCTTGCGACCTTAAGGGTTGTTTTACAATTGTGTATGTTTAGGGGATAAATGTTTACTAATGCATTAAGTATATTGTAGAGAAGGGGAGCAAAGAACGTAAAAAATTTAGTCGCAAAAGAATGTTTTGTTGCTGAATGTCTCATTTGATGTCTCCGTGCTATATGGAAGGGCTGCGTGCTGTTTCAACACCGTGTGCATTATGAATAATTGTCGGACTGTTAAGACTTCACAGGATTGTATCGGTCAGCAACGGTCCGAGGAGAATAAAACACAAAGGAAGGCCTGAAGGATGATTATGAACTTTGTGGACAATACGCTTTAAGCAAGTTCGTTTCAAAACTGTGTGCAGACCGAAATCCAATTAACAATCAAACGACTCCGCAATCAAACGGAGCTATAAAAGGAACTACGATTTTATAACTAACAGCGTTTGTTTGAAACTTGATTGGATTTTCCACTTCATTATCGTTTGACATCTAATAAATGTGGTAAAGTTATAAGTCAATCGAATTCTTTTAATTCAAGTTTTGAATAACTTGTCAGTGATTCAATCAGGAGTGCGTGTTACTCTTATGGTGTTGGGTACACTAAGAAAGGAATTCCCACAATTCAACTCCTAGAGGAAGCAGCGGGAAGATATTTTTTTTATAAAAACTCAACGCAAACAAAGTCGCGGTACTAGTTTTCTTAAAAAGTTACCAATGTTTAGTTTAGAAGTATTTTGTGTTTGTGTATTTATTAATTACACCATTGTAACAGCAGATATGTAAGCTGTTGGCGAACCTATTTGTAATAAATAAATATTTTGACGGGCTAGAGAACAGCTGTTAGTCAATCTTCAACACTTTCTTCACATATCCACTCTGTAAATTGAACATAAAATACGTTTCAGCGGGTTGGGCTCGTGGTATATGTATTTGATTAACGCTTTACAAAACAATTATGAGTTTCAGCTAAATTTCAGTGGTCACACACTGTTTATAAGCTGGCTGGGTCTGATGTGGGCACTGGGAAGCGACGTAAGTTAATCAATTCCAGTGCAATGCATTTAAACTAATATAAATAGTTTCTTTCTTTCTTTCTTTCTTTCTTTTCTAAACTAATACGAGTATAATTGTTCACCTCAGTACAGTATCAAACGTTATAAAATGGCTTTAAATAAGAACAAAAACATGAACATTTAATAAATGCAAGAGAAAATTTAAAAAAAAGATATGTTTTCTTTCTGGGCCATTTTATCTGTAGCAAAATCTCCACGATGGGTACTATGACAATCCAATCAAATATCACCAAAGTGTGACTATGTGAATTTTTGGTTATCTAATAAAATGTCTTGATGAATATGAGAAAAAAGCATTAAATGTGCGAGCGTGATAGCTGCAGCGCAAATTCTGCCCCTAAATGTGCGTCTCAAAGGCACTTACTCCTGTCGTGCATTAAATAGGGATTCAATCGTCCGATTTCACGAATTTCAAACATAGTCTAAATACTAGATAACACGCGGATTTGGTCGACGTGACGAGGAACGCCCGAACTTTATATTTGCACATTGCACATGCAATACTCATGGATTTTAGATAATAATTCAGGAATTAACAACCCACAGATAGTTTGAAACTTCAGAGTAATATTGTAAACGTAAGACAACCACAAAAATACAGCAAAAACTAGAGCTTATTAACTAGAGATTTACTTAAAAACAGTGACACTTCGAGTTTCCAAAAACGGTGAAATTGGACATCCTAGAGTCAACTAGAGGATCCTTTTCAGGATTCCGTACCCGAAGGGTGCCAAAGGGATCCTATTATTAACCTCCGCTGTCCGTTCGTTCACGGCGTCACTGACGCATGCTTCGAAAGCATTACGTATGACTCGAACTGAGATCGCGCCCTGTTCGTTTTTATTCACACATTTCTTTTTCATTAGTGTGTAAAGTCGTTTCATCTTGTCGCACAGTGTCAAACATCTTCACACGAGACTCTTAAGAGGAAAATCAAGTACCTACATACATCATACATTATTGATGGATTTAAAAAGCGGGGTGTCATTAAATATGACAGACAACAAGATACGCATCAAATGTTAATCCTTAACACCATCACACTGGGTTCGTTGAACTTTTGTTAGCCAATTGAAGTTAGAAATGTTTTTTTTTCCACTTGTGGAATAAGAATAAAGTAGTCAGACTAAAATGACCGTATTTTTTTCTAAACAGCTAAATGGAATGTTTATAGTGCGGGCAAATATTCTACATATTCAAGGTGTCCCAAAAATAGTGTCAAGCGGAAGTCCAGAGGTACCCGAATCACCAAAAAAAAATCGTCGGTATTTTTACTAACTTTCGATTTTAATCCCAATTCAACATTTTTTATGGCGCAATGCTATCAGATCGGCCCACAATTGGTTTTGTGTCTGTGTCACCGTAAAATTGTAAAATCCGTTAGATTATAATCTAAATCGCGAGATTGTAAACTGTCGAAAGATTGTTAACCGTAACATACTGCTTACAATTTAACTGCTTTAAATTTCTCTTGTAGTTTTTCACTAATAAATCTAACCTAACCTACTAATTTTGATCTAAGCAGATGTTCGACAGTTTATAATCTCGCGAGATTATAATCTAACGGTATTTACAACTTTACGGTGATATCTACCTACATGGCATACTATTCACCTATGGTGGAAAAATAAACAAAGACAAAATTTAACAAATATATAAGAAGAAAAAAAGTCATAAACCGAAAACTACAAAAAACTCGCGAAACATCATGGGGTGATGATACAGGTAACCCAAGGCACAAGGGGTGCTCTATCTCTGGACTTCCGCTTGGCACTATTTTTAGGGACAGCCTGTATAAAAAGTAAAAGTATAATGTCCTAAGAAAGACTTTTTTTATTTGTGGATGAGAACCGCTTTCAACTATTATTTTATATCGCTTTCCTTATCTGAGCCTTGTTAAAACAAGGCGCAGAACATAAACACTTTTTGGGATGAAACTAAAATATTATTTTATGTGGGAAACACAGACATTATTTGGGTTGAACCTACATAAATACATATTATCACGCCCGTATCCCTAACGGGGTGGGCAGAGCTACAAGTAATCATAAGAAAACATGCAGCCACTTCTGATTTAGTCCTGAAATAGATATGGTGAGCCATGGTGACAGGTGATCAGCCCATCGCCCATATAGGTCCATCATGTTGGAACATACATATATTAAGGGTTTAACCAAATCAAATGTAAATTAAATAACGAAATTATAAAAAAAAATGCTGTATTTTACTGTACCGATCAAAAGAGTACTTAAAAAGAATTAATTTCTTCTTATGCCCGGTTCCAATATTCTATAAAAGGATGGCGAATCGTTCATAACCCATAAACTTAAGTCTTACAAACACTTTGGACCCTGGATGTCCTAATAAAGACTTTATTTTTATTATTATATACCCAAAAACGTTATATATCGAAAAACAATGTCGCTAAGGTTATAAGGTACCCTACCTAATCAAAAAAGATCAAAAACATGTCAAGTGCACGTAAGGAGCCGCTTTGAGGGGCACTTAAAATCTTTTCACTAAACTGGTTCGAAAGAACTAGTAACACGACTAGTAGTTATAGTAGTAGTACGGTAATAAATAAACGATCTGTTATACATATATCTCTTATATATAGAATATCGAAGCCAGGCATAACAAGAATAGAGAAATAAATTCAAATTATTATAGTTTCATGTCTCTTTCTAACATTATTTTACCAATTATAACTTCTATTACCACGAGTGTTAGTTTTAAAAATGTGAGTTGGCTAAACCGTCCGGTTCCCATAATAAAAAGTCACCATTGTAATTTTATTACAATGAAGTTGATTTGCTGTTCTGAGGTAGCAAGTATAAAATAAAAGTTCATTTTTCATTTCATTTCATTAAATTATTTCATTTCATTTCATATGAAAAGTTATTGTCACACCTCACAATCAACTTGTTTTACAAAGTTATTATTCTGTTTGTATGATTAAGCTGTCCAAAAGAATCTATGTCAAATATAATTGACACAACGGCAGGGACCCGCCTTCCGATACGTAGCACTTAGTGACTTCGTATAAATACTACACTACTGACTGGAAAGCCAAGTCAGATACAGTATTACCACAAATATTGCAATTTCGTCAAGCAACTGAAATACAAACTAGTATTTAGTAGTAACTAGTAAGTAGTTAACTAGTTAGTATTTCAGTAGTATGTAATATAGAGTAGAGATGTTACAATAATCATGTAGATACTTTTTTTTTAAGAGTTGGTTCAGTTATTATTTTAAATATACATTCGGACAAATTCGGTTTTCATACAAAGCACGAAGTTTGCCGAGGCGCATAATATTTGTGGTAATTTTAGTCATTTATTGAGGAAATAGAAGTAACATTACTAGGGCATAATCTAGAATTATCTACAAAAATGTAGGATATTGCACATAAAAATTATAAACAACTAGCTGTCGCCCGCGGCTTTGTACCGCAATAAAAAGTAGCCTATATGTTATTCCACCACACGTACTATGGATATGAAGACCTCGGTGGCGAGACGGGCGAGTGCTCGGCTGAGACGTAAGAGGCGCGGATTCGATTCCCGCTGCGGGAGAAATGTTTGTTTGTTCTGCAAATATTTCTTCCGGGTCTGGGTGTTGTAGTATTATGTATTATAAGTATAAGTATGTGTTTACAAAAAACTAAAATGTATTATGTAGTATTATTTGTATTATAAGTATAAGTATGTGTTTACAAAAAACTAAAATCTATACTAATATTATAAAGCTGCAGTGTTTGTTTGTTTGTTTGAACGCGCTAATCTCTGGAACTACTGGTCCGATTTGAATGATTCTTTCAGTGTTGGGTAGTCCATTTATCGAGGAATATGCTATGTTTTTTTCTTTCAAAATTAGGGATCCGTAATAAAATTGCTATTTTGTAACACAAGGTGTAAAATCGAAAACCTATTTTTGCGTGCGCTGCAAAAACTATTGACAATAGAACAAAATGATGTACTACGGGTTTGTAGATCCCATCAAGACCTACAAAAAAGTCCGCGAGAACATATATCTAGCTATCATGGTTTAATCACAATAACCGATTTTATGTTCCAAATAATTATGAAATCGTCTGAAGAAAAAAAAACTACGTTAAATATGTATCGTAATATTAATCTTTATCGAAATTAAGCATTATGTTATCAAGAGTATTTATGTAGAAGTAAAATACTTTTTGTTTCATCTCAATCGGATATTTCGTTTAAAAGTTATCACGTGTGTAAGATGTTAAGAGTTGGTACCTATTAATGAGTTATGGGCCATAGTCCATTTATTGAGGGAGGCTATAATATAGGCAATATTTTATCTCGGTATTTCCACAGAAACGAGAAAAACGCGGGTGAAACCGCGGAGCACAGCTAGTGTATTATAAGTATTCTATCAGTCATCTGGTTCCATTCAGTACTCGTACAAGCTTTGCTTAGTTTGGGGCTAGATGGTGCTGTGTAAAATGACCACAAATATTTATTTTATTAACTACTGCCCTAGGCCAAATCTCAAAAGGCGCAAATGTGCAAGCCTCGACGGGGCTTATATATTTGAGCCTTTTGGGGTCGAGACCCTAGGTTCTTGGGGCACGGCTGCCCACTGCGTTTTCAAAATTCTTTTAGGGCGTCTGGGCGAAACGATGCACGATCCAAGAGCTGGTTCTTATTTAGCACAACGGATCAGTCAGCGTGGCAATGTGGCCAGCGTCTTGGGCACGCTTCCACCGTCTAATGAGCTGGATCAGGTGAGCTATCTATAGACCGTTTGCAACGGCCTTTGGATAGCCCGACTGTTTCTTTTGTATTTTGTAAATTATATTTGTATTAGTTGTAAGTTTCTTTCTGTTAATAAAGATTTATTTTACCCCAGGCACTACAATAAAAAACTACAGTAGTGGTACTACTGTACGCAGGATATATTAAAGTGCAAAGTACTGGAAAGCACTCAATGCCTCGATTAAGGTAACCCGCCCGGAAATTGACTATGCGAGTGATATGTTGAATATAATAACAGTTATAACGTCAAAGTGCATGAATGGAGCTTTTGAGTTGCACTTTGAATCCTTTCACCACTCTGGTTCGAAAAATCCAGTGACAAGACTAGTAAATAAAAAAAAACATTTGTGGACATTTCATACAGCGCCATCTAGCCCCAAACTATGCAAAGCTTATAGTATGGGAACCAGATGGCTGATACAACACTTATATCCTTTTTTATGTAAATACATACTTATAATAACATAATACCACAACACCAAGACCCGGAAGAATTATTTGCAGAACATACAAACATTTCTCCCGAAGCGGGAATCGAACCCGCGCCTCTTGCGTCTCAGCCGAGCACACGCCCCCGAGGTAGTCGGAGGAGTTATACAGAACTACTTTATAATGCATGATGATCATTTGGGAAAATGTATGTAGTGAGCTTGGTACAAAAAATAACCTGTATAGTTATACCGGTATTTTCCCAATTTAATAGCCACTACTTGTAACTCTGCTAAGACATAAAAAAATTAACGTCAACTACGAGCGACAAGTTCAAAATACTTAAACTGAAACAATTATACTATAATCCTTTTTTACCCGACTGCGAAGATGGGTAATGTGTTTAGGATGTATGTATGTATGTGCATTCCTTTGGCTGAAGCTGTAGTCCAAACGGCTGGACGGATTTTGACAAATGAGGCGTCGTTGAATTCGTCTGGATGATGGAAGTTTCATAGCCTATGAAGCTCCCGTCATCCAGACGAATTCAACGACTCGATGACTCATAGGTTTAATGAAGTGTCAAAAAATCCAAAATGGCGGCTGTAAGAAGCCATTTTCTATTTATTCCTTTGGCTACCTCTGTAGCCGAAATAAATAAGGGTCATAGGTAAAGCCTATGTTAAGTTTTTGAAACGAAACTGAAGCAAAAATGAATAAGCCATTTTCAGTGAACTAAGACTTACGACTAAAATGGTACAAAGTCATAATTATTGACATCATCATGCGTCAACTAATCTTATAAGGCAGATGTACCATGCTACCTAAATTCTATGCAGTCGAGGTTTCTCTTCTTTTTAATAAACACTTGTTTACCAGATTCCTTGGAAACGAGACCGCACTTAGTTGTAATTGATATTGCAATTTATTGAATTTCCTCTCATCCTGCCCTCCGGCAAAACTTCAAACACGACTTGGTTTATTTTGATTGCAATGGAATAAAACTTCCGTTTTCCGTTCGATATCCATCGAATGGTCAGGAGCACTCCATAGAGTTTGTTGTTGTTGAGTCTGTAGTTTTCTGTTTTACAATGTTAAATGATTGACGATTTTTTGGTTTCTTTTTGTGATCAGCATGATTGTATATATGACAATAAATGTAAGTTGCAATATGATAATATAAGTCGCGATATGATTATAAATTATATTTCATATCACGTAAGTATCGAATGAAGCGAGAATTGGGCTTCTGACGTAGGTACATACGTTTAAAGCAATCCCGCATTCGGTTCATTGCAAGTTCTGCAACTCTTAGTTCTGCATAGTTATGTATGTAAAAAAGTTGTTAATTTCATGAAAATTGAGTGGGTTATTTGATATTGGGTTATCCCAGCCCAACAACATCCTGTTATAAATTTAATTACACGCACATCCCCTACAGGCGAAATATGTTACTGTCATCGCATCCAGAACACTCGTGTTGGGAGGTAGTTAATAAATAAATTGAAATTTACGCTTCAGAAAATATAAGGGTAATTTCCACAGCATTTTTACATAAACCCAGAACTATTTAAGTTGAACGTCAAGCACTTTCCTTTAAAAATCCCAGTCTCCAGAACCCGATGAAGCCCCGAGTCCGAGCCCCGAAAATGCACAAGCGCTTTCAGTAAATGGACAACAGTGACGCCTGTATTCAAATCGTATCGGAAGGTGTCCTGTTAGTCGGATCGGGCATTACACTTGCAACGTGGGGGCCTTTAATTGACGAGCAAGCGTTGGCATTTACCGGCAGCCACTGTGTGAGAGGGGAGGGGTCATGTCATGAGCCATAGCACTTTAGAGCGATGGAAAGCTTATATCATAATATTACTATCACATAGGCAGAACTTAAGCGGACGTTTGTTTTATTTTGACCAAACTACCGGTGTCACTAGTTCTGAACCAGTGTGGTGAAAGGACTTAAGCGCTTCAAGGGCTCCTTTCGTGAACTTGACACATGATTTCAAACTTTTTTAGGTTCTATGATATGGCGGTCCACCTTTTCCTTCACCATTTCAAAGTGCAATACAACCAAAGTCCGAGTCGTATTATACATTTATCAGAAGCATCTTACATTCTCCTTTGTTCTTTTAATAGATAATAAATCGAGCTGTAGCTATGGTAATAAATTGGAAAATAGAGAAATCGAGAGAAATAATATCTTAACCGTGATTATGGTACCTGCCGGTCGAGGATTAGAAAAATCGGATTAGAAAATGTTGTTTGTTATTTTCTTATATAAAAGGGTTATTATAGGTCGATGACTTTGGTTCTCTGTCAGATAATATCGTTGTTTCTTTTGGGGTCCTACCCTTAAGAGGTTATTTTTTATAATACCCACGCTGGGCATGCGGGTTGGGGATCACAGAAGCACAGCTTCTCGCACCACCGACGCTGCTGCCCGTCAGTGACCAGGGGATTTAACTGTCTGTCTGTCGTCAGTGCCTAGAGTGTTATTTAGCAGGGTGCACCACGAGCTGGTGAGGTTGGCTTGGGTCCCTAAGATGGCAGTCGGAACCCCATAAACCCCACAAGGAAAGCTGACATTGACACTTTGTAGATACTACTGAAGCTTTATCTCAATGTGTGTCTCATTCTCAGTGGTTTTCTCACTAGGCGCAGCCTGTATCGAGGAAGCTTGAACTCGAAATTCAAGTTGGGCAGTACACTAATTTGTAGAGATAAATAATATATATTAATGTGAATATTATGATAAAATTCTAAAGGTACATAATAAATACATGTAAGTAGAAAGGCAAACATAAAATATGAGTTTGAATATATGTATTTAGGAATTATATATAAAATACATACATATTATCACGCCCATATCCCTAATAGGGTGGGCAGAGCCACAAGCCAGAAACTTGCAGACACTTCTGATTTAAAATCTTAAGATAGATATGGTGTCAGGTGAAAATGAAATATGACTTATTGTGTTACTATTGTTAGTATTATTCAATTTAGTAAACTAGTTAAATTGTGATATTTAGAATTTCCTCGGTAGCATCGTAAGATAATGAAGCAAGCCATTTGCGAATCAGACGGTATTTCGCTCCGTAACACTTTTGTTTTTGACGTCCCAGTATTTTTGTTTTGATGAAAGTACCCAAAATACGTTGAGCAAACTTGGTACTGACAGAAGGAGTGGCAAGTCTGTAAACTCTACGAATGGATAGGAATTCACACTCAGGTAAAGAGACAGCCAATTTGTGCACTGAAAATGAAGCGCTCAGTATAAAAAGTTGACGGAAGGTAAGTAGTTAAGTACACCAGCTTATTCATAGAGGTCGGAGTTCGGATGATAAGGCTTACGTAACAGCACCAAAACAAAACGCTACGCTCTCCCAACCCGTAAAATAAATGTTTTTGCAGTACTGCCCCAACAAGAAATGCAATAGGTTACAAGGGAGGGCATGAAGCGTAGTACACCGACTTAAGCGTATTAGAGCATGCAACATGTCGCAGACTTCATTCTTCTACCTTTGTAATCCGGGCCGAAAGACGCTTAATATGAATTTTACACGATCAATTTTGGTCAATATAAACTGCGAGATATTTTAAAGCTTCGGTACGCCTAAGTGATTCACAAGTGCAGGCGTTAGATCATGGACTTATGTTTTTGTGCATTTTAATATTCATTAAAGCCTCTGGGACTGGGCCGCAGTCTTGTGAAAGCTCAAGTACAGTGGTTTTCTTGGTGTTGAGTGTGAAAAGATACCTTTGGAGCCACGCTCTAAAAAGTGACCTTCCCCGTTCAGCGCACGAGTAAACCTTAGGCCATGAAGGTCCATGGAACCATATTAAACTATTGGGTTCTGGAAAATCGACTAGACCTTTATTGACCAACTTTGGAGTAGTTTTGAAATGTTCCCAAAAGCGATATTTGGTCCATAATTATCGAGTATTTAGACCCACTTTTATGGATAGACATTACCAATGCGATTATCCAGTCTTGCTGGAATATACCTCTGGAAATACTATAAAGTAGATAAGACTAGAATTGCCGAATCACAAATATTTGTGCTACTGTACGTAGTTATATTTAAAGTAATTGAAATCTGCAAAGTATTATGATTTATTGAATGCTGGAATAGGTAAACTACTACTACTAGTCGTGGTAAAAGGATTTAAAGTGCGCCTCAAAGGCTCCTTTCTTGCACTTGACACATGCTTTCGTAGTTTTTAGGTTCTACGAAATAGTGAGGAAACCGGCAAAGTAAAGTAAAAGTTTAAATCTGAATCGGTGGGAATGCAGATAAGTTTGTCGAGCGGTTGTGGCATCTTGGATAAAACTTTCGAACCGTTGCTTCGATGTGTGATCGTTGGAAGATCTATATAGATTATGCTAATATCAAGTGGGGTATTGTACGAAAGGGTACATTCAGTTATTATGTTAGTAACTTAAAAATTATAGCAGCCAATTAAGCAATATCTTCTATAATCTTGAGCCACTTCACTCTACCTTCCATCGTTGATCCCATCCTCCGAGGTCAAGAGCTTAATAATTTTAATTAAGTATATAAAAAGCCGAAAAGTTTCACCATAACAGGCTTGTCTAAAGTACCTTCATCGAGAGGGATTAAAATAAAGGATTAAGTATATATTGGCATATTCCGTTCCCTAATGGTTTTACTAAAGCCGGGTAGCGAATCTCTCAAGTTATATCGACGGTGTTCTAAACTGTTCGGACAGGTAAATGCAGCCTCCAGTTGCCTTTTAGTTCTCGATCGTTATTACTTCGGTTTAGAATGGATTAGGGTCGGATACCCGCACTTACCTTTGAGTTCAAGCTTCTTAGGGTGAGCCTTTTATACTATACTAAACTAAATAGCCTTTGCAGTTTTTACAGAGAGTTTCAATCATAATAGCCTAGTTCTAACAATACAAACTTTACATTCTACAAAATGAAGTGCATGAAAGGAGCCTTTGAGACGCACTTGATATCTTTTCACCACACTGGTTTGAAAGAATACAGTGAGACGACTTAACGTAGTAATTTAACAAAATGTTTTTTCCCCGTAAAAAAATACACATCGGCAAAAGCAAATATGCCGTCGATAGTATTATTAAGCCCGATCTGATTGAAAACATATAAATTCGAGTGTTTTTTGATGGAAATTAATACTGTTTTATTTCTGATGTTATTCTTTCTACAGGTTCCGTAAACAAAAACTGCGACACCTACCACCAAAACTTGTTCATCCCGTTCTGATGCGATTTTCGCCATCGAATGGCAAAGGAGTTTAATAAGTCGAAGTCGCTCCAATACAAAGTCTTTGTAATCCTGAGGCCTCATTAGCGGGATTTGGTCCTTGTCTATCCTGTGACCATTCACATGGCTGAACTTGTCACTATGCGACAAGTTCGTCGAATCCCAAATTGGCAAAAGAATGCATGTAGACACAGGCATTATTTCCTGGATTTGAGTTATTTCCGATTTGTTCTATAGGAATAAAACTACTTTTGGCCATTGGAGTCTTATGGCTCAAACTAAACTAAAGTTAAGTGCCTCGTTCTAGTAACGTAAGTAAAAAGTAGTAACGTAAGGACGTTGTTATCTGCCGTAAAAGCGCCATACATATTTTTATAGGAAAACAACGTTGCTATGAACGATCCCTCATACATTGTATCCATCCATTAGTAAAATACCGGGTACTGGGCATAGATAAAGCATTTTTTACGCTGTCAATGATGAATGGCAACTGAAACACTGAAAATACATATCTAACGTTTGACTTTAATCACGAAATGCTTCAAGAAAATTAGGTATATATTAAAAATTAGGCTTAATCTGTTTTTTTTACTAGCCAACACCTGTTGGCGACTACTGATTACATTTTGTGTGTCGTCTTTTTCGATTCAAGTAAAACCCAGGAGCGTAATTACGCCAGCGCCAGCCGCGCTGAAATAATTTCATTTCTTCTGAGTGTTTCAACTCTGAGAAAGCTAAACCTAGATCCTTATAACTTGTTTAATAAGAGACTGTGAAATACCTGGTTTAGTATAAAGATTCCTGTATAACCCGAGAGCGATATCACGCCACCCGCGCTGAAAATATTTCTTCTGAGGATTTTAACTCTGAGAACGCTAAACCAACTTATAGAATAAGGAAACTAGCTTTATAAGAGGCTGACTGGCTTAGTAGTTTTCAAGTGATCCACAAAATCCTACGAAATAAAGTATATTGAACTTGGAACTTTAAACTGTGACTGTGAGATACCTGGTTTAGTTTAACGATTTCTGAAAAACCTAGGAGCGTAATCATGCCATCCGCCTTAAAAACATTTCTCCTGAGGATTTCAACTCTGAGAAGGACCTGGGCCCTTATAAAATAAGGGAACTAATACGAGACTGTTACATACCTGGTTTCGTATTTGGTATGGTGTAGTAGTAGCAGTAGGCAACAAATCCCAGGAACAACAGGAGGATGGCAAAAAGCCTAGTGGACATGGGACGGCAACGGGGCAGCCGGGTCCTCATTTTGAACTGCAGACAATGAAAACCAGTTTTAAACCCTTTAAGCAAAACTTTGTAACATTGTGTAGGGTCAAATTATCTAATGTAGAAGCATAGTTTTATAAAAGAGAAATAAATTATGATGTTATGCCTGGTTTATTTTTAACGATACTATTTTTTTAATTTCAATAAAATCTCCCATCATTGATTTACAACGAACAACAAGGCAATCTAATAAAAATCTTAAATAGACACATTGACATTGGCTTTAGAGTTCACATTGCAATTTCATGAGTTCCCCCAATTTTAATCCCTCTAGTTCAGGTGAGGTAAGCAGGTTTTGCAAATGTGTAGGTATCACATTTCAATTCACCGAGTAATTTAACGGGGTTCAAACTGAATCTTTGACATGACATGATCTTTGTTACCTTAATGGACTTTGAGGGAATTTGTAAGCGAGTTCCACTTATATGTTTAAATATGATTTAATTTTAATCAGCCAAAAAAATTTATTTTAGATTGAAATAGGATGAATTTATATACCTAGCAACATAATAGTTGAAAATCACACTTAAGTACTTGCATTTTCTGGAAATAAACCAATAAAAAATATATGTTCTTACTTACAGAGTAGGGGTGTCTAAAAAAATACTTCATTTTATTTATTTTAATAAAATCCATTTTATTTTTATGCTTATATCAAGTTGACCTACTTTATCAATAGTTATGATTCGCAAATAAGTCGCGATTTAGCTGAAGTTTCGACGATTTTTTAGTAAAGTTGCATACGTTTTTTTTTTTTTCTTCAAACTAATATTAAACAAATCGCCTAAAGTAGCTATGCCAAGAAGCTAAATTGGTCTGATGATTTGCAGATAGTAAGTACCAAATAGTCTTGAGTAAAACTTAATATTGATCATTTAAAATACGAATAAATACCATAATAATTTGATAGCAGCCATGAAATTTAGGCACGGAGGGGTTAACGTAAATTAAAATAATAACATTTAACCATCTGTAGCTGACAATATTTTTAAACTGTAACTAAAAACTAAAATATAATATGTTCTAAATACACATACAAGGTACCTACTAAAAACAATAATTTACAAAAAATAAGAAACCTCGACTCAGAATTTACGACGACGCTCATCTTAAAAGTTCGGGTAAACAAGTAAACATTGATGACTTTTTGGCCGTGAAATAAATGAAACTTACCGTATTAGCAATTATATTTGTAGTATTTATCCACGAAATATTTTCATTTTGTAAGTCATAAAAAACTCAATTTATATTATTTTACAGTTCAAAACAACACCTCAAAAGTCCGAACAAACACTCTCAACAGAGCGCGCGAAGTAGACTGCTGTGCTGCCTCGAGCAACCAACCGATTCAACCGAACACCGAGCAAGTAGGGACGCGAAAAAAGTATCGATACTTTGTGGCATCGAGTACTTTCCTTTCGATACCGAAATTGTACTCGGTAGTATTCGATACTTTTACTCAATGAGTACTTTTTGACAGGTATCGAATAGATCTTGGAAATTACCTACTTTTAAAACCTTGGCCTTACGGCTCACGCAACGCTTATTTACCTACCTAATTCAGCCGTGTTGTTATTTAGATTCTGAGCTGTTGTAGATGTGGTTCAGGTCCAGCTCAAGGACCGGTGGACTGCAGTTCAAGTTTTTCTTATGAGTCACCCATGCCTAACCTAAACATTTACCATTTCCAACCTACCTACCACCATGTGAAGATATACGCAGGTAATATGAAGGTACCTACTAAAACATAATGAAAATAAACACAAAGTCACGTTGCTCTGTCGTCTTGATCAAGCAGTTTTTTATGTACATAATCTTTTTTTTTTCTTTAACTACTGAAGTTAATCTTAGTACCTAATGCTTACTAAAGTGCATCTCAAAAACTAGTATCTTCTATTCCATTTCAGTTGGCATCGGTTCGGTGACAGCATTCTAAAAGATAGAACAATTGATAGATAAAAAAGAGACAGCTGAAAAAGTACTGATCTGACAGCTGTCACCCAACTGATGCTAGCTGAAATGGACTATGGTAGTATTCATTCTGTACCTATTGTCTGTGCTAACAGTGTATGGCGGCGACTTTGTTATTCCGAGAAAAACTAAGCATGACTCTCGCGGGACCCATATTAGTCCTACTAATTATTATAAACGCGAAAGTTGGTAAGTACGGATGTATAGATGTATGGATGTGTGTTACTCTTTCACGCCTAAACGGTTGAACGGATTTGAATTTGAATGAAACTTGGAATATACATAGTAATTATAGGCTATTTTTATCCGGATACCACGCGAGCGAAGCCGCAGACGGCAGCTAATACTTAATAGTTGAATATTCACTACGGTACCTATATTTTCACTCCAAGTAACAAAATAGTGCCCATTATGTACAAATTATCTATATACGAAACTAAATTCGCTGCCATTTTGACGCTAAAAAGAAAAGTACCTACTCGATATTCGAAGTATCGATACTTTTACGAGTATGATACTTTTATTTCGATACTACTCAAGAATACAGTATCGATACTTTCTTTTCGATATCGTGTTCCTACGAGCAAGTAAGGAACAGGGTTGCCATGTCACTCATTGAAATCTGTAGTCAGTGGTCTTCAGCCAAACCGGAGTAATAATAAATATTTTATTTATTTAAAAATACTTTGTTGCTCATGATAGAACTGTACAAAGAGAGGGCTTAGTGCCTAAGCATTTTCTACGACTTAAAAAATATTAAAATTACATACGTCTAAAAATATACTTATGGTGTGATAAGTAATTATTGCTGGGCATTAAAATAACATCATTTTCCAACATGATGGACCAGATAGATGGGCGATGGGCTGATCGCCTGTCACCATTGTTCATCAAATCAACCTCGGGACTCTTGGCTGGCAGGCAGGAATGGCTGCAAGTCTTCTGATTACTTGTGGCTCTGCCCACCCCATTAGGGATACGGGCGTGATAATATGTATATGTATGACTATGTGTGTATGTTATCTATGTAATGTAAAAATACACATAATATTGACGACCTCGGTGGCGTAGCGGGTGAGTGCTCGGCTCAGGTGCAAGAGGCACGGGTTCGATTCACGCTACGGGAAAAATGTTTGTATGTTTTGCAAATATTTCTTCCGGGTCTGGGTGCTGTAGTCTTTTATACCCATAAAAGAGCTTAACCTGACTGACTGACTGATTCATCATCGCCGGTCCAAAAAAGCTGAAGCTAGAAAGCTGAAACTTAGAAGGTAGCTTTTTTTTAAAGCAAAAGCACCCGCTAAGGCGGGATTTTTCGAAGTTCAACCCCTGAAGGAGGGGTCATAAGGGGTGAAAACGTTTGTATGGAACTTTTAAACGCGTAGTGTGATTTGCTTGAAACTAGGTTCGGATACTCTACCTAAATGCAAAATAAATGGGTTCTTGTTTCAGGATTTTTTTAAACAGCCCTTAAAAAAGGGTGAAATGGGGTGCCAAAGTTTGTATTGGAATTTTTTAAAGGGCGGTGCAATTGGCTTTAAACTCGGTTTGGACACTAGGTATAAATGCAAAATAAATGAAAACATGTTTCAGCATTTTTTGAAACAACCCTTTAAAAGGGTGTCAAAGATAATATGGGGTGTCAAAGTTTGTGTGGGTACTTTTTAACGGGCGGTGTAATTGACTTGAAACTTGTTTTGCATACTATAAATGCAAAATAAATGGACATGTGTTTGAGGGCAGGCGCAGGCGGTGCGATAGGTACTTATAAAAGTAATCTAACGCGTACAAAGTCGCGGACATAAGCTAGTATTATATAAGTATGTATTTACAAAAAAGTACCTACATAAATATTCTATCATCCATTAGTGCCCTTATTACAAGCTTTGCTTAGTTTGGGGATAGATGGCGATGTGTGAAATGTCCACAAATATTTATTTTATATTTATATTTAAAATATAAATAATTTTATCGTAAAACTAAAAAAAAAATTGTGTGAAGAAACCGTCGCGTACTTTACGTTATTACGATGAAATTACTTCAGTAAATAAACCTCATAACATAAGTTTTTACACCTTATTTAACTATTAATAGGTAGGTAGGTACTACTTAAAAGTTCCTTAAACATGTGTAATGAAAAAGTAAGCTTTAAGTTAAGTTTTTTTTATTTAAATAATACATACTAAAAAGTTTACAAAATGCTTAACTAAAATAGCACCACGAAAACCACTAAGGTTTGTAAAGTTGATGCTACATTACACGAGTCTTAGATTTACTTAACGGTTAGGTACAAATTAGGTAGGTAATTAAATTATACTAATTAAACAAGTACCTACCTACCTACTGACGGTTTGTTTACAAAAAGTGTATCTCCAGTTTGGCTGAAGTATAGGTATAGGTAGGTAGAGTTCTTTTCGCGAAAGAAGTCCCGCGGAAATTAGTGGTACTAAACAAATTTCCTGTGACATCTCAGACCAAATGAAAAGAAAAGACAGCAAGCCACATGAAACAGACTAAGTACATAAGATTCATCGTAGTTTTTCTCTGAAATAAAATATTTTTATTTTTTATGTTATTTTATTTAAAGTAGGTACAATTTTATTCAAACCTATTAGGTCAGAATGATTTGTCGCACTTTTGTATGTATAAACAGTGAAGGAAAACATCTATGGAAACCGGCATGACATTCCTAAAAGATTTGAAAACATTTGCGCTATGTGCATGAGTCACAGGCACACTTTCTTTTATCCTTTCGTCCAAAAGAATTAGTTTTCTAAGTGTGGCAACATTATTCAGTAAAATGCGCTCTGAAAGCTGGATCAATGTTTCGTTCAAAGTAGCGATGGGCGTTATTGGCTATTTCTGGTAACGGCTATCTAACCGATATTTGGTTTCAATATCGGTATTAGTGCCATGGTGTTCTAGCTATAAGTCAAGTATCTTTTGGACTAGCTAGTTACCTATGTATAGATGCTATCTAACCAACTTAGCTATTTGAAATATTCGCCACATCTCTTTTTTGCACTTTGCGACTTGCTTAGAAAGAGAGAGAAGGCATAATTATTGTAGTTATTTGCTATCAGCGCCAAACTGCCAACTGAGAACCAAACTAACCCAACTCGCCGCACGCACCGGCTATCGGTCAGTTGTTACTGTCGTCCGCTGTCTTGTTGGTAGCTCAGTAACTGGCAACCGTTGTTAACAATGATAGTATCGATACGGTAGTTATTGGCTTGGCAACCGTTTTCAGTTACGTTTTGCTATAGCGGACACAATCTTTAGTTCAAACTTTGAACTAAAGATCGTGTCCGCTATAGCAATGTAACGCCTCGAAAATACAATTTTTTATGAGCAAATTTACAATTTGTAAAAAATACAATTTTAGTTTCTTTATGCAATTTGTTCCTTTATTTTATTTTGTCTTAGTCTTAGTGTAACGCCTCGAAAACACAATTTTTAAAGTTGCTCATAAAAAATAATTTGTAAAAAATACAATTTGTAAAGTTGCTTACAAATTGTATTTTCGAGGCGTTACACTAAGACTAAGACAAAATAAAATAAAGGAACAAATTGCATAAAGAAACTTAATAGTAACATTAAATAAAATGCTACAAAATAACTAATTATTACTAAAAATTAGCAATACTCTTACATAATGGTACCTATTGGTAAATAACTAAGGTACCTACTTGACGGCCTCGGTGGCGTGGCGGGCGATTGCTCGGCAGAGACGCAAGAGGCGCGGGTTCGATTCCCACTGCGGAAGAAATGTTTGCATGATCTGTAAATATTTTTTCCGGGTCTGGGTGTTGTGGTACCATGGTTGTTTCTGATACCCACGACACAGGTCTCACCTTTTGGTTTATTTATCATTCTATGTGGTGTCGGCACCCCACCGTGTAAGAGTTTTGGCTAAGGTGTTTTATGACCGGCCGCCTACCTGACGTCAACCCTCCCTGGGGAATACTTGCTAAGTGTATATCATCATGTTGGACTCATAAAAGTTGACTAAGGGATAGTATCCATCCCTTAGTCAACTTTTACGACATGCTCGGGGATAGAAGCAGCTGGACGCATTCTATGTTTTTTCTTTACTCCCAGTTCAGCAGAGAAGTTCTAAGTAGGTAGTACCTACTTAATAGAGATCTAGAAGATTACGATGACAGTAAAATCTCCGCTTATACCATTGTATTGTAAAATCTAAATAAAACCGATTAAGAAGGAAATTGATTGATTAAGCCATCTATGTTTTTTTATTATAATTTTATTCCTGTGTTCCACAACTTGTGATAAAACCGACTGTACCTACTGTCTTCAGCCAAATTGGATAGGTATACAATTTATGTAAAAAATCCGTGTCGTATTTTTCGTTACTACGATGAAATCACAGGTAAATAAACCTCGCAACATAAGTTTTCACATCATAATTTAACTATTAGTACTACTTAAAAGTTTCATAAACATGTAATGAAGAAGTAAGTTTCAGGTTAAGTATGTGCGGTTTGTTAACATAAATAAAATTTTATCTACAATTTGGCTGAATTAGAGACATTCTTATTTTATGGATCAGACCTGATCAGACATTCAATCTGAACCGATTACACATTCGGAACGCACTCTACTATCATTTGACATTTGACTTTGAAATCCAAAGCGCGAGAGCTATGAAGTACAGTGCGTCCAACGTAACTTGGCATGCGTGAAGTTAGCTGTTGGACATGCGCAGTGTAGCTTTTTCATACTAAATTGTTTACTGCGCATCGAAACGGCTAACTTCACGCATGCCAAGTTACATTGGGCGTACTGTAGCGATGTTACGAGTTGATTTTATTCCAACTCGGATAACGCGAGTTGACTCGGCCGCTAACTCGAATCGCAACTCGAGTTGACTCGACTCGCATCAACCGGATGGGATCCGCTTCGCGGCAGCAGCCAAACGGATCGGCGAGTCGAGTCGAATGCACCGTATTCGTATTCTTATTCTTGATTCGAGTTTACACTTGCATTGCCGATTGCCACTGCTCCACTCGCCGGCCACCGCTGTGCGTGTGTGTTATTTGTTTCGTAATATACCATCGCCAACACAGTTAACTGACTATTCGTGCACTTTATACGCATTGTAATAAGGGTCACGAATGGTTAGTCACCCGTTTTGGCGTATTATGTAACCTATGGGTAATCAAGTCTATTATCTTCGCTGCAGCTAAAATTTAATATGAAAGTTAAATAAAAATAGAACAGAAAGAAACTCATACATACATACATAAAATCACGCCTGTTTCCCATAGGGGTAGGCAGAGATCACGGATCGCCATTTGCTACGATCCTGACATACTTCTTTTGCTTCCTTCACTTTCATCACATTCCTCATGCATGCTCGTCGATTTAGGGTACTCTTGACCTGGCCCTTTTCCAAAACGTCGCTGATTTGGTCCAGGTACGTGCGCCGAGGTCTTCCCCTTCCAACGGTACCATTCACACTCGCCTCATACACCTGTTTCGTTAATCTTCTTTCATTCATCCTCTCTACATGACCGAACCATCTTAACATACCTACCTTTCTCAATCCTCATCACTACATCTTCTTTCACTCCACATCGCTCTCTTATCACGCTGTTTCGCATTCTATCTTTCAAAGTTACCCCACACATACTTCGCAACGCACGCATTTTACTGCATTCACTCTACTTTGATGTTTCTTCTGCCATACCCAACTTTCACTACCATACATAAGTGTCGGCACTAGTACTCCTCTATGTACAGCAAGTCGTGCCTTTTTAGACACTTTCCGGCTTTCCATAAAGGCGTGGGGCACCATTCACTTTGTTTCCTGCAATCACTCTCCTTTCAATATCCTCCTCATGCTTTCCATCTCTCGTAAACAATGTGTAGAAAGAAACTATTGAAAAAATATATATTAAGATAACGAATATGTTTGTCAGTCTTTAAATTCTTTAAAATAAAAATCGTCTATTTCAGACATACCTAGTCTAGTTTAGTCTCACTAGTTTAGTAACAATAGGACTTTAAAATATTATGTTAGTTTTGGCACACGATTAACCCTAACGCTAAGTAGGTACAAATTATTTTAATATACAAATTATTTAATATAGTAGCTTGTGAAACTTAAAATAAGAACCGTAGCGTTTTTCTTGCGTAGATACACTACCTAAAGAATTATTATAAAACAGTGTACATATCAAAAAAAATATTAAATTTCTCTTATTCACTTTTACGCATTAAATATACTTACTTTCTCTTTCAAACCTTGCTCGAGCGCCGACGCGACGGCGCGGCCCGAACTGACCCGAGGTGTGCCGACGGTGACCGGCGAATACGAATCAAAACAAAATGAATATTCGTATTGAGTCGAGTTTCGGTTTCGAGTTGGCGAATCGCTGACTCACGACCTCGCGTGCACTCGCATTCGCATAACTCGCATTTGTTATCCGCATTCTAGTAGTTAGGTAGGTAAGCGAGTTGATTCGAGTTGCGAATGAACTCGATTCAAATCAACTCGTTTAGAATCTGATTCGAGATATTCGAATCAGCCAACTCGACTCGCCCATCGCTACTATGAAGTCTCTAAGCGTCACTGCGAACTTATGAAAAGTAAGCACACTCTGGAGAAAAGCCATTCACGGTGCACGGCTTTTCTCCAGTGTGTGTTGTCAGTACTTGTCACCTGCAATCTCAGCCTGCAATACATTGTGTGTGTTGTGGTTGTGAATGTTGAATTTGACAGAGGAGAAACTTAAATAAATAAAATAAATAAATAAAATAAATAAATAAATAAAAATAATAAAAATAAAAAAAAATCACTTTATTTCAGGCAACTTAGTGGCTCATAACAGTGGTAGTAAATATAAAATAAAATTAAAGAACACAAACAATAAAAAGAATAAAAATCTAAAAAACAAAACAAAAATCTTATGTACTTAACTATAACCTACTTAAAAACTATTGAAAATTAAAATTAGCCTAACCAATGCCACTGGGGACGTGTCTATCACAACAGTGACGAATATAGAAACAATCTACCCTACTCACAATCATGGTCAGGACGGTGTTGGTGCTAGCCCGCAGTCTGCGCACCAGGGACGCGCAACGTTTACGCATGGTGCTATGAAAACAGTTTGCGCGTTTCTGCAAACATTCCCGAAGCGCTACAGTAGCGAGGCAGCCTCAACATCGCCCTGAACGCATTATTATACTGGACTCGGAGGGTACTGTACGCAGCTTTTGTATACTTCGCCCACAGGCTGCACATATAAAGAGATGTACAGTAGGCTCTTAACAGCGTGATCTTTACTTCTGGAGAGCTACGTGCAAACCTGCGGGCTATCATGTTCCCTCTAACGGACAGGGCCCTCCGCTCTCGCTCTATGTCTTCATTGTCTTTGAGGTCGGTTGTAAGTATGTGGCCCAAGTACTTGAACTTGTTCACCCGCTCAAGTGAAAAGTAAATGGGTTAAGAAAAAGTTTGATTATGAGTAGTTTGATTCTGTATTAAGAAGGTGCTGGGATTGGTTTTGGGAGGTTAAAATAGAGATTCCGATCGAGCTGTCGTTTTTTGAACTTAAGAATGGAGCGTTTGATGTGGCAGATGAACATATTATGGAAATTCATGAGAATATTGCAAGAGACAAGTGTTAATTCATATTTTAGCAATAATTTCATGAATCCTAAGATCTGTTCTGTTCAGCTGAGGATGATTAAGAAAAACCCGGAGAAAAGCTTAGAAGCTGAGTTCAAGGCTTTAAAACTCAGCCCGTTGAAGTTTACAGACAGAACCACCGAGAACTCCCATCACCAAACCACTTAAACCACCGCAGATTGCAAAAAAATATATTGTCAAACATGAGGAATTGCCCAAGAAATGTAAGGTGATCAAATTAAACTTGGATGAAGATAGCGAGAGAGAAGTCAGATTATCCAGTAACTCCCAGTTTAAGTTTCCAAGGAACATCAATCACTAAGACCAAACCATCTGTGATTATCACACTTTTTTCTTTCCACCATTACAATATATTTATTACTGTATTATAAAAATAAACCTAGTTATGGAAATATTATTTATATGTGAAAATAAATTGGTACATATGACTCGTTGGCATTTTTTCTCCCATCGAGTCACTGTTACTCATTGCAACTTTTTTTTATAGAAGAGTTCCCAACGAGTCACACTGTGACCGGATCTGGTGTGGCTCGTTGGGAACCCACCCTTTGCGGGAAATAAAGACTCTTTATTTTCATATAATGTTAGCTTTGATGTTATTGAGATTTTAATGTGTTTGTTTAAGATAATAATAAATAATGTTAATTTCGTATAAATGAAAGGACTGATTAAACTATTGGCTTTTGATTTTTGTCCCACTCCGAAGATATAGCTGCAAGGTCTCAGAAACATAATACATATATTATGGTTTTGACTTTGACTTTAGAGTAATGGCACAGACTTTGATTGGGAGTATAATCAAAGGGCACAGAATTATAAAAGTAGGAATGGAGAGATTTTAGAGGCATAATCCTATCCTAATAATATTATAAATGCGAAAGTTTGTGAGGATGTTAGTTATGAGGATGTATGTTTGTGTCTCAATCACGCCGTAACGACTGAACGCATTTGAATGAAACTTGGAATGTACATAGTACCTATGTGCATGTACTGTAATAACATTGGCTACTTTTCGTCCGGATACTACGTGAGCGAAGCCGCGGGCGAAAGCTAGTTCAATAAATTAATTAAGGGTTTTTCCGTCTTCGACTTTGGCAAAACCTTAGAAGAAAACTGAATGACGTCATTCTGAGAGTAGGTAAGGATCAAAGAGGTAAGGTACCTAGTTGTTAATGTCATGTCAAAGTAAGGTCTATTTTATACATACAATTATAAAACGCCCGTACCCCTAATGCATCTATGCTCGATGCCATAATGGGATGTGCAGAGCCACAAGTAAACATAAGAAAACTTGCAGCCACTACTACTATTCTGATTTAAACTCCTAAGATGGATATGGTGAACCATGGTGACAGGTGATCAGCCGATCGCCGATCATTTTGGAGATTTGGAGAAGATACAATACTACCTAGGTACCTACCTATATTTTGTAGGAGACAAGAAAAACCTGTTTAAAAAAAAAAAAACAAGGAGATACCTGCCTAGTTAGGTAGGTACCTACTAAGCTTATCGGTTACACCTACACGACACTTGACCATTATTCCGATAGGCTGGCTGACTATTCGCTCAATCGTACTCGAATCGAGGTACAGTGTAGACTGTCTGTCCATTACATTCAATAAATTTATAAAGTAAAATCAAGAATGAGGTTCAACGACCTCGGTGCCACTGGACTTAAAGTATCTCACATCAGTCTCGGGGGAGCGGCTTTTAGCAGCATTTACGGGTTTGTTTAGCTTTTTTATTGCATTTCTACCTACTAATTTATTGAAATTACTTGCAGTGCAGCGTCCTTCCTGCTGACACGCTACCACAGAATAAAATAATAGTGTTTGAAACGATGCCGCGCCGGCCGCTCTGCGTTCTGTGTAGTGTCGATAATCTAAAGCATAGATCGATAGAACACTATTACTCATATTCATATCGATCTAAAGTTTGTACCCACATACCTACCTACCTACGTATAATACCATTCGAGACAAAACAACTTAGTTGGTACTAGCAGTAGGTACCTACTTGGTATATAAATAGGTAGGTACCTATAATACCTAGACCTACTAAGACCCAAAACACATAGAGAGAAAGTAGGTACCTACCTATTAGACCTGCTAGTACCTCCTAGATTTGCAAATACCTACTGTTGTCTGTTAGTTGTGAGCAAAAATATTTGCTTTTTATTTATTTATTTATTCTGTGCTTAGGATACCTAGTTAAATACTAGATGGCTCTCCAAAAATGGAAACTTTTTTAGAGAACAACTTTTTGGAATCTGTCTTTTTTTCAGTCCTCTTCATCTGGTTTTGCTTGTTTCCTCAGAGAGTATGACGAGGAAAGGTGCTTGGAGCTGATGCGTGAGACTCTAAGATGTGGTGTCAACTACATGGAGACGTCTCCGTGGTATGGCCAAGGGAGCTCAGAACGGACTATGGGGAAGGTTAGTGATTAGGACCTAACCTACACCTACCTATGTCCTGAATCTGATATATCTTTAGGATAGTACCTCTGTATCGTAGACTCTTAATAGATCAAAGACCATGACGGTCGTATCAATAGAACGAAAGGAGTCTCTTCCTTCATTAATAATAATAATATATCCCAAAATATCCCAAAACAACTTTTTCAGTCACTCGCACTACTCGACTTGCCCAAACATACATTTGCATTGCTACAAAAAGCTGTTATTCTAAACACTTGTAGAATTGTCCGTAAATTTTTGCAAACTGACCTATCGACTGATATACCACCATCTAGTACCCAAAACCGACCTAACAGCCTTAACGATGCGCACTTGGCCTAGGCCCGTGCTCATAGTTTTTAAGCCGGCTCTCATGAGCCGAGATTACGAAAGTTTGCCCAATATAATAATAATAATAATAAATTAATTATCCAATGGTTACAAAAATATCAAATTAAAACTATTACTTAAACTATTTTTAGATTTAGATTATAATATAATATTATATATGTATGTAATAGATAATATGTAATAAATGTGTAATGCAATGTGTCTGAGACCATGATAGATTTTGATCAATAATCACCCATAATACTTGAGATAGGATACTTTATTTATGGTTGGACGGTTACAATTTTCGTGAATTTGTAAAATGTACCTAGTCACTTGCAGGTTAGGTATGATTGTAAATAGAGTAGGTACATGAAAAACGTTTTTACGGTATTTAATGTAAGTAAGTAAATAACTTTTAAGCCATTTAGCAACAGTAGTTAGGTAATCCTGTTTCGGCATCCACATGGACCTTATTCCAGGTTTTATTGGAGAACACGTCAATCGCAGTATCATCTGCATATGAAATAATGCTGGCTGGCATTAACCAGTTGCACTTGCAGAGCTCATTGATATATATTAAAAATAAGGTAGCTCCCAAAACGCTGCCTTGAGGCATACCGTACGTAATATTTAATTCACTACTGATATACTGTCCAATTTTGACCTTTTGTGTTCTATTACTTAGGTATTCCTTGAGTAATGACAGAGGTTTGTCTCTTATGCCTACGCTTTTCAATTTTTTTATAAGAGTCTGTACCTACTGTGTACTGTAGTATAACACATACTGTGTCAAAGGCTTTTTTTAAATCAAGATACACAGCTAGGCATTTGTTCCCACCATCTGTTTATTTTCAGGCGTTAAAAGGTGTCCCCAGGGAATCATATTTCATCGGAAGTAAAGTGGGCCGTTACGAACTTACCGCGGACAAGATGTTTGACTTCACAGCTGAGAGGACGGAAGCAGCTGTTGACCAAACTCTGCGCCGCCTGGGGTTGGACTATGTCGATATTATCCAGGTATTCGATCAAATAATACCGCACAGACTGTAGGTTGCCTGGAATTCTTACACTTAGATTTCTTGTGTCATGGGTACCTAGGTATGATAAGTTTGTAGGTACCTCACTTCGAACACCATTACTTCTAGCGGAGAGTACCTAACCTAGGTGCCTAGGTACTTGTTGAGATAAATTCTTATTCAGGTCCACGACTGCACATTTGCTCCTGACTCTATAGTCCTCAAGGAGACTCTACCAGCGTTGGCTCACGCGGTGCGTGACGGCAAAGCCAGGTACATCGGCCTAGCTGATTATGACATCGGGCTGATGAAGGAAATAATCGAGGAGTCGGAGGTCAAAATTTCCACGGTTCTCTCGTACTCCAAGGCCACGATAATTGATAATCGGTTGCAGAATTACACGGGATTTTTCAAGGTAAGATCTTCAACGCTAGAAGAATAAATAAATAAAAGGAGGAGTTGAAAATGCAATTCCATGACTTAATAAATTCTTGCCGAGCAATACTTAATGCTACTACCAATATATCTAACAAGACTAGTCAGAGCTAGCAAGAATACCTACTCCTACCTACTTGCTTTTGCAGTGCAGTATTTCGGGAGACACCTCTTTATCACTACCACGGCTCTCAACCCAATTTACTTAATAGGTAGGTTAGGTACCTAACCTATATATTTTTATATCAAATCATAGTCACATATAAGTTGTAGGTAGGTATAAGTACATAGACAGAATAATGTCATGCACTGAATTTCATCTCCGGCGGGGGTACCTATTAAGTAGGTACCTACGTCATCTTACAGGTTAGGTATCCTAGTTTGGGTAGGTGTCTATATTTTTCTACTAGAAGTAAAGTACCTACATCAGAAATTACAGTAAGGTAGGGTTAGTTTTACTAGGGTTAGTTTTAAAACTAACCCCACCTTACTGTAATTTCTGATGTAGGTACCTAGTTACTATTAGATTAGGTGACGTCTGCGAACAAATTAACTTATCTCTATCTAAATGTTTGTCACAAATAAGTATACCTAGTAATGCTGCTCTCTGCACTTTAAATAATATTGACATAGTGTCTGCTTTGAGTCGACACGATCGCAAATCCGATAAATCAACAAACCCTTAGGTACGTTCCTGAAATTC
Source organism: Scotopteryx bipunctaria (assembly GCA_949320045.1). Lineage (NCBI taxonomy): Eukaryota > Metazoa > Arthropoda > Insecta > Lepidoptera > Geometridae > Scotopteryx > Scotopteryx bipunctaria. The sequence goes on from OX439440.1 coordinate 5,384,227, forward strand.
GCTAGAACAGTCTGTTTCATCTGAATTAATAATCTTAGCACCTGCATAGAGCTGCGCAAAACTATTGTCAATAACTTGATTTGCTGATTAGTTATTGGATAGGTAACTTGGACTAAGTAGTCTGTTTCCTATAACTGCAACATTAACCTACTATAGGTATATATGGAGTAGGTTTCTATTTTAAAAAGATACCCTGCAATCTTAAGTAGGTAACCTTTTTGGGCCTGGGTGAAACAAAATGTGGATGGTTTAGAAGACATTTCCTACAATTATTTGAATGATCTTGATCTTGGGTCTGTTGGTATTGGTATTTGATCATAATACGCTGAAGACCAATTCAACATGAATTACTATCTTAATTTGCTTCAGAGCAAGGGCATAGGAATCATAAACGCAGCGGCCACTGGCATGGGCCTGCTCTGCAACCAGGGTCCGCAGCCGTGGCACCCTGCTAGCCAGGAGATCAAGGATATCTGCAGACAGGCCTCTGAGTACTGCAAGGTATGTTATTAACAAAATAAACTCTTTTACAATGTAAAGAATTTGCAATCATAGAACTGTGCCATATGTACCAATGGGAAACATTGTTATAGTTTTCAGTCGTTCATGTACGTATGTTCGTATGAGTTAGTGGCCAACTCTAGTGACGGAGTTTTTAGGCCGCCTAAATGCCTCATTATTGTTTTCAGTCGTTCATTAGATGGCGGAATGCTCGTATTTTCATCTGCAAATCGGCCTTCCATTCAAAAGTACCAACCCTACCAGACCTATGCAAGCAGAAGATTAACTTTTACTTTTCTATTACATGGATATAGGTAACTTTGCCGGTAGGTACTCCGAGGCGTAGAACAGTCATCAAATTTTTGCCAATAAGAGATATGGATAAAGTCGTGGGTAGTAATTGGATTAAATTATCACAGGACCATATACGTTGACAACCTTTCTATTCTCAGAGAGCATGGTCAGGAAGTCAGACAAATCTTTCAGGAGCAGAAGGTGGAGCTGGCGCGCCTAGCAACTTGGTTCACGCTCACCCAGCCAGGCATCGACACAAACATCTGTGGCTTTTGCAACGTGGAGCAGCTCAGAGACACAATAGACGTGCTGGAGAATGGACTCAATGATCACGAAAAGAAAGTCTTAGATGAAGTTCAGATGAGGTTCAGATTTTCAAAATCAGTATATTGTCTTCTGATTAGAACTCAAGTTAAAGCTGGACAGGTTAGGTCTAAGGGCGATCTCGTTCTAGAGACATGCCTATTTGCAGTAAGGAAAATAGTGATGCCTTTTAAAAAAAAATTAAAGCGCATACGAACCCCTCAGAATAAAACCATTACAAATCGCCGTGCACAAAATGAGACATAACTACTCGCAACGATACATGAGTGAGATGCACCTGTGTGTGATATTTTTAGTCTTTGGGGTTTGCAGTTAGCACTCGTTTCGCTGTCACTCCCGTGACTACCCAGCTTTACAATCGTCAGTATAAATGATCAGAGAAACTGAATTTTTTGAAGATATATTTTCCTTCTTTTTTCCTTGCATCAACTGCCATGCGCAACAGTAACTCGCGAACAAACTTTTTCCAACGATATAAAATCATTAGCGCGACCTATAACTACCTACTTCTTTGTATAAAAATAATAATGTGATCGTTATTTTCAGGTTTTTCAATAAGGAGCCTTTACATTGGGACAATGTAGAGTTACCAGCTTATCTTAAAGAAAATACAAAAATCTTAAACGAAAAGGTGGGTAGCTCTCTTGAATAGGGTTGCTATCCGTCCGGGTTTCCCCGGATTTGTATATAGTTTTTATATTTATATGTAGTCCGGGTTTCAAAATTTAAAGTCTTGAGCCATCTTGTTAGTTACCTACATTTAAAATGATGATAACAGATGACTAAATTTAATTTTAAGGTCTGAAAATAAATAAAAAGGCGATTTGTGACATTTTCAACTGATTTTTATTAAACTGAGAAAAAACCCGTTGACATGTCCGGGTTCTGGGCTTCAAAATCCGGGGTTTTCACGCGTTTTGTCCTGGTTGTCAAATTTTAGAGACGGCAACCCTACTAGGTACATAGGTAGGTACATACATGCATTACTACTGGTACCTATCAGTAATTTTCAGCTTGGTGGCAGTACGTTCAATCAAGCAAAAAAATGTAAAATGAAACGACTCTTCTATGAGGACCCCCTTACTTTTTTATTATTTTTGTACAAATCAGTAAATGTTAGATCGTTTGAAAATAAATTAGGAATCTATACAAAAAAATGTGCAAAAAGTCACTGGACCCGTCCAAGCATAGACCGCGCCTAGCGTTGCTTAACTTCGATGGTCGATTACGAAAGTTTAAAATAAAAACCTTGTATGGGTTCCTATTTATTTTATTATTTGTTAAAAATGTGTCATTAACGAACACTAATAAATAACGTACCTACCTACCTTACTACTAGCCTTTACATTCGATCTTGATAAACTGAAAACCTACTACAAACTAAAATACTATTAAGGCCTTTTACCATCTATAGATGATTTATATAGCGTCAGGAGGCAACTTTTACCTTCACTAACGGGACGCTGTAGTGCCCGAGACGAATTAAGATGGAGTAGGTTTGCCCAGCACCTATTCCATCCTCTTAGCTTAGTCGGCCTTGTCCACAGGAAAAGACATAGTCAATACGTGCGGAGCTGACTAAGTAAGCCGCGGGTTTTCTCACGATGTTTTCCTTCATCGTTTGAGAGTATTAGTATAGCGCACATAAATTTTTCGCACAGAAAAATTCATTGGTACACGACTGGATTTGAACCTACGGCCTTAGGATCGGAAGGCGGGGTCACTACCAACTAGACCGCCAGTGCTCTGCTGAAAACTAAAATATAGGTACGTAGGTACTACACCTAAAATAAAAAAAATATTTATTCTTAAATTAGTTTTATTTTAGATATTTCAAACGTGGAATGTTAACTTTTACAACATAAAATGAGATTTCACACCTTAAGCCTACAAAATAACTATGCCACAAAAATTTCAATAAAAACTTGAAGGCTAATACTTAAAATGCTCGATGTACTTAATATAGCTAGAGTAGCTATGGGTTCATAAAAATTGTTTACACTTATAGCCAATCTATATCTCCTCTAGAATACAGAAAAATATTTGAATATCATCCACTAACAAACAGTTTAAAATTATTAAAACTTATTTATTATTTATTCATAGCAAAAAGTTATCAATGAAAAGCAAGAACTGGGTAAATAAAAACATAAGCCGGTAAAATCATAGGCCGCTCCCGGCGCGTTTTGTCACGATTTGTTAGGCCTTTGATTTCAGATTTGATCTGGTAGACACCCTTATACGTGATATGTTAGCAATTCAAACTTGTTCAGAAATTATGTTCAAAGTTTCCATATTTATCTGTGTGAAATGTCCACAATTTTGTTTATTAATCTTTATTTGCATTGAATATCTGATACAATACTTTGTAAATGAACATAAGACCACCATTCATGCCATAAAACGCTAAAACGAAAAATGTAACACATTGCAATCTTAATTCACTCACGTCATTAATTCTGATACCAAATAACATTAAGTACTTAACTATAGGAAATCATACGAAAATAAAATATATATTCAAAAGTTTTTAAAATAAAATAAATGAGAAATATACTCATTTATGAATCACACTCAATATTTTAATTACAACTTAATATTTTTAAACAACCATTGGACAGTACAATTTTAAAAACTATTCTTAGATAATTTTGTTTCTAATTCGATTGATATTCGCACCATCCACGTTCTTTGGTAACATTTTATTATTGCATTTTTGACTTAGATACATAAATATATTAATTGACATAACATACGATTAACACATATTTAATTACAAAAGAAATAAGATTATTTACGAAGACCTTACATAGCACAACGAAAGGTACACCTTGTACGTAACAAATGAGACTAGAACAGTTTAGTTTGAAAAGTATGTACCTAAACCTATTAGGTACATTGTTTCCAAACTAAACTGTTTCAAATATATCGCGCCACTTAAGATAAACCACGGAGAAAACTTTGAACGTGAATTGAATAGATTTTCCTATTGTATTATTCAGATGTCATATCCGCAGCCCGACTTCACCGACAGCTAGGCATAAGCCTCCCTCTGCTTGTGCCTTCCATCAAGATCCTGTGCTAGTCTCATCTACAAGTCGGATGCCGCGCTATATGGCTCTATGTGCAACTCTCATGTTATGTTTATTTAACGAAAAAGTAAAAATAAACATCAAAAACAATAAATAGGTAGTACACAATATTAAGCAAAAAATATCAAAGTTCAAACTTTTTCCCCGTGATTCTTCTTACGCTATTCGGACTATAATTAAACAATACCTATTAAATTATTATGCCGCATATTGGCATGCTAAACATTTTATTGCATCAATTACACTTCATTCTATAATTAAAAACAGCGAACTAAATATTATATTGCATCAGATTTCCTTCCTTATAATATTCATAATAAAACTTACATCTAAATAAAATTTATTTTATACTAGCTGCCGCCCGCGGCTTCGCTCGCGTTGTATCCGGATAAAAAGTAGCCTATATGTTATTCCAGCACACTTATTATGTATATATTTCAAGTTTTTCAATTAGATTCAAATTCCAATTATAAAAAAGCTTACTATAAAATAGTCGATTATATAGAAGACAAAAATGCTTGGGACTGAATAATGCTCCAACTCCTTTTATAAACATGATTGATCTTATATATATTATATAATGATTGTGATGTATATGATAGTAAAGGAATCATTTAAAAAAAAAATAGCCAAGCATGGTTTCTTACCTGTATCTTCCACGCTTGGTCGCGTTACGAATAGTTGTAAATGCAACGTAGATTTAAGACGTGTGAAAGTGATCCCAGTGTTTTTAAGGAATAACAATTTTTGGCTTTGACTTTGAAATCTGTTCAGCCGTTTAGGCGTGATTAAGGCACAAACATCCTCACAAACTCTCGCATTTATAATATAAGTAGGAAGTAGAATTTGTTTGAGTTCACGCCTAATAATTTAGTTTAAATACATTTGTACACGAGTGCTTAAAAATATAAGGTGCAATTTAAACTTTAAAACTATGAGATAAACATACTTTACTTTGACTGAGCAAATTATTTATAATTTAAGCCATATAAACTAACGACTATATTCTGAGATAGAAATATCATGAAATATATACTTATTTTTAATACTTATATTAATAGGTAACTCAATATCGACATCAAACATCGCAAATGCGCATGTATCTGCGATTTTTTTAACATGTTAGGTCCCATAAGAGTATAGTTTATAGATAAATTTGCAACACGGAAACCCTGTGCTGCTCGAGATATTAAGAATAGAAAAAAGATGGCGTTCTTGTGAACGAAAGTCACAACTACGAAATAAATTAAAATAAAGAAGACCAGGCAGTAAAGTCTTCGTCACTATCGCCTACCCAAAAGAGGAAACTAGGTATACAACAAAAACCAATCATGGATATTTTACTGAGGATTCAAGTTGCACAGCTCCATATCACTGCATTTTCACTAAAGATACTGTTTGTGTAGGAATGCAAAATTTCAGCTCAAACTCGTTTGGGGCAGAACACTTTACAGTTTTAAAGTTAGTTACAAAATTTGACAACAGACCGACAAACATGACTGTTAAAAAATAACAGCAAGCAAAGCAACTTACATTTCTAGACAATCTATTATTTTGTTATAGTTTGTTCTTAACAGAGTATAAATTTTGTGCGTATAACATTATTGTTGTGAGTTCTATGTACTTTTTTTATTTTGAACGCGTAGGTAACTAGCTATCGCGCGCGACTTTTTCCGCGGCGTACCGGATAAAATAGCCTCATTCTAAATGATAATCAATCTTTGAATCAGGAGTGGCTGCAAGTTTTCTTATGGTTACTTATGGCTCTATCCACCCCATTAGGGATACGGTCGTGATAATATGTATGCAATTACAATCAATGATTCATGATAATACCGTTATGGCGTGAACAACTGAACAAACACAAATACATAGCATATACAATACTCAAGACAATTTTAACACGGATAATGCAGTGACATTATTCTGCAGACAGCCCAAAAATGATCTTATGATAATGAAAAAAAAGTTGACTAATGAGCACATATTTTGCATAATTTCTGAACTGACACTAGGATTCCCTGTTTCTTAGGTATTTGAAAGAATTGTACCATGGTAGCAGAGCCGCTAGAAATATTACTCCCGCCACGGGAATCGAATCCAAGTCTCTCAAGCTGGACACTCGCCCGCAACGTTACCGATGTCGTCAGTATTTGTTAGTGTTTTTTATACATACGTACATATTATCACGCCCGCATCCCTAAAGGGGTGAGCAGAGCCAAAACATTTATTTATTTATATAATTTAGTGACACCAGCATTATGTACCTACAGCAATTCATTAATAAAAAAAATTAGCTTTAATCTAAACATGTCAAGTGTCATAAGAAATAAAGGAGACAGACAGCGCGCTACGAGTATAACGGGTTAGAGCTAGTTACAGAATATAAAACAATAAAATCAAGTAAACATTTACAAAATCTGAAAAATTATAAATGTCACAAACATAAAAACTAAAAATAATTAAATAATACTAAAAGATATGAAACATAAGAAAACTTGCAGCCACTCCTGATTTAAAGTCCCAAGATGGGATATGGTGTATTTAAATCGGGCATAAGACAAAAGCTAAATAAAACAGTACCTAACAATATATTTAAGTTTAACATTGTATTATACCGATCATTTTCCGGTTTTAGACCAACGTGTTTTAAGCAATACCATAACTGAGATTAATAATACTAATGAACTAAACTCCAATGGTCACTTCCATAGCTTAATATTTTGGCGAAACTATGTAGGTACTCAAATCCGATCATCGTCACAAACTCTCGTATTTATACTATTAGTAGGATTTTTCAAAATATTCGTAAACTCAGTAGGCTGTCACGCATTATTACAACTATACCAAATATAAACTACAATTTATTAAACTATCTAAATCACATGGGTTTTCACATTAAATTTTTAATTTATGGCGTGTACAACACTAATCTAATAAAATCAATTATTTTATGTTTGAGAAATGTGATGTAAAATAATGTAAAAATATCACTTTCCACCTTCCAAATATCACTTTGTTAACTTTGCAATGAGGAAAAATTATAATAAAAATAGTTCACATACGGCCTCTAGATGGCGTAACGATAGGCCAGAAACTTGGATCAACTTTGACAGGAATGTGTTTCTATTTGGTATAAAAGGGAAGTACCTGTAAGCATAATGCGAGGACTAGTTGCCACAAAACATTTTTGCTCGGTGTCGCGCCCTCTGCGCTCAGCAAAGCCCGGCAACGCTGCCAGCGGTCATCTGAGACCCACAGCATTTATATTCGTCCGAAAAAAAATGCGAGTGACATGATACGCAAGTAACTACGTTACGTTTTTTTCGTGTCTTCTGGCAAAAAATGTATGGTGTTTTCCACAGACAACGTTACTAATTAATGATCTGTCTTCTGTTAGTATAATATTGGAATCGGCATTAAGAATACGCCTGATAGACAAGTTCAACAAAGTCTGAAGTTGAGTGAATTAACATCACTTCAGTCTTCGTTTATTAGATTAACAAAATCTAACGTGTTTATTCACTAGTTAGTGCCCATAGTACTAATTATTATAATTAATAGTAAATTTATATAAAATAACTCCTTCCTACTTTGTCTTTTACATTTGATTGATTTGGTAAATAGTTTAATCTACGGCAAAAAACTTATCTGCATTCTTATATCTAGTATTCAGACATAAATTCAACATTGGGGCAACGTTCATTCGTATATATAAAAAAAACATAAAACCGACAAGCATATTACGATAAAACAAATATAATACAGCTCGATAAGGACTTTACGAGCAAAATGTTTAAAGTACTATTGTATTTTTTATTATTATTTTGAGTAATAGGTTAGCGTGGTATCGGCATGAGAAAGTTGAGTGTTGTTACAAGGCGAGTAATGAAAATAATTAATGTGGAAAGATACTCTGCCAGAGGAAGACCAAATTAAAGACGGATGGGTTGTGTGAAAGACAGGCGTGTGATATGAGTGAGTACTGAGATAAAGAGCGATAGAAGAAGATGGATGAGTGAAACATGTTTTGCCGGTCTAACCCAGGAGTCACTGCTCTTGTCACATCTCTGGGACAAGAGCAGGAAAATCACGATGATGTATTTTATTATTTTGGTACAGTATGAATTTGAATAAAAAATATTTCACATTATAAAGGCCTCATAGGGGCTTATAAGTTATACTTTTTAGCAATTTACGTGAATAGGTATTATCACTCTTAACCGGAAAACTGTAAAGCCGTACTCATGTGGAATTTATAATATTTCAATTCGTAATATACCTACAAAATAGTAATTAATATCGATGATAGACGTGCTATTCAGATTCGCTAGAAACTGAGATTCTGAGATGTTACATAAGGCCAAGAAAGGAACATTAATATCATTGAATTTCAACTTAACAAACAACGTGTAAATAAAAAACGCAGTACCCAATTTGTTCAGAAAATATTCAGCAAAAAAAGGTGACGTTAGATCTAGAACACTAAGAGAAATGTACAGCAAAAGATTGCACAATCCAATGCACAAATTAAAAATGACTCAGAAAAAGTACTATTTTATGACAATAAAAATATTTAATAATCTACCAGAGGACTAAAAGAATCTATCAGGAAATTTATTTAATATCCAAATTGAAAAAATGGCTTCTGAGTAAGTGTTATTATTCCTTGAATCAATATTTTAATTATAGTGACAGAGATGACTTCGAATATTTTAATTAAATTTATTAATAATATTGTATGTAGAGTTTGCTTACAAATTGTCTGGAATACGTGAAAGTGACGAACGACCTAGGTTTAAGCCACCTGTCTCACCCCGAATAAAATAAAATGTTATCTTTATATTAGTTTTCGTTCTCACCTTGTCACGTGACAACCTTTTAGCTTATACAATACCAAGGTACCTTTTGCAGTTAGATTAAAATTATGTTAAAGGTTTAGGTGGCATATATTTGCCGATTTTTATGAAGAGAAGTCAGGTTTTGCGTGATTTCATTTACACGTCGTTCGCAGCCTACTGTAGTCCAGTCACAGCATCGTAACTCTTTTTATTTCTAGTAATCTGCGGTTTCGTACCAATATCAGGGTAAATACTGGCCATACCTAAACTCGTGATTTCCCTGAGCAAGTTTATGAAGCTTTCGTATTTGGAGAATTTTTCAAGTTTATCAAAGTTGATTCGTATTGTTGGTTTCTTGAACTTGGCCGTTTTTGTGTGCCATACGAAGACTTTTGAGCAGTTGTCAGCTAGGGGTTCAATGTCCTCGACGCTGACCCCGAGGCTGATAAGGAATCTGTCTTCTTCGAGGCCAGCGATGAAGGGCATTGTTACCGAGGGCTTTAAGAGTTCTACGTTCACTGCGAATCCGGCCATATCGACCGGAAATGTCCTGGCGCCTGGCCAAGAGTCGAAGAACGCGACCACCTGAAACGTTAAAACGATTTTGTGAGCTATTTAACCCGGCCATATCACACTGCAGACAGAACCTGTGTATATGGAGAATGAGGGACCCTTCAATAATTCAATCTATCGACTCAGAATCAGTCTATGGCCCACCTAATTTGTGACCTTGGGCAAAACCTTGTGTCCTTTTTGCAAAAACACCTGCACAAGATATGACTATGCCAATGCTGTGGAACTGGCTTCTATAATAATATAAAATTAACCATTGACACTAGAGAAGAACCTAGTGACAAATCATACATAGTGCACATAGATTTTCCGAACCGAAAAACCCATTGGAGCACGACCGGAATTAAACCCGCGACCGATCAGTTCCCGGCTATGTCAGTTCCACACGTATCTTTCCAATTGACAAGGGTGACTAAGCTAAGATGATAGTGTAGGAGCTCGAACCAGTGTGGTGAAAGGATCAAAGAGGCTCCTCTCGTGTGAACTCAAATTATCGAGCTTTCTTTAGATTCCACAACATGCCGGTTCAACATTTTTCGAATAGAAAAAATTTGCTGCACGACCGGATTCAAACCCAGGATCAAAAGGCTACCACTACCACTAGACTACCAGTAGTCTACATTATCAACATACATTATAAACGCTATTAATAATAAATTTCACTACCAATATCGTTTTTGGTACCAGAATACATCGTAAAATAATAACAGAATGCACGGTAAATATCGATTTTGGTACCAGAATACAAACATTGTATGTTTTACGTCACCACACAGCGAGCCAACCAAGGCTACAAAAGATAGATTAGTGTCGCAGTATTTCCAATTCACTAGCAATTATACTACGTCCAGTCTATAATTTATTATTAACACTATTTGTCCACTACTTTGTTCATGTCGTTTTATTTACTAAGAAATAACGCGGCACCCTTTTAGGGGTTTAACGTTTTATTTGTTACTAGCTGCCGCCCGCGGCTTCGCTCGCGTGGTATCCGTACAAAAAATAGCCTATATGTTAATCCAGCACATGTACTATGTATATTCCAAGTTTCATTCAAATCCGTTCAGCCTTTTAGGCGTGATTGAGGCACAAACATCCAAACTCACAAATTTTCACATTTATAATATAGTAGGATTGCATGCATAATATATATTCTATAAGGTCTGTTATTATTCCGAGCCAAACGTAGTGGGCTATAACTTTGCTAATAAGTAACCATAACTCCTTAGTATTAATCTTTGAAATATAGCTGTTTGTTTTGACAATAAATAAATCATACATAAAATCACGCCTGTCTCCCTTAAGGGTAGGCAGAGATCACAGATCTCCATTTGCTACGATCTTGACATACTTCTTTCGCTTCATTCACTCTCATTACATTCCTCATGCATGCTCGCCGGTTTAGGGTACTCTTGACCTGGCCCTATTCCAAAACATCGCTGATTTGTTCCAGGTACGTAACCCGAGGTCTTCCCCTTCCAACACGGTACCATTCACACTCGCCTCATACACCTGTTTCGTTAATCTTCTTTCATTCATCCTCTCTACATAACCGAACCATTTCTTATTGCAGCCCTAGATAAATAAACCTGTCAAGTATCAGTCGAATTTGCACACGACGGGTTTCGTAACATCGTACTTGTACATAAATGTCATGTGTAGGGGCCTTCCCCCTTTTTTATAGCAACAATAGAAATACACACTCTGTGAAAATTCAATCTCTACTTATTACGGTTCATGAGATACAACCTGCTGACAAGACGGTCGGGCGGACAAACGGACGGACAGCGGGGGTTTAGTAATAGGATCTCGTTCGCACCCATCGGGTACGGAACCCTAAAAATAAAACAATTATTATGAAACCAGCTACCGCCCGCGACTTGCCGGAAAAAAGTAATCATTGTTATTCTAGATCACGAACTTAGTGTATTCAAAGTTTCATTCAAATCCTAACATACTTTCGCATTCATATTATGAATTTATAGGATTTGCCAGGTAGTCCTACTAATATTTAAACACGAAAGTTTGTATTGTAAGTATGGATATTTGTTACTCTTTCACGTCTAAACGGCTGAACGGATTTGAATGAAACTTGGAATATACATAGTACATGTACTGGATTAACGGCTATGGCTATTTTTTATCCGGGTACCACGTTAGCGAAGCCGCGGGCAGCAGCTAGTCAAATATATATCAACTTACCTTCCCATCTCTAACGACCGGCGATGACACCCCATACCCGCCGATCAGACCAACAGGAAACATCGAAACCATCTTGGTATTTCGGATCTCATTAAACAGCCTCAGATCGAAGGTGTTATCATCATCTCCGAAGTAAAGGATTCCCTCGCGAACATTCTCTCGTATCCAGTCCAGTGCTGCGCGGCGGTTTGAGACACCCCGAGGAAAGTTGTTGGTTCTGTACACATAGGGCTTGGGGCTTGATATGTGCGTGAACGGAAGGCCTGTCCTTCTGAAATTACAATAGAAAGGCTTTGCTAATCATATAATCATTTTGACACGATATGAATTTTTAAGGGTAGAGACTCATCATCATTTTCCTGCCCTTATCCCACTAGGTGGGGTCGGCACACCATTTTTCCATTTTAAGGGTAGAACTAAGGCGACTATTTCATGTACAGCTCAGATGGTTGGAGCACGACCGCGGTAAAGCCGATGTCGCGGGTTCAAGTCCCGGCTGATGAAGAATTTTTCGAATTAACATATTTTAAAAGAAATTGGGACAGTTCATTTAAATGTCAATAAGTAAAGTTTTGCTTCCAGCTTAGTATATTTAGTCTAAGACTCCAGCAGTTTGAAGATTGTGTATATTTATTACAATCAGTTTCTATCAACCGGATGTGAAATAGCTTTTGACGGCTTTGCTTTAGATATAGCCGTAATTAGTAACGGTTTCAATTAGAAACTGATTACATCAAAGTCACATGATCACCCCCAAAGTATTCAATTCAATACATACATATTATCACGTATCCCTAATGGGGTGGGCAGATCCACAAGTAAATATAAGAAAACCTGCAGCCACTTCTGATTCAATGTCCTAAGATGGATTTGGTGAACTATGGTGACAGGTGATCAGCACATCGCCTATATAGGTGATCCATCATGTTGCGGAGGATACTATCAATTCAATAACTACTAAAAACAGCTGCATCCTTCTAGACCCTTATGAAAATGGAATGTGTAATCAAGGCTTTTATGAGCGCATATACTTAGCTGATCTAATAACGACTATACAAACAAAATGACCTCTTATTGAAACACCATAGTTCCATTAAAGTCAATAATTATGATGATAATTATAAACGAAAATATTTATAGAGCTGTAGATGTAAGATTATTATAGAATTCTGCAGAGAATCAATGCTGTAACACAAAAATTGTATATGTGACCTAAAGACTTTAATTAGCGTTAAAACAAAACCGATAAGATAAGGTTCTAAAAAATAGGATTTAATTTATTTTGACTCTAATATAAAATAATTACATATTTTATACAAGACGCTGCCTGCGCCTTCGCTCGCCTGAAACCGGATAAAAAGTAGTGTATGTCACTCTTCAGCCCTTAAACTATATCTATAAAAATTATTTTAAGTCATTGTTCTTTTACTGTCTGAAGGACAAACCAACAAACATACAAACTCATTGAGAGAAAGTCAATCAGTATCATAGAGAATTATACAGCATCACCATCAACCTCATCTACACAACCAACAGCCTCAACATCATCGAGGATACTGGAAGACTACAGCCAACATCCCAAAGTCCTTCTCCGGTACTTCAAGGAGTTGGGCTGGCTGGCGGAGGTTTAGCAGGGGGATAATGCACAATTATACCGCAACGCGGGATGTTAGTGCAGATCTTTGTTCCCCTAACATTAATTAGAATTAGAATTAGAACCCTCAAAAAAGGGTATGATGGGGTGTCGGGTATGACGGTTAAACTAGTACATGATGAAACTTATGATGTAAGATGTAAGAATATATTCTTCTTATGATGTATACTAAGAAAATAATTTTCGAAATTCAACTCTTAGAGAATGCAATGAGAAGGCAAGGTTGGTATAAAAAAAAATACTTTACATTACACTAGAATTAATAAATATAGCTTACCTCAGTATGTTCAACACTTCATCCGAGCAAGCTGGCTCATCATCAGCAATAATCCAATGCAGTCGCGGCACATGCATTAGTGTATGCCCTAGCCTGGTCAACTCCGGCACTTGCTCTGGTCTTGGGTATGTTGGAGTGATGAAATATATCATCTTGGTATCAGTTTTATTGAAGAGATGTGCAGGTTTTCGCCTGTCTATGGGGTTGACAAAGCATAACTTGTTCTTGACTTTTATGGGTGTACCTTTTGCTAAGACCACTGAGCCTGAACTGGAAGGAAATAAATACATTCATAATGTATAAATAGATTTAAGATGATCCTAAACATTTCTACTAAATAAACTATTTTGGCTTTTGACTTTTTGTAGGTATTATGGTCCCAGTTGTGGCTTGTTGTAATATTATGTATCGTTGATAATAAAGGAATCACTTCATACTACAAATAATTTATTTATCAAGATTTTTGCTCACTAAGAATCATTGACAATTATAACTTTGATGAAGACCACCACCATCTCTTATAATACTGTCACAGGAGGTCTAGTGGTAGCGGACCCACCTTCCAATCCTAAGGTCGTGGGTTCAAATCCAGTCATGCACCAGAGTTTTTCGGTTCGAAAAATTCATGTGCGCCATGTTGTAGAACCATGTTGTTTTTGTTGTAGAAAGTTCGAAAACATGTGTGTCAAGTGCATAAAAGGGCGCACGTTAAATCCTTTCACCACACTGGTTCGAAAGAACAAGTGACACAACTAGATAGATAGTAATTAACATTATAATACAGAGAAAGAGCTATACAGACAACATAACAGATTTTGAGCGCTGACTTCCACCTAGCCAGAGTAGTTAGCAAGTAAAAAGTATGTATTTGGAGCAAAACTTGCAAATAACTAAATATTCTTGCGCCAAGAGTTACAAGCCGGTTTCGGTACCTAGGTGTCTAAATATCTAGGCACATAATACCTAATGTTCATGTCGTGAGGCAACACGCGACGCCCTACGACCCAAGGGTGTAATTAGCTAAAAAAACTGAACCAGCCAAGGTCAATAAGTAAAGTAACAACTTATGTACCTACGTGCTAATATCAGGTACTTTGTGCTTACATGCAACCTGCACGAACTTGATTTAAAAAATACATGGTGGATAATTTTTAAAATAAATTATGATTTGTAATACGATTTATAACGAAAGCCGCTTTATCAATAGCATTTACAAAACTATTATAATTACCTCACATATTCCATATTTGCCCAGTAAAACATACACAACAATACACTAACAATTACAAACCCAGCCATAACACAAAACTTTCTCAACTTTACGGCATGCATTCTAAAGGTTCAACTTCTTATTGCTGTCAAGCCTAACGTAGATGTAATTATAAAATCATTTTCTTCAAGAAGTAGTCAGAAAAACTATTTTTCCGAATGATAAATAACACGACACTATCGACACCACCAGGAAGTAGGAACAACATGAAAAAGGGAAAATGCGATCGCGACGTAAGAATTTGAATGACATTATGAAATTTTGACAGCAGGCAAAAAAAAAGGATTTGACATTGACATTTATAAATTTATCGTTTGACAATTGAAGTTGAATATAATAAACTAAAAAAACTTATTATTTCTAAACTACAAGTTTTGAAGTATTTTTAAATAAACTTGTATTGCATCACCATAATTATAATAAACAGCTATCTATTCTCGTTAGAGGCAGGCGTTTAGTTGCATCACCATAATTTTAACGAACAGCTATCTATTCTCGACAAAGGCAGGTTTTATATATATATATATATTGACCGGAAGTTACGTCATAACGCCAACTTCATTTCAGTAGAAACAGATTAAAAAAGAAAGAATGAAAAAATATGGCACCTTATGTGAACGGAAAACAATAATTATTATATTAACGAAAGACTAGGCAGTAAAGTGATACCATAAGCCTCCCCAAAAGAGGAAATTATATAACAACAACCAATAACGTAGGTACCTATTTTAGATCTGAAGTTTTTACAACTACAAATCAGATATGGTAATTTTATTTGTGCGGTACAAGCAGATTTTAGCTATATTTTGTCGGTGACAAAGTATTGGTACTCCGTGCAAACTCGTCTCGCTTCGGTTGACTTCCGGTCGTTGTTGGTATTTGCGCCCAAGTCAAAGGAATAGAGATAGAGTCACGAGCACGAAGTGACCCTCTACACAGCTCTACACTATTCGGCATAGGAACTATAATTATTCGGCTTACTTCGGTCACAGAATAACTATAATCAGGAGAAAATAATTGTTGCCGACATTTGCACAGCGCCTTCCTATAAATACCGTGCGCGCGCTAGGCTCTAACTCACTTTTGCTCCAGACTTCGACAAGGCAACATCGCGTAATATTGTCTGTATTGGTTTATATAAGCTGTTATTTTGTCTAAATTATTTTTGATTGTTATTTTGAGATTACATTGCATGATTTTTGATTTTATTTGAATTAATTAAAGTTGTCAGGTTCTTGCTCTATTTTTTTTTATAATAAAATTATACAAGCCGCTTACTCTATAATATTTTTTTGTTTAGATAATGGTTTTTTTTGGTTGGTTGTGACTAATGATTAAAAGACGCTTGACAAAGGATATGTATAGCTATCCAACGAGGTAACGTCGCCAGCTTTATAAATAAAGACCTTACCTGCCGGTCGGTGATCTGAGCTATGTCTTCTATCTGTAGGCGAACTATAGAAAACTGAGCTCATTTTCATTTTTATTATTATACCGATTACCTTAAAGTTTTTAATGTTATTAGAGTTTGTCTTTGTTATAATAAATAAAAATATATTTTATTTGTTTTATGTCCATAAGCTTTACCTAGCATTTTTGGAGCGCTCGTGGCGTAGCTTGCTTAGGCGTTCTTGATTGATTGTTAAAGTTAAGCAACGATATGCGCGGTCACAAATTGGGATGGGTGACCGCAAGTGGCATTACGAGCTGAGCGTCGTACGCCACGACGACGACATAAACCGGGATCGACTGTTCCCGGCTTATAAGTCGTTAAGCCATGACGGAGGCCTACAAGCGGCCTAAAAACTCCGTCACTAGAGTTGGCCACTAGCTCATCCGAATATACCGACACGTCCTACGTTAAACTAAGTATCTGCAAAAAGCAAATTTTACAGGAGAGCGGTTTTAAGATTCCAATTTCTTTATTTCGTTATTACCTACTCAGTCTTGCGCAGATCTATAGCTTTGAAAATTGGCAAAAGGCTTTTGTTTTGATAGCAGTTTATTTTAATGTGATTTTTTTTCTTCTAAACCCTCTCGTTTTCGGTGCTTTTTGAACCGTCAATGCAGATAAATACTTATACGTTTGAGAAGAAAAAAGTGTGTTGTGATAGGAAAAAAATAATAAAAAAAAATGGTATTGTAGATCTGGGTACGTAGAGCTCAAAAATGCAATAAAAACACTTTGGTGTATCAGGCACATACACTGGTCTACGTAGGACGTGTCGATACATACATACCTAGCTTTACTCTAAGATGCTCTATGCTGTTGTTACAATTCATACAAATCCTAGCTCCTCGCCTCGGACCAATCGCAAAGTAGAGCAAATGTGTAAAGACTATCCTCCTACTAGGCTGACTTTTCCGAGTATATCGCGAGGAATTTTGAACGAGTACGAGTACTGGACTTCGTATAAGCGGGTCTAAATACATAATAACATAATTTTTTTCTGTTTAGTTGTTCAAAATAGAATATAATTTTATAATTTTTAACACAGTACGTATGTATTTCAAATTCTTTTGTAGCCTTAGAAATAAAACTGGCCCAACCATTTTCTTGTTCACAAAAGAAAATGTTACTGAGCATAGCCAACAAAAATTTTAGTTTTTTTTTTAATTCTGCTCTGAAAATTGATTTAATTTGTTTTGCAATGTTGGTCCTCTTGATCACGACTGACGGTGAACCGAGTTATCCGTCATCGACTTCGGTAGTGGGAAGTGATTGCGCGTTGTGTTATTGTTTTGTGAAAAATTTGTGAAACCTGACTAAATTCTACTCATTTCGTTTAACTTTTCTATATAAACAACACCAAGATACTGTATTGTGTGTTTATTCTGTGAAATATGTTTCCTCCGGCCTCGGTAAGTAGTATTTTATTGGACATCAACATAGCGTAGGGCGGTACGTTCACAATGAAATTGGTAATATTTCTCGTTGTTCGATCAGTTTTGTAAATAAAATCGGTGTTATTTTGAGGCAAATTATCTTATAATATGAGTTAAAAGTTAATTCAGAGCGGTACTTCGCCTGCGTTAGGTTTCTCGATGGTTTCAGATAATGCATCCTCCATATTTTAGTGCTACGTGCATGGTACCTACCACATATTATGGATAGCTATAGAGGCTTTTTTAGCTTGTGTGCCCATTTATTTGGTAAAATTTCACTTCTTGACGTTCAGACACATGTTTACGTCAATGATGACTTGAAACTTACTAGGTAACAAACATGGTCACTTTGACATTTTACGAAACCTTGCGTCTATAGTTAAGTTGGCATTGGGTCTGAGTTATTCGACATAAATGAAATAATGCTTGTCCTATATTACCTAGGTGTGTTTAAATAATGTTACAAACCAAATTTAATCAAATGGTCACATGGTTACATGTATTACTTTGCTTTGTCAACCCCATTTATGTGGGATAAGGATTTACCATTCATAAATTCATTGTAAATGATTGAATTAAAAAATATCAATCGCAAATCAAGTTTATCCTACCTTTTAAGACTGACTATTTAGTTTTGTATCATTGACTCTACCAAATATGAAAACCTAAATGAAATAATGCTTGTCCTATATTACCTAGGTATGTTTAAATAATGTTACAAACCAAGTTTAATCAAATGGTCACATGGTTACATGTATTACTTTGCTTTGTCAACCCCATTTATGTGGGATAAATATTTACCATTCATACATTCATTGTGAATGATTGAATTAAAAAATATCAATCCCAAATCAAGTTTATCCTACCTTTTAAGACTGACTATTTAGTTTTGTATCATTGACTCTACCAAATATGAAAACCTCCAAGTTCTACATGTCAGCAATTTTTTATGCATTTGTATTCTGCTATTAGGTTCTATCAGAACTATCCTACTAACCTGACTCGAGCATGAAAGGAAGCTTTGAGGTGCACTTTAAATCCTTTCACCACACTGGTTCGAAAGTACTAGTGTACTAGTGTAACACAACTAGTAGTACAATATCTTACTAATATTTAGAACTGATTGTCTGTAAGGGTGTTTTGATAATGGCTCTACATAATAATGGCTGAACATATTACAAATATTACAATTCAATTAGAAATGTACATAGTCTATAACTTTGAGCAAAGTGAAGGCTACGAGTCTTCTCTCTTAAATCTTGCAAAGTAAGCTGCAAGCAGGAAGTCAAAGTCAAAATTATTATTCCTTAATATCACTGGGATCACTTGGACACGCCTTAAATTGATGTACGAAGGTAATACACATTGTATGCGAGAGGTGCCAGTTTGATACCACTGACAGGAGAAATGTTTGTATGTTCTCTAAAATTTCTTTAAATTTCTGTTGAGTTAAAGTTCATTTCAACCATTTATCACAGTAGAGTAGCTACCGCCCACAGTTTTTCTTGCTTATGTTCTAACTATCTAAGAAGGGCTCATGGCGTAACTTGCATAGACATTCTTGATTGATCGTTGAAGTTAAGCAATGTTGTGCGCGGTCACAATGGGATGGGTGACTGCAAGTGGCACTACGAGCTGAGCGTTTCTGTTTCGGAGGGCACGTTAAATTGTCGGTCCCGGCTTTTAAGTCGTTAAGCCATGACGGAGGCCTTTAGGAGGCCTAAAAACTCCGTCACTAGAGATGGCCACTAGCTCATACGAACATACTTACTTCAACTATCCAGGCAAGAAGTAGCCTATTCAGCTATTATGTTCCACCTCCATACAATGAACTGGAAACTTGGAATATATATAGCTCGCGACCTGGCGTAGCATAATAAAACAGGTCAAGTGCGAGTCGAATTCGCATACAAAGGGTTTCGTACCATCGTTCATGCACAAATGTTTCTTGTATGGGGCACCCTTTTTATTTAATTTAATTTTATTATTTGTTGTTATAGCGGCTATAGAAATATATAGTGTGTGAAAATTTCAACTCTACCTATTACGGTTCTTGAGATACAGCCCGCTGACAGACGGACGGACGGACGGACGACAGACGGACAGCGGAGTCTTAGTAATAGGGTCTCGTTGGCACCCTTCGGGTACGGAACCCGAATATAGGAAGGCAACTGGGTGCCACACGAGCAAAGCCACGGGCGGAAGCTAATGTTCTATACAAAAACTTTCAGACGTCACGGTATGGTCTTAGATCTAAATATCCTCAAAGATCTACTAGAATATTGGATTGCAGGAGAGAAAAGCTTAGTACCTAATCATTTAACTCACACACAATCATGGCTGTTAGTTTATCCACATGCGCTCTGCCAAAACCCTGACATATTCACGTGTCAGTCACCCTTCATACCTACAGGTTTGAGGTGACTGTCTATGAAACGCTCTTTAGCCCGTTCGCCTGACTGGTTCTTACGATCTGCTTGCCTTATTTAGGTCACCGTACTTTACTTTCAACTAAGGATCTCTTATCCGTCACCGTCACCATCATCATCAACAGCAACAACCTATTAGCAGTCCACTGCTGAAAATATGCCACCCTTAATGAGCACCATTGCGCCCTATTGGTTATTGGTTTGACGCAGCCTTTCGCAGATCGTCACTCCACCTAGCCGGAGGGCGACCTACATTACGGTTGCCGAGTCGCGCTCTCCACTCAAGTACTCGCTTAACCAAGCGTTTGTCGGTTCCTCGGCAGATATGGCCAGCCCACTGACACTTCAGTTTGCTAATTCGATAACCTTGGTTCACCTTGGAAACTCCAAGCATAGCTCTTTCCATAGCTCGCTGAGCGACTTTGAACTGGTGGACTTTACAGAGTTTGTATTTCTATTGCCGCTATAACAACAAATAATAAACATACATACATATTATCACGCCCGTATCCTTAATGGGGTGGGCAGAGCCACAAAGTAATCATAAGAAAACTTGCAGCCACATATGATTTAGTCCTAAGATGGATATGGTGAACCATGGTGACAGGTGATCAGCTGGATCACTTCTCTGCTGGACTGGGATTAAAGAAAAAACATAGAAATTAGAAGAAACATAGACTTTTACGACATGCTCGGGGAGAGAAGCAGCTGAACCCATTATATGCTTTTTCTTTACTTCAAGTCCAGTAGAGAAGCAAAGAAACAAGAAAGCAAGGAAGAAGGATACAATTGTCTATTCTATAAAAAATCTGAGAAGATATGTCTTGATTACAGCACAAAATCAAATCTTTATGTTGACTCTAACTTGCTCTAACTCTATCTAGCTAATATCCAGTCTAACCTGAACTTCGAAGACTTCGGTCTATAAGAACTTGTACTTATATATGAAGTCTGTAAGTACAAGAACCCTCATGTCGCGAATGCTAAACTGGCAAATTGAGGACATGGCGCTCGAAATCTCAGTTCGGGGCGAAGTACTAGTATTAGTCCGACTAATATTGTAAACGCGAAAGTTTGTGTGGATGATGGTTGTTTATCTTTCACGCCTAAACGGCTGAACGGATTTGAATGAAACTTGGAATATACATAGTACATGTGCTGGATTAACATAAAGGCTATTTTTTGTATCCGGGTATTTTACGCGAGCGAAGCCGGGGGCGGCAGCTAGTATTACATAATTATGTACTTAAATAAGTAACTCTAATTAAAAATCAAGTTTATCAATATACATAGATTCCTAATTCTATAAACTAATATCATATGGCTGACGATTTATGAAACGATTCGATTCATTTTGGAACCAAAATATTATTTTGTTATCTTAATTTGTGTTAAAGTTTTATAATATCCGATTGGCCACTTCGCTCGTTAGTTTGTATATATAGCTACCAGGCTTCACCGCTAATTATGAATATTTCAGGTACCTACCTATGATAATTTAAAGCTATCACACTTAAGTAGGCTAAATGAGGTGGTAGTCGATTTTGTATTAGATTATAATTAATTTTGGAAGATCTTACATTGCGTGGCCCGACACGTTTTGACCTTTAAAGTTTTTAAAGGTTTCCAACAGAATTGTGTTCATGAAATGAGTTGGAAAACTTATTATAAATGTTTTGTATTTTTTCCTCAAGCAATATTTGTTTCATCTGTATTCTTTTCTGCCTTCCATGGGGTTCCTACGTTTTACGAATTAGCAGTATGCAGTTTACAAACGATTTTAAATTGGTTCGATGCAACAAAATAAATAAAACGATTACGGACAAGTGCGAGTTGGACTCCGTCCGTCCGTCAGCGGGCTGTATCTCATGAACCGTAATAGGTAGAGTTGAAATTTTCAGAGTGTGTATTTCTATTGCCGTTATAACAAATAATAAAAATGTAAAAGGGGCCCAATAAAAGAAACGTTTATGCACATGTATATGGTAACCCTTTATGTGCGAATTCGTCTCGCACTTGATCGGTTTTTTTAAAGGGTTATTAAAAGCTCTAAGATCTTTTATATTTCAAAAGTATACACATGAAATTTTTAGTTTATGTGGCTATCAGAAAAAATGATCCTTTGGTCAACTCAGCCCACACCTCACTCAGCCCATGGGCTGAAATAATTTGATTTATTTTGGGCGCAGAGCTTTCTTTGTACGAGTATACAGCTCTTTAGTAGTTGCCAAAACATGGTATTTTGTGAAACAAATAGTATATTTGTTCCTATTTATTGATCAAACGAGCGATATGAGCGATGAAAGAAACCTCAGGGCGTATGCAAATCTTGCGGGTTGTGTTACTAGTTGTTATTATTACACAATTTAAGAGCTCTTGTGGGTGTTTCCTGTGTTTTCCTTCTTCAAGGAGGTCCCTTTACTTCTTTGTACGATACGATTTTTGTCTTTCTCTTTTATATGGTTCATGTAGTTGGGCTTCCACGTTTTTGTACGGATCCCTAAACAGTACAATGATCATAGTAATCTGAAGCTGGTCCCCTCAACTGAACTTCCGTTCGACAAGATTCAATGACGTCCCCTCACGCGTCTGCATACCACGTTCATCTACTTGTACTTACTGTCACTTATCTGTTCATTGTTTGTCGTGAACTTCAAAACAGATTTCTTTGTTCATTGAAACCACTAAGATCTATTTGAAACTTCTCAAATCTGCGTTGAATTTACGCCTGTGCGTAACACGCAGATAAGGCTAGTATGTCTTACTAGCCTCACCTGCGTGTTTCGCCGGCATGGTATCGGAAGGAGCAGCACATAATGTCATCAAATTTTATTAAAATCCTTATAATGTTCTTTTCTTGGTGTAACCCTTATTTATGAAAAAAAATACCCTCCAAGTGTCATGCTTGTAAGGCCTATGTCAGTCACTGATTGTCGGTCATTCAGTAACGTAGGAGTTTAATGGAACTAGCGACTGGCAACATTATTCAAATTTCTTTTTCATGAATTTTCTCTAAGACCATTAGTTCGGCCGGTACAGGCCAGTATATAATAAGGCGTCAGGAGGCAACTTTTACCTTCACTAACAGGACGCTGTAGTGCCCGTGATGAATTAAGATGGAGTAGGCTTGCCCAGCACCTATTCCATTCTCTCAGCTTAGTCGGCCTTGTCCGCAGGAAAGACATAATCAATAGTAGAGCTGACTAAGCCGCGGGTTTCCTCACGATGTTTTCCTTTACTCTTTGAGAGTACTGGTATAGCGCACATACATTTCTCGCACAGAGAAATCCATTGGTACACGACTGGATTTGAACCCACCATCTTAGGTTCGGAAGGCGGGGTCACTACCAACTAGACCACCAGTGCTCTCTGACAGGCCAGTACGTGTCATAGAAAATGAACCTACCGATAAATGTTTACTTTAAAAAAAAGGGACCATCTTTGACTAATTGATCTCCGCAACCAATCCTCAAGGTAGGTTTTTCGAAAAACTGAGTAAATGGCCAAATTTTTCGCAATCTCTCAAACATCACAGGGATTTCAGGTTTGCAAATCTGAGTATAATCTACTCTCAAGGGACCTTACAACATATTATATACAAACTCGTAGATACATGCTCGTTTGCCTTTATTTGTGTCGATATTGACTGGACTAGTATGTATGTTTGTGAATATGTTTGTTAGAGCATAACTTTCGAACGGTTAATCCAATCTGTATGTAACTTGGTAGGTCAATAGATTGTGCTATGAAGATTTGCTGGGAAGCATATGAGCTTAATCGGTGATGGTGTTGTAAAGATATTAGGTTCCCAAGAGGGTAAAAAAAAGGTTTTAAAAATGTTAAATTATGTTAAATTTTACGGCCTCGGTGGCGTGACGGGCAATTGCTCGGCATAGATGCAAGAGGCACGGGTTCGATTCCCGCTGTGAAAGAAATGTTTGCATGTTCTGCTAATATTTCTTCCAGGTCTGGGTGTTGTGGTACCATGGTACTCGTAGTTTCTGATACCCACGACACAGGGAATCCTAGTGTGGGGTCAGGACTATGTATGTAACTGTTGGGTGTAACTGTTTAAAAAAAAATGTGTCGAGAGGGGTGCTATGTGAAGGGGTTTGTTTGTACATTCCAAAATGGTATTTATTTTCGTTCTACGATGTATAGTTTTTTAAATACAGCGAGAAAAGTTAAGTTTAGAAAACCGTTGTAACCTGCGCTCACTTTTGTTAGAGTTTCAATGTCTTCATAGTTCAGGATAGACTGGATATTAGTATGGGGAGATCTGAACCAGAAGAGAAGTGGCAGGAAAGTACAGAAAAAAAGGCTTAGGAACCATTTAATCTTTTTTTGTGAAATTAACTTTGGCATAGTAATTGCTTTTGAGTGTGAGTTGACCATGAAAATGGGCGATGTTGCCATAATTATTTTATGATGCTAATCGATTCAGTTACTTTCATCATTTCATTGCATTAGATAAAAAAATCTGGTCAGCAGAAGTTGGTACTTGTACATAAACAAAGTGTAAGCAGGAGAAACCATATACCTCTGGGCGCGAATGCAAATCTTGCGGAATGTAGACATTGCGCGCGATCAGGTTACTTAGTTCCGACCCGAACTAAGTACATGACTGTTACTGTTGGGTGTTATTTATTAATAAAAAACAGTGGCTATCATTTGCGTAGGGCGGTACAGTAATACCACAAATATTGTACGCCTCGGCAATTTTCTCTAGCTTCTGAAATACGAACTAACACGATGATGATGTGTAATATAGAGATGCTACTGTAAGGTCTGCACCCTACAGCTTTAGATGATAATGATAATGATAAATTGAGACGAAATATTAACTGATTACTGATTTATTGATGCTAGTGAATACACGTCGGTGGCTAAACGTGTACTGAATTTCTTAACTAAATGTGCGAAATGTGCAATTACGTATAAAACAATAATTGTACAATTACATTAATTATGTAGATACAATTTTTTTAAAGGGTACGTATGGTTATTAGTTGACTATTAGTTGCATATTTGGACAATTTCGGTTTTCATACAAAGCACGAAGTTTGCCGAGGCGCACAATATTTGTGGTAGGTACCTACTACTGTACACAAATATTATACACTTTGTCTAAGTATAAGTACACTACTTCTGTTGTTCCGATTTTATTTCGATGTAATGAAATGATCCTTAGAATAAATAAATAAATATTTGAGGACATATCACACAGCACCATCAAGCCCCAAACTAAGCAAAGCTTGTATTATGGGAACCAGATGGCTGATAGAATACTTTTTTTTGTAAATACATACTTATAAATACATAATACTTCAACACCCAGACCCGGAATAAATATTTGCAGAGTATGCATTGCAAACATTTCTCCCGCAGCGGGAATCGAACCCGCGCTTCTTGCGTCTCAGCCGAGCACTCGCCCGCCTCGCCACAGAGGTCGCCAGAAGTAACTGCAGCGCAAGCATAACCTTGTCGATTGAGATATTTATCGATAGATAAACCAATTTTGTCTACCGAACTTTATAGATTCGATAAACTACGTCTATAAGATGACATAGAAGACTTATGTCGAATCATTCGTTCTTCAATCATTCGCAGATTAAAAAAATAATTGGGCACAGTAATCCATTTTTATTGCCTTATCTGTCAAAAGATTTTTTATGTTATTTTCGCATTTGAGAAAAAAATAAGTTTTCATTATTTTAACGATTATAACGATTCCTTATCTACATTTTATGTCAAAATTAAGTTCCATGCTGGGCTTATGGAAACTTTATCGATCGAGTTGATAAAATTTGACGAATTCGTTAAATAATCGGTAAAAAAGTTCCATGCTACTAGTGTCGGCGTGGTGTCGATAGGTATATATCGAATATGTCGAGTTTTACTGTCAAATTTAGTTTATCGAGGGTTTCAGCACGCACTGCTGAGTCGATTAGCATCAAAAAATATTTTGGCCACATCGCCTATTGTCATGACCAACTCACGCTTAGCTAAAAAAATATTATGGCAAAATTGATTTCACAAAAAAGAGCAAATGGTCCAGTCTAACCTGAACTACCAATACATCGAAACTCTAACAAGAGGGAGCTCAGGGTACAATGGTTAGCTAAATTAAACTTCTTTCGCTGTATTTCAAAAACTATACTTCCTAGAATAAAAATAAATCTTCGCTTGCTTCGCTCGTTCTATCAATTAGCACAACATGTAATCATATTCCCTGCGAGAGTCGAAACCGCACCTTACGCTTCTCAGCCATGCAGATGCCCAGCTCCGCCACTGAGATTTATCGTTACGACCTCAAGGTAGCTTCTAATCCTTAAAATCCTACCTGTGGTTGAAAAAAAGCGCTTGAACTGATAAACATATACCTGCTTCTTGTAATTCGAAGTGCACGAAAGAAGCTTCTTCGAGGCGCACTTTGATTGGTTTGAAGGACTAGTGACTAACTAGTAGGAAACAGTAGTAATAACGGCAAAGCGCCTTCTGCGGTTGCCATAGTCCATAAACACTGCCACAGAGACCAACTGCAAAATTTTCGGCAAAAATGAGAATATAGTATAAGATTGTTCTTATACTATATTCTCATTTTTGCCGAAAATTCAGCGCATGGAAAAACGTATAGTATTATTCTTTATAGATTTCATCCTAATAAAAATATATTTCGCCAAAATGTACGAATTACAATTTGGTTTTCTTATTGCTCTAACAAATAATTGGTATCACTCCATCAATGTGTGCCTAATTTTAGCAATAGATTGATCGAGATTGGTACACGTGTGACATTTCTTGTCTCTAATTTCATACATATCGAAATAACAAAAATATAAACAGAACAAAGAATATTATTTTTATTTCTACTTTATAAATCCAAAAGCTTGTGACCAAGTTTGTATGTTTGTGCTTCAATCATGACGAACGGCTGAAAGGATTTGAATGGAACTTGGAATGTACATATTATGTACTGAAATAACAGGTTTAAATTACTTTTTATCCGAGTAAAACGCGAGCGAAGCCGTCAGCTGACGCTGGTTAAGTAAAATTTAAGGTTTCCGTACAAATCGTACAAATTCATAGGATCAAACTGACATTTGTTACCAGATAAACAGATTTTGTTGCTTAGTAGCCTTTGTGGTTCCAAACAAAGAGCCAAATCTAAACAAGGAATTTCAATATTTTACCTATAAAAGGCTTAATGTAGATCCTTGCGAGAGTACAGTTTATACGGGACAAATGGAAGCACCCGTTTTTAAGATAGTAAGTTTTGGTGTCATAATCCCTGGCAGACTACTTTTCAGTATATTGATATATTTTTATGAAAAAACTGTCAATTTTAATGTAATATTTTATCACAAACATGAGAATTTGTACAGGAATGGTTCAAGAGTTATTCGTGTTTTTTTTTAAATTTAAATAAATGGAACCTAGAAGTCCTTGCGATACTCCCGAGTCATCACCGACATGTCACACCACACATCACTGACACTTCATAAAATTAAACAGATTTATTTAACTTTTGAGCATTTAAGGATGTTAGTATGTTTGTTCTTAAGGGACATGGACACACTTTCAGTACTTTCGGCCCTAGTAACATTAATTCTGCTTACTGTATGGCACTAAAAGAAATAAGCACGATACTCAAAGACTAATCAATTTAAAGATCGCAAAACAAGATTTCTTAAAAAAGCCTCCTTAAAAAATCCTAACCTAACTATTAAATAGTTAAATAGTTTAATTAAATAGTTTGAATGAATCATGAAATTTGCGAGGGGGTGGGCGTGTCTTTTCTTTACGTATTCTTTGATTAAAAATGTCAACATGTCAAATGCCACCTTTAAGGAGATGAGTAAATCTTATGCTCGTATCATGGTAATCCTTTTTGTATCCTTTTGTATAAATATATGTAAAACACTTGTATCATTGGACAGAATAAGAAAATAATATTAGAAGAAAAAAAACGGCTCCCTAATGATTGACATAACATCTGTTATCTTAATTTTTTACCATGTTTTTGTTATGAATATTAGATTGTCTTAGTGATAACACTTTAAAAATATAGGCATTTATTACGATTTAAATTCCAGTTTAAGACCATTGAAGAAACCAGTTAGTATTTTATTAAGTGGCAATGGGCGTATATTCTGTCACGTGGAATAAATATTACTTGGGAAATGGGTCATGTGTCAAACATACAGCCTCGACGTGTCTCTGACTAGATACTATAAACAACGTCAAAAAATACTGAGTGTCAGGAAATTTGCGAGAACTTCTACCACGCTTTATTATACAGTCGTGAGTGTTTGACTACGTTTTTTTCTTGAAAATGCGATATTTGTGTTCGCGTTCGCGAATGTGCAAAAATTTACATTTGTTACATATCACTAACTGGTGAAATATTATAAGGTACGTTTTGTATTTTAGTGTATTCCACCAAAATCATAAACTACTTATTTATAATTATAACAATAAATCATTTAAAACTTGATACTAGGTTTATAGATTTCTAAATCGAAATCGAATACAGAAGGGATGATCATGATACGGGCATTCCGTTAACACCCCTTGGTCCATTTTAATATTTCTGCCTATTCTCCTCACGTGACTGACATTTTCAAACGATATTATTTGGGAGTATCGCCAAGGATAAGGTATTCTGGGTATCATTAATTAAAAAAACACGAATAACCCGTGGACCTATGAAGCTGTAGTTCTCAGTTTGGACAACAAGCAATGAACAAATTATGAATGGAGCCGATTGGCAATTTAAAGAATACGAAATTGATATTTCAATTTTTGTCCGCCAGGTAGTATGTTCTATAGCAGCATCGCCTTTCCACGATGATTGCCACTAAACTATTCATGTACTAATTGTCATATTTTGTGACAAAATATTACATAAAATTTACAATTTTTTTCATGTAAAATTCAACACAGAGTATAATTAAAGTTTTGTTCTATTAGGTACATATTTTTCCTGACCATTTTTTGTTTTCCTCGATTTTATTCCAATAAAATTGTAATTGTACTGTTTACTACGCTTCTCGTATGTGCTACAGCGCCATCTGTTATATTAACGTTGAATCAAAGTGTAAACAATCTAGTTCTGTTCGTTGGGTCGGAGCGGTAATATGTGGCAACTTTTCATGGGGTTGTGGAAATTTTCAACCCTTCTAGTTGTCACAAAGTCTCACTGGCGCTAGGTGAGCTTTTTCAGTTGCGTATAGATGACGCCACGATGAATGAATAAAAATAGTATTACTTTCTTTTCATTTATTTCATTTTAGACGTACATACATTATACACATACATACATTTTAGACAGAAGAGACTGGTTTTATTTTACAAATATTTGTTTACGAAAATCTTGAAACTTGACGAAAGCTATATCTTACTGGATATAGCAAGGCTACATGAAATAAGCCGTCAGAAAAAACAAGATTTGGCTTCATCGTATGAACAGCGGTCGTATCAATCAACACGTACAAATCAAAACAGTTTGAATTCATGAATCAATTGAAAAAAGTATTATGCGCATGAAACAGTCTTGCTGACGGACTATCAACTCGTTCACACAATCAGTCCGTGTAAAAACAATGTAATAAGACTCTCAAAGCTCCAGTCGATACCATTGTATCCTACATATGTATATAGGTATATAAAGTCACGTCTGTTTCCCATAGAGTTAGGCATTGTATCCGATCTTACTTATATTATAGAGGTAAATCCTAAAGATAGTGAGGATAACGCGATAACTCAATTACGGAGTAACGGCTGAACGGATTTGAATGAAACTTAGAATATACTTGATTCCTGATCTTATATTATACATATGCCACTTTTAAAACAGGTACTAAGCAAGCGAAACCTTTTGCAGAAGCTAGTATGATCTAAATATCTATATCATGGGCATGGCCAGTCGGTTTTTTACTTCTCTACACTTTTCTTTATGCCTTACCTTTGCGGCTTTCTTTATGCGGCTTTGCTCGCGTGATAACCGGACAAAAAGTAGCCTATAATTCCAGCACACACACTATGTATATTCCAAGTTTCATACAAATCCGTTCAACCGTTACGACGTGATTAAGGCACAAACATACATCGTCACATCCTCACAAACTTTCGCATTTATAATATATGTAGGATGTAGGATAAATCTTATACATTAGAATTGAATGTTTATCTCCCTAAGAAGTTGTACACGATTAACTACATCACCTGATCGCCTCATCAGTGCAAAGTTAAAGCATAGTGCCTACACACAGTCTGATTTTAATGTACTTAATTGATTAATGTTTTAAGTTTTCTTATGATTACTTGTGGTTCTGCCCACTCCGTTAGGGATAATAATGATAATATGTATGTATGATTATATGTGTTTTTATCATTATAAAAAAAAAGCTTGTAGGTTATCTCTGAAACCACTGAAGCCATTCTAAAAACTATTTCACTGGTAGAAATTGCTATAGGCTATATTTTATAACTACGCGAGTGAAACCGCGCAGGTACAGCTAGTATACCATAATTATAGTATTTTTTAATTAGCTGAAATGGTTGTACATAAACCCGAAGGCCTATGGTTTTCTTTCTACGCGCGATGATCGCTCCCAACAAAGATTGCGATGGCGCAGGGACCGAGCTATCGTGCTATTGTCCAACGATATGCTTCTGTTTGCTCCAGGTGCCGTTCTATGGCATGCAGCAGAGCCTGCGTCAAGCTGGCTCCTACGTTTGCCCGGTGTAAGGAGGTCGGGGGACTTTCTTTGGACATTTGTATCCCGGAGTGGAAAGCGCCACGTGTGGGCCTGCGTACTTTTCGGGGCAGGCGCTTGGCGCCGCCCCAAGCGAAAATAAGTAAGTTTCTCAACAAAGCGATATGTTGTTTTTGAGATACATGTATTTTTATCATATCGTCACTGGAAAGGCAAAATTACGTAAGCGCCAAAATAGGCATATTGAGTTATCCTAAAATAGCAGTCCAAATACAATAACATGAATTGGTGGACATAGAAAATAAAAAAAAAGAATGAAATATTACGTTGACGTTATCAAAATTCGATAAACAGGTAAAAAGTTATGATTAATAAACGAAAAAAAAAACTTTAAATAGCTTTTTCTTGAAATAGCCTTTTGGCGCTTACGTAAATTTGCCTTTCCAGTGACGATATCGTCACAGTTTACTATCTGTATTTAGCAAATCTTCTATAAACTCATAACGTTCTAAGTCGTCATAACACCCCTCAGAAATGTTATAAGTAGGGATCAGCGTCGGTAGTGCTATTTTGGTCCCAATAAACCTAAATGTTAATGTAATTATGGACATGCCCCGGGATTCCCGGAAAAATATTTTTGAATGCCGATATAAATGAACCTCTTCTTTCTCACGCCCGCCTGTCACATACATACGTGTTACATACATGTACTCGTGCAAATGTGTGCGTAAAGTGAAACCGAGTCCTCACCTCACCCGCGATAAGCTACAAAAGCGTAAGGGAAAGGGATGACTTTAGTGACCAATACAATATGTATTTGCATAAAGCAGAATAGGTACTATGTAAAATACGAATTCCTAAAAAAACCTGTTTAATAAAATAAATAATATATTTCCCGGGATTTAGAAGGCATATCCATGTTGAGTTAACGGTCACTAATTGCCGTGAGTAGCACTACCTACGCCGATCACTTGTTATAAGCGATAGTGTATTTTTATACCATAAGCCTAGCATAGCAATCAATAATCGTAAAAGACAATTAGAGTGAGCGAAACAGACGATCACTACGTCACAAAAATACGCGCATGTGCATTAGTGCAAGTAGTGCGGAGTCGAATGTTAACAGGTAAACTACCTGCCCATCCCCATCCCATCCCCTCCCCTTCAGCGAGGTATATAAGGGTAGGCTCGTTTCGTATTCAGTCGTCAGTTAGCCCTAGGCTCCAGATCTTGGTGCATCGTTGCAACTAGATAGCCTACTGCGGTCTGCGCGAAACAAAACCATTCTAAGATATTGTGTTTGTAAATTAACT
Source organism: Scotopteryx bipunctaria (assembly GCA_949320045.1). NCBI lineage: Eukaryota > Metazoa > Arthropoda > Insecta > Lepidoptera > Geometridae > Scotopteryx > Scotopteryx bipunctaria. The sequence goes on from OX439440.1 coordinate 5,416,604, forward strand.
TCGTTAATATCACTCAAAATGCTTTACTTTTATTATTTGGTAATGGTGATTCTTATTATTTTAATTATTGCTTTGTGGTGGGTCTTATTGTTGTAAGAGGACAAATTACGTTCATACAGTTTGAACTTTTTATAATAGTTGGGGTATTAAGTTAAAGCCTATTTCACTTAAAATAATTAAAGGTTGAACTTAAGATTATACCCCTTGCATATATAACATTTTAGAGAAGTTATTAAAAACTTATAAACTGAAAGTGGTTTATTCTACACACCGGGCCTGTACAACTTTTCAAGATGTATATATTATACATAAGGTTAGTTCTAGTATAAAAACGTATTTCTTTTATTTTTATTTTAGGCATTTGACTGATGCGAACATTTTGTACGTGTTTGCCATGCTTCTTTTTTATTTGTAGGTTTTATTTTGGTTTTTCCAGCGAATGTGTTCATTTACTTAGTTATTTTTTTATTTTTTTTGTTTCATCAACTATTTTATTTACGCACTATTACCCGGTAGGGGTATATAGGTATAGGGGAAGACCTCGGCGTACGTACCTGGACCAAATCCGCTGTTTTGAAACCGACGAGCATGCATGATGAATGTAATGATGAGTGTGAATGAAGCGAAAGAAGTCAGAATCAAAGCAAATGGATGTGATGATGATTGAATGATTTCTGCCTACCCCTTTGGGAAACAGGCGTTGTTTTATGTATGTGTATTATCGGGTTCCAATATTCTGCAAACGGAGGACGGAGCGTTCATCAGTATAGCAATTTTGCTATCTGTCGAAAAGAGCTACACATTTTTTTTTAAGAAAAATAAAGTTGCTATGGACTTCCTTCGTCGTCGTCGTCGTTCGTTACTACAATATTGTAACTGGACATAAAAGATCACAAACAGCCTGATTCTTTGCATCAGCCTTTGAAATTGTATTTCGGCGTAATTAATAAATAGTTACAGATTTTTTAAATCGAGTTTAGAAAAATTTCTACTGAAATAATTAATTAATAAGTTATCTGTTCCACATCATTGTTTAGATGTGATAAAAGCCAAAATGTTATCCTTAAAGTGTTCGTAGTTCAAAGTATGGGAAGATGGCACAGTGATTTAAAAATTACACACATTACAATTTTTACAAATTGAGTTTTTTTTCGAGGGACCACAGAGAATATAGTATATGCTACACATTTTTGCGCGGCTGAACAAGCAATTATCAGATATTTTTTTACCTCGCAGTACCTACTTAATGGGCTGGATGGGTTTTGATGTAAAGTTAAAATTGTTTTGACCCGGAGAGTATCATTAAATTAATTTATTGTATTACATTTATGGCCGATTTCAATATTCTACTAACAGACAGTGGATCGTTCACTAACATAGCAAAGTTGTTAATTGTCGAAAAGAGCCACACATTTTTATAGTGACCACCGGATACAAATACGAATACAATAAGCATGTGACTCTGAAAATACTATTTCACAAACAGTATTGGTTTCAAATCGAGACCTTTGGAGTCTATTTAGATTAAATCCCAAGAGTCTGGGCTATCAAGGAAAACTTGTGAAGGTACTTGGAGCCCTTGACCATAAACTGTCAATAAACGATACCGTACCAAAAAAAAGAGGTGTGCGGATGACGTAATCCAAATAGCCGTGAAGGACTGAACAAAAGTAGGACAAAACAGAACTGCATGGAAGGAATCATCATCTCCGACAAGAACAATGTCGTCGGCGAACAGCATGCACCAAGGTGCTTCCTAAAAAATCCAAATCTAAGAAGGCCGTTGGTTCAAATGGCGGATTTCATATTTATTTCAATCCCATGTCAGTCTTCAATGCGACGCGCGGGAACGAGCTTAACTACACATAATAACTAGTTTACCCGCACGGCTTTCCTTGCGTGGTATAAATGTTGACACCCAATTTTGACCCTTTTTGAGGGTTATATAAAAAACCCTGAAACACGTGTCCATTTTGTACTCTAAATTTCCAGACTAAATTTCAAAAAGTTTTCATACAACCTTAATAACTCCTTGTAAAATTAATTTGTAACGAGTTTTGAGCGAATCGAACCAAGAAACATTTTTTTCGGCGCTAACGGCTCTCGGCTCCCGACTTTGACTTTCGACTCAAACTCGGACTCGGACTCGGACTATTTACATCATCATCAGCCTATAGCAGTCCACTGCTGGACATAGGGGAGGCCTAATGAGCGCCATCGCGTTTCCATTCTTTCCCGCAGTCATACATACGCTGCTATTATTGACGTCGTACTCAAATTTCATTACATTCATTTTATTTGATTTAATAACTGCGCATTTAGGTAGTGATGTGCACTGATGACTCGGTATGTCATCATCGAGGGTTAAGTTACACTGTACTTGCGTGTACTGCAAGTTTGCTGGAATAGTATCGCACGCGTGTGATCTATTTAAATCTTCCATAATTTTATAACTTTTAATATTTGTTTCCTCAAAATGTTTCCTGTCCGAATTTTCTAAAATCCCATTACTTTCATCTCTATAATCATACTTTATCCGTGTATTATTCGGAAAACTCTTTTTAAAATTATGATTTTATTGCTTTACTATTTAAATTATACGACCTGTTTCTGATATTAAAACCTTTTCTATCCCTGTCCGATATTGACATCATCATCAGATCATCCGATACTAGTTGGTTGGCTTCGCGGAGACTTTTAAACTACCTACATGCCATGATGAGCCGTAAACGAGAGTGCGTAAGACCATTTAAAAACATTGAATAGCCGTTAGTTCCACCAAAAGATGTTCTATTTCCCTACCAAATTAGCAAATATTTTTAAATTCTTGCATACAATTTAATAACTGCAGTTGCAGACTCACAAAAGATATTTGAGGTAAGGTTCTTTTTCGCATATCATTTAATAAACCCGTCACGTCATCATAATTTGATTTAAAACAAACAAACGTTACTAAAATTTCCTTGCCATTCTTATTTAACATCTCGCTATAAAATTCAATCTAATCTAAGAAGGCTCGTGTACATCTTCCTGTCCAGTCATTATCGGTAAAAAGACAATAGCCGTTTTAAAATCATAACTTTCAGAACCCATCATTTATAATTATTCCTAAATTTAAATGTATTTCAATGAATATTTTTATGATAAAATTAGCGAAATGTATATCTAGCACCTATTTTCAAATGACAAGCTCCTTAATAAACTGGATGAAACTGTGATAAAAACGTAATTTGATCTACCGACCTACCTGTTAAGACTGAATAACTATTCCAACATTTACCTTTCTTATTACCATACTTCCTTTGATTCATCACTTTAAATAAATTGGAATATTCCATTACCATATATTGAGGCGCACTTTAAATCCTTTCATCACACAGGTTCGAAGGAACTTAGTGACTCAACTACTACTAGGTGTGTTTTTTTCTGCCGATATCTCCGTCAAACAAAGCTGAACGGCTTTGGCTGAAACTCGGAATAAAGTAATACGTAGGGTATCTACTTTTTATTCTGGTAAGGTCGGATGCTTGTAATACTGTATAGTACAGACAGATACCACTTCCCATACATTGAAATCGGAACACCCTACGGAGTATTAGAACGCTTGTAATACGACCGCAGCCTGACCACAGACCGATGCGAGCGCCATCTAGCGCACCGGACAACAAATACAAATATATTTATTGTCAAAAAACACAAGTTACAGTGGAATTTGTTGGTGGACCCCGCACAAGGCAAGCCTGTATGGTGGGAGGCCGATTTACAATAAAAACGATTGCCGGTGAGGTATAAGGACATCAAAGTACAAAAACATACAAGAAAATAAATGAACCAAAACCATGACTGAAGTTAATTTCTAAAAATTAATAACAAGTTACTAAGGGATAGTGTAAGTATGTGTATGAGTGTGGCGTTTGTGTTTGAGAGAGTGTGCGAATATGTATGGAAGAGTGAGGGGAAGAGTCGTTGTGAGGAAGATCTGAGTGTGTAACAGTTGGGGGGGGGGGGGGGGTGTTTGAATTAGTCAGCCAGTAAGTGGTCTTTCGGTAGCATATTTTTGATTTGATTTGATTTTATTATAGATTCTTTACCTTATAGGCATATAAAACTAACAATAATATAATGATGATTTCAGTCAATGCTGTCCTTTAATTAGCTTGTGTGTTGAATAGTAAACTGTTATGTTTTTAATTTTAAGTACGATACATAATGCTGTTTGCGATCCGTTTTATTTGAGCAAATGGATTCCATTTTTCGAGATGCAACCCTCATTTGGTGGTTATTCCTGCTTCAGAAATAAAATATTTCTGAATCAGAAAAAAATATCTTAAATTTGTGGTAAACAAAACAAATTCCTAAACCTCAATCTAGGTAGCAGTTCCTTTGTTTGAAATTGGGATAGTAAGTAAAACTACTTACGTACCTAGGTAGGTATAGTAAGAATTTCAAACGTGTCTACAAAACGGTTACAAGCTCGTCGCCGGTGTCGCTTTTAATATACTAAATGGGACCATCAAAATATCAATAAGGATTCAATTAAAAAAAATCGGATTTATAACATTTTTTGTCGGATTCTAAGACCTTTCACCATTTATAGTAGATGATTTATACAGCGTCAGGAGGCAACTTTTACCTTCACAAACGGGACGCTGTAGTGCCCGGGACGAATTAAGATGGAGTAGGCTTGCCCAGCGCCTATTCCATCCTCTTAGCTTAGTCGGCCTTGTCCACAGGAAAGACATGGTCAATACGTGCGGAGCTGACTAAGCCGCGGGTTTCCTCACGATGTTTTTTTTTCACCGTTTGAGAGTACTGATATAGCGCACATAAATTTTTCGCACAGAAAAATCCATTGGTACACGACCGGGTTTAAACCCACTACCTTAGGATCGGAAGGCGGGGTCACTACCAACTAGACCACCAGTGCTCTTTTCAGATTCATGGTATTAAAATATATGTAACTAAAAGTTGCAATTATGTGTATCAAATATTAACAATTATCTCCTAAGATCTTAAGATATGGTTCAGCCAGAACCAAACCAGGTTTTTTAATTTATTACAATAATTATAATTTAACAATAAAGCTCATACCTAACACCTAACCTAACAATGTTTTTATGGAGCATCGCATAATAACTTTTTACATTAAAAAAACCATAAGTTGATATTTTTTGTTAGAATTTCGAAATTATTTATTGCAAATGCAAAAGGCAATATTGAGGTCAAAACAGCATTAATTTGTTGTTAATTTTCTTTCAATACTGAAAAGAGAAAACTTCATTTTTATTTTTTATATTAATACAAAACAGTTACGGAATTTGGTTGCCAACATTTACTTTATTTTTGTGTTGACTGTACAAATGATAAGAAATAAAATTATTCTATATTAAATTCACCAAGTAATGTCTAATTCACTTGTAGATTCTATACATGCTATTTTTTGTTTCTTATATTTTTTACCTTGAAATGAAATCTCGATTTTTTGAAATAGCAAAAATCTTATATTTTATTTAAAGTCTGTAAGATTCACGCCTTATCTTATCTAGCCATGCGAACTCTTCATAACGACCATTCCATCTTTTTAAAATCAATTTTATGTAGTCAAATTATCATGGATTTCCCACACTGCTGTAACAAATTCGATAGGAAAAACTGCATGCAATTTTGCGATACTAATTTAAAAAGATTTACACAAAAATTTTACACGTTTGACACATTAACCCCCGAATACTCAAACCTCAGAACAATAAATACATAGAAGCCAGGTTAAAATAGCTGCTAATATTTATAGTATGTTGCTTCTTACTCCTATGCTAGGAGGCAATTAGTTAAAGAGAGTCAAATATATTGCTGTAAGACAGCCGTCTTCCCGTCCCGTACCGATAAATATTTATCATACACAATTGAAGATTTTCATAGGGAAGGCAACATAGCCTCATCGTAACTATTCTTTATCGATAAAAAAATTAACTATGATGCTGATTAGTATAATCAATCATAGCAATTTTAACTTGGCCGTTTTACAAGATTTTCTCTGAAGTTACTTTACCAGTTTACTAGAAAAACGGCCGAGACTAGGGCGGACATGCCGAAACTATAAGGATTCATTATTTCCAAATAAAAGTCAAAATCAAATAGCATTTATTCAGTGATATCCAGGGATCAATTCGAACTCTCCTAAAGCTAGGTGTAGGTAATACATCATCATCATCATCGCTTGGTACATCTTTCTGGGTTCATACTTCTGAAATCTACTAACTCCACGTCCATTGCATAATTTTTATTGATCCCTTAAAAAAAAGATAGCATTATAAACAAACTACTTGTACCCTCGACTTCGTCTGCGCAGGATTAGTACTTCGAGTAGCTTATTATCTTCACCGTCCACAGGACCCATCTATCTTTATACCAAAATTCATCAAAATTGGTTCTCCGGTTTAGTCGTGAAGGCGTAACAGACCGTCAGAGTTACTTTGAGAGACCCTTGTTCTATATTGTAATGTATTGCGATCTAAATCGGCTGAACCGTTCTATCGGTCTATCAGTAACAAAGATCTAAGTATCTACATTTTTGATATGAGAATATGATATGAGTAGTAAAAAGTACTTAAGCAAGTACTTACAGTGGTACCTACGTAAATCTATCGATAAATAGTCGATCAGGTACAGTGGAACAGCACTATGATAACCTATATGTTTTGTGTTTTTTTCATAAAACAGGCAGTAAATCCTTATCAAACAAGATGCTATGGTGGTATATTGTATAAAATTTGCCCCCATACACATTAAAATTGAGACTTTGATTTTACAATTCAACAAAACACTTACCGGTACCAACTTATATTCACATCATTATTTGCCTTCTGGACGAATGAGATTTATATCCTGGCACTGCACAAGACATTATTTCACCTTTAATTTTAATTTTATCTACAACGAAAGCTTTACAGTTAGGTAATATTAACAAAATTTTATATTTTTTCATTCATAACAGAGTCAGTTTTGAGTTTAGTCTGGCTTCCATGTATTTATTCTTCCAAGACTCAAACGCATCTCAGAGTAAAGCACGTCTCAAGTGACGAGTTTTTGACAGATTTTCATCAAAAACCTTCAAAGAACCGTGACTAGAAAAAACTAAATTACTTCATGTGTGTGCTCTTCACAGAAGAGAATAAATAACGAAATCAATATAAAATTAATAGTCCATAAAACCACAACTGTCTCCATAGTTTTTATAAAATCAGCAAATGCAACCAAATTGAACAAGTCACCCACCAGACGGATCTCGGTCTTATCATAGATCATAGGTCTATGATAAGATCTCTGTCTATGATAAGACCGAGATCATAGGTCTTATCATAGATCATAAACTACGAGCAAATTTGGCAATTTTTTATGTAATCAAATTTAAAATCCCCTTTTACAGAAACTTTAATTCTTTATAGACTAGGTAGCGGTAGAACTTTTAAAACATATTTAGACAGAATACTTAATTTGCAAATGCGAATATTAAATTAATAGTTCCTAAGAAAATCAGAGAAAAGTTTAGAAATTACATTGAAGGTCGTTTTAAATACAGTAAAAATTAAGTTAACAGTTAAGTCTTTACTTACAGAGGAATAATTTTGCCTCATCTTAGATAAGCCAAATCAACTCATTTATTTGATTTCAACTTAAATATGGCTTGTAAGATGTGTTTATGTTAAAATAAAATGTAACTTTATTATGAAAAAGAAAAAAGAAAATAAAAAATCTTGGATACATCCTATATTATGTGGTGGTAAATAGCACATTTAAGAGGCCACCGTACCATCGCGGCTAGACCGATTTGTAAAGAGATTTCGTGTGATCCTCTATGTATTTCGTGTATATAAAAGAAAGACAAAGAGTGAAACCGCGCAAAATACTGAAATAAAAAAAATTACAAGAAAACTACAAAATGAACTAAAATTAGTATTACTTACCTATCAAACTAAAACTCATCTGAAAATATGGTAGTGTTCCCAAGATCTAGATCAAAACAGGTATTTTTCAAGATTTGTTTTTAATCGTGTTCGCTTTTCTCTTATCGTGTTTACACTTTGAGGAACCAAAGAAAGAATGATAAAATTTCATATTATTTTTGAATACATTTTCTACATTGATATTCGTAAGCAAATCCACTAACTGCACGCTCTTAAGCACAAGTTTGTAAGTTCAAGAAATCAAAGAACAATGCCCAAGTTTTTATGGGGTTTAGTATCGGTATTAAACTTTTTGTGTCACATTGAAATATGGCTTAATTTAAGGTTTGATTCTAGAACTTAAAATATATTTAACCATTTTATGATAAATCAGCTCTAATCTAGTCTTAAAAGTTACCAAACTATTATTATTCCATATTTTATTATTAATGTTATATACAGTATTTTATATTTCATTTTTATATCTTCTTGTTCTGGCTTTATCCCATATTTGTTTGGGGTCAGCTCTTCACATCGCTCGTCTCCAGCTTTTTCCAAAATAATATGAATACCTACTGAAACCTCTTATAATCGATTGGTCCAATATTGTTTTATGTTTTCTTCTATGACTTATAGCATTTTTACTGTAAGGATACTTTTCTAAAATAATTAAGGATATTAATAAAATATCCACATGTTATTCTGTACGATTCATTTCTATCATTTGAAACATCGATTTGGACACATAGCTTGACCGATTTTTAGTATTAGTGGAGAATTTCAATTATTTTGTACAAATTTATTTGTCAAAACCTACTTATCAAAGTGATTGATGTTAGATAGGTAACGTTTTTTCGGATTATGTTAAAAATACAATAGAAACACCAATATTTTTATAATCTTCGTATCAGTTTTAGCCCTCTTGTGTTATTATATAAACGTATAATATTTGAGTACAAGTTATTATGAAGTCGTGACACAAGCGATAATAAGCAGGGCAATATCCTTTTCCATGCAAACATTTTCACTCCTATTCACCCTCTTAGGCCGTTTTTAGTGTCAAGCGGATTTGCTCACTCATGGAGGCTCTAGCCGGCATACGTGAACATTCACGTCCAAGCCTTAGTTTTTTGCAGGCTGCTATTCGGTATATTCGTGTTCCTTGGTGGTTATATACATGTATTCATAAAAAAACAATAATAAATCCCCTGATCAGACAAATATGTATTGCTTACATACTATATAAAAGACGGAACAAGAATACAAGACCAGGACTAGCGGGGTGGCCGGGAACTAGGTGCCATTTCTGTTTGGGTTTAGGTATCACAGAAGCACAGCTTCTCGCACCGCGCTGCTGCCCGTCCGCAGTCAAGGGATTTATTTAGCTGTGCACTTTCGCTTTACCATAATCAACCGGTCGCCAGAGCCTCGTTTGTTTTTTAATAAGGTGTGCCAAGATCAAATGAGGTTGGCTTGAGTCCCTAAGATAAGAGTCTGAACCCCACTCCGTTGTTTTACCGCATTCACTGCATTGTAACATACTTTGAATTGTAGCGTATGAGAAGAAAGCATGCTCGTCCCTTACTATATTTTCTATAATCTTTATGAGAGCAGGTAAATGACAAAAATTCATGTTCCAAATGCTGTATTTATCTACGTACCTCGGGAAAACGGTCCTTATTTTAAAAGTCCCTTGTGTACAGCATAAGTCTTGATAGAATAAGACAAGGGTGTAAAAAGGCGGCTCCGTCGTACGCGAAAGCTCGGCTATGCAGCTAAGCTTTCGCATCTGTAGCCCAGGCGAGAGGTTCACGAATTTGAAACCGCGCCAAATCCTATACAAAAACTTCGAAAGCACATCAATTTTAGTAAGAAAATATTGCTCCAAGGACAATTTTTATATTAAATCAGGCGGTTTCACTTTAAAATTACTTTTTTAAAGTTAAACAACAAAAGTGTACACGCACATAATTTAAAAATGTTACCAAAATCTATAGCCACTCTTTCAAATCAAATCAAATCATTTTATTTTGCGAAACAAGGGTTCAACAATAGATGGTAGAAAATAAATATGTAGGTACAACCTTGATCAGCTTTTTAGCATGCAGATATAGAATATTAAAAATACATCCTTAAAAAAAATTAATTATGTTATGGTCTTCGTTAAATCGCGAAGAGTGGAAAAAGGGAAGGGGGCCTTTGCCCTGCAGTGGGACAAAAACGGCTGAATAATTATAATATGGTTATATACCTTCCAATAAATAAAACTTTATAATGTCAAAAATATGTCAGATTATTAAATGTCAAATGATTAAAATGTCAAGTTGATATAAAATTACTAGAATTTGTCCGAGAGATATTCATTGACACTATAATAAACTTACGCCGAGTGCTCAACATTCTTGTCAGTATAATGTTCTGTTATATTACTATATCTGTTTTTACAGAACTGTATTACTGTTTACTACATATTTAGTAATTTATTTGTTTTATTTAATTTTTTTTAGATAAGTAGGCACTAACTTCTAACTATTGTAGGACAATAAATCTCTTTAAACAATCGAATAAATGCAATTCGAGTTAACGGCTAATATTTTATCATCATCATCATCAGCCTGCATCAATCCACTGCTGAACATAGGCCTCTCCTATGGCACGCCTCTGAGCTCGATCTTCAGCTCACAAAATGTAATAGTAATATTAATAATATTTACACAACTATATTTAAATCTTGTGACTTTACTTAAAGAAAGTTGAATATTATACACTTTATATACTCTACATTTCAACTATTAACATTATCTACAAAATAAATATAGAAGGTACTTTAATAGGCACTGAATTATAATGCGCTCATCATAGAACTTATTATTATTTATATTCATTATCATCTAACACTATAAGAATCACCATCCGCTACCGTCTACCGTCTTGGGTTAAAACTAGTTATTTGATCGAGCGAGTAAAGCGAGCGAAATTATTTCGAACGTTTTATTTTATTAAGGAAAAATACTACCACAATCGTTATGCTTAAGTTTATAAGGCTAAGCTGCGCGGCAGAGGCACTAAGTATAAACAATATTTTTTAAGAAAGTAGTTGCATTAGCTAGCGAATATGTTCAAGCTAAATACGAGCAACACTCAAGTGAACAAATAACTTTTGTACATGTTTATAAGCATGATTTTATTTAACTTCACTTTGTGTCGATCGATACTTGCAGCTGAAATGCGGTGTACCCATATTACTTCATTGACAAGGCTAGAATTATTATAGGCAGCGACCTGATTTGATGACGGGAATCAGGAGCTATTCAATGTAACTCGTTAAATAAGTCTAAAACACCATGGCTACCTAATAACAGCTTTCTTTGCAAACATGTTTTACAAAAACTTTAAATATTATTAAAAGTGCAATAGGTCAGTCAGTCTCGGGTAAGGCAGTAGTTACTAATTAGTTAGTAAAACACACTTAAGTTACATCTCAGCTCGAGGGGAACTAAGTTATGAGTTTATAGAAGTGTTTAATAGTTTTGAATATGTTAGATGTAGCGGTGTTCCACTCGCGTTCCCTCACCTAAGCTGGGCTTGATTAAATATTTATTATTTGGCACCCAGACGAATTTAAATGCTGTTTCTCTAACATATTCAGACTACAATAGTTCATAGTTAAGTGATCCTTACCGATCCTGTTAAATAAACCATAAAAAACCCTAGAAAGTCAAGAAAATACTTGTTTTGTCTAGATTTCCTCCTAATGGCTTTTTGACATCGGGACGAGGAAAAAAATATGTAGATCTGCTAAACCTTGAAATTGAAGACCATGGTTTTGTTCTAGCCAAGTAAGTACACTATCATTCATTGGAATACATGTGTCATTATAAAAATATATATATATATCCTTTCCCAGCTGTCGAATACTTGAAAACTTTGACGTGGCTTTTACTAAAGACGTGGTTTTCGTGTAAATCTGGAACCATTAACACTTAGTCTGAGGCCCGTATGCGAGAACGATGCTCAGCGATGCGCTGTCATTTTTCAATGAAGGTTGTAAAAAAAAACGATGCTTGAGCTTAGTGCGATACAGAAATACATTTTAATTTTGAGCATTGTTAAAATGGGTGATTAAGTTGCATTAAGTGCCTCGTTTTTCAAACGTCGAAAAAACAATTTTAACAGAGTATCTTTGTTTTTTTGAATCATCTGTCAGTTAGAAAGGTTTACAATATGTAATTCATTAAAACATTGCTATAAAAAATTGTAAACCTTGGTACGTGTGGTTATAAAAATAGAAACTTATAAATTGAAATATGTACTATATTTTGTCATGTGAAAAATTAATAATCAGTTTTTGTACTAATACGGTTCAAGTATTCGACTGCTGACTTTGGTGTTTCTGTATTTTTAGTCTCCTTAGCCATTCTGCCTTATTATTTATTTTTGAGTGTTGTTTTTATTTCTCCCTTTTAGAACTGAAGAATTAAACACCATGATTTCGGGAGAAGATGAATCTTCGTCTGTTTTAAATGGAAGACTGAGACCTCGAAAGTCAACTGCCAATATCCCAAACCCCCCTAGCAAATCTACTCAGAAAGAAGAAAACAAGGTCGTACAGGACAAGCCCAAAAGAAATAGCACCCCCAAAGCATCACCAAATAAACAAGATGATCTCATTCCCAAGGCTGATTCCTCACCTCTCGCTCAACTTCTTTGTCCATACTGCGATAAAAAGTTCACTAGCAAACTCTCCGCGTCTAAACATGCTCGACGAATTCACCTTTCTACATCAAAGCCAGACGACTTCATTAACTGTCTCTTTTGCAACCACTCTGAAGCGGTGCCTTCCGACATCATTCGACACATGGTCGATCGCCATCCTAACCAATATTTTTCTTGCCTCGACTGTAACACCAGATTTTACTCTACGTCAGAACTGGCAGAGCATAAACTTAACGTTTGTGAAAAACAAAAGCAAGCATATCGTAGCAAATTGCGACAGAAGACTTCTGCTGTATCAAAGAAAGACCAAAAAAAGATGAACACTCAAGATAGCCAGTTCTCGGGTGAAAATAAGAAACTTAAATTTGAACCTGAATTTAACGGTTTAGTCATTTCGTGCGAATTAAAGCCGTCGCATGTTGACGATGCGGTCGACATCGAAGATAATATAACAACCAACTTGATTTTGCCATCGAACTTAGGCAATTCGGTCTTGGAAAAGAATGCAGTGATATTGCTAGACGATATGCAATGGAACAGACGCATTCCACCAAATTTCTCATTTCGTAATGCGGACGCCGACCAAATTCTCTCGAGACTGGGCGTGGTACATCGCTCGCCGCGGGTCGGCGAATCTACCCGTCGCGAATGGTTGAAAATGATCGACGTCAGTACCCAAAAATTTGAAAAATGCTTCGATACTAACTTCTACTCTAGAGTTGCAAGTAATGTCCAACAGAACTTAGCAAGGTTTTTAGATGGATCGTTCAATTTTAGTCCTGATCCCGATAAAGTTATTAAGACTAGAAAATCTAAAAGTAGCACAAATATTAATACTGCCGAGGGTTTTCCAATACTTTTACCTCACGAACAGTATTCTCGCAACAGATTCGATGGCTACATGCCCAGGGCTATAGCACCTAAACATAAGTGGAAATGGGACAGCACTGAAAACGAAAAAAATATAATAATCGATGCCAGCGTCATGAAACGAGACACCCACGTGGATAACTGCATAATTACGTTGGTTTCGAGCTTAGATATATGGACTCAATTACGTATGAGAAGTAAATTTGAAGAAATTTTCTGTAAAGCAGCTACCGAAAAGATCGAGAAGCAAAACATCATAGGCAAAGAGCTAAAAGAGATCCTCGAGAGTAGAGAAATTCCGTGTTCATCATCGCAAGTGGTCGAGTACCCACAACCACGAAGCACCGCCATCGTCACAGATGCTTCTGATTTTCCGAATTTTCTGGGATTGTCAGCTCGAGTGTCTCGTAGCGAGAGCCCAGTACCGCCGGCCGTGCTGAGCGGTGAGTGGGTGCGGCCGAGGTGCTACGTGTGCTGCGCGTGTGGCGATCAGACGCGCGACTCGCGCGCGCTCACTTCGCACATGGCTTCGCACCACCCCAACGCGCAAGTTCAGCACTACGAAATCGTCGGAGAGTCGCTTTTGAACGCGGACATTCTGAAGCACTTATATGTTCCACCAAGCCAGATGTCTAATAGGACTAGGCCGCTTCGAGGTTTTAGGGATTGTACGAAATGTAAAAAGTCTATCACTATGGAAGACTTGCACCAACACATGCTGGATTGCGCTGGCGACACGCCGACCATCCGCAGAAAATGTCGATCACGACCCTTCGGTATGCGCAGACGCCGACCACGACTACCCGATAATACTATACGGAAGAAGATGAGAAAAGACCTGAGGACTCGACATAATCCGAAAGCACTCCTAAGAAACAGACCTAGAATCAGAACTGAAGTTGGAGATGGTAAGTTGCAACAATTTTATTTTAATTTTATTTGACGCTTAGTATCTTCTTATGTAGATTATCAATTATTTATTTATGTGTAACCCTATTTGTTTATGTATATACTTACCTATATGACGCACATTAACCTCAAACATTATCATGCCATTTTTAGCCGGTAAATATTTTATCGATGACGCCTGTCATAGCTTAGTTTTTAAAATCTATAGAAGTAGATATCCTATAAATTTATAGGATAACCTAATTAGGTTTTAGAAATAAGCTTCAGTCATCGTGTATAGTATATTTCAGAGACGATAACCAAATCTTTGATTATTTTATTGCTCGCTTAACTATTTCATTGTTCAGTAATGCAGGATTCAATTGCAATATAGTTGTGTAGAACTTAAACTTCAATTCAATATGAAATCAATTTAGTATGGTGCTACATAAATTACCAAATACCACACAAAGAGTTCTCGCTGTAAATTTTATCGTACTAATATTATAAATCCGAAAATGTGTATTTATTGTTAAACTTCTTATTTTTAGAAGACTGTCGAGAATTCTTTAAAAAAAAATTTACGAATTGAGAGGTTATACTCAAACGCATCTCAGAGTTGAGCACGTCTCAAGTCACGGTTTTTTGACAGTTTTTGATGAAAATCTTCGCATAGTATTCGGGAAGCTCACCAAAAATTTTCAACGACGTGTCAATGCTATTCAAACACGAGATATACTCAATCAAAACAAATAAACATACTTAAAAATAGTAATAACAATGTACGTATATTTAATGTTTTTCACAGATTTTTTCTCGAATAATTTCTGTTTTTTGTGTGTTCTGGTTTAAAGCATTTCCTCATTTGACATTATTAGAATAATCATTGATTTGACAATATTTGCAATGAAAAATAAAAAAAAACGGATCGGATCTCGGTATCGAAAAGTGTTCATAAAATCTTATATTTTGGAATTTCTACCCAATGTACACTATAAATAGTAACGTATATAATTTTAGCATGGTAGTATTATAAAATACAGTCTGCTAGTAAAACGTCTTTGTCTCAGGACGGACGGTATTGAAGGGCCGAACTATGAGGGTTACTCGGCAAATCAAATTAAATCTAATCAATCACTTAATTATGTAGTAACAAATTATGAAGTGAGAATAAAAAATTAAAATGTAAAAATTACTTGTAAAAAAACCTTCATATTATCAATCATTTATACAAATTATTGGTTATTATTAATTTTTATCAATCAAAACTCATTAATATCATATTATGCCTTGCCTGTTAAGAACTTACACAATTTTAACTTAAACAAATTTATTGTTAGGTCTAATAAAGAGTTGGGCAAGTTATTATAGATGCGAAGTGCTTACAGAATACACTACTGCTAAACATAGCGGTCTTAATTGGTGGACAACACAATTCAGTACATAAACGACGACCTCTAAAAGTTTGAAAAAGTGACATTATTTGTTCTCACGAAAATTTAAACCTCATAAATATACATCGAAGGCAGTGTTAGAATATTTAGGTCTTTAAAATATTGCCTACAAACTGTCTGTTTGTTTAAGGCCACAAATTGATCGAATGCACCTCATCTGTGCTTTAAAAACAGATTATTTTTCAGTTGAGTTACCACAAAACACAACACAATACCTAAGGATAGACGCCACATACTCATGATAAGCCGTGACAAATGTAGAGTGGTTCGCAACTTAGACAGCATATAGAGTGCATAAGAATATTGATTTAATCTGGAGCACAAATTTTCAACGTGAAATTTCCAGGTTAAACTGGAGTCAATTTTTAAACCTAAAAACTTTGTCATATCTACATGTACAATTTGTTGCCCCAAATAAGTCATGTCAATATTACTAATTCTAATTACCCTATTTCTAAATATTGTCAAAAAAGTTTTAGTCAGATTTATTTGTAAATTATTAGTATGCAGCCATTGTATGATGTTATGAAGTATATTATTTTTCTAAAACTACTTTGTTATTACCTGTAAATGACATCATATATCATCCAAAAACATAATAGTTTGATGGTTTGTAATTTTGGGAAGCTCATTTACGGATATAATAAAAAGTCTCTACTTTTTAGTGGCCCTAAGACCTAAGACGCTTCCTTGTGGAACTCCTACAGTTACTGTCTTAGGTGTAGATAATTATATAGTTTGCTTCAATTTTTACCTTAAAGCAGTCTCGTTATTTTAGTCGATTGTTTACGGTTAGAAAAATATGACTTTATGAGTTTTAAAATGTTTCCTCAGACTCCATAATTTTCAAGCTTTTCGGCTAATATTTTATGATAAACGCAATCAAAAGCTTTTTTTATAAATCCATATAAAACGCACACGCTGTCATATTAGTATCTGTGTTAGTCATAACAGTGTGTAGGAAATCATAAATGGCCAGATTTATTGACTCGTTCTTTCTAAAACCAGTCTTTTCTTTTGCAAACAAGTCATTGCTCTCAAAGAAGGAATTGAGACCATTGTATAGTACTTCTAAAAAATTTTCGATATTACTGGTGCCAATGCAATCGGGCGATAACTTGTCATAATATCTAGTTCATTGTCTTTTTTTTTAAAGTTGCTTTACGATTGTCATCTTGAGTTTGTCGGGAAATTATTATACACAGGTTTATAATATGACTTAAAACACTCGATATCTTATTTGAAACTTGTTTTATAAATTGTTGAAATATCGTCATTGCCGGAGGAGAATTTTTTATGGTCTAAAAAAATTAATTTCCTCAATTATTTCCATTGATGGTCGATAAATGCGTATTATAGAAATACTGTGGTCCAATAGTTCTATTCCAGATATTCCACCCCACGATAATAAATAAATATTTATTTACTTATTTATTATACTATCAATACTGGAATTAGTAATCTCTTCTATATTTTTATATTTATGCGTGTTACGAACCAAGTCGCCGGTCTCTGGAATCCTAATAAAAACCTACTGGTTGCTTATGACTAAGAAACTGCAACAAAATCTTTTTATTAAGCTGTTAAAAATATAATTCTTCAAGTGCATTTTAAATAACTTTTTTAAAATATTTAGTTATTTTGTTTTTTTTTGTTTAGCCGAAACAATTCGGAAGATGATTGCCGATTTGCCAGCGAAACGGCATCGACAGGCAGCGGGTAATCTCAACACACATCAAAACCTACGGCCACGAAGGCCTATTGATAAACAAAGAAATAAGTTAAAAATCAAACGTCTTACGACAAAGGATACCAAAACCAGGAAATTAGAGACTAAAACTGATATAAATGATCCATTAATTATTGATGAAGACGATCAACCACTAAAACCAAGGGCTAAAATTGAGCCAGAAAAAACATTCCCTACCAAGAAACGGGTTTCGGGTAGGGTTTTAGCATCAAAGAAGAAAAAAGGATCATTAGCCGATAAAAAAAGTCGCAATGTTAATGAGAAACAACAGGATGCTCCTGCTGATAATGCAAACACTTCCCAAACACAGCAATTGTCCAGTGGAATTTCTACGCAAAGGTTAAACATAAACGCTAAAGGAAATGACTCTACGGGAGAGGAAGGATACCGTGATAAGTCTGAAAACAACGATAAAGATGATGAAGGTGAGAAATCTTCTGATGAAAGACGAGATAAAGACAACAACGAAAGTTTAACTCCAGATCCTACTCCGCTAAAACATTCTATTAACAGCATAACTGCTTCTTCAAATAAAGTGTTGCAATCACAACAGCAACACATTTTGCCACAGCAAGCTAACGACGCGGATGCTTTACGAGACAATCACAGTGGTTTTTTAGAAAATGAAATACAACCTTTACAATCGAGTCAAAAGCGCACTTCGCAAAAAAAGCGTGAAAGTTTGCTTAACTGCATTGAAAAGATCAAAAGTCAGCAAAAAGGTGAAACCATGAACGACCCGAAGCAGATCGCTATGATGAGGCAAAATAGTAGGGCTATTGAACATGATGCTCAATTACCTTTAATGGATCCTCACCCAGCTGTAATCAGTAGTACTCGTGATGCAACCGGCGCTGCGAAAAACGTTGTGCCAGATGCGCTCGAAGGGCCGCCGATGGATGTGGTTGGTAATTTATACCAACAAGATAGGAGTATGAGTTATCGTTGGAGGCCCGAAATTGAGGCGCATCGAAATCCAAATGATATGCTGATTATGGCTCAGGCAGGTAAACCGTATTATGTTCAGAGAAATGATTATGCGTTTATGAAAACGAAAGCACCCTCTGGAGGAAAGAGGCGCAAATCATCCAGTGCGCGTTTACCCGTGTCACATAATGATCAAGCTCGTCAATTACAACCCGTGTCACATAATGATCAAGCTCGTCAATTACAATTGGCACGATTGTATTATCAAAGCCAATGTAATACTGCTCCTACTTTACCATATGCTTCTATAGTACAAGCGCACTTACATCAGATGGAGCAATCTCAAAGAATGCCATACCCTGAATTTTTACTTCAGCAACACCAAGCTAATGAAGTATTCAAAAATTTGCAATATAAAAACCAAAGCCTTTTAGCGGCACAAGGGCAATACAATACATCAGATTTACAATACGAAGGAAGAAGAGATCATATTCCTTTACGCAATGAAACTGTTTCGATGTTTAAGCCACAGAACTCTGGTATACTTCCTATCTCTCCACAGTCATGGGAGAGGGAAGCTATACAGATTCAACAAATCAACAACAACCTTGCGCTCCCAAGTATGTTACCGTCGATGGTTACTAACGAGCTTTATATTCCTACTACTCGACGAACTTTACTAAAAAGAACGTCAGAATCTTCGGACACTGATGTTTACGGTAGAAATTTGGATGATGCGGAAATGTTAAAATATGCTAACGTGCCTGAAACTACCGCTAATATGGCAAGCTTTCCTTCGGCAAGTAAAGGAAATAGAAATTCGTCTCTGTACTATACTGCCTTGACACGTCCTTCAGCAGAGATAGATGTTGGATATAATAAAAACGATTTTACGATATTTAGCCAAGAAGGGTATAGAAGCAAAATGAATAGAATTTATGAAGGCAGAAATTCTATTAGTGATGCAACAACCAAAGCAGAACACTATAGAACAGCACAAAGTCAGCCAACAATTGCTGTAAATAATCAATACCTATCGTCACGGTTTGTTGAAAATGAACCAAAGCCTCGTTCTGGTGAAAACAATGACGATTCTTATCGTAAAAAACAAGAAAGTTCACAGAAAATAGGCACACATATTTCAAATAATGTGAATAAGACGCAGTATGTACCACAAAATCATCTGTTTTCATCGGTACCCACTGAATATCAAGCAGCTAAAATAACTTCGTCACAGAATGATTCAACTTTTCGGAAATCTATTGACTTGTACACACATGACAAAATCGAAGATTTGCCTGTTACTGTAAATACCATCATTAATCAACCAACTCATAAAGCATACGCTGATGTAAGAGATCAACAACATACTTCCGAAAATCAGTCAGATTCCAATTCAAATGATGAGCCATTAGACTTGTCGATTGAAAAAGATAAAATACAATATAAAACTTTAGACCTATCAAGAACGACCCGTCAGGCATCAAAGAAAACTGCATTTGGGGTCGATTCAAAACTCGAAGACCCTAAAGTAAAGTACTATTCGGTTAAAAATAATACCTCGGAGTCACTCATAATAAACAACAGTCAAGCTATCGGTATAACAAACGACACATACGCCAGAAGACATGTGCCATTTTCAATTGATCATAGTGGTGACGCTGACGTGGCCACATCATCTAGTATGGAGAGCTCTTCGGTCTCATATTACAGAAAACAAACAAATGAAATGAAATCAAATTCTCCTTGTAGTAGGAATGAAAGTAGCAACTCGACTAAAATACCAAACGATTCTTCTGTCCCATTGTCGTATCAAAAACTAATTGAAAGTGAAAAATATCGTAGTGAATATTCGTATGCCACTAAGGTAAATGATATTGAAAAGGCCAAATCGGGTTCGCAGGATGCTCAGTTATCTGCATCCTCAAACCAAAATTGTTATGTGAGACCTAATGTTTCTCCATTCGATCAATGGAATAAATTGGGGGAATCAAATTCATTAGAAACTTATGAAGCGCCAGCTACCAAGAAGAAGCAATCAAATAATTATTCAAATCACTTCTATAAGAACTTGGAAATTGAGCAAAATGAAAACTCATTCAAAGACCCTGAGCAGAATGTGTATCATCCTGATGCCTACACTGAACAATATAATATACAGAAAGATTTGCACTCTAGCATTCCCACGTATAATACCGAACCAATGCAGTATCAGACGTCTGAATCTAATGACGAAGAAACATTAGTTGATGATGCGGGTGTTAATCCAAAGAATCTTTTAGTTGATAATGTTCCTAAAACTGCTATGAAGAAGGCTACGCTTCCAACAGAATTAGCAAACATATTACAAACAATCCCTCAAGAAAGAACAAATGAACTGGTAAATTTTATTTCAAGAATGGTTCCATCTAATCCTGTAGTACCGAACCCTATGATCATTGTTCAAGAATCATCGAAGGTATCAGACTCAGAAGCAGCTAAATTAAACGAACTGCCAATTACTTCCCCCAATACAGAAAATAGACTTACAATCAATACTGCTGTGTTACCTTCTAGCAGCATATTGCCTAAAAAGCGGCACTCTCCATCAGCTAGAATTATTTCACAAGATTGTGCAAATCAGTCCTTATCGAAACCATCACCTGCACTGATAGTACAAGCATCATCTACTATGAGTTTGATTTCTAATAGCGAAAACGATGCAAAAGATGCTTATAAAACCATCGTGAATACAACATCGCTTGTCAATGAATGTGATGCTAAAACACATGTTGAATTAAGACAATCGATACCGAATTCTGACAGCTCATATGCATGTGACATGCCTATTCAAGAATTAGTTCAAAAATTACAATGCACATCAAAAAACTCTAACGAAAAAACTTCTAGCCTCAGAGCTGTTCGTATTAAAACTCCTCAGGCTCGGAAATCAGTTTCCGATGACAAACATTTGCTGATTACTAAAGAAGTTAACAGCCAACCAGTGATAGATCTCGATTCAAGACAAAGAACTCTAATTGCACCACAAATGTCTCATCCAGGATCGAACTACGAAAAGCTAGTAATGTTTGACAGTGCAGCTACTAAAGGTTCTGTATTGCAGCCGGAAATTCAATCGACAACCCAATACTTAACCCAGAATGAAAGCGAAATAACTGATGTCGTGGCATTCGCCAGTAGTGCAGAGCAATTGGCAAGGGGTTCCGTACCTGCTGTTACAGAATATAATTCAATGGGTAATAGTACTCTGAATACTATAATGATATCATCATCTGTTGAACAAATGGAACAGAAAAACATAAGATTGGAGCAAACTAAAAAAAAAAAACTTCAAAAAGGTAATGATGTCAGAACTTTAGATTTGGAAGGAGAGGTGCAGACAAATATAAAATACGGTACAACTACAGAACAAAACATATCTCATGACATTGCTGAAAGTTACACTAGACAGCATCAATTTTGTATCAATTCAAATGTTACCATTCCATCTGTGAGTGATGAACAAGATACTATTCTCCCAGATAGTTCCACTTTAATTTGTAATGAACAAAATAGTAATAGTAAAGAAACAGAAGACCCAAAAAACAATGATATTCAAATTGATTCGCTAGTGAAAGAAGCGCTTCAAAACAAAAGCAACAATGAAAATATAGTTACAGTTATGTCTTCGGAACCTACATATAACATTGTACAGCAAAATGTATCTAACAACATTACATCAACTACTAACTTTTTAGAATACGATGATTCTGATGATGATATTTCACTAGCAGTTATAGTGAAACAAAAAGAACAAGGCCAACCATGTTCTTCAGAAAATAAGGTTAGCACTTCTGCTATGGACAAACATGACTCTCTTAACCTGACAAAAATAGATATGTCAGAAAAGTCCAAAACGGAAACAGAAAATGTTTATCATTCAACAGATTCACAACTATCGACTGTGCTCAACAATTCAGTTGATAGTGAAGCGCAACCTATGATTATAGAATTAGAATCTGATCAAGCACTAAATAACAATGCTAATATTGTCAATATAAAAAAACAAGAAACTTCTGAAAATTTGGCATATGAAGTAGTTGTTAAACAAATTGATATTAAGACCACTGTAGGAGAAACGGCTCTGACTACTCCTTTTCTTGAACCTAGTCAGTCAAACGTAAATGACGAGATTCTTGCACCTCTTAATGATGATTTTAAAATTGGTTCATCACAAGAAGATTTTAATGAAGATTCTTCAAATGGAGCATCAATTTCTCTTGAAAAGAAATCCGATCTATTGAGTACAACAAAAATTAAACCTGTGCACTCTGACAGAGATATTACAATCACTGCTCAAAATATATATGAACCCAATGTATCACAGTTGGAGGTTAAGAATTCTCACATGAATTATTCTCTAAAAGCTATTTTAACCCAATCTTTAAAAACAAACGAAAACTGTTCAGTAATTAATGATGAAACTAATAATTTAATTGGAATACAACAAACTGCAACTGAGCTTCAGTCACTGCCAGGTCAAGCAGAACCTGTGAGCACAAATGAACAACGATTAAACGAATCAGAGAATTCTGGAACCGTTAAATCTGTAGGTAACTTAGACATGACTATTGAATTGAAAGAAACCAACGGACGTGCTTTGCGCCGTAGTAGACGTGGAAAATCTATGCTTTTGGATGATAAAGATGAAACTTATCATGACTCAACAAACATAGTCGTGACAAATGAAACTAATGTCCAAGCTGTGACTAAAAAACAACTTATATTTTCAAAATTACTATTGAATGAGAACGACAAAAAAGACGATGACGTTGAATCTGTTCCTGCAGCAGATACAAAAAGAGTGGCAACTAAACGTAAGAAGCCTCAAGGTAAAGCAAAAAATAAGAAAAAGAAATTATCTAACCATAATAAATATACAACTGGAAAAGAACCGTCATGTCCTAATACATCTACCGAATGTATTAGATTAGTTGGAAATGAAAGAGTTTCTGATGTAATTCAGATAGAAAAACGGAAATTAAATACTGCATTATCTAATGATACGGGTATTGGATCAATAGAAAAAAGAACAAAAACTAATAACATGAATAACGACATTGTCAGTCATCCAGGCTTTATAGCTGATGATATATTAATTGCCGAGGAATTCAAAGAATGTAATGTCAGCAGTACAGTGGCATTAGGATCGAATGAATTCAAACCAAATAAAAATATAATCGATAATTCAGCGCCTAGTACATCGTTTTCTAATGACTTGAAAAAACTACCAGAAAAAACTAATACTGAAATCAGAACAGCTTGCTATAACAGACCCCTAGCTGGCAAACAAATGAGTTTAATTTTAATTGCTGATAAAAATCCTGAAAATTACGATCCATATGATATCAACTTAGACATGGATATGGAAGAAACATCGCAGCCGATTGTGAAACGAAAGTCCAGTAAAGCAGTTTCAGGAAATTCAAAATATTTTAAGAAATATTTGAGTTATGAAAACCCTGCTGACAAAATACGTCAAAAAACCAAGGTTGAAAAACCAAAGGCTACTGACACTCCTCTGTCTAGCGTAAGTGATTCTGATTCATCTATTAGTGATGTACCATTGCAGAAGTATGTTGAAGAGAAAGAGAAATTGAAAGTCGAATGCAAGTCATCTAATTGCAATAAACTTAAAAGTAATTCAATGACTGATGTACTAAAAGAACATGTCAATTTATCTGAATCAGCTTCTCAAAGTTTGAAGAACAATGTTATCAACCAAAGTGATAAAAATATTGACCAAAGTAATTCTGTAATCGCAAACAATGTAGCACCATTGTCAACGTGCGGTGACGAAACTGAGAAAAATATAAACATTACTACGTCTGTTAAAAACGACAGTATTTCTGACGACATCATTGAATGTAACCAAAGTGTTGATCAAATTGATGAAAGTGTCGAACCATCTACTTCAAAATCAAATAATAAAATTAAAAGAAATCGCCGGCAAACAACATCAAAAAAATTGATTGTGGTCGCACCCAGTGATAGCGACCAACAATTGACTCCAGACAAATACATGGAGAACTTCGGGTTCTATTCTGTCAGACAACCCAGGAAATCAAACTTACTTGCTACAAAGAAAATTTCTGAAACATTCCATATGATTGAAAATGACGAGGCTTACTTCCGCTCCAAAGAACGTCAAAGAAAATCTTCATATAGCGATAACAGAAGGACTATCGATGGGGGCTCCTCTTCAAAGACACAAGGTAAAGCGTAGAGACTGTTTTGTACCAAAAATAAATTCAGAATCGGTCTAATTGACTTAGATTTACTAATTGTTTTACCTTTGAGCTAAATTCATTGGTACTTGTTTTTAAAACGTAAAATGAAAATATGAAAATAGTTTGAGGTTGTTACTATTTACAATTTGCCTTTCAGATTCTAATGCGCATAATGATAAGAAAAGTTCTACCTCAACCCATTCAAGAGAACCGCAAGCTGGACCTTCTTGTGCTGTTGATGAACCATACCCAACCAACGATGACCAAGAATTGGATTTAATTACAGCTCAAAAAATTTTGGAAAGCGAAGAGATTCGAAAATTGGAACGCGATTTATACTCTGGGTTTAAAAAGGCTGCCGAGGCGAATGCTGGCAAAACATCTGGATTTAACCAACTTCGTGCGGAAGAAACACATCCACGTCAAAACAACGATGAGAATATGCCTTCCCTCGAAGATCATGACAAAGTGGAGTTTATCAAAAGTCCTGAGAGGTTCGAAAGTCCTGAAAGATCTGAGAGTCCAGATATGCCTGATAGCCCTGAAAGTCTTAAGGATAAACCATTGATGTATCCCGAAGAAGAAGTAAACATTTACGAGGACAAGTATGACATCATCAAGAGACGTCGCGAAGCAAACGCGAACGCTAAACAAGTTCAAAAGGTTGACAAGCCCATAAAGAGGTAAGTTTATCCAGTTTTGTTGTGGGTTTGGATCTAATATTATTATTGCGTGTCTCATCCGATTCAGACATAAAACCACCGTAACTAGCCTTTACACTAATCTTTAGTATTTTTTGATAGAAACTCTTTTAGACGAGTGCTCTCCAGAAGAAGGACTAGGTCCAAATCTCTGGTCATAACCTCAAAACATTTTGTCGAGTAAGTTAACCCGAAATTCACAAAATAAATTTCGTTCGCGATGATTGTTTCGTTAATGTGTTTTTGTGTCCGCGCTTTTTCGAGTAAAAGTTATGTTCACGATAAATTTGATGAATAATAACTAGGTTCTAGTGGCAGTTATTGTTCTAGCGGAAACGAAATCAATACTCGACTATCTTATCGTAAAACACGACTACAAATATATTTATTTCTTATTAGGTTTACATTACCCCTGTTAGTTTGCATGAGTTAGTACATTTTACTTACTTTTCCTAAAAAAACGCACGAATAAGTTACGTTTTTTGCCCAACTGCGAAGAAGAAAGGTAATGTATTTGGAGAGTATGTATGTATGTCCTTTGACTGAAGTTGTTTCCAAATGGCTGGACGGATTTTGACTAAAAAATCCAATATTGCGACTGTAAGAAGCCATAATATTCCATTTACTTATTTGGCTGTCTCCGTACCCGAAATGGCTAGACGGTTTTTAGCAAAAGAAGTGATAATTCTAGATAATGAGTGTTATAGGTACAGTCTATGACACTAAACTAAAGTGTAAAAACATACAATATGGCGTGAAATTATGAATTAAATAAATTAAGCCATTTTAAATAAACTAAGACTTAGACTAAAATGGTACAAATCATCATTATCGAGCGTCAAACAATCTAATAATGGCATATGTACTATGCTACCAAAATTCTACGCAGTCTGGTTTATGGTTCTCTTAAACAAAGACTTATTTGAATTCAATTTCGATAAAACGTCTTTCACGTCTTGTGGATAGTTGAAAATTACTGACGAGGAGGTTATTCAAAAAAGGTTTAAATAGCACAAAAAATAAAATCAAAATCAATAACCAAAGATGTGCTGGCCAATGTAGGTAACTTCGGACAGCATATCATCCTAGCAGTGCTGACGCAACTCGCACCGTGCAAGCTTGAGCAGAATCGCATGTGAAATACCCAGAAACAGAACTAACTCCAATAAGCATAAAAAACAAAATGTCTTAACCCTTACCCAAACAGTGCAGAACTTTAGATCAGTTACAACAAAATCACATAAAAATCACTTAATGATATAAAAATACAAAATTATTAATAATTAAAAAAAAGTACTAGATATAAAAGGATTTTCTTTTTCAGCAAAAGAGTAAGAAGTAAGAAAAAACCTGAGAGGAAAAGTATCAAGAAGTCAACTAAAAAACGTTCCTATCAAGTCTCACAGGTTCCTACTAAAGGGGCTCTTAAAGGTTTCGATGGTATTAAAATATCTATACCAACTCAAGATCTCAATATGCCACCTAACGTGTCACCGCCTCATCACCAAAGAAAACACAGCAGATCTAAAAAACGAAAAGAATCTTCATCAAAAGCTATCTCTGGTTCCAGTTGTAAAAGCGATAGTGATGCCAATTCGAAGATCGTTGGCACTCCAGATATTTACGAGTTTCAGGATGACGAGAGGCCCGTGCCTAAAGGCTACAGACTGACCAGACTAGTCGATAAATACAGAAGTTCAAGTAGTGAAGATGAAGATACACCTGTAAAAACCAATCGTACAGCTAAAGAGAAAAAACATATGAAACCGAATGAAGAGGCCAATTCGAGAGCGAATGATCAAGCAATAAAAAAATCAAAATCAAAACCTTCGAAAGGCAAAGGGAAAGGAAAAGGAAAGTATGCTAATGATGAAACAAATAAAAAAACAGATGAATCACACGACGAAGAAAAAAATGACCAGAAAACAAAGCCCAAAGAAAAAGAAGTAACTAAAACGGACCAAAAAATCTATTATCATACGAATCTTGATGGCACCATGGTCGAAGAAAATGATAGTCTGCCTAATGTTTATGACGATACATTCGAAAGCCACCAAGATAATGGCGAACCTTTCAATGATAGTGACTTAGAGGCTCAAACTATTATGCCCGGAACTTCCGGGTTCGTTCCAGACAGAAATGATGAAAGCTCTTACGATAGTGACTCGTCATCATCACCCACTGCGTTATTATCAGTTTTGGAAGGCCCTTACTCGTGCACTTGCTTAAGTGAAATTGACTCTGACGACAGCGAAACTGAGAGAGGTTGCGCACATAGTTCCTGTCGATATAGGCATTTGAATGCTGCAAAAAATGCTGTTATGGGGAAAATATTTAAAAATAATGCTGTGCGATGTGATAAAACCGATGATTCACCTAAAGAACCCCCACAACCAAAACCAGATCTAGATCGTCTCTTTGACAGCCTACTAGAACCAAACACTGACAACAATGAGCCTGAAACACCAAATAAGAAATCCCCAGGTTCTGGACCGTCATTATCTACGTACTACTTTACAACCCATGTCAAGTTTCCTGTCGAGGCGCTTAAAGACAATAAATCTAAAAGCGGAAAAGACGTGTCTAATGTAGATGACGGCTTCAGTAGTCCCAATCACCGAAATTCTGAAAAAGTCACTAAAAATCTTACAAACTTGTTAAATATTGATGACGATTCTACTAACAATTTTGGTGTAGCTACAACCGACCCAATGGATAGTGTATACATCATGGTGTCACAAAAAAACATGCAAACAGAAAATACAGCGCAAATAGCAGCAACAACAACAGCGGAAGAGGCATTTGCACCATCAGTAGCAGAAAGCTCTGAAGCACCAGTGGAAGAAGAAGTAGTTGACGAATCGGAACCAGTAATTCCTAATTTAAATAATAATGAAAATACTCCAGAAGATTGTTTGAAAAATCTAGACAAGGTTCCAGAGTCAGGTGACTGCATTCGAATGAAGCATAAACACGGTGCAGTCCGGAGGGCCAACGGCACACGGACGAAATGTGCTGCCCCAAAATCAGATTTTGGAATTTCTTCTGATGAAGAGGAGTTAAATGCGGCTAAGTTAGCAAAGAGAAAAGCAAATAAAAAACATAAAACCCACCACAAACGTAATAAAAGCAAAATAAGTCAATGCAAAGATAAGAGGCACAGCGACAACAAAAGTACTACCGCTTCAAAACGTAGTGTCACAACGCGTCATAATATTGATGAAAACGATTCGGAATCAGAAGAGAAACGGCAGTCTGCCGAAAAATTGTCGCCATCCAGGAAATCGGATGAAGGAATCAGCACGAGCCATGACAATAGCGCCGACGCGTACGACCTGGCGCCAGTTACGGACACGGGCGCGCCTGTGCAGAGAGCGCGCCGAAAGTGCACGGTCGGCAAGCAGAATGTGCTCGCGGAGCACTGGAGTTCCTCTGAATCTGAGGCTGAGCCGGTCCGACTCAAAGGGAGGAAGGCCTCCGTTAAAAAGAGTGGGCGCACGGCGAGGGACCCCAGCCGGCGCGGCAGTAAGCGGTCTCGCAAAGAGAGTAACGACAGCGAGGACGAGGATTGCCCGGCTCGCCGGCCTAAGCCGAAGGTCCGCGCGCGCCCCGCTGCTGCCCGTGACCCCAACGGCTCAGACTCCTCCATGGATCGGAAAAAGAAAGAGGAGCTGCATGGATGGATTGTCGGGGGCAGCCACAAGAAACTCGTTACGATGCTGGTTTGCAGCAAAAGCAAATCCCGACACGATGACAAGGACAAAACAAAACCGGCTAAGGAGAAAGAAAAGAAAGATAAGAAAGAAAAGAAAGAAAAGAAAGAAAAGAAAGAAAAGAATGAAAAGAAAGAAAAGAAAGAAAAGAAAGAAAAGAAAGAAAAGAAAGAAAAGAAAGAAAAGAAGGAAAAGAAAGAAAAAAAAAGAAAAGAAAGAAAATAATGAAAAGAAATAAAGGTAAGATTGTACATATACATATTAAAATCGACATTGTCAGATATTTGACCATTAGATTTAATCGATGATCTAGGTTACAGACCCATTTTTGTTTTAGTTTGTACATATTGTAAATCCTTAGAATTACTTTTCCTTTTTTATCGTTTATTTGAGGACTGATTTTATATTAATTATGATTGTTTTAAATTAGCAAAAAAAAAGAAATAACGGAATGAACTACAGTCCTCAAGAATTTTTGTTTGAAGAAATAATGATATATTACGGGGCATTTTTATTTTTATTTATATGATTCCCAGTATATTTTTAATTAATAGCAATGATTTTAAACTGTTATACTGTTAAGTTAGATTAAGTTAAATTAGCTTCTCATTCGTTGTAAAAAGTAGTACATTAAACGTAGTGTAATTTTGTTGACGGGTTTATTAAGTTACCGTTATAAATGTATTAAGCTAATAATTTTATTGTAATCCTTTTTATCCGGGAGTTACCCGAAGCACTTCAACTTGATGATACCTTACATTATATATATTATCACTTATTATATTAATCGAATTCATTTGTTAAAATTAAAATAGTTGATGTTTGTAGTAATCAGTAATTTGTGTATTAGGGTGAAGTTAATCCGTAATTCAAAAAATGCCCCTATTTTCCATTCATCGTACATGCATAATGTGTATTCAATAAAAGTATTGACATCAGACCGCTGGCTCTACCAATGAGATAGAGATCTAGATTGTTTGTCAACATTTTGTTACGATTTTGTAGTGTCTTCTAGACACTGCCTGACACTAGTAGACTCTGTCTGTAGTATACACTATTCTTTCATTTGTAGTTCCTTGGCCCCAGAATCTAGATCGCAGGGACGAGCTGAACCTCCACTACTGAATACGTCAGATACAAACCAAACCTATACGAATTCATAACAAAATTAGTATAGATGGAGCTGTTCATTACGACCTGGTTTTTGACTATAGAGACCAAGACAGACCAATAAATTCCGAACAAATTCTAATAATTGAATATTTGACCACTAGCCGGTGCCAAACAACGTGGCAATACAGGTCATTGACTGACGTTCACCACGATGTCCCAAAATGAAAATATGTATCGCTATTCTGTCGCTTACCATACAAACCTATCGAAAACCGGCATCGCTAGAATCTCATAGTACAAGGCCTACAAGAAAGCAACGACAAACAAACCAAACCCCAAAAAATATGAAATCGGGGAAAATCTATGTATGAAATTTTAAATTTTTGATGTTTTATTCACATATTTTATTGTTTAGAAATACGAAATGTATTTTGAACCGGCGGTATTTTATTTAATTAATGAGTAATATTATGTTCAGAGTACCAAATTACAATCACATGTCCGAAAAAAAATATAAATTACCTATAATCATTAGAATTTAGTATCGAGAACATTTTATTAATTCAAAATAATATAGATAAATAATTTTATGCGTAATAAGTTTCAAAGAATTTTAGTCCTTCAAAAAAAGGCTAAATTTAAAGATGTGACCTTTTATTTTCTAGTCACTGGAGCGTCAGGTGAGCGTTACCTGTGGCATTCCGCTTCGAAGTTCGCTTGCGTTCGGTCGTTTCAGGGTGTTATAAGTTGAGTTTGTTATTGGTTTTGTGGTTTTGTGTGATAGTGATACTGACAATTCAGAATTTTCAAGCAATTAGTTGATGATAAAAATGGTGATGATACTTTTTTGTAAATACATACATATTATACACAGAAAACACCCAGACCCGAGACAAATTTTGCAGATCATACAAATATTTGTCCGCGGCGGGTATCGAACCGGTAACTAGGTCGTTAAATCTTTATGATAAACCTTTATACACAACTCAACTAAATTATTACACTACTCAACATTTACACAAATTATATTTTTGAATGAAAATTATATTTTTATTTACATAAATAATTACGAGAATTTGGCACCTAAATTTTAATTACACTAACGGGTAGGCGTAAAAGTTTGCAACTGCAATGTCTTGACAACTGGTACTATGAGATTCTAGCGATACCCGTTTTCTATAGGTTGGTATGGTAAGTGACAGAATAGATACATTTTTTCATTTTGCGACATCGTGGTGAAAGTGAGTCGGTGAGCTGTATTGCCACGTTATATGGCACCGACTATACACATTATTACAAAAACTTAAACCTAGGAGGTAGCTCCCAATGAGGAAGCCGTCCCAAAGGTCTGATGTCAATATGAAAAGTGTTGATCCATTTTGTACCATAAGGGAATCTGGTTGTACCTACAGATCTGTCACTGTAATTTGGTAGTGTACCTATTTACTGGACCTGCGATGTATCTATCTTAAAATATATCGTGGAACAGTTTGCAGCATAGTCTAAAGGGGTAGACACTCAGATTCCCTGATAGTACGTATATAGGTAAGCGTGTCCGGAGACTGATAAGGCGGTCGCCATGACTATTGTGTTAAAATTTAAATTATCATTTGTTAAATAATTTTATGTAAGTAGGTATGTTTTTTTGAGTAGAACATGTAGTTAATTTTCTGTAATGAAATCACATGATTTTCATTAAGAATTCTAGTCGTGAAATAAAGACTAAAGCCCCGCTATCAGCTCCGAAACACAATACTTTTATCATGTTTAGCTTTTATGACACCTAAATCAATATCGTAATATGATTAGAGTATGTAATGGAAGTAAAATTATCTAAAGTAATATACATACAAAATAATGTTAACTTTGTGTTTTATTATTTCATTTCCCGGTAAGTAGGTAGGATACTATTTTCCCAATTCCATTAATCTACAAATGGAGCAACAGATGAATGTTCAAGTTCATTTATTCATAAATATTCATTTTGCAAAACGGGTATGAAATATAAAATGTTATCATAAAATAATAAAAAATCTAACATACACTAACATCTAAATAAAAAAATAAAAAAACTATACAATCAATCTTACTTCTTAGGTACTTATATTATAAATGCGAAAGTTTGTGAATTTGGATGTTTGTGCCAATGAAACTTTGAATATACATAGTACATGTACTGGAATAACATATAGGCTATTTTTTATCTGGGTCATACAAAAAAAATCATTTAGCGAATAAAAACGCCCCTCCAGCATATTTAATTTACTTTTAAATATTTTTGGGTTGTCAATGATTTTCATGTCAACAGGCAAAAAGTTAAAGAATTTAACCGCTTGATACCGACAGGCATACTCAGCAGTCAGTTTTGGACACACCGGGGCATCGAGCATTTAACTAAACATAATACATATTAAACTTTATTTGTATTCCACTAAACAAACATTGCTATCGATATCGATATGAATATTTTATTGCACAGCTCTAGTTCAATACTTGACCTTGAGTCGGCCAATCAGAGCGCAGGGGCGGGCCCACTGTTTTGGTGGAATTCGTTTTCAAACAAAACGAATAACATTACCGCTCTATTCAGTTAAATGCTCGATGCACCGGGGTTTCGAGATCTTTTCTTGTGGTCAGTCTCACTAATCTCTGTACTGTCGTTTTATACTTAGCAGGATGTCGGACAACAACCACTTATATGTATAGGCTAGGAACAGTGAGGATTTTAAGAGTCTTAAAATATTCTCTACATCCATTCACAAGGCGGAATTCTTGCAATGGTTCTAATAGCACGTTTTTGTATTACGAATGCTCTGGTGATATTATAAGCATAGCTGTTGCCCCAGAATCGTATACTGTATATAGCAATATGCACTCCTGGAAATTTTACACTATTAGCGAACTCCATTGTTTCTCCGTTACCCATAATTTCAATAGGTTCTTGGTTATGGGCAGTCGATCTGAAGAATATCGCATTTTTTTATGTTTAACTTTAAATTATTAATATCAAACCATCTGTTGAAGGCCACCAGTGCACTAGTAGTTTTAATTTAGAGTTCTTGCAGGCCGGAATAATTGCATTTGTATCATCTGCATAAACTACTAACTTTATATCTGGAATAGTATTAGGTAGATAGGTACTAACAAAATTTATAAAATCATTTATGAAAATGACGAAAAATATTGATACGAGCCCTGAGGAAAACCTCGTTTTATATTTATTGTCTCTGATTTAGTCACAACCTCCTGCTTTTTAACTAGGTATATTTTTTATCTCAACGAACTGTTTCCTGTTGCTCGGATGTGATTTCGTGAGGCCCAGAGCTTTATCTCTTATATCGTAATTTTCTAGCTTAAACAGTAGGATTCCATGGTCCTTTCATGGAAATTGGTTCCTTTCTGAACAAACAATAACCATTGCATAGGTACATTCTGCGTGTGGTGCGTGCAATTCGTTCACTCACCATTACAAAAATGCCGAGTAAGGGCGCTTCTGAACGCTAAAACTGACTATTGACAACACCACAGACGGTAGAGGCCTTAGTTTTAGGTCATTGGTTTTAGGTTACAATAACGCTGTAACTTTAGATCTGATAAACAAAGGAAAATCACAAAATCGAAGGCAATTAAAGAGTAGTAAATTGGGTTTATTTTGATTATTATACTATATCTTTTATAAAGCTTCTTAACTTATTATCTTGTACGGAGTCGGTTCTGGTGAGTTTGGCGCGGACGGTGCAAACGGCGCCGATGAGAACAACGAGCGCACACAGCGAGATGATCACGGGGATGAAGATGTCGAGGAGATTCAGCGGGTCCAACAGCCTGTCTCTCACCTCGATGCGGTACTCTTCCGGCAGTTCAAAGCTCTGAAAACATTTAGCTCAGACATGTCAAATATTCAGCTCGGTCATGTCAAACATTTGGCTCAGTCTAGCAACGTAGTGTCTGGCCGAGACGCAATAGGTGGGTTCGATTCCCGCTGCGAGACAAATATCTTGTAAGCATTTGTCCCGAATATGGGTATTCACATATTATTAATTTCTGATATTCACGGTATAATCCTATCTCCAAGATTATGATGTAGGTCACAGACAGAAAAATTTAGGAATCATATGTGATTTTGCTCTGATATTCACAAAAAAAAAAACATTAAGCTGAATAGCATTTGAGTAATAATATGGTCACAATATACAAAAGATGCTTCCTGATCAGAAAGTCTAATTTCGAAAATGCCTAGGAAGTAAAATGTAAAATGATTATTTTGCAGAAAGCCTAAACAGAAAAATGACTAAAGTTCCATTGTGCCTAAAATATAAAAGGTCTAAAATGTGTGATGCCTTAACTGCAAAAGGTTTAAGAAGGAGTACCTATACCTAAAAAGATTTTTGCCAAACTTATTATACATAGAAAGCAAATTGCCTAAACTGTCAAAGCTCTCTATTACGAAGAAGTAGATATATTACGTCTACTAACGCCTACAATTTTTCTTCCACGAGTTATACTATACATAATATACTTAGGCACCAATATACCAATTTGCGTGAAACTTGGAATATTCATAGTTAGTGACCCACTACAACATATAAGCTACTTTTTATCTGGGTACCACGTGATAAAAGTCGTGGGCGGACGCTTGTAGTACAATAAATCACTAATTATTTAAAAAAAATTATTCACTTAATCGTGTCCTTCTTCTTCTTCTACTTCGCGATACATACGCTTCCTTAAAACACGAACATTATTTAGAAGTTCTAGTGGCGTTATAATGTTGTTATTAAGTTTTTCTAATTGCTGTCGGTACCTCTTATTGAACAATATATCACAATTGGGCCTGTTATTTTTATCAAATAAATGGTTTTTCAAACGACGGGCCTGCCAAGATTTAGTCATGTTCATATGTAGGTATATTGCATTTTAGACTATTCTGTAAATATTTCTTCCGGGTCTGGGTGTTGTGGTACCATGGTACTCGTAGTTTCTGATACCCACGACACAGGGAATCCTAGTGTGGGGTCAGGACTATGTATGTGACTGTTGGGTGTTATTTATTTATTTATTTAATCCATCCGTTTTCGTGGAGAATTTTTACTGTGGAGTGCTGCATACCTACCAACTGCGTGCACGGATTCTGGCTACTGACAAGCTGGCAAATCGAAGCGGGACGCGATTCCGGATTTTAACCTTGCTATTGGTCCTTGTTAGCGAATCCGAAAATTAGTGTAGGTATTTATTGTTAAACTTCTTATTTTTACAAGACGGCCCGATATTGTTAGAAATATAAAATACAAATATTTGCGGATTTTTTCACACAGCACCATCTAGCCCTTAACAAAGCAAATCTTGTACTATGGGCACCAGATGGCTGATATAATACTTATATACTTAGTTTTTTGGTAAATACATACTTACAATACATAATACAACACCTAGACCCGGAAGAAATATTTGCAGAACATACAAACATTTCTCCCGTAGCAGGATTCGAACCCGCGCCTTTTGCGTCTCAGCCGAGCACTCGCCCACGACGCCACCGAGGTCGTCGAAAACGAAATGAACGAAATAAAAGTACCTACTACCTAATGAAATAAATATTTTTGCATAATGCGGTATGATTTCACATCACAGTCACGTAAACGATTTACTATACAAACCTTAAAAGAGCTTAACATGACTGATTGATTCATTATCGCCGAGACGAAACTGTTGAAACTAGAAAGCTGAAATTTGGAAGGTAGCTTCCTTTTATAGCAAAACCACCCACTAAGGCGAGATTTTTCGAAATTTAACCCCTAAAGGGGTGAAAACGTTTGTATGGAACTTTTTAACGCGTGGTGCAATTTGCTTGAAACTCGGTTGGGATACTGTAAATTTACAAAATAAATGGACACATTTTTCAGGATTTTTCAAAACAACCTTTAAAAAGAGGTGAAATGGGGCGTCAAAGTTTGTATGGTAACGTTTAACGTGTAGTGCGATTGACTTGAAACTCAGTGTGGATACTTTAAATAAAAAATAAATGGACGCGTGTTTCAGGGTGTTTCAAAGTAATGCTAGGTTTAGATGAAGCCAGTGCTGGCAGCCAGTTCCACTGACAGCCAGTGCTGGCAGCCAGTTCCACAGCCAGCGCTGGCTTACTGTTGGCCTCGTATATGAACAGTTTTTCAAGACAAGCCAGCGCTGGCTGCCAGCACAGGCGGGAATAAAGCGCCGGCCAATTTTTCAAGCCTCCCCGCCCGCGTGCCCCGCAACCCCCGCGCCAGTGTGAGGACGCGTGTAGGTAGATAGACGCATCGCGCCAATCACTGGCGCATATCAGTAGATTGATTAGGTACACGTTTTCTTTTTGTTAAGATTTTCCGCGATGGTAAGAAAATTTAATGAGGACGAAACATTAAAATTTGTTCAACTGTATAGAAAGCACGAGTGCTTGTACGATAAGCGTAATTGCGATGCTTACAAAAATAAGTAAGTTATTAAGGCTGAATTCGACCAAGCGAGAGTAAACTTCAATTTCAGAATAAATCGCTAGTTATTCCAGAGTAAATCAATTTTACGTTTTATCATCTACAATTCTTAGAATAACGAGCCTATTCGGGTATACTCACTATACCTACTGCTATTTCGCGTGGAGTAACGGAGCTATTCCAAGAATATTTTAATGGCATGCGTGCGTCATATGATTTTTTGCAATTTTGTCATTTATGTATTGTATTTATTTTTTTCATCAAAATCTATTACTTAAGTAGGTAGGTACCTATTAAAATAATTATGCAACGCTTAAGAAATTTGATTGAATATAGTGATAGTGACGAGGAAGTTATACCTACCGACGTCCAAGGTGGATAAAAGAAAGAACAGACTTGTTTGAATACCTACTACAACAGGTACTTACTACAATGATCTTGATTTCGCGATGAGATTTCGTTTGAGCAAAGAAGCAACTTTATCTCCGCTAAAAAAAATTGAACATAACTTGGAATATATTTCCGATCGGTAGGTACCTAAGTTTTAACTATGTTAAACTGTACCTACTTATGTGGTTGGTTATTCATAGAAGAAAATAAATAATCATTTAGGTTCTCTAATTTCATAATTTTATCAACAAAACAAATCCACCAAAACAAACAAAACTTCAAACGACTTTAATTGACACTTGACATACTTATAATACGACTATTGCGAGTTGACATGACATAAGCTTGTACACTGTCCCGTTGTAGAACAATATTTATTTGCTGGGTAATAGGTACATTCGTTCATCATTTATTTATCTATTCGCTTATAGCAATTCCAAGTGTAGTTATACTTTACATGGAAAAACGACTTTTGTTTTACTCGAGATTAAGAAGGTGGAATAGATTATTCCCGGTATAGTTACTCGTGTATAAATCTAAATTTGGTCGAATCCACCCTACGTAAAACATTTTCAAAACTACACCCGAAACGGGATGCGGGGGTTGTTAAAAATTGCATGAGGAATTTGTAGCGGGTGGATCGATTTGCTTGAAACTCTGTATAAATAATGATAAATGTTTTGCAGTAGGTACAAATGAAAAGAAACCTGTATGATTATTTTTCAAAAACAACCTCTTAAAAAGGATGGGAACTTATGGGAAAATATGGGAAAGATGAAACTCGGCATAATATATTTTGTAATGCAAATAAAAAACCTAATTGATTATTTTCTAAAAACTCAACTCAAATGGGGCTGAAGTGGGTGTACATGTCGGTATGGAAACTTTTTAACAGGTGACACGAGTTGCTTAGGTTTGATTTCTTTAAATATAAAATTACTAGCTGCCGCCGAATATAATAATATATTTATATAATACAGAACGCTTAAAACGGATCTCTGTATCGAAACTAAGGCCTTTAATCATCTATAGGTAGTAGATGATTTATACAGCGTCAGGAGGCAACTTTTTACCTTCACAAACGGGACGCTGTAGTGCCTGGGACGAATTAAGATGGAGTGGCCTTGCCCAGCACCTATACCATCCTCTCAGCTTAGTCGGAACGACATTCACAGGAAAGACATGGTCAATACGTGCGGAGCTGACTAAGCCGCGGGTTTCCCCACGATATTTTCCTTCACCGTTTGAGAGTACTGGTATAGCGCACATAAATTTTTCACACAGAAATATCCATTGGTACACGACCGGATTTGAACCCACGTCCTTAGGATCGGAAGGCGGGGTCACTACCAACTATACCACCAGTGCTCTTTCTGTATCGAAAAGTGTTTATAAAATCTTATACATATTTTGGAATTCCTACCCAATGTACACTTCAAAATTAGTAACGTGTATAAGGAGGTTTGTATGGTAGTAATACAAAATACAGTCTGCTAGTTAAACGTCTTTGTCTCAGGACGGACCGGTATCAGATCAGACGGTATTATAAGGGCCGAACTATGAGGGTTGCTTGCCGGTCTTTGGAATCCTAATAAAAACCTACTGGTTGCTTATGTAAAAGAAACCGCAACAAAATCGTTCTATTAAGTTGCAAAAATATAATTCTACAAGTACATTTTAAATAACTTTTTAGTAATTTTGTGTTTTTTTTTGTTTAGCCGGAACAATTTGGAAGATGATTACCAATTTGCCAGCGAAACGGCATCGGCAGGCAGCGGGTAATCTCAACACACAATAAAACCTACGGCCACGAAGGCCTATTGATAAACAAATAAATAAGTTAAAAATCAATTGTTTTACAACAAAGGATACCAAAACCAGGAAATTAGAGACCAAAACTAATGTAAATGATTCATTAATTATTGATGAAGACGATCAACCACTAAAACCAAGGACTAAAATTAAGCCAGAAAAAACAGTCCCTACCAAGAAACGGGTTTCGAGTAGGGTTTTAGCATCAAAGAAGGAAAAAAGATCATTAACCGATAAAAAAAGCCTCAGTTTAAATGAGAAGCCAAAAAAAGCAATTGTCCAGTGAAATTTCTACGCAAAGGTTGAACATAAACGCCAAAGGAAACGACTCTACGGGAGAGGAAGGATACCGTGATAGGTCTGAAAATAACGATAAAGGTGATGAAGGTAAAAAATCTTCTGATGAAAGACGAGAAAAAAACAACAACGAAAGTTTAACTACAGATCCTACTGCGCTAAAACATTCTATTAACAGCATAATTGCTTCTTCAAATAAAGCGTTGCAGTCACAGCAGCAACACACTTTGCCACAGCAAGCGGATGCTTTACGAGACAATCACAATGTTTTTTTAGAAAATGTAATACAACCTATACAATCGACTCAAAAGCGCACTTCGCAAAAAAAGCGTGAAAGTTTGCTTAACTGCATTGAAAAGATCAAAAGTCAGCTAAAAGGTAAAACCATGAACGACCCGAAGCAGATCGCTATGACGAGGCAAAATCGTAGGGCTATTGAACATGATGCTCAATTACTATTAATGGATCCTCACCCAGCTGTAATCAGTCGCACTCGCGATGAAACCGGCGCTGCGAATAACGTAGTGCCAGATGCGCTTGATGGACCGCCGATGAATGTGGTTGGTAATTTATACCAACAAGATAATAATATGATTGGTCGTTTGGGGCCTGAAATGGAGGGGCATCGAAGGCCAAATGATATGCTGATTATGGCTCAGACAGCTAAACCGGATTATGTTCAGAAAAATGATTATGCGTTTATGACAACGAAAGCACCCTCTGGAAGAAAGAGGCGCAAATCATCCAGAGCGCCTTTACCCGTGTCAAATAATGATCAAGCTGGTCAATTACAATCTGTGTCACAAATTGATCAAGCTCGTCAATTACAATCCGTGAATGCTCAAGCTCATCAATTACAATCTGTGAATGATCAAGCTCATCAATTACAATCCGTGAATGATCAAGCTCATCAATTACAATCCGTGAATGATCAAGCTCATCAATTACAATCTGTGCCAAATATTGATCAAGATCGTCAATTACAATTGTATTATCAAAGCCTAAGCCAATATAATACTGCTCCTACGGCTTATGCTTCTACGGCACTAGCGCACTTACATCAAATGGAGCAATATCGAAGAATGTCATACCAAGAATTGTTAATTCAGCAACGACAAATTAGCGAGATATTAAAAAATGTGCAACATAAAAACCAAAGCCTTTTAGCGATACTAGATCGATACAAAACACCTGGTTTACAGTACCAAGGAAGAAGAGATCATATTCCTTTACCTAATGAAACTGTTACGATGTTTCAACCACAGTACTCTGGTTTACTATCTACCCCTCCACAGCCATGGGCGAGGCAACCTATACAGACTCAACAAATCAACAACAACCTTACGCTCCCAAGTATGTTACCGTCGATGGATGCTAACAAGCTTATTATTCGACGAAATTTACTAAAAAGAACGTCTGAATCTTCGAACACTGATGTTTACGGTAGAAATTTGGATTATGCCGAAAGGTTAAGATATGCTAACATGCCAACCGCTAATATGGCAAGCTTTCCTTCGGCAAGTGAAGGAAATAGGAATTCGTCTCAGTACTGTACTCCCTTGATACGTCCTACAGCAATGACTTTTAGCCAAGAAGGGTATAGAAGCCAAATGAATAGAATTTCTGAAGGCAGAAATTATTTTAGTGATACAACGACCACAGCAGAACACTATAGAACAGCACAAAGTCAACCAACAATTGCTGTAAATAATCAACACCTTTCGTCACGGTTTGTTGGAAATGAACCAATGCCTCGTTCTGGTGAAAACTATGACGATTACTATCGTAGAAAACAAGAAAGTTCACAGAAAATAGACAGATATATTTCAACTAATGTGAATAAGACGCAGTATGTACCACAAAGTCATCTGTTTTCATCGGCACCCACTGAACATCAAGCAGCTAGAATAACTTCGCCACAGACAATTACTAATCGGCCAACCCCTATAGCATACGCTAATGTAAGAGATCAACAACATACTTTCAATAATCAGTCAGATTCCTATTCAAATGAGGAGCCATTAGACTTGTCGATGAAAGTTGAAGAAGAAGTTGAAGAAGTAGTTGAAGAACAAGAATATTCACTGTGTGACCCGGTAATAAACTACTGTTTGACTAAAGATAATACCACGGGGTCATGCATAATAGACAACAGTCAAGTTATCGAGATAGATGAATAAAATAAATATTTAAAAATGTAAAATAAATGTCCAATTTCACACAGCGCCATCTAGCCCCAAACTAAGCAAAGCTTGTACTATGGGAACTTTTTTGTAAATACATACTTAAAATAGATAATATTACAACACCCAGACACGGAAGAAATATTTGCAGAACATGCAAACATTTCTCCCGCAGCGGGAATGGAACCGGGTATGAACGACACAAACGCCAGAAGACATGTGCTTCACGTGTGATTGTGAATCTATAATTCAATGGGTAATCGTACTCTTAATATTATACATACTATCACGCCCCCATCCCCAATGGGATTAAAAATATTATAATGAAACGCATATCATCTGTTGTTCAAATGGAACAGAAAAACATAACATTGGAGCCTCGGAACAATAAATACATAGAAGCCAGGTTAAAATAGCTGCTAATATTTATAGTATGTTGCTTCTTACTCCTACGCTAGGAGGCAATTAGTTAAAGAGAGACAATTGGAGCAAACTAAAAAAACAAAGACTTCAAAAAAGTAAAGATGTCAGAACTTTAGATTTGGAAGAAGAGACAGCAAATATAAAATACGGTACAACTACAGAACAAAACATGATCATGATATTGCTGAAAGTGACACTAGCCAGAATAATTTTGTATCAATTCAAATGTTATCGTTCCATCTGTGAGTGATGAACAAGATACTGGGAAAATCCCAGATAGTTCCACTTTAATTTGTAATGAACAAAATAGCAATTGTAAAGAAACAGACGACCTAGAAAAAAAAGATATTCAAATTGATTCGCTAGTGGAAGAAGCGATAATGAAAATATGTTTACAGTTATGTCTTTGGAACCTACATATATTATTGTTCACCAAAATTTACAGTAAATTCAACAATATACTGTAGTAGAAAAGGCTCTGACTACTCCTTTTCTTCTCGAACCTAATCAGTCAGTAAATGACGAGACTCTTGCACTCTTAATGTTGATTTTAATATCTCTTGAAAATAAATTAAATCTACTGAGTAGGTACAACAAAAATTATACCTGTGTTCATGCACTCTGACAGTGATATTACACCCATACATACATCCATATATATTATCACACGCCCGTAACCTTAATGGGGTTGGCAGAGCCACAAGTAAACATAAGAAAACTTGCAGCCACTTCTGATTTAACTCCTAAGATGGATATAGTGAACCATGGTGACAGGTGATCAGCCCATTAGCACCCATATAGGTGGCCCATATTACAAGCACTGCTCAAAATATATATGAATCCAAAATACAGTTGGAGGTTAAGAACTCTCACATGAATAATTCTTAAAAAGCTATTTTAGCCCAATCTTTAAAAACAGACGAAAAAAACTATTCATTAAAATTTATGATGAAATCAATAATTAAATACAATATACTGCAACTGAGCTTCAATCACTCTCAGGTCAAGCAAAACCTGTGAGCACAAATGAACAACGATTAAATGAATCAGAGAATTCTGAACCGTTAAATCTATTTTTTTTGATAACTTAGACATGATTATTGAATTAAAAGAAACCAACGAACGGGCTTTGCGCCGCAGTAGACGTGGAAAATTTATGCTTTTGAATACGACCTGGCGCCGGCTAAAGACACAAGCGCATCTGCAGAGAGCGCGCCGAAAGTGCATGGTTGGCAAGCAGAATGTGCTCGCGGAGCACTGGAGTTCCTCTGAATCTGAGGCTGATCCGGTCGGACTCATGGGGAGGAAGGCCTCGGTTAAGAAGAGCGGGCGCACGGCGAGGAAGCATCGCAGCCGGCGCGACATTAAGCGGTCTCGCGAGGAGAGCGAGGACAGCGAGGAGGGTTCAGACGACTCCTCTATGGACCGGAAGAAGGAATAGGAGCTGCATGGATGGATTGTCGGGGACAACCATAGGAAACTCGTTACGATGATGCTGGTTTGCAGCGAAAGCAAATCCCGACACGATGACAAGGACAAAACAAAACCGGCTAAGACGAAAGAAAATAAATAAAGGTGAGATTGAACATATGTATACATATTAAAAATCGACATTGTCTGATATTTGACCATTAGATTTAATCGATGATCTAGGTTACATACCTATTTTTGTTTTAGTTTGTACAAGGTTTGTACATATTGTAAATTCTTAGAATTACTTTTCCTTTTTCATCGTGTATTTGAGGACTGATTTTATATTAATTAAGATTGTTTTAAATTAGCAAAAAAAGGAAATAACGGAATGAACGACAGTCCTCAAGAAGTTTTTTTTGAAGATATAATGACAAATTACGGGGCATTTTTTTTATTATTTACATGATTCCTTGTATATTTTTTAATTAATAGCAAAGATTTTAAACTGATATACTGTTATGTTAGCTTTTCATTCGTTGTAAAAAGTAGTACATTAAACGTAGTGTAATTTTGTTGACGGGTCTATAAAGTTACCGTTATAAATGTATTAGGCTAATTGTAATTTTATTGTAATCCTGTCTATCCGGGAGCTACCCGAAGCACTTCAACTTGATAATACCTTACATTATATATCTCTTAACATATTAATCGGATTCATTTGTTAAAATTAAAATAGTTGATGTTTGTAGTAATCGATAATTTGTGTATTAGAATAAAGTTAATCTGCAATTGACGGCCTCAGTGGCGTGGCGGGCGATTGCTTGGCGGAGACGCAAGAGGCGCGGGTTCGATTCCCGCTGCGGAAGAAATGTTTGCATGTTCTGCAAATATTTCTTCCGGGTGTTGTGGAACACACTACACAGGTGGTTGTGACATAGGGAATCTTAGTGTGGGGTCAGGACTATATGTATGTGACTTGGGTCTTATTAATTTAATTTAATAATTCAAAAAATACCCCTGTTTTCTATTCATCGTACATGCATAGTGTGTATTCAATAAAAGTATTGACATCAGACCGCTGGCTCTACCAATGAGCTAGAGGTCTAGCTCGTTGGTCAACATTTTGTTACTATTTTGTAGTGTCTTTGAGACACTACCTGACACTAGTAGGTAGACACTGCCTGTAGTATAAACTATTCTTTCATTTTGTAGTTCCATAGTTCAAAGTTATAATCGTTTATTCTAGACCCTCTTGGCCCCAGAATCTAGATCGCAGGGACGAGCTGATAACGATATCCGAATATCTATATCCGATATGAATTCATAACAAAATTAGTATAGATGGAGCTGTTCCTTAC
This sequence comes from Scotopteryx bipunctaria, assembly GCA_949320045.1. NCBI lineage: Eukaryota > Metazoa > Arthropoda > Insecta > Lepidoptera > Geometridae > Scotopteryx > Scotopteryx bipunctaria. The sequence continues at coordinate 5,461,291 of OX439440.1, forward strand.
GACCTGGTTCTTGGCTATAGAGATCAAGACAGACTAATAAATTGCGGACTATCCGTAATTTGCAATTTACTAGTCTATCTTGAAAAAAATCTAATTTTTGACCACTACACGTTATTATAAAATTTTAACCTGGGTGGGATGTAGCGCCCAATGAGGTAGTCGTCCCAAAGGTCTGATGTCAATATAAAAAGTGTTGGTCCATTTTGGGAATCTGGTTGGGGATCTGTCACTGTAATTTGGTTGTGTATCTAGGACCTGCGATGTATCTATCTTCAGATTCCCTCATAGTACGTAATTTAGGTAATCGTATCCGGAGGCTGATAAGGCGGTCGCCATGACTATTGTGTTAAAATTTAAATTATCATTTGTTAAATAATTTTATGTAAGTAGGTATGTTTTTTTGAGCAGATCATGTAGTTAATTTTCTAAAATGATATCACATGATTTTCATTAAGACTTCTAGTCATGAAATAAAGAGTAAAGCCCCGCTATCAGCTCCGAAACACATTAGGTACTTTTATCATGTTTAGCTTTTGTGACACCTATCTAAATCAATATTGTAATATGATTATTGTATGTTATGAAAATAAGGTTATCTAAAGTATTATTATATAAAAAATAATGCCAACTTTGTGTTTTATTATTTAATTTCCCGGTAGGTAGGATACTGTTTTCCCAATTCCTAAACTACAAATGGGCAACGGATGAATGCCGTTTTCGTTTTAGAGATCCAGGTGGCTCATCTGCAACAATGCTGTTATAGCTGAGCCACACATCCTATTATCCTACTATATTATAAACTGGCTGCCTCCCGCGGCTTCGCTCGCGTGGTACCCGGATAAAAAGTAGCCAATATGTTATTCCAGCTCACATACTATGTATGTTCCAAGTTTCATTCAAATCCGTTCAGCCGTTTAGGCGTGATTGAGACACAAACATCCAAACATCCTCACAAACTTTCACATTTATAATATAAGTAAGATCAGTAGGATGTTTATAATGTTTGTGCCTCAATCATGCTTCTGAATTCTGACAAACTACAGAGTCCCTAAGGAGTAGATAGTATAGACTAGGTATATAGGCTACTTACAGATCATAAATAGTGGATGACCCAGCAGGTAGGCGGTTCTATGACATGCCGGTTTCCTCACGATGTTGGAAGCGTTGGAAGGATTCATCCTATGGAGCGCCTACTCGCTGCGCGCTTTTTTGTGGTCATGTGCTTTGCTCAGTGAGTATATCAAGGCATTCTACATATTTATCTTGTATGCGAAAAAAAATCCTATCAAAGTAAATGCAAAATAAACAAACAATAACCATTGCACACAATCTGCGTGTGGTGCGTGTAATTCGTTCACTCACATTACAAGAATGCCGAGTGAAGGCGCGTCTGAACGCTAACACTGACTCTATTGAAGCAGAAAGGCAAACTCGAAGGCAAGGAAAGATTAGTAAACTGGGTTTATTTTTTATTATCTTGTACGGAGTCGGTTCTGGTGAGTTTGGCGCGGACGGTGCAAACGGCGCCGATGAGAAGAACGAGCGCACACAGCGAGATGATCACGGGGATGAAGATGTCGAGGAGATTCAGCGGGCCCAACAGCCTGTCTCTCATCTCGATGCGGTACTCTTCCGGCAGTTCAAAGCTCTGAAAACATTTAGCTCAGACATGTCAAACATTCATCTCAGTCATGTCAGTACCTGGCCGAGATGCAATAGGTGGGTTCGATTCCCGCTGCGAGACAAATATCTTGTAAGCATTTGTGCCGGATATGGGTATTCATATATTAGTTCCTGATATTCACGGTATAATCCTAGCTCCAAGATTATAATGTAGGTCACAGACAGAAAAATTTAGGAATCATATATGTGATTTTGCTCTGATATTCACAAAAAATAACATTGAGTAGGTACAATGTCACCTACTTACTTGCTGCTATTAAAGTAGGTACAGGTTGACCCATCCACATATTTTAATTGCAAAGAAGTGAACGGTCTTGGATAATATTTTATGTACATCGCCATACTTAGCTTGTTTTATTATACCTCTTCAATCCAGATGATGGGTACGAGAGCAGTGCGGAGTTGTTGCGTGGGCGGGATAGCAGAAATAGCTCTCTGGAATATATTGAATTGAGCCCTCTTCGCCCCTGCAATTGGAGTGCCGGTGTTCTAGAAAAAAAAAACAGGACAGAACTTATTACGAGTCGAGTTTTTTTGAGTCAGCGTTGTGAAAATATTTTGTGCGCATTAAGGAGGTTCTTTTTGTGCACTTAATACATGTTTACGACTTAGGTTCTGAGAGATACCGGTTTCCTCGGATGTCTTTCTTCACTGTTTGAGGGTACTCGAACCTGCTATACCTACTCGAACCGCACCACCGGATTCGAACCCACGACCTAGCGAACTTCGCTGGTCGTACGATCACGATAATACGCAAGCGATGTACATAACACACGCATAGTGGTGTGCACAAGAGGCACAGATGCCAACAGATTCAAAATGCAATCGAAACAATGTCAATCGAAAATCGCACAATGTGTATCCTACCAGATCGGCTGGCGACATTCTTGGCTGTGTGTCGCCAGTGCCTCTACTATGATGTTTTTAGGACTGAAATATTGCAAGTGAGAATTCCTGGATAGAAAGAAGGGAGACCTTAATAGATATCTTAATATAATAATAATGCAATATGCAATGTTTAACACCCTCTTGCTGCAGGATGACATGGCTACAAAAAGAGGCCTATGCCCAGTGTGTAAACTCGAGTTGTGGATGATGATGATGCTAACTAACGACTGCACTTAGTAAAAATATATGTAGATATTGAAACTTGTACAGTGGTAATTGTGGTGAATCCGCTGTTTTTTTCATTGGACGACACAACACGATACAGCAGTTATGGGGAGGGGAAGGGGGTGCGTCATCCAATGCAAAAATGGGCATCATATAATGAGTTCATAATTAATAGGTACTAAATCATCCTTTCCCTTAACCCACTGCCCACTGCACGTTCGTAGAACAAGTTTTCATATATTTGTACTAAGTGGCTAGCGAGGTCCGTGAAAACTTATGGTGGATGAGAATGCTAGATCAGAATTACTCCGTAGATGAATATAGCAACTTACAGGCTCAATATCCATGAAAAGTTTGTGTTTGTCTTCAATGGGAGCCATGCCGAGAACCGAGTTTCTGTATCTCAAGTCGGCGTAGAGGAAATGTGGGTAAGTCAGGACCAACATAGCGCCTGGAACAATAAAAAACAATAAATATTATTAAGAAGATTATAACGCATAAATGGTGCCCACCTATAATCTTATTTATAGGTAAAAAGCTTTCAACTCCTTTCAACTCCCATGTTTATACAGTGTTACGAGATGTGGGTTTCGTAGCACCGTAGGTAGTAGAAAATAAAAAAAGTAGTAGGTAAGCTACTTAAGTTGTCTGTAAAACATGGTGGTACAAAAAATAGTTTAAGTTATTCTCAAATAGTGGTTTGTAGTAGTCTAAATTAAGATCTTATTGAGGTCAGAGGGTGAGCTTTAAGAGTGTTCCAAAGCGGACTTTGCTCACCAAAACTGATGTAGAACACTCCTGTCTGCTCAGACCAAATAAAAGAATATCTATACTTATAATAAAACTGTTACTGATCGATGTCTGTTTTTGGAAGATCATCATCTTCCTGCCCTTATCCCACTCTATGTGGGGTCGGCAAAGCAGGCTCCTTGGATCATGCTGTAAGAGTTTTGGCTGAGGTGTTTTATGACCGGTCGCCTGCCTGACGTCAACCCTCCTTGGGAATACTAGCTTGTTTGTATCTCATAATATTGGAGAGGATACTATGACTATCCCTTAGTCGACTTTTACGATATGCTCGGGGAGAGAAGCAGCTAGACGCATTCTGTTTTTTCTTTACTCCCAGTCTAGCAAAGAAGTCTGTTTTTGGAAAATATTTGAGAAAAACTATTTTCAGGGCTATTAATATAATTATTAACGCAATAGAACCCATGTCAATGAATCCATTTAAAGAATCCCGTCTATACATTTATTTATTTATTTTAAGTTGCTTTGGCCGAAACTTTTCAATACAATCTTATTAAAGAGTAGCATAATGGTCCAAAGAATGTATGAAAGTTTCATTTGCCTGTTCAAAAGTCTAAAAATAAAAATATAGGTTTTTTGATTATACCTGTAAGTCCTGTAGTATCAACACGGATTATACATAAAACCTTCCTTGGCGCATATCATACAAATTGCAAAAATATAGTGTAAATAGCTGCCTCCCGCGGCTTCGCTCGCGTGGTACCCGAACAAAAAATAGCCTATATGTTGATCCAGCACATGTACTATGTACCTATATTCCAAGTTTCATTCAAATCCGTTCAGCCGTTTAGGCGCGATTGAGGAACAAACATCTAAACTCACAAATTTTCACATTTATAATATTATAGTGTAACGTCCAAATAAAATAATTCAACGTCCGATTCAAAGCACCTAGAGGATTTTCACTACTACCACGGAAGCCTGGAGAAGGTTCAGTTCAGTGCTAAGACTTGGCTAAAAAAACACTGCTGCAGGGCTCAATAAATACTCGACAAGACTAAATATCGTCACTGGAAAGGCAAAATTACGTAAGCGCCAAAATGGCGCCAAATGGGCATATTGATTTAATATCCTAAAATAGCAGTCCAAATACAATAATATGAATTGCTGGACATAGAAAATGAAAAAAAGAATGTAATCTTACTTTGATGTCATCAAAATTCGATAATTAGGTAAAAAGTTATGATTCATCATCATCATCATCTTCCTGCCCTTATCCCACTCTATGTGGGGTCGGCACAGCATGATCCTTGGATCACGCTGTAAGAGTTTTGGCTAAGGTGTTTTATGACCGGCCGCCTGCCTGACGTCAACCCTCCTTGGGAATACTTGCTTATTATAAAAAGTTATGATTAAAAAAACGAAAAAAAAAAGAACTTTAAACGGCTTTTTCTCGATTGGCGCTTACGTAAATTTGCCTTTCCAGTGACGAATAATCCTGGGTGGTAATGAAATGAAATCAAGTTTACGAGAAGGTGCCGAGATGCAAGTCAACCTGCTCTTGAAACCACAACTTACTTAACTTTTCGTTATTTTTTTACCACTAGATACGCTATGTACATAAAGAGTCATTCATTGTTTTGGACTGTAGGTACCTATAAAATGATTAGTACCTACAACAGTAGGAGCTTTTTATACATAGTAAATAGCCTAGGATAGTAAGCATACTATCCTAGGCTATTTACTATAGAATATACTAAGTATACCAGCTATCGGGATGTACGAACGAAGTGTCTGTGAACGAAATAAATGGCATATAAACAAACTAAGATAGCTATGCAACTTGAATAGCTACAACTTAGTACCCAAATGACACATTTTGGCCGGAAATATGTGAGAGATGCCATAAATATTTTGTACATATTCCAGGCAGTCTAACTAATTTTATTTAATGTACACGGAAGTGTTACAAATGACGTCGCGAACGAAGTCGCGGGTACAGCTAGTTAGTTAATAAAATGGTTCGAAAATAAAATGAAATTTCAACATTTCCTTTTGTTCCTCAAAGTGAAAACACGATAAGAGAAAAAAAAGATCAATTTTGTTTTTAAAAATCTATGTTTAATTAATGTTTTTATCTAGATCTCGGAAGCCCTACTTTATTTTCAGATATTAATACCTTTTTCTTTGGTTGTTGAAAGTAGCAATTACCAAGTATTTGTCTTTTGGTCTCACTCTGACTATCTTTATACACCCGAAATCCGTAGCGCCTTTATCTTAAAATGTGATTCGAAATATGATCTTATGGTGGCCTCTAAAGGTCTCCGCCCACAGCCCCGTTTTATAACCGGACTCTTCACTGTTCCGGCACAGAAAGCGAAGAAAACATTTTTATAAGTGAACTTTTGACAGGATTCGCTTTGGTTCTCTGATGAGATGGCTAATACGGAACGTGATCGGTGTAGCAGAGACCTTTAGTAGGAGGAACCAAAATCTTAAATGCTACGGCGATGATTCAATTCATCTTCGGAGGCAGCAAACAATTGCTGCCTCCGAAGCTGAAATGGAATAAAACTAAGCTGGTGATGGTCGATCGATTGGAGAGTAAAAATGTGAAAGAAACATCGTGAGGAAACTGGCATGTCGTACAACCTTAAATAAATTTGAAGACAAATACTTGAAAGCTGCCTTTTTAAGGCACACTACCTTTCAACATCTTTGACAATAGGTAGGTTAGTAATTGTGCCATGACAAAACACCCATCTTACTCGCTCAGTTCGCTTCCATTTTGCTTTGGCCCAGTCGCTTTACGCTGTACTGCTACGCCACTACCCTGTCTTTGAAATGGTCCTTTAAAATAGTTCGATGTTAATAATAACCTATTACTAAACAAAAAGAAAACCAAATGTAAAAAGATTTATGCTACTAAAATTTACACAAGTAAATTGATGTCATGGTTCAACATAATTCCTCTTGGAACGTTGAATGAGGATTGGCTGCCAGTTTTTTTTTATGATCACTTGGCTCTGCCTATCCAATTAACCCATACGGGCGAGATAATTATGTATGTATGTATCTACAAAAATCCTCAGTACCATTTTAAATAGAGCCCTTATTCAGGCTTTAGGAACGCGATTATTATATATTAGCCTTTTGTGTCCCACTGCTTTTCAAAGGTCTGCTAAGATTATCAACTTACAATTAAATGTATAGAATAAAATTCTGCTATGATACGACCTAATTATTAAATCAGTTTATGCTAGAATTTCACATGATTTTGCCCAAATAATACGAAGTTTTACTTACATTAATTAATATTGTACACACGTACTCACGTGAAACAAGCCCCAATTTGTATGATAATAATATACATAATAATAGGTCTATTTGGCAGATTGTGCCGGAATATTTATGAGTATGACGCGTATGACGTCATAATAGTGTATCCTTTTGTTCCGAGAGTGTGTCCGAGAGTGCGAGGTTGCACAACTCATAAAGTCAAAGTCAAAGTCAAAAAAAAATATTCCATAAAATCACGGGGATCACTTGGGCACGTCTTAAATCTACGTTGCATTTACACCTGTTCGTAACGCGACCAAGCGTGGAAGATACAGGCAAGAAACCACGCAGGTATAGGTAGTGCTCAGAGAGTAGAAAGCAGGTTTATTATCGTGTAACTCTGTTTAGCATTCGATCCTAAGCTATAGTAAACGTCATTGTAGGCGAAACTCAATTTCGCTTCTTGACTAATCCTTTGTTGCTTTCTAATCTAAGTTCATACTGTGACGGCCTCGGTGGCGTGGCGAAGTTCTGAAAATATTTCTTTTGATTCTGGGTTTTGTGTTATATTGGTACTCGTAGTTTCTGATACGTGACGACACAGGTTATCCTAGAGTGGGGTCAGAACAATGTGCGTGACTGTTGGGTGTTATTTTTTGACCATGTTATGAAGCGCTCGTGGCGTAGCTTGCTTAGACGTTCTTGATTGATCGTTGAAGTTAAGCAACGATGTGCGCGGTCACAATTGGGATGGGTGACCGCAAGTGGCATTACGAGCTGAGTGCTTCCGTGCTTCGGAGGGCACGTTAAATTGTTGGTCCCGGTTTTTAAGTCGTTAAGCCCTGACGGAGGCTTTTGGGCGGCCTAAAAACTAAGTCACAAGAGTTGGTCACTAGCTCATACGAACTTACTTACCATGTTATAAAATTTTATATTCTGAAAGCCTAGTCTATATCTAGTCGTGTCACTAGTTCTTTCGTATGTATGTATGTATTGATTAAAGTGCGCCTCAAAGGCTCCTTTCGTGCACTCGACACATGTTTTCGATCTTTTCTACGGTTCTACAACATGCCGGTGAAGGCATAGGCAAAACATCGTGAGAAAAGCCTAGCAACCTATTTACATAGTGATAGTGCCCTAGTTACATAGCCCTAACCCTTTATAGAAGGTAGGTAAATTAAAAGGGTATCGATAAGTTCGCCACCACCACCCCTCCCCCAGCCAATCCCGCTTGCTAAGCGCGTCGCAGCGTCACTTGTTGCATTAGCATAAAATAAATCACAGCCGCCAACCCAGTGGCGGATTTACCAGCTGGCTAAGTAGGCTTGAGCCTAGGGTGGCAGATTTTAGGGGCGGCAAATTTGAGAACCGATTTCTTTTTTAGCCATCTTACAGAAATCGAAAAGATTTCTGTAAGACGGTTTTCTGATGTGATCTCTCTAGAAGTCCCAAGACATCTTTCCGATGACTTGTCCCTCTTCCCTTTCATTATACATTCAACGGTAGCGCAAACTTTTATATTCTATGTTAAAACACCCAGTTCACCAGGCCCCAGCCAGAAATCAACCTTTCCCAATAAGGCTTTTTGGGTATATTTTTCAGAAATATACCCCAAAAAATATTATAGAGTTGAGTGTTTTCATTGTCATGTTTTATTATAAGTGATTATTATTGTCGTGTAGTTATTTACCTACTAAGAAATTTAATCATCAATTTCAACTAAATTGCGACAAGTTCTTTTTAAAATATTATTTACCAGAAAAGTATACGACTAATGCCGGACATGCTGGCCGGTACTACCCGCAAGCTATATTGACAAATACCTTAGTATATTTAGCTAATACATAGTACTTACAATAAAATTGTATTAGTACTATGTAATGTAGTATTATTATTTTCCTTTATAAGATGTCGGGAACTCGAAGTAGGAGTAAGGAACTGAAGGCGAAATGAAGCCAAGATGATTTTGAGTTAAACAGGGCATTAGAACTATTTAAAGAAGAATCACCGATAAGAGATAGCTTGGATAGTCGTGACATTACCATTTGTTCTTTCGAAGTTAAAATGTTACAAAAATGACAAAAATGTATGAAATATACTGTACAGAGCAAACTTTAATTACGTTTTTAAATCAAGTTTTAAATACTCGTTACTTGATTGAAATGACACGGGTATTTTATTGTTATTCACTGAAGAGTCCCGTTTCCGTTGAAACCTCTGTCAGCGTCTGTCACCTTGTAAATTGAGTGCTGTGCCTATCTGCATAACAAACTGCCCGAGACGTTCGCCTGCTAGTGGTATAAATTATTCATATTGGGTAGTTAGTTTATTGGATACAAAAAGTATATTAATTTTGCTGATAAATAGTAATGAAACACTTACTTAAATTCTAATAACTTACTAACTAATCTTGTAATAACTAATCTTCTAATAAAAAGTAAGTAGTTACCTAGGTTTTTAAGGGAAGTATTTTACCTAGATGGGCGATGGGCTGATTACATGATCACCAAGTCTAGTACCTAGGCAATGAATAACATTATTTTTCTTACTTGTTTTTTCCTCACAACAAAGCCTTTTAAAGAGTATTGCAAATTGTTATTTCAAGTATTTCCATACAAAGCCCACCCACAGTGCAGTGGGATGGAGGCGGGGGAAGCAGTCCTTCAGCGTTAGATTGAAAATGTTTACAACCCTTTTAAACAGCTTCAGTATAAATGTTATTGTTTCCAACTCGTGGAAAATATTTCTAAGTATTCGTTATTGTTATATACAGGGTATCCCAAGGCTAAGCCACACGGAGCGAAAGTACTGAAAGAAGACTTTATTTTCATTTTAAAAACAATTCGAACTGCATTCGAGCTTAAAAGCAACATGATGGACCATCTGTATGATCGATGGGCTGATCACCTGTCACCATGGTTTACCATATCCATTTTGAGGTGCTCCCTGATTGAATCGATGCGGTGATTTGCTGTATTCAAAGGAGCATTGCAGACACATTAGGTATAGGTATATGTGAATGAATTTGAGAAGAAAAAATCTACACTAATAATATTATAAAGAGGAAAACTTTGTTTGTTTGTTTGTACTGAATAGGCTCAAAAACTACTGGACCGATTTTAAAAATTCTTTCACCATTCGAAAGCTACATTATCCACGAGTAACATAGGCTATATTTTATTTTGGAAAAAAATAGGGTTCCGTAAGATATTTGGGTTTTTCGGACACAAGGTGTAAAAAATCAACCAGAAAAGTTACTTATTTTGCGTACGCTGCCTAAACTATAAAAGATAGAACCATAAAATGTTCTAATTAATTGTAGATCTTATAAATATCTACAAAAAAGTCCGCGACACACTATACCCATCTATGTCGAGTGAGGCACAGCAACCATTTTTTTATTTAAAAATCTTGAATTTTTTTTGGACTACATTTAAACGCGTTTATTTTACTCATGCTATTAATCCTTATCAAAATAAATGATTTCATCACTAAGAACAGTTTATGGAGATAATATTTGGTCTTTGAATGATTAAAATTGGACGTTTGGTTTTGAAGTTATGGCGAAATTAAAATATTACGATTTCTGCTGCACGACCGCTGCGTAGGGAGCCGACCTCGCGACTGACCGTGTCTTTCCTGGGTAGGCTTTTTGCAGCGGTAACCGACATCCACGCGGGCGGAGCCGCGGGCGACCGCTAGTAGTAGATAAAATAAAATGACTGCTATCAGGATTCCATAGACCTGTCATCTAATAAGAGCATTTTATAGTTGTAGCACAAATATTATGCGCTTCGGCAAACTTTGTGCTTTCTATGGAAACCGAATTCGTCCGAATATATTATTGAAATAATAACTAAACTTGTAACATCTCTATCATCTATTGTCATTGCGTTAGTTTGTATTTTAGAAGCTAGAAGAAAATTGCCAAGGCGCATAATATTTGTGGTAGGTACTTTTTCTTCTTTTCGTGTCGATGCTTCATTCTTTAAATGTATCTAGAGTAGAATAAGGTGGCCACCTCAATCGCGCTATCTGTAGCTGCGTTGAGGTCATCCCGTACAACACTATGCTGTACCTTATATTGATTGGTTTTACTGTTTGATATTCTGTTTGATTTCGTGATTTCTATACTTGTACAGAAATCACGAAATCAAACAGAATATTATATAGCTTATTGAAGCTTCTGAAGCAAACATTAGCTTTGCTGAAAGGGCTTTTGAACAGGATTCCGTCAGCTTTATCAGCTTGAAGTGAGCTTGGGGACTAATACGAATAGTTTCTATTGCAATTATTTATTTATCCTTGTCTTATTTTTCTTTTGAATATTTCAAAAGATGATAGTTATGTGACTGTCGTCTATAGATACATCGAGGAACCCAAAGCTTTGTTCCTAGGTAAGTACCCACAAAGTGTACGGTGACGATGCCCGTTCTATGGAACACCGTACACCGTACCTACACTTTGTACTGCCCGGTTATGACCGGTAAGCAAAAGAGAGTCCTGTCAAAAGTTTGATTGTTGAATATTATATTCGTACCTTGCCTTTTTGCCGACATTGTTTAAACACTGTTTAAGATTCGCCCTGTCACTGTTTGTTGCTATCTCACAGAACAGGATGGCATTTCTTAAAAATAACATAAAACATAGAAAACTGAGCTCATTTTCATTTCTTATTATTATACCGATTACCTTAAAGTTTTTAATGATATTTAATACATAAAACATTGATAAGCTTTTGACAGATAGGTAGGCTTATGTACAGTGCTCTAAAAATGAAACAAGCTGAGTGTTTTGCTGAAGCTTTCAAGAGGCGGCGAAGCGAAAACTGTAAGCTTGTAAGGCACTTGTCTCACCGCTGGCGAGTAAGCGATTAGCTATCAACTATTTTCTCTATTTCTAAAGATATAGATTCCGTGTAGTTGATCGCTGGTCGTTCACACTGCCGCCGGCCGGCGAATATTCGCTCTCCACTATTTTGTCGCAGCGACTACAACACTCGCTCTGCGATACGCGCTCAGCGATGCTCGCTTGGCGGTCAGAACACATGCCGTGAGATAAACCAGGGCAACTATAGGAACTACACACTCGTTTCTAGCTGCTCGCCAACTCGTTCCTAGTTTCTAGCTCTGCTCGCTTCTCGCTCATCGCCGGCGGTGTGACAAGTGCCTTATAGGTAAGTATTGCGGCGATTATTAACGAGTACAACTTTTGTAAAATTTTATAAAAGAAGAGAGTTTGAATGATGAAATTTTGTAGAGAAAAACTTATTCAATGAAAGTGACAATGAAAGTCATAAAACTGTTTGTGCCATTTAAAATAAATCACAATACAGCAAGTTGTCCTGCTGGGGAGCAAGACAGTAAAGGTGAGGCAAGACCAATCTTACTTCCTACTAATATTAAAAACGCGAAAGTTTGTCTGTATGGATGTTTGTTACTTTTTAACGCCTATGAACGGATTTGAATGAAACTATGAAACTTGGAATTATAATACATGTACTGGATTAACATATAGGCTATTTTTATCCGCGTACCACGCTAGCGAAGCCGCGGGCGGCAGCTACTCGTAGTATTATAAACGCGAAAGATTGGATGTATGGATGTTTATTACTCTTTCACGCAAAAACTATTGAACGGATTTGAATGAAACTTGGAAAATACATTGTACATGTGCTGGATTAACATATTATAGGCTTTTTTTATCCGGGTGCCATGCGAGCGAAGCCGCGGGCGGCAGCTAGTATTTGTAAATAAAAATGATAAGTGAAATAAAAATAAAATGGTCGAGACCGAAACGAGCACAAGCACAAGAATATAATATATATCTTATATTATAAGAATCTTTGTCCTGACTGACTGACTGACTGACTGACTGACTGACTGACTGACAGACAACGCACAGCCTAAACCGCTGGACGTAGAGACTTGAAATTTTCAGTGTAGGTAAACCTTGGTACGTAGGGGTGTACTAAGAAGGGATTTTTCAAAATTCAACCTCTAAAGGGGTGAAAAGGGATGAAAACCTGGAATCAATTTTTGGTCTAAAACTGCACATAACCTATATCAAATTAAAGAGCCGATTTTTCTCATTTAGTTGATGTCATAATTACCTGTAAATTCTTTATTTTTGGTATGTTTTTCATGAAAAATAGAATACTTTTATTTTGACATATGACAGCGATGATACACACAGATTAGTAATAGATGATACAAAACATATGGAAAAGGAACTGTCAATGTCAAATTACCTGTGAAAGTAAGCATAAATTATTACTGGTCTAATAAGTTTCCAATCTTGATTATCATGGAGTTCTGACGTAATTCTACGTCTGATAACTAAATGTCGCTGCTAATTCTGATCAAATCCTAGAACGCGCTGTCGTTGCGTTTTGAAAAGTTTACCTTAACTCTCAAATTTTTTACTAAATTCACCGAAATTTTTTAATTTTTAGATTTAGGTATGTTTGTTACTCTTTCACGCAAAAACTACGGAATATACTTACATACCCTATTATTCATATTCGTTCGCTAAAGTTAGCCATTGCTTAAAGTTAGCCCTGTCACTGTTTGTCATTATGAAATGGTAAGAGATGACAATACTTTAGTCATCGTTTAGCGTACACTATATTATAATGAATAATGAGGATAGTAGGTACCTACGTGTGCTTGAATGGGACATAGGGTACTTTTTATCTGGGTACCGCGTGAGCGAAGCCGCGGGCGGCTGCTAGTAAATAATAAGAAGGACAACAAGTAACTACAGAAGAATTATATGCAGGAGGAACTTTTAAAAATCAATGATTAAGTAATTAAAAAGATAATGTGTTTAATTGATTGTAGAAAGTCTACAATTATTTAAAGTGAGCTGGCACACGTGCCAGGCTGACAATGTCGCAATTACCTATTTACTCATTAATTGAAGGTCTCAGTCTCAGGTAATTAATAAGATAATAATAAGGTCATTTCCATTGTTATGTAAATTAATGTAAATTAAATTATAGACGAGGTGTGGCCCTAGGACAAGACAGTTCTCTAACTATAATCCTGTTTCATTATCCTTACAAGTTTTACAAATTTACTTATGTTACTTTCGTAATGTCAAGTTGCAATATGTTAGTTTCATTTGAGATAAGGTTTTTAGATATGTTGCAGATAACTAATTTTTTATCGGCGTAGGTGTTTGTAAAAAAAATTTTGTTTGCTTGTTTATATTGTGTAGTTTTCTCACAATATTTTATAAATACCGATAGTGGCATTCAGTACATCCCTACCGGCGGAATATTATAACAAAGATATTGTAACATTTTCTCTGCTGGACTGGGAGTAAAGAAAAAACATTGAATGCGTTCAGCTGCTTCTCTCTCCGAGCATGTCGTAAAAGTCGACTAAAAAGTACCTACCTAGTATCCTCTCTAACTTGATGGACCTATATGAGCGATGGGCTGCTCACCTGTCACCTTGGTTCACCATATCCATCTTGGGAGTTTTGGATCAGATGTGGCTACAAGTTTTCTTAAGATTACTTTTGGTTCTGCCCACCCCGTTAGGGATACTGGCGTGATAATATGTATGTATGTATGTAAATATTATAACAAACATTTCTTAATGTCGTGGCTAATAGGTGGCAATACGTTCCCAAAAAACAAAAATGCAAAAACACTAGATACATCGCAATTACCTTGCTGACCGCGCCTACTTCGATGATCGATCACGAACTTTAAAAAAATGTGCCTTTGTGTCAGAAGTACCATTGATTTTTCTTATTATTAATTATTTTTGTTATTTGTTGTTATAAAAAACTGAAGACCTTTTACCATCTATAGTAGATGATTTATACAGCGTCAGGAGGCAACTTTTACCTTCACAGACGGGACGCTGTAGTGCCCGGGACGAATTAAAATGGAGTAGGCTTGCCCAGCACCTATTCCATCCTCTCAGCTTAGTCGGTCCGTATTTGTTGTTATAGCGTCAAAGAAAATAAATACTCTGTGAAAATCTCTCTACCTATTGCGGTTCATGAGATACAGCTCGATGACAGGCGGCCGGAAGCTCAGTAATAGGGTCCCGTTGGCACCCATCAAGTACGGAACCCCAAAAAAGTGAAAACTACGGGTACTGTTTTGTATGAATGAATGAATGAAACATTTATTTGGCACACAAAAAAAACCTTAAACTAACTTATATACTACTTAGCTAAAAGTGTGGGTGCCAAAAAGGCGTCCAGCTCAGCATGTGTTGGAAGTAAGTAGAACTTACAACCAACGCTGATTTTCGGCTGTAACCTAAGTAGGGTAGGGAGAGTAGGTGCAACAACAACAATCACAGCAACATACATAAAAACAGAACAGAACTAACAATAGAAAGATAGAAATACAGAGGTGGACACAATATGCTTTACCATTATTGCAACAATAGTAAAAATAGATTAATAAGTTATTTAAATGACATAAAGATAATTATAAATAAGTTTAACATTTAAAAATTATAAATACATATAAGGTATCATACCTAATTTAAAAGAAAATAAATAAAAATACTAAAACAACCACAAAGAAAAAACAAAAGTGGAACAAGCTTAAATAAACGATACATTTATGACTATGTCTCCATGCCGTATTTGAGCTTCTATAAGAAATTCTTTGAGTTTAAGCCTAAAACTGTTGGAACTTTTAGCACTTCTTATAGGTGGAGGAAGGTTATTCCAGCACTTGGTAGCGGCATATCGGAAACTACCCCTGAAGGCCTCTGTCCTGTGACGTTGGGTTGATAAATGGGCACAACACTGCCTTCTGGCACAGTCACGTCTCGCAGATGGCCAACTGAGTTTCTCATAAAGATATTTGGGGGTTTTGCTAGCAACTACACTAAATAGCAAGCAGGCCAGGTGAAACTTGCGACGGGACTTCATTTTGAGTAGCCGGTTCTTATTCAGGAAAGGTGTTACGTGACTTCTAGGTGGAATATTGAAACAGAATCTCGTTTTGTGGTTTCTGAGTCTCAAATTTAATAGTTTAGACTCTAAACTATTAGATTTAATAAGAGTAGGTGTGCCTTTTGTAAAACCTTTTTACCATCCCTATTTGCGCAATGTTACTGTACTACTACTATCAGTACTTAGAGTAGTAGGGATGCTATACAACATCCAGACCCAGAAAAAATATTTGCAGAACATTCAAACATTTCTCCCGTAGTGGGAATCGAACCCGCGCTTCTTGCGTCTCAGTAGTATTGCCGCAAAAAGGGTCTGGTGTTGTAGTATTATGTATTATAAGTATGTATTTACAAAAAAAATAAAGAACAGTAAGTATTTTTAGGATTGTAAGTAATTACGCAGGTTTTGTACAGGATTTAAATTTATTTTTAGGAAACAAGTTACACAAAATATGGAAGTTCGCGACGACGCTGTGCATTGCTTGCGACCTTTTGCGACTAACTATAGCTACCCACATATTACAATATGTATATAGGTAGACAAAACTCACGATACTTCGATATATCTAACAGTATTCTGTCAACCATCTGGTTCCCATAGTACAAGCTTTGCTTAGTTTGGAGCTAGATGGCGCTGTGTTAAATGTCCACGAATATTTATTCATTAAATTTATTTACTAGAATAGTACCAGTATTGGCTCAATTAGTTAATGCGCCTTTACACAAATATACTCGTATTTTACAAAGCATGTCGGATTTAGATACGAGCACTGGTAGTGATACCTATAGATATTAAGAAACTAACTCAGAAGCCAATCAAGCGAACGAGACAATTGATTAATTGAAACTAGGTAAGATGATTTACACATACATGCACACACTCAATCGCACCATTTCCAGCGAGATAGCAAGGCATGTGAGGAGAGACTGAGCTCTGGTGATCTAGTTATAAGCGGCCTTTGATACTACCCTGCCTTTGATACAACGGTCTTGGGTTTGAATACAATGCTATTGAGGCGCAATGACAGGCATATCATATTACCAAGTGGCACAGCGAACCTCGCAATGCTCTTTCATGTGTGTGATTATTTCTAACTAGAGACCGCCCCGGCTTCGCACGGGGATTTTCAGTGTTTCTCTACTATATTATGCATGTATTATGCATATAAACCTTCCTCTTGAATTACTCTATCTATTAAAAAAAACGCATCAAATATCGTGGCGTAGTTTTAAAGATCTAAGCCTCGGTGGCGTGGCGGGCGATTGCTCGGCAGAGACGCAAGAGGCGCGGGTTCGATTCCCGCTGCGGAAGAAATGTTTGCATGATCTGTAAATATTTCTTCCGGGTCTGGGTGTTGTGGAACCATGGTACTCGTAGTTTCTGATACTCACGACACAGGGAATCCTAGTGTGGGGTCAGGACTATGTATGTGACTGTTGGGTGTTATTTATTATATTATTATTATTTATTATATATAGGGACAGACAGCGGGAAGCGACTTTGTTTTATACTATGTAATGTAGTGATAGTGATCATGTTAGATTGTTAACCCCTTTAATTATATACCTCAACTCATTGTCTATCATCCTTTGAATCCAGTGAATGGACCCTTTGTGACGAACTGATTAATATTAGGGGTGGCAGAGAATACGTAAACTTGGACTAGGCACAGTTAAATTCTTATAAGCATAGAATCTTCTGTTTTTTTGGCAAGATATAGACCCCACACTCCTATACACAGTGACATATCCTATCACGGTCTCATTATCATCATCATGATGAGGTCAACCACTTAGTTTCCATGTGTCGTGGGAATCAGAAGACCTGTAAGAAATATTTAGGTACAGTAGATTTACAGAAGTATTACCTCTCTCGCGTCCCGCCCGGACACTTATCCACAATGCTACTGAGATAATCGAATTCCATGTAGATCCCGTGAATTTTGAAATGGACCTTGTGGCCTTTTCTATATTTATTTCTATAGACCTGTGTCTGAAATAAAGTATTTATTACTATTATATTGGCTAACTATAGTGATAACTATAATAATGTTAAAGTGAAGTAAATAAATGAATATGAAAATTACAATATTCATTTCTTACTTCTCTTTTGGACTGGGAGTTAAAAAAAAACATAGAATACGTCCGACGTCCAGCTGCCTCTCTCCCCGAGCATGTCGTAAAAGTCGTCTAAGGTATAGCATACTCTCCAACATGATGGACCATGTATAAGTGCCAGGGGCTGATCATCTATCACTATCGTTCACCATATCCATCTTAGGACTTTGATTCAGGAGTGGCTGCAAGTTTTCTTATGATTACTTGTGGCTCTGCCCACCCCATTAGGGATAAGGGCGTGATAATATATGTATATTGATTCTCATTAGACGTAGGTATTACGTGCTCTTAGATTTTCAGACAGTATATATAAAATACAAGTACAAATAAAATTAAAATAAAAAACGATTAACCAATTAATATACAAATACAAGTCATAAACTTAATAAAGAAATAGGTAGAGAGAAATATTGCAGGATAGTATAATATGCTCCTGGAAAATGGAAATAGGTCTTCTGTGTTATGTCAACTATGTAATTAGTCTGTTCTGAGCAGATTACTAATGCTGGTGCGGCTGACTGATTGTAATTATACCTAGTAATATGGAAACCACATCAAAGTGATAGCCAGTTAGTCAGTGGGTTAGGTATTATGTATGTACACGTTTAGGGTTACATTATAATTCTTTATCCTATTTTGTAAGATAAAAAAATCCACAAAGTTAAAACCACCTGCACATATTTATTATTATGTTATAGTCTTGTATACAGCCTTACCCTAAAACATGTTGCTTTTTATACAATTATATTTAAACGACTAGCTGTTGCTCGCGACTTCGTACGCGTGTAGTACATTATTTTGTTCTATAATCAATAGTTTTCGCAGCGCACGTCAAAAACTATTTTGGGTTTTTTACAATATTGCAATTTTCTTAGGGATCCCTAATTTTTTTTGAAATTGTTTTATAGCCTTTACCGGCCCCGATAATGTAGCCTTCTATTGGTAAAATAATTTTTGAAATAGGTCCAAAAGTTTCGGAGCCTATTCGTTACAAACAAACAAAAAAATCTTTCCTGTTTTTGTGTGAAGTATGACTAGTTTGATTAATTACGACATGCTCGGTGGTGTGGCGAGCGAGTGCTCGGCTAAGATGCAAGAGGCACGTGTTCGATTCTCGTTGCGGAAGAAATGTTTGCATGTTCAGCAAATATTCCTTCTAGGGTCTGGGTGTTGTAATATTATGTAACTTTAAATCCTGGAACCCTTTTTTATTTTTATGTAGGACATTTTATCATATCCATCTTTGGACTAAATCAGAAGTGGATGCAAGTTTTCTTATGTTTACTTGCGGCTCTGATAATATATTATATTGTTTGTATGTACATTTTACTCGATTTTTTTTCGACAAACCAAGAGCTGTTAATACCAAGCATACAAACTTTAGAGAAGAAAGAATGATAATTTATCAAATCAATTATTTTTTCAATCTCGACATCATAATTTGCATTAAGCTCTTCTTTTAGTTCGATGAACTTGGGTGTAATAAACTATAAATACATAAGCTCATCCACTCATAATTTAATGATACAAATAGCTAGACTACTCAGGTATATCTCAAGTAGCAGTAGCTAGTAGCATAAGTACTTGACAAGCTTTTAATTGGCTTCACTTGATAACGTTTGTTATAAGCATGTTTGGCATAGTAATTTTATAATGTATACATTATTATATTTGGCAATGTGTCTTCGGTGACAATGTAATATCTAATAGGGAGCTGTTCTGATGATGTAGAAAGAAGGTGCAGTCAGGAGTTGTAACTTGGCATACTTACCTGTCAAGTTCTGACAGCAGGCAGAAGTATCAGGATGAATGAATGGATGAATGAACGAAAATACTTTATTGTACACCTTACACTAACAAAAAATATGTAAAACTAAATACTTAAAAAAAAGAGTACAATTGGCGGTCTTATCGCTAAAGAACGATCTCTTCCAGACAACCATGCATGAAAAAAGAGAACAGAGTGTAAAGGTGGCCGGGGGTTTACGAATACTAGCTACACAATATGAATAGATTAACATTAAACAAATATATATTATTTAGATAAATTAATAAAAATATAAGTATACATACACATAATACCTACTATTGGAAGCAAATAACTATCAAAACAATAAATACATACATAGCCTACTCAGGCATCTGCGATATATATAAGTTTTTAATCCGAGTTTGAAAAACCGCTGAATAAGTGGATTTCCTAATATTGACAGGCAACGCATTCCACAAGCGTACGGCAGGAATGTTTTTTTTTGTGTATTTTAACATAGGTACATCATTAATTTTTCGGTAACTGCTTGCGTAAGTTAAGAACAGATTTGATTGTTTATTGTAAATATTACTTGAGGATCTAGTATAAAGAGAGAAACACGATTAGTAAAACTGTTCGATAAATTTATTTTCTAAGGTGAGATCTCATGTAATCTGACATTTTTTTGCATTTTCATAGCAATTAAAGAATAAATTTACAATATACTACCTACATAGTTGCCTAAAATAATTTTCAATCAATTTCACCCATTTTGGATAAGTACACCCGTTGTCTAAGGGTTTGACATACGAAAAATCTTTTTTGATTATGCGAACATATTTCATCGAAATAATTTATTGTTTAGCTCCCTGCACTTTTCTATAGATGAATATAAGTAGGTAGGATATTACCCGGTTTAGTCGACATAAGGTAAGGCGAGTACCACCGCTCTTCAACCACCGGTCAATCGCTGGCTATAGCATAACCACTACCAACCGATGCCGCATTGGTCAAGCCAATGCCAGGTATTGCCACGGCAATGCTGGGGGTAGACGACCCAGGCCATAAAGCCATCGCCCTGCAGACGCGTATGCTCCTGGTAGACTTGGAGCGCGCACCGCACATCGTCAGCAATGTTGTCATCTCGCATCGCCTCGCAGGAAACCCCGCACGCCTTGCCGCACCAGAACAGTTCACTGATCTGGAATATCCCGTGGTCTCCAGTGCCTAAAGCGTGCGTCTGGAAGCGCGACTCGTGGTACGCGATGCACACCCAGGTGGAGATCTGGTCTCCCGGCATGCCGTGTCTCTGCAGGTCGCGTGCGAGCTCACAGCGGTCGTAGGTGCGCGCTTGAGCAGCTACGAGGAACACCAGCGCCCAACAAACTACGTGGATCATGACTCGTTTGGCTCCTTTCTTTAGAACGATGCCCGCTGATGGTGTCCAAGACTGACGCTTTACTGGACGGGTGCCGAACGTTTGGCCTGTTTGACGAAAGTTCTGCTTTTATTTAGCTTACGCTACACCCACTCCTATCTAACACTCGTATTTTATCAATAATTTTTATTGGCCTGACCGGTTGATTTGCATTTAGGGCAGGTATAATAAATTTGGAGACGAGCATCAATGGTGAAGCTAAGTCTTTTAGCTTAATCATTCATTAATTCTTCCTCTATCGTTTGAGAACGAAGGAGCAAAGAACTTCATCTATACTATATTATATATATATATATATATATAATTATAATATATATTATTATTATTATTTATTAATATATATATATATATATAATATTATAAAGCTGCAGTGTTTGTTTGTTTGTTTGTTTGAACGCGCTAATCTCTGGAACTACTGGTCCGATTTGAATGATTCTTTCAGTGTTGGGTAGTCCATTTATCGAGGAAGGCTATAGGCTATGTTTTTTTTCAAAATTAGGGATCCGTAATAAAATTGCTATTTTGTAACACAAGGTGTAAAATCGAAAACCTATTTTTGCGTGCGCTGCAAAAACTATTGACAATAGAACAAAATGATGTACCTACTACGGGTTTGTAGATCCCATTAAGACCTACAAAAAATTCCGCGAGAACATATATCTAGCTATAATGGTTTAATCACAATAACCGATTTTGTGTTCAAAATAATTATTAAATCGTCTGAAGAAAAAAAACTACGTTAAATATGTATCGTAATATTAATTTTTATCGAGATTAAGCATTATGTTATCAAGAGTATTTATGTAGAAGTAAAATACTTTTTGTTTCATCTCAATCGGATATTTCGTTTAAAAGTTATCACGTGTGTAAGATGTTAAGAGTTGGTACCTACTAATGAGTTATGGGCCATAGTCCGTTTATTGAGGGAGGCTATAATATAGGCAATGTTTTAGATAGATAGATAGATAACACTTTATTGCTTACCACACATTTAACTTACAAAAAAGACAAAAATAATAATAATAATAATTATGGTAATACCAAAGGGCGGCCTTATCGCTAAAAGCGATCTCTTCCAGGCAACCAAGGATGGATTGAATTATCTTATTTATCTCGGTATTTCCACGGAAACGAGAAAAACGCGGGTGAAACCGCGGGGCACAGCTAGTTTCCAAATAAAACCTCCCGTTTTTAAATATTAGGGAGTATTATTTTTGTTTTTGTTTTTAGAATGATAAGTGCCTGTATGTTATTCCAAGAAAAATATTATTTAGCTATCATCGGTTAAAATATTTTTTTTTGTAAATTTACATAAAACTAAAACTCGATTTCGGAAAAATATTTTTTTAGAATTTACACACAAGCACTTTCATTTAATTTTAGATTTCTTCGGAGTTGGAACATACATACATTTTATCACGCCCGTGTTCCTAACGGGGTGGGCAGAGCAACAAGCAATCATAAGAAAACTTTCAGCCATTCCTGATCCAAAAGTCCCAGAATCGTGAACTGTGGTGACAGGTGTTTACCCTCATACTAAATCAAGATTGATTTCATAAAGCCCATGTCGCTGTTAAACACATAGGTATTACTTGTTTCCTATATTCGGATAAAAACTTTTGCATGGCAGGAATAACCGAAACCTCGGTATATAAAATCAGCATAATCAGAACGCATAGCCCATTGGCTGTGCGTTCTGATTCTATTGATTTTTCTGTCAATATGATTGAAACGTACAGACTACAACGTACCGTTCATACCTGGCTTGGTTACACAATGTTGAGCTCTAACTGTTAAGACAAAGTCATCTGTCTGAGCGTGGAAAAAGAGATCAATCAGATTTAGAAAAAAGGTTGTTGCTTTAACTGCCGTTAATCACTTCCTACGGATATGATTCTAAAGCAACTTCAAGACCATTTTAACATAAATAACCTACTCGACAACAAACAATTCGGATTTATGAAGGGCCGTTCAACAACAGAGGCTGGTGTCGAGTTAATATCGCATATTTTCCATGCATGGGAAGAGTCTCGTGATGCTTTAGGGATTTTTTGTGATCTGTCAAAAGCATTCGATTGTGTCCATCATGAAACATTAATCAGGAAACTCCGACACTATGGGGTTAGGGGTTTTGCTCTTGACCTTCTCAGTTCCTATTTAAGTAACAGAATACAAAGAGTCGACGTTAATGGAAAACGTTCTCCAGGGTCAATAGTAACAATGGGTGTACCACAGGGATCAATATTAGGACCATTTCTATTTTTAGTTTATATTAATGATTTACCTAAACTTGTTAGGGATGATCATGAAATTGTATTGTTTGCAGATGACACCTCATTTTTATTTAAAATGAAACGACGCCAGGTTAATTTTGGCGAAGTAAACAATGCAATCTCCAAAGTCGTAGAATGGTTCGATGTAAATAACCTATTGCTAAATGAAAAGAAAACCAAATGTATAAGATTTATACTACCAAATGTTACACAAGTAAATTCTCATATAAAAATAAAAAATGAACATATAGATCTCGTGGACACTACTACTTTTTTGGGCATAACCTTAGATAAAAAGATTCAATGGGACCCACATATAGATAAATTGTCGAAGAGACTTAGTTCTGCGGCATATGCAGTCAAAAAAATACGTCTACTTACAGACGTAGATACAGCTAGACTAGTTTACTTCAGCTACTTCCATAGCATCATGGCATATGGCATTTTGTTGTGGGGGAGTGCTGCAGATATAAACACCGTATTTGTGTTGCAGAGGAGGGCTGTTCGAGCAGTTTATAACCTGGGTCCTAGGGAGTCATTACGTAATAAATTTAAAGAAATAAACATTATGACTGTTCCTTGTCAATATATTTACGAAAACTTGATGTACGTACATAAAAATGTTAGTAAGTTTAAGAAAAATAGTGATAATCATAGTGTTAATACTAGAAATAAGGATAAACTTGCTGTACCCACGATTAGGCTAGGTAAAGTTAATAAATCATTTAAAGGGCAATGTGTACGCTTCTATAACAAAGTCCCAAGCGAGATGACAAATTTGTCAGTTAATAAATTCAAAACACTAATAAAACAAAAGTTGTATAAAAAAGCTTACTATAAAATATCCGATTATATAGAAGATAAAAATGCTTGGGACTGAATGCTCCAACTCCTTTTATAACATGATTGTAAAGGGATCATTTTCCAAAAAAATAGCCAAGCGTGGTTTCTTGCCTGTATCTTCCACGCCTGGTCGCGTTACGAACAGGTGTAAATGCAACGTAGATTTAAGACGTGTCCAAGTGATCCCAGTGATTTTATGGAATAAAAATTTTTGACTTTGACTTTGACTTTGACTTTATTTTATTTTTATTTTATTACTCTTTTGAATTATTGTGATAGGATTTAAAGTGCACCTCAAAGGCTCCTTTTATACACTTGCAGTCCCTACGGTCCTACCAGTGAGTACCTACCAGTCAAGCAGGAGACCGTAAGAGAGGACTTAATTTTTACGTACCCGAGGGGTGCCAAAGGGACCCTATTAACTAATTAGCCTCCGCTGTCCGCCCGAAAGCTTCTTTAGCCAATGAAAGGAGATCATTTTTAAGTTTTTTTTAATAAGAGATACCAACGTGGAAGAACATGTTATAGGTATGTAGGATCATATAATGTACGTACTTAATCATGTTCTTTTTTCCAAAAAATACATTTGGGTACGGTTTATTTAGATCACAAAATAACATCATCATGTCAGTAACACATTTATTAAGTTGGTTTTGGATCAGAAGATTCAAGAAGCGAAAGCACAGTAGGTACTAAATAAATTAAAGGCTGGCAATTGCGAGCAAGACTCGAACACCGGTGGTTCCGTACCTACTGTAAAGAAGGGGGACCCATTTGAGGGAGTAAATTTTCTGCATTTTGTTCGCGTAGAATCGAAATGTTCGTAATGAAGCTGTCAAAATTATAAAACTGGCAAATACTTATACTTCAGCCATACTGGAGATACAATTTATATAAACAAACCGTCGCGTATTTTTCGTGATTACGATGAAATTACTTGTAATCAACTAAATACCTCATATGTAGGTACAGTAAACTGATCCCTAAAAGCGCCTAAACGGAAAAAAAATAAAGCAGTCTTCATTTTGCATTCAATTATCATAAATACTGAAAGTTCTCATTATTGAAGGCAAATTTAAACGAGGTTATCGATACATTTCAACTTTTTTATTTCTGATAATATTTTAGGTTTCTTATTTTTTTCTTCTGTGTCCTTAACCGGCCTGTAAAGGTAGTTCTTAATTTTAAAATTAGTTCAGTAGTTTCTTATATGAACCCTACAAATAATTAAATATCATCATCACCATTATTATCAGCAAAAAAAAAACTCTGTATAACGCAAATAACCACCACTGCTGGGCCTCATTCTTTCCCTATGATGCGCTAAAAAATATACAAGCAAACAATTTTATAATTTTTCCTTAATTTAATAATAATGTAGATAGTGTACCTAAACAATAAGCAATGATCTTAATATAACGATTATTACAAAATAAGTATTCGATAGTCAAAACGAAAACAAAATAAGGTTGGAGATAATGTCACATATTTTGCAAAAGGATAACAAACTCGTACTTTGTTACAAGCGTTTTTTTTTTCAATAGAAATAAATATTGATAAAAAATTTCAACAGTCAACCGATAAACCAACCAATTTTGAAACCTCAAGTTGCTACTCGCAAGTTGTGCTCATTAAAAACTTGAACGCCGAGCGCGCCGGTGAAGTTCCGATGATAATATTAAGGTGTCAGCGAACTGAACTGGTGAATGAGTCAGGAGCTGTTCAACGTAGATGCAAATAAGTAAATTTACGATCCAGTTACAGTTTTTATAAGATTTTGAAAGATGCTGACCGCCTGATTGGAATGAAGGAAGGAAGATGATGATGATAGTGTAGTGCTGGGCTGACACCTACTCAAACAAGGCAAAAATTGGAAAAATATTTTACGATACATAATATAACCATTCGTTCCATTTTTGTAGTTCATTATCAAGTATCTTAGAAAATGTTATAAGGTACAGTGTTTTTATTTTAAATGGGACAATATGGGGAAATCAGAAGAGATACAAGAAAAGTGTCTTCGAAAACATTTGCTCTTCTTTTGTGAAAACAATTTTGGGATAGTAAATTTCTTGGTCAAGCGCGAGTTACGTGGTACTTATATTACGCCGTAACGGCTGAACGAATAAGGCTAAAACTTAAAATCATACAATACATAGTATGTGTGCTGGAATAACATTTAAAATACTTTTATGTGTGTACAACGCGTGTGAAGCCGCGAGCGTAAGCTAGTATTTAGATAAGGATTACCTTATTTCGTGCAAAAGTGAAAATTCGCTCAGCCTACGCCTAAACTATCGAGGTTTTATTCGAGCAAATCCATCGATCTAGAGGTATTTAAGAATTGGATCGGCTAAATGTCGTTTCCAACTCGTAATAGTAGGTATCTTCGATTGGTTTCTATTTTTAATGTTGCTATCCACTTTATTGATTTTTAAGAGCTAGCAAATTTGCCTTTGTTAGGAGTTTTACTTAGAATTGTTGGTTTTAATAATTTCGTATTTCTTAACAAAAAAAATTATCTTGGTGTTAAAACTGTGCAATAACAAAGGACTGACTGCGGGCGCCTTTCTACATTGAATAATTCATTCGAAAAAAGTGAAAGACGAATTGAAAAGTGCAAAAAGCTGTGCCGAGAATATTTATCTACAATAATACAATATCATTGATCTACAACTATAAATACGTAAAACCTAACCTCATGGTCATTACCTATTGACAACTGAGTGACAACTATTGGCAGACAGACTGAGTGACACTGACAAATGCTAATTTCTGGTGTTTGACAACCATTCCATAGGTACCTACTAGAGCATGGACTACCGGAAGACGGCTGTCTTACAGCAATATATTTGTCTCTCTTTAACTAATTGCCTCCTAGCATAGGAGTAAGAAGCAACATACTATAAATATTAGCAGCTATTTTAACCTGGCTTCTATGTATTTATTGTTATGAGACCGGAACCTTTTTCCAATGCCGATTTTGTTTCGGTATTCATTTTTTCAAATGATGGACCATCTATTATGTGCGATGGGCTGATCACCTGTCACCATGTTCGCCATATCCATCTTGGGACTCTTGGATCAGGAGTGGCTGCAAGTGTTAGTACTTGCCCACCCCGTTAGGGATACGAGCGTGATAATATGTATGTATGTTAGATAATACAAAATGCAAACAACTTAAATGGAGATAGATCGGTCACATCATAAGGGAGAAATAGAGAAATATACAAAAAACCTAACGGAATGAACCCCAAGATGCAACCCCAAAAGGAAGAGAGCAAGACACTGAAAAGGTGGTTTGGTGACGTAAAAGCACTGCAGGACTGCTGTGGCTGACAATCGCTAAAAACAGACAAGAATCGAAGAGGTTAGAGGAGGCGTACGTGTCAGCAAGACACGATGATCGTAGCAGACTGATGTGCGAATATTAAAATAACTATTATGTAAAACAGTAAATAAAGGACTACGACCTCTCGACCTTGTATTGTATTATAATATTCAAAAGATGGTCGCAGATCCTGAGAACGTAACGATATGTTATTTTTGGGTTGCTTCAGTTTGGTGTGATCTCATTTGTTCTAATGTGATGTAGAACATCCAAAGCAGGCTCAGCACGACGTACCTATGCGGAATATAATTCTTACTAGCTTTCGCCCGCGGCTTCGCTCGCGTGACATCCGAACCAAAAGTAGCCTATATGTTATTCCGGCACACATACTATGTATATTCGGCTGTTTTCTCGTCCAAGTTTCATTCAAATTCGTTCTGCCGTTAGGGCGCGTATGAGTCGCAAACATACATAATCACATCCACACATCCTCTCAAACTTTCGCATTTATAATATTAGTAGGATAGGATTACTGGATTACCATAAATAAACGATCCGTCGTCGTCGACTATTAAAACGTTGTTATCCGTTGAAAAGCGCCATACATTTTTGACAGAAAAACAATACCTACCTATAATAGCAACGTTTGCTATGGTAATGAACGATCTGTAGTCAGTTAGTGGAATATTGGAAACGGGCAGTAAAAAGAAAGAAAGAAAGAAAATAATTTATTGGCAACCTTGGTACACATATAAAATACAGAAGTGAAAAATTAAAAGACAGAGTAATAGGGCAAAACTTCACTGGGGTACCAGGTGAAGTAGCACTGGATTTCAAACTAGGTTATAAAAAGAAATACTGCGTGATCTTTTGCATTTATCAATCAAAACAATAATTTTCGACGATGGCCTTGCAACCTGTTTCTTAAGGAATTTTCAATACCTAGACTACTACTAGTCGTGTCACTAGTTCTTTCGAACCAGTGTGGTGAAAGGATTTAAATTGCGCCTCAAAGGCTCCTATTGTGAATTTAACGCATGTTTTCACGATGTTTTTCCTTCACCGTTTAAGAGTACCTACTAGTATATAGCGCATTTAATTTGCTAACTAAAAATTTATTTATGTACGACCGGATTTGAACCCATGACCTATGGATTGGAAGGCGGGGTCGCTACCACTAGACCACCAGTGCTCTCTGATGATACCTAAACTCTGAAAACCTATACCGTTTTATAAGTAATCAAATCACACCTCAAGAAATTTTTATACCTAGTCCTCGAAAGCCAAACGATTGATTGTCGAAAAATAAGAAGTGATGCGCACATAGATTACAAAATACTATTTTGAAATGCCCTATCTGTCAGTTCACATGCGCCAATTTCAAATAATGCGCTATTCCAAACCAATGATGTCTTACTGTCATAAAATGTATGGTGCTTTTCAACTTATAACAACGTTGCTATGATAATGAACGATCCGTCGTCCGAATATAACCGGGCATAAGTCGACCTAAGGCTAATTTTCCTGTCACGCGTATCGTCAGCACTGACAGGTCGATATGTATGGATTGCTATGAAACGTTAATAAGTGACGTTGAGCGGTCAGCGCTGACGAGCGTCAGCTGTACAACAGCCACGGCTAGGCCTCACTAGCCAGTGGGCGTTTTAGTTTCGAGTTGAACGCGCCGACAAACATCATCATTTTATCATCAGTTTGGGTCCGTACTTCCCGGTGATCAACTCAGGCTGACAGTTCGGCGCTGACCAGCTACGCGCCGATCTTCAGCGCCGATGGTACGCGTGACAGGAAAACCAGCCTAAAGATAGTTTCTGGACACGACTATACAAGTCGATAAGGTCATAATTAGTTTGCAAATGTTATAATAATTATATGGCATGAGTAGACTAGTGTAGGTAGATAATCTTTTCCACACTAATATAATGTACCGTGTTACGAGCTAATGTGTGAAATGCCAATGATAGGTACAATAAACACATCGCGAATCAGTACCACAGATTCAGTAGGTACTAATAAATACTGCGAGTAGTCGTGTTACTAGTTCTTTCGAACCAGTGTGGTGAAAGGATTTAAAGACTCCTAAAAGGCTTCTTTCTTGACGATGTTTGAGATTGCTTGTATAGATAGCGCACATAAATTCTTCGAATAGAAAAATCCATTGTGTGCACGACCAGATTTGAACCCATCTTAGGATCAGAAGGCGGGGTCGCTACCACTAGACCACCGCTGCTTTCAACAAATCGCCAATCAGTTTGTATTAATTCAGTAGGTATCTTATAAAACGCACTAAAGGCAAAAAAACTACAGCAAACAGAAATATTAATATCAATATTTAAGTTTATAAAGTAAATGCTTTTTGACTAAAAATAACATGGTTCAATAGTGACTAATAAGGCCTCACTTGCACTCAAAATTTTACCTCGAATTAGCTAAGTTTAACCTTAAATTAGATATCTAGAGTTGTAGCTGCCGTTCGACTAATTCGGCGTCCAAAGTAGTATTCCAGGTTCCTAGATGTGCGCCATATTTTACGGCCGCACGATAGCAATCCTAATGTTTAATTATAAAAAACCTAATCAACTTTTCCTTGCTTTCTTCGCTTCTCGTTTTGGCACGGCCGCGGCCGTCGTATGATGTTCACGCTTGTAGAAAACTACTACAAGCTAAATATTGGTACTTCAGAACTCACAAATTCATCTTAATGATTAATTTAATTAACCTTCCCAAAATGATCAAGTTATCTGCGCCTCAAAAACACTGAACTGAACACGTGACCTAGAATCTTATGTAGGTCACAGGTTGATACTTTCGTTACAGATTCAATTATATTTTTTCTCCTAGCCCGCGGTTGCGATCGCGTGGTGCCCGATTAAAAGTAGCTTATATGTTATTCTAGAACACCATTATTATTTCATACTAGTATTTCAAGTGCAATTCAAATCCGTTCAACCGTTACGGCGTCATTGAGGCACAAATACCCTCACATCATTACAAACTTTCGGATTGATGCTTCTATTTTTCGTTATGTGCTATATCTTGACGGGTTTAAGGCTGGGGCTACAGTAGTGGTGCCACTGGAAAATATGTTCAACTTGTATTTACTGTTGCTGCTTGAGAAGTCGAATGGTTTGAACGTAGCTTTGGTTGGATTCAAGTATAAATCCCAAATTGATTGCGTGGTCCGTTGTGTTATCCGAGACTTTTCTATCGACTCCGGTGTATTAGGCCTTTGCGTTGTGGATGGGGAGATTGTCCGCGCCGTGTATACTTGAGGGTTCTTCACAGGGGTTGCTGGAGCACGAGTAGGTGCAGTCGTGAAGCTATATCTTGGTTTGGCAGTAGTGGTTGTAACTGTTGGAGCTTGAGTAGATGCAGTCGCGTAGCTGTGTCTTGGTCTGACTGTAGTGCTTGTAGTTGGAGCAGTAGTCGATGCAGTCACGTATCTAAAATATGTTGGTTTGGCAGTAGCGTTTGTTATTATTGGAACACGAGTGGATGCAGTCGCGTAGTTATATCTTGGTCTGGCAGAAGTGGTTGTGACTGTTGTTCGAGTAGATGCGAAGCTATACTTTGGTCTGACTGTAGTCTTTGTTGTTGGAGCACGGGTAGATGCAGTCGTATAGCTATAATATCTTGGTTTGGTACTAGTGGTTGTGACCATTGGAGTTCGAGTGGATGCAGTCGCGTAGCTATATCTTGGTCTGACAGTTGTGGTCGTAGTTATTAGAGCTCGAGTGGATGCAGTAGTATAGCTATATTTTGGCCTGGCAGTTGTGATTATGGTTGTTGGAGCTTGAGCAGATACAGTCTTGTATGCGTATTTCGGAAAGACAGAAGTGATTATGGGTGTTGGGGCACGAGTGGATGCAGTCGTGTAGCTATATTTTGGTCTGGCAGTAGTAATTGTGGTTGTTGGAGCTTGAGTCGATGCAGTTGTGTAGCTAAATTCTGGTTTGACAGTAATGGTTGGGGTCGTCTTGATTCTCTGCCACCATTGCGTCGTTGAAACCGGTGGCGCCAGTGACGTCGATCTAGTATAGGAAGTAGTAAACGCAGCCAATTTATATGCAGTGTTTGCTATACTCACCGGTTTTATAGTAGCCGCTGGTGATTTATATGAAGAAGTCGTGCTCTTAACCTTTGGTGATACAGTCGGGGTCACGGCCAAAAATGTATGCGTAGTCTTTGGACTCACTGTGAATTTTTCAAATGAAAAATTTTGTTTCGTTGTTGGTTTGCTTGTGGTTGTCTGTTGCATTGTAGTTTTTTTACGGAACTGATCGCTGTTAACATACTTTCTGGTTACTGCGGGAGGTCTGTAAGTTGTAGTGGAAGTAGTGGTTGAGGTGCTAACGGGACCAAATGCCACTTTACCCTCTCTCGTGCCAAAGTCGAGACGTGTCACTTCATTTATTTTATTTATTTCTTGTACCGGAACTGGTCCTAAGAGTTCATCAATATTGTCATATTTATAATTGTACCAATCGATGCCGAATTTCGGAGCTTCGATCTCGACTTTGTCTTGGAAGTCGTTGAATATCGAGCTGATTCCCAAGTACGAAGGTAGAGCGTTGTCTGTCTCCAGGCTCTCGTTAGCGATATCTGTACCGCGGAACACTTCATTAGCTGAGATTACTTCATTTTCCATGTTTCTATTGTATCCATCCCTAATGCCACACTGCTCGATCCAGTGATTATTGTTTCCTTGGCAGTATAGCGGGTAGACAACCCAGGCTAAGAAGCCGTTGCCTTGCAGTCGCGTGTGCTCCCGGTGCACGTGGAGCGCGCACATCACATCGTCTGCGATGTTTTCATCCCGTAACGCCTCACAGGAAACTCCGCACGCCTTGTTATTCCCACACCAAAATAGCTCACTGATCTGGAAGATTCCGTGGTCTCCGGTGCCCAAAGCGTGCGTCTGGAAGCGCGACTCGTGGTACGCGATGCACACCCAGGTGGAGATCTGGTTTCCCGGCATGCCGAGTCTCTGCAGGTCGCGTGCGAGCTCACAGCGGTCGTAGGTGCGCGCGTGCGCGGTCGCGACGACCGCGAGCGCCCAGCACACGATGTGGATCATGATAGCGAGCGTTTGACTAGATCGCCGCGCGCGCCGCCTTTTTACCTTTAAGTAGCTTCCCGCCGCGAGCCCGCTCTTATCTGTCACCCGTATTTTACTAGTAATTTTAATTGGCTAGGTAGATGCTTAGCATTTTGGAACAGTTATAAACATATTTTGTTCGGATCGAATACGATGCTGGCTGTGTAGTGGTTGCCCGTGGCGGCGCTCGCCTCACTCGCGACGAGTGTTGTCGGCCGCGAGGCTACGGTGATGCTCACCTTGGCAGGCGATCGAGTCATCTCTCTGTCACACCATAGATTCTAAACATTTCCTCATTATCACCCAACACGCTCTTTCTTATGAAAAAAAGGTACTCATTTATGATTCCAATGTGTTTAAACTTTAAATCCAAAAATAATAAAGACCACACATCATTAACATAAAACCACATGTTTCTCGGTATTGACCGGTTTCTAAAACACCTCATAAATATCATCGTATTAAAAAGATCAACTTTTTGTGACCTCTTGTGTCCGACATTCTCTAATTGTTATTAATATTTTATACGTAGGTACAGTAGTACCACAAATATTGTGCGGCTCGGCAATTTTCGTCTAGCTTCTGAAATACGAAATAACGCGATGATGATAATGAATTTTATAGAGATGTGAGATAATTATGTAGATCCTTTTTTTTTAAGGGTTGGTTCAGTTATTATTAGTTGTCTATTGGTTGCATATTTGTACAAATACGGTTTTCGTACAAAGCACGTAGTTTTGCCGAGGCCACAATATTTATGGTACTACTTTACATATAATTAATTTAGTATTATCTATTGTGTCTATAGGATTCAGGTTTGATGGGTAAGCAACGGAAGCCTGTATATCCTTACTAATATTATAAACGCGAAAGTTTGTATGTATGGATGTTTGTTACTCTTTCACACAAAAACCACTGAACGGATTTGAATGAAACTTGGAATATACATAGTACATGTGCTGGATTAACATATAGGCTATTTTTTATCCAGGTGCCACGCGAGCGAAGCCGCGGGCGCTATTAACATATAAACATGTTTTAGCTGTTTTCCTTGTAAACAGATTACATCCAAATATAGTAAAATATTTTATTTAGTACTTACCATTACATAAACTAAATGTAGTACAAAACAAACTAAACAAACTTTATTAGGTGGGTATCAGATAGCCAGCCTTATTTGTATTTACAAATTTAAAATCAACGAGACAATTGCCTGTAGTACCGTGGGCCTGTCTTCGTTAGTGGCAGTGCAGTGAGCATAAATATAGGTACCTTTAACACTGCATGTTCTACTGTTCTCTCATCTTGAAGACATCTGCGATAGAAGCTGTTGCCCGCACCTTTCTTTAGCATAGCCTTGATGTTTTGTGGGAGCAAAAACGTAACAAAAAATGCTCCATTTCACGTAATTTTTCTAAAAAAAATCTCAAGCGCGGTTCTTTTATTTTCCACGCTTGATCTCTTGGAGCAAGCGTAAAATGAACGTAGATTTACTTGAGACGTTTCAAAGAGACCCTTACCGATTCGACTGAATAAACTAGGGTAAAAGAACAAACTAATTACTTCTTTGGTGGACAAGGACTAAATAAAAAAATATAGAATTCGTCCAGCGCTTCTCTGCATGGGAGATCACCAGTCACCATATCTTGGGACTTTGAATCAGGAGTGGCTGCAAGTTTTCTTATGATTACTTGTGGCTCTGCTCACCCCCATTAAGGATACGGGCGTGATATGTTATGTATATTTTATGTGTAAAATACCCAATTGAGGGCGCTTTAAGCGAAAGTTATTGAAAACGTTTCAAAGTACCTAATCCTTACTGATTCTACTGAATAAACTAGGTATATTTTTTATGATTCACGCATTTACTGATCAAGCAGTTTAACAAACTACACTGCGTTGGTCAAACAGTTGCGTTGCCCTGGCGGTGTGTAAACACGTTCGATTTCCGCACCGGGTCAAGAGGTGAGGCAGCGGCCTCTATTGCCTAATTTAACATTATACTTTACCGAATATGCTTAGTATTATGTTAATCGTGCGCCAATCATATCGAATAAGTTATTAATAGCTTTAAAACAGTAGGTAGTTTGGTTTTTGAGTAGGTGTTTTTAGGGTTCCGTACACGAAGGATGCCAATGGGATCCTATTACTCCGATGTCCGACGGTCTAACACTACTAACCAGACTGTACTGGAACCTTTCGTTAGTTTTTGTTGAAAATAAATAAAATAACCGTAATAGGTAGAGATAATTTTCACAAAGTGTGTATTTTATTTGCTTGTAGGTATATGTTAAATTGTCGATCCCGGCTCTTAAGTCGTTAAGCCATGACGGAGGCCTTTAGGCGGCATGAAAACTCCGTTACAAGAGTTGGCCACTAGCTCATACAAACTTACTTATTAGTCAGTCGTTTTCGTCCTAGTGCAGGGCAAAAGCCTCTTCTCATTTTCCACTCTTCGCGATTTAACGTGTGGGGTCCACTCTGTGGTCCTCCTCGCCCACAAGTCACTCGACATTAGTCGACATGCGGCAATCGTGTCCGGCCCAGTTCCAATTCAGGCTGGCGGCTTTTAGACCAACGTCAATAAGAGCACCTCTTTGGTGGAATGTTTTCCAACTAAGTATACCTAGATATTTTACTAGTACCACTCCAAAACGAACCTTATGGTACCCGAAAATAATATATATTATTCCTTAGCTCAGCTTGTAATGCCGCTTGTGGTCACGCATCCCAATTGTTGCCACAATCGGGCTGAGATGATGTTGATTATTTTCGTCTTACACAGGCAAATAATATTATAAAATCTTTTTATAAAGAAAGACTGCGCTACGATCTCATTATAGGATCTTAAGTAAGTAGGTAAGTAGGTACTCTATAATATTTTTCTACATAAAATCATTATTCTGAAGTACCTACGGACAGATAAAGAGGCAAAGATTATTTTCTGCATTAGTATGTCAAGTCCATCGCGTTATTATACTCATACCTATTATGCCTATCGAGGTATCCACTAACATTCATTTCTTTAAGTCAAATATTTACACAAATATATACCTAAATGGAAACTAGGTCAATATATACGGGTAATATTTTGACGGCCTCGGTGGCGTAGCGGGTGGTTGCTCGGCAGAGATGCAAGAGGCGCGGGTTCGATTCTCGCTGCGGAAGAAATGTTTGCATGTTCTGCAAATACTTCTTCCAGGTCTGGGTGTTGTGGTACCATGGTACTCGTAATTTCAGATACCCACGACACAGGGAATCCTAGTGTGGGGTCAGGACTATGTATGTGACTGTTGTTATTTATTTATTTATTATTATTATTATTATACCTCTATATAGACGGCTTTGGAGGCGTGGCGTGCGCATGTCCGGCTAGGACGCAAGAGGCGCGGGTTTGATTTCAAATTCTTTGCATGTTCTGTTTTTTTCCTGGGTCTGGGACTCGTAGTTTCTGATACCTACGACACAGGGAATCACAGTAGGGTTAGAACTACGTACAACACTGTTATGCACTTATGACGCTAACTACGTATATTATTAAAAGTATTAGCTAAATATGTTCAGCCGATGTTACGGGAATGGTCGTTAGTTGGAACGGACCGGACAAAAACAAACACACATACATTTTCGCATTTGTAGAGTTGTTTAATGTATTTAAAATAAGCATAGATCCAGACTTTATGACTGTATGTCCAGATATAATGCGTTGATTTCAGTTTTCATCCCCACTTCCTCACCCCCAACACGCAAAATATTGAATTATAAAAAACAAACAAATATCCCATTATTTACAACCAAAACTTGCAAAGGAAAACATACTGCGGAAACCAAAATCTAGTAGTGTAGGGTATCCTTTTTTAGGGTTCCGTACCCGAAGGTTGACAACGGGACCCTATTACTAAGCCTTCGCTGTCCGTCCATCCGTCTGTCAGCAGGCTGTATCTCATTAACTGTATTAGGTAGAGAGTTGATATTTTCAGTGTGTATTGCCACTATAATAAAAAAATATAATTTATGATAAAAAAATTAAAGGGCGCCCCATACATACAAGAGACATTTATGTACATGTACGATGGCACGGAACCTTTCGTGTGCGAATTCGACTCGCACTTGCCCGGCTGAAATGAAAAATGTTTTTTCTTCTATGAGGAAAACTTTTATTTAATTTTATTATTTGTTATTATAGTGGATTATAGAAATACATCCTGTGTGAATTTTTTTATCTATCACGGTTAATGAGGTACGGACGGACGGACGCCCGCTGACAGACGGACGGAAGGACGGACGGACAGTGGAGGCTTATTAATAGAGTCCAGTTTGCATTCTTCGGGTAAGGAACCATAAGAATGAAGGACATTGAACTGTAAAAATTAAAGATAAAACTTAATTATAATTAATAATATTTTTTATTAATTATAATTTTAATTAAATTTAATCTTAATTATAATTGATAGATACATGAAGAAAAAAAATAAACAACGACATAATACGAGTACCTACAGTAAAATAAACTAAGTAGACTTGTTCGGGAAAAGCGTGGAAATGTTTTTAAAAAACATAAAAATAATTGAGTTTGAATTATTTAATGTTAGGTCTTATACAATGAGTGGTTTGAAACAGAATGAATATACTCTAGACTAACTCTACGAGGAATCAAGCTGCCTTATCAGCAGAATGCACACCTGCATGGTCCCAGTAACAGCGAGACGTCGCGTGGGCGCTTCATGTGAAATATACTTTGTTATGCTAGGTCAGCTATAAAGACAGAGCGGGTGGTCGATGTAGGCAACGTAACTCCTCCCTCCGTAAGTTCGAGATTATCCGAAGGATGAGGATTATCTCGAATTTTCCCCCTAATACAATTTTTTTTAATTCTATGATTAAATGCTAACAACAAAAGACAGATTATTACAATAGCGCAAAGCACGATGCTTCCTATGCTAACACTTTTATATTCTAGAACACTATAATTATTTTCACTATCACTAATGTTTTCACTTCCACTTTTCTGCAATAAGTAATTCAGGAACTGGATATCGGCAAGATCTATTCCGTTGAGATTGACAGGACTCCTCAGCATATCTGATTGACTTGTTTGTTTGATTTTAGGCAAGTTGATTATTGGAAACTTCATGTAAACTATTTCCTTTCCTTGGCTTTGATGTTTCTTAAACTTCAATTCATTTATCTTAACTTGACAGTCATCGTCCATAGTTAACAGATAAGTTCCACTAATCGATTCTTGTATTACCTCATCTTCGCAATATTTTGTAAGAAGCGTTTCGGTTTTCGCGTAAATGATCCAACGATTGGGCTGTATAAGATCGGCTTTTACGTCGTTGATGGTAACAGGAACAGGATGGCAACTCGAGATATTTGTGGAAAATCTCAAAAGTTCAGCGATGCAATTATCTTCGAATAGCGGTGTGATATCGTTCTCATAGCACAGGAAACGAGCTTCATCGATCTCGCGGCATGACTGGGAGAGCGGCTTCGCTTTCAACCCTTTCACAAGGATGTAAGGGTATTTGGGCAGGATGATAGAGGTAAGGTCATTGATTTTATCGTGAACAGGTAAAGGAATCAATTTATAATAGTTGAATATTTCATTTCTAATCAAAGGAATGTGCATAATAAATCTTATCTGATTTTGTTTTATGTACGCTTTCATCTCTATACATTGCTCTATTTTTACTAGATTTTGAATATTTGCTGGAAAAACTAATCTTTCTGTATTCTCAATTTCCTTTAATAAAAATATTAACTCATCTGTATTTACAATCGATTGGTGTAACAGTTTAACTTTAGCGAAAGCAATAGCCGTTTCAATCTCATTCAGTCTGATGTAGAGTACTTGAAAGTTATGTATAAAAATATTATAGAAATGAATTATTTTATTACTCATTTGTAATAATTTAGATCCGTTCAAACTACGATTAATATCTTGAATACTATCCTCAATTTGAATAAAATTACTTTTTGTTGAATTGGCTATTTTTGTGAACGTACCCACCATTTCGGCAACAATTGTCATTTTATTTGAAATCGCGTTTTGTTTTGTCTTTATTTCTTGAATTAACTTTTCGTACATAACAGCATCGTCATTATCCAGATTACCCGTGATTGATTTTATGAATGAACCGATAGGGTTTAATAAACCTCGCTTAGATCTTACTGATGGAATCAATTGCTTATACTTTTCTATGGTTATATTCATTACGTAATCTGTTTGTGACTCTACTTCAATGAAGTCTGAATCAAAAGCTTTGGTGTCAAAACAGCTTTTTACTTGTCTTTTTAAACTGGTATAGCTATCTATAAATAATTCTAGTTCCTCGTGAAGAAACCTTAAATCTAAGATCTTAATGACAGTCCATGTGTCATGACTAATGACAGCTTGACCTTCCTTTACAGGTAGCAGTCCTGGATTCTTGTCAATCGGCTGCAGATGAAGGGCCTGGCTTCGGATCACTTGGACCGCCAGAAGAATTAACCTGTGGAGGACGCCTGATATCTTTAATGGGAACTTTAGTAGTCCGATTATGTGTAATAACGGGTACTATGTTTCTCTCTATAGCTCCGATAACCTGAGCTTTCTGATAACGCGGCTTATCTTTACTACGCCTTGTGTTCACGCCTTTAATAAACACTGTATCACCTACGTCTACATCGAATTCTTTCTCACCACCACGTTTCTCTATTACAGCTCTCTTTCTATCAATAATTTTGTCCGTCAAATATTCGTATAAATGTTTTGTCCTTCTAACGTGTTCTTTCACCAATTGTTGAGTAAACTGTTTATTAAAATCTACATGAAATGCGCTATTAGATTCGGTGTGACCGAAAACTACTTCAAATGGCGTAAGACCTGTTGTAGAGTGAATCGTGTGATTATATGACATTACTGCATAGCTCATGACAGATGCAGCATCCGTTATCTTTTGTTCGTACTTAGCTATACGATATATCTCTGTAATGGTCGAATGAAATCGCTCGACTATTCCCATAGAGTTGGGATTATGGGGGGTACCGATATGAAGTTCTATCTTATAAAATGATAGCATTTCCTTCATTAGTGTGTTGTTAAATTCCGTACCGGGGTCAGAGCTGATTCTACTAGGTGTTCCATACAAAGAGAAGTATTTTATCAGCGCTCTAACTGCTTCAGGAGTGGACTTCGTGCTGATCTCAAATGCTTGACCTAACTTGCTGAAGGCATCTACTATTGTAAGATAATGTTTTCCGTCAATCGAGAATGTGTCAATAAATAATTCCTGAAATGGTCTAATCTGAGTTTGTGATAACTGCAATTCCGGTTTTAATGGTTTTCTGTCGTACTTCATTTTCTTACAGATTTCACAAGCATTGATGATGCTAGCCACCGTTTGATCCATGTTGTTCCAATAAAAGGTACGTCTTAGATGTACTAACGTTTCCTTAATTCCCCTGTGACTATTCTTTCCTACATGATATTTAAGCACAACGTCTCGTTGTTCCTGCTCGCTATCTACATAAACTACTCTCTTAGTACATTCGTAAAACTTCACAGTTCCTTTCTGAAATAGCAATATAGAAGCCTCTGAAAACTGTTTCCGGTGTAATTCGTCTTCAAAATAAAAGAAGTATTTTATTTTAGGTTTAATATATGATTTCAGAAACCGTTTGACCAATTCCGTATTATTTAAAGGTAAATGAACCTCTAAAACCTTTTGTTTGTCTCTAGATACATCTTTTACTGATAACTCGTCCCTATTCCATGTATGAACAAGTATCTGATTCGGCTTGGTGTCTATAGCCTCCTGTAGTATAAGCATTCCGTCGGTATCTAAATCGCGGGCTGAATGTACTGTGCCTATGCTTTCATTATCGCGTCCTTCAGATGCAGATGCCGTAGTACTACCCAATGATGGATTTGAGTAGGGCGATCGCGGTCTATTACCAGCTACAGATGTATTGCTTTTCTCTGAACCGGAAGAAATCACTATCGGAGATGGTGTTCGCTCGCGAGGTGTAGAGGCGCGAGATAAATTTTTCCGTTCCTTTTTGTCTAAATTGACCTTCATCGAAACGTCATCATTTTCACCTAAAGCGTTTATTCTAATTCGTGACAAAGCATCCGCATTCATGTTTTGTTTCCCTTCTTTGTGTTTAATGTCGTAATCGAATTCCGATAATCTCAATTTCCATCGCGTTAATTTACTGTTTGGTTCTGTAATCGATTTAATCCAAGTGAGTGGTCTATGGTCAGTGTATATTGTGAATTTCTTACCATACAAATATGGTCGAAAATGCTTTGTAGCCCAGACTATGGCTAAAAGCTCTTTTTCGATCGTACTGTATCGCGTTTCAGCGTCGTTTAAAGTACGACTTGCGTATGCTATCGGCTTATCGCTACCTATAGGTCCCTGTGAGAGTACAGCGCCTATGGCATAGTTTGATGCATCCGTCGTAAGGACGAATGGTTTAGAATAGTCAGGAAATTGTAAGAGCGGCGCGTTTGTTAAAAGCTCTTTACACTTTTCGAACGCGTTGATGTATTCTTGTTTAGTCGGATCGATTTTATTTTTCTTTTTCAAGCACGATGTTAATGGCTGTGTCAGTTTAGCAAAATCCTTTATAAATTTCCTATAGTACCCTACTAAACCGAGAAAACTCTTGATTTCCGTGGATGTTCGCGGAATCGGAAAATTCAAGACTGCTTTTATCTTGTCATTATTAGGCATAAGGCCATTCTTGGTGATGGTGTGTCCAAGATATAGAACCTCCTTCCTAAGAAATTCACATTTATCTAATGTTACTTTTAGATTAGTCTCCCTGAGCCGATTAAATATCTTACGGAGTTTTTCGACATGTTCCTCTAGACTTGATGAAAAAACTATAATATCGTCGAGGTACACAAGACAATGGATTCCTTGCAGACCTCGTAGGACATTATCCATGGCTCGTTGGAACGTCGCGGGAGCCGTTTTAAGACCAAAAGGCATGCGTTTAAACTCATAATGGCCTGACTGTGTTGTAAAGGCTGTTTTTGCTCTATCCGCCTCATTTACTTCAATTTGGTGGTACCCGCTAGCTAGATCTATAGTGCTAAAGTACTGGGACTTGCCTATCTTATCGAAAAGATCGGTTATATTGGGCAACGGGTACTTATCGTCGACCGTTATTTCGTTAAGGCGCCGATAATCGATCACCATCCTATATTTCTTTTCGCCAGATGCGTCAGACTTTTTAGGTACCAGATGGACTGGT
The DNA here is from genome assembly GCA_949320045.1 of Scotopteryx bipunctaria. Lineage (NCBI taxonomy): Eukaryota > Metazoa > Arthropoda > Insecta > Lepidoptera > Geometridae > Scotopteryx > Scotopteryx bipunctaria. The sequence continues at coordinate 5,503,164 of OX439440.1, forward strand.
GCACTCCAAGGTGAGTGGGAATTTTCAATTACGTTATCTGCCAAAAGTTTATCTACCTGCTTTTGAATTTCCTGATTTATGACAGGCGGGTGTCGATAAGGTCGAATATAGATCGGGTCCTCGTTTGTCGTTCTGATGGTATGTTTCACTTGATTAGTGAAAGACAAAGGCAACTTATCGCAATAAAATATATCACGATACTCATGGCATAATCTATAAATCTTATCACGTTCCTCTTTATTCATATGGTCTAATCGCAATTTCCTCAAATTTTCTTTCAATACTTCATCAATCGTACAATCACTTTTCACAAAATTTACCTGGCATTCCTGATTTTCATACTTTGTAACATCGAATGGTTCCTTGAACGTAATAGTGACTTTATTATTTGTTATATTTTGTATAACTGTTTCTGCAAAATAGTTCTTACATTTTACAAGAGCGGTAGGCATACGAACGCCTTCCCGAAATTGTAGGTATTCTAATATCGCATCACCGTGTTGTAAATTGGTGGGAATCTTAACTCTCGTTTCAGTTCGTGGCGGTAGATCAATCTCATATGGTGGATGATATAGGATTGGAATCCTCGCGTTGTGTGTCAGTAACAGTTTGTTACGCATGTCAATGTTCGCTCCTAGTTTACAGAGAAGGTCAGATCCTATTAAGCCGTCATAGCGTCCATCAACGTCATAAATATAAAATTTATGAGGAAGAGTGCTCTTAAAGGTCTTTAACAACGGTATGTATATTATCTCGTTGTGCATGCTCTGAGCATGTGTGCTTATCACAGTGAACGGTTCGATGTGTTTGAACTCACTGAAAAACTCATTAGCTTTTGCGGGGCTTATAAAAGATCTGCTACTTCCAGTATCTATGAGAAACTTGGAATTGATCTCAGGAATCACTACGTGAGGTAATTTTAAAATACTGTCACAGTAATTTAAACTAATCACTTCACCACATCCTTCGAGGCTGGTTCCTGAAAATCCTGCTGTTCAGTTTCCACTGGGATGTTTTCCAGATTTTCCATGTAATCACACGCATTTGTCTCTACATTCTCACTATACATATTATCATAGCCGTAGTCATAATAATCGTTGTACTCCTGACAACCTGAATCGTCCGTATAATACAGTTCGTTCGCGACCATGTTTTGTCTAATCGGGGCTGTACGCATGGTGACGTCAGAGTCTTGCAATCTAGGCTCTTGCACATGACTACCGAATTTGTTCGCTTGAGGTTGGTTCTGAATACCGAACTTAAAACCTTGCTGCTGGGGTATACCAAACTTGTATCCGCCGTATTGGAATGGCGCGCGTTGAACGGGGGCCTGACCAAAGTTACGCTGGGGCAGGTTTTGGGCTATCCCAAATCTATAACCTTGCGTGGGCGGCGCGAATCTCATTTGATGACCAAAGTTTGGACGGAACCCATTTTGTCGTTGCGGAATACCAAATTTAAAGTTATTTGGTGGCCTAAAGTTGTTATTCGGCACCGAATTGAATGTTGGTTTAAATCCTTGGGCCACTGGATTGGGTTTCGTTTCATTTTGCGCGGTTGGTAACTGCGTTGACGTCTGTTTAAGTATTTTATTTTTGGCATCATATTGAAACTTGAAATTTACCTCTTCTGTAACAATGCTTAGGGCATTTTCCAATGTAGAGCATCCTTTTAGACGTACGATTCGAATCATGTCTTCAGGTAAATTATACAAGAAGACATTTAGTGCGGTGTTATTATAAACGATCATTTTCGCTGCCTTGATTCCTTCATCAGTAAGTCTATTTACTTTCGCAAACAAAGAGCTCCTAACGTTCTGAATTCTATGACAAAACTGGATGTACGTTTCGTTCGATTTTAACTTTAAAGTCTCAAGTTCAATAGCAATGCATTCTTCCGATCGAGGGTCACCGAAATGTTGCGTAAGAAGGTCCTTTAACTCTTCATACGATTTTATATTCGGGTGGTCGCTAAGTAGAGCTGCGGCTTTACCTGTGAGTCTACTGGATACGGCATGGAATAAATAAAGATTCTGTGCCGCATTCCCTACGATTTTACTACCTCCAACTACATATTCACATTTAGATATGAATAAGTTCAATAGATTTTCTTCCCCGTCATATTTAGGGATAAGTGTCAGAGTTTCTTTAGGAATGGCTTTGAAATCCATTTTAATTAATTTCTATTTCACTTAACTATACAAAGATTTACCAATATAAGTGTAAAATCAATGTGTGCCAATTTTAGTGCCACTTAGTGTAATTAAAACTAAATATTGATTTACCAATTTTTGTGTAAAACAATTTGCCTATTTGAGTGCAATTAAATTTATCGATTTACCAATGTTGTGTAAAACGATGGGCCTATTTAAGTGCCACTAAGTATACTTAAAACTATATTGAATTACCGATATTGTGTAAAACAATTTACCTAAAACTACACAAATTAATTACGATTAACAGATCTGCCTATTTTTAGTGCAAATCAGTTTGCCTATTTCGTGCAAACAAAATCAGATAAACGCAATTAATAAGCTCGACAATTTTAGTTCGAGAAAAGGTAGGAAAAGACACAGGAATATGAAAAACAGGAAGTGAAAAAGTTTACTCACAAGCTGCTCGATCCCATGTCCTCCAGATGAAACTGCAAACCACTATTTCACACGTTTTACCGTAGGAGTCGTATTTATTTGATTCGTATCGTTTCCACGTCCGCTAAGAGTCGGTTTTCGTGAGAATTTCTATGTCCGTGATACCGATTTTTGGGTGTTCACGACCGTAGATTTTCGTGAAAATCGTGGAAAAGCGTACCGGCTGCGCCAGACTTGTTCGGGAAAAGCGTGGAAATGTTTTTAAAAAACATAAAAATAATTGAGTTTGAATTATTTAATGTTAGGTCTTATACAATGAGTGGTTTGAAACAGAATGAATATACTCTAGACTAACTCTACGAGGAATCAAGCTGCCTTATCAGCAGAATGCACACCTGCATGGTCCCAGTAACAGCGAGACGTCGCGTGGGCGCTTCATGTGAAATATACTTTGTTATGCTAGGTCAGCTATAAAGACAGAGCGGGTGGTCGATGTAGGCAACGTAACTAAGTAAATAATATTATGAAACAAAATCAAAAACTCCTCAACATAGCTTTGCACACTAATAAAGCACTCAGGTGCTGTTGACAAACATTAACAACCAAGATCGGTAGTTATTAACTCAAATACAAACTCTCTAGTTAGGTAGGTACTCTTGTATTGAAATATCAGTTCAGAACATTTGTTGAGCGTCCCCCTGTTACCCCATCCCCTAGGGGGAGTGCCAGGCGGTGTAACCTCGGAGCCCGGAGCTCGGGCTGCAATAAAACTGGTTAAGTGCGAGTCAAATTCGCACACGAAGGGTTCCATACCATTATATATAAAAATGTTTCGTTTATGAGGGCCTCTTTTCTTTTTTATTTAATTTTATCCATACAAACTTTTGCATTTATAATATAAGTAAGATGGATTGTAATCTGAAATGAAATAGTTAATAAGGATAATTATTATTATTTGTTGTTAAAGCGGCAATAGAAATAGGTATCTACACATTCTGTGATCAACTCTCTAAGTATCTAAGGCTGTATCTGTGATAGGTATACCTATCACGGTTCATGAGACCTCTGACAGACGGACGAACGGACGGCCGGACAGCGGTGGCTAAGTAATAGGGTCCCGTTGGCAGACTTCGGGTACGGAACTCTAAAAATCACTCAGGTATAGGTATAAAATTATGTAGATAGACAAATAAACACTTTGTACGCTATGAAAATCTTACTTATAATAAAAACTAGCGACCCGCCCCGTCTTCGCACGGGTGTAATGCTGATACTAAATATCATCATCATCATCAGCCTATATCAGTCCACTGCTGGACATAGGCTTCCCCTAATGCTAATCTTTAATCTTTGGCTTGACGCCTCCAGTTTCTGCCAGCAGCCTTTCGCAGATCGTCACTCCACTAAATATACTATGATTCCTTTTCCATATGTTTTGTATCATCTATTACAAATCTTTGGTATCATCGCTGTCATATGTCAAAATAAAAGTATTCTATTTTTCATGAAAAACATGCCAAAAATAAAAAAATTACAGGTAATTATGACATCAACTAAATGAGAAAAATCGGCTCTTTAATTTGATATAGGTTATGTGCAGTTTTAGACCAAAAATTGATTCCAGGTTTTCATCCCTTTTCACCCCTTTAGAGGTTGAATTTTGAAAAATCCCTTCTTAGTACACCCCTACGTACCAAGGTTTACCTACACTGAAAATTTCAAGTCTCTACGTCCAGCGGTTTAGGCTGTGCGTTGTCTGTCAGTCAGTCAGTCAGTCAGTCAGTCAGGACAAAGATTCTTATAATATAAGATTACTTGTGGTTCTACCCACCCTGTTAGAGATAGGGGCGTGATAATATGTATGTATGTATGACCGGGTTTGAACCCGCAACCTTACGAGCAGGAAGCGGGGGTCGATCAAACACTTCTTATTTAGCCATTAGTTGTCCATTACGAGTCTATGTACCTACTTATGAACATTCACTTAACCATATTTTATGTGTATAGGATGTTAATTAGATATCTTCACCAGTATTGTACCTAAACCTTGTAATACTCTGTCAATAATTACTTTCGGTGCACTGTTTTTGTCATCCAATTGTGGGCCACGAGCTAAAATGTTGTAAACCCATCGTGTCGGTGGGCGGTCTCGGGGTACTTTGTATTCCCACGGTCTTGATTCAATTACTTGTCGTACCTATCCATAAACATGCTTTAAGGACAAAATTAAATGGTCATTCAAGCACTACGATCCGATATTACAGCCTTCATGGTACAAAATAATTATAACAAACTAGCTGCTGCCCGCGGCTTCGCTCGCGCTGTACCTGGATAAAAAATAGCCTATACGTTAATCCAGTACATGTACTATGTATTCTATGTACTATTATTCCAAGTTTCATTCAAATCCGTCCAGCCGTTTAGGCGTGATTGAGGCACAAACATCCAAACATCCAAACTCACAAACTTTCGCATTTTAATATAAGTAAGATAAGATTTATATTACATTAAAAATGATATCAGTTTAAAATATAAAACGAGAAACACTAGGATATATAAAATTTCTTCCGTTCACGTCTACGTAGGTACTGTATATTATGTTACTGTTAAAGCCCGTATTATGGTTAATCTGAGGTTTAACCAGTAAACACTTGGATTTAAAAAAAAATGTAAGGATTTATAAAAAGAGACGAATTTTTTCGGACTTTTACCATTAGTTATTTTTCATTTTAATGATTAATTTTTATTTTGAATTCTCATTTGAATACAGCTTGTATAAAACGACGAGTAAATATAATTAATTATCTCAAAAATATTTGAGTTTTTCATTGTCTCAAAACTTATGAACACACGAATAATAATCTATCTTAACTCTTTAAATAATTAAAGAGTTAAGATAGATTATTCCCGTTCTCATTAACAATTATATAAATATCGAATTGCACGGTTTTGCAGATAGCTCAAAGAATTAATGCCTACAGCGAAATAATATACATACGCTCATATTATAGACAGGGTAATATTACAGAGAGCTCTCTGTAATGCTGTGCGTCAAGAGTTGCAAAAAATTAATCATTTCAAATAATTAGAATTGGGATCGGCTTCATTACTAGTAAACCTCTTAAGGAGCACTAAAATGGCATTATCCTGTGTGTTATTTTGATAGGACTTATATTTGGTCTGATTTAAGTACTGTACGGCGAAGGAAAACATCGTGAGAAAACCCGCGGCTTAGTCGGCTCCGCACGTATTGACCATGTCTTTCCTGTGGACAATGCCGACTAAGCTGAGAGGATGGAATAGGTGCTGGGCAAGCCTACTCCATCTTAATTCGCGTCCCGTTTGTGAAGGTAAAAGTTGCCTCCTGACGCTGTATAAATCATCTATAGATGGTAAAAGGCCTTAGTTTAACTGGCAGGGATAAAAACTTCGATGAATAACAAATTACAACAATTTATTAATAACCAATTAGCAAAATAAAATAATTGACAAATGTAAAATAATTTAATACTCATACCTGGATGCTAGCCTAAAAACTCACAAAAGCCCGCTACACAAAACTCACAAACCACAAAAGCCCGTTAACCCTGCCAGCGGGCATCTGCGACCCACGGTATTAAGATGAGTCTGAAAAAAACTTTTTTTTCAAAAATAAACAGTTGATCAGTGAAGAAATGTTTTATAAGGGAAAAGGGAAGAGGTAAAAACCTCTACATCTACAATATTCATAAAAATCTGCAATTTTTCCGGTATAAACCACATGAACGAAGCAGCCAGAGATTAAGATCAAAGTTCTGAGCATATCAAACGCATTAAACGCAACTATTTTTACGCTATGTACGATTATGTTTGTCATGTCATAGCACAAATTCCTACGTTTTTATTTTATGACATGAGAACCCCACTCGCCCCTATTCTTGCACAAGAACCTTAACATCGTTTCGGATACCGCTATTGTGGTAGCAAATTTCAGGTCGAAACACATAACCAGGGAGAACATTGACACGAAAGGAGAAGAATATAAAATTAACCTTCCGCGCGTCTGTAAAATCGCATGAGTGACCGACACGAATACTAAATCAATATAACACTGGACACTGATAACTCTCCACCCCTAGTGGGGTGCACTGGGGAGGTAAATTGCTCCTTTTGTCCTTTGCCGCTCGCTACGCAGTACCTTATTTTGCAGTTTCAATAACTTTACGGTATTAAATTAATTGAACAAAGAAAGTTGAGAAAAGCTTGCGCTAATGGCAATATTTGCTTAGGCTCACTAACTATTTCCTAGATATCATGAAGATTTGAGATACTTATAAAATTTTTACAGAAGAATTTTATTAGAGAAAAAATTAATAAGTTTTATAATTTTATTTTAATAACACGCGTCTCGCCTTTAACTGCGTGTGTTTTAAAAAACATGTTTAGCAACGTGATTCTGAAAGCGTGCGGCGTAAGTCGACAATTTCAACATAATTAAAAGTTTTACTGAAGTTTGTTAAACAGAATTTTTTTTCTTGAGTTATTAGTTTGCTCTTTGAGTTACCCGTTGTCGTGTATTTGTTATAGCTTCTGGCCGTGGCTTCACTGGCAATATAAATTTTAGTCCAGTTCACTAAATGTAAATTGAAAGTTTTATTAAAAAATGTTTAGTATCTAGTTACGAAGATTTTGGGAAACAAACGCACACAAACACGCTTACATTTATAATATCAATGCGCCTATTGCTTACATAATAATTCCCGAACTGAGATATTGCTTGTTTAAAAAGCTTATTACAAAATATCTGATTATCTATATAGAAGACCAGAATGCTTGGGACTGAATGAATAATGCTCCAATTCAACTCGTTTTAAGAACAAAGCGTGGTTTCTTGCCACGCTTGGTCGCGTTAGGAACAGGCGTTAATTCAACGTAGATTTAAGACGATTTATCCTTACCAATATAACCTATCCTATTGATAGTACATTGAGTTTGAGTTTGTTCATCAGTTAAGTTTCATTATATTAATTTAAACATTTTTACCGAACTACCCTATAGGTGTTAATTTAATTGGGTAGGTGTAGGTATAGGTGTCTCTCTTTATTTTTAATTTTGTTTCTAGGAAGAGCCTAGCTTCCGCAACACAGGGAATCCTAGTGTGGGGCTAGTGAATAAATCTCATTGTGTACATACCTTGTATAATGATCTGATGATTTGGATAAGGTGAGCTATCTATAGACCGCTTGCAACGGTCTTTAGATAGCTAAGATAATCCGAATGTTTATTTCGTATTCTGTAAATTATATTTGTAAATACTTTATACATTTATTAACAGAAAGAAACTTCCAACTAATACATACATTTTTAATCTACGAAAGCCGGAAACCAAGGAAGTGGAATGAACACTTATCCACAAACGTAATGTTAGAAGCCTGAACTGAAGAATTTTTCAATGATAGATTTTTTTATTCAAACAAGAGTAAAAAAATATTAATTAAATTATATTGAGAAATTTTTTAACAAATCTACCTGCCGAATCATCATTATTATTTTCCTGCCCTTATCCCACTAGGTGGGGTCGGCACAACATGTTTTCCTCTTCCATATTCTCCTATCACTCGTCATCTCAGTACTCACTTCTTTCACACGCATGTCCTCTTATTCACAGATTTCTCTCCCATATCTTTTTCTTTCCTTCTTTCATTTAATCAATAACTCGTTCCTGTAATTTTATTCACTTTGCTTATTAAGTGCCATTTAATAAAATTTGTATCCCATTCCAATCTCTCTCGCTTTCGATCCCTTCCACTTCGTTTCTTGCAAACACGCCACATTTATTCTTCTTTTTTTAAAACATCCGCTAACTCTCTTCCTCTTCCAGTCATCGTTTCCACATTCCAACTTACAATCCTCAGTCTTACATCACGGTCCCTGATGTAACAACTCTTGTCCATTTCAACCTACTTGCCGAAATTTCTCAATAATAATTTTTAGATCGCCAAAAATCGTGTCCACAGTACCGTCATCCAAATAGCAAACATTAAGTTTGGATTGGAGACGTTAAATTATCGGACGTAGGCTGAGAAGGGCTTGGTCCCTCAGAACAGCAAATCAACTTCTGCTTGGCCATTATCGCCATCGCCTTGTTGACAATCAACAGCCGATGAAATAATATTGATTCAATTAAATAATTTAGAAGGTGAGCCATAACATTGCCAGAGAAGTGTAAACATTTGGAATCTTGTGTTAGGAATATTTCTTGTAGCAAGGCGCCTCCGTAAATTCAAAAAGAAACTTACAACAATACAAAGATGTAAATTTCTTTTCGTAAATAGATTATAAAACTTATTTATCAAAGGTCGTGTTGAAGTAAAAAACAAAGGGCTTAGTGTGTAGGTAGCTAATCCACTAAGTATTTGCTCATAAAATAGAAAAAGAAAAAATAAACAAGTATCTTCGTTCAATATAAAAGCTGTATTAAAATTATACGCAATATTACTTTTACAGAATATTGCTTTTCCTCGTAGCGAAAGTAATATCCTGAATACCAAGCTGGAAATACATAATATGTATTAAAATATTCCAAGTTTATAGCAATATTAGTCAAGATTACTTTTAAAGTACGCGCCTAGTGTCTCAATAGGTAATGTTATTTTTGTAGGTTTAGGTACTAATTTAGGTTGTAAGTTGCTACTAACACAATATGGATCCTTAGTCTGAATTAAACACATTTTATTTATTTTTAAAGCCTCGCGATGTAATTGGCCAGGCGCACTGAAAGGCGAAATTTGCTAAACAATTTTGCTTTTTAGATGTGACATTTAGGCATTTTACTACTAACTACGATTATTTGAAAAGGCCGTTAATAGGCATCATAAGAGGCGGGGAGGGGGGGGGGGGCAAGAAACTCCTCACACTGTGCTTTTCTTATCGCACAGTCGAAGCCGGTGTGGGTCTCGGTGGGACTGGTTAAGTACAAGATATTTTTTAGAAGATTTTTTTTTAACCGAAATAGGTTTGCGTTTGACCACACTCTAGTAATAGTGTGGTCTAAGATGAAGCACGCTTATCTAGAAGAAACCTATTGATTCTCGATTTAAAGACACCAATATTGTACTTTTCAGGAAATACAGACCCGGGCAGAGAGTTCCACATTTATTTCAATTAACGGGTCAATCAGAGGGCATTGTGCTCATTGCGTATATTTGCTGATTTTCTGGCCATAACCAATTTTATTCCGTAAAAACAAACCAGCATTCAACAAAAGCAATTACGCAGATCGTTTTTAGATCCACCAGATGAATGCCCACGCACTCCCATGCAAATTCCTAAACGTTCCACTCTATTTAATTTAATCTATCACATGCATTGTCACGGCTGTAGGCCTAGACTTAGTTTATGCTGCACTCAGGCACTAGCTAGGGCTTACCCAAAATATAACATCTACGTGGTTAGAGGAATATAGGTCATCCTGTAGCAAGATGCAGGGTCAGCCAGATCATGATGGTGAATACCATTAAGTTAAGTATTAATTTCAACACTAACCCCCGAATACTCAAACGCATCTCAAAGTTGAGCACATCTCAAATGACGAGTTTTTTTTTGACAGATTTTCATCAGAAACTGTCAAAAAACCGTGAGTTGAGACGTGCTCAACTCTGAGTCACGTTTGAGTATTCGGGGCTAAGTAGGTAACTAGTTAAAAATCATTGATGCTAAATTGAGATCCATTATAAACAATTTTTACCTTTTACCTACTATAAGTGAAAACTTTTAATTGGCTTTCCCTGTGAAATATTTGCGCTCTGCATATATTAAATTTCCTTACTATTAATGTACTAGCTGTAAGTTTTCCTGAAATGTTTAAAATAAAATAAAATTTATGGTACCCACGAGTTAAATTTGACGGCCTCTGTGGCGGGGCGAGCGATTGCTCGGCAGAGACGCACAAGAGGCGCGGGTTCGATTCCCGCTGCGGAAGAAATGTTTGCATGTTCCGCAAATATTTATTCCGGGTCTGAAACTAAATCAAAACTGATACACCACTTTCTTGGCCTACCGTAATCGTAGTTTCTCATACCCACGACACAGGGTGGTCCACACACATCATAGTGTGGGGTCAGGACTAAAAGTTGGGTGTTATTTATTTATTGATTTTATTTGGTTATTATCACAGGGAAACCCACTCCTAAAAAATTATTTGACAGGAAACCTTAACATATAATACACCGGAAATCATATGCACTGCAAATATTTATAAGGTACCTAATCGGTTTAGTTAATTACTAAAAGTTTAAAAAATAACTGTCTCCTTAAATCTTTATCAAAGGTCAAAAAGACACATAAGCGCCGAATCGTGCGATTCCTGTCGAAGAGGAGCGATACTTCAGTTTGGTCAAATCGCAAATCCGCGCATTGTCACGCTCACGTACCATGATACCCACGGTTCAGTACCTACCCTTCGAGCGGTGCTGTCAAAGAAAGTGACAGAATAGATATTTGTAGTACAAAGTGGCGCCGGGAAACCGTGCGGTGCTCTTCCGTGTGTGTGTGTGTGTGTGTGATTCGCCAGAAGAGATATAAGAATACAAAGGAATAAAATACTCGGTTTGCTGATAATTTTGCTTTTCCAATAGTAAATAAATATAAAATGTTCAGAGGTTTATTTGTCTGTAAATAAAGAATTTCAATTCTCTTTGTAAATTAAAACAAAAGAACCGAATGAATATTGGTATGATATCCGTATCGGGTATTTAATTTGAGCATTTTTCATTTTAGCTCGATATTCGAGAAATGAAAAAACATTCGTTGGGTTCCTTTATCATCGACTATTACGAGTAATATTTCGTTTCGAATTGTTTTACATAAAGCCACTTCTTTCATCGAAACAAATTAACAGACAAAGAAACGCCTGAATCAATAACTATCTTAAACAAAAGAACATTTAAATTTCTTCGTAGTCTAAGTTAATAAAGAAATCGACGCCACGCCACCGACGGCCTCGGTGGCGTGGCGAGCGATTGCTCGGCGGAGACGCAAGAGGCGCGGGTTCGATTCCCGCTGCGGAAGAAATGTTTGCATGTTCTGCAAATATTTCTTCCGGGTCTGGGTGTTGTGGTACCATGGTACTCGTAGTTTCTGATACCCACGACACAGGGAATCCTAGTGTAGGGTCAGGACTATGTATGTGACTGTTGGATGTTATTTATTTTATTTATTTAAATGAACGATTTGAGAGATTGGAGTGACCGTTCTCCCGACATGTCTTTCTAAATATCTAGTCTTGTCAGTAGTTTTTTTGAATTAGTATTGTGAAAGAATTTATACTCCGTAATAACGAGTAATATTTCGTTTTAAATTGTTTTACACAAAGCCACTTCTTTCATCGAAACAAATTAACAGACAAAGGAACGTCTAAATCAATAGGTAACTACTATTTTAAACAAAAAAACATTTATATTTCTTCGTAGTCTAAGTTAATAAAGAATTGAACGATTTGAGAGATTGGAGTGACCGTTCTCCCGACATGTCTGTCTATCTAGTCTTGTCAGTAGTTCTTTTGAATTAGTATTGTGAAAGGACTTACACTCCGTAATTACGAGTAATAATTCGTTTTGAATTGTTTTACACAAAGCCACTACTTTCATCGAAACAAATTAATAGACAAAGGAACGTCTGAATCAATAACTATCTTAAACAAAACAACATAATTTATATTTCTTTATAGTCTAAGTTAATAAAGAAATGAACGATTTGAGAGATTGGAGTGACCGTTTTCCCGACATGTCTATCTATCTAGTCTTGTCATTAGTTCTTTTGAATAAATATTGTAAAGGGATTTACACTCCCGTAAGTACTGGTAATATTTCATTTCGAATTGTTTTATACAAAGCCATTTCTTTCATCGAAACAAATTAACAGACAAAGGAACGTCTGAGTCAATAACTATCTTAAACAAAATAACATTTATATTTATTAAGCTCAGACCAAATAAAAGAAAAGACCCCGCGCCGCGAACAACAAAAGTGAAGCCACCTTTTTATCTATGTGTGTGTCGAAGGTTTTAAGGTTGTGTGTTCCAAGTAACCTAAATTCATGGTATAATAATTAAGAAACAATGCTATTTGAAGTACTTACAAGAGAAAAGTGATTCCGTGAGACTTTTTATGTGATTTGCTGCTGTTTTTACAAGTTTTCACTATACAGGAAGGCATAGTTCTATTTTTAAGACGCGTGACGTACGTACTAAGAGCGATGAGCATGGTTTTAGTGTAGGTGTGTGCGTGAGCGTGTATGTTTACTTGCAGGAGCACGGTTTTGTGTGGCTTCACTTTTGTTGTTCGCGGCGCGGCGTCTTCTCTTTTTATTTGGTCTGAGTTATTAAGTTAATAAAGAAATTAATGATTTGAGAGATTGAAGTGACCGTTTTCCCGACATGTCTATCTATCTAGTCTTGTCAGTAGTTCTTTTGAATAAGTATTGTGAGAGGATTTTCACTTCTTAAGTAGGAGTCTTACGAAATTATAGAACAAAATAGATTCTTTAATAATAGTAATGTAAATGCATTTTTAATGTACAAATGGAAATGTTTAACATTAAAAATATTTTTATTAATTTAATCAAATAAGTGGTTCATTCGTTTGTCGTTGCTTTTCATTAAGTCACAGTACGGCCTGAGTTAGTCTAGATCAGGGATCCCCAAACTATTTTGGACAAGTGACCCCTTTTCCAAAATGAACTGTTACCTCAGACCCCCATGGCCTAGACCTACTTTTAAGATCAACCCCCTTATTTATAATGGTCCGCTAACTTAAAACAGCTGCAAGTTTTTCATCTTGTACGAACTTGAGACTTTACATTACTACAACAAAGCTATTTCCCACAAAAATGTTAATTATTCTTAGTACACGTGACACAACATAAACAATACAGTACCTACCTATCTTGAACGTTTTAAATAAGAACTTGTGTTAATTTAATAGGGGTCGATTTTTAGACCTCGTCGACCCCCAAAATCGATATCAGGGAATCCCTGGTCTAGATCCTCCTGTTTTAATCACAAGTTTCCGCTCGCAGCGTAGCTTGCGACCCTGGACAAAAGTAGCCTAACCCCCGAATACTCAAACGCATCTCAAAGTTGAGCATGTCTCAAATGTCAATTTTTTTTTAATAGATTTTCATCAAAAAATGTTAAAAAACCGTGAGTTGAGACGTGCTCAACTCTGAGTCGCGTTTGAGTATTCGGTGGTTAGCCTATTATCCCAGGTTACTTACTTCATGTGTATCTTCTGTTCAGCCGTTACGGAGATGATCGCAGTTAAACACACTCACACAAACTTTTTTATATATTATTATGGTTTAGGGGTACACTAAGAAAAAACCGGAAAAGAGATGTTTGACAAATGGAGCTTTTAGCCTAGTCTGTGAACACAGACCAGGCCTAAGCTTCATACATTGTTTAGATATAGCGAAATATAAAATATGTAAAACCCTTTTCCGTTAGATATTTTTATTATTTTGCTTCATTTGGTGCAAGTTCTCAAAATAATTTTCTCACGGAGAGCAACACAAAACAATATGGCGGCGCGGTATCGAGCTCGAGTAAAAGGTTTTGACAGCGGTTGACTTTGACAAGTAGGTAAATGGCTGCATTTAATTCAGAGCATTTCGTTTGCGTAAAATTGAAATGTTCGTAATAATTCTACAGGTAAAACATTCTTGGATGAATTCTTGTGAAAGTGTAAAATGGTTCTTTTCTCACCAAATATCCTGTTAAAATCATAAAACTGGCAAAATACTTAAGTGACAGTGACAGCTGGGTGAATCAACTTTCATGGACCTCCTTTTGTGTCCCTGACATAGAACTAGTTCTCAAACATAAATTTGAGATTAAAGAATACCTTTTTTAATGTGAGCTGAAAAATTGATCTTTTATTTACAGAGCACTGGTGACCTGTAACACAGGTCTTTGAACCTTTCTCCGGCACCAGTCTCTCACAAAACAGGTATTTGTAAGAAACCATTGTGAGAGAAATTAAATAAAATATTATTATTATTTACGTGGAAATTTGTCATTTTTTTATTTATTTTGGTTCGTAACACAGCGGAACATTACCATTCCCCAAACAAAACAAAAATGTGTTCACAAGCCTACATAACGGTAGACTAAGTATTGAAAGTTTCTTAAAAAAACATAAATGCCTACAATATAAACTGGTAAATGCACTTACCGACACAGGTGTACATTTCCATGGCACCTTCCAGCAAGCAGCCGTCGTCTCTCGTGATTCCTTCAGTGATGTTGAGGCAGAAGCAGCCTTCGTCGTTCGCCAAGAACCACTCTTCCGCCGTGTACCTCAGCGTCGGGATACCGTCGATCACGTCATCATACTGGAAGCGTAACTCTACCGACCTGCAAAAAATAATTATAAAATTGAAATATGGTGACAAGCAGTAGCGGTAGGCAGAGACTCCGGACCTTCATCATACTTACTAATCTTATATTATAAGAATCTTTGTCCTGACTGACTGACTGACTGACTGACTGACTGACTGACAGACAACGCACAGCCTAAACCGCTGGACGTAGAGACTTGAAATTTTCAGTGTAGGTAAACCTTGGTACGTAGGGGTGTACTAAGAAGGGATTTTTCAAAATTCAACCTCTAAAGGGGTAAAAAGGGATGAAAACCTGGAATCAATTTTTGGCCTAAAACTGCACATAACCTATATCAAATTAAAGATCCGATTTTTCTCATTTAGTTGATGTCATAATTACCTGTAAATTCTTTATTTTTAGTATGTTTTTCATGAAAAATAGAATACTTTTATTTTGACATAATGACAGCGATGATACATACAGATTAGTAATAGATGATACAAAACATATGGAAAAGGAACTGTCAATGTCAAATTACCTGTGAAAGGAAGCATAAATTATTACTGGTCTAATAAGTTTCCAATGAGGTTTCCAATCTTGATTATTCATGGAGTTCTGACGTAATTCTACGTCTGATAACTAGATGTCGCTGCTAATTCTGATCAAATCCTAGAACGCGCTGTCGTTGCGTTTTGAAAAGTTTACCTTAACTCTCAAAATTTTTCCTAAATTCACCGAAATTTCTTAATTTTTAGATTTAGGTATGTTTGTTACTCTTTCACGCAAAAACTACGGAATATACCTACATACTCTATTATTCATATTCGTTCGCTAAAGTTAGCCATTGCTTAAAGTTACCCCTGTCACTGTTTGTCATTATGAAATGGTAAGAGATGGCAATACTTTGGTCATCGTTAAGCGTACACTATATTATAATGAATAATGAGGATAGTAGGTACCTACCTACGTGTGCTGGAATGGGACATAGGGTACTTTTTATCTGGGTACCGCGTGAGCGAAGCCGCGGGCGGCTGCTAGTACAATAATATTATAAAGAGGAAAGATTTTTGGTTTGTTTGTAACGAATAGGCTCCGAAACTACTGGACCGATTTCAAAAATTCTTTCACCAATAGAAAGCTACATTATCAGGGACCAGTATAGGCTATAATATATTTTCAAAAAAATTAGGGGTCCGTAAGAAAATTGCTATATTGTAACCCAAGGTAAAAACCCCAAAATAGTTTTTGGCGTGCGCTGCGAAAACTATTGATTATAGAACAAAATAATGTACTACACGCGTACGAAGTCGCGGGCAACAGCTAGTTATTTATAAAATGTCTTAAATATCTTCCTCATATAACTAAAAAAGGAGAACGCCGACATCGCTTTTGAAAAAAAACGATTTAATGTGGCAACGGGCAGATTATAACGGGGGGTTGTTAGAGATTGTATAGGGTTTTTTCAGTTACATATTATGTATAATTATACATGATATGTAACTGAAATGACCGTTAGAAGCCATAACAATACACAACAAGAATATCATCATTATCACCATTCGCAACTTCTTCCCGTTGCATTTCTGCAAATCAAACCGGACCACCCGTAAAAAACCCTATACAATCTCTAACAACACCTGCACCCGGTTTCGGGGGCAGTTTTGAAAATATTTTCCTAACTTTTCCCACTATAATGAAAAAACTACAATAACATTAAAAACTTTTAACTACCTATAAAAGAATGAAAATGTATTCAGTATTCTACCCAAATTCGCCTACAGATAGAAAACAGAGTTCAGATCACCACTAACACTAAGTCACCAGAAAGCTGTCGAAGACATTATTTTATGTAATTTAATTTTATCCACTAAGTTCAAAATAGTGATGCAAAGAGAGATCAAACTTGCTTTGTTTGTCTTGCTTCAGTTTAATCAAAGTAGTTATTGTGTTCAACGAAGGCTGAATAATAACGGCATGAAAATTTAAAATAGGAAGAGTTCACGTGCGTGTTATATGAGAGGCTTTTAAAGGCTTATCCAGCTTATAGAAGCCCACAACTAGGCAAAGGCCTCCCCAATATACTTCCAGAATTTGATTAAATATATATTTATTTCATTTCCCAATATTTACTATTTACTTTTTCTCTGCTGGACTGGGAGTAAAGAAAAAAACATAGAATGCGTCCAGCTGCTTCTCTCCCTGAGCATATCGTAAAAGTCGACTAAGGGATAGTATCCTCCCCAACATGATGAGATACAATAGGCAAGTATAAGGCTAAGGAGGGTTGACGTCAGGCAGGCGGCCGGTCATAAAACACCTTAGCCAAAACTCTTACAGCATGATCCAAGGAACATGCTGTGCCGACCCCACATAGAAGGATAAGGGCAGGTAGATGATGATATCTCACTTCCCAATACTTCGTATTTAAGTGGCCCGTGGCCTGCTTCCGCTCATCGTCCGCCCGCCACCTTTTCAATGACATCAGTCTATTCTATCGGGACCATCCTGTACTTCGTCTATTATTATAACCAATCTTCACCGACAAGACGCAACCAACCCAACCAACCTCATTTACAGGCTCCCCCTGCGGCGTGACAGACAGAGTAAATGGAACTGATAAGCTCTGTCTATGATTGAATAGCTGGTGGATCTCAGCATTGTGCCGATTATAAACTCGATTCATCATCATCATATCAGCCCACATCCACCTAGCTGGCCTATAAGCCTCCTCTTTAGTATGCGTTATTTATTCTTGTAAAGTATCATGCCACAGTATCTAAAAAATCAGGTAGGTGGTAGGCGCGGTCGCAGCCTGAAATTTTGGAGGGGGTCACTAATAATAGAATATGTCAAGTAAATCAAATTTTATTGCACAATACACAACCTTATTGCACACATTATAAAAACAAATGGAAGCCTTCTATTTTTATTTACATCGCGGCTAGGGGCAGAAAATTGCTTTTTAGAAGATTTTTCAATTTTATGTACGATTTTGGGGGTCATGTCCCCTGTGAGTCTCCCTTCGGACCGCGCCTGGTAGGTGGTATACCCACCTGATTTTTTACATAATAGCGGTTTAACTGGAAAGACGAGGGATGACGCGATCTCCTCTGCTAACGCGACGGGGAGCCCCTCAGCACGCCGACGTAGGATAAACTCTGCCCTCCTACGTGAAGAACGCAGTAACTATGTCAAACATGTTTTGATACGTGAGTGAGAACAGAATGTTGTATTTTGTAAGGCGATTCCGAATACGTTTCTGACTATTTTTTGTCAAAAATGCTAGGTACTGCGTTCTTCACTAGGAGGGCAGAACTAGACCACATCACACCACTCCGCCGGCAGAGTCGACGTTTACTAAGTGGTGCCTTTGCGCTTTTTGCCAAAAAAAACTTTTATCTTGGTGTCGCGCCCTCTGTGCTCCAAAGCCCGGTCATAATACCAACAGCATATTATATCCGTCCGAAAAAAATATATGAAACCCAAAATATCGGCTCAAAAATATTTTCAGGCATCGTAGTTTGTTTTATGAAACTCTGATCATAACAAACACGATCGGGAGGAAAAAAATAAACTGAAACCCCCACCTTTCCACTTATTGAAGGGTGGAGTATTCAGTTATTTTTTAGTATCCTTTTATTATAAAAATGTTTTTTCAATGTTTATTTCAATGTTGGTTTCAATTTATCACCGTGTAAAATATCACCATCTTCTCCAAGTATGTTGATTAGTTAATTCCTCAGTAAAGTTACTTGGCAGATAAAGGTTACGACTAACTTCTGTTTCAACAGTTAATGCTATGATTAGCGCTACTTGAAAGTCGTGAAATTGACATTGTAAGTTACCGGTTACTTTAACTGGCGAATGGCTTACTCAGCACCTTACTTGAAGGTGGTGAAACAAGCCCTGTATTAATAATCTGTGAATTAAACATCTCTGCATCTGAACGAACGGACGACATGGCGAAACTACAAGTGTTCTGCCAGGAATTTGGAACCCTAAAAACTAGGTACTCATACTACTACTATAAATATTCGCTTTATTTATTATAAGGCTTCGCTCGCGTGGTACCCGGTTAAAAAATAGCCTATATGATAATCCAGTAGATACATGTACTATCTTTTTTCACCGTTTAAACCTTCCCCGGACTACATTAAACATTTCAAAACCAAAATCAGCTAAATCGGCCCAGCCGATCTCGAGTTTTAGCGAGACAAACGAACAGCAATTGATTTTTATATATATACTAGCTGTGCTCCGCGGTTTCACCCGCGTTTTTCTCACAGGCGGCCAGCAAGCGCGGCTTCCTCGTCTCGCCCGCCGCCGCACCGCCAGCGTCTCGTCTTGCTTGCATCAAGCGCGCGTGGATTTCCTTAGCAGAGTTATTTTAGAAATGTATTTATTATACTCTTCAAAGATCTTATACTTACAATCATAAATAAATATATTTCAAAAAGATTATTACAGGATTTTATGTTGATAAAAAACTCTATGGCCCATAACTCATTAATAGGTACCAATTCTTAACATCTTACACACGTGATAACTTTTAAACGAAATATCCGATTGAGATGAAACAAAAAGTATTTTACTTCTACATAAATACTCTTGATAACATAATGCTTAATTTCGATAAAGATTAATATTACGATACATATTTAACGTAGTTTTTTTTCTTCAGACGATTTAATAATTATTTTGAACACAAAATCGGTTATTGTGATTAAACCATGATAGCTAGATATATGTTCTCGCGGACTTTTTTGTAGGTCTTAATGGGATCTACAAACCCGTAGTACATCATTTTGTTCTATTGTCAATAGTTTTTGCAGCGCATGCAAAAATAGGTTTTCGATTTTACACCTTGTGTTACAAAATAGCAATTTTATTACGGATCCCTAATTTTGAAAAAAAATAAAACATAGCCTATAGCCTTCCTCGATAAATGGACTACCCAACACTGAAAGAATCATTCTAATCGGACCAGTAGTTCCAGAGATTAGCGCGTTCAAACAAACAAACAAACTCTGCAGCTTTATAATGTTATAGTATAGATAGACTAGCAGTGCTCCGCGGTTTCACCCGCGTTTTTCTCGTTTCCGTGGAAATACCGAGATAAAATATTGCCTATATTATAGCCTCCCTCAATAAATGGACTATGGCCCATAACTCATTAATAGGTACCAACTCTTAACATCTTACACACGTGATAACTTTTAAACGAAATATCCGATTGAGATGAAACAAAAAGTATTTTACTTCTACATAAATACTCTTGATAACATAGTGCTTAATTTCGATAAAGATTAATATTACGATACATACTTAACGTAGATTTTTTTCTTCAGACGATTTAATAATTATTTTGAACACAAAATCGGTTATTGTGATTAAACCATGATAGCTAGATATATGTTCTTGCGTACTTTTTTGTAGGTCATAATGGGATCTACAAACCCGTAGTACATCATTTTGTTCTATTGTCAATAGTTTTTGCAGCGCACGCAAAAATAGGTTTTCGATTTTACACCTTGTGTTACAAAATAGCAATTTTATTACGGAACCCTAATTTTGAAAAAAAAAACATAGCCTATATATAGCCTTCCTCGATAAATGGACTACCCAACAAATCATTCAAATCGGACCAGTAGTTCCAGAGATTAGCGCGTTCAAACAAACAAACAAATAAACAAACAAACAAACACTGCAGCTTTATAATATTATATATAGATATGTAGGTATAATAATAAAATTGGAAGTATTGTCTCAGGTTAAAGTTAGAAAATATGTGTCAAGTGCACGAAAGGAGACTTTGAGACGCACATTAATCCTTTCACCACACTGGTTCGAAAGAACTAGTGACACGACAAGATAGATAGATCTCAGGTAAAGGCTAAATAAAAAAGTTGAATTTGGGGCCAGATGGTTCTGTGGTAAAGTGGCCAGACGATAAAGAAAAAATATTTAAAGGATATTCAAGCTAATTCATATGGCAAACAAAATTAATCTAACTGTAATTTGGACATGCTAAAATGTGGAATTAACTTACTTATCATATTTCAGCATTTTTCCCATATTTATTCCAGCTATTTAATAACACCCAACAGTCACATACATAGTCCTGACCCCACACTAGGGTTCCCTGTGTCGTGGGTATCAGAAACTACGAGTACCATGGCACCACAACACCCAGACCCGGAAGAAATATTTACAGATCATGCAAACATTTCTTCCGCAGCGGGAATCGAACACGCGCCTCTTGCGTCTCTGCCGAGCAATCGCCCGCCACGCCACCGAAGCCGTCAGTTGAAACAAAATTGTTTTTCGTAAAAACTTTTTGAGTGTTTCAAGTGGGGGGTTTTTGGGGTGGTAAATAGCGCCTGTCTGCGCTCGTAGATTTTAACAAACAGAATATTGACTACAGATCGGCGATCTTTTAATCAATGACCTGTTGGCATTCCTATACGACGGTGAAGGGGAATCCTTAAAACCTCTTCAGCCTCTTCAGCTTCAGCCATGTAGAAACCGCCGTAGATTTTGGCTTTGCTACGTTTTGTTAATTCCGACGCTTTAATTAAAAAATAGTAGATTGCTTTACAAGGGGCTAAAATGATCCGTTTACTACGAGGTAGTTTTACTGGATGGGATAATGGGATTTTAGCGTCGTGTGTTACACTCTACTTTTCGCTACTATTGCGAGAAAATAAAATAATCGAATACAATATTAAATGCGATCACCAATTTTATTCAATTTGATGGAGAAAAATTCTAAGGATTTCGCACTATTTTTCTTTATTTCTTCTGTAGCCGCAAGGCAATGCACGCATTGTACCGAAACATCGAGCATATAACTGAAGACTTCAATATGCTCGATGTACCGAAGAGATCGCCGTGCGCCGATTTTAAATCCATTTTCAAAAATTTAATGTTCATATTTTTTATGAAATAGTAATAAGTCGAGTGACTTTATTAATGATTATTCTACATATGTACATACATACTATTATCACGCACGCATCCCCAATGGGGTGGGCAGAGCCACAAGTAAACACAAGAAAACTTGCAGTCACTTCTGATTTAGTCAAAGATGGATATGGTGAACCATGGTGACAGGTGATCAGCCCATCGCCCATATAGGTGATCCATCATGTTGGAAAAGATTATATCCCTACTATCCCTTAGTCAACTTTTACGACATGCTCGGGAAGAGAATCAGCTGGACGCATTCTATGCTTAGGCCTTAGAATATATTCTTTATTCTAAGTCTTAGGCTTATTCTTTACTTCCAGACCAGCAGAAAAGTAATGATTATTCTACGTATGAATAAAGACTTTTTCGTTTTTGTAGGCTCGTTGGCAACGATGTTGGCAACAGACAAAAATAAAAGCATAAAAACTTTTTCCCCTAGAGGCAAATATGATACGAGTATTTTCCGCCCTGGTAGGTACGCTACACTAAACGGACTTTTTGAGCAAGAGGAGTGAAAAAGGATTTTATACTTAGTTCTATTCCAGAAATATTGTAACACGTAGTCGTAGGCTTTATTCTTATTATAACTTATTATAACAGGGGGATCAAAATATCTGTATTTTTATTAGGGTTTCGTACCCATAGGGTGCCAACGAGATCTTATTACTAGGCCGCCGGCCGTACGTCCATCTGTCCGTCTGTCCGATTGTTTCTTTTGTATTTTGTAAATACTTGTTTTAGTACATGTACTATGTATATATAGTACCTAAAGTTTATTTCTGCTAGTAGATTTAATAACAAGGCAGGTATAAAAATAGCTTATAAAAATAGCATAACCATTATAACAGTGAGTGTGGACTCAGAGTCGGACATCCGGACCGGTCAGGGCTTTATTTTCGTATCGTGACACAAAACAAATCGGAATTCCTCCTTTTGACATTGTGAATTATAGAATTAAGTATTATCATGTTTAAATATTACTAAAATATGTACTAGATTTAACCTAAGGTCCCAAGCGGTAACCGGTTACCGCGCGTTACGTCACTGTACATTCACTCAAACCCCGAGCGGTAGCCGGTTACCGCGCTCTTCCATTTGATTATGTACCTTATTTCACTTGTTTACAAACTACTTTCGCATGAAGAAGTTAAATGAGTACCGTTCTTTGATATACTATCTAAATTCTGAACAAAAAATATTGCGTCAAATGTTTATTTTCTTTGGTAGTCGAATTTCGCATTGCTCCGCGTGTGTCTCGCTGAGTTCAGTGTACCTACCTACTTTGTTCGCTATTTTTACTGGATTTTTCAAATGTAAGCAGTGTTTTCTAATTAGTAAACTGTTTATTATGCTCATTATCAGTATTTTTAGATAATCAATTGTAACTGATTTTGAGGTGATTTACATACCGAGTTGATTATAAAAATAAATTACACATTACATTAGGTACTCGTTTACACAACGATTTATCAATTAGTACATTGTTGTATATAGAATGATAAAATATGTTTCGGTTGTGGAGTTATTACATATTTTGTACAATGCAGTATTTTCGACGCATTCCGATCCGATCATGTTCGGATGTTACACCGGCTGTCATAATTTTTTGACATTTTGATATCTGGATTGAAGGGTTAATTCTCGATGTGGTGGTGGAGGCGGGCTTTCATAGGGAATATTGGTGGTGGTTTTAATTGAAAATTGATCCAACTATTTTACAATTTACAACTGATGTTTATTTTATTAATAGGATATTATTTAATTCAAATAAATATAGGATTTTAGTAGATTAGTGTTACAGCGTTTTATCCTTCATTGAGACTTTATACGTTCTGTCCTTAATCGGTATTTCAAGTTTCTGAATTTTAAAAAGTACCTGTCCAAGGAGTAGATTAAGTTATTACTTGTTAGATACACCTTGGACAGGTACTTTTTAAAATTCAGAAACTTGAAATACCGATTAAGGACAGAACGCATAAAGTCTCAATATATACATTTTACCCTACCTTTTTACCTGTAAAACGTGCGTAAAGTCGCTGGTATTAATGAACATTTTATTGATAACTAGCT
Organism: Scotopteryx bipunctaria; assembly: GCA_949320045.1. NCBI lineage: Eukaryota > Metazoa > Arthropoda > Insecta > Lepidoptera > Geometridae > Scotopteryx > Scotopteryx bipunctaria. The sequence goes on from OX439440.1 coordinate 5,527,151, forward strand.
GTTGCCCGCGACCTCGTTCGCCTTGAATACTTACAATTTTCAGAATTTGAACTAGATTAAAAAAATCTATAAAGTGCAAAAAGTGCGGTCACCCATCCAAGTACTGACCGCACCCGGCGATGCTTAACACTTGTTATCTCGGTTCCCCATATAAATATATCACCCCCTCTATGATAATTAAAAAAAAAGTAACCTATGTCCTTCTCCGGGATACAATCTTTCTGCTTGCCAAATTTCATCAAAATCTGTTGAGCAGTTTATGCGTGCAAAGGTAACAGACATAGTTACTTTCACATCTATTTTAAACATAAAAATATTGGTAGGATAAAATGCTACCAACATTTTTGTTCCATTTTTGTACCAGTAAAGTTATATTCTCTCATACACTCGTGAGAACTGAGCTCAGAAACTCTACCAACATTATTCAGATAAGCAAAAGCTCGACACTAGTTCACAACGAAATAACACACCGGGCACACAATGCAACAAGTGCAGATGTTTGAAGCAGCATTTCAATTCTATTCCTTGCGTATATCTAACTTTAAAATCCAACTGGCGCTCATGATATTCGAACTGGTAAAGTCACAAGAGGTACATATAATAATAATAATATGACAAATGTAGGTATACAGAGCACAGAGCACTGGTGGTCTAGTTGGTAGTGACCCCGCCTTCCGATCTTAAGGTCGTGGGTTCAAATCCGGTCGTGTACCAATGGATTTTTCTGTGTGAAAAATTTATGTGCGCTATACCAGTACTCTCAAACGATGAAGGAAAACATCGTGAGGAAACCCGTGGCTTAGTCAGCTCCGCACGTATTGACCATGTCTTTCATGGAATAGGTGCTGGGAGAGCCTACTCCATCTTAATTCGTCCCAGGCACTACAGCGTCCCGTCTGTGAAGGTAAAAGTTGCCTCCTGACGCTGTATAAATCATCTACTATAGATGGTAAAAGGCCTTAGTTAGGTATACAGAATGGTATTCTTTTATGGGAAATTTTTAAATTAAAAAAAAAAAAAATTAAATAAAATGATAGAAGGTACTGCAGTGTCCCTAGATGACATTGATGCTCCAGTTTAACGTATTTATTGTTATAAATGAAAATATGTAAGTACCTATATTATTAAACATAACTGACCATAGTTAAACAGAACCAACTCCCATGTTCAGGAGGTGGGCGATGAGACTGCGTCACAGTTTCAAAACTTTTGCTGTGTTGTTTGTTCAACTTGTACCCTATCCGTTCTGAACAAACCTTTTTTTTAAAGACAAAGATATTTACAGGATAGGGATGTCTGGAAGTGTTTGGGGGAGACCTTTGCCCAGCAGTGGGACGAAATAAGTTGAACAAAAAAATGAATAAATTATAACAGTACTTCAATGACAATTTTATTATATAATTTTAAAGATAAATTGATTTAATATGATACAAAATTGTCAAAAAAACAAATCAGACCTCACACATAGATTTACATTAAAAACAATAAGTACATTATTTCGATGTCAAGAATTCATTAATGGAATAAAACAATTAGCTAAAAGCCAATTTTTGAGAATTCTATTAAATAAATTGCCTTTTACCATCTACGACGCTGGTAGTGCCCGGGACGAATTAAGATGGAGTAGGCTTGCCTGAAGAGTCCGCCACAAAGTTGGCCACAAGCTCATACAAACTTACCGAAATTCCGACTTTCATCTTTTTTTATATTCTTTTAGATGTTTTTGTAAGCTAATAAGATAGGTACTATTATTACCTATAGCGTTGTCTATGAGTTTGTCTATTTTATGAAACATTGTTCTGTCAATGCGGTAATTTTTTCTGATGTTCTTTGTCTGAATATTGCTTTAGCCTGTTTTTGTTCTCCACGATAGAGTTTGCACCAAAGTTAATTACGACTTGAAGATATCAAAGAGCTTACCTTTTCATAAAAAGGAAAGCACAACAATTTTAGATAGGTTTGTGAAGTGTACCATTTATAACTTTAATTACGTACATTAACTAATTTCTCCATGATACCGTTTAATTTGTCCCCGACTTCTTGTTTACTCTTGTTTACGTCTTGGACTTGAGTAGGTATTGATGATTTTTGTAATCTTTTTGCGAAGTTCGTAACTACATGGCTGGTTGTTCACCATCATCATCTTCCTGCTCTTATCCCACTCTATGTGGGGTCGGCACAGCATGATCCTTGGATCCTTGGATCATGACGTAAGAGTTTTGGCTAAGGTGTTTTATGACCGGCCGCCTGCCTGACGTCAACCCTCCTTGGGAATACTTGCTTATTGTATCTCATCATGTTGGAGGGTACTATCCCTTAGTCGACTTTTACGACATGCTCGGGGAGAGAAGCAGCTGGACGCGTTCTATGTTTTTTCTTTACTCCCAGTCCAGCAGAGAAGTTAGATACATAAAACATCCTACCAATAGATTAGAAATGGCACTTTTTTCACATTTTTTAAAACAATACGAAAATTAATTGATTTCGAGAAAGACGTTTACGAGCGCAATGGATTTAGTGATGCTATGTAACAGAACATTAATACTCTGTCATTCCACACACGAAGATATTTCTCTAATCTTTCCTAATATTTTTATTACCTACATAATTATCTATTATATTTGATATTTATCCGCAACGAAAGCTCTTATAAACAAGGGAGAGTAGGTCAACGCACTCGCGGTCGGCCGATGAATGGGCCTACCGAATGGGCTTTAAACCTGATTAATATTAAGCTTTATTAATAACGTTGACAGCTTATGAATTTTGAATAAATTATGGGAGAAAATTTAATTACGAATGATAACATACAATAGGTATATTAATTACCTCTGATATAACTCTGATGATAATTAATTAATTACCTATGTATTCTGTCAATCAAATATGATTTGCCGCAAATAAATTCCAATAATAAAGCCAACAATACTATTTGAGTGTAAAACTCAGAACAATGTGTAAAATTATACCTCTACGTCAATGACTCACTCACACACTGACAAAAAGATCTAAAATTTCGATATTATTTTCGATACCTATTAATTAACTGTATTACGTCAATCAAATACACTCATGGACATAATTAGAGGAACGGAAAAATAAGAGATAATTCGGAACTGAAACAAGGTTTTGTATTTAAGTAGGTATAGAAAGTATATTATCCACTTTATTAATTTTACCATTTCGAATGAAAATAAAACCTACTTCAGCAAAAAGCACAAGACTAATCAACAGAAATCTCAAAAATGATGTTTTGAAGAATTGACTCTTCAATCATCACATTGAAAATGTGATTGTGTTATGACATTACGGGGATTTTTTTCGAGTGTTTGAACACATTCTGTATTTGGTGTTACCCCCTCTTTCAACAGCTAAAAATTGCCTGTAATCTTCTTGGCATGCTTTTGACGGCCTCGGTGGCGTGGCGGGCGATTGCACGGCGGAGACGCAAGAGGCGCGGGTTCGATTCCCGCTGCGGAAGAAATGTTTGCATGTTCTGCAAATATTTCTTCTGGGTCTCGGTGTTGTGGTACCATGGTACTCGTAGTTTCTGATACCCACGAATCCTACGGGAATCCTAGTGTAGGGTCAGGACTATGTATGTGACTGTTGGGTGTTATTTATTTATATTTATTTTAGTTATCAATTATACGATGTGCAAACTCCATACGTGCCCATACGCAAATGCCGCCCCTAACATTACTGACCCTTCACCATAAGACTCCATTCCGATAATGTTACACAGAGCGTATCTTTCTCCGGGTCGTCTCCAAACTTTAACCCTTCTATCATCTGGCTTAAGACAAAACCTAGACTCGTCAGTGAACAATACTTTCCCCCAGTCATCATCATTCCAGTTTTGGTATAAGCGAGCAAAGTTAGCCCGAGCTACTCGATGATCTGTGGTAAGTAAGGGTCCTCTACCTGGCAAGCACGCCTTTATTCCAGCTTCTTTAACTCTTCTTCTTATGGTTTTATTGCTAACTGTCACCTGTCGAACGTCCTGTAGCGTAGATGTAACCTCCGAAGAAGTCAAAGTGCGATTTCTCACAACACTGCTCACCATAAATTGATCGACTCTTGCTGAAGTGACTCTCTTGCAAACTTGCCCTGCACGTCTCGTGTACACTCCAGTCTGATTATAACGTCTAACAATTCTAAAGATGACGCATTTGGAAACTCGCAATATCTGAGCCACTTCTTTATAACTGTGACCATTTTCAATTAAAGTAACAGCTTTGGAAACCTGTGCTACGCTAAGATCTGGCATTGTCACTTCAGGTATTCATTGATGTGTAAGCGATACCACTATTGCGATACGTTTTTGTGAAAAAAAATGAATAAAAAGACAGACTTTTATGAAGTTATTACGCACACGGCAACAAAATTATTCCAAAAGACTATTGAAGTAATTCTTTTTTTCAAATTAAATATTATGGTATTATGTGGCCAGTTTGTACGAAGAGCCTTTTGTACATATTTCAGTCTTTTTTCGATTGATGAAGCGTTCCTCTAATTATGTCCATGAGTGTATGATTTGCTGCAAATAAATCCCATTATTAAAGCCAACAATAGTTATTTGAATGTAAAATTATACCTACTCTTCGCCCGTAAATGGAAAATTTAATTACTATACAGGGCGTAACATTTAGATCGGTCAGTATGGGAAAGTCTGAAACTATAAGACATAAAAAGATCTATTCTTAGGAACCGTGTCATCGATTTTAGTAACAAGGAAAACTGCATTCATACATTAACTCAACTCGGGAATCGAACCCGGACGTTTTGAAAAATAAAACTAACACTATTTCTACTTAGATATCGATTGTGTAGGTCTTAGCAGTAAATGTTACTATTATACATGATACCTAAAATGAGTTTCAACACGTCTCTGTATCTAATCTACTTCTTCTTAGAGTAGACTTTTCAATTGATTGTTAGTGTATGACACTATATAATTAATAATTGATAATTTGTATACTTGATAATTAAATAATGTATAATTGATAATTACAATCACAGATAGATAACACTATCGTAGATAATAAAACTTCCGGAATGGCATTAAATAAGTGAAAGCAATGAATGAAACAAGTTGCGACACCAGTGAAGAGCTACATGCAATCATAGAGACGACGAATTTCCTCGTCTCGTCATAGAGACATCCAATATTACGCACAGCCTAAGCTAGTTGAATAATGCATTGGAAAAAAAATGGTTGTCATTTCGAACATCTACTTAATTAAGTATATGTTCGAAATGTTTTTTTTCTTTTTCAAATCAAATATTTTTTATTGGGAACAAAGTTTACAAAGGTTATATTAACTAATTGTAAACGATGGTAGCTACTATAGTTTAAGAAAAACTGAGTTGTAGCTACCAACGCCCACCTCCTTAAGCAGAAATGTTCCTGTTTAAGGTTTACACAAGATGTGATTATCATGATTATAAAGCATGCAATAAAAGAAATACTAATTAAATTAAAGGATATGAAATACAATGCATTTATTCATTTTAGATATCATGTTTAATAGTAACATTTACTGGTTATGACCTACACAGTCGATATCCAAATAGAAATAATGTAAGTTTTATTTTTCAATACAACCGGGTTCGATTCCCGAACTGAGTTCAAGTTTTTTTTTTAAATCTATGTATGCAGTTTTTGTTGTCACTACAATCGATGACATGGTTCCTAAGAACAGATCTTTGTGGGTCTCAAGTGACGAGTTTTTGACAGATCAAAAACTGTCAAAAAACCGTGACTTAATACGTGCTCAACTCTGAGTCGCGTTTGAGTATTCGGGGGTTATAGAGTTAGATTTTCCTTTATTGACCGATCTAAATGTTACACCCTGTATAAGCAAAGCTCCTTAAAATGATGTGGTCCAGCCCACATGACAATATTGGCGTATAATTAAAGGGTTTAATGGAAAATGGAGAGGCTGCATGCGTTGAGAGGTTCAGCAAAGTGCGCCCACTGGGGCCGGGTACCCTCTGGGGTGGGACAATTTAAATTTCTGTTGAAATATGTTATTTATACTATCCATAATAATGGATGCGAACTAAAACGCTAATCTTAAATAACCTAAAATATGATGTGTTGCTAAGCTTGTGATATTTTTATTTACATTTGAACTACCTACAACATAAACGGCATGTTTACCTACCTATATATTTTTAGGAGCCTTGCTTCTTCGCTGGACTGGGAGTAAAGAAAAACATAGAATGCGTCCAGCTTCTTCCCCGAGCATGTCGTAAAAGTCGACTAAGGGATAGTATCCTCTCGAACATGATGAGATTCCCAAAGAGGGTTGACGTCAAGTAGGCGGCCGGTCATAAAACACCTTAGCAAAAACTCTTACAGCATGATCCTTGGATCACGCTGTGCCGACTCCACACAGAGTGGGATAAGGGCAGGAAGAAAAAGTTATTTTCAGGAGCCTTTGAAGTGCATCACTTTAAATCCTATCATCACACTGGTTCGGAAGACTAGTAAAACGACTAGTAGTAGTAGTACTGATATATTTATTCTACCTACCTATACTTATTTTTTACCCCCGACGAAAAAGAGGGATGTTTTATGTTTGTAATGTGTATCTGTGTAATCTACCTGTGGCATCGTAAACGAATGGACCGATTTTGGTGCGGTTTTTTCAGTTTGAAAGATAATGTGATCAAGATAGATGGTTCTCAGTTATAGTTTATGAAGATCTGTTGAGGCGTTTAAAGATCATCAGCTAATTTACTAAGTACTTGACAAAAGAACTTTCCAACTTCCACAGGTCCTGAAAGGTCCTAAGTACCTGAAACTTAAACTAATGTAGGTAGGTATATATTTCGACAAATACTTTTGACTTTGATCGTAAAATTTGTATCATCATCAGCCTTTCTTATCCCACTGCGGGGTTTAGGCCTCTTTTCCTAGGTACCTACATATCTATCTTAATCTAATTTTCCTATACTTATTCAGTGTTCGCAACAACATTGTATAAGATACTACTGGAAACAGAATTTTAAACAAAATATCCAAACCTCGCGTTCATAGTAAGTCCAACACCAACACTCGTACTTCCCTATAAAGGTGGGTACCTATATAAGGAGAGCTCTCATCTGTCCAACCCTTATAATTAATCAAGCTACGCCGCATACCTTGTCTGTTTTTGGATGTAGATGACCGATATCGATCGGTGTTGAGTAGAATCGTCGCATCAAGATCAAGTAAGTAGGGTAAACTGGCCTTAATCGTACTAGTTCAAATGTTTCGTCCATTTTGATGAATCTAAAGTGTGTATCTAAACAAAAAATACATAACGTAAATTAAAGCTTAATATACCTGAGCAATGATTAGTTTAATCCAATTTTACAAAAACAATTGACATCCTCTCCGAAAATAATACTAAAAAAGTTGAAAAAAAAATATGATTTAGGATTTATTGTCCCAAATTGTACCATGCTTATCCTAATTCGTACTTTGAATAAATTACTACTTTTAATCATCACATATTTAAGCGACGGTGTTGCGATAAGCTGACGAGCAAAATTCACGCGTTCTGAAGTCGCAGCTTGACAGTGTCCTAATTTCTGTTGCCTTTATTACATATTTTTCTAAACTAATATTCATTGTGAAATGGTATTTTTTTCTTCTTTGGCTCTATTATCTTTTTATTTATGCAGCAAAACTTTAATGAAAACCTAATAAAAAAAATATATTTCTCTCTAAATCGAGCGTTATATAATATTATGCCAGTAGTACGATTTAGGAATAAGTTAAGGCAAAGTTAACCCTAATACGCAAAATCTTTCATGTCTTTTCTTTCAAAATGATTGCTATTAGAATTAAGAAACTCATTGAAAGAAAACGAATTGAATTATAAAGAGTAATTGTTTTATTTGAACTTTTTCGAATGTATTTCGTGTAAAAAATAGTAACGTAAAAAATAAATGAGGTTCCTCGATTCATACGAGCTGAAACAAAACTACTCGTTTAGAGGTGGCAAAAAAATCCAACGGCAGATTTGAGGTAGACGTAAATTCTAAATACTCTCTACCCTACGCTATTTTAAAGAAGAAAACTAAATCATAATAAGATTGCACGAAAAGAGCCTTTAAGGCGCACTTTAAATCCTTTCACCGCACTGGTTCGAAATAACTAGTGACACCATATAGGAAATATTCAGAAAACTTTGTTTAGTACATAAATTACTTTTAATGCTGACTGTAGGTACAAATGAAAAAAGCCTAATACGGTTAACTCTCAAAACACCCCTAGAAGGTGTAGAAACTTGATAACAAAATAGCGTGGTCTGCCTTAAATCTTAAATCAGATTAAATCCTCTCTTTACAATAAAAAGTAAGTTCAAAAACTAAAACCCGATTATTGAAAAATCACACTGAAAAGTATGAAACAAGAAATTGTTCTCATTTGAAATTGTTATGTACAAACTATTAAATATTTATTGTCTATTAAGTGTGAACAACATACACGTAATAAATTTTTATTACCCTTACAAAACAATACATTTTAAAAGTAATAAGCGATATAAGGCTTAGGAGCTGAGCACTTCTGTACTTCGGAGGGCACGTTAAATTATGGATCCCGGCTTTTAAGTCGTTAAGTTATAAAAATCCACTACAAGAGTAGGCCACTAGCTTAAACGAACTTACTTAGGTACGTACTTTAAGCAAAGGCACCTTCTGTTTGATTTGAAAAAAGAGTGACGTGTTTTATGACTTTTCAGGTTTCCTCTAGGTATTTGTGCTGTAAACGGACTTTGTATTTCTCGTATTTCTGATCCTACTAGTCTAGTTACCTAGTTCTTTCGAACCAGTGTGGTGAAAGGATTTAAAATTCGCCTCAAAGGCTCCTTGCAATGCACTTGACACATTTTTTGAATTTTTAAAGAAGTCGGAAGAAATATTTGCAGAACATACAAATATTTCTCCCGTAGCGGGAATCGAAACCGCGCCTCTTGCGTTTCAGCCGAGCACTCGCCCGCCACGCCACCGAGGTCGATATGATTTTAGAGTGTGGATTTCCGAGGTTTTACCTACATGTTTTTTACGTCACTAGAGTTGGCCACTAGCTCATACGAACTTACTTACTTGCCTACATGTAGCCTATTATACTTATAGCGGTAACCGTGATTTTCTCTACATCATCACACTAATTGAATGAAATTAGATAAAATTACATTTATTCAACTACGATTTTCAATCCTAGCGGTATAGATGCTAGCTACGAGTAGCTACCAAACCAAACGCTCTGGGGAACTACCTAACAAAGAAGTTCAAAAAGTGGGACATTTTGTGTCCGTCAAAACACATTCCATTCAAAATCATTATAATCGTTCTTATGTTCGACATTAATGCAATGTTAATGCTAAGATTGAGCCCGCGCAAAATATGGAAATATAAAAAATCCGCCAAATAATTACAAGAAAACAACAAATTGAATAAAAACTGGTTTCAACGACCAAATAAATAGTTATTAATTACCTATCAAAGTAAAAATCATATGAAAATGTGTTAGGGTTCCAGAGATCTAGATCACACTTTCTTCTCATTTTGCGCGGTCTCACTCTGTCTTTTTTCTAAACACCCTAAATCCGTAGCGATATATCTTTCAATTCGATTCGGAATCGGTCTAGATGCGAACTTATGGTGGCCTCTTTACTAACAACATAGTAAGCAAAATCCGCTATTTCAATATTCAACGCGGTAAAAAACGGTAGGTACGCCCACTTTCCGCCGGGCTCAGCATGTAATCATATTTTCAGCGCCTCTAGCACCACTATCTAAAATCATGATACTATCTGTCTTCAACTAAATGTGAATCATAAATGTGACCTTATCATTTCATCATCATCTTCCTGCCCTCATACCACTCTATGTTGGGGTTTTGGCTAAGGTGATTTATGACCGGCCGCCTGCCTGACGTCAACCCTCCTTGGGAATACTTGCTTAAAAGTAAAAGAATACACTATTTAATTTAATCCTACTATATTATAAATGTAAAAGTTTGTGTGTTTGGATGTTTGTGTCTCAATCACGCCTAAACAACTAAACGGATTTTAATGAAACTTGGAATATGCATAGTACATGTGCTGGATTAACATATAGGCTATTTTTTGTTCGGGTACCACGCGAGCGAAGCAGTGGGCGGCAGGTAGTAATAAATAAATATTTGTGGACATTATCTATGTGGTTTATTTAAACAAAGATAGTTAGCCAGCGTCATTATTCTAGTTTGTAATTTTTACAAACTTTGAGAACCCATTACACAAGTTTTCTTTATTAATTCTTTATTAAAGCTTTGGCCTTGCAAAGCTTAGTCCTAACTTAGTTTATATTAATAATGTTTATAGTTTTGAGAAAGACACTTTATTTTATTGGATTGTGATACTAAGATATTAAGTAAGTAAGTTCGTATGAGCTAGTAGCCAACTCTTGTGACGGAATTTTTAGGCCGCCTAAAAGCCTCCGTCATGGCTTAACGACTTAAAAGCCGACCGACAGTTTATTGTGCCCTCCGAAGCACGGAAGCGCTCAGCTCGTAATACCACTTGCGGTCACCCATCTATGCACATTGTGACCGCGCGCAACCTTCAACAATCAATCAAGAATATCTAAGCAAGCTACGCCACGAGCGCTTCAAATGATATTTTGATATTGAAATGGTGTAGCCAAATCCTAATCGATGGCAATCGTTCTTGTTTGGAGCCTAAACTTAAACTAGTGCTAGATATTGGATTTTCAGAGCAGCACGTGTATCGATCGCCAGGAAAACGTGTCAGTTAAATCAAGTTAGTCTATCAACGTTACTGAAACTTGCTTAATTCTAAGCCTAGGTCATTTTTAGCTCGGTAGTAAATGTAGGGAAATTGAAAGTTATTTAGAAAGAGTTTTATTAAAGCAATCTTTTCTGACGTAACATGACTATTACTCGTACTTCACAGTTGATGTATTTTGAAGATAACGAATAATGCTAAAGCCCTATACCATCTTTAGTAGATGATTTATACAGCATCAGGAAACAACTTTTACCTTCACAGACGGGTTGCTGTAGTGCCCGGGACGAATTAAGATGGAGTATAGGCTTTAACGAATAACGATTAAGTTTCTGTAACGAATAAGTTAAACCACAAAAAAAAAACTCATTTTTTTGCAAAATTTGCTACTTAATTTTTTCTCGATCTTTAATTTACCTACCTTCATTCACAATGTAATAGCACCACAAAAATTTTAGTCACATGTTATATCACATTCCAAAATAAATAATACTTCGTAATTACAACAACATTGTTAAACGTGCTATTCAATTTTATTTAAATTGTTATAATGTAATTTGGTAAAAATATACGAGAACAGACAGTTCGAACAAAACTACAGTTTTACACGCACAAAATGTAGCATGCGTACGAAAGGTTCAGTAGGTACTACGGTGGTGACCGAATTTCGTAACGTTTACAGAATATGCTATAGTTAATTCTACGCAAGACTAAAGATGCGTAGAACGAGACACGGCATCTACGAGTATAGAATACAATGCAGACACGAATTAGTCAATGTTATCCACATTGCTTCATTTGTCAAACCACCGATATGTGCTACGCAATCATTTTTAAGGTATGTATGTATGTTCGTATGAGCTAGTGGCCAACTCTAGTGACGGAGTTTTTAGGCCGTCTAAAGGTCTCCGTCGTGGCTTAACGACTTAAAAGCCGACTATTTAACGTGCCCTCCGAAGCATGGAAGCGCTCAGCTCGTAATGCCACTTGCGGTCACCCATCCCAATTTGTGACTCCGCATAGCGTTGCTTCTTTTTTTTTAACAATTTTATCATTAACAATCAATCAAGAACGCCTAAGCAAACTACGCCACGAGCGCTTCAAGGTTTTAAGGTGAAAGCACACTTATCCGAACGCGTCGAACAAACATAACAAAAAGGGATTTTAGAATTCTTTATATGAAATCTTATGAAATCTCGCACACCTGCCCGCGTCGCATCGTCCGAATTTGAAAGAACCCCTGGAAGGCCTCGTTGACCTCGATTCACCTTTAGGGTTACAGCAACCAGGCTGGTTTAGTTTTTAATCGTAAATATAAAATTAAAAAACTACCGCTACTACTTTTATTACAAGTCCGAAAGTCTGAGAGGATGTGGGGATGTTGAAGTCAAATAAATAAATAAATAACACCCAACAGCCTCATACATAGTCCCGACACCATCCCAGCATTCCCTGTGTCGTGGGTATCAGAAACTACGAGTACCATGGTACCACAACACCCAGACCCGAAAGAAATATTTGCAGTACATGCAAACATTTCTTCTGCAGCGGGAATCGAACCCGCGCCTCTTGCGACTTTGCCGAGCAATCGCCCGCCACGCCACCGAGGCCGTAGTTGAACTATTGGTATGTGTGTCATAGGTTAATCTTCTAGAGATCTAAGTAAAAATAAATAAATATAAAATGTTTGCGCCTAAAGCAATTGACAGGATTTTAACGGTAGTTGAATGTACAATAATAATTATTAATACAATACATCTAGAACAACATAAATTTATGTTGTTCTAGTTCTAGTGTATAGATGGCCCATTTATGGGCCATCTATACAAGGTGTAACAGGAGGGGTGGATCATCGGCGGCAGATTACGATCGCAGACCTAGTGGTTTGGTTACAGTAAAGAGATATCCAACCTAAAATAAGATTTTAGCTGAAATTATTTTAATTAATATTATTGAACTATTGAACGAATCAATATCGTGGAGAATACTTAGCATTTTAATCGGTAGGTATTGTCCTCCTGTTACACCGTATATAGGCTTTTATCCGAGTACAGAGTGAGCGTAGTCGCGTCCGGGTGCTAGTTACAAATAAAAGTATCAAGTTGGACATTGGTGTCAGGTCTCCAAAGATCTAAAGAAGTTAATACTTCTTTAGATCTTCGTTAAGTAAACAAAATACTAGTATTAAACTAAATGATTAGTACAATAAAAAAATTACGCCTTAAGATATTTCAGCGCATTCAAATCACTGCACACAACCAATTATATTATATCTATCATTATAACGAGTTAGTGGAAGTTAGCGGGAGTTAGTGAATTTGCATTCTACTAATGTATCTCGATATAATGATCTATGAACTGTGAAGTCTGATGTTATTCAGTATTCATGTCTGCATATAATTCAATGGAAATACTTTTATTGCTTTCATATTTCAAGGGATTCCGTAATAATTTCATATTGAAATAAGTTCAAGTATCTATTGAATACGTATTGCAAAATTGCATTTGAATTTGCATTTTATACAATACCTTGATCTGATTTGAAGTCACATCAAGATTCGTTATTGATTCCAGAGTTGCTCCTGTTCCGAGGTTTGGATTTGATTTAGTACGATGAGTGTCACAAGTTTTGATAGTTTTAATATATACCTACCGTTCATTAATTATCTATCAGTAAGACTTTTACATGTGTACAAGAAAGTGAGAAATCAATTTCAACATAGTTATTTAAAACCGTGAGAAGCCATGAAAATGGGCGATATTGCTAAAATCTTTTTCGATGCTAATCTACTCAAATACCTATTTCTAAGGATCATTTCATTGCATCGGAAAAACAAATCGGGACAACACAGAAGAAGTGTACTTATGCATATACACATAAACAAAGTGTGTTAGTACAAGAAACCACAGGACGTGAATGCAAATCTTGCTGATTGTGGACATCGCCCGCGAGATCTCAGTTCGAGGCGAACTACTACTCTTGTAGTATTGATATTACCAGCGGCATAGCAGCCCTCAGTAAACGTAGTGATGAAGTCTAAGGCGCGTCGCTCACAGAAAGGAACGAGATTTTACGAGAAATAAACATTTTACAAGAACTAACTACATTTTTATCTATGGGCTTTGTGTTAGAATATTAAGCGCCTTTGCTTCGACTCGCGAGATAAGAAATAGAGCGTTTTAATACTTACTAGCTGCCGCCCGCGGTTTCGCTCGCGTGGTACCCAGAGAAAAAATAGCCTATATGTTAATCCAGCACATGTACTATGTATGTATATTCCAAGTTTCATTCAAATCCATTCAGCCGTTTAGGCGTAAAAGGGTAATAAACACAAACATCCATACATCCATACTTACAAACTTTCGCGTTTATAGTATTAGTAGGATGATCATGATTGTTCGGTATAATTATGATCATAATCAAAATATATTGAGCAATATCTGAAGAGGAAAGAGGCGAAGCCGACTTACATTGCATCTTTTTTTGTGAAAACCGTTTTGGCATGTAATTTCTTTTTCTAAGCACAATAAAGGGGTTTTGATGATTCCACTATTCCATTCCCTTGGGAGTGAAAAATAATGAAATGTTAAACAATCATAGGTACTACGCGAGTGACACTGCGGGAATCAGCTAGTCATGATATAGAAAAATGTTTATCTAATACCCACGTTTTGCAAATAGTTAGCTTTACGTGACAGGTAAATCTATCGCCCATCTCCACTATAAAGGTCGATATTTAATCTACAGTTTTGTATAAACAATAAATCCATTGACGCACTGTGTTCTCCAGTCGAATGTCTCTGAATACCTATCTACCTCTTTGAGGTAAACCCCTCTGTTTCCGGTTCCAGATTGCCCGGTTGTATTCAACAGAATTCCGTTTTCAGAAGACCTCACAAAGGCACACTCTAGCTACCTAATCAAAATGATGCAGTCAAAGTCAAAGTCAAAAGTGCCAAGCAACGTTCAGCAGGTTTATGGATATGGACGATGTGGTCACGCGAGCGAAGACGCAGGCTAAAGCTAGTTCTTAAAAATTTATTAGAAAAACTACTAAGATACGCCATGTTTTAAAGGGTGCCTCTTACACGTTGCCCGTGACGTGACAGCCAATGCGAGTGAAGGCACGGGCGGGTAACATTTCTCAAGAGCGGCAGATGTTTCAAGCAAACTCTAAGGCCCAATGTACACTATCGGCACGGCTTCGGCGGCATGCCAAGGGATCCTTACCTTAGGGATGCATTGCCATGCTGATAGTGTGCGCATCTAAGTCAATTGTATCGATCTACAGACGTATTACATGATCTACTGTATTATGTTTATGAGTGTTGTAGATGTATTCTACGGCATAATGGCATAATTTCAATTTTTATTAGCGGTTAATCGAACAACATTTTTTTAAATAAAAAAATATGCCCAAAATAAACATTCTCTGAAGGTAATGTAAGAGAACAGGAGTGAGATAAAGGCAGGGTGGTGATGGTACAATCTGTACAGGAACGTAAAACATAATAAAATAAATGAAGACGAGATGGAAGGCAGTATTTTATTCTAGTTATTTATAATTTTCCCATTATTGCGTTCCACTGGCTTTCACAGATTCAGCAGGAACCACTAACAATAGCCTGGGATCCATGGCTGGCCATTGTTGTCACCGTAATCCCTAGATAAGCCCACGCTCCAATTAGCTAAATAACCAAGCGATCTGTTGAATAGGATTTGTTAGGTTTAGGTATGAGTAAAATCTTTTAACTAAATTACAAATTATTGCAATAAAGGTTGGTTAGTAGTTAGAAACCTTAATAAAATTTGGGTTTAAGTTGGTTACGGAAAAGCAGCTTGCAACCCCTTTCAGAATTTTCTGTGATATTTCGATAATATATAAATTGGAGCACAGCTGAATTGCAACTCCCAACCTTACGGTAAGAGGAGGGGCAGTGTCCTTCACCATACCATCCCTTCACAAGCTCAAAATAACATGCTATAACTTTGTTCTCATCTACTCGTATTACAAATATCTTAAACTTGTTTTTGCGGAAAAAAAAAGCTTTCAGAAAAGGAGTTAACCTTCGAAAATCGGTGAAGAACTATTAAAATTAAAAGGGGAAAACCAAAACACTGGTTCGAAAGAACTAGTGAGCCGACTAATTAGTAGCAGTAAAAGAGAGGATTTAGTGGGCAAACTCCAAACGGAAACAGCGAATAGACCAAAAAATGAGCCACATTACCCAGCTTCTTTGTGGTCCAGCGGTTCATGGATTCCTGTACGACACAAGGTGCAAGTCGCCGTGAGTTCGTTGGCTAACCCCCGAATACTCAAACGCATCACAGAGTTGAGCACGTCTCAAGTGACGAGTTTTTGACAAATTTTCATCCAAAACTGTCAAAAAACCGTGACTTGAGACGTGCTCTTCTGAGTCGCATTTGAGTATCCGGGGGTAAGTCAACAAATAAGATTTCCGCTCAAGTTATCAAGACGGTATGTTAATCCCGACCACCCCACAGTAAAGTTGCCAACTTTACTAACTTTCGTTAGTTCTTGGTAAATAATCTATTTTTAACTAAATTAAATAAATAAATAAATAAATAACACCCAACAGTAACATACATAGTCCTGACCCCACACTAGGATTCCCTGTGTCGTGGGTATCACAAACTACGAGTACCATGGTACCACAACACCCAGACCCGGAAGAAATATTTACAGATCATGCAAACATTTCTTCCGCAGCGGGAATCGAACCCGCGCCTCCTGAGTCTCTGCCGAGCAATCGCCCGACAAGCCACCGAGGCCATCTCTTAAATTAAAGTTAATTAAAATACTACTTTTTTTGAGATCATGTTATATATATTCATACACAACGACTTTGTATTACAATCCTACACATGTTATAAATTCGAAAGTTTGTGAGGATGTTTCTTTGTGTCTCAATGATGACGTAACGGTTTCACGGATTTTAATATAAATTGGATAGATCGGGACTTAGAAAAACCTATAAGCTACTTTTTATTCGGGTACTACTGTTGCACATCTATTCCCATTAGTTCAGTTGTCAAGTTCAGTTGACTGAACTAGTGAGATTTGTTTTCTCATTTGTTCAGTCGACTGGACTAGTGAGATTACTTTTCTCGTTTGTTAAATTGAAATGAATAAGATAAACGTAAAATGATCTTTGCATTATTTTTTCAAACAATGACAATAACACAATTTAGTCAAAACATTTGAAGTGTGTCGGCAACAATGGCTTGTTAGCATACCTGTTGAACGAACAAGCATGAAATCTGTAAAACGCCAAGAGTCGTGCGATGCGCCGGTAAACATATTGAATGGGGGGGAGTTGCAAGGCAGATCTCCTTATAACCGGCTTCCGTACTATTACGGACAGAATCAATACATTACAAATTTAAATAGAAATTGCTTATCCGCTAAATTACGGTGATAAGTGTCACTTGTTAAAAAAAAACAGTTAAACTCATTCTTTTCTGGCGCTGGGGCTGTGCTGTCGTACTATTACAGCAATCAATATTGTTGTCTACTGGAAATAGTGAAGGAAAACATCGTGAGGTAACCCGCGGCAAAGTCAGCTCAGCACATATTAAACAAGCTGAGAGGATGGTATAGGTGCTGGGCAAGCCTACTCCATCTTAAATTCATCCCGGGCTCTACAGCGCCAGCGTCCCGTTAATGTAGGCAAAAGGTGCCTCCTTATGGCTGACGCTAATTAGGTCATAGATAAAAGACCTTAGTTTTTTACTGGAAAAAGATAAGGAGGGGAAGCCCGGGAGCACGGATAAGCTAAGGGTGATATAAGAAAGATGAAATAAAGCCTATTTGGTAACTTGTTTTGTTGCGTAACGTTAACGTTATCATTTTCGATACAGTACTTCTGCCTCTATCTCTAGAAGAAAAATTGATGTACTACGTGATAGATTTTGTAATCTATCACGTAGTACATCAATTTTTCTTCTTCTTACTCATGTGAGTAAGAAAAGAGTGAATACTCAGGTGACTGCTAATAGAGGACAGTGAAATAATAAAATAAATCATTTATTTTTTCTCTCACCACTAATTTAAGATTAACATAATATAACGTTTTTCGTCGGCATTACATTTTATGTCGTAATGTCGACAGTTCTTTCTTTAACTCGGAAATCGTTTTTTCGAAGACTTTCAACTTCATCCGAATGCCGGAGAGGTTTATTGAGCCACGTAATTTACTTGAGCAGCTTAGTGACATCGATTGGGTCGTAAGTCACGGATTGAGGGCGGCTTGTTGTTGTTGGCGTCGAGATTACGTGTAACCTACTTGGGACGTCTTTGGGGTCCGTATTCAGGAACATACATGCATACATATTATCACGCTCGTATCCCTAACGGGGTGGGCAGAGCCACCAGTAATCATAATAAAAATTCAGCTACTCCCGATCCAAGATGGATGGTAAACCACGTTTCTAGGAACACCTTAAAGATATCCTGTAAATCTTGATTTCCACCGCCATCACGATTTCGTAAGGTAATTGCAGCAGTGTCAGCTTACACCTTCGCATCCAGGAATTCAACCTTTGAGAAGCTAGACGATAGGACCTGGGTCAGGCTGACCGGGTCTAAAGTGCCCAGCTTGACCTAAATGAACGTCAAGGTCTTGTGAACAACGAGCGTGTCAAAACATTTTCAGTCTGCCATTATGCATATCGCGTTTATACGAGTTAATATATTATGTCAGGTCAGCATCAAGACAGCCGCTCCGAGCAACAGTTCGAATAACGATTGCGATGCAAATGAAAATAAAATACATGTTGTGCCGAAGCCACATAATTATGTGGAGACAAGGGCAAGGAGATGATGATGATGGTGATAAAATACTAAATTCAAGTACTTTTAGAGCCACAAGCACAAAGATCGTCTTGTGGTGGCTACGCATTGGCTTGTGAAGGCGTTTGACCGCGTAGGACCGCGTTCACAATGACGTGCTCCTAGAAAAGTTTTCAGAAATAGGTTTTTCATCTGCTCTTCTAAAATTTTTCTCAAACTATTTCATTAATCGTTTTTAGTAAGTATGTACAATTTTTAGGCTTTAAATCTAACCACTATTATAACGTTATCTGAAGTAAGTCAAGGAAGTACCCTTTGCTCAACTCAGTTTCTGATTATGATAAACGATCTCCCGAATGTTGTTAGGACGGCTAGGTGCCTGATGTTTGCTCATGATCTGAAACTATGCTGATAATCTGAAACTTTTTTTAGGTATATATAGGCTGAGAGTCCAGCTGAATGTGAGGCTTTACAAAGCGACATAGATAACGTTGTTCTGTGTAGCGACCGAAACCGTTTGCAATTCAACGCGGAGAAATGCCAAGCCATTACTTTTACTCGAGCCCGTTTGATCTTTGTACATTTTACAACATCTTTAGTTCCCTTTTTTAAACGTGTTTCTCAGGAGACTTGGGCCTTGCTCTAGATTCTAGATAACAAACTTACGTTTAATACGCATATAGCTAAATCATGCAGTAGGTAAAGCAAGGGCACTTTAAATTGTCGGTGCCGGCTTTTAAGTCGTTAAGCCGTGACGAAGGCATTTAAGCGGCCTAAAAATTATGTCACAAGAGTTGGCAAATAGGTCATACGAACTTACTTACTTATGCAGTAAAGCTTTCAAGTCTAGGTTTCGTAATGAGACAGTCTGCTAGATTACGGAATAGAAAGGCTATTTATATAAACTTATGGTTGAAAAAGTACAAAAAGAAGTTAGCGAGATACCTATACATAAAGTTACATATATGGATATTTTCCCCTTTTCTTTATCCATTCGCTTTTTATGCTTGGAATGGTAGGATTGCATACGATGGAACTTAGACGAAAGACTGCTCTTATGGCCCGCTATTTCTTACTGGAAAATAAAATTGACAATCCTCACTGCCTTGTATGCACTGTTAACGGAGATACTTGCGTGGCGCAGGCGCGGTACGCGCCGAGGACGTGCATACGTACTCTCACTACTCAACACATTGATTGCCTACGAGCCTGAGATTGATGGGTTCCACATGAAATTATGTCGAGGCGTGTATTCGATTTTTGAGAGAAAAAAGTTAAGATTTGAAGTATTTATGATTGGAAGTATTACGACTACCTATTATTATGACTACCTCAATAAATGGCCTATTTAGAATCGGACCTATTTAGATTCTGAATTAAAAAGAAACTAGCCATCTCAGAATGATACCTACTCAGTTTTTTTGTCCTAAAGCTCAATTGGTTTAATCCAAACCCCGCCTAAAGGTTTGTGAGCATCTAAAAATAATAAAGAATGAACAAAGATAGTCTGAAAGATCCATTTAGGTACATGACCGTCCTTCCGTATAAACAGACAGCCCGACACTAAATGCAATGCATCTTCCAACGCAGATTATTATTTTACGAGATGAATGAATAAAATTTTTTTGTTCGAATGTTGCTCGTTAAAAAGTTTCCTTACAAAGGAACTCTCTTGCACTTCCCCCTAGGGGCAATTTTGAAAAAATAAATAGAATAGAATGGTATTTTATTTGCAACAACATAAAACATTTAGTAGGTAGTTACCTATTTATAAACTACATAATATTCTAAGCTGCTGCAAAACGGACCCTAACTCAGCATTATGCAGTTTGTAAAAACAAACCGCGCTGGTTTTCCTTTAGGGCCGATTTTAGAGAGCAAATACTTGTCATAAGTTTATTATCATAAAGTTTATTTGTACTATTTTATACTATGTTTATTTTAAAGTTTTGAGCGAATCGAAACAAGAAATATTTTTTTTTTCACGGAAACATTACCCTATTGGAATTGATTTTCCAAAATTAGATTAGCCTAAGTGTTATTTCAGGACCTAAACTATTTACATTTTAACCCACCTGAATTGCTGGTGTTCATTTGTAGCTATTTTAAACAGGCACAAAATTTCATCAGATTTACGTATGCGAACCTGGATTGATGACGCACGTAGGGCGTTGGCTGTTCTCCCCCTGCCAACCTTGCTCAGAATGAGGGGGTGGGTGGGCCCCTGTTTCCCGGGATGCTCCGCGAATCCTATTTAACTAACCTGCATATGTCTGTATTGATGGCGTATAAAGAGCTGTCTCTGTTTACAAATGGTGCATATATTCCTGAGTCGGATCCGTTGATCATGTTACAGACGCTGTCGTCTCCTCCAGCCCAGTAGTCAAAGTGCTCTCGCCCAGCGAACTGCCTGATGTCTCCAAGCTGTGTGATGTCTTTTAAGCCTCTGTAGACTTCGTACTCGGGACTTGGGTTACCGTTTTTCTGTTTGAAAGAAAAGATAAATTATTTAGTTAACTAGAGTAAACGTTGATTTGGAGTCACAGTTGCGCCTCATTATCTTTAAAATGCGCCATATTAAATTCAAAGTTGCTAACATTTTAATATTATACCCTATGTATACAGGTTGAGTTTTTCAAGTGGGCGTGCATGGCCAGATCCGAAACTATGAGGGTTAGCGAAAAGTACCTACTCAAAGGAGTCTCGGGCCCGATTTTGACGATTACGAGAACGGGTGTGGGTTTGGTTCCTGGCTAGAAATATTGATTTTTCAAAAATCCAATGATTCATTTTTAGTCTTCATCAAAATCATTCCCGAGACTCCTTTGCGCTATTCCTCATAGTTTCGGATTTGGCTATGCACGCCCACTCGAAAAACTCACCCTGTATACGTACCTACCATATACTATTACTACGAGTATTATTCAAATGTTCACCAATTTCAACTGTTATGAATGATAGCTTCGGTGGCGTGGCGGGCGATTGCTCGGCAGAGGCACAAGAGGCGCGGGTTCGATTCCCGCTGCGGAAGAAATGTTTGCATGATCTGTAAATATTTCTTCCGGGTCTGGGTGTTGTGGTACCATGGTACTCGTAGTTTCTGATACCCACGACACAGGGAATCCTAGTGTGGGGTCAGGACTATGTATGTCACTGTTGGGTGTTATTTATTTTATTTATTTATTTATGGTACTCGTAGTTTCTGATACAGGGAAACCTAGTAGTGGGGTCACGACGATGTATGTGACTGTTGGGTGTTATTTATTTATTTAACTAAATGCGATGCAAGAACTTCGTGATAAAATTATATTCAAATTGTGGTATATAAAAACAAAAGAATGTGTCATTCAGAATCCAGACTCCCATGGTTCCTTACTGTGTACCTAGACTAATCTAGACTTGTCGAGTACAAGATGGAACCTTTTAAGACGCAATTTAAATCCTTTCACCAACATCTGCAATATTACATTATGATCCCGATCATGGAAACCACCAAGTACTGCGACGCAAATTAATTTTCATCCGAAGCGGATCTCTTTGAGACTTAGAGTCAAAGCAAAGCTTAAGGAAAGTAGATTCTTAATTTATTAAATTAGTTGCAAGGTTTATTAATTTAGCTAGAAATACTTTGATGTTTCATCCGAGGAAATATTAGTTTGTTAGTTAACTAGAAAGGCCACGCCGCCGTATAACTACTACGGCTCCAATATTCCATTATCGGATGACAGAATATTCATTAACATAGCAACGTTGTTAATCTTGTAGGTCCAGTGGGTACCAGATCGTTATTTGTCAAAAGCGCCATAACGTTGTAATGATCAATCCGTTGTCCGTCAGTAGGATATATTGCACATGACGGTCGTAGAACAAGTTTCACTCTACATAATGCATACATATTTTATGCGAGTAGGTACTCTATATTGGCTTTCAGAGCATCGAGATAGTGACGTGTGTCATTTAATATTTTCCTGTTGTACCTTCCTGAAAGCTGAAGGATTTGTCAGCTGAGAGCTGAAAGCTTGAAAACGTAACTGTTCCATGCTTTTAAAAGTAGACTTTTAAAATGCGTGTTAAATTAAATATATAAACTGCTTAATCATATTTATCTCTCCTATATATTAGGTAATTATAGGAGAGATGAGAGAATGATAAGTATGATGAGATACAATAAGTAAGTATTCCCAAGGAGGGTTGACGTCAGGCAGGCGACCGGTCATAAAACACCTTAGCCAAAACTCTTACAGCAAGATCCAAGGACACCACATAGAGTGGGGTAAGGGCAGGAAGATGATGATGATGATGATGATGATGATATATTACCTAATAAAAACATTAAAATGCCTTAAATATCTCAGTTTTCACAAAATTCAATGATAATCTGTTCAGGCGCGGAGGCAGTAGCGGAAATAATCAAAAGGCGAAAATGTGCATCCATAGACGATGGATACATTCGTACCTTTTGTCGTGGGAACTTAAAGACCCTGAGATCATGACTTCTTTTCAAGGAGTTAGCCAAGAAGCCATAGATGTTATCAATGACCAAAGGGCTGGCGCTTACTTTGGATAAAGGATAAGTATAGCTATCCAACGAGGTAACGACGCCAGTCTCGGCTTATTACTATTATTATTAGGTACAAGATTTTTACAAACTTAGGTAATTCTTGTATATCAGTACCAAAATATATAATTACATACATACATATATACACGCCCGTATCCCTAATGGAGTGGGCAGAGCCACAAGTAATCATAAGAAAACTTGCCACTCCTGAATTAAATACATCTACACTATCTACACTAATATTATAAAGAGGAAATATATTTTTTGTTTTTTATATAGGCTATTTTGAATAGGCTCCGAAACTATTGGACCGATTTCAAAAATTCTTTTACCAATAGAAAGCTAAATTATCAGGGAACAGTATAGGTTATAAATTATAAAATATTTTCAAAAAAATTGTGTTATGTAAGAAAATTGCAATATTGTAACCCAAGGTAGAAAATCCAAAATAGTTTTTGGCATGCGCTGCGAAAACTATTAATGATATATATCTAAATAAATTATTTCATCACCAGAACTATTTATTTCTAAGCAAATTTCATTTTAATTCATTCGAATCCGACATTTAGTTTAGAAGTGATAACTTCTAAACTAAATCGTCTCGGGATGTCTCGAACGACCACAGAATAGACAATAGTTAGTTTGACTCTGTTTAATGGGTTTACCGAGGTGTGGCAGGGGTTAGGTACGTCTAAATGGATAAGTACATGTTTCAGGATTTTTTCAAAACAGCCCTTAAAAAAGGTGAAATGTGGTACCAAAATATAAAAGTGATCTAACGCGTACAAAGTCGCGGGCAACAGCTAGTATTACTTAAATAGAAAAAGACTTAGTTTTCATTTTATTAATCACCTGATTCAGTACTATTGAACTGATATAAATGGAAATTTTGATTTCAATAAATTTGCCTTTGAGGCTCACAATGGCTTCTGATGAAAAGTGCCAGTTCAATCACAGTCGGTCAGCCCATAAAATATTCAATTAATTTTATCCCCGGTTACCTTGAAGCTTCTATTCAAACTAGAAAGCGGGTCGAGCTGTGATTGCTCTATTATCATTGTTCATAGTACCTAACATTATTGTTTCAAATTCATAGTATTATTGCTTGTATTTTAGTAGTAAAGTTTTATATTAAACAGTAATAAAGTACAGTTTATGTGTGGTGTGACTTTGAGAGATAGAGTGAGAAATAGCGAGATAAGAGAGCGATGTGGAGCGAAAGAAGATGTAGTGATGAAGATTGAGAAAAGTATGTTAAGATGGTTTGGTCATGTACAGAGGATGAATGAAAGAAGATTGACGAAACAGGTGTATAAGGCGAGTGTGAATGGTACCGTTGGAAGGGAAAGACCTAGGCGTACGAACCTGGATCAAATTGGCGACGTTTTGGAAAAGGGACAGGTCAAGAGTACCCTAAACCGACGAGCATTGTATGAAGAATGTTATGAAAGTAAATGAAGTGAAAGAAGTATCGTAGCTAATAGAGATCCATGATCTGTGCCTACCCTTATGGGAAACAGGCGTGATATTATGTATGTATGTAATTTTATATTGATTCAAATTTTTGACAAGTTTTGTATAATTAATGGTCTGAAAGCCTTTGTAAAGATGGCCCTTGTAAAATCCGTGGAGTGGGGCGTTGGTGACCTGTATTACAAATATAAAACCTAACTCAGGCACCTTTTTACAAACGGGCTCTTTACAAAATAGGATAACTTGGTTCTTCCAATCAGCTTGTTAACCTTATTCTCTGTCAACTGTATGCTTACTAAAAAACTTTTTGTTTAGAAAACTAATTTATATTTATTAATCAATCAATAAATAAATAAATAACACCCAACATGTCCCTGAGCATGTCGTAAAAGTCGACTAAGGGATAGTATCCTCCAACATGATGAGATATGATAAGCAAGTATTCCCAAGAAGGGTTGACGTCAGGCAGGCGGCCGGTCATAAAACACCTTAGCCAAAACCTTACAGCATGACACCACCCCACATAGAGTGGGATAAGGGCAGGAAGCTGATGAATGAATGATGATGAATTATTATTATTGTTGCGCTGCAGTTCCTGGGAGATGTAATGGCATGAATATTTGATCTAAAATCTCGTAGTTTCGGTTCTCTTTGGGTCTGTCTGTTTGAAGACGTTGAAAAGGGGCACCATGTCATAATCAGTATAATGATCGTCATATCGTAGCAAGTGTCAAGATTTACTATAAAGTATATAAAAGGTAAAAAGGCGCGGCGTTAGCGTTATAGGAAACAGACGTAATGGTGATAATATTATTTGTACTTACTGCAGATTAGATACTCACATAAGCTAACAAAGAGAACATCAGCGAGCCGTCTTCCTGCTCTGCCAGATTTTGTGCAGAAGCGCCGATATCCCTGTTAGAAGATAAAACAATCTATATATACTCATTACAAAAATATCGCCCTACGTATTACATACTAGTATATATATAACGTAGGGGGTACATAGTATGCACAATTTCTGCCCCGCACCAGGATTCTGTCTTGAGCATAAACAGAATCTTACTGCTTACTTCTTACTTCTTACTTATATTATAAATGCGAAAGTTTGTGAGTTTGGATGTTTGTGCCTCAATCACGCCTAAACGGCTGAACGGATTTAAATGAAACTTGAAATATACATAGTACATGTACTGGATTAACATATAGGCTATTTTTTATCCGGATACCACGCGAGCGAAGCCGCGGGCGGCAACTAGTATATTATAAATGCGAAAGTTTGTGAGTTTGGATGTTTGTGCATCAATCACGCTTAAACGGCTGAACGGATTTGAATGAAACTTGGAATATACATAGTATATGTACTGGATTAACATATAGGCTATTTTTTATCCGGGTACCAAGCGAGCGAAGCCGCGGGCGGCGGCTAGTACTAACTACTTAATAGTGGCTGGGTATATTCATCAAGACGCTTTTGTTCCTGTAGCACTTTCTTTCTCTCCATTGCCTGTGTTACCTGACTGCGAAGAAGGAGGGTAATGTGTTTGGTGTATGTATATGCATTCATTTGGTTGAAGCTGTAGTCAAAACGGCCGGACGGATCTTGACAAATGATGTATTGTTGGATTCGTCTGGATGACGGAAGTTTCATAGGCTATATGAAGTGTCAAAATCCAATATGGCGGCTGTAAGATGCCATTTTCCTTTTTTTCCTATGGCTACCTCTGTAGCCGAAATGGCTAGACGAATTTTGCCAAGTGATGTGTGTTAGCCGAGTGTTATAGGGTAAGTACAGCTTATGACACGTTTGTGACACGAAAGTGTAACAAAAAAATTATGGCGTTGGCGCCTTTGAATGATGTAGAAGCCATTTTCAATGAACTAAGACTTTGACTAAAATGGTACAAAGTCATCATCATCATCATGCGTTAACTAATCTAACATGGCAGATGTACTAAGGCCTTTCACCATCTATCTATAGCAGATGATTTATACAGCGTCAGGAGGTAACTTTTATGTTCACAAACGGGACCCTGTAGTGCCCAGGTCGAATTAAGATGGATTACACCAGCACCTATTCCATCCTCTCAGCTTAGTCGGCCTTGTCCACAGGAAAGACATGGTCAGTATGTGCGGAGCTCTGCTGAATTACGAATCTGTCCAATCCAGAATGTCCTACACCGAACAAAGGCACCGAAAAATCCATTGGTACACGACCGGATTTGACACCACGACTTTAGGATCGGAAGGTGACCCCGGTGACCCCGTCACTACCAACTAGACCACCAGTGTTCTATGGCAGATGTATGTACCTACCTAAATTCTACGCAGTCGGGTTTTATGTTCTTTTAAATAAATACTTGTTAACTGAACTGATAGACCAAACGAGATGGTATTTAATAAAACATGAAAACATCGTCTAAATCAGGGATTCCAATGGGGTCGATATCGGTTTCCTAGGGGTCGACATAAACGAAAACTGATTTTGGGGGTCGACGAGGTCTAAAAATCGACCCCTATTAAATTAACACAAGTTCTTATTTAAAACTTTCAAGATAGGTAGGTACTGTATGTTTATGTTGTGTCACGTGTACTAAGAATAATTCATATTTTTGTAGGAAAAGCATTGTTGTAGTAATGTAAGGTCTCAAGTTCGTACAAGATGAAAGACTCGCAGCTGTTTTAAGTTAGCGGACCATTATGAATAAGGGGGTTGATCCTAAAAGTAGGTCTAGGGTCTAGACTCTAGGCCATGGGGGTCTGAGGTAACAGTTCATTTTGGAAAAGGGGTCACTTGTCCAAAATAGTTTGGGGATCCCTGGTCTAAATAGTGAGCCAATTTCATTGCGACGCGACGCGACGATGTACTATACTTTACTCTGACTCAATTCGCAAATTGCATCAATAGAGCGTTCTAGGCTAACGTAACTAAAAATCGGAAATAATCCATAACAGCCTGTCTTGCACTTCATTTATAGTTTTTGTTATTGTTGTGTTCGTGTGTTTTTAGGTAACCACTAAATGCATGTCTATACTAGCTGCTGTCTGCGGCTTCGCACACGTGGTACCCGAATAAAAAGTAGCCTATATGTTATTCCAGCACACATACTACCTAGGTATGTATATTCCAAGGTTGGATGATGGAGTAGGCTTGCCCAGCCTATTCCATCCTCTCAGCTTAATCGGTTCGGTCCTATCTAGAAGAAAGACATGGTCAATACGACCATGGTCGAGGACCTCGGTGGCGTAGCAGACAAGTGCTCGGCTAAGACGCAAGAGGAGAAATGTTTGTATGTTTTTCAGATACTTCTTCCGGGTCTGGATGTTAAAGTAATATGTATAACAAGTATAAGTATGTGTTTACAAAAAAAAGTCGTTTATAAGTGTTTTATCAGCCATCTGGTGTCCATAGAACACCCATACTAAGCCACGGATTTCCTCACTATGTTTTCATTTACTGTTTGAGAGTACGTACTGGTACAAGCTACACCGATTTGGCGACTTCCAAAGATTTGGATATATCTGCAAGAAACAAGAAAATCAGAGCTTTCGCTGAAATTACTGTGCTTCTAATCATGTTTTGAGCAGAAATTCTCCATTCCTCTCTCTATTACATCCTCTCAGCTTAGTCGGCCTTGTCCACAGGAAAGACATGGTCAGTACGTGTGGAGCTGACTAAGCCGCGGGTTTCCTCACGATGTTTTAGCCAGACATAACATCCGATATAATTATCGATTATTCTTATTCAAATCGTGCAATGATTTGAATAAGAAAGTTGTGAAGGTCGAAAGGTGTCTGCAATAGAGACTTCGCTAACTTCGAAGTCGTTCAATTTCCTTCGAAGTTCGAAGGCAATTAATCGTCTTTGAAATAACTTAGCACAAAGAGTCTCACACTGTCCGTAATCTCTGGTAAAATTACAGAAAGCTAATTAGGAGAATGTGAAAACTGCAGCGGCTGAATTTTATAAGACAAGTAAAGAATACTTGCAAAAATAACAAGCTCGAACGGTGAGAATGTTTTCTGCTGAAGAAGGTTTTGTGGAGTTGTTAACTCACTTCCGAGCTAACAATCTCAACTTTACGAGCTTTTGTATAATTATTGAGTACGTTTTATACCTGCCTGGAAGTTACGCACCTGTCTTAAGTCTTTTTTCTCTAATAAATAAAATATGGAAAAGTGAGTCACAACACAGTTGAGTGTTGAGAGAGAAAGCATAGAGAAACATATCATGTAATCAGCTACATTCTTACTTGAAAACGAGACCCGATATTTTGAAACAGATTTGCTCCGCTGACTAAAATAAACAAGTGCCTGTTACATTAATTAAATTAATTCACCTCCTTATTATTCGTAAATAAAAAGCAGTTAAAACAGCAATTAGTTCTTTTGACGCAAGAGGCGCGGGTTCGATTCCCGCTTCGGAAGAAATGTTTGCATGTTCTGCAAATATTTCATCCGGGTCTGGGTGTTGTGGTACCGTGGTACTCGTAGTTTCTGATACCAACGACACAGGGAATCCTAGTGTGGGGTCAGGACTATGTATGTGACTGTTGAGTGTTATTTATTTATTATTTCTTTTTTTGTTCAAATTTCCGCAGGTGTCCCGCTCTTACTAAAAATATAAATGGTTACGTTAGGTTAGCACACATAAATTTACCGCGCAGAAAAATGCATTGGTATTTGACCGGATTTGAGCCCACCACCTTCAAATCGGAAAGCGGGGTCACTACCAACTAGGCCACCAGTGCTCTCTTATAACATAAGTATGATAAAAACTACAAGAGCCATGGTACCACAAACCACCCAGATCTAGGCAGAAATACTTGCAGACCATGCAAATATATCTCCCATACTAGTTTGTTTTGTTTGTTTGTTACGACTTTGTGATGTATCACTGTTTCTGAGGTTGATGTATTAGATGTGAAAATACAGTTATTATTGTTGTAACGTACAAATGCAAGTTTATACCTTCAGACAGTAAACTGGATCAGTTTTAGTGCAGTTTTAGATCAGATTTTTTTTTTGTCTAAAACATCTATTTGGATGATGCAAAGATAAATGAGATAATTATATTACCTCTAAATACCTCAGACCTTTCAAAATGGTGTCACGGCATTTTCAAATAAACAATAAATGATGTCATCCTATTCTAAACTGACCTGAATGCATGTATTTACAGATCCAATTTGTCTGGTGTGACCCAAAACCTATTTATAAAGACCCTGTCTGTGTCTTCCTAAATGGTATTTCAGTGAGCTATGAGTATTTCCTGTAATAAAATGCCCTGTTAATAAAATATCAGGAACGACTAGGATTCTTTTTAATAGTAAGATGAGCTTTTAGGCCGCTTAAAGGTCTCCGTCATGGTTTTATTACTGTGATAAAGAAAAAAGGCGATAGTGTTGATTCTGTAGTACATTTTCCTACTATATTATAAACTAGCTGTTACCCGCGACTTCGTACGCGTGTAGTACATTATTTTGTTCTATAATCAATAGTTTTCGCAGCGTATGAAAAAACTATTTTGTGTTTTCTACCTTGGGTTACAATATTGCAATTTTCTTGCAAATCCCTATTTTTTTGAAAATGTATTATAGCCTATACTGGACCCTGATAATGTAGCTTTCTATTGGTGAAAGAATTTTTGAAATCGGTCCAGTAGTTTTAGAGCCTATTCGTTACAAAAAAAACAAAAAAAATCTTTTCTCTTTATAATATTAGTATAGATGTGAAAGTTGTTAGGATGTTTGCATGTTTGTGTCCCAATCACGCCGTAACGGCTAAACGGATTTGAATGAAGCTTAGAATATACATAGTATGTGTGCTCGAATAACCTATAGCAAAGGTCAGCAACAGGCGGACCGCGGTCCGTTTGCGGACCGCGAAAGGTCGAACTTTGGACCACCAAATATTGTAATGTATTGGATACCAAGTATAAATTAATACGTAGTTATGGTATAATATATTAATTTAAATATGTAATAATATTTTTCATTAAGTTGCCTCGTTAACTTGTTGCAGTTTCTCACATTAATTTTAGGTCTTGTGTTTTATAGTTCAGAATTTTATTTGAAACCATATACTAAGTATGAAGTAGCACTTAATTATTATCAGTTGTTTTTTTCTGGACCTCGTTAAAATTTTCCCACAGTATCCGGACCCCACCTAAAACTACTTGCCGACCCATGACCTATAGGCTACTTTTTATCGGGGTGCCACGCGAACGAAGCCGTGGGCGGCAACTAGCCCTATATATTTCTTCATATTGCTCTATATTGTATGAAGGTACCTATGTAACATGTACCTATGTAATCGACACATACCTGCACATACCACAATCACACCATTACTACACCCTACTTAATGCCTCGTAAATTATGGAACTTAGTTTTTACCATTTTAACGACCTCTGTGGCGAGGCGGGCGAGTGCTCAGCTGAGACGCAAGAGGTGTGGGTTCGAATCCCGCAACGGGACCTCTTCGGGAGAAATGTTTGTATGTTCTGCAAATGTTTGTTACGGGTCTTTGTGTTGTAATATTTATTTACAAAAAAATTTTTGCTTAGTTTGGGGCTAGATAGTAATGTGTGAAATGTCCACAAAATATTTATTTATATAATAAGTTTCTATAATGTTAAGTTTTTTTTTTATTATATAAAGAAAAAACATAACTTATATTTGGTCAAGCAGAATGATTGTTACACATTTGGGGAAGGACTTATTTCCTGTAACACAGTGAAAACTAACACAAAAAGAAGTGTATCACTCACCCCCGAATACCTACTCGAACGCATCTCAGAGTTGAGCACGTCTCAAGTGACGAGATTTTGACAGATTTTCATCAAAAACGACCCATAAGTGCAATCTATACCCTATAAAGAGCTCGTGGCGTAGCTTGCTTATACGTTCTTGATTGATCGTTGAAGCTAAGCAACGTTGTACGCGGTCACAATTGGGATAGGTGACCGCAAGTGGCATTACGAGCTGAGCGCTTCCGTGCTTCGGAGGGCACGTTAAATTGTCGGTCCCGGCTTTTAAGTCGTTAAGCCATGACGGAGGCCTTTTAGGCGGCCTAAAAACTCCGTCACAAGAGTTGGCCACTAGCTCATACGAACTTATTTACTTATATCATACTTATTATTAAAAGTGAACTTTTAGTGCGAGAGCACAGGTGGTGACCCCGCCTTCCGATCCTAATGTCGTGGGTTCAAATCCGGTCGTGTACCAACAGATTTTTCTGTGCGCTATACCAGTACGTACAGTAAGGAGAACATCGTGAGGAAACCCGCGGCTTAGTTAACTCCGCACGTATTGACTATGTCTTTCCTGTGGACAAGGCCGACTAAGCTGAGAGGATGGAATAGGTGCTGGGCAAGCCACTCCATCTTAATTCGTCCCGGGCACTACAGCATCCCGTTTGTGAAGGTAAAAGTTGCCTCCTGACGCCTGTATACCCAAATCGTCTACTATAGATGGTAGAAGGCCTTAGTTTTTTTTAAACTATCTGTTACCTTTTAACCGTTTAGCAGATTTCTATATATTTTGGCATTGTATCCTTGAGAAGAACATAGGCTACCTTATGTCAAAAATTAATGTGGACAAAGTCACAGGCAACAGCTGGTACCTGATAAGACTGCAGGCAACGTTTCCAATAAGTCCAGGGTTGGCGCAGATACGCACTCCGTCCAAGAGCAAGTCTCCCACTCGAACGGTCATGATAGGCGAGTTGTACTCTCTGAAGACGCTGCTCATTGCCACGTTGAGCACCGGTAACAGAGTCGAGAATTGAGCCTGGGCGATCTGGATGATGGCCTGTACAATACAAAAAAACATAATTCATATAGGTACATACATATTATCACGTCAGGTAACCCTTATGGGGTGGGCAAAGCCACAAGTAAACATAAGGAAACTTGCAACCACTTCTGATTTAAGTTCTAAGATGGATATGGGGAACATGGTGACGGGTGATCAGCCCTTCGATATAGATGATCCATCATTTTAGAGAGGTCCCTTGGTCGACTTTTACGACGTGCTCGGGAAGAGAAGTTATATAATTCATTTGGTAAAAATAATACAACATTACAATGAAACAATTTGAACACGTTGAAAACTGCCTTAAGTTAACTTAAAAACTGCATCGCAGTTTCCAGCGCCCCCTCCCAACGATTAGGATTTGTCAACGATTAGTCTTAATCAATACTTAGGTACAATAAAAACACATTTAAAAAAGTACATAACTATTTCAAGAGGTGAATAAAAAGTGTACCTGTTTGTAGTTGTGAGTGTGTATCGAACGAGTCAATTTGTGAGTGCTCTAAATAGGTATAGGTACCTACTAATAAATGTGTAGAGTGTGTAATAATTGTAGTGTACCTACGTGAATTGTGTGTACTTATAGGTATTATGTGTGTACGGTGTGTTGTGTAGCTATTGTGTAGTTAGCAGTAAGTTTTAGTTATTCTTCAGTATTTATTTTAGTATTTTAAGTACTTAATGATTTTGTATCATCGTATGACAAGATTTTTAGATATTTAGTAATGTTTTTCTTGCATACATAATTAGATTCAGTCCGTAGCTTGAAGATTTTACTAAATTTATTGTACAGAAATAGGCCAAGAAAATTTGTTGTAAATTAGGTCGTCTCCGCGCCGTCCCTTTCCCAGGTTTAGGGATTTTATGTTGCTCAAGTATTGAATTTTTGATAAAGCATTATCTGATAGATAAGATAGGGATTTCATTATACAACTGAGTGGTCGGGAAGCGGTAAGATTTAAATAACATAACTTTTAATATGGCTCTTTGAGCTCTTTCTAATATAATGAGTGTTGATTTAGGGCAACCTCCCCAGGAGCTGATACATTATGTTACGATAGATTGAGCAAGGGCGTAGTAAACTGCTAATAACTGATTTAGATCGCATACATGTCTGAAGGTTTTAAAAATAAAAATAAGTTTTCTTAACCGAACCGAAAGAGACTTAATGTGAATATCTAATTTCAGTGTTTGGTTGTACCTACTTCAAGACAAGATCTCAGAACAATTTGAAGTATCTTTACTGTGGTGTGAAATTATACGTAAGTATAGTAGAAGCATTCGGTTGACCGTCGTTTCATATGCTAAAAGCTAGATATTTAGTTTTTAATAGGTTTAATGTAAGTAGATTAAGATGTAACCAGTCGGTAACTATTTGAAAGCCAGAATAGAATAGTCAAAGGATCTACGATCACATCTAGACCGATTTTGAATGGTATATATAGCTTTACGGATCTCGGGTGAATAAAAGAAAGACAGAGTGAGACCGCGTAAAATATTGAAATCAAATAACCCGCCCAATCAAAATAATTATTAATTACAAGAAAACTACAAAATAAATAAAAAACTGGTTTCAAATTGGAAATAGTTATTACCTACTTATTACAGTAACTAAGGCCTTTTGCCATCTATAGTAGATGATTTAGACAGCTTCAGGAGGCAACTTTTACCTTTACAAACAGGACGCTGTAGTGCCCGGGACGAATTAAGATGGAGTAGGCTTGCCCAGTACCTATTCCATCCTCTCAGCTTACTCGGCCTTGTCCACAGGAAAGACATGGTCAATATGTGCGGAGCTAACTAAGCCGCGGATTTCCTCACGAAGTTTTCCTTTACCATTTGAGAGTACTGGTATAGCGCACATAAATTTTTCGCACAGAAAAAACCATTGGTAGGCACACGACCGGGTTTAAACCCACGACCTCAGGATCGGAAGGCGGGGTCACTACCAACTACAAAATTGGCAGTGCTTTCCGTAATTACAGTAAAACTCATCTAAAAAAATATAGCAGGGTTCCCGAGACCTTGATCAAAGAGATAGACGAAGTTGCCCGCGACTTCGTACGATTTAGATTAGGTATTTTATTTTGCATTTATAGTATTCAAACCGAGTTTCAAGCCAATCGCAAATCACCATTTACAAAGTTTCAATACAAACTTTGACACCCCAGTCAACCCCTTTTTAAAGATTGTTTTGAAAAATCCTGAAATACGTGTCCATTTATTTAGCATTTCCAGTATCCGTAACTGAGTTTCAAGCAAATTGCACCACGCGTTAAAAAGTTCCATGGAAATATTTTAACTTTTAACCCGTTTATAAAAACTTTTTTGGGTTGAATAGTTATCGAAAAATCCCGCCCTAGTGGATAGTTTTGCTATAAAAGGAAACTTCATTCTATATTTCGGCTTTCTATAGTTTCAGTAGTTTGGCCTATGTGTAGGTTCCAAAAAAATACTTATTTTTTTATAAAGATTTTCATGAGTAGGTACAGTGCCGAGAAAAATAATGTAGTTTGTCATAACGTATGACGCCGTCTGTTTGATGCTATCAAAGAGGCTTACCGACGAGCTCGTCATTGTGTGGAAGCTTCAAAGGATGTCGATATTCCATAGGTAGAGGTAGATTATTGTGTAGTTCAGACAAATGAAAATACCTAACAGAAAATAATAAAATTGCAGCTGTGTAAAAAGCCTTAAGCCTTTAAAAGCATGTTGTTACAAAGAATACAAAGCATTTCAAAGCAAAGCAAAGAAGAGAATTAAATACAAATAGAGATTAAATTTTATTATCGGATTACGGAAAAGAACTTCAACGTCGAATGTAAAAAAAAACTAATAGAGATTTAGCTTGGATTGCTACCTACCTATTTAATAGCATAGAGGTACCTACAAGTTCGAAGACATGAGACATGACATGAAGAGATGAATGTGTCAAGTGCACGAAGATCGCATCTGCATCGTTATCGAATTCAATTACATACCTACTCGTATTTGCAGCCCCTGAGTTATTTCCAATCCAATCATACTTACCCACTACAACGAAAACAGTATTTTCAAATATTTCACAAAGAAAAAAAAACTTCAGCCAAACTGGAGATACAATTTGTGTAAGTACCTAAACAAACCGTTCTGTTACCTATGTCAAACCTAAAACTTACTTTTTTATTACATGTATATGGAACTTTCAAATAGTAGGTAGGTACATACAGTTAAATTAAGGTTAGAAACTAATGTTGTGAGATATGTTTAGGTAAACAACCAAAACTAAAGTGATTTCATCGTAATAAAGTAAAATAAGCAACGGTTTGTTTTCATAAATTGTATCTGCAAATTGACTGAAGCACAGTAGAGCCTCGCTAATCCGGACCTCCGCTAAAGCGGCATTCAGACTACGCTATACTGTTATTGTGCTACTAGCTTTCGTCCGCGGCTTCGCTCGCGTTGTACCAGAGTAAAAAGTAGAATATATGTTATTCCAGAACGCATGCTATGTATGTTCCAAGTAATCCAAGTTTCATTCAAATCCGTTCTGCCGTTACGGTGTTAACTTTCGCATTTTTACGTGATAACTTTTAAACGAAATATCCGATTGAGATGAAACAAAAAGTATTTTACTTCTACATAAATACTCTTGATAACATAATGCTTAATTTCGATAAAGATTAATAATTACAATACATATTTAACGTAGTTTTTTTTTCTTCAGACTATTTAATAATTATTTTGAACACAAAATCGGTTATTATGATTAAACCATGATAGCTAGATATATTTTCTCGCGGACTTTTTTGTAGGTCTTAATGGGATCTACAAACCCGTAGTACATCATTTTGTTCTATTATCAATAGTTTTTGCAGCGCACGCAAAAATAGGTTTTCGATTTTACACCTTGTGTTACAAAATAGCAATTTTATTACGAATCCCTAATTTTGAAAAAAAAAACATAGCCTATAGCCTTCCTCGATAAATGGACTACCCAACACTGAAAGAATCATTCAAATCGGACCAGTAGGTCCAGAGATTAGCGCGTTCAAACAAACAAACAAACAAACTCTGCAGCTTTATAATATTATTATAGTATTAGTATAGATATAGTATAGCAAAGAAGGACCTCCTGCTATACTAAAAGCTGATCAAGGTTATACCTTCATAATTATTTTTATTATCATCATCTATTATTGTTCGCAATAAATGATTTAATTTGATTTACTATATAGCATAGCGTTCACATTACGCGATATTATCGCAAGTATTTATAGTTTATAGCAAGCTCAGTTGACCGCGATCTTTGAACGACGGCCGGGGGCCGGGGGTGAGGGAGGAAGAGGGCGGCGCGTGATATAGCACAGCATGAACTCAGCGCATCGCACCAATTTATAGCGTACTAGCTGTGCTCCGCGGTTTCACCCGCGTTTTTCTCACAGGCGGCCAGCAAGCGCGGCTTCCTCGTCTCGCCCGCCGCCGCGCCGCCAGCGTCTCGTCTTGCTTGCATCAAGCGCGCGTGGATTTCCTTAGCAGAGTTATTTTAGAAATGTATTTATTATAGGTACTCTTCAAAGATCTTATACTTACAATCATCAACAAATATATTTCAAAAAGATTATTACAGGATTTTATGTTGATAAAAAACTCTATGGCCCATAACTCATTAATAGGTACCAACTCTTAACATTTTACACACGTGATAACTTTTAAACGAAATATCCGATTGAGATGAAACAAAAAGTATTTTACTTTTACATAAATACTCTTGATAACATAATGCTTAATTTCGATAAAGATTAATATTACGATACATATTTAACGTAGTTTTTTTTCTTCAGACGATTTAATAATTATTTTGAACACAAAATCGGTTATTGTGATTAAACCATGATAGCTAGATATATGTTCTCGCGGACTTTTTTGTAGGTCTTAATGGGATCTACAAACCCGTAGTACATCATTTTGTTCTATTGTCAATAGTTTTTGCAGCGCACGCAAAAATAGGTTTTCGATTTTACACCTTGTGTTACAAAATAGCAATTTTATTACGGATCCCTAATTTTGAAAAAAATAAAACATAGCCTATAGCCTTCCTCGATAAATGGACTACCCAACACTGAAAGAATCATTCAAATCGGACCAGTAGTTCCAGAGATTAGCGCGTTCAAACAAACAAACAAACAAACAAACAAACTCTGCAGCTTTATAATATTAGTATAGATAAGCCAATAATATATAGTAGGTACTAGGTACAGTACAGTGTGAAGGTGTCCATAACAATGTATGGTGTGCGATATTGTTGTGCTATGAGCTATATTATATGAATATTATTATAGCGTAGTCTGAAGTGCGCTTTATCCCGTGATCGCGTAATACGGAAGTGCACATCCGTATGGGGTGTTTGCTTGGATGTAGCGGGCGACATTTCTCATGGCAATTACCTACCCTACCGCCCCGGCCGGCGCGCCGGCGGGCGCCGCCCGCGCCGACCTACGCGGCCGGCGCGGTACGAGTGGCGCGTGGGTAATCGATCTGCGTACTTATCGTCGGCGTATAGTGAAAACCTCATAAATAATACCATTTTCTTTTTATTGCTCATCTGTATGAAAACCTAGTTACGCGCAATCCGTTCTCATTTACTTTGTTATTTATAGTTTCATAAACGCGCATATTACTAAAGTTCTAACAAAATTGTACCTACACCAGACGTTTTTTCTTCCTCCAGAATGGTTTTAATAAACCGACCCACGAGGTTTTCACTATACGCCGACGCTATACGTACCTTACCTACTGTGTGATTTTGTATTCTCGTGCGAAGCTAAGTAAACACACAAAAATCTTTCATTTATTCACTGTTCAAATAAATATCATTCCAATTAAAATTTTGCAGACAATCCGGGAACCTTGGTAATCCGGGCTTGTTTGTGGCTTGTCCGTATAAGCGAGGCCTGTACCCAATTGTTTTTTTTTTCAAAACATGTTAAGAACACTGACATCTGTAGTCTGTAGGGCGGTGAAGAGAGTCTCATTGTGTTGGTCTTCAAATAAACACTTAAAAATAACTTGAATAGTGGTGCGACAGCAAACTATACTGAACAATTAGGTACAGCCATTTTTAGCCCCATCGAGTCGGGTCGAAATTAGACATGTGATATAGAATATTCACTCATATTTATTGTAATATTATTTCAAATAAAAAAAAAGAAACGATAAAATATACCTAATGCTTACGTTCTTTTATAAATAATCTTACTTATATTATAAATGCGAAAGTTTGTGAGTTTGGATGTTTGTGCCTCAATCACGCCTAAACGGCTGAACGGATTTGAATGAAACTTGGAATATACATAGTACATGTACTGGATTAACATATAGGCTATTTTTTATCCGGATACCACGCGAGCGAAGCCACGGGCGGCAGCTAGTAAAATCTAAAGACTCACAATAGATTTCGTTTGTTTCCGAGCACTAGTATTTTTTATCTGTCACTGCAGCAACCTCAGACCGAATAAAAGAAAAGACGCCGCGCCGCGAGCAACAAAAGTGAAGCCACACAAAACCGTGCTCCTGCAAGTAAACATACACGCTCACGCACACACCTACACTAAAACCATGCTCATCGCTCTCGAGTCGTCGTCTAGTACCTAAACTTAAAAATTAAAAATAGAATTATGCCTTCCTGTGTAATGAAAACTTGTAAAAACAGCAGGAAATCACATAAAAAGTATCACGGAATCAATTTTCACTTGTAAGTATTTCAAATAACATCGTTTCTTCATTATTATTATTAAGTATAGTCTTTTGTCTTTTCTGCTCTTTTATTTAGTTTTAGAACTTCTTCCAAATATTTCAATTCATATTTGGAACATCCTTAGAACATTCCGAAAATTCTAATTTTCTAACAAAAACTTTTTACAGTGCGTTCTCTGTTAATGCGCGTGACGTTGACGGCTTAGACGTCATAATACTATGAATTTTAGGTTACTTGGAACACAAAACCTCAAAACCATACAACAACAACAACAACAACAACAACAACAACAACAACAACAACAACAACAACAACAACAACAACAACAACACCACCACCACACACATACACATACAAACAAACACACACACACACACGCACATAGATAAAAAGGTGGCTTCACTTTTGTAGTTCGCGGCGCGGCGTCTTTTCTTTTATTTGGTCTAAGGCAGCAATGAACTCGTGGACACAACGTCGACGTCGTGGAAGAATAAAAATAAAGCATTATAGATACTTTGTACCTCCGATAGTAGAATATTCCAACCGGACATAAATGGGTAGGTGACATCTTATTGCAAGCGACGACAGTGCTTTATTATGTTACACTGCACACAAATACTAACCAGAGAATGAGTAGGTATTACTGAGGAGACCTTGTTTTCTCAGAACCAATGACTCCTAGAGTTGTGGTATCGCATGACCGGTAAGTTGGTACTTTATAACTTCAAATAAAGATTCTGAGAACGCTGATAATGTAAAAAAACCGATCAAATGCGAATCGAATTTGCACACGAAGGGTTCCATGCCATCTTACATTAAAAATGTTTCTTGTATGAGGCCTATTTTATGTTTTTTTAATATTTGATGTTATAACGGAAATAAAATTAGTCTCTGTGAAAACACTCTGTGAAAATGTCAACTCTACCTATTACGGTTCATGAGATACAGCCCGCTGATAGACCGACGGATGGACAGTATAAGCTTAGTAATAGGGCCCCTTGGCACCCTTCGGGTTCAGTAAGTAAGTACGTCTCAAAAACAAAGTAATATAATCTCAGTTACAACAACAGAACAAATATTTTAACAATTTAATAATAAAATTTCATTAGTAGACTTTACTCACGGACCAAGAATCTAAGATGGCCGCTGAAGTTCTAGAGTTTTCATCACTTAGCGAAGTGTAAGTTTTGATGGCAATTAGGTACAAAATAAATCATTATTATTGAGCCTGAGCGCACATCCGCGCTACATTAGGCACAGGAAATTTTGCTCAGAGCCACACTTGATTGGATGCTAGCGTCTCGTAGAGAAGTGGAGTGTTTACACACATTCTGTATGTGCGCGAAAATTTCATAGCTGTTATAATTTTGTTATTCTTCCGCATTATATAATTCTATCTATATGACTATTTATAATGATCTTTACGTTATTAGGATCTATCTTCGAGAAAAATGTTGTTGCAAATGCAAATCTTATATTATAAGAATCTTTGTCCTGACTGACTGACTGACTGACTGACAGACAACGCACAGCCTAAACCGCTGGACGTAGAGACTTGAAATTTTCAGTGTAGGTAAACCTTGGTACGTAGGGGTGTACTAAGAAGGGATTTTTCAAAATTCAACCTCTAAAGGGGTGAAAAGGGATGAAAACATGGAATCAATTTTTGGTCTAAAACTGCACATAACCTAGTTATATCAAATTAAAGAGCCGATTTTTCTCATTTAGTTGATGTCATAATTACCTGTAAATTCTTTATTTTTGGTATGTTTTTCATGAAAAATAGAATACTTTTATTTTGACATAATGACAGCGATGATACACACAGATTAGTAATAGATGATACAAAACATATGGAAAAGGAACTGTCAATGTCAAATTACCTGTGAAAGGAAGCATAAATTATTACTGGTATAAGTTTCCAATCTTGATTATTCATGGAGTTCTGACGTAATTCTACGTCTGATAACTAGATGTCGCTGCTAATTCTGATCAAATTATTGTTCTGAGGATCAAATCCTAGAACGCGCTGTCGTTGCGTTTTGAAAAGTTTACCTTAACTCTCAAAATTTTTACTAAATTCACCGAAATTTCTTAATTTTTGGATTTAGGTATGTTTGTTACTCTTTCACGCAAAAACTACGGAATATACTTACATACCCTATTATTCATATTCGTTCGCTAAAGTTAGCCATTGCTTAAAGTTAGCCCTGTCACTGTTTGTCATTATGAAATGGTAAGAGATGGCAATACTTTAGTCATCGTTTAGCGTACACTATATTATAATGAATAATGAGGATAGTAGGTACCTACGTGTGCTGGAATGGGACATAGGGTACTTATTATCTGGGTACCGCGTGAGCGAAGCCGCGGGCGGCTGCTAGTCTTAGAATATAGAAAAAGAAGTTATTCTTTATTATAAGGGTACAATGTATCATCATTACATTCGTGCTTCGGAGGGCACGTTAAACAGTCGGTCCCGGCTTTTAAGTCGTTAAGCCATGACGGAGGCCTTTAGGCGGCCTAAAAACTTCGTCACTAGAGTTGGCCACTAGCTAATACGAACATACATACCATACTGTGTACATTACATTTAAAATCATGTACCTACTTATGGCGCCGATTGAATACCTCTAGGTACACAACTGGACTACAAAAAAGTAAAATGCAGAGCAAAATATAAATTAATATTATGAAAATGGAAAGAGCTCAGGACAGGGATGTCTGGGTGGTAGGGGGTGGAGGGGGGGTGTCTCAAGCACTCGCCATGTCCTTTCATAAACCGTAATAGGTAGAGTTGAAATTTTCAGAGTACTTATGTATTTCTTTTGCCGCAATAACATTTTGTGTAGGTATTTCTTTAATATCGATCTAAAATTTACTGATTTGTACTAAAACATTAATAATAATAAATTAAAAAATTAAGTGGGTATTCATAGAAGAGATTGTGTTTCATTTTGTATTTTTTTCTGGATTATAATAGGGAACAAAAATCATTTTTGTGCCTATATTATTATACGTTGGTACGGAACCCTTTGTATAAAAATTAGTAATTAATTTAAGTTGACTGCAGTATACTCACATGGTATGCAACGTTGATGATGGTGACCATGTCATCCTCAGTGCGCGGGAAGGATTCCTCAGCATCGAACTCGAAGTACTCCGTGCGGAGGTACCGCACCAGGTCCCTTTGGAGATTTGTTATATTCCGAGTAGTGTACAGTCTAGAACAATATTTAATTGAATAGCCTTTATTTCTCATCCATAATATGCGATAGTATCCTCCAACATGATGAGATACAATATGCAAGTATTCCCAAGGAGGGTTGACGTCAGGCAGGCGGCTGGTCATAAAACACCTTAGCCAAAACTCTTACAGCATGATCTAAGGATCATGCTGTGCCGACCCCACATAGAGTGGGATGAGGGCAGGAAGATTATGATATTGCGATACATTGTTAAAGGACTGTGTTGGATGGCACAAAGGGAGGCCTATGCCCGGTAGTGGGCAAAGACTGTAAATCTATGTTTGTTAAGTTAAAAGAAATTACGAAAAATATTAAACATAAATCTTGAAACTTTGATTTTTCCGTCTATATTTTTTTTCTCACAGCTGATTTTTTATGTTGGGTTTTGGGATGCTATGCCACCCACTTTCGTTTTCGGTAGTCGTCTTTTTACATGCTTTACCTATAGAACTTTTTCAATAGGTACATATTAAAAATACGAAAACACTCTGTTTGTTAACTTTTCACTACTAAATGCCTTCCGATGTTCCAATATTCCATTCCAACAGACCATGACACTTTTGTGACGTGTATATTATGATTGATCTCTGTGATTTTAAGGAACAAATAAATTTTGGATTTAAAAAAAATATCTGTATATTTTGGTACAATTTAATAGTTATTGGTATTTTGCTGTAAGTACTTATATTGTTGGTTTATTTTAGAAAGATAATTACAACCCTCTGCTGAATTCTGTTTTGATACGGGAGTTACTCCTTCTTGCGTTTCTCTGTGAGTCAGTATATTATCTCTTCCTTTAAACTTGCATGCTTGTAAGTAACATATATATAACTCTATATAATATATAACGGTGATATATAACTCTGGATCAGATGAGCTATCTATAGACCGTTTGCAACGGCCTTTAGATAGTCCGACTGTGTCTTTTGTATTTTGTAAATTATATTTGTATTAGTTGTAAGTTTCTTTGTAACTGTGTGTACTTAAATAAATAAAAGTATATAGTTTTTTTTCTGTTAATAAAGATAAATATCAGTAACATGGTTGATTTGCAAGAATGAGATCAACTGATTCCGACTCACAGAGAAACGCACGAATGAGTGATTCATGTATCAGAATATAAAAATAGATTTTGTATCACAATTTTTTAATCTTCTAGTTTTTATACGCATAACTGAGCTTTGCCTATCTTAGTATTTATGTATTTATGCGCTATACCAGTACTCTCAAACGGTGAAGGAAAACATCGTGAGAAAACCCGCGGCTTACTTAGCTCCGCACGTATTGACTATGTCTTTCCTGTGGACAAGGCCGACTAAGCTGAGAGGATGGAATAGGTGCTGGGTAAGCCTACTCCATCTTATTTCGTCTCGGGCACTACAGCGTCCCGTTTGTGAAGGTAAAAGTTGCCTCCTGACGCTGTATAAATCATCTACTATAGATGGTAAAAGGCCTACGTT
This sequence comes from Scotopteryx bipunctaria, assembly GCA_949320045.1. Taxonomy (NCBI): domain Eukaryota; kingdom Metazoa; phylum Arthropoda; class Insecta; order Lepidoptera; family Geometridae; genus Scotopteryx; species Scotopteryx bipunctaria. The sequence continues at coordinate 5,571,050 of OX439440.1, forward strand.
TTTTTCTGTAGAACTCATGTGAAAAGGATTAACGAAAGACTAGGCAGTATGGTCTTTGTTACCATCGCCTTTCCAAAGGGGATAATTATTATAAAACAATCATGTCAAAAGTCTATGGAAGATACCTACATATTTTTGACAGATAAGAACAACAAAAATAAAGGCACCTACATCAGCGTAAAAATGGGCGGTAGTGTGTATTTTGGAATAATGTTTAGAATATAAAAGTTAATGAGAAGATCACCTAAGAGTTAAGGAAACGCTGTAATAAATCGCCTAAAAGTCATCTGACATCAAGACGACCTCGGTGGCGTGGCGGGCGAGTGCTCGGCTGAGACACAAGAGGCGCGAGTTCGATTCCCGTTACGGGAGAAATGTTTGTATGTTATGCAAATATTTCATCTGGGTATGGGTATTGTAGTATTATAAGTATGTAGGTACTTACTTATTTACAAAAAATAGGTCAGTATATAGGGTAAGTAATTATTCTATCAGCAATCTGGTGCCCATTTGCTTAGTTTGGGGCTAGATGGCGCTGTGTGAAATGTCCTCAAATATTTACGCATTCCTTGCTCAGGAATTTTGGACAGCAGGAATCGTCTACCGACGGTATAAAAGTGCCGCAATTAAAGAAAGTGCCCTAATTTTTTGTGCAGTTTTAAAAATATTTTATTGTATGTATGTTAGTCTGTAAGGTATTTATTAATATGGGCCAAGACTTTTTATCTTTTGTATAATATGTTCTATGTTGCCTGAAATAAAGAGTTTATTATTATTTATTAATTTATTTAACTATCTAAACTTAAATATTTTCAAGGATTTCATACTTGAACATCTGAACTTACCCTAAAATAGATAGAATACTTTATGCTAATGCCGGTATAGTGCTCAAAACTCCGTCACAAGAGTTGGCCACTAGCCCATACGAACTTACTTAGGTAGGTACTTACTATTATAATAGTGCTATCGGGCTCTAGCTACTATGTTAAAGTAGATTAAGTACCTACATAATAAAGTTTATGAGGGATCTGTAATACTCGGTAAAAGCACGTTCCCAGGATTTATTAAACAAAGCAACCCTGCACCCCACTCAGTGAAGTGTGAAATGGTGGAAATTGTTTACTTACTTGTTGATTCGCCCGGATCAAGCCGGATGGGTAACAAGTAGTTTGTTAGTTTAGGGACTATTGGTAACCAACTTTTATGTATGTTGTTAGATAGTGCTTCAGGCGAGTTACAGATAAAAAAAACTAAGGCCTTTATCATTCTTTTCTGGATGATTAACTTAAACAGCGTCAGGAAGCCACTTTTGCCTACGCTCATGGGGCGCTGATGAATTTTAGATATATCAGGCTTGCCCAGCACTTAAACCATCTTCTCAGCTTGGCCGGCCCTATCCACATGAAAGACATGGTCAATACATGCGGAGCTGACTAAGCCGCGGGTCTCCTCACGATGTTCTCCTTCACCTTAATGAGATTACTGGTAGGGTACAGAGGACAATTTTTTTTCTAACTCAGAAATCTATTGTTGCATGACTAGGTTTGAACCCGCTACCTTAGGATCAGAAGACGTTGGTGTTACCAGACCACTAGACCACCCGTGCTCTCGGTACTTACCAGATAAGTGAGTAGATATGTAATTAATAATTTTCTGACAGCTGGATAAAGATAATAGGTAGGTAGGTACTTACTTCAGTTCATGTTATCGAATTACGCTATCTTAAGCTAATAAAATAAGTAGGTAGATTAGGTACCTTCTGTTACTTGTTTACGCTTAAGCTAAGTATTTATTCTGTTATCTTTATCTTTGTTTTTATCTGATACTTGCACTTAACTTACACTTAGCTTTGCGACAACATAACATGAAAACCTGGCAAAGGATAACCAATAATGTTTTTTTCCGATGGCAACGTTCTCGTCTGTATCTTGACTAGCATCAGGCCAATTTCGCCATTTTATTTTTTGCTCAGTTAAAAAAAACGTGTTTTGTTACTTTGCATTCATAATTCTATGAGTTTATTTATTCTATTATTGGAAAACTTTGGTGTGTATAATCAATAGTTTTCGCAGCGCACGCCAAAAACTATTTTGGGTTTTCTACCTTGGGTTACAATATTGCAATTTTCTTACGGATCCCTAATTTTTTTGACAATTTATTATAGCCTATACTGGACCCTGATAATGTAGCTTTCTATTGGTGAAAGAGTTTTCGAAATCGGTCTAGTAGTTTCGGAGCCTATTCGTTACAAACAAAAAATCAAATAAACAAAAAAATCTTTCCTCTTTATAATATTAGTATACTTAGATTAATACTAGTATTGATAAGTGTTACCTTAATAGGTTTTATAGGTACCTAGGTATTTGTTTTGTTTAACCACTTTTCCCCCAGTTCGCTTTACTCCATAAGTACCTTGGTACGTACCAATCTTTTCAGAAGAAACTTACTTACCTACAACTAATACAAATAGGTACCTAACCTACCTAGATATAATTTACAAAATACTTACCTACAAAAGAAACAGTCGGTAAGAATTTGTAATGACATTTTCATTTTAATAAACACAATAGACGGAAGTAATAAACACAAGAAACAAGAAATTCTTTTTTTTGAAAAATGCTCAGACAAAATAAAAAGAAAAGACGACGCGCTGCGAAAAAAAGTGAAGCCACACAAAACCGTAAACATACACGCTCACGCACACACGTGCACAAAAACCATGCTCATCGCTCTCGAGTCGTAGTGAAAACTTGTAAAAACAGCAGCAAATCACATAAAAAGTCTCACGGAATCACTTTTCACCTATAAGTACTTCAAATAGCATCGTTTCTTAATCATTATACTATGAATTTTTGGTTACTTGGAACACAAAACCTCAAAATCTTGAGGGGGAGAGAGAGAGAGAGAGAGAAGCACACACATAGATAAAAAGGTGGCTTCACTTTTGTTGTTTTTATTTGGTCTGAGGAAAAATATAAGTAGGGAATCAAGTCATTCGCTTTATTTCGATTATGCATTGCCTAGATACAATTATCTCGCCATAATAGTTATGTACTGTATGAATACTCCTAGGGTAAGACTATGAAGCTACTTGCTTTTTCCAGATAGACCCAGTAGAGCAAAGCGTAAAAGATTCTGGTACCTCTGTATTTTATCTTAGTCCTCCCCCGCGAGGAGTTTCTATTCATTTTAGGACTAAGATAAAAGCCAGTATTATGTATCAAGAGGTATCAACTTATCAAGTAATACTAAGTACCTACTTATCTACCTAAGCAAAACAAAATATGAAGCTAGGTATTACCTATTATTAGGATCCAACTGCCAATGTTGTTAAAGTTTTTGCCTGCGATTTGATACACGCCAAGTTTTTATTTTAGAGTTTTAAATACTTACTTATAGGTAAAACAAATACATACATACACATTATCACGCCCGTATCAGGTGGGCAGAACCACGAGTAATCATAAGAAAACTTGCAGCCACTTTTGATCCAAGACTCCCAAGATGGATATGGTGAACCGTGGTGACAGCTGACAGGTGATCAGCCCATCGCCCATATAGTAGGCCCATTAAGTTGGAGAGGATACTAGGTACTCTTTGACTTTTACGACATTCTCGGAGAGAGAAGCAGCTGGACGCATTCTATATTTTTTCTTTACAAAATATTAATAATATGGTAAGACAAATGCAATGATTAAATTTAACTGTACAAGTTACATTATAAAACTATGGAGTACGGCTAGTTATAGTTATTCTCACTTGTAAACATAAGGACCGACTTCAACCATCTCAGGTACTGCTCCGTCCAACACCTCCTGGGGGTTGTTGATGGTGAACACGGTGACCTTGAAGTTCATCGGAAACGGTACCACTTCGAACCTCTCCATTTGTATCGTATCGTTTACCAGAGACACCTCCTGTCATCAATAAAATTAGACAATAATTAATACTTAGGACTACCTAGCTACCTACCTCTAACTGACCTGCTGCGTGGCGGTTGAGTCACGTGCTCGACTGAAACGCCAAAGACACGCGAGTTCAATTTGTGGTAGAGGTACATACCTATCTTACTACCTATGGGGTTAAAGTTCAGAGAACTGTCGTGAAAAGGTAGGTAACCTAAGACAAATCTTACCAAATAATGAAGTCGGTTAAAAACATAGGTAAGACTTCAAAAAAGGGGGCGGTTCTATCTTCGACTGTATGTAAGTATGTTCTTTTTTATAATGTACGTTCACAGATATTCGTTTAACTCCGCCAATATAGTTAACCGATTTTGTTGATTTCACTGGTGTCCCGTCCCGAGGTGGTTGATTTATAGGTAAGTACTTACCTATATTTTTCAAGTAAAATCTACGTATACGTACGTTTACGGGTATCTACGGAAGGTCCAGCATCTGATGGCCAACAAGAGAACGTACCAGCTTTTGAATATCCTCAAGCGCAAGCTCCAGAATCCGGAAATACAACACCTACTATTTTATCAGAAGCCTCAACGCCTGATCTTGACCAAGAAAATGTACCACCTATTGATAGTCATCAACGGTAGACTCCAGAACCTGGTGATAGATTACCATCAATTTTGACACAGATTCCAATATCCGATGTTCCACGAGGAAATATTTCACCTGTTGATTGTCTTCGACCAACGACTCCAGAAAAAGCTAAACAATCACCAGCTATAGCATCAACATCAACAGGGCAGATCTCAAGAGAGCCAACCATGCAACGCAGCTATTATCGTACAGTTTATGGTACAAGCTCCAGTTCAGACGCATCTGATGATTTGCCACTCAGTCAGTTAAAAATATATGAATTTTATGATCTCCTGCCTACGCCTGCTAAAGTTCAAACAAAAACACCGACTGTCAGACAAAAAGCCATTAATTATCGAGGTACTACCGTCACAAAAGACCTGTTTGATAAATATAATGAAGAGAGAAAAAATCGTAAGGTAATGAAAGGTAACAAAAGAATGCGAACTAAACAAGATGAGAAATTTAATGAAGGGAAGATACATACAACAGAAAAGAGGAAATCTAAAAAGACTTCAAATCCAAAGAAAGCTAAAATTGTATCGGCAAAAGAGTCTACCACCATCAAAGGTATTTCACAAAAGCAAGGGAGTTGGTACTGTCAAGCCTGCGAAGAAGACAGGATGGATGATGCAATGAGGCAATGCTCGCGATGCTTCAAGTGGTATCATGAACAGTGTGTTGATTTGTCGGTGGAAGATACTGATAACTTTCAGTGTCCTGATGGATGCGAATAGAGGCAATTTATTTAATTTTCTAAGGCCATTTATATTTCTATTACTTTATTTGTATGATTATTGATCTCAAAAATACCAATTTACAAAATATAAGTTGATTTTTCGATAGTTTAAACTATAGGCCTTTTTACACTCCCTTAGTATAAATAAGGCTTACAGATCGAGTTTTTTTAAAAGTTAAATATTGTTTTAGTTTTACACAGAAGATGCTACTTTTTGTTAAAACTTTGTAGTAAATTTAGTTAGTAAATTTAAGTAAATGACTGTTCAATAATAAAACTTGTTGATTATGTCGGATACTTTTCATTTTATCACAAATTTCATTTAGCTAGGCCTTTACCCCCAGGTACCTAATTTTCATATTTTGACGGCTTGTAGAATTGAACTGTGTTGCTGGATAAAAAGTGGGTTAATTCCCCAAAATTATGGGAAACTTACGTAATAGTAGGTTTTAAAATTAAACTTCACACTAATATATATCCTACTAATGTTACTAAACTAAGTTTGGATGGATGGAGGGATGTTTGTTACTCAATCACGCCAGAACGGCTGAACGGATTTTGATGAATCTTCGAATACATACAGTTTGTTACCTGGAATAACTGATAGGTTTATTGTATTTTACATTTTCATTTGTATTTTGTAAATGTGTGCTTGTATTAGTCGTAAGTTTATTTCTGTAAATGAATGTATTTATTATAATATTTCTAATAGTAATATTTTTATTTTACTTTTTATGTATACCTGCATAAAGGTAGGTAGGTATAGTAAAAAAGTGGGGTTACTTTTAGGCTAGTTGGTATCCCTAAATACACACACACACACATTCTCAGTTTTCAGAATATCCGTACACTTATGTCACGCACACTAGCATTTATTTTGACCCCGTTTTTTGCGTGCCGTTTATTTGACAATGCTCTATCTAGACAGGTGTATAATCAAAGATTATTAGTATAGATAATCTTCTTAGATACCTAATTCATTATAATTGGTCTGAGCTACCTGTTAGTTTCTTTAGGATGCTACCAAGGAGCTACAATTTATTTTTCATTGAAGTCGGTCTTGATTTAAGGTTTTAAAACGTATTATTTGAGAATATACTTATGCCTTTATTTAAACCTAAGACAGGGCCATAGGCCTAGGGCATAAAATGTCTCATTAGGTACCTATACTTCAAACATGTTTGTTTTACTCATAGCATTTAAAATTCGAAAGTAGAGTTAGAAATATTGGCTAAAATAAAAAAGCACTGTTATTGCCATGAAGCCGAAAAAAAAATATTTGTTCAAATTTTTTACTGTTTAGGTAACTTTGTAGTAGGTACGGGTCACTAGAAACAGTAAAATTTGAGTCAGTTTCATTAGTTCAGTCATTTGGAAGTTATAACTGTTTTTTTTAGGCAAACCCCATTTTTAACATAATATTAAACAGTGAGTAGGTAATGGTAATGGATAACCGGCGAAACTGAGGTTTTAATTCAAGTATTACAAGGTTGTTACTTACACCAATGATCGTGTTCTCAATTATAATAGGAACCACTACAAACGAAAGTACACAACTCGCTACTACTATAATAACACCCGTGATCATTGTCGCCACGCTACATTTTATATTGCACATTTTAAAAAATATTTAATAGTAATTATAAGAACGCGAATGTAAGTATATAATCACCAACGCAGGACGATTATGATTAGGTGCGGTTTCAAAACTTGCACGTTTGTTTGGCCAGATAAGATTTTATTGTATCTAAAGATTCTATAGATGGATTATTACTAAGTAATTGATCGAACGAGCGAAGCGAGCGATAATCTCAGTGGCAACTTGGGCGATTCCGCATTGTGTGTTTGTGGATATGTTTGTTAGAGCATAACTTGCGAACCGTTAATCCAATCTTTATTAAACTTGGTAGGTCAATAGATTATGCTATGAAGATTTGCTGGGAAGCATATGAGCTTAATCGGTGAAGGGGTTGTAAAGATATTAGGTTCCTATGAGGATATAAACGGCTATATTTGTACATCCAAAATGGTTTTTATTGTTATTTTAGAATGTGATGATTCTCAGCTCTACGTTGCCCGGGTTCATCACACTGTGAAGCCAGAGGAGGTCTTGGAGTATCTGAAGCGGAGATACAGCTCACCATAAGGGTTATGCAGTTGACATATCGTAATTCATAATGTGAATTTCGAGTCTTTCATGGTGGAAGCGCCGACTGCCCGTCTTTCGTCCTTAATGGAAGTAGAGTTTTGGCCGAAGGGTGTTGAAGCGTCCACAGACGCATTCGCACAGGTGCGGTCCGAAGGGAGGGGGGGGGGGGTGGATCACAGTGGACAAGACCGCCCCCCCCCCCCAAATCGTACACGTCAAATTGAAAAATCTTAAAAATCAACAAAATATAAAAACACTATTTTCTGCCCCTAGTAGCCGCGATGCCAGTAAAAATAGGCTTCCTTTTGTTTTATATTGTGTGCAATAAAACTGAAGGAGTGAGGAAACTAACGGCTTAGTCAGCTCTGCACGTATTGACCATGTCTTTCCTGTGGACGAGGCCGACTAAGCTGAGAGGATGGAATAGGTGCTAGGCAAGCCTATTCCATATTAATTCGTCCCGGGCTCGAGAGCGTCCCGTTTGTGGAGGTAAAAGTTGCCTCCTGCCGCTGTATAAATCATCTACCTACTATAGATGGTAAAACTGTGTATTGTGCAATAAAATCTGATTTACTTAACATATTCTATTATTAGTGACCCCCTCCAAAATTTCAAGCTGCGACCGCGCCTGCTTTCGGAGGCGCCTGAGAGAGACGGGTGCCAGGCCAGTGTGCAGTACAGCACAGACGATGCGTATAAATTAAGTAGTTTAAAATTTTTGTGTATTTATTTTCTGTTTCTATGGGCTGTAGGTTAAGTTAACTAAGATCTGTAACATTCCTAATGTTTCCTGAAATAAAGTTATTTTATTGATTGAGCGAGCGAAGCGAGCTTTAATCTTAGTGTCGACTTGAGGGATTTGTCAACAACTCTACGTAGGTACTGGCCAATAATTAAACCGCACGTACTTTCGAATCCCCTGAGAGAATGGCGGGATGAGAACGGCTGTATTAGTTGCATATTTGGACAAATCTGTATTCATACAAAGCACGAAGTTTTCCGAGGCGCATGATGTTTGTGGTAACTACTGTACATTTAAAAATTAAAATTAAAACCATTTGGGAGTGTTCAAACAAAGCCCTTTCAGATAGCATTTTACCTACTCGACACATTGTAAAACTTTATTTGAATATGCTCAATAGCGCAGGCATTCTATTATTTAATGAATTCTATTCAACTAGGAATCCAATAAACATTGAGTCAATTTCAAACAAATAGTCTGCCAATGCTTGAATTGCTGAATCAATGTTGAAGCGGAAGTCCTAGGTTGATTTCACTCCGTTTTCATTTGAATACCAAGTTAGTCAAAAGTTTACTCAGTCCATTTAATTAGGTTAGAGGAATATTCCTGGATATTCCTTGTAATTCCATCTTGTGATTTTGAATCAGGAGTGGCTGCAAGTTTTATTATACTTGTGGCTCTGCCCACTCCGTTAGGGATACTGGCGTGATAATAATGTATAAGTTTGTAATTCCTAGTGGGTAAGGTAACTTATTATAAGTAAGTAAGTACCTAAGTTAGTAACACCCAATAGTCACATACATCCCCACACTAGGATTACCTGTGTCGTGGGTATCGGAAACTACGAGTACCATGGTATCACAACACCCAGACCCGGAAGAAATGTTTACAGAACATGCAAACATTTCTTCCGCGGCGGGAATCGAATCCTCGCCTCTTGCGTCTCTGCCGAGCAATCGCCCGCCACGCCACCGAGGCCGTCAATACGGTCGTCCTGCAGCGAAATGGACGAAAGATTATAGGTACTCAAATCTGTGGGCCGAGGACTATGGAGGGCACAGAGGGAGGCCTTTGCCCACCAGTGGAGGTAGAGTCGGGCTGTTTATGAGATCTCTATTAAGTAGTGAGCACTGGTGGTCTAGTTGGTAGTGACCCTGCCTTCCGATCCTAAGGTCGTGGATTCAAATCCGGTCGTGTACCAATGGATATTGCTGTGCGAAAAATTTATGTGCGCTATACCAGTACACTCAAACGGTGAAGGAAAACAACGTGAGGAAACCCGCGGCTTAGTCAGCTCCGCACGTATTGACCATGTCTTTCCTGTGGACAAGGCCGACTAATCTGAGAGGACGGAATACGTGCTGGGCAAGCATATTCCATCTTAATTCGTCCCGGGCACCACAGCGTCCCATTAGTGAAGATAAAAGTTGCCTCCTGACGCTGTATAAATCATCTACTATAGATGGTAAAAGGCCTTAGTTTTTTTTTATTAAGTAGTGCTGTAGTGTCAATAGTTATTAGGAACAATTGTGGTGAAAGGATTTAAAGTGCGCCACAAAGGCTCCTTTCATGCACTTGGACACATGTTTTCGAACTTTCTACGGTTCTACGATTGTCCACCCTATCAAAAGCTTTTTGGAAGTCCAGGTAGATGACATCTACCTGGCTTCCACGATCCATCTCCAATGAGAAGTAACAATGGTGGACCTGCCACCATTGTCACTTGGTTAGTAGCTACTGAGCGCCGCGGCATGAAAGCGTGTTGTGCATTCGTGATATAAAGGCAGCACTGAGGAAGCAGGCACTTGTGAAGAGCCGTTTCGAAAACCTTGACTAAAGCGGACAATATTGCCATTGGGCGAAAATTATCTACCTCAGATCAAATAGAAAGAATATTTAATTCTTTTTATTTGGTCTAGTTTTCTACCTAGACTTTTACCCTAGATTTTTCCATACAGATGCATAATGGCCGGTAGCAATAGTAAGATTAAATAGGACTGAATACATGCATAGGTATTAGGGCGTGTAAAAACCGGGTTGTTTCAAAAAACCGGTTTTTCGGTTTTTATTTTTCAATAACCGGTTAAAAACCGGTTAACCGGTTATTTTTTTAATTTTTTTATATAGATGTTTTAGGACAAAATAAAACCATAAATTTTAATAAAAATGAACTTATTAACTTGTTAAAGTTTATAAGTAATAAATAAAATTCAACTACATGATGAATCAGTCCTAATACACTCATGGACATAATTAGAGGAACGAAACAAAATCGAGATAAATCGAAAATTAAACATTTTTTTGTACATATTTTTTTTTGTAGTAAAATTATATTAAGCGCTTTGATAATTTTAGCCTTTCGAATGAAAATAAAACTGATATCAGCAAAAAACACAAGACTAATCAACAGAAATCTCAAAAATTATGTTTTAAACAATTAACTCTTCAATCATCACATTGAAAATGTGATTGTGATATGACATTAGGATTTTTGTCGAGTGTTTGGGCTCATTCAGTATTTGGTGTTACCCCCTCTAGCTGTTAAAACTGCCTGCAATCTTCCCGGCATGCTTCTGATTAAGTTATCGATAAAATCTTGTTGTATTCGATTCCACTCTTCTTCCAAATCCTTTTGAGATTTCCTATATTAGTTGGTGCTGGATCCCGCTGTTTTATTTGTTTTCTGAGCTTATCCTTAACATGTTCGATGGGGTTTAAGTCTGGCGATCGTGCTGGCCACGGCAAAACGTTAATTTCGACCTTTCGAAGATACCCCCAAACTATCGCTGTAGTGTGGGACCGCGCATTGTCCTGCATTAATTGAAAATTATCTCCGATGAATGGGGCAAAGGGCATGATAATCGGTTCTAAGATGTCATTTACGTACCGACCGAGTCGCAGTCAGAGATCCATTGTCTACGATATGCAACTCCGTACGTGCCCCTATGCAAATGCCGCCCCATAACATGGCTGACCCTCCACCATAACTCTCTTCCGACAATGTTACACTGAGCTTATCTTTCTCCGGGTCGTCTCCAAACTTTAACCCTTCTATCATCTGGCTTAGGACAAAATCTAGACTCATCAGTAAACAATATTTTCCCCCAGTTATCATCATTCCAGTTTTAGTATGAGCGAGCAAAGTAAGCCCGAGCTACTTGATGGTCTATGGTAAGTAAGGGTCCTTTAGCTGGCAAGTACGTCTTTATTCCAGCTTTATTCTTTAACTCCTGTCGAACGTCCTGGAGCGTAGATCTGACCTCAGAAGAAGTCAAAGTGCGATTTCTTAGAACACTGTTCACCATAAACCGATCGTCTCTTGCTGAAGTGACTTTTGCGACCTTGCCCTGCACGTCTAGTATACTCTCCAGTCTGCCGATAACGTCTAACAATTCGAAAGAAGATGGATTTGGAAACACGCAATATCTGAGCCACTCCTTTCTAACTGTGATCATTTTAAATAAAGAAACAGCTTTGGAAACCTGAGCTACGCTAAGATCTGGCATTATCACTTCAGGTATTCATTGATGTGTAAGAAACACTACTATTGCGATACATTTTTGTGGAAAAATATGGAAAAAAGACAGAATTTTATGAAATTAATACGCATACGGCAACAAAATTATTCCAATAGACTAGTGAAAATAATAAATAAACTAGAACAACAATTGAAACTCTGAAACAAAAGACTATTGAAGTAATTCTTTTTTCAAATTAAATATTAAGATATTATGGCCAGTTTGTACGAAGAACTTTTTGTACATTATTTCAGTCTTTTTTTCGATTAATGAAGCGTTTCTCTAAATAAGTCCATGAGTGTAATTCTGAACTGATCACAGAACAGTACTATCGCGTCTGACAAACAATTTGCCAGTTCGACCGCTGACCGCAGCGATGGAGGCGCCCAGTGCGCTCATGCAACGCCCCGCTTCCTTTGCTATCTTACTCTGCTTAGCTAATAATAATAGCGTATTTTCACTACGATATTCACTAACGACATTTTATGCGGTCCAAAAATAAAGTTTTCTGAGAAGTTTTTGTTTGTATTTTTGCAATTTTAACGCATTATGTTGTAATTTAATTAGGTAGATTGTTATGGTCGTTCAAAATTAAGTCTGCAAGGCGTCGTTTTAAACGAATTTGTCATTTATTACTCATTTGAAAAAAAAACCGAAAAACTGGTTATTTTGGCCCAAAAAACCGGTTAAAAATCGCCCTAAAATCGGCCGGTTAACCGGTTTTTCGGTTAATCGGTTAATCGGTTTACATGCCCTAATAGGTATACATATTTCTATGCTGGACCGGAAGTAAAGAAAAAACAAAGAATGCGTCCAGCTGGCTTCTCTCTCCGAGCATGTCGTAAAAGTCGACTAAGGGATAGCATCCTCTCCAAAATGATGGAACACCTATATGGGCGATGGGCTGATCACCATCACCATATCCATCTTAGGACTTTAAATCGGAAGTGGCTGCAAGTTTTCTTATATTAACTTGTGGCTCTGCCCACCCCATTAAGGATATGGGTGTGATAGTATGTATGTATGTAAATACATGGGTAGGTAACCGGTGCGACTATTTCGTCGATACACCGCTTCACTTCTTTCAATCTCTTGCCGTACGCACGTCGGCTTCTGGGAACACTCGTCAATACACGTGCCAGCAGTGGGCGGGGGGCGCGGGCGCGGAGGGGGCGGCGAGGTCGAGGGCAGGCCTTGGACATCGCAGCCTTGGACGAATAAACGTGTAAGCTTGTCCGGTAAAAATACCTACGGAGCTGAAGTGCTCAGCAAATGCCGCCACCGCACCGCTCAACGAGTGCACCACATCCCCGAGTCACCTTCAATTCGCGCCCTACCGTATTGCGAAGACTGTTCACATACTGCCAGAATTCTTTTGGATTTTTACATAAATTATTCGATATCATTTTTGTACAATTTGCATGCGCTATTTTAACATTTTTCTTAATTCTACTTCCCATTTATAAATACGAAATAGCTTCGATATTCCTCATCACCGGTACTTTTCCATTTTCGGTGGGCCTCCGCCTTACAGCGAATGTCATTTATGCCTACTCTTTGTTTAGTAGGCTAGGTAAATTCGAATTTTATTGGGAACACCTTCGATCAAATAAACAGCTTTGATAGAAGGGAAACACAATGGTCAAAATTATATGCTAATAGCTGTTGCTAGTAAGCTATAGCTAGTACATCTATAAATGTATTTATTTGGCCCCAATCGGCATTTTTTATTAAGTAACTAGCTACCGCCCGCGGCTTCGCGCGCTTGGTACCCGGATAAAAAATAGCCTATATGTTAAGCCAGAACATGTACTATGTATATTCCAAGTATCATTCAAATCCGTTCAGCCGTTTAGGCGTGATTGAGGCACAAACATCCAAACTCACAAACTTTCGCATTTATATCTATTATATTATTATATGTAAGATATAAGTTATGGAAATTACCCTCTGGAAAATTCCAATGAAAGGAGGAAAAATGTTAGAGAGTTCCCGCCCACATAACTTATTTGCTTTGTGAAGCTGTTCCTCGAATAGTAGAGGTATTTTAATATTTTGTAATTCCGTGAATAACTAAGTACTATACAGAATAGACATTCACGGAATTACGAAAAATGAAATACCTACCTTACATACGAAAGGTACGAAAAAAAATGAGCAAGTATTATTAGCACCCAGAGATCTTAAATATGACATAATACTAAAACTAAGATAATGGCAGTTCAGTTTATCACTTTGTTCTCCGGGGACGGCGATATTATAATTGCGAAAGTAACTGTCTGTCTATCTCTTAACTTTCACGCCTAAACTCCTACACAGATTTTGATGATTTTTTTCAAGCATATCGATAGCATCCCGGCGGAGGATACTCATAGAGGGGGTATGTACCTATGTATGTTCGTATGAGCTAGTGGCCAACTCTAGTGACGGAGTTTTAGGCCGCCTAAAGGTCTCCGTCATGGCTTAACGACTTAAAAGCCTGGACCGACTGTTTAACGTGCCCTCCGAAGCACGGAAGCGCTCAGCTCGTAATGCCACTTGCGGTCACCCATCCCGATTTGTGACCGTGCATATCGTTGCTTAACTTTAACGATCAATCAAGAACGCCTAAGCAAGCTACGCCACGAGCGCTTCAGTATAGAGGGGGTGATATAAGAGAACCCAGATAACGAATATTAAACATGCCTAGTCGGGTGCGGTCAGTATTTTGGACCGCAATTTTTGCACTCGTGAATTCGTATGCCTAGGTCCTTACGGCTGACAAACATCGATGTAGTACTCTTATGTTACTTAATAAAATGTGTTAATACTTCTCTGCTGGACTGGAAGTAAAGAAAAAACACAGAATGCGTCCAGCTGCTTCTCTTTCCGAGCATGTCGTAAAAGTCGACTAAGGGATAGACCTCTCCAAAATGATGGACCATCTATATGGGCGATGGGCTGATCACCTGTCACCATTGTTCACCATATCCATCTTGGAACTTCAAATCAGAAGTGGGTGCAAGTTTTCTTATGTTTAGTTTTTTCAGAGAAAATTAAATTAAAAAATTTGTTTGATAACCTCATAGTGAAAATACTTAGGTACGAAAAAAAACTTGAAGAATCCATGTTTCACGTATCGTTCTTTCGAACCAGTAGGTTTAGTTTACTTCAATACAAATCAAATACAAATCAATTTATTGACATTGGCACAATCTTACTTATATTATAAATGCGAAAGTTTGTGAGTTTGGATCTTTGTGCCTCAATCACGCTTAAACGACTGAACGGATTTAAATGAAACTTGGAATATACGTAGTACATGTACTGGATTAACATATAGGCTATTTTTTATCCGGATACCACGCGAGCGAAGCCGCGGGCGGCAGCTAGTATAATATACAAGACACAACAAAATATAAAAATGTGCGGTGAAAGGTTTTAAGGTGCGCCTCAAAGGCTCCTTTCGTGCACTTAACACATGTTTTAGAACTAATTAGGTTCTACGACATGCCTCAGGTCAGGGTGATCTAGTGGTTGGTAGCAGCCCCCGCCTTCTGATCCTAAGTTCATGGATTTAATTCCGGCTGTGCACCAATGGATTTTTTGTTCGAATATAGGTATATGTGCGCCATACCTGTAGGTACTCTCACGGCGAAGGAAAACTTCGTGAGAAAACCGGCATTTCGTGGAACCCTCAGACCAAATAAAAAGAATTTGTTTTTATATCGTCTGAGGTGGAACCTGATAAGTTCGAAGATATGTGTGAAGTGCACCAAAGTAGCCTTCGAGACCCATTTTAAAGCCTTTCACCACACTTGTTCGAAATAACTATTGACACTACAGCACTACCTACCTACTAGATAGAGATCGTCATCCACAACCCGACTTTACCCCCACCGCTGGCCCCCACTGCGGCCTCCCTCTGTGCCTTCCACAGTTCTCGGCCTACAGTTTTGAATATATCTTCTGCCCATTTTGCTGGACCTATACCTAGGTATTTTTATAGATTACCCACTAGGAATTACATTTCCAGGAAATGCCAAGAATATTCTTCATACCTAATCAAATAGACTAAGCTTTTGTCTGTTTGGTACTTCCTTATTCAAGACAGGGCTAGTACATAGATGCATAGATATAATAAATCCATAAAAGTAGGTAAGTACCTATATTTACTAATTAGCAATTTTACTACCTACCTACTTTTATAAGAGGATACATAAATCATCTAATGTTTCGTGTAGGTCAACATGTGTTTATTCGTCCAAGAGGTCAACTGATTGTCAGTCTCATTCCCGGGGGCTGAGCAGGTGCTCAATCCAGGTGGATCGCAGGTATTTTATAAGACAAAAGGTGTCTTCGTATGCAGGGCAAGCCAAGCGCTGAAAATGCCGATTTGTATCTTTTGCATGTTTTTCTTTTGTGGGAACGTGCTGCCACCTATTAGCCACGTTTCGAAATATAATAGTGTACCTACAACGTAAAACAGCCTAACTTAGATGGCAGAGCCTTCTTTCTTCATATTCACTATTTTTTTGTGTACGATTTAAATTCAACTGATTTGTACAAAAGTAATAATTATAAGTAGGTAATCATAGAAGAGACGTGTTTCATTTAGCTTTTTTGTTGCTTGATTTTAATTGTGAACGCGCTGCCATCTATGATAGGTGGCTTACAAGAAACATTTTTATGCGATGGCCGATGGTTTGGTAGTACTTAAAATCAGAAAAACCTAAGGTAGGATGCCTTTGTGTGCGAATTCACTTGACCTGACTAGAGGGCAGAAGAGAGCTCGCATCACTCAGCCATTCAATACCGTAATGCAAGGTCGACTGTGAATATCGGTGACCAATCATAATTCGAGGAGAAACTTCCTTAAATTTTTTTCCCAGATAGTCCTTGCCATCTATGAGTTTGGGTACTCTAAGTTCGGCCATAGTTTTACATTTTTGCCGATAGATAGAGCTAGTTGATAACGGTACAAACCACAATACAAACTAAATAATAATAAATACGTATTTAATTATCATTATTTCAATATGGTTTACATTAGAAATAAATTAAAAATTATAATAGCAAAATAAATGTTACCTTTTTTCACGTCAAGTAATATAATAAGTGAAACGAAACGTAAATGACGCTAGAAACAGACAAGTAGCTTTTGAAGACCATGCTATTCTTGTATAATGGTATTGGTAGCCATCTTGTTAGCTCAGTAGCTGGTAATAATTAACAATGATAGTATTGTATCGATACGGTAGTTATTGGCTTGGCAACCGTTTTCAGTTACGTTTTGCTATAGCGGACACATCTTATTTCAAAACAATCAAGTGTGGTTTTGCGGAAAGATATTTGTTCCATAGTTCGACTCGACACAACACCAACCAAAACGAAAGCTTGACGCGCGCAATGGGCAGCTCGCTCGAGTAAGAAGTTTTCTGCCATGAAGCTTTGCGAGACCGATTCGTCCTTGACATGCTGCAGGGACGCGAAAGGGACAAGCTGTTCACCAAGAAGTTAAGTGAGGTGTCACTTAGCAAGGCGATCTCTGCAGCAGAAGCGCTCCGCTGTACGCGCTTGGGAGCGGCCCGCGGTTTTGGCGCGCCGCTGGCGGCGGCGGCTTCGGCCTCGGCGCCGGTCTACAAGGTGGAGACTACAAGTGGCGGCGGCGGCAGTGACTCCAAAGGAGCCCCAGCGAGTGATCCCAGCTCGGCGTGTGGTTATAGTGTGGACATGAGTTATCTACTTGAAGTTTGTAAAATACAAGTGTACCAAATGCGGTGTGAAAGGACACTTGCTAAGAATGTGCCCAAAAAAGAGTTCCTTCTGTAAAACACAACTTCATCGATGATGATGAGTCAGTTCAAATAATATCTAACATCTGCTCAGTCAATGGGGAGTTGGATTTTGAATTAGACTCTGGATCACATGACGAAGAAAGATCCGATCCTATCAAGTGTATCATCATCATTTTCCTGCCCTCATTCCACTAGGTGGGGTCGGCATAATATGTTTTCCTATTCCATCTTCTATCACTCGTCATTCACTCCTTTCATATGCATGTCCTCGTTCACACAATCCTATTTTTAGTTTATTTACTTAATTGCTCCAAATAAATAAATAAACAAATAAATAAATAATAATCAATAACCTAACGTGTTTTTGAGTTACACTACCACCTAACGGCGGTCATGGTGACCGCTTATTATTTTCTATTTTTTATATGAAAAAAACAAGAATAATGTCATGAAATCAAAGACAGATTGTAACCTTTATTATTTCTTTTATTTTAATGACATTATTAAATTTTGAAAAAGAACACTTATACATATTAATAATCAATGCTTCTATAATATAGATATATTATATAATATAGTTATATTATAACTTAAATATTTGAGTACAAAATCTAGGTATTATAAAAAGTCTGAGATCTGACAAGTAACTATAAGTGAAACCTTATAAAATCTTATTTTTTGTCACTTTAATATATAACTATTAATGGCTCAATCAAATCACTTTTTTATAAAATTACAATGGGTAAACAGATTCAATTTTTGACGGCAGTTTATGCACATCTTTTGCGAACATTTAACGCAAATGGGGTTTTTATATTGAAAACACATGTGATATGCTTTCTATTTTTTTAGCATCACAGGTTGAAAAAGTCTTTCCGATTTCAAACTTTTCGATTTTGGCAGTTGAGGACTTGCTAGGCTCTTCCTCTATCTTCAGTATGCGGCGAATAGTGCCTTGAAGTTCTCAACGTAAACTGGGCTTGTTGTTGGCAGTTCTGGCTCATTTCTTTCATTTTCCATCACTGAATCAGAAATTTGTTCGAACCATCCTAAGATGTTTCGGCTTAGTCGTTCATCGATAAGTAGATCGTCGATGAAAGCGTTGACAAAATCGAGTCCTCCTAGTACTTCGTGAATGAAGCGTTGGAATGTCTGTCCGGCGTTCTTGAGTCCTGGGCACATACGTTGAAACTCAAATAGGCCCATAGGAGTGATAATTGCTGTCTTCTCTACGTCTTCTTCACGAACTTTCAGTTGTTGGTAGGCTCGGTTGAGATCGATGGTAGGTACCTACCGTACTGAAGATAGTTTGTTTAACAGTTGGTAGGTGAAATCCTTGATTCTGGGTATGGGATATCGGTCGGGTGTAGTGACGGCGTTGAGTCTTCTGTAGTCACCGCAGACGCGTATATCACCATTCTTTTTTGGTACGATGTGAAGAGGCGAAGACCATGGGCTTTTGCTTGGGCGGCATAAACCTTGATCCATCATGTTTTGGAATTCTTTTCGTACTTGTTCGTAGCGGTGAGGTGCGACTGGTCGTGCTTTGCAGTGTAGCGGCGCCGGCGGTCCTGGAAGTGGAGTTAGGTTTATTGAAGTTAGTCTTGTATCTCTTCAATCCCATGCATTTAAAGAAACATTGAATCCACTCGAGGTTATTGGAACACAGTTATGGGCGTGGATGGACCCATCAACGACAGTCGGTGAATCGAGGACACGCAGTTCAGGCAGAACAGAGGTAGGTCCAACTATCGCAATAACTACGGTGGAAATCAGTGGGTACGCAAACCTCAAAATATGCGTGTCATTACAGAGAATAACCTAGAAACCACGAAAGAGTCAGAAATTATTCCAAATCAGTTTTTTCGTGAATAAAGTCAATCATAATCTTTTTTCATGTGAAAATAACATGACGGTTAACATTCGGTGTAAATGGTATTGCTCAACAGTTTTTAATTGATTCAGGTGCATCAATATCAGCAATAAAGTACAAAGTACTATTGCAACATAACATTCCATTTCATACTGACAAATCTTATAAGAATCTTTGTCCTGCCTGACTAACTGACTGACAGACAACGCACAGCCTAAACCGCTGGACGTAGAGACTTGACAGTGTAGGTAAACCTTGGTGCGTAGGGGTGTACTAAGGGGTTTTTCAAAATTCAACCTCTAAAGGGATGAAAATCTGGAATCAATTTTTGATCTAAAACTGCACATAACCTATATCAAATTAAAGAGCCGATTTTTCTCATTTAGTTGATGTCATAATTTTCTGTAAATTCTGTATTTTTGGCATGTTTTTCATGAAAAATAGAATACTTTTGGTGATACCACAGATTAGTAATAAAAGTTACAAAACATATGGAAAAGGAACTGTCAATGTCAAATTACCTGTGAAAGGAAAGGAAGCATAAATTATTACTGGTCTAATAAGTTTCCAATCTCAAATAAACGGTTCAGGTGGAAAAATGCAAACTCTGGGTTACACTTATTTGCAATTAACTTCAAATGATGCAACGTTTACGCATAAATTCCACGTATTCAAGTCATTACCGTGTCATGCGAATGGTACCTATAATTGGTGATGATTTATTACGGCAACATAAAGCATTATTAGATTACAGTAGCAACACTTTATCAGTGTGCTCATTAGATAGAAATAGTACTCGTATTACTTTACCATTGAATATGTAGGTACAGCAAATAATTATTGTAAAAAATGCCATACTTGTAGAATGCATTTGGTAAGCACAGTGCTTCCGAGTAATGAATAATTTATATTAGAAACAGACTATACAAGAAGATCACTTAATTATCCATCGGAGGCATTGTGCGAGTTTATAGATGATGTTTACATGATCATTCAAACACAACTGAACGAGGAACCACAGCAGAAACGTTTGAAGGATATAATTTAGCAAATTGTAAACATATTTTGCAATTTATCCCAGTTCTCATGTGGCACTCATAAAATAAATGTACAACATAATGGATACTATAACAAATCTTACTTAGGTACGAGTATATTATAAATGCGAAAGTTTGTGAGTTTGGATGTTTGGATGTTTGTGTCTCAATCACGCCTAAACGGCTGAACGGATTTGAATGAAACTTGGTATATACTATACATAGCACACATCGAGCATTTAACTGAAGTACTTTAGTTAAATGCAAGTAATAGTACCTACTTTAGTTAAATGAAGAACTTTAGTTTGCCATCTATAGTAGGTAGGTACATTATAGTGTACTAGCTATACCCGCGGCTTCGCTCGCATGGTACCAAGATAAAAAATAGCCTATAATGTTATTCCAGCACGCATACAATGTATATTCCAAGTTTCGACGTGATTGAAGCTCAAACATACATCGTCACATCCACACATCTTCTTTCGTATTTATAATACTAGCGGCCGCCCGCGGCTTCGCTCACGCGGTACCCAGATAAAAAGTACCCTATGTCCCATTCCAGCACACGTAGGTACCTACTATCCTCATTATTCATTATAATATAGTGTACGCTAAACAATGGCTAAAGTATTGCCATCTCTTACCATTTCATAATGACAAACAGCGACAGGGCTAACTTTAAGCAATGGTTAACTTTTGCGAACGAATATGAATAATAGGGTATGTAAGTATATTCCGTAGTTTTTGCGTGAAAGAGTAACAAATATACCTAAATCTAAAAATTAAGAAATTTTGGTGAATTTAGTAAAAATTTTGAGAGTTAAGGTAAACTTTTCAAAACGCAACGATAGCGCGACAAAATTTGATCAGAATTAGCAGCGACATCTAGTTTTCAGACGTAGAATTACGTCAGAACTCCATGAATAATCAAGATTGGAAACTTATTAGACCAGAAATAATTTATGCTTCCTTTCACAGGTAATTTGACATTGACAGTTCCTTTTACATATGTTTTGTATCATCTATTACTAATCTTTGGTACCTATCATGTATTTATTGTTCTGAGGTATCATCGCTGTCATAATATGTCAAAATAAAAGTATTCTATTTTTCATGAAAAACATGCCAAAAATAAAGAATTTACAGGTAATTATGACATCAACTAAATGAGAAAAATCGGCTCTTTAATTTGATATAGGTTATGTGCAGTTTTAGACCAAAAATTGATTCCAGGTTTTCATCCCTTTTCACCCCTTTAGAGGTTGAATTTTGAAAAATGCCTTCTTAGTACACCCCTACGTACCAAGGTTTACCTACACTGAAAATTTCAAGTCTCTACGTCCAGCGGTTTAGGCTGTGCGTTGTCTGTCAGTCAGTCAGTCAGTCAGTCAGTCAGTCAGTCAGGACAAAGATTCTTATAATATAAGAAGATTAGTAGGATTATCTATGGAGTTGACTTTCTTCTCCGTTAGGATTAATCACATTCAAAGCGACCCCGAGTAAGGGAGTGCATTTGACCCGAAAAATTATTTTTTGTCTTGACTTTGACCTTGAATATGACCTCGTGTACATGTACGATGGTTTGGAACCCTTCGAGTGCGAATTCGACACGCACTTTACCGGTTTTTAAGTACCTACCCTATGACACATTAGTCGAACTTTCAAGCAGGTAAAAAGGCGTTTTATCATCTATAGTAGATGATTATACAGCGTCAGGCCACTTTTAGCTTCACAAACGGGACGCTGTTGTAGACGCCGAATTAAGATGGGAGTAGGCTTGCTCAGCACCTATTCCATCCTCAGCTTAATCGGCCTTGTCCACAGGAAAGAGCTAAGGCGCGGATTTCCTCACGATGTTTTACTTCACCGTTACAGTAGAAAAACATGTACCTACCTACATAATGATAAAAAGTAGAATGAGGATGAGGAGAATAATAAAACCCAGTAATCATTTTCGGAAATTTATTAGAGGTAAGTACTACTAGTAGGTACATTAATTTGGTAATATAGACAGTATGATAAATGCGTTGATCGAAATAACATAATATTAACTTAAGAGCTTATTTTCCTCAGAAAAATCAACTTAACCTAACACAATCAGTCACAGTATAATGATAATAACATTTCGTCGGGCTTTCACTGCAGAACTTGAAGAATAATACATAATTTTAATTAGAGGAATTTAAGTAAAAACTCATAACTGCCAAATAGATGCATAATATTCTCCATTTTGAACATGATTTTTAATACATGGGTGGATAATAAACCACAAGAGATGTGTAGAGCAATAAAAACCCGACAAAAATGAAGTGTTAGTATAATCGACTGAGATCAACTTCGTTTAATGTTTAAAAAACGAATTAAATTATATTTAAGATTAAATAGCCAAAATCACGTGTTAATCAGAATATCCATGTAGCAATACGACAAAATCAGAACTTAAACCTATCCGGGTCATATAGCCTATACTATAGCTGTAGTAAGGGTAAATACTAATAGGTACCCATTTATTTACCTGCCACTTTAAAAACAAGCTTTAAAAAATACGTGAAATTACATTTAAATAATATTAAGGATTCACTGAAACTACCTGTCGTTTTTAATAGAAACCCAGATTATTAAAATAAATGTCTGGTTTTAAAAATAAAAAAAATTTGAAGGAACTTTTAAAAGGCACAACTCTTCTTCCTGAAACGACAGTTAAATAAATTACACAAAATTCAAACATTAATTAAAATACTTTTGGGAATCATTGTAAAAACCGTTTTTCAATGTAATTTCATATAGTATTTTCCTTATCTTGTTTTTAGAGCATGGTACCTAATAAGTACCTATAGGATGTATGACAACATGTCACGCATGTACTAGCGGTCGTTTGAGCATGGACTACATTAAATAGGATTACAATAGACATTTATTTTACATTTACGAAGTGCAAACATCATATTTAGACATCTACACAATCAATAGGTAATCAGTTTATGAGAATAATTTAGGAATAGGTATATATATATTTTCATTTATTTAAGTACATATTTAAGCATTTCCAATTTTGTTCAAACGTGATAAATTTCTCGAAACAACACTAATAAAACACAACAATAATTTGATAGAACTCATGTTAAATGATGGTCACGGGAATTGCTCATTATTCTGAAAAAATATGATATACACAAGTACTTGTACTTTTTCAGACAGCATCAAAGGTTCAATTTACATTGCCGCGGAATGGAATGGAACTTTGGAATTTAAATTGTACATAGATACCTTAATGGACTTTACGTCAATTGCATTAATGTACAGAATAGAATAGGAGCCAATAAAGAGGTCGCGCGTCTTTCATGGAATTCTCGAAGATTCGCGTAGCTTTCACGAGACAAAATTGACGCTTCCGTTCCGCGGCAATTGTAAATTGAGCCAGTCTCCACGAATGGTTGACTGCAAGACAAAAGTAATGAAAGTTATAATACTTGGTATCCCCGCTTCATTTCTAACAGTTACTTAAGAGTTCTTGGAAATGCGAATAAAACTTTGTAATAATTAAGCCAGTACTTCTTTTATACCTACGCAATGTACCTATATTTTTTATTTGTTTTCGATCGCAGTTTGAAATACAGATTTTGGATAATGTATAGCTATAAAGATATATTTTATTTATTTACTAAGAAACACCAACAATACACACAGTTCACACTGATATAGACACTTACACATAAAAATAGTACTATAGAATGTGCACCAATGCATCATCATCATCTTCCTGGCCTTAACCAACTCTATGTGGGGTCGGCACAGCATGATACACCAATTACAGGCACCTATATCGATTTGAAATGTGATCTACGTACTTCACAAAATAGAAGGTGTAGTATGACTGATGGAATGTCTATGCACGTATGCAGGTTTTACATAGTTTTATAAACGCTGATAATAGCAGTCATTATACGCTATATGCCATATTCAGGCAAACATCAACTGGCTACCGTACTTAATATTTAACATCAAACATTCAAGTTATCATTTAAATAAATACCTATTTGACACTAATTTTAATTTAACCTTTCGGCCGCCAAAATCCAATGGAAGTCAAAAGTATTCGTGACCTCAGCACCCCGTCTTTAATTATATTTAATAAAAAGTTAAATACTGTATCATATAAAAAATATCAAGTAAATAATAAGTAAGTAATAATTTTGATCTTTGGAGAAGCGTCTCTACTACGACCTCTCAACTGTCTAATATTCTACTTTATTTTTAATGAAGTTGCCTTGGCTTTGCACTGAATAACAACCAAATAAAAAATATGGACAAATTTTTGTTTCTCGCCTTAAATACCATAAATAAAACGTAACGTAACGATCCTATTATATTTATGGATAGGCCGTTTTGCTCATTCCGATACATTATCAGCTTGGTGCCGAGCGAGTCATTTTGACTTAGCGGTCAAAAGGTCAAACATTTAAGTACCTATAATGTAAATAAATCTATATAATAAAATTAATATTATGCATAACATATTATCGTAAACGGTTTTACTCGTTTTGAGAAAAGTGGTTACCTGCCTATTCGTTTATCGTTGTTGGACGACGCTAGTCATTCGTACTATTTATTGTATTACGTACATGATATTGAACCGGCAACCCTGGTATACACACTGATGCAGCAAATGCTGATAAATGGTAATAAAGACAGGGGCGGTGGTACTTCCCCGGGCGGTCCCTATGTAGATACGAAATGTTACTAAAAATGTTATCCGAGAGAATATTAGAAACTGTTATACCTGATATTGAGCTAAACATCAAACATTAATATAAGTAGGTACATAGTAATTTAACGATAATTATGAAGAATATAATACACGTAAACTCCCTATAATCCCTAACGGGGTGGGCAGAGCCACAAGTAGTCATAAGAAAACTTGCAGCCACTCGTGATTCAAAGCCACTTTTGTTTATATTATACAAAATGTGGTGATATGGAACTATAGTAACAATAAACGGTTACAAAGATTGTTAAGATTGTTACGCAAGGCTAACGTACGCAAACCGCGGCGCTATCGCGATAGCTCGACTGGTACATGCAGCCAGACCTCAATCGAACGCTTTATAGAAATTACCTAGTTTTAAAGTTTTTACATTCTCTGTTCCTACTTCGAACAGGCTTCACCTAGAATAATTAAATTGTAATTTACACTTTCTAATTTAGTTTAGATTCAAATCAAATTACATTTTTAAAAGCTACAATGATCAGCGGACTTTCGTATTCAGATCAATACTCATTTTGTGTGAGGAGCAAACATCATTCAGCATAAAACTTTATCAAAAATATCAAAGCAAAAAAAAATTAAATTATACTGATGTGTAGCTTCAACACAGTGCGTTGGCTCCAATTCACCTAAGGGTTCTGTATAAGAGACTAAGAGGAGATAATCGATTTCGTTTGATGAGGACAAAAATTCTGAAGGGGATTAATCGGGCGAGCAATCAAATGTCCTCTAGGAAGGAACGTTCATAGTGGGAATACTGTTCTACCGATAATGTTGTCTTACTTATCATCGATCCGAGCTACTGTATTTATCCGCATCATCAAACAACTTTTTACACGTCCAACAGTATTTCCCAGCATAAAGAACATCTCCATACAATCATAACTGCAGGAGTAACGTAATACGTTTTGTCATCGTAAAGTTGTGAGATAAAATTATCTCTTCAGTAAAATCCATGTAGCACTGTGGCTTTGTGTCAATTCTCGTTTCTGTCCTTTGGTTGACTGATAAGCAGCATTATGCATCAGCAATATGGCGGTATGCAAAGTGACGTCACTTCTAACTCGCGATTATACTATTTCTAATCGCTTAACTACACGCGTTGTAAAATAATTTTAATGCCATCATGTAAAATCGCTACTTATCTCCAACCTAATATATAATTCTAGGCTCCCACATTTCGATATTAAATTGATCTACCGTAAACTAATCTATATTTTAAGTAATTTTATATCAATCTATATTTATAAACATAAATGAGTTATCCAATGTCGTATTGATACGATTATTAATGATATTTACAAAATGATGTTTTCCGAAAAGATATCTATCTACAAATCCGACTCAATTTCCTTTTCAATTCCAACACGTACCTTACTTTTCGCTAGTCCAATGTTCTTTCTATGCCATACACAATTTTACTATCCCTTAAGCTTTCCGTAATGCTAGGAAAATAATTTTAAACATCAATTATTCCAAGAGGGTATTTGACTTATAATAACGTGAATATCGACATATACTTTTTTTTGTTTACTTTTTTTTTATATTTCTAGACAATCAACATCAATAATGCACAAAATCAAGCTGATAAATTTTAAATGATTACATATGTCCGAATCTTAGTATCTACTGAAACGCAACTATGTATTGACATGAAGTCAGCAACACAATCGCTCATGATGTCAAGCAATCGAAAGTAAAGCTAGAAAACTGCTTTTAGGTCCAGTATCCACTTAAGACACTGGCCTTGCTGACTTTCAGTCCTCTACAATAACTATGACATTAATTTTAAAACCACTGTAATTTAGACATGCGACACAATTACACAAAACTTAATTATTTACGCAATCCATCACATAAGTGTCTCTATCTCTGGAACTAAGCAAGCCTTTAGCCACTGGTGAACTATTCATTCTTATAACACTGGGAGCGAATCACTTTAAACCAGCACTGATGTGTCAAATACCCTAAATAATCGTCTGGTGGGAGTGCCTAGTGCAATAGAATCCCCGTGACGATCGCGTTTGTCAAATATGTGAACAGTTGAAACAGTTGACTATTGACTCTCTGCTCTCTCACAAAACAGGTTTGCATTACGTACACTGAGGCCTGATACACATTAAGCGTTTGAACGCGCGCTTTGCGCATCCGCATTCTCAGAATCATGAGTTCAGATAGCGCAGTAAAAGTGTAAGTGAATGCGCTTTTGTTTGGGACACGAGCGCGGACGCAAAAATGACGCCTATTGTATAAAGGGACTATATCAGCCAAGTATATAGTTACGAAAAACTGAGCCCACATACCCTAAGTATTACAATGCATTATGACATCTGGATTCTTGAATTTGTATGAAAACAGATGATTTAGAAACACATTTATCATGTGCAATGCTATGTACGTAGATTCAAGACAAGATGTCATAATGAATTGCATTATGCGTACGTGAGCCCTGTTTTTTCTAGCTAAAGGCAGACTTTCGATGCAAGCGACAGTGGCGCCGTTTTAGTGACGCCGCGACAGAGTTACTAGACGCGTCGAATAGCGTTCCATACATTTGCGTAGACGCTCTAAATCGGCGTCAGTGTAAAGTCTTCCCTAAAGTAAGCAATTGTGAGAGAAACAAAAAGTTGAACAGCTGACAATCGCCAACTCGAAAATTCACCCTGTGCAGGTATGGCAATGGTAGAGTTTCAACTACACGGAAAGTTCAAGTTTCATTTGAGAACGCGACCACGGGGTTTGTAAATGAGTCTAATTGTATTTGAGTATGGAATCGATGGAGAAATCGGACCTGCGCCGGCGGTTGACGGGCGCGGCGGGCGGTTGGATCGCGAAGTACGTGTGGACGGAATTGAGGCCCGCGGCCTCCGCCGGCGGGCCCATGCCGCCGTAAGGTTCCTTTCAGCTGGGCTTCTGCTGGACTTCCCGCATCAACATCTGCAAACAAAACATCAGCATGATCATCATCATCCTGCCTATATCCCACTCTATGTGGGGTCGGCACGATCCTTGGATCTTGCTGTAAGAGTTTTGGCTAAGGTGTTTTATGACCGGCCGCCTGCCTGACGTCAACCTTCTTTGGGAATACTTGCTTATTGCATCTCATCATGTTGGAGAGGATGCTATCCCTTAGTCTACTTTTACGACATCTGCATGATCCTCATCTAGATCATATATATAAAACTCTTACGTTACCTACTGACAGACAATCAACGCACAGCAGAGAACATTTGTGTTTTTTATGAAGACTCGGATTAAAAGATTGTAATGACTTTCGAAACACGTTCGGAGTCCAAGTTTCAGATGGAAATGTTTAACAATCTAAACATAATCTTTTAATCCCTGTTTGTTAACACGCAAGTATTAAAGTCATCGACATAATATATGTAGCCTTTTAAAATATTTAATTGTAACCCGATAAGATATCACAGTATATTTTCTTATGATAAAAGTACAATGTCATTTTGATTTAGTGCACGAAAGGAGCCTATAAGGCGCACTTTAAAGCCTTTCACCACACTGAGTCGAGAGAACTAGTGACACGAGAAGAAGATTTTGATTTACTATTTTTAAATTCATTATTACTCCGAAAAAAGTTGAAACCTTAAAGGCACGCATTCTCATCTGGTGAGACAGCTCGTGATCATCATTGGCTTGTTAACGACTTTTAGAATGACAATACAGATGGAATACCTAGTTTAACTAGTGACATACTAACCTGTTAGGAATTGTCTTATCAGGCTAATTTAACTAGTGACAGACTAACCTGGTAGGAATTGTCTTATCAGGCTAATTTAACTAGTGACAGACTAACCTGGTAGGAATTGTCTTATCAGGCTAATTTAACTAGTGACAGACTAACCTGGTAGGAATTGTCTTATCAGGCTAATTTAACTAGTGACAGACTAACCTGGTAGGAATTGTCTTATCAGGCTAATTTAACTAGTGACAGACTAACCTGGTAGTAATTGTCTTATCAGGCTAATTTAACTAGTGGCAGACTAACCAGGCAGACCTAATTCAACTATTGACGGACTAACCTGAAAGACCTAGTTTATTAGTGATAGAAACTGGGAGACCTTGTGAAACTAGTAACAGAACCTGGAAGACCTAGTTCAACTAGTGACAGACTAACCTGGAAAGACACTTGCTGCGCCACCTGGGTTAGCTCGGCTTAGCGTTCGTGCTCACCACTGTCACGTTAGCGTCTTTTAGAATGACACTGTAGTAGGAAGACCTAGTTTAACTAGTGGCAGGCTAACCTGGTGGGAGACTTGCTGTGCCACCTGGGCCCGCTCGGCGAGTCGTTCCGCGTGGCGCTCGCGCTCAGACGCCGCAGGCTCGGAGGGGCGGCCGGATGACTGGGGGGCGCGCGCTGGCGGCCCGTCGCGGGAACAGCGTACCCCCTCCGATGGAGGACCCGTACCTGAAACCATAACCGCCTGTAACATCTGCTAAGAAGTCGATTCGATATCGACTGCGGATCCCACGAGCATCCCACGGATCTCCATTTGCTTACGGTGCTGACTACTCTCTCTACATTAACTCTCATCACATTTATGAGGAGTTTTTTTTTCTGGAATTGTATGGGGGAAACCAAAGATACAGGAAAACTGACTTAGGAACCATTTGCTCTGTTTTTTTATGAAATTTTGCCATTTTTTTTGATCATACATACATACATAATATCACGCCTGTTTCCCATAGGGGTAGGCAGAGATCACAGATATCCATTTGCTACTATTCTTACAAACTTCTTTTGCTTCAATCACTTTCATAACATTCTTCATACTTATTCGCCCGTTTAGGGTACTCTTGACCTGGCCCTTTTCCAAAACGTCACCAAATTTTTTGATCAAGCGCAATTTATATATGAAAATGATTTATTTAGTGACTATTAACTAAAATAACTGCAGGGGGAATAACAAATAAATGTTCAACCATACAAAAATAATCATTGATGTCTGTAATGGGAGATAATTTCCATTTGCCGAGCTCAGTTTCACGTACCTTGAAACGTAAGTTGGTAAGATGAATCTGCAACTCCACCTGTATGATAAAACATTAATTAATTTTGGCGGTAGAAGGATCAATGGGATAAGGTATATGTAATCATTCGGATGTCATCAAATGAAATGCTGAAATCAAATTGAAAGAACAATGATTATTTGTTATGCATGGAAATACATAGGCACACTTACCGCCAACGCACAACTTATGTACACTAATGTACATCCTATATTAGGTCATCAATTTCTAGAAAAAGCACAACACATAAAATTTTACGAATTTTATTTTTTATATATATCATCTATTTAGGTATGCTATTCTGTTATAAAATTATCTTAACACCGATTTGAAGCTATTCACGTTTGAAATATAATTAAATAGTGAAAAATTGTTACTACAAATATCCTCACAAACTTTAAAATTTATAATCTACTAACTTTCGCCCGCGGCTTCGCTCGCGGGCGAAAGTTATCCAGAAAGTTATCCAGTTATCCAGACAAAAAGTAGCCTATATGTTAGAAACGGTCCGTGGAGAATGGCACACACAAAGAGAGGCCTATGCCCAGTAAGGGGCTACGGCAGACTGTGGATGATGATGATAACCACTCAATGGATTAGATGGATGTGTGGGGTAACAAGAATTGATAAGGTGAGGAATGAATATGTAAGAGGAAGTCTGAAGGTAGCGCCAGTGACGGATAAGTTGAGGAGTAATATGTTAGCGTGGTATGGACATGTCATGAAAAGGAAAGAATGTCATGTGACGAGAAGAGTGGTAGATATGAATGCGGAAGGATATGTGGATAGAGGTAGACCAAAGAAAAATGGGTGGACTGTGTAAAAGATGACATGGGTAATAATAATAATAAGTATTTATTTGCTCTCACAAGTAAAAAAGGAGTGAGTGTTGAGATGACTTCTAATAGAGGGAAATGGAGGAGGAATCATGTTATGCCCCTCCCACATGAAATGGAAAAAGGGCAGGGAATGGTGATTACCTGAGTTGAGAGGGATAGCGAGCCTCGCGTTGACAGCCAGCAAGTGGTCCCTTCGTTGCAGTAAGTTCGACACATGCTCCTCTAGCCGAACGTTTTCTGTCCGCAGTTGGTGCAGACAGGAAAGCAAAGATGCTACTGTAAACACATGCCACAGTAAAAACAGGGAAATGGTCGACGTGCCTGCCATTTTCCCTGCACTTACTTTTATGTTCCGTGTGATGACCTGACTGATGATACACTATTTATCAAAGAAAATGCTCGTGCCACACATGGCGCTTCAATTATTCAAGTTTCTTAGCTCGTATCTTTTGTTTTATTAAAACAAATCGAATACATTTTTACTGTGGACACTATCATGTGAAACACTCTTAAGTAGTAATTTCAAGTTCAGTGGTATTTCCATATAGTTCGTAAACGACAGTGGTGCTAAAGCTATGACACGTTGATTATATTGACATTATAAGAAGCACATCGAAAAATAATCAACAGCAGCATTTTACATATTTTTTTATATAAATACGGACATACACAGAACATAAAATTATTGCGAGAGAAGGTTGCACTCAGATTGAGTTTACATAATGTAAGTAAAGCAATGAAAGAAAAGGGAGAAATGGTGTTGTGTGGGAGATGTCCTACGAGTAGTATCAACAGCAACATTTTACATATTTTATTATAAAAATACGGACATACACAGAACATAAAACTTATTGCGAGAGAAGGTTGCACTCAGACTGAATTTACATACATATGTAAGTTAAGCAATGAAAGAAAAGGGAGGAATGGTGTTGTGTGGGAAGATGTCCTAGTCACTTTACAGGTTTTTGAAACAGCTGATATTTACTCGTGTTGTGTACTGATTGCAAGTCATATCATATATTTCAATAACCACATGGGAAAAGACTTTATGACCAGTCTTACGGATTATAGGGACATGCAGTGCAGAGATGCAAACAGAACATGCAAACATAGGCTTAGAGTGCCTAATTTAACTAAACCGAGTACCACTGTTTCAGACGGTTTGATATTATATATATATTATGAACTAATCAAGAGATATCAGGACCATAGTCAAAGGCCTAAAGGGTTTTGTAATCTTAGATTGCAAGCATCAAATTGCATTTCTCAAATATATCAACTACTGATGGAAATTTGTCTTATATAAGCCACCCCCAGAAAGGTAAAGAAACATGAGTGTTTCCAAGGTAATGTTCATGTAATACTAACTGTCGAAGTGTTGTGCCTGCTCCATCAGGAACTGCGAGCCTTGTTCCCATTGCCGCTCCAACAGCTGGTCGAGACTCTGGGCGCCAGTGCTGCGACCGCTTGACGTCCCCTGTTAGAAACAATAATTTCAAACTAGCGCTTTTTTGGAACCTAAAAATTTAGAGCCACTATATTGGATCAACTATATGCCAAACAGAGAATAATCTGATTTAATTTGGTCAAGTGTTAAGAGAAATAAGTAAGTGGGTAAGGCTAGCCACTTCTCCTTATACTCGGAACGTCGCTAAACATTTGCCTAACCCTGCTGCGAACTTCGGTGAACTTATCGAGTGGAGTGACAGGTGCAGCTATATTATTTGCCACGGACAGCGCAGTATCGCAGTATCAAGACCGGGATACCACAGGGTAATGGAAATTGGACATGAGATTACTTGCCAGTGGAAGATTCTAGCTATTGACGAGCAAATTAGTACTTAGCTAGTTCCTGCAGTCTCGCGGCGGCGCCACTGTCGGGGTTCAACTCGTAGCCGAGCATGTGCGGCAGTGAGCAGGTTGGTACTAACCGGGGCTGCTTTGTTGATGAGCGGCGGCGGGACGATGGGGTCAGGCCCGGCAGTCGCCACAGCGTGAGCGGCTAGTTCCGCGTTCAGTTGTTCTTGCAGCCTCGCGGCGGCGCCACTATCTGGGTTCAATTCGTTGCCGAGCATGTGCGGCGCGGGTACGATCATCCTGCTGTAATACCTACTCTAAATTATTTAAGGAACGGTTCTGCCGGCATTGGTGTGGTGATAATAAAATATACAAAGTAATTCATTTATATTTTTTTTAAATTAATCAATCACAATAATAAATCCGCACTAGGCTACCAGTCTGAATCACAGGAGACAGAAATAGAATTACTAATGGAGTTCGTTTGCTACTGCGTATAATAACATAAGTATAAGGCCACACACGCTAGGTAGTCAAATCAGTTAAGCATTTGCGAGCAAAACCACACACAACAGAGTTTGTTTCTGTAAATAATGAAACAAAGTTAAATTGGTTAAAAAAAGCATTGAATAGGTAGGTACTTTGTATGTACTTACTGTTGTTCAGCTTTGGCTTTCATCTGCCTCTCATTATCTGGAATAAGAAATAGCTCACTTGTAAGAATGAAAATTCACAAACATGCCGGCGTGGCGCGGTCTCGTGGTAGACCTCACCACATTTTTAACAAATAATAAGAATGTTACATTATTTTCAGTGCGTTCGTGTCGTTTTTCATTATTATTTTCTTATTATTGATTATAAGATATCTCGGAGCCACTCCTGATTCAAAGTCCAAAGATTGCTATTGTGTTGGTGAATCATGGTGACAGGTGATCAGGCCATCGCCCACATAGATGGTCCTTCATGCTGGAGAGGTTAGTATCCCTTAGTGGACTTTAACGATATGCATGGAGAGAAGCAGCTGGGCACTTTCTATATTTTTTCTTTACTTGCAGTCCAGCAGAGAAGTAATTTAAATAATTATGAATGTACTTACTAGGCGAGACTGGCGGAGACTCCTTTACTGCGTCAGGGTAAACAGCCTGCGGCGGCGGAGCCTGGTGGCGGCGCACTGTGGCGAGGCTTTGAGTCGACGTCGACGCCATCTCTGGACAATCACATGCACTTTTACAACAGTTCAGTAGTTTTTGAGATACCCCTTACAAACAATCAAACAAACTGTCCTCAGTATTCATCCTGCTGCATGACAAGTGCCTACAATCCACAATTATTATCCATTAGATGCCGCCCGCAGCTTCGCTCGCGTGGTACCCGGATAAAAAATAGCCCATATGACAGTACATGTACTATGTTATTTCACCGTTGAAACCTTCCCTGGACTACAACAAACATTTCAAAACCAAAATCAGCTAAATCGGCTAAAACGAACAGCATATGTTTTATATATATATATATAGATACAATAAATATCAATAAAACAAAATTGCTAGATTATTGTCTAATGTCCTACCAGGGGTTGTGAGATGTTACTTACGGATGGCCGAGGGCGGTGGCGGCAGGGGCTGGTTGGCCATGGAGACCGCGGCCATGGCTGCGCGCTTTTTGTTCCTCATCGCTGGAGGCATAGGAGGCATCGGCAATGAAGGCATTGTTACTCCACTGTGGTCCTTACTGGAACAGGCTACACCTGCTACACCGCTTACGCTGCAACACAACGCAATAAAGAAAAATAACACTCGACAGTCACATAGAGTTCTGACCCTATACTAGTATTAACTGTATTTCTTGATGTACTGAAGCTACCGAAAGTTTGTGGCAGTTTCCGCGACTACCCTCAACTCATCTTGAGAATCAGAAAAGTCCATGTCCACACTACGACGCACGGCACTGACCGTATCTGAATGTGGTACAGTCGGATCATGATGCGCATGCGCATACCTATTATTTATGAAAATAACTAGCTGTCACCCGCGACTTCGTACGCGTTAAATTACTTTTATAAGTACCTATGTACGTAGTACCGGTAGGCTTTTTATTGGTTTGTACCCCGTTTCGGGGGTAGTTTTGAAAATATTTTACCATAAACTTTTATTAAATGTATTTAGCTATGCTTGTTTCCAAGTTTGAAAGTTCAAGGAATACGATTTTTCATACAAACGTTTTTACACCCCCTTAGGGCTAGAAATTCCAAAAATCCTTTCATAATGTACGTCATCGTGCTAAGGTACGCTACGCACCCTCCAAATTTCAAGCCTCTAGGACCAGCGGTTTAGGCTCTGCATTGTCAAGCTAGCATTATTTATTATTCATGGTTTCAGAGAAATTCAGGTTTTTTTAAGATGACCCAGAAATTTCGAGAAAAATTTAATGACGAGAGACTACAGCACTAGCAGAAATAAAAGAATCAAGAAAGTTTTGAAGTGCCACTACTGTATGTAACTTTGAACTTAGTAGGCGAGTAATTAGAGTAATTGAAAATAGGGTAAATAACGCTTTTCAGACATAATCAATGGTTTATTTTGACTCTGTATCATTTAAAATACACTGCGATTGAGTGTTTCAACTTTCTTATAACATTCAAAACGAAAAACTATATGTTTAGATATCTATAAAATAGTCAATATATCATGAAATAAAACAAGAAAGGTAAGTATTAACAAATATTTACGCGAATTTTTGCACAACAGGAAATGATATTACAGCGAAAGCACAATTATGAGTCGAATTATATCAAGACAAACATCCTTAATAGTAGGTAATCAATATCGGCAATAGCAAAATATAACAAAGAAATCGAGCTAACAACTAATAAAACTCCATCATGCACATAGACAAGAGGATTGGTGTTCTAGTGGTATACCACGCCTTCCGATCCTAAGGTCAAGGGTTCAAATCCGGTCGTGTACCAATACATTTTTTTGTCCAAAAAAATTTACACTGGTATGTGATGTTTTCCTTCACTGTTTGAGAGTACTGACTCTATAACGGTGAAGGAAAACATCGTGAGAAAATTGGCATGTCGTAAAACATAAAATATTCGA
Organism: Scotopteryx bipunctaria; assembly: GCA_949320045.1. Lineage (NCBI taxonomy): Eukaryota > Metazoa > Arthropoda > Insecta > Lepidoptera > Geometridae > Scotopteryx > Scotopteryx bipunctaria. Next base: position 5,606,950 of record OX439440.1, read on the forward strand.
AAATATATAATGTGTCAAATGTTATGAAAGGTGTCTTTAAGGCGCACTCTATATCCTTTAACTACACATGTTCGAAATAACTAGTGAAACGACTAGATAGCTATGACATTTGTTTTATTTATGTGCATTTGTAAGGGCCATTTAAATATGGCGTTACAATACTGTTTTTCAAAACAGATAGGTTAAGGTAAATTTAGTATTGAATAATGCGTTTCAACTGTGATAGTACATTGCTTAAAAAACCTTGTTTTCCTTTCTGGGATGTATCCAATTCAAAGATAAAATATAGTATCTATCTAAAAGAATAATCGAGATTGTTTTTACGGTTTCCAAGTCCGAAGGACTCTTACAGCTTGGCTGTGTCCGTCCAGGTCCAGCATTATAGAACTTGTTTCATGCGGGTAACCAGAATTATGGTACTTTTATCATAACGTAAAATTTGACATGATACAACATTGTATAATGCGAGTAGGTACATTTTTTTTGCTACCTTCTTATTTTGCTGTAGTCTTTTTTGCTTTCAAAAATTTTAGAATATTTTTGCTAAGTGTGTTCTACTTGTTTACTTGGGTGTCCAGCTCTTCTCGGTAAGTCACAGTCGTTTCGATGTGACATTGAGACCTCATTGAGACTATTTGTATGAGTTTATTCTGAGCCACAACTGTGCATGGCAGTTCCAAAATTTAATTGTATGTGTATGTATGTATGTTTACGAGTAGAAGTCGGATTTGTAATTGATTGAATATTATGCTTCAAGATACCCGCACTGACTTCGGAGCCTTCATGGTGCGACTCTTGGTCATTTATCCTCGTCCTAGTATATTATAAATGTGAAAGTTTGTATGTTTGTGCCTCAATCGCGCCTAAACAGCTGAACGGATTTGAATGAAACTTGGAAAATACCCTAGTACATGTGCTGGATTAACATATAGGCTATTTTTTATCCGAGTACCACGCGAGCGAAACCAGCGGGCGGCAGCTAGTTTTATTCATAAAATAGTAGCAAACCCGCTTTAGCGAGGTTCAAAAATGAAAATGCGATCGTATTCTATTGAGTTGAAACAACGAAAATATACATGTCACATTTAATATGCGACAGTTCCAACGCACAACGACAAAAAGTACTTAAACAAATAACATTCAAATAAGTAACGAAATAAACACCTTCGTTTTGGATATTCTCAATTATGTTTCAGCGGAAAACGCATGCTAAATCCGGGCTTAGCATCATGAATTATACTGATGTACCTACTGCAACTGGCTGTCTAGACAGACGCGGAACATCTTTTATAGGAGGGATCTTTAAAACTACTTGATAGTTTCGCGTCAGACTGAGCTAATTCCAAAGAAGGGCGCATGACTGAGAACAACTTCGATATCAAAGGTTATGTGTGCTAGTGAAACATTATACCACTAAAAATAAATTTATACAACTTGTGCAGTTCTAGGAAAAGGACGGGTTACGGTAGGTTCTGGATAGGTCCTTAACAGTGAACGAAACACCGACTTTGTTCCCGTTGGGCTTATTTTTTCACACAAACTTCATATTTGTAGTTGAATTTCGGAATTCCTTTCTTAGTGCATGTTTCTAGGACTTATGGTTTATTATACACATCTATGATGGTACGAAACCCTTTGTGTGCGAATTCGAATCGCACTTGATCGGTTTATTTATACCTACGTGTAGTATAAGCAAGCTATCACTAAGGATACGGAAGAAATCAAATCCGTGCACGAAATGATGAGGGCAAGGAAGAAGAAATCTAACAAGAGTTGATTGGGTTACATGCTGATTATGAAGGACCTAGGCAAAAGGGGAAAAATAGCTTTTAAGGATGTTTGAAAGTATTTTCTAGCATTATTTTTTCGTTTAATCTAGAAGAATATTATAAAACCGTATATGTCTAATATACGGTTTTATTATAAAACGAAGACTAAAGAATGATTTACCACCGGAATATTTAACAAGTAGAAAAAAAACGAGCAATGAGCGCTTATTAATCCGACATCTTAGCATACACGTATGTACAATATCAGTATCCAATCACATTCAGTGAACTTTTGACAAGCTTACGGTTTGTAATCACTCGAGGAAACTAGGAAGATGTTAGTTCAATAGTTGTACTTACCTTGGTTTGTTGGGATCTTGCTGCATCTCGTAAGTGACATTCAGGCCCCCCCAGTTGGAGCGCTGCGAATGCGCGTGCGACGAATGCGAGGGCATTCCTGACTCCATCGTAGTCTGAAAACGCAGCAAGTACATTTAAACAGATAGGGGTAAAGTGACAGCATGCTGATTCAAAGGTTGTTATAAATATGTAAAATTATTTTATGCAGGAAACCGCAATGTATGTTAGTATTTTCCCCTTGATAAATTCAATTTCACGCGACCACGCCGTCCCTTGCACTGCTGGACGTTTCCTCAATTATGTTGCTCCGAGCGTTTGTGATTAATTGTTTCAAATCTCATTTCGTCACACACTGGATTTCTACAATTATGGATATTTGTACTGTATGAAAATATAGTTTCAAGGTCTTTGCAAAGAAAGAAAACGAAGTTCATGTCCGAATTGGTTTATCCAAACAACGATCAACTTGATTACTTAAGCATGAATTCATAAAGTCGTAAGGTTAATAAGATGACTTGACATCAAAGAGCCGCTTGCATGTCATACTAAACTGGCTCAATTAAGGCTTGACTACGGTTAATCCCGGCTTGCACTGTACAACGAAATAAATATTTCATTTTGATCTAACCATAAATATCATACAATTTAATTTAATGTCAGTAAATTTTGTGATGAGAAACATCACATAATTTTAAGGAGTTTGTTGTACAAGACGACCTCAGTTTATAAAATAATGAAGCCAGAATTCCTAACATATGTCGCAGTTTCGGTCTAAGTACATTATAAAATAATGTATGTGATTCGTTTGTCCTTGTCGGGCGACATATCCAGATCTAATAATTGTATTACGTTTCTTCTGTCTGTATCTAGCGAAATAGGTCACATAGAAATCGGTGACAGAATTAAAACATCGGCGTTTATTCTACATACCTACATAAGCGATTGTAATAAGCCTAAACTGAATAAATGATTTTTGTACGGCGGTGACAACCTAATCGATGGTGATTTGGCGAGACGATTTCACATTTTAAACGAAAAATAAATTTATTCAACCACACACGCAACGATAAATTTGGCATGCCTTAGTTTTAATACAACTAACCAATCTGGTTGAAATGTAAAATTAAAGAAAATAAACAAGATACCAAATACAATCAAAACAACACGTGTTTTGTTTACATTTACACAAGTTTCAAATTGGCGAGCAAATATAAAAAAAAACAACTTACCATTTCGCGGTCTTAGTAAGCTTTGTATGAACGCGAGTGTTCGCCGTCGTGAAATAACTAGATAGATTTATAGAACATGTCAAATACGAGATAGTTGTTGTAATATTGTCAGCAGATGTTGTCGAACTCTGCGCCGAGCAGCGACTGAATGAGCGGCTGGCGGGCACATGTTCTTCTTGCTATGCTACGGCCGGCTATGTATGGAGACCGCCGCGTTGCCACGCCTCGGTCGCAGCCTCTCAGGTAGTAAGGATTGGGTGCAGGTACAAAATCGCAATGTTTAGCTACGATATTACTGACCCAGTGAATTGAAAGATTTTTTCTTAGAAACCATCAGTATTGTTTTAACAAAAAAATAAACATTGAATTAACTTTTTTTTAATAAATTGTTTCTTTAATATGTTACGATAGAAAGTTTTGAGTGATCGCGATCTGTGGTTGTGGAACCTAGATATTTAGATCTAGAATTAGATATATTTGTAAAGTTTAATTATTATTTTATCTTTTGGAAACCGTTAAATATCTGGACAATGATAGATAGATTGCGACTTTCTGAGCTATTTCTAGAGAGATATATAAATCAATGAATGAACGGCAGTACATACTCGAAGATCATTTGATTTCTATTCATTAGAATTCGATTGGAATTTAAAAAGTATTATCAGTTCTTATCGAGATTCGTACGTGGTTTTTGTCACCCCAATAAACTAAAGTCAAGTTCGACTAGTCATTTCATCGGCTGTGCGGCTTGTGCGGATTACATTGTAACATTATAATTCCTAAGGGCACTATTATTTGAGGGGACACTTTTTAAGACACATTGTCAAAAAAGGTCTTGTTAGGTTTGGTTCATCCGTTTAGTAGGTTTATCCGCTAACTTTTTCGCTTCGATTGTTAAATGTCTGATTATACTCATATTATTTTGTTTAATAAAAAGTAACATTTGGGCCTTCAAAATATTGTGACGTCCGAGTCGCCAACGTCACGCGCATCAGAAATCGTGCTAAGAGTACTTTACTGCTATGCTAAACGATCGCCGCGTACCTTCTTCCAAGCCGTAAAGCCGCTTGGACTACAGCTTCAGCCAATGTACAGCACATACCCACATACATACATATTACCCTCCTTCGCAGTGGGGTAAAAATACAGACCTTATATTTGCATACAGTAAACAATGATATGAATATTCCGCCAGCAAAATAGTTTTATGTGGTAAGGACAGCACACTTTGGACCCAATAAATTTATTGATCACAGTATCAAATAATTCGCTCCACAAAGCATTGCCCATATAGCCGGCCGGCGGCTCCGTACAGACGGTTTGTCACGCGGACAATACAACCTGGTTGTTAAGCAACGCCGAAGTCACCGGAGCATAAAATTCCCTACTACTAAGGCCTTTTACTATATATAGTAGGTGATTTATACAGCGTCAGGAGGCAACTTTTACCTTCACTAATGGGACGCTGTATTGCCCGGGACGAATTAAGACGGAGTAGGCTTGCCCAGCACCTATTCCATTATCTCAGCTTAGTCGGCCTTGTTTTCCTTCACCGTTTGAGAGTACTGGTATAGCGCACATAAATTTTTCACACAGAAAAATCCATTGGTACACAACCGGATTTGAACTCAGGTCCGTAGGATCGGAAGGCGGGGTCACTACCAACTAGACCACCAGTGCTCTAAAATCCCTTACATACACTACAGATTATCACGCCCGTATCCCTAATCTGGTGGGCAGAACCAGTAGTAATTGTAAGCAGCCACTCCAGATTCAAAGTTTAGGACCATACCCTAAACCGACGAACACGCGAAAAGAACTATTGAGAGTGAATGAAGCGAAAGAAGTATGTCAGAATCGTAGCAATGCGTGCGTGATCTATGCCTACCCCTATGGAAAACAGGCGTTATTTTATACGTATGTATGTATGTTGAGAAGTTCCGTTGAACAGCTTCTAGATGCTGCTGTTACCATTTTTCTTTTTCCAATTTAATTATTGGTTTTGTCGCTTTGCGACCACATCACCCATATTGCTGTCACCATAAGATTGCATTGTTACGATAACTTACAACTACAAGTACAATAAAATAACACCGAGATAAAAATGTTTTTAATCGAGGGTAGTACACACTAATATTAAAAAAAAGAAAAGATTTGATTGAATAGGCTCCGAAACTACAGGACCGATTAAAAAATCTTTCACCGTTGGGAAGCTACACTATCCCCGGGTGACATGGTCATTATTATATTTTCAAAAAAAAAATAGGGATCCATACTAAAACTCCAATAATGTACCCGAGGTGTAAAAATTTACCTAAAAAATTCCTTACATCGCGTGCGCTGCGAAAACTATTGATGATATAGAACAAAATAATGTACGACTCTGCAGAACACATCATTATCTACAAAAAGTGTCGCGACAGCATATGCCTAGCTATTATAGTTATGTCACAAACACTATTATAAATGCGAAAGTTTGTGAGGATATTTGGATGTTTGTGCCCCAATCACGCCTAAACGGCTGAACGGATTTGAATGAAATTTGGAATATACATATGTAGTGCATGTGCTGAATTAACATATAGGCTATCTTTCATCCGGGTACCACGCGAGCGAAGCTGCGGGAGGCAGCTAGTAAGGCATAAAAGTATTTACTATGGTGACAAGTGAATTTTGGATCAGTCCAAATCCCTCGTAACTTTTAAATGCGAGCGCGAATTAAGTTTTTTTATTTTTACTTTGAAGCTAACGCGATCAAAAGTGGCTGCAATTTTTTTTATGATTACTTGTTACTCTGCCCACCCCACTAAGGATACGGGCGTGATAATGTTATTATTTATTATAAACTACCAATTCGTGATTTTTTAAACAGCGTATCTGAACTGAACAAAAGTTTCTTTTTTGATAGTAATTCAAAGTTCTTATTTTAAGTCTAATTGAATAGAGCTACAATTCGAGTTACTTTTTGATTGACTGACTAGCAAACTACGCATAATATAATCCTTCTGCACACAACAAATACTGTTTTTTTTCACGAGACATGTAACAAGTGTATGTAGATTTGCTTTGCATGATTAGCCCAAAGATTACAGCAAAATAATCATAAACTAAAGATGAACATTATGTATTTCACGAATAAACACACTATGTAATAGACACTGTTTCAGAAATAAATTTGAGATTTTTTAACAATTCATGTTTCCTAAACGGCTGAAACTGTTGTGGTAAACACAAGAGTTTTTTGAAACAGCTTCGTTTCACCCCGGATGTGACTGTTTGCTAATGAAGATGTGTGGGTTTTACCAACATGTTCACACGGCACCCAACGTCACTAATTCTACGTGCGACAGATTCGCAGTGACCGAAAGATATTGATAGCTAAAATGGATATTAATTTTATACGGAAAAACGTAATGTTTCAGAAACAGCGGTAAAGTTGTAAGTATCTGAAACCATTTTTACAAGTAGCTACGCGGTTTTAAAATCCTTTGCTTGGGCGCAATTTCATCGTGAAGAACTAAAATATATATATGTTTAGAGAGTGCAAGAGTTCAAAGAAACAACTTAATTTTTGTTTAAATTCCTTAATTTAACACCATATAAAAAAAATACAAACCTTTTTTTCAGTTTTGTCTTCACGGTTATAATATCGTCCATAACGAAGTCGAGATAACGACATTTTTGTCGGTTTGTCGGTGTGACTTTTTTGCTTAATAAGGAATTGATAGACTTTTCTTAATAAACAGAGATTATTTCAATTCTTAAATGTATAAATTAAATATTAAATTTGAGACTCGTCTGGCGCCGGCAGGCTAATGTAAGGTCCAACGCAAGACTAAACCCTCGGACTGAGACTCCTGTATGCGCTCTAGTCAGCTGCGTGTTAGAGTTTGCGCAGGTACGAGGTGTTAAGACTCAACGCCTTCTCAAATAAATATAGCAATACATTGAAACGATTAATATTTTTTATAGAGTAGTAACTAGTTTTAGTATAACTAGTAAATTCATTAATTTCGCCATCTAGTACGAATCACATCGAGCCACAATTCAACATTTTATTTCTATTTACTGGATTTCTATGTATTTTATTGGCTCCATTATATCCGCTAAATATTTAACACAAGGAGCTTCAACGAATATGATTTCTTATCGTTTTTTCACTTCAAGGAATCGAAGTTAAAATTTTAAAATTTGACACACTCTTAATATGATTTGTAAATACAATCATCAGCGTGCCTTGTCGAAAAAATGTTTGTTTTTTAAAATTATTTTATTTTTACCATTAATTTATTTTTATTAAGTACATACATAAAACGACGCCTGTTTCACTTGCCCTTTCAGCCTTCTATATTTGCCTTAGCTACATCCACATCCTCATTCGTAGCTTTCTGCATTCTCTCATTAGCTCTGACTGCAAACCAATCTAAACACGCTTTCCGGCCTTTGACGGCTTCGGTGGCATGGCGGGCGATTGCTCGGCAGACGCAAGAGGCGCGGGTTCGATTCCCGCTGCGGAAGAAATGTTTGCATGATCTGTAAATATTTCTTTCTGGTCTGGGTGTTGTGGTACCATGGTACTCGTAGTTTCTGATACCCACGACACAGGGAAACCTAGTGTGGGGTCAGGACTATGTATGTGACTGTTGGGTGTTATTTATTTATTTATTCTTCTCACATACTAACTTCTATACATATTTATCTCACATTGCATGCTTCACCTATTGCCCCTTACTCCTCTTACTTACACCACATACTCGGGACGCAAAACTTAAAATCTCATCTTCAAATACCTTCCCACAAATACCAATCCTATGAAAGCTTTCAGTCAATTTACTTTTATACTCTTCTCTCACTCTATCTTCTTGCAAATTTTCTTTTATTCTTTCTAGAACACTTACGGGCTCACGCAACCATTCTTTAAAGAGACAAATAATACGGCTCGTAATCAAAAAGTGGTCTGTATGGATGCCCACATTGCGATAAGCCCGAGTGTATAAGTATCACAAAGTCAATCATACTTTTTCTGTCAAATTTCGCCTCTCGTGTGTACATGTGAATCCTTTTGTGGTTAAACACTATGTTTACTATATTTGCTTCTACGTATATAAGCAAACTTTTACCATTTTCATTCACTCTTTCATCTCCATACTTACCAAGAACCCTTTCAAATCCATCACGTTTCACTCCTACCCATCCATTAAAATCTCTTAACATTATTATCCTTTCGTTATCCTTGCATTCTTTCAAAATATCTCTTACATTTTTCCAAAACTCCTCTCTTTCTTCTTATCCATTCTGGGATGCACCCGCACCGGAGTCTACAGAAGCATAAAACCCTAAGACATCAAAAACCGAGGTAGTCCCACTTTCATTCTCATCTACATCAATCTTGCACTCACACATTCAAACTCGTTCAGACAATCAGCCGTTCTTGCAAATAGGATGACACCAACTCCCTGGCAAGCTCTGGCGGTACTGGGTACCCCGTGAAAAGAAAATTCTACTCAACATTTGTATTTTAATCATCTACAGACTACGGGCTAAAACTGGAGACTGTCACAATAACAAAATTTTGAAAATTTTAATAAATGAACCAAAGAAAATCTATTACCTACCTAAAAATACCGCCAAATTATCTAATTGTTATGGGTAACGCAGCGTACCATTCTATTCGAGAAGATAAAAAGCCAACTATGGCTTCTACCAAAGCATCCATGAAAGCATGGCTACATTTGATGAAAAATGCAGAAAATGTGACCTAGTACAAATAATTAAGACGATATTTACGAAATTTACAAATAACTAAAGCAAAATGGGCATGATATGTTGTGACTGCCACCATACCACCCAGATCTTAATCCCATTGAATTGGTCTGGGGGGACATTAAAGGACAATTAGCTGTAAAAGAGATCGACTCGAATTACGCCCAAAACTATTTTGGAGGGATTATTTGCTGGTAATCAATAAAATGTTCAAATGGGTTTATAATATTTTTAACTACATGTTTACAAAATCATATTTTCTTTTTCGTTAACATTTAAGCATATCGTTGACGTCGCATATCTCGACATCTGTCTTCAGATATTTCACATCGTGTGTATCGTAAAACAAAAACACCCGCCCGCGCCCCTGTAAACTTCGTAGGTCCACTCCTTAGTAGTCATCTCATTTAAATGGTTTACCTATACTCGTAGTATTAACAATAAATTGACAAGAAATAATGGTCATGCAAAAATTATTGTCAAAAATTCGTGTTATATTAAATCGAGGTTTTTCATAAGAGCGTACATAACAAGTCAGCATTTTCGAATAATACGGGTGCATCTCCAATCGATCAAATTAGATAACTCTAATCGAATAATTGCTTTTACAAGCAGAGATAATATTATCACGCATAGCGATGTGATGCGATGCTAGCTCAATTTATTTTAGTACTTGAAAACTCTTGTGATATACGCTATTCGAAATCCCTCATGGTATATCGCGAAAGCTAAGCTCTAGTCAGGCATCTCATGTCTCATATTACGTAACAGGCACTTGTTAGTAAATACTAGATACTATGATTAAGTTAAGCATTACTTTAACTGTGAACACACAACTGTCGATTTCTTGCAAATTAAATAACGGGAAAATGAAAACTTAGTTGCGGGATATAGGCACGGTTTCATCAGTAAGCTAGATAAATACATATATGAACTGTCTGAAAGCGGAATGGTATGAGATTGCTAAATATTTATTTATTTCACTTGATAACTTAGTCTAGTGATGGAGATAGAATGATTTTTTTAATGACGCTATGTTGAATGTTGACTCGTTTTTATAACACCCAACAGTCACATACATAGTCCTGACCCCACACTAGGATTCCCTGTATCATGGGTATCAAAAACTACGAGTACCATGGTACCACAACACAAAGACCCGGAAGAGATATTTACAGATCATGCAAACATTTCTTCTGCAGCGGGAATCGAACCCGCACCTCTTGCGTCTCTGCCGAGCAATCGCCTGCCACGCCACCGAGGACGTCGAATTGAAACCCTGTAATTGCTACTAGTAATGCCATCGTGTTATGCATTATTCAATTAGGCCCAAACTAAACAAAGAGTTTTTTATTTTAAGGGCGTTAAAATTTTCGCAACCGTTGGTCATTCGATTACAATGATTCGACGCTTCACACGTGGGCCATTTCTAGGATTTCTGACAAAGGGGATATAATCTAAATGGAGTGCGGGCAAACGTGAAAGTTCACAACCATTTCACAATTCACAAGAAAACACTCAAAGAATCCTTAAAAGTACCAGAAAGATTTATAAAATACACGCAAAATTCTTTACAAAAAAATGTTTATTTTGCAATTAATTTTCTTTGATATTAAGAAATCTTTTTAAAAGTAAACTAATTAAGCTTTTGCAACCTAGAAGCCGAATGAAACAAAACCCTGTTAATTAATTAGTTCACAAGAATATTTAATATAAGAAAATATTTATTATATAAATGTCCTTTTGTGAATAGGAGATTTTTTGTCGGTTTGATGAAATGTCTAGATTTTATAAATTGAAAAAAAAAAAGAAAAATCTTTTATAAAAGCCAATATTCCCTCGTTATTGTTGCTTTTGTGGCTATAGGTATAAGAATATGCTGCCCACATAATAATAAGATACGATTAGGGATAATAGCCGGGAATACCTGGAGACGGGGAAATCGAGCTTATTAGGGAAGTGTCTACGGGGGTGTATAAATATTACGTTTAGATCAATTGAGTACCTCGCATGCACTGCATTAATTAATAAAACCTTAATAATAGGGGCAAATAATATTCTCCACGTAGCTAGCTTTATCTCTTAAGCCAAGCTTGTTTCCAACTTGCAAATGCATGTCCTGTGTAGTCGAACCTTTTAACCGAAACCGACAAACGCAATCCAAGCGCTAGTTTTGAGACTTATTTCAAGGAAAGCTCGATCTTATCCGTCATTCAAAATACTGATCCATTTGAGATGTAAAATTACTTGATTCAAGACAATCTTCAAAATACCAGACAAGCAGCGACGTCACACGACGTCAGTATTGGCAGAGATTGTACGAGTACAAATAGGGAGTTGTCGTGAAATACTTAAATAATTTAATGGACAAAAATATTGGTGAATTAATGTAAAATTAGATCAACTCGAGATCAGAAACGATGTCTGGATTGAGCCTGCCTTCGTAAAAATCGAAAGAGTTAATTTTTTAGGTTCTTAGAGATCGTGCAACGGGTGGTTAGGTTAGTTTTGAAGAGCGCTTAAAAATAGACATTTCACGGGTATATAAAATCGACAGTTCACATTTCTAAATTATTCCTAAAAAATCTTAATGAGACCGTACTTGAACCCGCGACATCGGAGTTACAAAGGAACTAGTAGCCTCAGTATATTCAGGGCTGTGAAACCGACGAGCATGCATAAAAATGGTATGACATTGAATGAAGCGAAAGAAGCAAATTGAAATCCGTGATCCTACCCCTATGAGACATAGACGTGATTTTATTAATGTAAATCGACAGTTGTAAGTCACAGTTCATGTAGAAGGGTATGAACCTGAGAATACGAGGGGAAGTGTCGCCCGCAGCCGGCCGGCGGCAGCGGCACTGAGACGAGCAGCGAGGCATGCCTGTCGCGCTCCGCCCTCGAGCCCTACAACGCACGCATTAGTCAAAACCCGTCGGGTGACGGACATGCGGGACGCGCCAAGACTGTCCATCCGGCGATAAAACGGAATCAGCAGAATTATCTTTACTAATATTATAAATGCGAAAGTTTGTTAGAATGTATGTGCAATCACGCCATGAAGTCTGAACGTATTTGAATGAAACTTGGAATATATAGTACGTGTGCTGAAATAACACGGCCTACTTTTTATTCGCGTCCCACGCGAGCTAAGAAGCGGGCAGAAATAAGTAATATATAAACTTTTACTGACTGACTGACAATCAACGTACAGCATCATTTCCCACTTTATGTGGAGTCGGCACAACATGCATTCTTCTTGCATTTCCCTCATCAGAAGTCATCTCAACACTCACTTCTTTTCTTATTCATGTCATCTTTCACACAGTCCATCCATTTCTTTGGCCTACCTCTAACCACATTCCTCATTTTTTTGGCCTACCTCTAACCACATTCCTTCCACATTCATTATCTAACACTCTTCTCGCCACATGACATTCTTCCCTTCTCATGACATGTCCATACTACGCTAGACTATTACTCCTCAACTATAAATTCTAGAAGCATTCAACTTGGAGGGTATATTCCTCTATGGTGTACGGATGCACTAATAAAGAAATTCCCGAAATTCAACTCATAGACGCAGCGGGAAGATGAAGATTTTTGTATAAAAAAAAAATCAACTCCAATGTCCTTCCTCAGGATAGAATTTATCTCCTTGCCAAATTCTATCGAAATCTATTCAGCGGTTAAGACGTGAAAAATTAATAGACAGAGTTACTTTCGCATTCATAATTTTAATATGTATTATTTAAGTCCGAAAATACTCATTATTGAGGCTATCATCATAGCTTGTGCACCGACTTTTGTCAGACGTCACATCGTTTAAAAGACATTAGCTTTGTACGAAAGTGAATATAATATTTACACTCCGTCCAATTCTGTATTTTTCTTTTGACACTGAGTTGACAGACATTTTTGTGATGTCCTAAAACGTTCCCGTTTTCGTTTCCTTATAACAATTGACTTTACTTACGGAGAAGTCTTAATCGATTTAAGACATTGATATTTTATTTTTGCTAAACAAATTGTATTGTTTTATTAAATCCCAGAACAAGACAAGACGAAACAAGCAGTCTATTTATGTTTAAAGTTTAAAATCAACACTTAAAATCAATTTTATTACTTCTGAACTATAAGTCCGATCTAAAAATTTTAATCACAATCTTATACAAAAGAATATTTGTCCTGACTGACTGATGAAAACGCACAGCCTAAACCGCCGGTCGTAGAGACGTGAAATTTTGAGGGTATATTCGTCTTGGTGCGTAGGGGTATACTAAGAAGGAATTTTTCGAAATTCAACCCCTAAGGGTTGAAAAGGGGTATAACTTTTAATGAAAAATCGTATTCCTTGTCCTTTCAAACTTCAAACTTAGCGTGAACGATCTTAAATACATTTGGTAAAAGTCAATGATAAAATATTTTCAAAACAATGCGTGGTCCGATTGCATTTCTTATAGCACGTATATGTACACTAAGAAAGGATTTTTGGAAATTCTACCCCAAAGGGGGTGAAAAGGGGTAAACCGTTTGTATTAAAAAGCGTAATTCCTTGAACTTTCAAACTTAGTACTTCGCATAAACACCCTTCAATACATTTTATAAAAGTCTATGGTAAAATATTTTCAAAAGATCAGCCCACCGCCCATTGAAAAAACCTATATGATTATTTTTCAAAAACAACCCCTCAAAAAGGGAGCAATAGAGTGTTTGAGTTGTTATGGGATTAGGCAGTTTATGTATTTATTTTACCACGCATTTTAAGATTATGGAACAGCTAGGTTCTCAAGCTTTCCACTCTCAGCTGTTAAAAGTAAAATAAAGGATTGGACGGATTAATTTTTCCTTAATTGTTGGTAAGTTTACATTAATTTTCTTAGTACCTTTTAAACTGGCTTCAGTACGTTTTACTTAGAAATTGTTTGTATAATGAATACTTCGGAATTATTAAAATTGAGCTTAGTTGTTTGTTTAGTAACAGTATTTTTTCTGCCGATTCCTTACATGCCACCGGAAAGACGAATTAGTTTGATGGCATATGATAAAAAACGCGATAAATCACACATTTCTGCTTCATACGGCGGCGGCGATGCTAGAAAAAAAATCTTATCTATACTAATATTCACTTAAAACTTAGTGAATAAAGTCCGCACTGCGAAAAATCATTGCCTGATATTTTATTTTATTTTATGAGCTATTAATAATTGAATCGTATAAAAATCGCCCAATCAATTGCAATTCATTTTCACAGCGCGCCTAACTTTAGGCGTAATCAAAATTATTATATTACAGAAATATAATAATTTTGATTAGGAATAAAGTGAAATGTCATGGAATATTACTATTTTTGAGCAGCAAATATGAACAGGATTGTGATACTTTTGACTTACGGCATTCTTATATTACAGTTATAATCCTAGAGGAATAACGAAAACAAAAGTGCTACCACTTTCATTCTACATCGTAGGTCAAAGTGAATACACTTATTGGGGTATTCATGGAATGTATTTGAATAATGACAATCCTACTTATTAATTTGTGTCATGCCAATATTAAGGTAAACACCAGACACGAGAAGTGATGATAATTATATGAATACATGGTTATGGTTATTTTTATCAGTTGTATTACTAGACATAACAATATGACAAAGCCCAGTATGACGTCTGTGAACCTTGTGTATTCAGGACGTTAATTACGCAGTATTTTATTTCTTTGCGACTTTCAAAACAAACCGTTTCCCGACTGTCAATAAGCATCGTTATTACAAAGCGGATAAAGCACGTTTTTGTGTGGCACGCAGTTGATGCTAAGCTGTATCAAAACAAGCAAAGGTAACCTACTAATTTATTTAATACCAACTTGCGTGTGCGATGCGATGCACTCTTCTACTAGGGTGATGCAGACTCACTTAAAAAAGCTATATAATACTAAAAATATTGCATCGAACCGCCTATTTCTCTTACATAATCGCGTTTAAAAGGATTTTATTGACCAACTATGTCTTTGAACTCGTTTGCTCAGAGTAATTGGCTTTTTCTTGGGAGACGGTATCGCTTGTTATATAAAAGGAAAATAAAATCCTTAAAAACAACTAGGTATTAAGGAAATCTTCTTGAACGCGATTATCGGAGAGGAAAAAGCGAATTTAGCGTGTAATTTTTTCCCGTTAAAGTTTTATTTAATTGATCGCGCAGTAAAATGCGCGCTTCTGCTAAATTAGATTAAATCATCGTTTAAATTTTATGTAACTACATATTTATGTTAAAAAATGTGTTTGATTAACCGAATACTTGTCAATGACAAGTGGCTCTGTAGATACATAACAGTATGCCGGAGGGATGCCGTTCCAACGAGTAATGGAAGACCTAAATATATTTTTTTACCAGTAAACAGTAAACTAACTTTCAACAAACTTTTCAACTAATTTTATAACCCTAAACTTCTTAATCGTACACTCCTGGCGGAGTGGTCGTGGTTATGGATCGTCTGATAGGTTGGTTGCGGCTTTTGCGAGACTTCTCCATCTCTCTCTGTTCATGGCACTGCGTGTACATTCAGTAAGGGAACATTTCGTAGATGATTTAATGAGGTCTGTCCATCTTGTGGGTGATCGGATAATCCTAAACAAGTTTCATAAAATCTAAACGATTAAAAAGTAAACTTTAGCAAGGCAAATTAAAATGCAACGCACTTCACACCCACAAATTAAAACATACTCCATTCCATATGGTGTCTCATCTCATCAGACGCAGCATCTGATGTATCTAGTAATCCGTAAGCAATTCGTACTACTCTAAAATTGAATTTCACTCTCTGAAATCTACACATAGTAAGTCGCTGCTTTAAATTATCAATTACGTAGCTTCAATATTAGCAGCAGAAATGACAAAATTAAGGTCACTGGTCGACACATGTCTAGTCTCAACTATATTGATTATGTATATTGATAGTTTTGAGGCAGCTGTTATGGTTAGTACTAACCTGGTGTTGCGATGGCGAGCGGATGGCAGTCGGTGGGTTCATAGAAGGGGGGGGATTCATGCCACTTGGACCTGGCATCGGGCTTGTCAGATGCCTGGTGGAATAAACACATCACATTAATTTGCATTCACGTCCTGAATTTACCCACAGAAGCATAAAATTATATATTTTTAATTTAATACTGCTGGGTTTCCTTCTATTTGTGTGGGATCTATGTGCCACGGTTTTGCGCTTGTCAATATTGTCAATCTAAAGGTACAATCTAGAATCAAATCACAGTTTTAACTAGATTGTACGTATTGGTGCGGAATCTGCCCATTAACCTTAATTCACACTAATTTCTGCGCGTGCGTTTTTCCCACTCATTATCCGTAACAACAGAACGGATTTGGCTCAAACTTGGATACATTATAGTTTATGCCCTGGAATAATATGTAGGTTACTTTTTGTTACCCACTAAAACGGAGTTTGTGTATTTAACTCCTTTTGCTACTCGGGTAAAAATGGCAACAGTTAATACTAGGGTCAAGTAATATGAGCTTTTTCAAGTAAATTTCGCTTTTGTTCTATAGAGCATGTTTGAAAGTAAAGCTTACCTCGGGCTTCGCATAGGCGGGATCGGCGGAGGCGGTGGCGGACTCAAGTAATGCGCGGGTGGCGGCGTGCTACAATCCATTTTGGCCTGAAAACATCACAAAGCTAACTATTCGCTCAAATACATTTCATCAACGAACTTTTCACATTGAGTGAAAGACCATAAGATTAGTCATTGGATAGACGAAGGACGAAGAACGCAAACATTCGATGACGTCCGATCATGTCTTGCATTGCTACATGACTGTACAAGTTTGGATGAGTTTTATTAGTACAAGGTTACACGGGGATTACAAGCTCTCACCTTCTTCACGTTCTTCTCAGAGGTGTCCATTGGTACGAGAGCGTCGTTGCTCGAATGGTTATGGTCCCACTGAGCTCCTGAAGTCCCAGACTGGAATTCGCTCTGCTAAACAAAAGTGAACTCTATCATAACAGATACAGGAACAGAAAGATCTAGCTAGGCAAATAAAAACATCTACAGCCATTCATATTTTCTCAAATAACAACATCAATTACAAGCGAGGGTGGTCGTCCCGGAAAAAAAACTGCCTGCGTTGATCAATCAATGCGATAAACATGCACTTTTATTTTGTTTAAAGAGTTGCGAATTAAATCTGATAGGAAACTTGTAATAAATGAGTAGTGAGTTTAAATAATAACTAAACGGAATTCAAAGAAAGACGCGTGAGTTGGTTATTTGTTGGCGCGCACGCACGTTATTGGTCAAAATTCTTATCAGTGCCTAGCAACTCATTGTATTCTAATCTCCCTTGATATTATCGAAACGCGGCCGTCGAATATTTTCTCTAACGGCTTGTGAATAGAGGTACTAGTGGTAAAAACAAGGACGACTTTTCTGTTTCGCTGCTAATATCCAACCTGCATAGGTACGATACCATTGACTGTAGCTAGAAAACTTTGGGCATGCTACAAAAGGCCTAAAGAAGACATTCAATTATAAGAAACCATGCGATCAATAAAATTACAGCATTACATTATAATAAAATAATACACAAGTAACTAACAAAAAATACTGTAAACATTCATTTATTTCAACAAGAACAAGAAAAACACAAATTTAATGTAGCTATGAATACAGATTTGCGAAGGTTTCAGAGACTTACAGCCGCGATAATTTGAGCTGCTTTTTCCTTGGCCTCTGCGGCGGCCAAGGCAGCAGCGGAGACGGCGGCCTTACGCTTCTTAGTATGCTTCGTCTCAGACTCGGAGCAAGCAGCCTCCGACTCACGGCTAGGCGACTCCTGTCGACGATACGCATGTTGGGAAGCGCTCCACCGTGACACACCAACGAAGCTAATCTTTATGCAGCTGAATTTAATATTTATATGCATAAAAATATTTCTTACCTATGTTGACATCATAAGGGGCGCTGATTTTTGTTACGCAGATTTTATCAATCTGTACAAAATTTGCAGATCTTTATCCTGTACCGGCTATCTGTTATTCTATCATGAGATTAATGGACTATACTCGCTCGCGACTGTAATATTTATATATGTATATGTATGAAACTCGGTGGGAGGTATTTTTTACTAGTCGCTAGTGAGTATAATCTGTGAAAACTCATGGCAGAGCTACTTACTGGTTTTCATCGACATTTCATGCAGACAAAGAAAGATATCTAAGCTAGTAAAAATCTTCGATAGAACCAACAATTTAACACTGCTCTAAAGACCTACTAGAAGCCAAACTGCTTTCAGACCTTTTGTGGAACCTTTTCCTCGCTTACGATTGCGAGCGGGTCAGTTTCTTTCGCGACAGTCGCGGCTGCAGCGACTGCTGCTTTGCGCTTCTTCGTAATTTTCTCATCAGGATTTTCAGGGGTAGGTGTCGCGCGACCAGGCGACTGTGGAACCAAGCCTGGCGATTGTGGAACCAAGCCTGGCGACTGTGGAACCAAGCCTGGCGACCGTGGAACCAAGCTTGGCGACTGTGGAACCAAGCCTGGCGACTGTGGAACCAAGCTTGGCGACTGTGGAATCAAGCCTGGCGACTTCGGAACCAAGCCTGGCGATCTTGGCACCAAAATCGGTGACTTCGCCGGCACACGTTTCGGCGACTCCTGTAAAGTCGATATGATAGTAGACGCTTTTAAAATTTCCGAACGACGTCAATGTTTGCCGGTGCTGTTGTTTCTAACACATTCATTCTAATAGCTAAGCATGTCTAAAACTGGAACACCCGCAAAAATATACATATATCAGGTCTAACAAGAGCGCAAAAACTAGGAGAGAAACTGGAAGAAGGTTCTAATTTCAGACCTTTTGTGGGAGCTTCCCATCACATAAGGTAGCAACGGGAGGCGGGTCCTTTTCGATGGCCACGACAGGGGTGGCGGTTTTGCGTTTCTTATTGCATCTTGTCTCTTCTTGCGTCTCGGCAACGCCACCAGCTATCGTACGACTTGGGGACTCCTGTAACAAGGACGTAAGAGCTTGCTCTATCGAGGCGAATAACACAATTCTTTTCTCAAAGCAAAAGCAACTATGCTTAGCTAACCGACTCACCAAATTCTTCAGCGCCGTTGTTGAAGCACTAGTCATACAAATACAAAAGCAAACGAGTAGATGATACAACAAAACAGACGTAATACAACCGCTCTATGATGAGCGCAACGACTACCGATCATGCTGGAAGCAGAAATTGTTGTTGTCAGACCTTCTGTGGGGGCTTCCCATCTGGCTCCTTTGGGCTAGCGGGGGGTTTGTCTTTCTCGGTAGTAACGGAAGCGGTCACGGCTTTACGCTTTTTAGTTTGTTGTTTCACTTCTTCTACAATCTCGGCGATGGGCGACTTTGGCAAAAGACTCGGTGAATTGGCTGACGCATCAGACGGTGACTTCTGTAACGTCAAAGTGACGCAGGAGGTTGCCGAAGCTGTCTTGACTATGTTTCAAGTGTGTTAGTATAAATAAGTGTTACCAGAATGCAATACATTAAGTTGTAAAGTTTTTATAAAGTGAGATTAAGCTCATGGTATTTTATTCAAAGGCAGAAATGGGTCGCAGTTTGTATATTCTAGTCTCAACTTGCAAACGACTTAGCCTAAGCTTTGGCTCCGATTGATGAAGGATTAGCATTTTAAAAGCGGAGCGGAGATAGAAAATTTGTTAATTTATAGATTATTTATTTGACTTGAAATACTAGATGAGATGTTTAGAATGTGAAGAAACAGGAAATAACAAACAGAGCGCGGTTTCGTCAGTTGACATTTATAGTATATGCAACTTAACCATGCCATTTGAGTAGTTTTCTCTCCGTTTGCTATTTCCTCTTGCAAGAAGCGTTGTAAAGCACTTACATTTGTACTGATTTGCGTTTCTTGATCGGATTCTATGACGGCGGTGGGTGCAGGGGATGCGATAGCCGCAGCGGATGTTGAGGTGGCCGCGGCGGATGCGGCGGCCGCGTCGGATGCGGTGGCCATGGCGGGCGCAGTGGCCATGGCGGGCGCAGTGGCCACGACGGGTGCAGTGGTCACAGCGGGCGCGGTAGCCAAGGCAGGCGCAGTGGCCACAGCGGGCACGGTGGCCAAGGCAAGCGCAGTGGCCACAGCGGGCGCGGTGGCCAAGGCAGGCGCAGTGACCACAGCGGACGCGGTGGCCAATGCAGGCGCAGTGGCCACAGCGGACGCGGTGGCCAAGGCAGGCGCAGTGGCCACAGCGGGCGCGGTGGCCAAGGCAGGCGCAGTGACCACAGCGGACGCGGTGGGCAAGGCAGGCGCAGTGACCACAGCGGGCGCGGTGGCCAAAGCAGGCGCAGTGGCCACAGCGGGCGCGGTGGCCAAAGCAGGCGCAGTGACCACAGCGGGCGCGGTGGGCAAGGCAGGCGCAGTGACCACAGCGGGCGCGGTGGCCAAAGCAGGCGCAGTGGCCACAGAGGGCGCGGTGGCCAAGGCAGGCGCAGTGGCCACAGCGGGCGCGGTGGCCAAGGCAGGCGCAGTGGCCACAGCGGGCGCGATGGCCAAGGCAGGCGCAGTGGCCACAGTGGGCGCAGTGGCCAAGGCAGGCGCAGTGGCCACAGCGGGCGCGGTGGCCAAGGCAGGCGCAGTGGCCAAGGCAGGCGCAGTGGCCACAGCGGGCGCGATGGCCAAGGAAGGCGCGGTGGCCAAGGCAGGCGCAGCGGCCGCCGCAGATGCATTCGCCGCGGCCGCCGCGGCTACATTCGCCGCGGCCTTTCGCTTCCTGTTATTTTTAGTCTCCGGCTCAGTGCTGGCCGGCGCCGGCGCTGCGGGCGCCGGAGACTCCTGTAATATGGATGGCTGTGGAGAGTGCACTATCGACCGTGCGACAGTGACTCGGATGAAGTGAAATTTTCAATGAAGCGCAAGTGTTATAGGGCTGTGCTAATACCTCTTACCCATACGCAGGCTGTTCTGTGCACGGGATTGCTGTGCTCAGTGACGCACTAGATTTTTTAATGTTTCTCCCCAACATTGATGTTCTGTGCACGGGCACCACCACGGGCTGACAAAAGATATCAGGCATCTGCACTTACGTTAGTCACAGGTGGGGCGTTCTGTTCTGCATTAGTAGCGGGTGTGGCTGCGAACACTGTGGCCGCAGCAGTCGTGGCCGCGACGGCCGGTGCCGCGGCAGCCGTGGCAGCCGTGGCCGCGGCGGCTGTGGCAGCGGCTGCGGCGGCCGTGGCAGCGGCGGCGGCGGCCGTGGCAGCGGCTGCTGCTTTACGCTTCTTATTGTGCCTTAGGTCGACGTCGACGGACGCCGCCTGACGGCTCGGAGGCTCCTGTAACGGCGATGGTGATGGAGAGTGCAGATATGCATTCTCCTAGAAAATGTTCTAGTGCCCGGAATCTCAAGTGTTACTTACGACACGCTTGTGGTAAAAAGTAAAGCAACCCTTTTGACATAGGCTCCCGATTGGTGTTATAGATTTCAACAAAATTGTCTACTCTTATGGCAAATAAGCTAAGCAATGACCATGGAATGAGTCTAGAATAGATTATGAAGCCTACCTAGGTTAGAATGTGTAGGTACTATGTTATTCCGACTATACCTTTAATGACTCCTTTAGCTCTCGAGCTACCGACATGTTGTTAAAGTAGACATGGGAGTGCAATGTTTACTTACGCTAGTTGAAGGCTGTGTTTCCTTTTCTGCGACCGCGGCGGTGGAGGCAACCACAGCCTTGCGTCTTTTGTTGTATTTTGTTGTTTGTGTGTTGTCTTTTGTGTCGGACTCGACGCTTCCCGCGGACTGACGGCCCGGGGACTCCTGCAATATCGACGACCATGGAGAATGCCCCAATCAGGCGCATCGTTACGACTACGGCGATTTTTTCAACAGTCCCTGTTATGCCTTACTCGGGCTAGTGGACAGCTGGAGTGGTGGCCCTGAAAGAGCCTTATACGACGGTAAAATTTATTTTGCACACAAGATATACCGTAGTGTAGTACTCACTTATTGAGTATTAATGATAACTTAGATGAACAGGAGTAATTAATTATATGGGTTAGTGAAATACAGGGCATGGGCACTATCTTTTATGGGTTAGTAATACCTGTACAGGGATGGCACCTATTTTGAGTGATTGCTTATAATATTTGTTGTACAGAAATGGCACTTTGTATCGGTTAGTGAGAGCTTATAATACATGAGTAATGAATATGTTTCAAGTAGGAAGTAGGTACTCACCAAGAAAACTATTGGTACTTGTATGTTTTATTGGAAGAATTTTTTTTATAGAACAGCTGATACCAAATTATTTCGGTGATAAATTATACACCAATGTCGATTGGTAATTGTCTCACACTCAATATAACTTTTAACCCTTAATTGGGCCCGTCTGAAAAGTTACGTATATGGTCGCGCGGGTCGTGGAGCGTGTCTAATTAATTATTAAAAAAAAAATTGAATCTCATGCAAAATCAGATTTTTATTTATGTGAACATTTTAAATTAAATATTAATCGACTATTAAAGATATTTTATAGAATTAATATTATTTAAAACAAAAAACAATAACTTTTATAATCACTCGTTTCCTTCATTACAATTTTGAACTATTTTCATTGTTAATTGCATATAATGTTCATGGTATTTTGAACGTTCTCCAAGCCCATACACGCTCTCCAATTCTAACCATCCAAAGTCAAGCGCCTCTTACGACTAAATTATAAGTACCTCGCAAAAACTACTACTACTAGCAAAATCTTTGACACAGCGATCGTAAATATTTTAAGGGCGAGGGAGCAATTGCATACCTCCGATTATTACTGTTACTATGTTCAAAATAATCTGTTCTGCCGACCCACTTTGTAAGATGGAAGCAAGGAAATGATCGGTATAAGCCTGCAAAGATGAGACAGGTTACGAGTGACAACAGGCTATTCGCTCAGTAAAGTGAGCAAAACGCGCAAATGAAACTGCCGCGATTATCTGGTAGACTAGAGACAAAGGATGTTTTTTTTTTATTCAGTAGGACAAATAATAAAAAGTCAAGTTAAATGAAGTCTCTGAACGCTTCTCTGAATGCTATATTCCCAAGGCTCACAGTTTACGATTCGAAATCGAGCAGTAGAGATGAATCAGCGGTATACATGTTACAGTAACATTGTAAATACCGTTACATTATAATCTCGCGAGATTGTAACCTGTCGAACATCTGCTTAGATCGAAATTAGTAGTATTAATATATTATATAATTAGGTTAGGTTAGTTAGTTAAAAATTACGCCACAAATTTAAAGCAATTAAATTGTAAGCAGTATGTTATGGTTCCCAATCGTTCGACAATTTACAATCTCGCGAGATAGATTATAACCTAACGGTATTTACAATTTTACGGTGATATACAGGGTGCGTAATCACCATCATCATTATCCTATAGCAGTCCACTGCTGGACATAGGCTATTGAGCGCCATTGCGTCCTACTTTAGCTTGGCGCAGTCTCCACCAGCAGCCTTCCGCAAATCGTCACTCCACCTAGCCGGAATCGGTGTAACGTAATTTATACGCAGTTAGATAGTATCACTTAGTAAAATATCTTTTATACTACACCTATTCCCAAGGAGGGTTGACGTCAGGCAGGCGGCCGGTCGTAAAACACCCTAGCCAAAACTCTTACAGCATGATCCAAGGATCATGCTGTGCCGACCCCATATAGAGTGGGATGAGGGCAGGAAGATGATGATGACTACACCTGCTCGGAAAGTCAGTTCATATTTCTTCAATAACAGGGGAGAAAATATGTCATTACTGTGGTACAAATATGCGGGACGGAAATATGTATGAAAATCCATTGTTAACGTGTTATTTTTTTTGGGTAATACTTAAAATCTCGTTGGCAGTAAAAAAAACTTCCTTGGACAAGACATAAAGTTTCTTCTGCAAAATGATACTGAATAGAATAGAATAAAACTAAATAAGTTCACCTGGCTTTTATTAGTTAACAGGTCTAAAACATATCATAATGTCACAAATTTGCATGTGCCTCATCGTACGCCTGTTTATTCTACCGTATGCTAACCAAGTCTTCCAGTAAGTCGCAAAACTGTGAGCCGCAAACTGTGAGCCTAGTGGGAACTATTTTAATGTTACTTACATTGGCAGTTGCTTGAGCGGCTTGCTCGGCAGCGGCGGTGACGGTGGCGGCGGTGGCGGCGGTGGTGGCGGTGGCGGTTGTGGCAGCGGTGGCGGTGGTCGCGGTGGTGGCGGCAGTGGCGGCGGTGGCGGCGGTAGCGGCGGCCGCGGCTGCCTTGCGTTTCTTAGTATGCTTCGTCTCCATAGCTTCAGCGTTGGTGATCACACTCTCTTGAAACGTCACCGTGGGCTTAGTAGCCGGTGTTTGTACTACGGATGTTGTTACGCTGGTAGACCTGTAATAAGTATCTTTATGTTTAAGTGCGAACGTCAATCTGCAATAAGATAAGGAGTTTGCTTTTCGCTTGTTTAAAAAAAATGTTACCAATGTGTAGTGATTTTTGTTTCAGCATAGCTTCTCATCTCAACTGTCTTCTCTTATACATCAAGAGTTTCCACTGTACTGCGATTATTTAGAGCGCTAAATTCGATAACTTTATTTTGAAACACAGGTCAAGAACGTTGCAAATGGAGATCTGTGGTCTCTACCTATCACCATGGGAAAGAGGCGTGATGTTATGAGACAGAGTAATAAATTTATTTACGTGGATGACACGGGCGGTGTGGTAGCGGCGGTGACCGAAGCGACTGAGCTGATTACTCCGCCTGTTTGCGGAGACTTGCTGGCACTCGGCGACGCAGACGGCGGCGTAGAGCGGGATGCAGAACTCTCTCTGACTCGCTCACTCGAGCTGCCAGACGCTGTATAACAAAATTTAGGTAATACTATTACTGGGATAAATGGAGACGAAAGAGACCTTCGCCCTACAGTGGGAAACTCCTAATAATTCAAAAACAGAAACAGATCTTAATAATAATACATTGCCATTAACCCCATTAGTTCTCTGTTGGGCTGAGAGTGCTGCAAGTGCGTCGCCGGCCTTTGAGGTAGGAGAAGGCTCGTTTCTTGAAGGTCCCTAAGTCGTACCGGTTCGGAAATACAGCTGGCGACAGCTAACACCACACGACAGATGTGCGAGTTAGAATTGTCGTGTGAACCGCAGTTGTGAGAGATGGTACATGTACTGCTGTCGCTGTGTACGATGGCGGAAATCAGCGGCTGGAATTAATCCAAACAATTCCTCAGAACTATTCCCATTATAAATGCGGTACATGATGCATAGGGATGCTACATCTCTTCACTGAGCTAAATGATCAAGCTTCGGAAGGACTTTCGACAATTCGAGAGGCTCTTCGTTGTATGCGGTCAAAAGGGAGAAGCTGGCACTGGGGTGCCCCGGCCCAAAGATGAGTGCAGTATTCCATGTGCGGTCGTACTTGCGCCTTATACAGTTGCAAGCGGTGAGCCGGCACGAAATACTGTCTAGCCCTGTTAAGCACCCCTGATATATTTGATTTTGTAGCACATGATGAAGATGGTGATGAATTTGTACCATTTCAGTTTAAGTTCTTAGTTCTGTACCATCTTAAGTTAATTGGAAATGGCTCCTTAAAGACGCCTTATTGGATTTTTTACACTTTAGTATTAAAAGTTTCATAGGCTGTAACTATGACATTGACGTTATCTAAACGATACCACCAACACCTATTTTGTCAAAATTTTAAAAAATTCATACTGAAAATTTCTACTCTCTACCTATTACGGTTCATGAGGTACAGCCCGCTGACAGACGGACGGACGGACAGCGGAGGCTTAGTAATAGGGTCCTGTTGGTAACCTTCGGGTTCGAAATCCTAAAAAGTAACCAAGAATAGTCACTTACCTGCATCTTCCACGCGTAAATTCAACGTAGGTAATTATGACGTTTCAAAAACATCCTTACAGAAAACTTATTGAATAAATTAATTTTAGTTTAGTTTTGTTTCTTATTTGCCGGATATGGTTGCCGGATGAATTGTGGGCCAATCAAATCCTGGTCGGCCCAAGCGGAGATGGAGGGGCGTACTCGATGCCCATTCTACAAACTGGCCTACAGGACGCTTTAGATCTGGGCGAATGAAAAAAAGGAAGGAAAGCCTTTGCCCAGAAGTGGGATTCAAGAGGCGTGTTAAATTGGATAAGATTAGATTGGTTCATAACGACGAGCATGCATGAAGAATGTGGTGAGAGTGAATGAAAGGTATGTCAGGACCGTTGCAAATGGGGATCCGCGTTCTCTCGTCTCGTGGAGAATTTATGTATGTATTTTACTACGTGTACATGTACACAGAGGCAACATTTTATGCGGGTACAACGGGAAGTCGCGGGCGGAAGCTATACTTCAGCCAAACTAAAGATACAATTTATGTAAACAACCCGTCAGTCCCGAACCTAGAACTTACTTTTTCATTACATGTTTATGGAACTCTTAAGTAGTACTAATAGTTAAATTAAGGTGTAAAAACTTATGCTGCGAGGTTTATTAACCTAAAACTAAAGTGAATTCATCGTAATAACGAAAATATACGCGACGGTTTGTTTACATGAATAAATACATTATTACAAATACAAATACATAAAATGTATCTCCAGCTTGGCTGAAGTATAGTATTAGATGTGCTTGGAACTGTCAATTATTGTGTTTCAACATTTGACACATCTGAATGGTATAGTGATCTGAAGTATAGTGTACATACGTAGGTACAGGTATAGTGATCTGATCACTATACCATCATGTATAATGTCTTACGTTTGGACGAGGGTCCTTCAGTAGTGTGAGAAGGCGAGGGCGCAGGAGTGCTGGTCTTACTCGTGGATGCTCCGTCCCCAGTAGACGACTGACGACGAGAAGGCGACTTCTTCTTGTCTGATGACAGAAAACATTATTTTTCTCTCACTTGCTCGGAAATAGTTTCATTTTTAAATAAGAAACAGTACGTCAATCGGCTCTTTTCTGTAAAAAAATATTCAACGCCAAAAAAGTAATTTAAGGTATTTATAAATATGCTAAAAATAGCCAACCGACACGGGCACTTTAAACGCCTGCCATGACAATTTACCATCCAGAGCAACTGCCGAGGATTATCTTATTCTATTGGATGAG
Organism: Scotopteryx bipunctaria; assembly: GCA_949320045.1. NCBI lineage: Eukaryota > Metazoa > Arthropoda > Insecta > Lepidoptera > Geometridae > Scotopteryx > Scotopteryx bipunctaria. The sequence continues at coordinate 5,634,262 of OX439440.1, forward strand.
AGTGTGTTTCCGATCTTACGTACGTATTTATTATCCACAACAGGAAACTCCTGTAATTAATTTTGTGCAAGATAATGCAACTATTCACAAGGCAAGAATTGTTAGAAATTGGTTTAATCAAAACTGGACACAATTAAACGCCATTACTTGGCCCGCAGAGTGCCGATTTAAAAAAAAATTATGGGGCTTGATGGTCCAAATATGGAACAATCAGGACGAAAGATCTAAAGAAGCACTTATAGATCATTGTCATACAGGTTGGGGAAAGTTTTCGAGGCACTAATATATGTAATGTAATTGCAAAATTCTTATTTTTATTTATCAATCAAGTTAAGAACTAAGGTCCGATCAAACTGAACGTCATTTAGCTTTTAAACTGAGTTCAAGAGGTGTTTGCTGACAGTCTTCATACAATTTGACAAACAACTCTTGAAATCAGTTAGAGCTAAAAGCGCGCCGTTCAGTTTGAACGGTGAAATCGGACCTGGACAGAGAGAACAGTTTGCGTGAATATCAAGTAATAATAATTGATCGGAGTAAATAGGAAATAATCGTGTCAGTCTCGTTCTATCGTAGTTATTGTCAAATATGTGCGCAATAGCTCTTACAGTAAAAGTTCACTATGCAATATTTCATCTTAAGTGGGTCCCAAATTAAAGATCGTGACTGTACATGCAATATAAATGGATGTGTTTTCGAGTTTATCCCTCCCTCACCCTTAAGGAACCTGTTACCTCATTCATAAAAAATATCTAAAAAAATTACCTACTGCACTACTCATGTATTAAAAAAAGTAATTAACGCGAACGAAGTTGCGGGCAACAGCTAAACGTGTGGCAACGTGGAATAAACCCACTCATTTAAAGCAACAAAGGACTTTTCTTCAAGTTGTGTAAAATTTTCAAGGAAAATTTGGTTTGACCTTCTATTGTTTTACAAAATTCAAAGAAAGCACGTTTGTTTAACAAATACAAAATGTAAAAACTCCCATGTATTCAGTTTGTAAGGTTTCTGGGCACGAAACCCCACAAATGCCTAACTTACCCAACAAACAAGGGTGACGCAGATCGTGAGAGCTTTTTAAACACGTGCGCCTTATATAAGCCTTTTTTTTCCTCATTGTTTTTCTGATAATTCAAAAGAGAAAATTAGTTGTAAAATATCATTATGAACGATTTTTGCATTTTACAATGGACAGCACACATTGTAAAATGCAAGAAATATTCATAACGATATTTTACAACTATTTTTTATAACGGCATACTTGGCAATTTATTTTCTTGCTCTCGTCGCTTCCGAGGAAAATCTAGTTCAACTTCGGAATCAAAGGAAGCGTTTGCTTTGCAATCATAATTAGGTACTGCACGGGAAACGTGAAAGGGGAAGGCATTATAAAACGGTATATACTATCATCACGATAAAATACAGTGGAGAGGGTCAGTCCTCACTTAATTGAGTTCGGAATTCAGTTAAGGCTAAAATATGGACCTACTGATGTACTGAATCATTTAAAGGCTTGCGCCCACTCCTCGTTCCATAATAGGAACTTAACTGTCCCGGCACAAAAAAGCAAACTTTTGACAGAAATTTCCCTAGTTAGGATTTCGTACCCGAAGGGTACTAACGGGACTCTATTACTAAGCCTTCGCTGTCCGTCTGTCCGTTCGTGCGTCCATCCATCCGTCTGTCTGTCAGTGGGCTGTATCTCATGAACCGTTATAGGTAGAGAGTTGAAATTTTCACAGAGTGTGTATTTCTATTGCCGCTATAAAACAAATAATAAAAATAAAATAAAAGGAGGCCCCTTACAATAAACTTTTTTCAAGTTCGTAATCGATCATCGAAGCTACCTATTTAAAAAGTATATAGAGTAAAAGTAAATATTAAAAAGCACATATTCGATGGTACGGAACCCTTCATTTGCGAATTCGACTTGAACTTGACCGGTTTTTTGAATTCTCCCAGTGACTTCTATCACTTTCCTCGGCTCAAGGAACAGCTCCGAGGTAAGAAATTTGAAAGCGATAGCGAAGTTATGGCCGCCGGCCGTTGAGGCTTTTTTAGAAGGTTAAGACAAATATTTTTTTCTAAGGGAATTATGGGTTTAGATAAAAGACGGACTAAATGCATTGACTTGTTAGGAGACTATGTAGAAAAATAAATTATTTTTTAACTATAATCACCCCTAGCTATAGGACTTGATATGCATTGCATTGCGTCCTTCAAAGTTTTTTATTATTCTTACATATTTTTTTATGCACAAGGATTTGAAAAGACATGGAAGTTTGATTCAATAATTCCTATAGTGGAGTGCCGTTAGACATAAAAATGTAAAAACCTCGGAACCCGGTTCCACTGAATGGATTTTCAAGAAAACTTTTAGAATGAATTGTTAAAAGCTTAAATAAAAATGTTTACCCATCAAAAATTCCGATCTCGATTACAACAATTTATAACAACATCAAGCGCGGCTTGGTGTAAATTTTTAACATATTTCTATTTTTGGGGGTTCTTTTGAAAAATCCTGATACACCTGTCCATTTGATTTTTATTAATAGTACCCAAAGCAAGTTTCAAGCCAATCGAACTGCTCGTTAAAGTTCCCATGCAAACTATGACACCTTTTTTGAGGGTTATTTTGGAAAAACGTTGAAACACGTCCGATTATTTTATACATTAATGTTCAGGCGAAGTTTCAAGTATCGCACCGCCCGATGCATTCCCGAGCGACGGCTCATATAATCGAGAGAGCAATCGAGGCACGGGCGCATATTACGACAACAAACTAAATTTGAATCTATGGGATTTGTTAGAATTTTTAATGCCTTTGCCTCGACTCCGCCTCGACTATCGTTCCTGTGAGATGCGACATTTGTTTACAGCATTATAAAGCAAGTAGAGCCCTGTTTCGGCAGTTTTAAAACATATAATTGTTAGCGCACAATATCTTCTCCTTGTTCATGAAACATTAGCGCCAAAATTGTAGCCAAAGTACACTCAATTTATACAATATACGTACATGGACTCGCAGTGATGTTGAAGCTTGTACCTAAATGCACACATTTTGCTGAAATAAAAACAATAAAATCACCGGAGATCCGACAACCCAACTTAAACAGCTTCAAGACAACAGTTAACTAGGACTCAGAACCACACAACGAACGCTTCCATTCCGTGCATGCCTCACATGGACGAAACTCACATGCTACCCTATTTCCTTGCCTAAAGCCTGATACCAATAGAACTCGTTCAATAGCTTTGCTCGATTTCCATTCCGCTTCGTTTTGTTAAACGCATGCTGTACTAGTGCGGTATCGAACGCGTATAACACAAAGTTACTAGCTTATCTTTATGTCTACACAATAAAACATCACAGTCTACAAACAATGCCGGTCAACTCTTTGCGGGTGTGCCATGCAGCCAGCTAAGACTTATTCTTACGATTTCAAACAATAATCGAGGGTAGGAGGTAGAATATGCATGTGTATTTTTTATTTTTTTATTCGATACTTTACATCGTTACATAATAGTAAATGAATATTCATAGCCAAAAAAGTAATTCAAGGTGGTATTTAAATAAAACCGGTTAAGTGAGAGTCGAATTCGCACACGGGTTCCGTACATGTACATAAATGTTTCTTGTATGGGGACCCCTTAATTTTTTATTTTATTATTTTTGTACAAATCAGTAAATGTTAGATAGTTTGAAAAATAAATACACAAAAATACTACAAAAAGAAATGACAAGACACTCGACCCATCCAAGTACTGACCGCGCCTAGCGTTGCTTTAACTTCGTTAATCGATTACGAACATAAAATTAATAGAATGTATATTTTTTTGTTGTTTTAGCGACAATAAAAATACATACTCTGAGAAAATTTCAAACTATTACGGTTCATGAGATACAGCCCGTTGACAGACAGACGGATGGACGGACCGAGGCTTAGTAATAGGGTTCCGTTGGCACCCTTCTGGTACGGAACCCTAATAGCAAGTTAAAAATTGCCAACCATTACGGGTACTTTAAGCGCCTGCCCTTTCAGCGCGCGTAGTGCGACGTTATGGTCACTCACAGACAAAACACCAAACTAGTTGTTTGGTGTGTGGCACACTCTGTGGCATTGACAACTTTGTCGTCATATGCATATACGCTCTGACCAATAACGTCGCGTTCCAAATATTTGAATTTCCTGCAGTTTCTTTGCATTTTTTAAAATTTAATATCTTGTTGAAAAAGAAATATTAATCAAAAATATTGATGGAGATATATTTTAATCTGATGTAATAAGGTTTATTTAAAAAATATTCGACCCTCATTTGAATCACATGCATATTCCCTTTTCGGATCAGTTGTGGTGGTTTGATTAACAATCACTAATCAGTCCAAAACTTATAAGATATGCACTAACCAGCATTGCACTGACCCCACACCCGCATAGACGTTCGACGCATACACATGCTACTCAACAATAATTTACAATAGGGGACACACTTTTATCCGTAGACGATCTATGACGACGGCTACTGGACGCAGGAGGCGGCGGCTCTGGAACTTCTCCGTTAGTTTCTGGTCCAAGCCACGTGAAAGATATCATTCGGTTAATATGATAAAATACATATTCTAGGGAAACTTAATAATTGAACACTAAAATTGAAATTAGTTGCAAATGTGTTTTTTTAGTGAGTTTCAGATAAAAGTGACTTGGCTCGGGTTTGTTAAATTGCAACTGAAGGAAACATTTTGGTGTTCAACTTTAAATATTAAAAAACAGCTTTATTAACAAACGAATACGTGAAATTAGTAAGTAAAATTGGGCTGGAGATATATAATAACATAAAAAGTACCTATAGAAGAAAATAGGTCTAGTTAGTAGCGAAAAATATAGGCAAAAAAAATAAAGGAAGCTTACAATAATTCTTGCAGTATTTTGGTCATAATTATGTAGTTTAATGGCAAACAGAGAATGCCGTTGTATTGTTCTAGTTTGCGATTTGCGAGCTTATCTAAAGCATGCCGAGATATAAGTATTGTTAAATTCCAGCCTGCTCTAGCACTTCGCATTTGAAATATTTGAGGAAATTGTAATTACGTACCCATTGGCGGCGCTGTGGTCGCCGGAACGGCTTTCGAAGCGTGCGAATTCTTCGACGAATCACGGTTCTGCGACGACTTGCGGCCCGGCTAAAACAACAAGGACGAATAAAAAATCCTATCATGAAAATCATCACCTGATGCCAAGGACTCCCACTGGTGTAAAACTTCATGCACGTCAGTTTGCACGTCAAATGCAAAACATAACTTTAAAACCATTCTAACTATAGTTTTTTTTCTTAGTTCAGAAGCAGCAATAAATTGTTTTTAGAGTATAATCGAGTTTTAAGTTTCAATAGACAGAAAATCTAATCACAACGCTAGTCACTCCACGCACACAAACTACATCAGTTTAGATTAACGAATCACAACAGTTACTATTTTACGAATTGAATAGATGCACAACTGTAAGCGGTTCAGTGTGTACTAATGTTGAATGTACGTTGCACATACCCCTTTAGACCCTTTAGTGTGCGGTGTAGGAGTCCCGCTGCCGCCGGCCACGGGCGATGCCCCGCCTTCCTTCTCACTACTCGAGCCACTCGAGTGACTATCGTGCGCCACCGGCTTGTAAGGAGGGATGGTCTTTACGTTACCACCCTTTTTCTGCACAACAAACATTTTCTATATCTCTTGCTCAAACACGTCAGTCGAACGAACCGATACAGTACCAAAACAGGATAATTTAACGGCAAAATTGATAAGCGATGTCGGTCGGCTTTGCAATGAAACTTCTGAACGTATTATGAAATGTTATGTACCTACCTTTGTGATGACGGTGACTTCTTGATTGGTAAACTAAAAAACAGAAAAGAAATGAAGGATGATAATGCGAGAACGTTAGTGCCATGCAAAGTTGAATGTGCAACTGAATGTAAGGGCTCGGACGTAAGGATAGGAAACGTTACTGTGAGAGTGCTATCAAAGGCATGGTGTCAACGATTTCAATAAAAAGCTCTTCTCTGTAAATGTGTGTCGGAGCCCTAACAAATCAAGCTCCAAAGAAAAATACACTTTAACACAAGGAAACAAAACATAAGTAAGTAAAAACAAATTGTGAATGTTTAGGAAACCAAACACCATTTTGTAACGTAAGTAGAAGTTCTACTTTTCTTAGTACTAGCTTAGATAGGGGAGCCTTGCAAGATGATGAATAAACATATTGTATGAGTCGTGGGATTACGCAATAAAACAAGTACATATACATGCGGACAATTTCTATGTTTTAACGTCTATTTTAGTTTAAGTCTATGTATGAATGCATTATCATGACATAGTCGCCGTATATTTACCTAGAAGTCTCTACATATAGAGCGAATGCTACAGCTAAAGCGAACATGAATTAAATCGCATACCGCAAGCTAAGCAATCGTGATTATTTGCGTAAAGCTTGCGGTTTGTGATGGTAGATACAAGGGTGAAAATAAAAATGCTACTGCCATTTTAATGTAGTATTTCTACTGATCCATTCAAAAATTGAAGGAATCTCTGTTGAACTTTACCATGTGGTGGTTCGTTTTTCACAACTCACAATAAAACCTCTGGAAAGGGCTGTAGAATATTTAGAAACAAATGTACAGATAAAATGTTTATAATTTGAAATTAAAAATATATGCAAATTAACTTATAACTGTAATAACATCTTGTGGAACAATGGTTGAAGAATCTTGAGCATCTGTAAATAAATTGATACAAATTCTTTATTAGTTCGGTTTGAATAGCGAAAGCTTTATTCATCAACACGTAATTAACTACTTAGATATATAGACTTCAAAAACTACTATATATTTGCAACATTGCTTACCTCAGAGTAGTTCCCGATGCATAGAGATTATCATTGATTATCTCTTTTTGTAAACTTTAATTGATACAAATATTGGTGCAGTCATATTCGACAACGTTATTTCTGGACACTGTTAGAAACATATAAGATCACAGGGATCTAGTTTTTTAATTAAAAGTTTAACAAGACAGTTTATGAAAAAAAAACTGTCTGCAGGTTCAGAGTGTTTCTGAAGTTCAAAAACCAAAGATCCTCTCGATTATTTTTATTTCTTGTATAGACAATATTTAGAACATATTTTCATATGGAAAATGAGTATCCATCACCATCATCATTTCCCTGCCCTTATCCCACTTTATGTGGGGTCAGCACACCATGTATTCTTCTTCTATTTCCCTCTGTCAGAAGTCATCTCAACACTCACTCCTTTATACTCATGTCATCTTTCACACAGTCCATCCATTCTTTGGTCTACCTCTACCCACATATCCTTCCACATTCATATCTAACACTCTTCTTGTCACATGACATTCTTCTCTTCTCGTGACATGTCCATACCACGCTAACTTATTTATCCTCAACTTATTCGTCACTGGCGCTACCTTCAGGCTTCCTCTTACATACATTCTTCACCTTATCAATTCTTGTTACCCCACTCATCCATCTCAACAAAAATTAGTATCCAATATAATTATGTAGGTACCTTAATAATTTTCTCAGGTATTTTTTTCGTAACAACTAAATAATTCATTATTGAGTAGTATTTTATACTCACTAATTCATAATCATAATAATCATGTTAATAAACCATACTATATTCATAATAAAGAAAAACGTTTAAAGTATTTAGATATTAGTGGTTCAATTTAGCCATAAAGGCACAAATGCACCAATTTGGGTGAAACCCTGATTGAGTGACGCATAAGATTTTGTCTTGGTAACACGGCACTTACTGTAGTATTTACTTACAAGTTTTGAGTAATGATGCTGGCAATACCCGCAGTACTTGACGTTGTCTAAATAGTTGCCGGCTTCCTCGCAGAGCAGACCGAGGCTCTGAGCACACGTCACGTGGAACTGTTGTTTGCATCCTGCGAATAACTCACATCACTGTATTTCGTTTCACCAACTTTTAATGAGAAGATTTTACAAAAGTTCAATGAACTACGGTTCAAAACCCAAACAGCACATGCTCGCTTTCATTTAAAATAATGCTCGCTTCGCATTTTTATAATCCGCTAACCAGTACTAAAACAAACGTTTTTTTCAATTCCTTTCATTAATTCACATGAATGTGTCAGTCGTATTGGAAAATATCAACGAACCCGCGCATCTTGCTCAGTAAAAAATACTATGCAAAAATAAATAAATATTTGAGGCCATATCACACAGCACCATCTAGCCCCAAACTAAGCAAAGCTTGTATTATGGGAACCAGATGGCTGATGGAATACTAATATATACTTTTTTTTTGTAAATACATAGTTATATTACCTACATAGTACTACAACACCCAGACCCGGAAGAAAAGGGCATGCAAAAACTTCTCCCGCAGCGGGAATCGAACCAGCGCCTCTTGCGTCTCAGCCGAGCACTCGCCCGCCTCGCTATAGAGGTCGCAAAAATAATATAAGTACATAAAATGTTAGCAACTACCTTGAATTACTTATTCTCAATCACTTAAAAACTTTTTGATCAAAAGGCACCGCATCTACTAGTAGCTCTAAAAGCATGCCATTTTATTCTAGACATAGTAAATATATAACATGAAATAGTCGCATGCATGGTTCTAACCTCAGAACAGCAAATCACCATTTTACTATGAGTTCACATTGGCGGTGTAGCCAAACTCTCACATTTTTAAAACTCACACACATAGCAACACAAATTGTGATTGGTTGAAGTTAATTTTCCAATTGAAATTCAATCTTACAACATAAAATATCAAAATCAATAAAATGTCGCTATTCATATCACGCCATTTCACGGGCAGTAGGAGGTAGTACTAAGTCTTAATAAGATAAGAACCTTGAACGTTTAAGGTTCTATCTTTGGCGCTTTGGCCTAACCTAGGACGATAATTTTATTTGATTATAACGGACTAATGATAATAATGACTAACTCTTTTTAATCACGTCACATAAAGATATGACATTTGACACAGCAAAAATCGCTTAGGGCGAAGTAAATGAAGGTACGAATTGATTTTATCCATAGAGAAATTAATTCAATAGAGATAATATGTGGGCGTGGTGGGCGTGGTACACGTGATGTCTTGTTTACTTGACAATAGTCAACAACCGCTTCTCTCATCACTTCAGTCAACATCAGTCAACATCGACAGTCGACGTTGCTGCGAAAAATTGATGAAAAATGGTCTATTGTGCCATTTAACAGAGCGAAAACCACAGCCGAACTAAAAATGTATATCAAAAGGAATATTAAAAATGTATCAATATTATAATTTGTAATACATTTTTATGGAATTTTGAAAAATCATTCGTTTTGTTCAAATGTCGAACGAATATTGATTGTAAGTCATACACGTTAGGGTCCTATTTCACTTAGAAATAAATTCGCCCCTCAGCCAGTGTTCTGACATAAATCATCGATAAGTTTTTAGTAAATAATCAATGGTTACTTTTCCATTCCCACAAAATAGGGGTGTTATATAAATATAATAGCAATTGTAATGCTTCATAAACAATATTTTTTTAATTTCAGATTTCCCAATCTACTAGACCTCAAGAAATAGCATGAATGAAATGCTTGGAGCACATTCGGAGACTTATTAACATAACAGAAGAATTATATAGTACAAGAATAACTAAAATAAAGCTCAGGGCACACTTATGCTTTTGGTCTTTTTACGATATCCATCTGTACTTACATCGATTCGATATCTGGATTCGATTTATTGGAACCGCTAGCTTGTTTTTATTCACAAATAATGCATAGGCATGCATAAAGCATTAGGCATATTAGATTAGTACAAGCGAGAACTAGTTTAATATCGCTTTCAGGCTATATTGTAATAAGTAATATAAGCTGATAATACAACATACTTATTACTAAAAGAAAGATGACTGTACATACCAGATTTATTGCAAGCCATACAAGCGCCTTGGCTAGCGCGGTGGGCCTTCCCATTCTCTGTGCAAATGTAGCATGTCTGAAAACAAAAGAAAAACATTATTAATTTGTAAAATATTACTTCTTTACTTTATCTCCTTTGGCTTCGGTGGTCAATAGAAATGTAATATAGGATGATTGAAATGTAATCATCGTCCATCTCTTTGGTAAAGTATCTTTACGCCGTTCGAGCATTTGTTTTGAATTTGTTTTATGATAAGTTTACCTATTACTACCTGTATTAACTTGGTAATCTAGAACGAGGTTCAATCAATCAATCGAATCAAATATATTTACTAACATAAAATATTTGACGATCTCGGTGGCGTGGCAGGCGAGTGCTCGGCTGAGACGCAAGAGTTCGATTCCCGCTACAGGAGAAATGTTTGTATGTTCTGCAAATATTTCTTTCGGATCTGGGTGTTGTAATATTAATTCTATGTATTTACAAAAAAAATATAGACAAGAATTTTATCAGCCATCGATGCCCATAGTACAAGATTTGCTTAGTTTGGGGCTAGATGGCGCTGTGTGAAATGTCCATAAATTTTATTTACTTAACAAATTATAAACGATGATAGCTGCAGTATCTTTAGAAAAGCTGTATCGCAACTACCAAACGCCTATCTCCTTAACAAAAAATGTTGAGTAGATCTACATATGCAGTATGTTAAAGCAAAAGAATTGAATCTCACCAGGGTGAAGCTGATGCGAAGACTGTTACATAGTGTACGTTGAGCTAGATTATCATTAAAACTACGGTGACAAATAGAGTTGAATATCACCCGGCTGAAGCGCTCCGGTGGTCATAAGCCGTAGTACGACCAGCAGCAATATGTGATGTTACGCACTCTCCTGGATTAAGCTGGAAATGTGCACTCTAACGCTACAGCAATATAGGGTTGAATCTTACCCGGGTGAAGCTTCATAATGAGACATTAAGCACTCTTCTGGATTGATCTGTAAATATGCACTCTAACACTACTTTTAATAGAGTTGAATCTCACCCGGGTGAAGCGCTCCGGTGGTATAAGCCGCAGTACGATCGGCTCCATAGAAGTGACGTTGCCAAAGCGAACCTCCGGGATGTAAAGTGCGCAGACCACATGTGCCCAACCACCAGTATCAGCCTTCTTGAGAGCTCCGGAGCGGGACGGGCAAAGCTCGCATCTCTGGTGTGACAAAAAAACCTGTGATATTTGTTGTCCTTTTGCATGCTTTCGAAAGGAGGCTGGTTCTCACGAACCCACCATACAGTAAATTTGACACGAGAATTACACGCTCTCAAAATCTATATTTTATCATATCTTACTTTGCAAGCAACGACTACCGAATATATTATGTTACGGGCAACTTGATTAAAGGGGCAGTATTAATATGGGCAGGAAGACCGCTGGCTCGTTGGTCAGACGAGATTAAAAAAACAACTAATACCACAAATTGGACAGAGGTGGCAGAAGACCGCGACAAGTGGAAAGAGCTGGAGGAGGCCTTTACCCGAGAGGGGTCCTAATTTAGTAAGAAAAAATATTTTAGTGTAAAAAAACAATTCTTAGGTTACCTAGATACTAAGTTATGGAATAAATAGGCTTTTTATTTTTATTTTATTATTATTATTATTATTATTATTAATATGGACCTTGAAATTGAAATATTTTTGTTGATTTTTCCCAGATTAAGTACTAACAAATTTTTTAACAGTTGTTCATACAAGTAATATTTTTATCAAAATAAAAGAAGGAAACTACTGATGTTTAATTGTTTAACTTATTTTGAACTACTACACTGAATTGTTCTTTGTACCTTTCAATAAGAATTATGTAAGTTTTATTTCAAAAACTATAGTTCATCTGTTTTATTTTGCCCAAGTTAAGGGTAGTCATTATTCATACTGACCGAGGAAGTTATTAGTCATACAGTTTTACTTTCATTGCCCACTTGATACGGGCGTTATGTGTACAGGCCGGTCATTATTCATAGCAAGTAAATAAGTTCTTATGAGTTAGTGGCCAACTCTAGTGACGGAGTTTTTAGGCCGCCTGGATGCCTCCGTCCTGGCTTAACGACTAGTGACACGATTAGTAATAGAATTAACCCAGATGAATGAAACTACTAACATACAAACATAATCATAAACTTTCTACCATCCGTATCGCTCATTTATTGGAGCATAGCAATTTGCATTTCAGTCCGCGTCCCAACAGCATTTGACGAATAATAACTTCTTTTATGATAATAGATATGAAATACAAGTTTATTCCTTGCTTCACCGTTACTACGCCTTTACTATTTTAGATATTATCCAGCTTCCGCCAGCGGCATCACTACTACTAGTCGTGTCACTAATTCTTTTAAACCAGTGTGGTGAAAGCATTTAAAGTGCGCCTTAAAGGATTGTTTAGTGCACTTGACATAAGTTTTTCAAACTTTTAGGTACTACGACATGCCGGTTTCCTCACCATGTTTTCCTTCACCGTTTGAGAGTACTGGTATAGCGCATATAAATATTTCGTACAGTAAAATCCATTGATGCACGAAAATAAAGTAAAAGTAGTGTGTATATTCCAAATTCCATCTAAATCCGTTCCTCGCAAACTAACAGATTTTTAATATCAGTAGCAATACTAGGTACTGATATTATAAACTCGAAAGTTTGTGGAAAAGTTTGGATGTTTGCGGCTTGACCGCCTCGTAACTAATGGATAAAAACAGTTAAAATATTACAGTAGGACCTATGCCTAAAATCGGAGATAAAACATGCCAGCTTAATCTTATCAGTTTCTGTTCTATCTGCGGAATTCACTCCGGTGATGATACTATCAGGCATAGTTTCAAAGGGCCGTGAGATCAGATTTGGGTCAACGGACATGCGCGTTTTTATCGAACTCATCACCTATGCTCTGATTTTACTGCACTTATGCAATACTACTTTCTCACGCACAAATCTAGGTTTCACCTCTCCTCTTACCCGAATTTGTAAAGATTATAGTTTAATTTCAAAAGCGATAGATTTGGTTCCGTTCGGTGACTCCTTTCATATTTTAAAAAGTAAATGAAAAAAAAAAACTTTCTGGCGGGTAACCCAAACTAATCTGACTCGGCTGGTGATGTGTTGTTTTTTATTTTTTGTTCTTTTGTTAGTTAAATTCAGAATTGTTTTATATGTTTTATACTAAATTCACTTAGCTGTTGTTTGCTAATTAATTACAAATGCTGTGCATGCCTGTAATTGGTGCACAATGTACATAATGTCTAAGCTCTCTAACAACATCTAACATGAACTATATAGGATATTATTATTTCTATTGCTTTACTGTGAGACTAGTAACTTGTTCAGACTGATTCCATCACCATCTCTCACGAGATGCCATTCAGCGGGATCATCAACCCGGTTTATAAGTTGATTCTGATTTTACATGAGATGACATAATATTAATAATCATATGAACAGTCTTTGTTCAGACAACCACTACTCTAAGACCAAATTCAAATGATCTGTGATATGAATTCAGCTTGCAAGATTTCAATCCATACTAAACATTTATGAAAATAGAATTTAACTGACCACTTTGCTCTTGCTTGTCTCAGGACTCTCGCATTTTCTGCAGAACCATGGTCCAGTGGGAACGGTCACAATCCCATAGCATGCTGAAATAAAAGAAAATACATTTTCAACAATGTAGCATGTGATATTTTTTTATATCTTTATTTGATAGGTTACACTGCTATAGTAAAAAATATTCAACACCAAAAAAGTAATTTCAGTTATTTAAAAAAACCTGTTGAAAATAGCCAACCGGCAAGGGGCACTTTTAACGCCTGCTACGCGTGGTGTTACGTCATGGTCTCTCACTCAAAGGCACGACACCAAAAAAACTACACACTCGGTGGCATTGTCAATTTTGTTGTCATAGACGTAATAATCTACACGTGGCGTAATAATCTACATAATACGCTCTGAACAATGGCGTCGCTTTTTCAAGTATTCAAATATCCCAGATTTTTTTGTACTTTTTATAAATTAATATCTTGCTCAAAAATTATATTCAAAAATATTAATGGAGGTATAAAATTCCGACGTAAGTAATAAAGTTTAATAAAATAACATTTTACCCTTATTTGAATCACATGCATATTCCCTATGTATTAAATTAGAATTAAGATCCCCCAGCAACAAGTTGTCATATACATTACATATAAGCATCAACCACAACTTCAACAGTATCAGTATTTGTGGAACACTGCTGCCAACATCCCAAAGTCTTTCTCCGTTGAAGGAGTTGTAGTGGTTGGATGTACATACATACATACATATTATCACGCTTGTATCCCTAATGTGGTGGGCAGAACTACAAGTAATGATAAGAAAACTTGGAGCCACTCCTGATTCAAAGTCCCAAGGTGGATATGGTGAATCATGGTGACAGGTGATCAGCCCCTCGCCCATATAGATGATCCATCATGTCGGAGAAGATACTATCCCTTAGTCGACTTTAACAACATGCTTGGGGAGAGAAACAGCTGAACCCATTCTATGTATTTTCTTTACTCCAAGTCCAACAGATGATACTGGTTGGATGTACAGACTTACCTTGATGTACAGCAACAGTGCACCCATTGCCATCACAGTAGACCAGGGGGTTGTCGGGCCAGCCCCGCTCGTCCGAGCAAACGCAGCAACCTCCTACCATCTCCTTCATGATGAAATCCGCATTATTACTTCAGGCACTGCAAATATTTTACAAAATATCTATGTTAATTTTTTATTTTTAGAGACATGGTTATTACGAAATTAATAAAGAATGATGTACATGACATGAAACCTTATGAATCCTACGACTTAATGATAGATATGCAACTTTCTCAAATGAATGTACTAATGAAAATCCAGAGATGTTCAAAACTTATTTGGGTCATTCTAATTTATTTACGATCAGTTACAGCTGTGGATAATGTTACGATGAATTAATTAAATAATGAATTCTTAATAACATTAACTTTTTGTTAATATTAGAAAGAGTATTTCGATCCACGCTAGTGACATTAATGACTGTAACTGATCACAAAAAATGGGGATGACCCATTTAGCAACAACTTTTTGCATCTGTTTCATTCCAATTGAAAAATATCATGATCTTATTAAAATTTCTAAAGGTTTACTAAACATTTTCAGCGTGTAAATAACAGCCAGAAAAAAAAGCTTGGTATCTATAATATCTCATAATAAATAAATATGAATAATAATAAATATTTATGGATATTTCACCATCGCCATCTAGCCCCAAAATACTATGGGCACCAGATGGCTAATAGAATACTTAAATACTTTTTTTAACATACTTTTAATATCCAGGCTGAATTTTTCAAGTGTTCCTGCATGGCCAAATCCGAATCTAATTAAAAATCCAATGATGCAAATTTTAGTTTTCATCAAAATCAGGCCCAAGACTCCTTTGAGTACTTTTTGCTATTCCTCATACTTTCAGGATTGGCCTTGCACGCCTACTTGAAAAATTCACCCTGTAAATACTACAATAACTAGACCTGGAAGAAATATTTGCATTACTTACAAATATTTCTCCCATAGCGGGAATCGAACCCGCGCCTCTTGCGTCTCAGCCAAGCACTCGCCCGCTACGCCACCGAAGTCATCGATATAAAGTGAAGTCACATGACAGACAACATACACTACAGGTCAAGCGAAGACACTTCTATGAAAACCTAACAATTAGCAGATTATGAGGAACTACCAAAAATATTTATGCTTGAATCAGTAGACCATAGTATGTATCTATAATTCAGCCAAACTGAAGATAACCCCTTCGACAAATAAGTTTTAACTATAACTTTATGATCTTGAAATTCTTACAATATAGACTTATTGCATTTAAGATGCATGTCTATACTTTTCTGACATTTTCCGAGTTCATGCATCTTTCCACAGAAGTCACGTTCGTATACAAACTAAAATAAAAGTTAGCATCTCGATGCTTAAAAATAGAGGTAGGACCTTTATGTAGTCATTTACTACCTAATAAAATATAATGCAACATTGAATTAATGTGCCTAACCAAAGCAAGGAAACATACAGGATCAGCAATGGTAAATGAAATGGTTACTAACTTCAAACTGTATTTAGCTCAGAACATTAGAAAGCTAAGTAATGAACTTTTAAGATTAGTTTCACAACTAGCTCAAACTTTTTTGCTGCCGAGAAAAGTATTTATATAACAGAAACTTTTGCTAGCACTCGATGAAAAAAAAAATTCTATGATAATTTATCAAATATCAGCAAATTCTTACTCGTATCATGAGCAAATACAATCAGAAGACCAAATATAGGATCAAAATGCCTGATCATTGGATGCGAAATGATGCAAGTAATAGCTTCCATTATATTTACCAAAACAAAGAAATATCCACTCATTGTTGAGGAATAACCTGTTGCCGGCTTTAATTTATCATTTTATTTGATTTTATTTATCATTTTTACACCTCACCTGCGGCTAGTTAGGAACGAAAAAAAAATGAAGACAAATACACAAATAAAAATAATTTGAACCGCACGAAACGAATGTAAGGTGAATTGAATAATTCGAGATCGAACTCGGCCTGTTTTTATCGTAATTTAGTTCAAATTACTCTGTAAAATCACAAATTATACAACTCGGCTGCCATTTAGCTTGAAGCAAAGGCCATGTTGGTTAGTTTGGTTGATTTTTTTGTTTGGTACAGATATAAATAATAATTCAAAGTTCAAAATGATAATATTGAGCATGACGAAAAGTGCGAAAGAGATACCAATATATCAATATTCTGGAATAAGAGTAAGATGCAATAAATTGTTTTTGATGCCACAGATAACTTAAAATCTTTAATGTTGCTATCCATTCACCAGAGTGCGCTGCATAGAAAAATAGAGTATTCAAATAACCAGCCACGGTGACTCTTTGGAAACTATCGCAGTTCCCAGTGCTCTCCATAATGTTGAAACGACATTATTATTTGAATCTATCTAAAAATACGTCGAAAACTGCTAAAGTTATTAACTGAATAGAAGCTTCCAGCGCCCTCTTCCCATTTCACGACCTACCGAGTTACAATAAAAAATAAGATAAAAAGTACATAGGTACCTACCTAAAGTATGTAGCTAGTATTAATTAATAATAAACATTAAGTAGGTATTTATTATTAATATTCAAAACATTAAAATAAAAAAGTAAATTTAGTGGAGAAAAATACTTGTAGATAGGTACCTACTTATGTGAAAAATGGAAACCCTTATGTACGCATTATAAATTAAATGAAAACTTAGAGAAAAAATATTAGTAAGTACCTATCAAATTCAATTGAAAATAACTTTAGGTAAACATTAAAAATATTAATTTAGAAAATATACATCTGTGTGAAAATTGAATCAATAAACGTCATTGAACTAGTGAATAGTAGTGAATCATTGAACTAGTCACTTATACTAGACGTCGTCATCCAGATGAGCGTCGTCCTCTTGAAACAATATTTATTGTTTCAAGAGGACGACAAATACATGTAATTACATGTATTTATTGTTCCGAGGTCGTCCTCACGTTCGTCGTCGTAAAAACCCGGGGTTATCCTTCGTCTTTTCGAAGGTAGACCTAGCTAAAAAATGACAAACTCCCAAAACCGGCGATGAAAAAAGAAAAAGAAAACTACTTATTTCAAAGGATAAATCTTTTTATTAATGTTCCTCATTGGAAATAGCGCTAATGGGTTATAATAGGTTACATTACACATTTCAGCTGGTGTTATCATGATACTACTAGTATCTACTACCTACTATCTACTAGTATCACGGAATCACATCACAATACAATATTACACGTGCAGGTAATATTATCACGTCTGTAGGTAGGTACGCCGTTGACTGGTGTATGAATGAAGAGCAGCTTTATTGAACGAAATAAGATGTCGTCGGAGAGATTCTTCGGGACGGTGCATGACAAGCATAACCATGTTGACCGTACCATCCTTCATGCATGATTGGTACATTTCTGGTAGTTGTTCGTCTCGATTACTTCGTCCGCAATTGCACAAGCAAAACCCTCGGTTTCCTCAAAAATATCCCCGAAACGCAGCCAGTTCACCGAGACGGGGGCAAGTCCACATCGGGGCCCGTTAAAGCCCGATAGAACCGCCCGTGTTGCTCCTAGCTCTTCCATACTTCCTTGCGGTCGTCGGTGCTTAGCACTGATGGTTTACGCCAATTCTCGTTAGCCAAGGAGAGCGGCGCGTCGCTCTCCTTGGCTAACGAGAATTGGCCGCTCACGCCGCGGCGTGAGCGAAGTAGATTTAGCAGTTCTGAGGACGAAAGCCCCTTGACAACTGTCGCGATGCATCCCACTCTCGTTAAGGAAATAATCCCTGAGACTGCATATTTCAAGGTTGTGAAGGTTATTGGCGTTTGAAAAGACACAAAAAATTAATTATTATTATTTTATTAGCCACCCGCGACTTCGTTCGCGACGCAATATAAAACGCTGTATGTTTATGTACAATGTTATTATTATATTACCTACCTATGTGGTCAGACTGCCGGAGAGCATGAACGAGGTAGGTATTATGTACTGGATCTCTTACTGGAGGAGAAATCAACGGCCGCGGTGTGCAGTATCTGTTCCTGTGCTTTGTTGATGATCGGAGCGGAACAGAAAATTGGAGCGTATGAGCGGTATCCGCGGGAGGAAGTAGTGTTCCCCGGCTTCGCTTACATTTCCGCTGCTAAGACGTTCCGGTTCCATTACTAGGTGGTTTTTATTAGGACTCAGGTTTTTTAAGAGAATAATAGATACGCAGACCTTTAAGTTAGAAATAACTACCTATTTAGAAATTTAATCGCATAGATAAGTGGTGGCCTCGTCTTGATCATTAGTGCGGTTGATAGATGGAAACCTACTCTAAATTGACTCCGTCGCGTGGTAAAACGTACCTATAACAGCTGTTGATGGTAGCGGCTTGGTGGTGTATTTCTCACTCGCAAAACCAAAAGCCGTAAGAGTAAAATAAATAAGAGTAGGTACTTATGCACCATTTTGTAAAACTACTTTCGCAACTAAAAATTACTGAAGATCAGTTGAACACAAATTATTAGGTACAAAGTTAGTATGGAATTAAAAATCGATTTTCAGAATCTAAAATACTTACGTCGTTTATTAATTGATTCGAATCGAAAAAAGCGCATTCACGTCCTTATTTTAGTTTAGAAATACCTACACACAAAATCTTAAGTTCGATTTCGATTTATTGAAGTTTTTCTTCACCAATTTGAGCAAGTGCTAGGTTGTTCGCTCGTAGTCAACGGATTTTTGTCATAAGTTGTACCTATTGTATCCAAAACATTCTACTTGGCTCTACTAACCGATGGTTCAGTGTGCCACACACAAACTATGGGCGTAATATTACCTACCTAGGTACCTAAAAGAAGCTTTGTGCTAGTGAATACAGCACAGCTCTCTTGGCTCTCTACTTTATCCTCTACTCTTTATTACACTAAACATTATAGGTACTCTGCACCAAAGATTTAAATTAAATCTTTGCTCTGCACTTCTACTCTTATTATCCCTTACCCCCGAATACTGATGAAAATCTGTCAAAAAAAATCGTCATTTGAGACGTGCTCAACTTTGAGATGCATTTGAGTATTTGGGGGTGATCTTGGTTGACAGAGCTAGCTTTCTTTGATCGCTGCATACCGTACTCTGCAGCGCTGCATAGTATTTCTAGGTCTGTTCACTGTTCTTTCTCATGCAGCACATCGACAGAGCTTTCTCCTCTCGTCAAATTATTTGGTCCTTTTCCATAACTTAATAATTGCTAGTTCTGTAAGTAGGTAGGTACCTACTATTCATTCGCAACGTGCTTTGACTATGTGACGGGACTGCATGGGTATTTTAAGTCTTGGTAGTTTTTTGGATGACCTCTGTGGCATGGCGGGCGAGTGCTCGACTGAGACGCAAGAGGCGCGGGTTCGATTCCCGCTTCGGGAGAAATGTTTGCATGCTCTTCAAATATTTCTTCCGGGTCTGGGTGTTGTAATATTGTGTATTATACCTACTAAGGTAAATACATAGATACCTACTGAGGTATCTATGTATTTACAAAAAAAAGTACCTAAGTATAAAGTATTCTATCAGCCATCTGGTTCCTTCCCATAGTACTACAAACTTTGCTTAGTTTGGGGCTAGATGGTGGTATGTGATATTAATTATGTCCTCAAATATTAAGTTATTATTATTTTACCTAAGATTTTTCACCTATGTAAATGGCCAAAACGTGTCATTTAGGTAGGTACTAAGTTGTACCTAAGTATTTATGTTGCATAACTATTTCAGTATGTTTTATATACCTACCATTTATTTCGTACGCACTTC
This sequence comes from Scotopteryx bipunctaria, assembly GCA_949320045.1. Taxonomy (NCBI): domain Eukaryota; kingdom Metazoa; phylum Arthropoda; class Insecta; order Lepidoptera; family Geometridae; genus Scotopteryx; species Scotopteryx bipunctaria. Next base: position 5,654,681 of record OX439440.1, read on the forward strand.
GTATAGTTAGTGTAGGTACCTTACCTATATCGTGCCGAGGCGCACAATATTTGTGGTAGGTAGGTACTTTACCTACCACAAATATTGTGCGCCTCAGCAAACTTCGTGCTTTGTATGAAAACCAAAAATGTAAACCGAAAACCGAATGAAGTCCGTCAATAATAATAGTCAACTAATAATAACTAAGATAGGATAACTGGGATAAGGGCAGGGAGACGATGAATAACTGAACCAACCCTTTAAAAAAAAATCGCGTTAGTTCTGTATACCTCATATACTTTATAGTAAAAGGTAAAAATATTCTGGGAACCTCGGTAGAACCATTGATGAAAAGGTCAGTTTACGTTGGCGCCATCGGCTGTCTCCTGACATTGAATGGAAGAGCACCAGAATCAATGGGGATGGCGACTGTGTGTCTGCCAGCCGACTTACGTCACAAGGGAAAGTAGATAACCCTCGATGGGATGGGGCTTTATGACGTAAAAGACGCGATCAATGCCAGAGTCTGGCAGGAACGGATTTTTCTAATCCGAATCGCATGACGTTCGTAGAACTAATAAATTTCGGATTTATAAATCTTATTCTGGTCCAGCCAAATCTCTACTCTTGAATTTCTAATTGGCCGGCCTGGTCCAGTGAGATAATTTAATTACCTACACTATTTAACCACCCAGGAATTATGGCACTTCTAGGCCTATTTCCTGTGTACTGCTCAATTTATGCCAGAGTGTTTTACTTACTCAACTACGATTAAAGTTTACCATAAATGTTGCAATGGTCTGTATAAACATGACACAACAGACCCTCATCCTTGTTAAAATTTAGAGCAGGAACCCGAATAGAGGCTACGGATCTCCATTTGCTATGGTCCTGACATGGTACTCTCTCATCACATTCTTCATGCTCATCAGTTGAGGATACTCTTGACCTGGCCTTACTCCAACGTACTAGACTAGGCTTTATCTAGGTTTTAGATCAGAGCCTTGGCAATTCAAAATAGCATAGGTAACTAATACTTATAGCCAGATAGTCGTACTCGTGGCCCTTCGTGGCCGCTCTTTGTTTACCTCTCGGCTACATTATCGGGCTTCGTCGAAATTGTCGCGTAGCGTGAAAGGTGTAGCCGAAGAGAGCAAATCGATTGGCTGACTTTTGCCCAGGTTTTTATATTGGCAAGGCACGTAGGCACCTAGGCCTGTCGGCAGAACCATGTTCATAAATATTTGCCTATTATTGGGCCCGTCAGTAGATAAGACCACGTGCAAAAATGTTTACCCGTATTTAGTACGGTGGTAAGGTTTACGAGCAACAAACGCGGAATACTTTTACATGATGATGATGTAGATTGTAGACAGATGATAGCATCATCACTTATCAAGATAGCAGTGAGTGAGTAATAATGATAAAACACGCCCATCTGAGGAGTGATGTAAGTAGGAATGTTTGCCTGATAACGAAGATTTAACGATATTTTACTTCTAAGTAAGTAGGTAGGTCTAGGTTCCAATCTTCTGCCGACCGTGACAATAAATATGATTTTAGAAAGATAGTAAAATGGAATGAAATGTCTGTTTGTCCGAGCACTTTCGGAACGTTGAATAATAAGTTTGATATGAAGAATAGTTAAGGGAAAAAACCTAATTGAATGGCATGCCATTTAGTAAAGGGCCTTTGTTTTTTATTCGTCAGTCGGTATTACCAAAGAAGATAGGTAAGAGATTCGGCTGCGGTTTTTATGTGATCCTTCTCAGCTCCGCCACAGTTTCCTTCCATTTTTTCAACGCTTTGTAAGAGTTCTAGGAAAGGTTAGTTCCCTATCTGAAATACCTATTTACATAGATATTTCCTTACGATTTCAGCTATCATTTGCACGAAAGGAACTTCAGTCAGTAGTTACTTAAAGTGACGAAGCTCTTGAATTCTTTGTACCTATATAATAACGGTAAATATATCTCAAACTAAACAAGTGAATCACGTTGCACTAGATAAGTACCTAGTTAGTTCGTATAGCATCGGAAGCGCTCAGCTCGTAATGCATTAAGTACCTACTTATATAAAGTCGCTAAACAGATTGATGCATGACTCGTAGCTGTGATTTCATATTTGCAAACAACATCACAAGTCTTCAACACTGTTTTTACCCGACTGCGAAGAAGGAGGGTAATGTGATTGGGGTAAGTACCTATATGTATGTATGAATCTCAGACAAAAAAAAAGAAAGACGGTGCGCCGCGAACAACAAAAGTGAAGCCACACAAAACCGTTCTCCTGCAAGTAAACATACACGCTCACGCACACACCTACACTAAAACCAAGCTCATCGCTCTTAGTACATTACGAGTCGTCGCGCGTCGTCTAGTAAACTTAAAATTTAAAAATAGAATTATACCTTCCTATGTAGTGAAAACTTGTAAAACCAGCAGCAAATCACACAAAAAGTCTCACGGAATCACTTTTCACTTGTAAGTACTTCAAATAACATCGTTTCTTAATTATTATAACTATGAATTTTAGGTTACTTGGAACACAAAACCTCAAAACACACACACACACACACACACACACACACACACACACACACACACACATAGATAAAAAGGTGGCTTCACTTTTGTTGTTCGCGGCGGGCCGTCTTTTCTTTTTATTTTGGTCTGAGGTATGAGTGTATTGTCTATGAATGTATGTCACACACATAATGGTGCATTGTGAATTTCTTTGGCTGTAGCAGAATCAGCTGAACGGATTTTAACAAAATGTGGTGTCGTATTGAAATAGGTATGAGTTATTGAATACTTACTGAAATTATGACATTGCCTTGGGGGCATTGCAATTTTTATAGCATGTCGGAGTTTTTTATCATCCTACTAATATTATAAACGCGAAAGTATGTAAGTGTGGATGTATGGATGTTTGTTACTCTTTCGCGCCTAAGCGGCTGAACGGATTTAAATGAAACTTGGAATACCTATACTGTGATGAGAGCGCACAGCTCAGCATATTTGTAACCATAGCTTCGGACATAGTTGCCAATACATGTAGAAGACAACTCATTGCACATCAGACCAGTAAAAACGCGCCCAAACATGAAGACTCTCTTTCATTATACCCGTCCACCAAACGTAAGTATAAATATACCTACATACAATGGTGACCCTAGCCACACGTTACAATAAGTACATAGTACATGTTGTGCTGGATTAACATACTTAATAGGCTATCTTTTACCCGGGTACCACGCGAGCGAAGCCGCGAGCGGCAGCTAGTATTAAAATAGGTAAGTCTATTAAAATATATTTAAAATAAAAGAATCTCCTTATTTAAAAATCTTTTTATTTGGTCTGAGTTTACTAAATAATAAGATGAATTTATATCTATCACTAATAAAATAATGTTGTGTATTATCTATTAATAAACTAGCAGCCGCCCGCGGCTTCGCTCACGCGGTACCCAGATAAAAAGTACCCTATGTCCCATTCCAGCACACGTAGGGTACCTACTATCCTCATTATCTTATATTATAAGAATCTTTGTCCTGACTGACTGACTGACTGACTGACTGACTGACTTGAAATTTTCAGTGTAGGTAAACCTTGGTACGTAGGGGTGTACTAAGAAGGGATTTTTCAAAATTCAACCTCTAAAGGGGTGAAAAGGGATGAAAACCTGGAATCAATTTTTTGTCTAAAACTGCACATAACCTATATCAAATTAAAGAGCCGATTTTTCTCATTTAGTTGACGTCATAATTACCTGTAAATTCTTTATTTTTGGCATGTTTTTCATGAAAAATAGAATACTTTTATTTTGACATTATGACAGCGATGATACCAAAGATTAATAATAGATGATACAAAACATATGGAAAAGGAACTGTCAATGTCAAATTACCTGTGAAAGGAAGCATAAATTATTACTGGTCTAATAAGTTTCCAATCTTGATTATTCATGGAGTTCTGACGTAATTCTACGTCTGATAACTAGATGTCGCTGCTAATTCTGATCAAATCCTAGAACGCGTTATCGTTGCGTTTTGAAAAGTTTACCTTAACTCTCAAAATTTTTACTAAATTCACCGAGTTTTCTTAATTTTTAGATTTAGGTATGTTTGTTACTCTTTCACGCAAAAACTACGGAATATACTTACATACCCTATTATTCATTTTTGAAAAATCCCTTCTTAGTACACCCCTACATACCAAGGTTTACCTACACTGAAAATTTCAAGTCTCTACGTCCAGCGGTTTAGGCTGTGCGTTGTCTGTCAGTCAGTCAGTCAGTCAGGACAAAGATTCTTATAATATAAGATGATTGCGTATTCTAATAATCTATATCGTAGTTTCTAACACCTACGAAACAGGAATGAGAATGATTTTGCGAAAGCGTAGAACAGAACTAGGTGATGGTCTTTTAGGATTTTTATTGAAGCTGGAGCTAAGCAGTTTTAATGAAGAAATTTTTAAGTTTTAAAAAGGAATTAAATATTTACGTACCTAGATGGTAGGCATCGAGCACAAGGTAGGCAACTACCTACTTATGTCATTCCGTTAATTATTTTGTCTTTCATTGAGACAGAGATCCGGACTATTTGTAGCTTGGCCATAATTAGCGCATCAGGTGCTAAACAGAGGCATATTCAGTCATTGTTTTGTACGTTTACAAGTACATAATACATGTGACGATTCAATTTGCAACTTTACAGAGGCATCGATCTCTGTCACTGATCAGACCAGAACCAGAATCAACCCGATTGTATTGCGCAGAAGAACAATAAGGAAGTCAATACCAATTGATTGCGAATACCTATATCGCATCAAGGACGTTGGAAAAACAAACCATTTATATGAGTAGGTGAGGTGCAGTTCTGTACCTAATTGTTAGTGGAAATCTAGGTATCATCATCATTTCAGCCCGTATCTGCCCATTGCTGGGTATAGGCCTCCTCTTTATTACGCCATAATCGGAATATTGGGGCTGCCGGTAACTGATGAGAGCCATACTATATTGGCGTCTATCATAAAGAGGGTTTAAGTCATAATACACCTCGCTTGCCAGTGCGTCTTGGTGAGTCGCTATAGCCTCGTTCGTCTGTCAGTCAGCACGTGCAGGTATTCAGGTCAGGGGGTCTAGCCAAGATCATTTCTATTCTCTTTCCATTGTAGAAAACGATTGGTAGCCGAGCAGTGTTGCCACCTTGCATTTTTTAAAGCGCTAGGTCAAAAATAAAATGTCATCAGATTTCAGAAATTTGGTTTAAAAGAAAAACACTAAAACTAAACATTATACAATTTTACGTAGGTAAAATACCTACTATAGTAGGTATAATTAATAAGATACTAAGTACTATTTTTTCTGCATCTCATACATACTTGTTCGTTTGTTTTTAATTTAAACTAGGGTTTCTTTAATCTGAAATAATTTAGCGGAATTTGGTGTTTTTTTTAATCCATATTTCTGAAATCTGATGACATTTTATTTTTGACCTAACGCTTTAAAAAAATGCGAGATGGCAACACTGCTCGGCTACCAATCGTTTTCTACGATGGAAAGAGAATAGAAATGATCTTGGCTAGACCCCCAGGTAGGTAAGGTTGGCTTGGGCGGTAAGATGTTAAAGCCCCCTTACGCCCCAAGGTTGGATGAAATTTATACATATCATACTAGCTGCCTCCCGCAGCATCGTTGTATCTGAATAAAAAGTAGTCTATATGTTATTCCAGCACACGTTTTATTATATTCCAAGTTTCATTCAAATCTATTAAGCCGTTTGGGCGTGACTGAGGCACAAACATAATTATAATCATTTATTTCATAAGGGTATACACGTCACACACAAGTTAATAGAAATAAATATAAAAGTCACAAAAATAATAATAGTTACAAATGTCAAATTAAATTAAGATAGTCATATTAATACAATTGTATTCTACCAAATAATAAATAATTATACATGTGTGGCATGTAACAATCTAGTCAAGATCGTTACATGCCACACATGTACCGAACCTGCTGACCAGAACTGCAGCGTTGCACTCCTATTGTGTTCGACCGGTACATACAAGGCGACTGCCGAGTCAGCAGTGACGTCTTTACTTTACCTAAATCCACGGACCTTGTGAAATAAATTATATTTGCCAACAATAAAAACATATCGCTGCCAAACTAAAAACTTATTCTTGACATTAGATAGGTAGGTATAACGGCTGTTATTTTTGTATGACCGAACGAATTGTGTCACATTATTGTATATGGCTTTTCCATACGTTTTTTATTAGTTTTATTACTTGGGCGATTTGGTGTTGTACCTCCCTATCTTTATATTTGTGGATGTATTTGTTAGCATAACTTTCGAACTGTTAATCCAATACCTAAACATAAAAACATAAACATTGACGGCCTCGCTGGCGTGGCGGGCGATTGCTCGGCAGAGACGCAAGAGGCGCGGGTTCGGTTCCCGCTGCGGAAGAAGCGTTTGCATGTTCTGCAAATAATTCTTCCGGGTCATGGCGTTGTGGTACTATGGTACTCGTAGTTTCTGATACCCACGACACAGGGAATCCTAGTGTGGGGTCAGGACTATGTATGTGACTGTTGAGTGTTTTTTTTTATTTGATAAAAATAATACAACGTTACAAATAAACAATAGGATCACGTTGAAAACAGCCTCAGTAAACTTAAAAATTGTATCGCAGTTTCCAACGCCCTCTCCCAACGGTTAGAAGTACCTAGTAATATAATGTCTACACAATAACACACAAAAACAAACAGCATCTACTTTTACTGCGTTAAAGCGTCAGGTCTCTCTCTACCCCTATCCCCATACCCTTAGAGCCTTGAATAATCCATATTCAAAATGTTTTTGCGAATATTTTACGAATACTTAACTAGTCGGGCACATAACCTATTATTTTCGTCCCATTATGGCTGTAGTGTTTACTTTATAGCCAAACACTCGTATCGAATGGTTAACGAGTGCCTAGCCTTGGTTCAATATTCGTAAGTTTACGCTTCAGTCAGTGCACCAACATATTAACCAGCATTTGCCGAAAGAAATGCCTAGACTAGAGTGAAGATCTGCAAAAGGCTGCTGGCAAATACCTACTGGATGCGTCAAGCCGAAAATAGGGCGTGATGGTGCTCATTGGGGACATAGTAGGCTGCTATTGGCTGATGATGATGATGATGAAGGCCTAGACATGGTTCCAGCTAAGAACCATCAAAATAAGATAGACCTTCATCAAACTCAAACTCTTTATCCAACAGGATCGGTATAGATCACTTTAAATCTACGTTGATCATCTGATTAAGTCATTACGCTTTCTTGTCCTTTGGCGATGTAGTCCAAAAGCAATGTAACCCCAACGCGATATAGGCATATCGCGATTTAGTCTTAAAGCGATCTAGTCATATGTGCTGCCTAGTCAAATAGAGATGTAGTCGTAAAGCTCCTAACCCATTTTGTTTTTTATACTATAAAATATATATCAATGTAAAAAAGGGAAAAAACCTCAGATGGATATTTCCACCTATTCTACTATTATAAATGTTTGTTAAAACGTATCTCCGTAAGAACTAAACTGATTTTGATGAAAGTAAAATGTAAATAGTTTAGCTTCTGGAATAACATGCTACTTTAATTTTCGAAATCAACCCATAAAGGCGTTAAACAGGGTGGTAATTTATATGGGAAATATAATATTTCTTTTTTTCGATTCGTTAAAAACTCGGTAAACTATTAAATAAATATACTTATCACGTATATCTTTTCAAAATTAGCCCAAAGGGACCGGCAAAAGGTCTAATGTTTGTATGGAAATTTTTTAACGGGCGGTGAGATTAACTTGAAAATTTATCTGGATAATTGGAGTACAAAATAATTGGACACGTGTTTCAGGGTTTTCCATAGTAACCCTCAAAAAGGGTCAAAATGGTGTGTCAAAATTTACAACACGCGAGTGAAACTGCGCGGGTAAACTAGTTGATATCTTTACTAATATTATAAACGCGAAAGTTTGTATGTATGGATGTTTTGTGGATGAAATGGATTTGAAGGAAACTTGGATTGGAACATACATAGTATGTGTGCTGGAATAACATATAGGCTACTTTTTATCCTGGCACCACGCAGGCAAAGCCGCGGGCGGAAGCTAGTTATACAGTTAGACGGCCTCGGTGGCGTGTCGGGCGATTGCTCGGCAGAGACGTAAGACGCGCGGGTTCGATTCCCGCTGCGGAAGAAATGTTTGCATGATCTGCAAATATTTCTACCAGGTCTGGGTGTTGTGGTACTCATGGTACTTGTAGTTTCTGATACCCACGACACAGGGAATCCTAGTGTTGGGTCAGGACTATGTATGTGACTGTTGGGAACACCCAACAGTCATATACATAGTCCTGACCCCACTCATAATAAATAAATATAAATAACAATTTATATTTATTTATTAAAATGTGGAATCAAATTCATCATTGGATTTGGTCAGTGGTTGCTGGGAGAGGGATACATTGTATTAAACTTCAACTGTATAACCTCCCCTCGGAACCACCCTTGATTGGGTTCAAGTAGTTTCAGTCTGCTTAGCATAAGCACCGAGAAAACGCTTATCTCTACGGTAGAATAGAGTAAAATGACATTCGAGTGTAGACAAAATAAACTTTTCTAGACCCCCGAACATGGCGTTACAAGAAGAAAGAATTTCTAGGTAGACAAATCCTTTCCATAGAAACGACGAAACCATTATTAGTGTTGTACCTTTTGTTTACTTAGAGAGAAATTCTAAGAGAGCTCTTTCTATTCTAAGAAGAAAATAAATTCTCGGTGCTCATGCTAAATTCTCTCAGAAACGTATGAAGTATTTTCGTCTATTAAGGACTTACGGCTAAATTAATTACTAAATTACATAAAAACTAAGTTGACCAGACGGTAATTGTGGTGGTGAAAACCAGTCTAAAAGGATTTCATAGTGTCCAACGACAGTAGTTTTCCACTAGTATGTTTTTAGATTCACCAGACCCTTAACCATAAAATGTTTTATTGTGATCGTATACCCGATATGTAAAGTTTATTGATCTGACCGTAACTTCTTAATTCTTGTAAAGTGGTGACCGTAACTTAACAGAAGATAATACAAACATGCATTATCACACTTACCACGTCCATATTCCTAATGGGGGACAGAGCCACAAGTAATCAAAAGAAAACACTTGCAGCCACTCCTGATTCAAATTCCCGGAATACGTAGGTATCGCTCATTTTCAAAACAACGTTGTTTGTTTTTCAAAAAGCCGTCTTTGATAGAAAAACAATGTTGTTATTGTTATCCGATCCGTTTATCTATTAGCAGAATGTTGAATAAAACCGGAGATTAATATTTTCTCTAACCTCTGCAATTAGTGTGGATCATCCGATTTCGCAATAGTTAGGTAACACAATATTGTTTACCTTTTTACTTACCTTTACTTGTTTTATGCTTACTTTTATCTGATCGTTTATTTATAGTCTAAGTACATTGTATATTTTTGGCGAATGTAAGTGCCTTTTCAAACCTAAAAAATTTTACGGCCACAATATTATTATGTGTAACAAGTACTTGCCTATTTACTTTTAAGTGAAGTTAAAATAAAACCATACAAACCATATAATAAAGGAAATTGATTAGTTTGCACAAATCAAAGAATAGCTTGTGATGTTTTCATTTGACACCAATCGGTTCTGCGTGTGTAATATAACGTAGACCAGCTTTAAACTTTAAACAATACTTATGTCAGGTTTCAATTTTATTATTCTACTAACGGACGACGGATCGTTCATTACAATACCAACGTTGTTATTCTATCAAAAAATGTATGGCACTTTACGACAGATAGAAAGGAACGTTGCTTTGGTAATGAGCTATCCCTCGGCTGAGAGGAAAGAATAGATGTTGGGCAAGCCTACTCCATCTTAATTCGTCCCGGGCATTACATCGTCCCGTTTGTGAAGGTAAAAGTTGCCTCCTGACGCTGTATAAATCATCTGCTATAAATGGTAAAAGGCCTTAGTTAGCTAACCCTTAGCATTAGTTAGAATAATTTCACAATGGTTTTTTCTAATGGAAAACCACAACAATTTGGTGATTTAAGCGCAGCTCGTCAATGTTATCTAGGTAAATTGGGTTCTACGCATTAGCGCCCTCGATGGAGTCGTCATAGTATGTTGACACACTGTAAATCATTTACCTCGTTTATGATGTCACTTATCAGGCCTTTGTTTCCTGAAAAACAAGCTTTTCATTCTTACCAGTTTATAGAGAAAAAAATCTACTTTTCGTTGGCATCCGTAACTGAAAAGTGCAAAAAGTCGAGTTAAGACTATGTTACTTGTAAGATGCGATGTGTTTTGTCTCTTAAGCCCGGCTTCCACTTCTGAGACATCTTATTTGATTTTTCTACGGTAGGCTGGTAAAAGAAAAACTATTATCCACATAGATACGCCTTACCTTTTTGTTTATAATACTTATTTGTAAAAATAAAAATCAAAGTCATTGATCGAGTGAGTGAAACTAGCTGAAAACTCGACTGAAAACTTGGGCGATTTGGCGTTGTATGTTTGTATGAATGTTTATTATGTTTGTAGATTATGTTTGTTAGAGCATAACTTTCGAACCGTTAATCCAATTTGTATAATAAAAAGTAAAGAAAAAACATAGAATGTGTCCAGCTGCTTCTCTCCCCGAGCATGTCGTAAAAGTCGACTAAGGGATAGTATCCTCCAACATGATGAGATACAATAAGCAAGTATTCCCAAGGAGGGTTGACGTCAGGCAGGCGGCCGGTCATAAAACACCTTAGCCAAAACTCTTACAGCATGATTTTTGGATCATGCTGTGCCGACCCCACATAGAGTGGGATAAGGGCAGGAAGATGATGATGATGATGAATCCAATTTGTATAATACTTGGTAGATCAATGGATTGTGCTATGAAGATTTGCTATAAAGAATGCTGGGCAGCATACGAGTTTAATCAGTGAAGGGGTTAAAACGAAAACAAAAAAAAGTTTTTGCAATTTTATTTTATGATTATTAATTTTTTTTTTATTTAACCCTGAGTTAAGTTAAGTAAAGTAAAGAAAGGAGTAGAAAAATAACCAAATCCGATAAGTACTAGTTTGCAACTACAGATTTAAAAATATAGTCAATTACAGGAAGATTATTATAAAATAGGTACGATAAACAAGAAGTAACATAATATAAATAATATTATAAATGCGAAAGTAACTCTGTCTGCCTGTTACCTTTTCACGCCTAAACTGCTGAACAGATTTTTAATGAAATTTGGCATGGAGATAGATTTTATCCTGTAAAATGATCCCAAAATGGGAAAAGGATGAAAAAGGATAACCTGGATAACGCATAATTACTTTTAACTTATGACAAGACAGTTAATTTAATAAAGTTTGATAATTAACAATGTCATTCATATCAATTGGGTCGTCAGCAGCTCCTTTTTTCTTGCAGGGCTGGGGACTGATTTCATGATTTTGGATTTGTTGGATTTGTCTCCGCCCCGAATAGCAAAATAACTACATAGTAAAACATTTGATAAGAAACATAACTCAGAATTCATTCATAGTGTTGAATAAATATCATGTAAATATAACGTGAGACAAAGTGCCATATTTCACGATTATTGTACTACTAGCTGCCGCCCGCGGCTTCGCTCGCGTGGTATCCGGATAAAAAACAGCCTATATGTTAATCCAGTACATGTACTATGTATATTCCAAGTTTCATTCAAATCGTTCAGCCGTTTGGGCATGATTGAGGCACAAACATCCAAACATCCAAACTCACAAACTTTCCCATTTATAATATAAGTATAAGATTATTATTATTATTTAACTCAGTCACTAGAGTTGGCCACTAGCTCATACGAACATACTTATATTACGGTTATTGCTGAATAGCTTGTACATCAGGATGTACAAGCCAGTGGCCAGGGCCACTTAGCAAAGGAAATTATAATAATAGTATTAGCTAAACAAAGAAAATAATAAAATAGTATAAAACTAAATAGCTTGAAATGTATAAAATGTCTTAGCCTAATATAATGTTCAATAATATCCAAGTTCATTCACATTAATTTAGTATAGGTTAGGTACTCGTATCAATTTTCAGTCGAAATCGCGATCTTAATTTTGCTTGCGACGGGGATATTTAACTTCAAGGTACGAACTCGTGGCGTCGGCTTTGGGCTCATATAGGTCGCTTTATCTAAACTAGAAACACTTATGTACACATTTTGACACGAGACGTAGCTAGTTTGTAGCTGCCTTGGATCCTTAGGGTTCTCCTTCGGGGCCGCCTTGAACGCTGCTGTCAGAGGATCAACCGCTAACCTCGCCGCTAACCGCCGCATGATGATGATGATTACCGAAACCGCCAAGATAAACAGTATGATGTACATCACTGTGTAGTGTACCTTCTGATGGACTTCGAGTAAGCTTAGAGATACGTTGGATTAGGCTTTTAAGTTTTCCACTTGTTTTTCAGTTGAGACCATTCGTGCGTGTGATTATCAGGAACGAAAACTGGAATCGTTTAAGAGTTTACTATAGAATATAGAATTGAGAATAGAGTACTCTGGTATGACTGTCAATTCTCCGTCTATTTTATTTTGGTTAAATAGTTATTGTGACTGTAAATAGTCATTCCATTACTTTTTACAAGGCAACCTTGACCAAGGTCAAGGGCTCTATAATATTGCCAGTCAGCGTTTATATTTGTATGCCGTCTGCGCAAAATATGCATATGGTACACTTAGCGCAGTATGTAAACAACCACCTGTCATTTTATTATAACTTGACTCACTGTTATTTACAAGGTAACTCAGCGGTATTACAAAATTCAGTACTATTGTTGATATTTATGTCATATATTGAACGTGTAATCGGTAACTCTTGAATAGGTTTGTTTATGGGGCATAGTAGCCGGTTATCTGTAGTATGAACACAGACTTGTATATCAGTTTCTGACATTAATAAGATAGAATGAATTTTTTTTATTAGGTCTCGGGGAGCACCTGAGCCTGTAGTTTAGGAGAGTTTAGGAAAATGCTATGAACTTTGTCTTTTTGACATTGAATGTCAGAAGGTTGCTGTCAAGGAACCTCCTCACTTCAGAGTCCAGCTTCTGCAAAGCATTATACTTGCTTCCAAGAGTTCCAAGTAGGACCATAAGTATATCCGTCTTGACCATAAGTATATCAGTAGGGCCGTAAGTATACCCGTTATTCGTCCGTCTTGTCACCGTGGTTCTCCACGGAGAAGACGGATATACCCTCAAAATTTCACGTTTCTACGACCAGCGGTTTAGGCTGTGCGTTGTCATCAATCAGTCAGGACAAAGATTTTTATATGTAAGATGGTCTATAATAATCTACACTAATATTATAAAGAGGAAATTATATTAATAATAAATAAATCGCATTATTTAACTTTGACACATACATGGTTACAACAACATACCTGTCTACGTAAGAACTTATGTAAAATACCTAGGTACTTCAAGCAACGTAACACCAAATTAATTTGTAGAGTAGGCACTTAGATAGTAGGCACTACGCACCAAATGAATTTGTAGAGTACCTAGTCTAGTTACATGTTGTACGCACATTATTTTGCTAAAAATAATTATAATCAATATGTGCTATATTTTATCTTCTCTGGAACAGTCCACAACAGAAGACAAAAGTCTTGTCTTATGCCTGCGTCCAATATTCTACTGACGGACATGGACGACAGATCTTTAATTACCTACCATTACAACATTGTTTAAATACTTATAATGGCATGTTTCGACAGAAAACAGTACCTAATGGCGACGAATAACGATCCGTCACGTCGTCTGTTAGTAGAAATTTGGAACCGAGCATACAGCCAACAGTTTAAAATTTTAAATATGCAAGGCATAATGTTTATCATTTATTGAAAGGGGTTGCACCGACTCATGCAGGCACTGGAAGGGTTATTAGGGTGGTGGGTGGGACCGACCCATATGGCGGCCGTGATTACCTTATTGATACTTTTTGAATATTCAAGTTATACGTATTGTGGAATCAAGACACGAATCCCTGACTTTTATAAGATATTTTTAGAACTACCTTTTCTATGCTTGAAAGCTCCAATTGTTATCGACTTCTCTGAATTCAGATTACGAGTAGGTATCTCATATTATTATTAATCACACACGCGAATTGAATATTATCATTGTCATTAGGTCCACTGAGAGCCGGGAGCACTGGTGGTCTAGTTGGTAGTGACCCCGCCTTCCGATCCTAAGATGGTGGGTTCAAATCCAGTCGTGTACCAATGGATTTTTCTGTGCGAAAAATTTATGTGCGCTTTACCAGTACTCTCAAACGTTGGAGGAAAACATTGTGAGAAAACCCGCGACTTAGTCAGCTCCGCACGTATTGACTATGTCTTTCCTGTGGACAAGGCCGACTAAGCTGGGAGGATGGTATAGGTGCTGGGCAAGCCTACTCCATCTTAATTCGTCCCGGGCACCACGGCGTCCCATTAGTGAAGGTAGAAGTTGCCTCCTGACGCTGTATAAATCATCTAATATAGTTGATAAAAGGCCTTATTATTAGGTACACTGAAACTTTGCCCGTTATTTTTATCCTGTAACTTTGCACTTATTGGTGATAACTGTATACTAGGTATAGCGAAATGTATAATTTTAATCAATTTGAAGTGTCTATTGATTGCTGATCATACTGTGATTGATATACGATATATTGTACGAGTAGGTAGGCATGAGCCGGTACTACTACTACTAGTCGTGTCATTAGTTCTTTCGAACCAGTGTGGTGAAAGGATTTAATGTGCGCCTCAAAGGCTCCTTTCGTGCACTTGACATGTTTTTCAAACTTTTTATGTTCCATGACATTCCGATTTCTTCACGATGTTTTCCTTCACCGTATGAGAGTACTGGTATAGAGAGTGTATATATCGTTCGTACAGTAAAATCCATTGATGCACGACCGGATTTGAACCCAAGACCTTAAAATCGGATTCGGAAGGCGGAGACGCTACCACTAGACCATCAGTGCTCTGAACCAAAATAAAAAAGTTGAATCGCAAAAGCTTCTAAAAACTTCTCTGCTGGACTGGGAGCAAAGAAAAAACATAGAATGCGTCCAGCTGCTTCTCTCCCCGGGCATGTCGTAAAAGTCGACTAAGGGATAGTATCCTCTCCAACATGATGAGATACAATACGCAAGTATTCCCAAGGACAGTTGACGTCAGGCAGGCGGCCGGTCATAAAACACCTTAGCCAAAACTCTTACAGCATGATCCAAGGATCATGCTGTGCCGACCCCACACAGAGCGGGATGGTGCAGGAAGATGATGATGATGATGAATCGCAAAAGCTTATAATTATACTGAAATAAAATTCCTGTTTTTCATTTTTGCATTGCGTTACCTAAGGGTGATATTACGTCACGTTACGAGTCATGTGAGCGTAGAAACCTATTAGGCAAGCTAAACCGGGCCGCTACATGACAGCACGCTGACTTTAACCTAAACTGAAACTTGGTAATGCTTGATGAATCGTGGTGTTTACCGCGGTTACTTTCCGCTGGTTTTCTAATCGACAGCGCTTTTTCAGTGTAGTGTAGTGGCGTGACGTAGCGTTAACGTCGTTTGTCGGCGGCGCGGCGCCTCCTCGCCTTCGCCTCGGTTCAGGCAGGCTCGCCCGCGGGCCGCGCTGGCCCACTCACTGTCGCGCTCGCACGCGTCCCGCCCGCTCATTGCCGATTTGACCGCAACAGTGGATCGACGTGCGAACACTTTGCCAGCGCGTTACCGAAAACTTTACAAAGTGAACCGACTCGCGACTCGCGAGCGGCGACGCCGACTGAGCGGTCCCGATTAGGCACGGCGCTTAAACTTTTCAATTTACGAAAACTAAACAGCATTCACTTACGATTTCTTAATAAAATAATTCATTTATTTTGTGAAGATAACGAATAATTTAACAAACGTGGCCAAGAAAGGAAGCGAAAATGTCGAAGAAACATCTTCACAACCAAGCTGCGATACCGTTAGCTCCGGCGGTATTTAAGGTAAGTTTACCATATTTATTTCATGCAATGCGATTTTATATATATTTTTCAGAAGAGGTATTTGAAAGAAAATGTTTTGATAATGTTTTTTTCATGTAGAAGAATGTATATAAAATAAAACACGAGAGTGTGATAAACCCTATGTGATTTTAAATTGCTTAGCGATAAAACTAATGTGAAAGTATACCATAGACTAATGTGACTACCTACGTACCTAGACGTGCAATTATTGTAATGGAGTCCGTTAGAAGCTAGGTATTGCGCAAACTGGATATAAATATTTTTTTGCATCCAACTGCGATGCTCGTAAACTTTCTTTAACGTCGTAATATTTCTAAATGCCTACTTTAAATGGAATTCTAGGAAATTCTTCGCGTGAGTTTTTCTCTCAACGAAAAGGAATGCAATGCAGTAATTGCATCTAATAACATAATCCGATTAAAGCAGAACCGTTTCATTATGCTTTGCGATTTCACTTTGCCTATATCGTGATCCTTTACTGAAGAAAAGGGAGCTTTATTTCAAAGTTAAATGCACGTTCTTTTATTCGTTTTTCGAAAAAATAAACCACCTTTTTATACTAAGTACATGTTTCAACGTGAAGTAAAAATGGATAACACAATTAACACCTAGATTACTTGAAATACTTGTGCTTAGGTAATTCCAGTTTATAATTAACACATAATATTTTGTTTAAATAATAAGGAGGAAAACAATCATACTGACCACACATTGATGATTCGCAAGATTTGCAACATGGTTTTCAGACAGCTAACTCTGCTAGAGTATTTGCAAAAACTACTCTATTTTGAAAACCACGCATTAGATGATGAATGAAGGCCACGTCCTAAGATCATAATTCATCGATAACATTCACCTAGAAAGTCAATGAGGTCACCAACCAAAAACTACGGAATGGGAATTTGGCAAGAATAACAAGACACGGTGCCCAAAGGCCATGGAGTATTTTTGTAACTTTCCCTGTCGCCTGTCTCTAAACTTTCATGGAAGATGGTAAACAGTCTAATAATAATATCATTTTCTGTAACTTCACTTAGGGAAAGTGTAAGACTTTTATGTTATCAAATAATGGACTGGCTATTAATGTTTATTTATGGGATTATCCTTTTGTGGTAAGAGTACATAAACCTTCAATTCATCTCAAATTCTACCATGGCATTAAACGTTGTAGTACAATGTGTCCACCGCCCTGAAACAGGGGTTCCTCTGATAAGTCTAAAGGGTAAATTATCAACTGAACTCGGCAATATCTCCGAACAGAGGCAAATAGCATTCGTGCTCTACCGCTCTCTTATGTCTAGAGTAGGCAATCCGTCTGTTGAGGCTTTACTATACTATTTTAAAGATAATCTTTGTACGGTAAAGTGATAGTTGAAATCATACCGTAACTTTTTATCACGTTTCCATTATTGATACTATAGTCAGTCCGACAGTCAGCCTTTTGGAACAAAAAAAGATTCTATAATTTCATTTTATGGGTGGAAGTGCTCTACAAACGGACAGACGACGTTGATGTCGATCGAGCGTATCTAATATCTACAAAAAATTTAGATTTATACATATTGTTATACTAAGCCGATGGAAATATTTTTTGGGTAAATTCATTTGACAAAGCACTGAGCGTCAGCGTCTGCATAGGAAGGAATTTCCAATGTTGGTATAAGTATAATGTAGATCTCTAAATGTAGCCTGACGCGCAGACTGAGAATTTAAGTAAGGTACTCTTAAACTCAAAACATTGTAGTGCTTATTAAAACTTCTACTTAAAGTCTACGTGAAAGTAAAAGATAAGTAAAAGTATTATATTTTTATTAGAATTGACAATAATTTATGAAACTACCATATTTCTCATTTGAAATCATTTTATCGAGGCATATAGATTAATTTTCAATTTATATAACAGTTATTGCAGATACAGTCGTACATAGTGACGTTATTACGTGTTCAATGGTTCTGTACGTGATTGTTGACAACTTTCTTATCAATAAACGTTTCAACTTTAACCAAACCTACTTAAACCTTGGTACTTTGGTTAAACTTGGTACTAAGGTTTTAATGCATAGTCATTTGTTACAAAATTCCGAAAAAAAAACAATAGCTGAATTGTTAAAATTATTGAAGATATTTCTGTAATTTTATGCTAGTAGGTACTTACGGGTATTTAGAAATTATATTCGCCGTCTTATAACGGTAAACTCTTTAAAAATATACACTTAACGTAGTGGTACAATTATTTTGACGTCATGTTTATGGTGTATCAGGTAAGGTACATAATTAGTATTCATGAAACATTTGCTTCATTAAAAAACTGGCAATTGAATTCTAATTAGACCTTAGAGTCAACAAAAACGACATTTATCGGTCCACTGCATGAAATTTTGGTAGGAAAAGTTTAACGCTTCAAGAAGACGTCACTTTTTTACTATAACTTGTCCGTGTTTTCAAACTGTACTATTTTTCATTTATAAAAGAAAACCGACTTCAATGATAACATTCGAGACCTTAAAAAATTTCATCCTCTATTTTTCCACCTTTAGGACTGGTATTTTTTCTCTAAATTAAAATGGAACCAAACGGGAAGTATAAATAAAAAAATAAAAGAGTTTTTTCAAATCAGTTCATGAATGACGGAATTTTGAGGTGGCAAAGATAAATAAATACAACTGAGTTGAGAAGGAACCTCCTTTTTTTGAAGTCGATTAATAATTCTGCTCGTCGGAGTAGCCAAACAATTCGTGCCAAGTCATTTTACTCGTCTAATTAATCATGAAACGGGAATGATATAATAAGCCGTGTGTACTTTTGTACGATTTCCTAAGAAGCTATTGTTTGTACACAAAGACTAGATAAGACTTAGGTATCTATAATCAATTGGCCATTCGCTACCTGATCGATGGTAGAATGCATGAGCTTCAATTAAGTATTAGACACGTTAAGTGCTATTGTTAAAATAGAACCTTGTAATCTGAATCATTTGATAATTTATTTAAGCCAGACAAAAAGGAGTTTGGTAATTTGGAAATTCACACACGGCCTCTCGTTACTGAAGCGTGAACCGAAAGTTGCGATCGCGTTTGACCTTCAAATCAGCGAAGAGCTAGAGCAAAGGCGGTCGCGATACGCTTGTTCTGGCTTGCTGTCTACAGCTAGCAAGCTATGATAAATCTATTTTGAGAGTCAAAATTTCATAACAAAGGTTTACGCGATTGCAATTATGTAGGTAATACAAAAACATCTGAAAATCGGACATTTTAAAATATAGGCTTCGAACGGAGTTACGCTTGTGAAACCACTCACGGTAATAGAGCTCAGTAATGAATTTCAAATATTGCTTGGGTGATGTCACCTTACTTCGTTCGTCGGTCAATCGGAGCAGGCGGGGCGCGGCGCGCGCAGCGTGGCGGCCGCGCTGTGTGCACGCATGGCTAGCGACCGCCGCGGCGCTTGGGCAATGGAAATTTCCATCGCAGTTCGCTTGCCGGTGCCGCTCTCCGCTCCCCTCTGCCACCCCCCTCGCCGCCTTCCCGCGACGCGTCTACGTTCTCATGGACGTTCCCTCATTATTATTTCCTATAAAGGGTTCTATAGTCCTTTTCAAACCGCTGCAGCTTGTTATCGGCACTGATTCTATAGAATTCATTCCACACCTGCGAAAACTTGAATGTTAATGTTTACTGATTTTAGAAAATGTAGTTCAATAACTTTAGATTATTGTAAGATTGTAATTTTAGACTAGACAAAAAATTGTTTTGACCATTGGAGCCAAACATACTCGTAGTATTGTCTTGCAAAAAGCTTGTTACTTACTATTCTCTCTCTCTCTCACACACTATTCTTTTGTATGCAATGTTACCTGGCGCTTTCTGGGTATCGAACAATCGTATGCAGTTTTGAGAACATTTTTTCTGAGTGCTTGGGTGGGACCCCTACGGGTCCCCGATGTTCTTTTCTGAAGAAAAGACTTCAACGCGCCCGATTACTTGGCATCTTTCGAGAAATATTTAATTAATTAATTTATTTAATCGTATGACAATATCATAGGCGTAACATAATATTGAAAATAAAATAAAATTACAAACTTAAAAACCTAATAACTAATAACAATAAAACTAAAAATATTTACAAGTCAATACAAAGATTCAATACAATATTTAATTATGTACTTTAAATGCACGGAGTTTTATTTTATTTCACCCTGAGCCTTGTTTCACTGTAATTACTGTAAATAAAGAGCCAAGAACGTGTCGGACAGTGAAGGCTTCTAAAGTCAGTACGGGCACTGATAGTATAATACTATATAACTTATCTTAGACATTGAACCGATTACAAATTCAACTACTGCTCGGAAATTAGTACAGAAAACCTTCTTTACTGAGATTCATTTAGTTTCAAAATAATATGTTACTATTTTTAACACATTTCAGATATCTATCAATATTTGTTTTTTACAAAGAACATGAACCGAGCGGTCAGGCTCTAGACGGCCGGCGGGGCGCGGGCGAGAGCAACGTCCCCCAGTCGCAAAACAGCAATAACTTTGGGCCCCCCTTCCTACTACTTATGCAAAATGTATTTTGAATATATTCAACGTGGCGAAACTCTAAGGGTTCATTTAAACCCAAAAACACTAAAAATATATTTATACTAAGTTTAAACTATTTTAACTCAGAAAATAATTGACAGAACATAAGTATTATAATGAAAGGTTGGTTTACTTTTTTTAATGTGTGTTGTCTGATCTCCGTAGTCGAAGACTGGCCAGGGAACGCTTTTATCTGACCTGTATCAGTTCAACTATCTTTAGATCGTTTACAATTTCGCATCGGCTGGCCTCTCCTATGTCCATATATCGTACTTAGGAATACAATCCTGCCTGTTAACCTTTACGTTTTACCCGAGCTAAGATGGCCAAAATTCAGCAGTTACGCCCGTGAAGGAAGATTAGCGAAAGATAATTTTAATTCGTTTCTGTCTCCTGCAAACTAATTTTGAATTTCGCATTTCATAATAAAGCTTACTTTATGTTGCTCCATACGCTTTTGTACAGGTTTCAGTATCATCATGGCTACAGTCTGTCCTACTGTTTTATTTCGAGATAAATCTTAGCATGGCAGTTTTGCTTAGCGCGTACATTTTGCTGCATCAAAACATTAGTTTGAACATGATGATTTTATTGAAAGTATACAATCATATAAAATATCTTGAGAAATTATATCCAGCTTCTGTTCCAATGATGGAATCACTGGGATCATTAACTACAGACTATCAAATCGAAAAATATTAAGAGTATTATATTGTTTTTGTTTCTGTAGTTTTATGACGGCCTCGGTGGAATAGCGGGCGAGTGCTCGGCAGAGACGCAAGAGGCGCGGGTTCGATTCCCGCTGCGGAAGAAATGTTTGCATGATCCGTAAATATTTCTTCCGGGTGTTGTGGTACCATGGTACTCGTAGTTCCTGATACCCACGACACAGGGAATCCTAGTGTGAGGTCAGGACTAAGTATGTGACTGTTGGGTGTTATACAAAAAAAAATCACCACGACAAATTTTGGCTGATACCCTGATGCCTATTTTTAAACGGTTTTATTTAGCTTGCCCTGTTTGTTTTTTTTGTGTTTATTTTATTTTATAAATTGTAGGTTATGATTTCGTACGACATTTCATACTTTATTGTAGAAACATTTTGAGAACCTCGAACTAAAAATCTAGCGTTTATGTGCTCGTACCAAATATAAGTAGACATTAGGCACTCAGACCAGTCCTGAGGAATGCGAAATGTCTGCATCCTCATTCCCGGTTTCTAGAGGTCAGAAATGTACTCGTACGTACCCTGAACGCAGAACAAAAATGTAGTTGTAACGGAAACCGTCATTTAGGTGCATTTAAGATAAGAAGTAATTTGAAAAGAGAAAAAAAAGGACCCATGACTGTAACTCTCACGTAAAGTACGTCGAAGGATAACAATCAAAAACTCCTGAGTTTTGCAGCCCTTGCTTAAAAATTCTTTGGTCATGACTTTATTAAAATTCTTTATGAAACTAACTAAAGCATCATAATTTACTAAACAAGTTAGTATCTCAACATCCTTATAAGGCCTTTAAGTACAACCAATGCTTAAATTTTAATTAGTTTAATTATCACCTTAACAGCCTAACACAGCCGTGTCAAATTTAGCTTCACATTCAAAATGCTATAATGTTCTCACGTAAAGCGAAACTATTATAAACAATAATAATATTGTTTTCCTATGTAACAGTATCAAAACAAACGAAATGCTATTTTCAACTAATTCGGTTGAAGTGTAGTAGGCAACAAATAAATTAAAACTTCGGCCCAATACAGCTTGCGTGGTACATAGTACATACGCGGTTAAAAACTTAAATTCTGCTTTATTCACTGTATTCCAAGTCACAAACAATATCACTACAGCGTCCCGTTTGTGAAGGTAAAAAGTTGCCTCCTGACGCTGTATAAATCATCTACTATAGACGGTAAAAGGCCTTAGTTTAATTTTTATGAGTGAGTAATCTAAGTAACCGTGGTCCGTGGGTGGCAAGTAGGTAGGTAGTTGTGAATTACCAACACGACTTTCACGTATGTCCTACCTATTGTTTTTATTGCACTCAAAATATTAATGAGGCTAATTCTCAGTAGGTACTGCGAACAACGCGAGGTCAACCTAGCAAACCTAGAGGTCACATTTTTCCACTACTGTTTCAATGTAACAAAATACTTATAATTTTTCGTACTACTACGTCAGCAACGGATAGCTTGACATACCTGTATTTATTGTTCAAGATTGTACCTGATTGATTGATTAGATCGATTATAAAATGACTAGAGTAGAGTACCAAAAAGTTAAGTAAAAGAAAAAGTATTACTATAACATGAAAATAAAAGCTCTCTGGGTAAGTTAGGGCTAGAAAGAAAGATGAAAACATCTTAGGCAAACCGGCATGTCCGATTGTCCGTAGAACATAATAAGGTTCCAAAACATGTGTCAAGTGCATGAAAGGAAGGAGCTTTTGAGGCGCACTTTAAATCCTTTCACCACACAGGTTCGAAATTGCTAGATGGCACTGTGTGTACCTAATATCCACCAATATTTATTTACTACTCTAGCTAAGAATATAAATACACACTATGTAAAAACTTCAGTTCTCTACC
This sequence comes from Scotopteryx bipunctaria, assembly GCA_949320045.1. NCBI lineage: Eukaryota > Metazoa > Arthropoda > Insecta > Lepidoptera > Geometridae > Scotopteryx > Scotopteryx bipunctaria. Next base: position 5,677,979 of record OX439440.1, read on the forward strand.
TATTACAAGTCATGAGATACAGCTCTCTGACAGACGGACGGACGGACGGACGGGCAGCGGAGGGATAGTAATAGGGTCCTGTTGGCACCTTTTGTGTACGGAACCCTAAGAATTAAATAAAATTAAAAATAACCCAGACAAGAAACATGCATGTACATGTACGATGGTACGGAATCCTTCGTGTGCGAATTCGACTCGCACTTGACCGGTTTTATTTTACTTTCTAAATCCAAAAGCGTTAACAGTCATCATCCATTCATAACTTTTTAAGCTTTTCCATAACAAGTCTAATAGGTACCCTATCTATCTATCGTCAATAAATATAACGCCATGTTGATTTTAATAGACATATGAGTAGTTACTCTTCATTTAAACAATAAATGTAGACAATTATTAGGGTTCCGTACCTGAAGGGTGCCAACTAGCCTTCGCTGTCTGTTCGTCCGTCCGTCCGTCCGTCTGCCAGCGGGCCGTCTCATGTACCGTAATAAGTAGAGTTGAAATTTTCAGGGAGTACGTATTTTTATTGCCGCTATAACAACAAATAATAAAAATAAAATAAGAGGCCCCATACAAGAAAAATGAAATTGAAGTTCGTAATCGATCATTGAAGTTAAGCAACACTAAGCGCGGTCAGTAATTGGATGGGTCGAGTGACTTTTTGCACTTTTCTTGTAGTTTTTTGTGTATTCATTTTTAAAACCGATCTGATATTTACTGTACAAAAATAATAAAAATATTTAAAAATAAGGGGTCCACATAAAAGAGATTTCATTTTGATGTCCACCTTTAATAGGTGGCATACAATAAAGATTTATGTAGGTACATGTACGATAGTACGGAACCTTTAGTTTGCGAATTCGACTCGCACTTGACTGGTTTTGTTAATGATAAATGATCAATCGTTATAAATTTACTGAAGGCTGAAGTACGTCTAATAAAAATCAGAGCTTATTGAGGCTGAAGCGAAAAATATCCAACGATACGAAAAGAAATGATAAAATAAGGCCAAGGCTATATCGTCTTTTTAATAAAATTGTTTTGTAGTATGTTTACGAGGAAGAAGACGTAGGTGTACGACTACTTCCTCGAAAACATGTTATAGAATATAATATAATAGAAATACCTGTAGGAGTGCGTATTAAGCAACAAAAATATTAAAATGATTTAGGTATTCAGTTAATTTATCATCAAATAACAATAACACCCAACAGTCACATACATAGTCCTGACCCCACACTGGGATTCCCTGTGTCGTGGGTATCAGAAACTACGAGTACCATGGTACCACAACACCCAGACCCGGAAGAAATATTTGCAGAACATACAAACATTTCTTCCGCAGCGGGAATCGAACCCGCGCGTCTTGCGTCTCTGCTGAGCAATCGCCCGCCACGCCACCGAGGCCACGATATATTATACAATGATATTTTACATACACGCAAAATAAATTACTTAGGTACTGAGCAATTTGCACGATTAGTCAAATGAATATCTTTATTAACAGAAAGAAACTTACAACCATTACAAATATAAATTACAAAATACAAAAGAAACAGTCGGGCTATCTAAAGGCCGTTGCAAGCGGTCTATAGATAGCTCACCTGATCCAGATCATCAGACGGTGGAAGCGTGCCCAAGACGCTGGCCGTATTGCCACGCTGAATGGCAATACTGATCCGTTGAGCCAAATAAGAACCAGCTCTTGGATCGCGCATCGTTTCGACCAGACGCCCTGAAAGAATTTTGACAACGCGGTGGACAAATGATTAGTCAAATTCATGGGCCGTAAATGGTTAATATTGGACTGGTATAGGCTGATGATGATGATGATGATGAAATGGTTAAGGCTAGCACAGGGCACTGTTAGATGGCACAAAGCGAAGTGAGTGTGACAGGTTTGAGCGGCAATGGGCAAAGACGGGCTGTAGAAGATAATGATGATGTAATTTACTTATTGAGAACACTCAGCAAAATGTTCAGAAAAACAAATATTTTTACCCGATTGCGAAGAAGGAGGTTAATGTGTTTGTGGTGTATGTATTTATGTGGGTATTTGGATACGTGGAATTAAAAGGAATAGGTGCTGGGCAAGCCTACGCCATTTAATTCGTCCCGGGCAATACAGCGTCCCGTTTGTGAAGGTAAAAATTGCCTCCTGACGCTGCTGCATAAATCATCAACTATAGAATATGGTAAAAGGCCTTAGTTTTTTTTGATATGTATGTGCATTCCTTTGGCTGAAGCTGTAGTACGAACGGCTGGACGGATTTTGACAAATAAGGTGTCGTTGGATTCGTCTAGATAACGAGAGTGTCATAGGTACACTAATAGGTACCTAATGCCACTAAAGTGTAAAAAAAATATGTTAGCTTTAAGAAGTCATTTCTAATTAACCTAAGATGGTGTACAAAACTAAATATGTAGGCAAAAATGGTACAAATTCATCACCACCATCATCATCATCATTGAACGTCACAAAATGAAATATGTCAGACCCTACCTAAATTCTAAGCAGGGTTTTTTGTTCTTTTAAATAAATACTTGTTTACGTAGGTACGGTACTTTAAGACATAAGTGCGACTAGTATATTGATTGAAGATTGAAGCCATTGATTTGTAGGTATTTTATACCAACTGCATAGGAGGCATTGGTCTAAAAATAAAACAAAAAATCAACCATGAAAAACATTGGCATGCCTCCAAATCTGGCTCACGACCTTAAAAGATGCACATCGTACGCTGCTATTTCTTGTACCTAAATGTTGATACTGAAAAATGCAGATACAATTATATTACTTGGTAGATATATATACTAATGTACAATCAGCGTCAAAGGTAGTTAAAATAATTACATAGTATAAAACTATTGAGCAAGTGGCTATATTAGTCCACTTTATCATGTGTCACTGATTTTCAGGCTAACATACCCACCAAAATCCTTTTAGTTTGCAGTTACTTACTAGAGTTGAAAGAGTTTATTTAAGAACACAGCTACAAAGACAAACTATAATAACATTAAAAACTTTAAAGTAATCAGTATAATAATAATAAGAAATAAAAATGAGCTCAGTTTTTTATCTGAGTTCGCCTACAGATAGAAAACAGAGCTCAGATCACCGATCGCAGGTAAGGTCCCCAAAAGGCTGGCGACGTTACCTCGTTGGATAGCTATACTTATCCTTTGTCCGAGGTAAGCGCCAGCCCTTTGGTCATTGGTCATATCTATTAGCTTCTTGGATATCTCCTTGTTACTTACTTGCATACAATCAAATTGAAATGATAAAATTCCTAAAACCTGCACGTCGGAGTTGATCAGCTACTCATTAAATTACATAGTATAAGCACCAAATTGAAATGATTAAATTCCTAAAACCTTCGCGTCTGTGTTGCTTAGATACTAATGACTGTGATTGTACCCAGCTACGACTTGGAAGCGTAAAAGTAGGCGAGGCAAACACCATCGCGCCACACATTCTCTATTATGTTATGTGAGCGACCATCACGCGACCACGTCCAATATAGGTACCTACTAGTGCGATTCAAACATGTGATTTATTATTCTTAGTTCCGCAACGAAATTGCTGTATTTCTTAATTTGATTTTACACTTTTCAAACACTTGAGGATATAAGTTAATAGAATGTAGAATGAAACTAAATATGCGTAGCGTTAACAAGCGATGCATGTTAAAGACTCCATTTTGATTTTGTTCTTGAGGAAATAACATTACATAGTTAAGTATAAAAACACCGGAAGATCAAAACTGCGACATCAAAATACAAAGTAAGACCCAACCGGACAAGCAAAGCAAATAGCACCTTTGTTCTCAGACCTAGGTAAATTTCCATTGAAAATCATGGGTAATTTGTAGTCTCCGCGCCGTAAAAATCGGTTCACGAGTGTTCATGGCTAGCACTGCCATCGATTCACGCGCCGAACGATAAGATAACGTGTCCTTGGCTCTGCTCTCTAGGTTATAAAATTACTGTAAGCCTTAACCTGCGTATTTTATCAAGCAAAAGTATCATAGAGGGGCACTACCAGTTGCAACACTTCGGAATCAATATCAGTAGGTGGGAACTTGGGGTCCTGCCTGCTAACTGTTAATTATCCTTATTGAGATTATAATAAACCTACGTACAGTCAGATATAATAATCCAAAGTATGTAAAGAGGTTGCTAGACGCACAGAGAACGCCTGGAAAAGCTTTTGGTCAATGAAAGACCTCATGAAGGGCAAATTACCACTCACCCTTAAGAAGAAACTCATGGACGTGCGCATTCTACCCATCCTCACCTACGGTGCTCAAACTTGGTCTTTGACAAAACGTCAGAAGTCCGCTCTTGGGGTTTGCCAAAGGGCTATGGAGCGAAGTATCTTAGGAATAAAACTGTCACACCGCGTGCGGAACAGTATACTACGCTCCAAAACCCGAATTGTTGACGTTGGTCAAAAAGCCGCCAGCCTGAAGTGGAATTGGGCCGGACACGTCTGCCGCATGTCGAACGACTTGTGGGCGAGGAGGACCACAGAGTGGACCCCACACAACGCGACGCGGCGACGTGGAAGACCTAGGATGAGATGGCGGGACGAGCTGGACACTCACCTTGGCACATGGCCTGTCACAGCGTTAAATCGCGAAGAGTGGAAAAAGGGAAGGGAGGCCTTTGCCCTGCAGTGGGACAAAAACGGCTGAATAATAATAATAATAATAATAATAATAATAATGTACCAGGAGCTCAGAGCTAGGAACTAGCACACAGTTCATGTTTGACTCGTGTGCATAATAACAAACATAAAAAAATATACCTTAGGATCAGCCTTAAAAATATATAAAAATGAAAACTTTAATTCCTCTAAACAATGGCATACAGTTATATTGCCGCTAAGTACTTCGTTTATTGTATAGTCAATCTTTTTTTTATATCTATGGTTTCAGGCAACCTCTTTGAAATTTTGAATCCATGATAATATCGACAAAAGTTGAAACACTTTTCTTCTTGTCTATTTTAATAACAAATTCTGTAAGCGGGGCCAGTTGACCAATTCAAAACATGTATTAGGTCAACTGAACGAGGGGCCAGTTCGAGCGGGGCCAGTCGACTAAAGATCCAGGTGCATACACAGGTTTAGAGAGCTCTCGTTCTAGCGAAGGGTAGAGTGAACGGGATAGTGGTCTAGATTGGTCTGTATCCGCAGTCCTCTATCCTCATTCCATCACAATATCTAAACATGGGCATATGCGGTGTGCAACACTCAACACACGGATTTTATAGGGGTAACGTCAACGGAAACATTCATAAACCCTTTTTTATCCCCAATAGTCACGGGTCTAGAGGTAGTTGTACCTACATAAATCTAGCAAAACTAACCAAACACTAGCAGAAGTACTAATGGATCGTAAATAGAAATTGCGAAGGCAATTCAATCGTTATAATCGTTATAAAGATTCCCTTCCCCTATTTTGTCTAAGTTTCAGTGACTAAACCGGTATAACCTTCATGGCTAAGTCCACTCACGTCATCGAAATAATGACCAAATACAAAACTTACTATTCTCAGTTTTCAACGTGCTAAAACTGAACAAACACTGACACTAATTTTGGCCGGGCTGCAAACAAGTGATAGTTGAACCAGCCAGCGGTTATCTGCTTGATTTAGATCGTCAATAATTATTATCCAGTCGTAAATATTGTCCTCCACGCATTTTGAGTACGTTTTTGTACGCGTAGATTGACAAAGTTTGGCGCCTCCCAAAAACTAGTGAGGTGAAGGCTCAAAAACGATTTAGTTGGTACTTATTTATCATAATCCTAGCGATCATGAGCCTAGCGAGCGGGAAGTAACGAAAGGCTCCAGGTAACGACTCGTCACGACTGGCGACGTTACATTAAAACCACTGCGTCAGCCCGATTACTTGTGGCTAGGTACCTAACCGCCACGTATTAAAATTTAATTTGTTAATCATTTTCGGAAATTGTGGTATCGTCCTTTTTATGAAAGTATGCCATTTGTCTTCTTTTTCTACTCATATTATTATGTTACGATACCACTAGGGTGAAGTCAAACAATCTCCAAATTATTTGGAATTTGAAAATCGGTGGTGAAATAAATTTTCAAATCATAACGTGAGAAGCATCCGCCCTCGGCCATTCCTTCCCATGGCACCGCTCCTGGATAAAAAGTACCCTGTATATTATTCCAGGACTCAAACTATGTGTATTCCAAGTTTTAGCCAAATCCGTTCAGCCAGAGATGAATGAGAACAAAGACACACAAAATTTTGCATTTAAAATATTATAGTGTGATGTAGACAGAGTTGTCACTCTGTCTAAATCACCCTATAGTATTTTAACCAGAGACAGTTTAATTTAAAAATATGTGATACTAGCTGCCGCCCGAGGCTTCGCTCGCGTGGTACCTGGATAAAAAATAGACTAAGTATTATAATGTTATTTCAGCAAATTTTCCATGGATATTTTAAGTTTCATTAAAATCCGTTCAACCATTAGGACGTGATTGAGGCACAAACATACAAACTCTTTAAAAAAATAAGTATTACATAATTATTGTAACATCTCTCTCTATACGAGTATTATCATCATCGCGTTAGTTCGTATTTCATAAGCTAGACGAAAATTGCCGAGGCACACAATATTTACTGTAATGACTTTATTACGTGAAAACATGTTTACGATAAATCATCCAAAGTCGTGTGATGTAGCTTTCTATCTAAGTAATTTATCTGTTATCAGATAAGAAGCTAAATGCACATTAGGTACTTTACTTACACAAGCGGAAATAGGTGTAAAGTACCTAGATGCCGACCCTAGATCGTGTTGTTTGGGTTATCTCTGCCTGATATACCGATTGGTCTCTTATTCTTGCAATCAAATTCAAATCAGTCACATTTTCAATTTTTTGGGTTCCACCGATGTTGTCCAAAATGTCGTCATTTAGGTTTTAGGTATTGCAATACCTACAACAATAAAAAACCGCAGTAGGTACATTCCGCAAAACACCGTAAAATAAGACGATAAAGAATGTGATCCGATATTTTCAATTCGCAGTAAAACAGTTACTTACCTACCTAATACTCAATTGAATTTCTTTACAATGCTCTATCACGAAGCGATGGGTCTAATTACAAACTCTCTCATACAATTTCATACAAACCATACCAGTTACCACACAAGCGGCCAGTATTTATAAGCTGAAGCGCCGTGTTGATACATGCGTTGCTCAAACCGGTTCACAGTGGTTCGTGGCCGTTAAAAACTTGTAATCTTGTTAGCTGGCCGCCTTTGTGCCGTATTGTTATAACACTTAATATAACCATCACACCAGCTTTGGATTCGGTTAAAACTGGCAAAAAAAGTCTGTTGTCAGCAGAACCTAAAAAAATGTTCAAAAACATGTGTCAATTGCACGATATGAATATGGTGAACCATGGTGATAGGTGATCAGCCCATCGCTTATATAAGTGATCCATCATATCGAAGAGAATAGGTACTATCCCTTAGTAGACTTTTACGACATGGTCGGGGAGAGAAGCAGCTGAACCCATTCTTTGCTTTTTCTTTACTTCCAGTCCATCATAGATTAAACGAAACCAGTTGTAAATTACCTATATCTATCGCCTAAACGAACTGGTAATGAGCATTGGTAATCGTAACTATCAATAACACAATATAGCATATACAATAGATTTAGCAATGCCACTGGCAGTGATAAGATGATCTGGAAACAATAATAAGAACACGATCTTAGTAGGTACAAAGGAGACGGAGAAAGAATGAATGTCACGACAATTATCTACCAGGTAAGTTGTAAAAGAAACTTGAAATAGGGTCACGACTTTACTGCAAGTTGCAACTTTAAAAATGTTGCCAGATTGTAGGTTTAGGCAAATACTTCAGTAGTAGCTCTACTGCTTATGAGTTTCTTCGAATGATTTTATAGAAACTATTCACTAGCGACTGTAGTAAGAAATACCTATGTGTTCATAGACATATACGTATTTTTACTTGTTCATAGACAGAGCCTTAGAACAAGTATATATAATAAAAATACTAAATTCAGAATAAATACCTCCTCTTGCCTGTCCGTTTTTCCTCGTCCGACCCAGCGTTTCTTTGGAATTATGATGTTTGTAAGAGAAGTTTTAGTATACATATTTTTGTACAGTAGGTACCTACGGTACAATCTCGTTAGTTGGAAGCACGTCTAAACACCACTTTCGGTTTGAGTCCTCTCGTTTCTTTATTAATTAAAGCTTTATTCAATTTTGTTCGCACCTCAGACCAAATAAGAAAAGACCCCGCGCCGCGAACAACAAAAGTGAAGCCACCTTTTCATCTATGTGTGTGTCGAAGGTTTTAAATTCATAGTATAATAATTAAGAAACGATGCTATTTGAAGTACTTACAAGTGAAAAGTGATTCCGTGAGACTTTTTATGTGATTTGCTGCTGTTTTTACAAGTTTTCACTACACAGGAAGGCATAATTCTATTTTTAAGACGCGTGACGTACCGTACTAAGAGCGATGAGCATGGTTTTAGTGTAGGTGTGTGCGTGAGCGTGTGTTTACTTGCAGGAGCACGGTTTTGTGTAGCTTCACTTTTGTTGTTCGCGGCGCGGCGTTTTCACTTTTTATTTGGTCTGAGGTTCGCACAAAAACACTTAGATTGAAGCTAACGAGGAAAGAACAACGTGCGACGTTATAAAAATAACATGAAATAGTTGAACCACATACGTTATAAAGTAGAAGAATTAGGTACCGTGAATAAAATCAATTTATTTTTTAGAATAAACTTACTTGTTTTCGAAAAAAAAACTATCAAGTGAGTTGTTTCTTAGGAAACATCTAATGCGATGAATACAAATAGTTTATAAAGTTAAGTAAGTTTCTAAAGTGATAACCATGTGACCCTATTAGCAAAGAAAGAAAATCCGTCATGCTATTATATATATATACTAGCGGCCGCCCGCGGCTTCGCTCGCGAGGTACCTAAATAAAAAATAGCCTATATGTTAATCCAGCACATGTACTATGTATATTCCAAGTTTCATTCAAATCCGTTCAGCCGTGATTGAGGCACAAAGATACAAACATCCAAACATCCTCACAAACTTTCGCATTTATAATATATATTTATATATAATAAGTAAGATATACCTATATATACAGAACTAGCTCTGCCAAATCAAGATATTATGGCAAATCACAACTATACCGGTACAGGCGCGTCGCAGCCTGTAATTTTGGAGAGGGTCACTAATAATAGAATATGTCGAGTAAATCAGATTTTATTGCACAATACACAATTTTATTGCACACAAACATTTTAAATTCGGACCGCGCCTGCACCGGCATTAAGCTAATTTCCAGTCTAATCTGAACTTCAAAGAAATGGAAACTGTAACAAAAGAGAGCTCAAGGTACAACGGTTTTTTTAAAAAGTACTTTTTTCGTTGTATTTCAAAAACTATACATCCTAGGAAAAAAATAAAAACTATTTTGGAATGTACCTACAAATAAAGCCCTTTCATATGGCACCCCACTCGACACATTTGCAAAACATTATTACCCCCTTTTTTACACCCTTAGGAACCCAATATCTAAACAACCCCTACACCGATTAAGCTCATATGCTCATCAGCAAATCTTCAAAGTACAATCTAGTGACCTACCAAGTTTCATACAGATTGGATTAACGGTTCGAAAGTTATGCTCTAACAAACAAACAAACATACATACATTTTCCCAAGCTAAATTTCCCAAGTTGCCACTGAGATCTTCGCTCACTTTGCTCGCTCGATCAATAATATCCTGTTTATTTTTCAATACTTTGTTATTAAAGCTTTGAAGCGCATTACACTTTTAAATCTCTGGGAGGGGAACAGCTGCCCCTCGTACCCCTTTTCCACGTAGGTAGTTATCTAAACATATAAAAACACTTACGTTACTGACTAACTGACAATAACCGCACAACATAAACCAGTTCTAGACACAGAAATGTTGGAGGGCATTTTCGTCTTGTGGTGTAGAGGTGCACTAAGAAAAGGATTTCATAAACTCCACTCCTAGAGGACGAAGCGGAAAGATGAAGTTTGTATGAAAAAAAGAAAAAAAAACGCGGTTGAAGTAGCGGGGCGTTCCTCTAGTTGGGTATACAGGGTGTCTCACCTCACGGCATGCCATACGGAGGGAAAGTACCTACCTACATTAAATACCTACCGTAGACATTATTTAACTGGACGAAGACTTCATTTTGATTTTAAAAACAATTCGAACTGCATTCAAGGATATATTCAAAGTTTAATAATCTGTCTAAAGCATTTTCCTGAACTTAAATCAAATGTTAGATTTCATGGTCTTCCTTTTGTTTAAAATGCTATATTATTAGGAAGAAAACATTCGTATTATTGAGCCTTTCGATCGGTATAGTAAAATTACAGGAACCCAATTCCGCTTCATTGGATACTTACGTGATCTATACTTATAAAAGAGCTTAACCTGACTGACTGACTGACTATTCAACTTATTCATCATCGCCCAGCCGAAACCGCTGAAGTTAGAAAGCTGAATAAGGCTTGATGTTTTTAAATTCAAGCCATAAAGGCGTGAAAAGGGGTGAAAACGTTTGTATGGAACTTTTTAACGCGTGGTGCGATTTGCTTGAAACTCGGTTCGGATACTGTACCTAAATGCAAAATAAATGGACAAATGTTTCAGGATTTTTCAAAACAAAGAGGTGAATGAGTACTTATAAAAGTAATCTAACGCGTACTAAGTCGCGGGCAATAGCTAGTATGTAGTGATAGGCCGAATACGTTTAACTTTCGATTTGACCGAATTTCGGCAGCTTGAGCCAAACTTCGGCATTTGGCCGAAATTCAGTTTAAATGCCGAACATTCGGTACAAGAAAAAAGTAAAATACCTACATGCACTATTATGACTGATATGGTACATTTCACTTTATTTTGATCGTCAGTTTCCGTATAAAAAGTCCTAACACTTGATTTCTTCCTTCCACTCATCTTTGCAAGAAGCAAATAACAAAATTCATTAATTTAAACCTCGTTAATAAACTTTAAAACAAAGAATTTGTAAAATGTAAACAAACACACGTGACACACCGATGACGTATTTTCTAATGACCGGCCGGCTCCGGGACACGCGGGGGAGCGCGGAGTGCGGGCGGGGTGCATCTAGCAACAATTCATGTAAGTGCGTAAACAAGTCATGACGTGCACTCTCGAAAAAGCGTGGCGAAATTAAATTGAAGTTTGGCCGAATCTTTTATTTTAACCGAATATTCGGTCGAATTTCGTATTCGGTTCAAACCACATTCGACTCATCACTACTAGTATGATATATATCTTATCATAACTTATATCTACTATCATATCGATCCCGTGCCAAAAAGCGTATTCTGGAGCATAATAGATAAAATTACGGTAAGGTAATCACTATTTTCATTCAAAACTTTACATTGATTATATAGTTTTTTGTTATATATTTTCAGCTTTTTGGAGGGCGATGGTAACAAAGACCTTACTGCCTAGTCTTTCGTATTTATTGTTCTAAGTCTTCCATAAACTTCGGTCTATTTGTTTTTGCTGTAGCAGAGGTTCTAGCATGTTTATTAGGTCCACCGTAAGATTTTTGAACAAGCGATTTTTGCAAGCGATGCATCATCAACACTCACTCGATCCGACGTCGTCACAATGTGGCCGCTGCAATTTCGGCCTCCTCAATCATGTTGACCACAAAAAGGCAACAAATTTGTCAGACATTTAAAATTTTAAAATAGAAAACCGAAGAACAGCCACTATCGAGTGCTCCTGACCACTCGATGCATATCGAAAGATTTATCGTTGATTTTATCGACTTCTCGAGAATACGGAAGTTTGAATTTATTCGATATTTTGACAGCTTTGGTGATATTTATCAAATGTGATAAATGTGATAATTATCAAATGTTATAAATATATCTATTTCCCGAGAATTGGGCCACTGGTGTTATTTTTTTCACATTTGGCGGTTCGATTCCGGTTCAGACAGGCGATTATTTAAAAATCTTTGAATGCAGTTCGAATTGTTTTTAAAGTTAAAATGAAGTCTTCTTTCAGCAAAAAAATATCTACGGTATTTTAATGTACTACTAGGTACTTTCCCTCCGTGTGGCATAGCCGTGAGACGTCCTGTACCTATAGGTAACCACTTATTACAGGTAGGTAGATGTGAATGTAGCGAATTCCGATTAGGCTATCTATAAAATGTGTAAGTGAGTTAGTGCTTACTTTCACTATAGCGTCAAAGATGAAAGAAATAGATGGTAAACGCATATCACAATATATTAAAGAAAAATAATACCTTTTTTGTACATCAAAGAAATTTCTACATTGACAATTAATTTCATATCATCATCATTCGCCTGTCATTGCCCACTGCTGGGCATCTAGGCCTACATTAAAAAAAATGGCACAAGCGAAGTGTCGCTTGTGCCATTTTTTTTAATGTAACACGGTCCTAGTCCTAGGACCATGTTGAATTTTATTTTCTTGTAATATTTTGTATTTACCTATTTTTTTTCTATAAAAGTAACACATTCCCACTATATTAAATGCGAAAGTTTGTGCGTGTGAATGTTTGTTAATTTGTTTCGAAAATCAGGTCTTAAATAAGTAAAGGTTATACGGGAAAAAACATTTCAACGGTTCGATTTGCTCAAAACTCGGTAGAAATAAACTTTAAAATAAATAAGAGAATTTTTATTTTTCCGTGTTAGCCCCAGGGAGGAAAGGGAGTTTTAAAGTTTGTATTTTTGTTTGAACTTTTTAACGGGCGGAAATTTAAATTACAAAATCGATTGACACGTTTTTCATAATAACCCTCAAAAAGGAGCGCGTCTAAACAATTACCTATTTAAACAATCAAGAGAGAATCAAGTAACAAAATTATACAATAAGTACACATTTTTTCAATCAAAGCTTACGAAAAGTGCTGTTTTGATTGCCGCGACACGGGAGAAATGTTTGAGTGTCCTGCAAATATTTTAGAGTCTGGGGGTTATGATACATGGTTTCTGATACCCTCAGGCTACGATATAATCTACTATGTAAGAGACTGTTGGGTGTTATTTCATTATTTTAATAATACTTTGTGGTTCTAATAACATAACTGAGTAATAATTAGGTACGAATACGAGGAAATATTAACAGTATTACGTAGGTGTATGTACTACTATGTACCTCTAAGTGAGCATTGTTTTCCATACCAGTAATTGTGGCTTGTGTATAGCAGGGTTTATTCCCTTGTACGGTCGGCAAAAAATGTGGTTGAGTTTTAGTTTTAAGAGTTAATTTTCAGGTGTCCATTTTCCGAAACAGAGATCGATTTCATAAAATTACACAGCAACAGCTACAAGCAACAATTTGGCTTTCAGTGTTCAAAACCGGCTAAACCACTTCTAACGAGTACCTAACCTACCTGAAAAGAGTTAAAATAGAATTAAATTACTGATATTACTTCAATGAATGACACATAATCCAATTATGCCTTACATCGGTAGGTACAGCATTATGTTATTCGTGGACGTACTCACTTTAGCCTTCACTGAAATTACAAACGTTTCTTTCTTTTCTACAATAAAATCTAGGTATAGATTAACTTTAGCCACACTTACTTAGTTTAAAAATAGATAGGTACATATATCACACTCTTATCCCAAATGGGCTGGGCAGAGCCACACACAAGTAATCATAAGAATAATTGCAGCCACTCCTGATTCAAAGTCTCAACATGGATATGATGAACCATGGTGACCAATCCATCGCCCACATACCCATGTTAGTGGTACATAACATACCCATGATGGTCCCATGTTAGAGAGAATACTATCCCATTGTCGACTTTTACAACATGCTTGGGGACAGAAGCAGCTGGACGTATTCTCTTTAATTACAGTCCTAATAAATTAAATTAACCTAACAAATCAAAAATTCTGTTCCTATCTTAATTTAATAGCAGAAATAAACTTACATCTTATACGAATATTTAGGTAAAAATCATCATCATCATCATCTCCCTGCCCTCATCCCACTCTATGTGGGGTCGGCACAGCATGATCCTTGGATCATGGTGTAGGAGTTTTGACTAAGGTGTTTTATGACCGGCCGCCTGCCTGACGTCAACCCTCCTTGGGAATACTTGCTTATTGTCAACATCATGTTGGAGAGGATATCCCTTAGTCGACTTTTACGACATGCTCGGGGAGAGAAGCAGCTGGACGCATTCTACGTTTTTTCTTTACTCCCAGTCCAGCAGAGAAGTTTATTTAGGTAAAAAAATATAATTTATAAAATACAAAAGAAACAGTCGGGCTATCTAAAGATCGTTGCAAACGATCTATAGATAGCTTACCGTAGTACAGAGAAAACTAGATCCGAATCATAGTAGTAGTTTATATACAGGTAAAATCCCTTTTGAATAAGGCTATGTGTTCTTTGACGCGTGTGACGTGCTAGCACGCGGCGAGCACGTGGCAAAGGCATGCGCGAGCGCACTCCGGAACAAGAACAGCGGTTTGACCACTATACTCACAAACAGTAAAGCAACTCCACCAATACTCATCATCATCATCTTCCTGCCCTTATCCCACTCTATGTGGGGTCGGCACAGCATGATCTTTTTTGGATCATGGTGTAAGAGTTTTGGCTAAGGTGTTTTATGACCGGCCGCCTGCCTGACGTCAACCCTCCTTGGGAATACTTGCTTATTGTATCTCATCATGGAGGATACTAACTCCACCAATACTAACTCTACTAATTTATTTAGAAAAAATGTTCCACAAGAACATAATGTTAATTTATAAAACTATATTACTGACTGACTGAACCTTAAGCCATAGAACCATGAGACTACCTCCTCAAGATAGAAATTCCTGAAATTTAACTCCTAGAAAAAACTCCCCCCTAAAAATCTGAAAGCGAACAACGTTGCAGGGCGTTTTCATCGTGAATTCATTCATGAATTTAAATTGACCGAAATAATTTTCTGCTCCTAATGTGAAAAATCTCTATGAAATGTACTCTCGTTTAGAATTTATTTTGTTTATTTTTGTTTTGTTCTTCTTGTTAAAAAATATTCAAGATTTACATAGGAAAGGTACTTTTTAACCATCCAGTATATACTTATATTGAAAGTAGAGCAGTTTTACTTTTGCCGAAATACAAATGCTGACAAGTCATCCACACATATAAAAAATAGATTTCATTCAATATTCTAGACATTTTCAAAGTTTCTAATTAAATTGAACTACTACGAGTATCTATGTTAATTACAATGTTGGCATCCACATCTACACTAGTTTGTCACTGATCGCTATACTTAGGTACATAAACCAGTTACGTGACCGCAAGATTTGTGAGCTGTTAAGCTAGAACTTTAAGGATCCTAGACTTGAAATTACTGAAATATGTATTGTGTGTATATGTATGTATATGTTCGTATGAGCTAGTGGCCAATTCTAGTGACGGAGTTTTTAGGCCGCCTAAAGCCTTAACGACTTAGAAGCCGGGACCAACTGTGTAACATGCCCTCCGAAGCATGGAAGCGCTCAGCTCGTAATTCCACTTACGGTCACCCATCCCAATTGTGACTGTAACGATCAATCAAGAACGCCTAAGCAAGCTACGCTACGAGCGCTTCATAATATAGGTATTGTAAATATTGTATAGTATCGACCAGTCACGAGGAGGGATGAATATCATGTGACGAGGAGAGTATTAGATAAGAATGTAATTGTATACAAAGATGAAGTAGACCGAAGAAGAGATGGATGGATTGCGTGGAAGATGACATGAGTTAGAAACGAGCGAATACTGAGATGACGACTGAAAGAGGGGAATGGAAGAAAACACACAAGTGGGATGATTATAAATTATATTATAAACAGATTATAAAACATCAAAATAATGGCAAACGCGGTTTTTAGCGAATTACACTAAAGTATTATGTACGCTAGCTTTTGCGATTTTTACTGTTATACCTTATGATCTAGAGTCAGTAGCACAATAATTATCATAATTTTATTAATGTAACTTGTTATTTTAAAATTGTCCAAAGAGATTGCTTGGAAAAAAAATAATTTATTCCACTGGTGATCAATGGTGATAATGTCATGTTAATTGACCATCCTGACCCAGGCTAAATATAAAACATCGGAATAAGCTGGCTCTTTGTCGTAGGTACGTCAGGCAGGCGGCCGTTTTTAAAACACCTTAGCCAAAACTCTTACACCATGATCCAAGGAACATGCTGTGCCGACCCCACATAGAGTAGGATAAGGGCAGGAAGATGATGAATAAGCTAGCTCTTGGTCTATTCAATAAACTCTCTACATTTCCATTGGATGAAATATAAGTTACTGAGTACGTAAAATATATTTGTCTACGTCTAGCTAAAGTAAGCTAGGCAGGCTATTAATAAAATTCGTCTTAAATGGTCAACAATGGATTAAAATGATACAACACGCAGTTTTAGAGCATTAGCGTGTTACCAATTCATTAGTCCATAGTCCAGAGAGATGACAGTTACCTATAGGTAGATGCTAAAGTAAATTATCAGGCATAATCAATCTGATAATAATTTTAGTAACTTATTATTATTTTTATTTAATCCATTTCGTCCCGCTACATGGCAAAGGTCTCAGTTTCTATTAGAAACCGGTAAATATGACGGCCTTGCTATATAAATTATACTAAAAATGTTCTACTTGTCGAAATATTATAGTTGGCGGGTATTATCAATAGAATACGGACATCCGTATTCAATTGTACTGACCAATTTATCATCGTAAGTTATGAAATCGCATTAGGCAGGCAACATTTGACATTAAATAAATGGGATTATAATTATAATTGACCTATAAAGGACAAAGCCAGGTAAATAAAGTTTAAAACTTTTTTTTACGAAATGTGAATCTTGAATAAGGCTGTAGCATTACAAAAGAGCTGTAGCATAATTTTTTGAAGCATTAATAAAACTCGTTCCATTTATTTTCCGTACACGAGGAAAACAATTAAACGCTTCTTTCACAGAGTACCTACATAATTTAAACAAGAAAAGAAAAAATATATTTTGTTTAAACCCACGACGATAAAAAACGAGTTATCTGCAATAAAAGCTGGTCTTTAAAAAATGATACTAACGTAATGCAAATAACTGTATCCAAATTGGTTCAGTAGTTATTGAGTTTCAGAGATGCAAAAAACTATGCTAGCTGCTGCAGCGCAACTACTAAACAAATTAGTACATACTACTAGTGCTAAAACTTGAGCACTAAAAGTGGATTCTAATATGGGTCAAGGAAATCCAAAGATTTGTATTTACTCTAGTTTCGCATGGTTTCCAACAATGGTCCAATGGGAATGTAGGTTACCCATTCCACTTCCAAGATGTTGTTGAAATTATCTGAAGTAACCAGTTAGAAAAGCACTGAGTTTCGTGCGAATCAAGATTTTGTCCAAATATCGTTAATAACCCAGGCCGTATTATAGGACAACGATGAGGACAACACACGTACGCACCTACGGTTTATACGTTTGTAGCGATATGACAACATTCCAAGAACTTCTATTAATTGTAAGACCAGGGTTAACAGGTCAAAAACGTGGTGTGCTAGATAAAGCATTTATTGAACCGATTACGAACTGGATGTATCCTCCCTCTGAAAGAAACACTTGCTTCTGAAGTAAACCTGTACCTACTATTATATGATGAATAAAATTATTTACAGGTAGGTACCTACAGGATTTGTTTTGAAACCCGAATGCGTAGAATTTAGGTAGCATTGTAGGTCTGACGTATTTGATTTTGTGACACATGTTGATAATGTTGATGGTGCTGAAAAAACTAAGACCTTTTATCTGAACTTAGTAGATGACTTATACTATACAGCGTCAGGAGGCTGCTTTTACCTTCACAAACGGGACGCTGTAGTGCCCGGGGCAATTAAGATGGAGTAGGCTTGCCCAGCACCTATTCCATCCTCTCACCTTAGTCGGCCTTGTCCACAGGAAAGACATGGTCAATACGTGCGGAGCTAACTAAGCAGCGGGTTTCTTCACGATGTTTCCCTTCACCAGAAAAAATCATTGGTACACGACCTTTGGATCGGAAGGCTAGACACCCAGTGCTCTCGGTACTGAATTTGTACCAATATAATCTATGTTTTTAGTTATGTACCATCTTATTGGATTTTTTACACTTTGGACTCGTTATCTAGACGAAACCAACAAAACCTCATTTTTCGGCTACAGAGGCAGTCAAATTAATAAATTGAAAATGGCTTCTTACGGCCATGTTGGATTTTTGACATTTAATATGACCTATGATACTCTCGTCGTCTAGACAAATCCAACGACACCTCATTTATCAAAATTCGTCCAGCCGTTTGGACTACAGCTTCAGCCAAAGGAATTCAACCCACATACATACATTATTATGTACACCCCAAACACATTACCCTCCTTCTTCTTAATAAAGAGAATCCAACAAATGGGCTACAATCGGGCTGTGATGATGATGATAAATTTGTAAACTAAAACGCTATATTATTGGTATGGCGACTGACATCCATTGTAATCTTACCGCCTCCATCCATCCATTGTATGTACCTGATTGTGTCTTGTTATTGAGGTACTCTGTGGTTTTGGACGTTTGGAAGCTATGTCTACCCTATGGCTGGTTGAGTCTGGTCATGTTTTCGTAATATTACTAGCATATTATGCATCTTCGCACGCAACTAATTTATGTACGTTTAACATGAGGATGACAACTTTAGAGTTTGCTCAATTAGGTTTATTACAAAAATGTATAGTGAACCAATGTCCAATCATTGTTGTGCTTAGGAGGCTTAGTCAGGCAGGATTAAGATCGAATAGGCTTTAATTTCCTATGCCAGGTAAGTAATAATTACAGTGCCAATGTGTTATCCTAAAATTATCAAAATTGCCTCAGAATCCTCAGAAAAAGAATACGACATAATTTTGAAAAACAGACACTTAACAAACACTTTCGCATATACAATATTAGTAGCGTAATAAAGGGAGGGAATTCGGTAGCATGGCGCCGTTGAGGGGTGGTCAGACGATGACGTCACCACATTACCAACGTCTAGCTAGGGTTATCATTACTTTTACCGCTTGTTACCAAGTTTCAGAATACAGGCCAAATCATCTTTCCTTTGTAAATGCCTACCTATTACACGGATGTAGTAGGGAGGTTATTGGGTTAAAAACTGTATTGTACCTACTGTAGGTTACCCAAGTTAACATCCGCATTTGGATTATCGAAAAGGTGAATCTCAAAATATTTGAGAGCATAAAGATTGATCTTAGTTAGACGAACTTCTTCTACAAAGGCATTGTAGAGCAAATACAGTTGTACCTATGGTCTTCATGGAAAAAAAAATAGATTTTGTCGACAAAGCGAAGAATTCAGCTGAAACTTTATATGGAACGTAATTTTAGGTTATCATAAAAATATTATTTGACTCACGAAGATATGCCACATTGTCTGGCAAATCTAAATTGATGCTGCTGTATCCCTAGACCATGTTGATGTTTGTGCAAACATACCCAGCTACCTCAGTATAGTTGGGTAAAAATACCCAAGTATCTTATCTTGTGTGTTTATATTATGGCTCTTAGTCATGATTGGTTCGGCCTTGGCAGTTCAGGTTGAGGCGCACCATCACAATGGCAATGATCTGACGGTGGGTGACACGAGACAAGCGGTGATGAGCGAGTGTGGCTCATAGGTAGTTCGCGCGTAGCATTACGCTAGGTACTCTTTAGATAAGGATTATCAGACTTTGATCCTGGACATTTTTGCAAAATACTTAGTACACTATAGTGTTAATTCAATTATTAGGTAACTTGTAAGTCAACAAACTAAGCTAGTCTTCTTTGGATTCTGAGAACTAGATCTCATTGTAAAAAAAATGTTATCGGCAGGTACCTTTATTAGTTTTGAGGTAACATTGTTTTTTATAATAATTATTTTACTCTAACGCACGGCTCACGACTTTCTTTAACACATGCTAAATACATTGTCATCTTGTGATGGATAATGCGATCTAAATATAAATGAAGATTACCTGTTTGTTTACAAATAGGTACATACTAATTACACGAGCAAAGCCGCAATATAATACATCAAAATTATCTGTTTGCTTTGCCACCAGGTACTTACAGTTTATTCTCGAAAGTTCAATATTCTATTTTCTGCGCAATTTTTGGCGAGTCTGAATTTTTTACAATAGTTTTACTTTCGAGTGCTCCCTAGTGCTCCAGATAATTATTTTACCAAAACTCAAATTCAATTAGCATAAGATCAAAATAAAGAGCTGTCTATAGACCGTTTGCAACGGGTTTTAGATACCCTGAATATTTCTTTGTATTTCGTAAATACGTGCAATTGGTAGGTACCTAGAGTACCTACCTACTCAATATAATTAACATCTATCACAAAAAGAAAACAAAGCGAGGATTTTTTATAACTCAAAGTTTAAATTGAAAAATAAGGACATAAAACATTAAACACCTTATCATTCAAATTATTATTCAAAACAAATTATCTGCACCTTGCAATTTAATTATGATGTGTTTTACAAGCAGCAAATTGGTTCCGACTCAGGATTGTGTCTGCTGTTTTAGCAGCAGACGCTGTTATTTACAGCCCCTGTGACTTGTTTTATCGTCCCTTTGATAAAGTAGGTAATTTATCTAAGTATTATCCATTGAAAACTACTAACTAAAGTTGTCATTACAAAGGAAATCATTTGATAATCTGTGGCACAGTCATGGCATCTGTTTCCGGTGTACCAAGGCCAAGCTTATTCATTGTGACTTCATTGTTTCTTCAGGCCAGCCTTTGCCCACCAATAGTTCTGCCATGAGATTTCCTATTAGTAGGTGACTTGACAATAGCATAAAAATATAAATTAAAAAGATTACATTACATACAAAATTCAGAAATTGATGTTCGCCCCCTTCCTAGCCAAGCGTGGTCTCTTGTCTGTATCTTCCACGCTTGATCACGTTACTAACAGCGTGTAAATTCAACCTAAATGATCCAACAGATTTTACGGAATAAAGTTATTTGAATTTGAATTGAATTTGAATCTCAGTCGTTGCTCTAGCGGTAGTGGTAGAGCCACAATACCCATATTTTATAACCACTGTACTTATTTATAATCGTATTATGAAAAGCACTTATTGATCACGACGATCTTATTGGACGGTCATCGAGCAATGTCAGGCACCATCATCATCAACCTCGTCGGCACCAACAACGGCCTCAACAACACCATCGAGGATACTGGAACACTGCTGCCAACATCCCAAAGTCCTTCTCAGGTACTTCAAGGAGTTGGGTTGACTGGGGGAGGGTTAGCAGAGGGACTCATATTATGCACAATACACCCCACCGCGGGACATCAGTGCAGATCTTTGTTCCCCAAACGATAATTAGAATTAGCACTTATTGATGCGAACATGTTTGTTCCCACTCAATTCTGAACGAATTTGATGAAACCAAGTTTCAAACCAAGGCAAGAGTAACGTACGTACCTAGAACAGTGTTACGCGCTCTTACTCAGTTTCAATAGATAGATCGGATTCTTCAACTATTTGATCGAAGATCTGATTATACAAAGCGTTTGATAGTTTGATACGATTGTCTAACCACGGTTGTGTACCTATAAAATGACACCGCTGTATCATAGGTGTTAATTACATCCCGTGTTAAGAAACATGACAAGATTTGTGCGGCTAAAAATATGCACATAGCCGTGAATAAGGCTATATGGTTACGCATAATACTAACGATTGGAAATGCCACGATATATTGGAGTTTTTTGGTTCCAATACTCAGACCAAATAAGAAAAGAAGACGCCGCACAAAACCGTGCTCCTGTAAGTAAACATACACGCTCACGCACACTCCTACACTAAAACCATGCTCATCGCTCTTAGTACATCACGCGTCTTAAAAATAGAATTATGCCTTTCTGTGTAGTGAAAACTTGTAAAATCAGCAGCAAAACACATAAAAAGTCTCACGGAATCACTTTTCACTTGTAAGTACTTCAAATAACATCGTTTCTTAATTATTATACCATGAATTTAGGTTACTTGGATCACACAACATTAAAACCTTCGACACACACATAGATAAAAAGGTGGCTTCACTTTTGTTGTTCGCGGCGCGGGGTCTTTTCTTTTTATTTGGTCTGAGTTCCAATACGCAAGCAATTAGAAAAAAATCATTGATTCTAACATCAGTTGATTTCAATTACCTTATTTTCAAACATACGGATGCAGACTTCAATAATACCTACCCATTTATTGCGCGTATAGATTCGTTTGACAATGAGCGAATTCAGAAAAGAAGCTAACCCGTTTTTCACAGGATATAACACTGTATAGGTACAAACAGTAAAGTAAAAACAGACGTACCACACCAATTCTTGACTCTTGTCTAAAGTTTTTGAAATACCTATCTATATTTTAGAAACACGAGTAACAATACTTAGGTACCTACATAAGTTATACTAAGTACATCTTTATTTCTGAATCACTTCAGAATAGATTAAGTACCTCATATTTTATGAAGTTGGTAAGAAAGTACGTAGGTACTTATTTTTAATGCACTACACACACATTTTTGATAATAACGTCCACGTTCTAGTTCAATAAACCTATCTTAAATATTTTTTTTTCAGCTATAAAAGACATGTATTTATATACTTATGTACTACTAGCTGCTACCCGCGGCTTCGCTCGCGTAGTACCCGAACAAAAAATAGCCTATATGTTAATCCAGCACATGTACTATGTATATTCCAAGTTTCATTCAAATCCGTTCAGCCGTTTAGGCGTGATTGAGGCACAAACATCCAAACTCACAAACTTTCACATTTATACATATTTTGACGGCCTCGGTGGCGTGGCGGGCGATTGCTCGGCAGAGACGCAAGAGGCGCGGGTTCGATTCCCGCTGCAGAAGAAATGTTTGCATGATCTGCAAATATTTCTTCCGGGTCTGGGTGTTGTGGTACCATGGTACTAGTAGTTTCTGATACCCACGACATAGGGAATCCTAGTGTGGAGTCAGGACTATGTATGTGACTGTTGGGTGTTATTTATATTTATTTATAATATAAGTAGGATAAAAGAGTTTTGCATTCGCGATCTGAGGTTTCTTGTACCTAAACACGTCGCTGTAGCCCGCGACGTTTGTCTGCATTATAGAAGAATATTATGGAATTATGTTGTCTTACCCCTGGATACTCAAACGCATCTCAGAGTTGAGCACGTCTTTCATGATTATTCTCAAGCACGATAAATTATAACATAATTTTAGCAAACAATAAATACCTCTCGATTTATCTTTATTTCGAATACTAACAAAACACTATTAGCAAAAAAAGAAAACCAGTCATGCTATTATATATATACTAGCTACCGCCCGCGGCTTCGCTCGCGTGGTACCCGGATAAAAAATAGCCTATATGTTATTCTAGTACATGTATTATGTATATTCTAAGTTTCATTCAAATCCGATCAGCCGTTTAGGCTTGATTGAGGCACAAACATACAAACATTCAAACATCCTCATACTATCGCATATAAAAAGTAAGATGTCGAGTAAATCAGATTTTAGAAGATTTTTCAATTTGACGTGTACGATTTTGGGGGGAGTCACGTCCCCTGTGACCCCCCCCCTCCCCCCCCCCCCTTCGGACCGCGCCTGTATGTAGGAAATCTTTGGGATAAGCAAGCAGATGCACGAATGCGTGTCCAATGTAATTTTCCAAGTATATTGCACACATTATCATGTCTGACAACCTCGGTTGCTTGGCAGGCGAGTACTCGACTAAGACGCAAGAGGCGCGGGTTCGATTACCGCTGCGGGAGAAATGTTTACATATCTGCAAACATTTCTTCCGGGTCTGGGTGTTTCAATAAAGTATTATAAGTATGTATTTACAAAAAAAAGTATATAAGTAGTGTATCATCCATCTGGTTCCCATAGTACAAGCTTTGCTTAGTTTGGGGCTAGATGGTGCTGTGTGAAATGTCCACAAATATTATATTATTATTATTATGTTTCCCAAATCTATTTTGTTCATATTCTGGATTTTCCGCATTATTATATTTACACAATAGGAGTTCATTCAAACCAGCACATTGGTAAAAGCACATGTTTTAAAATAAAAATAAAATAAGGATAACGCAGCTTTATGGATCTTTCTTTAAACTAAAATAAAATATTGTTTTCATTTTGTACCTACTACGTATTGAATGTTTTAACTAACCAAAAGTGTGCACAAACAAACAAATTGAATATACAACCATAAGTACGCCTTCAGGATCATTGGCCCGGAGAATTTATCTAGCCCAGCATTCTGAGATCTTCGCTCGCTCGATCAAATCAATAAGCCATAAAGATCAAGATAATGACTAAAATTAACGGCTAATGATAGTTACCTACGTCTGTCACCTACTGGTACCTAGTTTTTCTTATAAAGCCTTGTTATAGACGAAGTATTTAGGTGTCTAATACTTCAGAAATTAAGTAAAAGATTATCCAGGAACGTCATTTAAAAATCTAAATAAGTTAAATGGTGATTTTTTTCACGAAATTATCGTAGTTACGTTCTATCTAATGTTAAAATGAAGTTATTAAATGGTAAACAAAGTATAAAAAAATAAGAGAACAGTCCTTCACTTTGTCTTCCGTTTTATAAGTAGCTTACAAGAAATTAAGTCATCGGGACACTAATCGACCATGACCCCAGTAGGAAATCTCGCCTGAATGAACAAGGATTTGTTTAGTTTTGTCTCACTGTGCCCCACTACGAGTAGATCACTGATTTTTAAAGTGATAAATCGTCGTTATCCGGACTCATTTGTAAGACTTGCCCTTCAATTCAATTGAGCCAAGGAACAGGACAGGCCGTGTGAGTTCATCATGCGAATTTCATGAGGGTCACACATATTGCTGGCTGCCTACACGAACTAACTAAGGCCTTTTACCATCTATTGACGCTGTATAAATCATCTACTATAGATGATCTATAGTAGATGATTTATACAGCGTCAGGAGGCAGCTTTACCTTCACAGATGGGGCGCTGTAGTGCCCGGGACGAATTAAGATGGAGTAGACTTGCCCAGCACCTATTCCATCCTCTCAGCTTAGTTGGCCTTGTCTACAGGAAAGACATGGTCAATACGTGCGGAGCTGACTAAGCCGCAGTTTCCTCACGATGTTTTCCTTCACCGTTTGAGAGGATAGGATCGGAAGGCGGGGTCACTACCAACTAGACCACCAGTGCTCTCTACGAACAATGCCTACACGAACTGTCAATAATAATACCAAATTTTAAACGGCTTCGATTATCAACATCACTTTCAATCAGGCAAGAAGGTGCAGCAATGGTACGTTAAGTTGCTGTCTGTTACGGTGAGGTGCAGTGAAACGTCACGAGATTTCAGTTCGGGGCGAATAGTGGAGTGCCGTTAGACAAAAAAAATAGCTTAGTGACGTTTTTATATTACCTCTAACTAATAAAAATGTTTACCCATCAAATTTTTCTGATCTCGGTTACAATTTATAACAACATCAAGCGCAGCTTCGCTTGCGTGGTATAAACTTATGAGGTTTTTTGAGTGTTATTTTAGAAAACCCTGAAACACGTGCCCATTTCTTTTTATTCAAAGTATCCAAACTGAATTTCTAGCCAATCGCACTGCTTGTTAAAAAGTTCCCATACCTTCAAACTTTGACACCCCATTCTACCCCCTTTTGCGGCTTATTTTATAAAATATGAAATACAACTTTTATGACCAGGAACAGTCAATACGGATTTATTAATGTCTTTCGGACGGTATGATATGACTACAACCATTAGGAGCTTTGTTACTATTGGCTCTTGATGGTCACTTGTTAGCGCCTCGTGACTAGGAGACAATACATAGATATTCTATTGGAACGGTTACACCCACCTGATTAATAGAATCGTGTCGGGCTTGTGGACGGTAGATGTTTGTTTAGTAAACCACGTTTTATCACTCGTGATCAAGATCACGGATAACACTACATCAAAATTTACACCTAGGTTTAATACGTTTACCTAGTAGGTACTTGTAGGTACCTATCTTGCAAAAGCAAATATGCTTGGAACTTGTCATAGTGTAGGTAACAAAAGTTGAGCCATCTCCATGCACGTCTTTCTGCAACCGAATCAATGTTATAATGGGTGTTATAACATCTCCCGATTCCTTTTAGCTTCATTGTGTTCAGAATGCACCGTTTCAGTTTTTGAAGTAGGTAGTCTTGTTATTATATCGAGTAGGCAGATAATAAAGACGGATTAGAGACGGGTATACAATCAGTAGGTATTTTACTTTTGTATGTGACAAATACAATATAACACAACTAAAATTATTGATAAACTTTTTGGGATGCGGTATTGCTATGTACGAGTGGTTTCGAAATAGCTGTAAGCTTGAACACGCCATTAAAATTACTATTGTTCAATGAAGATTTACGTAACCATGCTGTGTAGGTATTAGGTATGTGTGTCCACTTACTCAAATTACATGACATTCAGCTCCAGAATCTACTAAGCCTAAGTCAGACATGGTAACTCAGTTTATTTACTTAATTTATGTGTTGTCTTGCAATGCTGTTCATCATTGTGTACCTATCACCACCCCTAAGTTGCCACACTTGTTCGTGACATCCAACGCGGTCTTTTGATTTTGAAATTTATAATATAAGGAATAAGGACAGAGTGATGCGAAATTCTTCTATGGGCATGCATTGTCGCAAATTGTTATATTACAGCCGAGCGATACCCTCTTTATTGAATCTTTCAAAATGAAAACCAGTTTTATCCAGTTCTGAACAATGGCAAGCAGTGGCTATTCAGCTCTGAAACGATATTGGCCCCTCCACTTAGGGCATAGAGCTTTAACTCGTAAGGCAATCGTAAATAAAATTGGGGGAGCTAAGTTGTAGGTTGCATGCCCACAAGACATCCATGATTCATTTATTTAAATTAGCAATTGCGCGTCGTCGCCATTCTACAGTGACACCGATTTTACGATACAAAAAATGAAATGCATCATTTTAAAGCTTAACTTGTTACCTCCTTTTATTATGGTTGATAAACAGCACTTCGACGGTTTGAGACATAGTTAAAAAATAGAAAATGTTAATAAAATTCTAAAAATATCGCATGCAGTCCATGCGACTTACGAATTTTCTTCTCGCTTTGCACCGCACACACGGGTTTGCTGGATATTTATAATTTCCCAAAATAGTATTCACGTGGCCTACCTACTACCGAGCCCCTGCAACGATTGCCAGATGTCTACGTCATTTACTCGTCATACATAATTAAGATATTATTTAGGCCGATGTACGCGGACATCCTTAAAAACAGTTTTTAAAAACTCTAAATACGAAGATACGAAGTAGAGATATTACGATTCCATAATGTAAAAGTCATTAATGTTATTGTTCTTTTCGTTTTCAGAAACCCCAACTGCGGCCTATGATAGCCGAATATGATCCCAAGAAAAAAGGAGTCAGAAATGACTTATCAGACCTCGTCATGGTCAAGTAAGTGAACAAGTTCCTATACATTGTGAGCCGATCCGACTGTCAAAAACATCCCAGCTTTGACTGCCCAATGTGTTGTTAATAATTGCATCAATTAATAATAATGGGTGTCATTCAGATCAGTCTTTGTTTCTTTGCTTAGATAAATTAGAAAATCAGAACCAACATAAAGCATGTTCACAGCTTCGTCATTCTCTTTAAGTTCAGCAAATTGATTTTTATTTTGAAAATGCACAGAATTGTCGTAAACTAATATATAATTTGACATTTTTGTTCAACAGGAAATTGAAAGAAAAGATGTTAAGTAATTTAGCCAGTATAATTGTCGTGTAATCGATAAGCCAGCATTCGATTGGCAGCTAGAAGCGCGGGGCCGTTACGGCCCTGCGCCGCTCTCCAAATGTCACTGAAAATCTTATGTCGTGGTATTTTTATATTGTATATTGACTGTTAAGTACCTACTCACTCCTTATAACGAGCTATAAACTCGGCCCGCTACGGAGACGATCCGGGAAGACGCGAGCTGCTTCCACGAGGTTAAAGTCGTTCGACGACCTTGATCATCTTGCAAAGGACTCATACACCGGTACATCATTCCATTTTTATGGTTTCTACTTTGTATATCAGTTGTATTGTTTGGTAATGGTAAAAAGATAGAGCAGCGCAGGGCAAAGCTTTTTCTCTAGTAGTAGATTATATAAGTAGGTATCTACGTCTAAAAATATCTAGAATAGACCTTATTACGTCATTTTGTTTATCATCCCACGTAAAGCTGTATTGAATTTAGCGTGTGAGCCAACCTTTTGTAAACGCTGAGTCTTAACAGAGTGCCACACAACAAAATAATATTCATTTAATGTTTTGGAGACCATAATTAGTGTATCACACTCTACACAACGACACTCACACAGTAATGAATTTCGCGAGTAAACCCGAATACCACACATCAGTTCAGTCCTGGGGGTAGTGGCATCATCCAGACGCGACACATCTCACATCTCGTATCACATTTAAAAGCTTTAAAATGTGGCGCTTCTTAATTACCGCTATCATTACCTACATCGAGCTTTTTGTGATTTTTAATACATACACTTTAAAATCCATTCACTTCTGACCTATCTACTTCACTTTTAGTTTTAGTGTTGTGTCTTTGTTTGCAATGTCTATAACAGTGTCTGGGGAATGTTTTGCAGATACAAAGTTGACCCAAATGAGATCCCGGTGGAACAGCAGGCCGGGTCCACTCTACCCCTTATGGAAATTCCGGGGCGAGACATTGAGGCCGACGAGGACTACAACCCCTTCGAGCACAGAAAACTGGCCCATCCTACTTCGTAAGTTTCTGAATAAAAGTGTTTTATAGTATACTAGCTGTCGCCGGCGGCTTCGCTCTCGTGGTACCCGAATAAAAAATAGCCTATATGTTAATCCAGCACATGTACTATGTATATTCCAAGTTTCATTCAAATCCGTTCAGCCGTTAAGGCGTGATTGAGACACAAACATCCAAACTCACAAACTTCCGCATTTATAATATACTAGCTGCCGCCCGCGGCTACGCTCGCGTGGTACCCGGATAAAAAATAGCCTATATGTTAATCCAGTACATGTACTATGTATATTCCAAGTTTCATTCAAATCCGTTCAGCCGTTTAGGCGTGATTGAGGCACAAACATCCAAACATCCAAACTCACAAACTTTCGCATTTATAATATAAGTAAGAAGTAAGATAGGCTGCTGGACACTAGCTCACGTTATAAAACCAAATAAGATTTTGTATTACATCTTTCCAGGGACATGGATACCCTGATCCATTTGCTGAAGGGTTCACTAGGTAGCGGCATCCTGGCTATGCCCATGGCTTTCAAGAACGCTGGTCTTTTCTTCGGCCTAGTCGCAACCTTTGCAATCGGTGGCATATGCACCTACTGCGTTCATATCCTGGTGAAGACTGCTCACGAGCTCTGCAGACGGATACAGAAACCCTCGCTTGGCTTCGCTGAAACTGCTGAAGCTGCTTTCTTGTCTGGACCTCCCGCTGCACAGAAGTTTTCCAGGCTTGCTAAGTAAGTGCTTTACATTTTTGTAGGATTGTGACTAAACTGTTACCAATAGGGAGTGATTGCCCTTAATTTGAATGTAATTAGGTTTAGGTATATCCACTTTTTGTGTATTTTCTGTAAATCCACCACCCACGCTATTACAAGGGGGAATTTGCTTTGGTATAAGTAGCTATAGGCTCCGGGCACAAAATAAATACATACAAAACCAACCCATCGACTAACCCCTTAGATATCGTCAAAGAATTTCGAGGAATTTAAAGAGAGGACTGCGTGGTGTCATATTCATGAGCCTGATTGTATTTTTTTTTATAAATTTTATCTACGTAGGCATAATTAAATAAGAGTCTGTATCTTTGCTTTCGCATCAGCTGTGGTTATTATAAACAACATCAATATAATTATAATTAAGTTATACAGTAACTAGCAGCCGCCCGCGGCTTCGCTCACGCGGTACCCAGATAAAAAGAACCCTATGTCCCATTCCAGCACACGTAGGTACCTAGTAGAGCAGTATTTGAACTGCCCGACTTTTTTGTGCCATTTTGAACCTTATGCAGAACAAAGAAGCACAAAAAAGTCGAGCAGTTCAACTACTGCCCTGCTCTAAGACCACATAGTAACCCACCTGCAGTGTTAACAGTCCAAAATATTATCACAACAATTTTTTTTAGACGCTAATGAATGTAGTGTAATTTGACATTGACAGTTCCTTTTCCATATGTTTTGTATCATTTATAAATAATCTGTGGTATCATCGTTGTCATATTATGTCAAAATAAAAGTATTCTATTTTTCATGAAAAACATGCCAAAAATAAAGAATTTACAAGTAATTATGACATCAACTAAATGAGAAAAATCGGCTCTTTAATTTGATATAGGTTATGTGCAGTTTTAGACCAAAAATTGATTCCAGATTTTCATCCCTTTTCACCGCTTTAGAGGTTGAATTTTGAAAAATCCCTTCTTAGTACACCCCTACGTACCAAGGTTTACCTACACTGAAAATTTCAAGTCTCTACGTCCAGCGGTTTAGGCTGTGCGTTGTCTGTCAGTCAGTCAGTCAGGACAAAGATTCTAATATAATTCTAAGATAAGGCACCTAATAATAAACCGTGCGGTACAGCTAGTTGAACATCTGAAGACATTGGCGTGTTTGTCAATGTTATCAGGCAGACACTATTGGCTCTGAGCGCATAACATGAGCGATCATCATAACATTTATTACTATAGTTCACCTTCCAACTAATTTGTTTCAGGGCTATGGTCAACTCGTTCCTGGTAATTGATCTTCTGGGCTGCTGCTGTGTGTATATCCTGTTCGTTGCCAAGAATGTGAAGCAAGTCGTCGACTTCTACACGAGAAACTCCGATTGGCACGATATTGACGTCCGCATTTACATGGCCTGCATGCTACCCTTGCTGATAGCCATGAACCTTATCCGGAACCTCAAGTACCTCGCACCTTTCTCCATGATCGCAAATCTATTAGTCGGCACGGGAATTGGGATTACCTATTACTACCTGTTTCAAGACATGCCCAGCGTGCACGAGAGAGATTCCTTCGGTGGATTAGAGCGACTGCCTACTTTCTTCGGAACTGCCATTTTCGCTCTTGAGGGTATCGGTGTCGTAATGCCTCTGGAAAACAACATGAAGACCCCTACCCACTTCATCGGCTGTCCTGGAGTATTGAACTTTGGCATGTTCTTCGTGGTATCCTTATACGCCTTCACTGGATTTTTTGGATACCTTCAGTACGGAGAATTTACCGCTGACAGTATCACTTTGAACTTACCGCAAGAAGAAGTGTAAGTTTCTCTATACCTACTAATTTCATCTCCATACGACAATACGCGTACCCACATTTAAAGGTCAATAAGTAATACCAAATTCCCAAATACTTGTTCCAATGTATTACAATTCAACCATAGTTATAAAACAACGACTTATTTTATATTTAATCTATTTAAATATTTCAGATTGGGTCAAAGCGTGAAGCTTATGATCGCCGTCGCCATATTCTTCACGTACAGTCTGCAGTTCTACGTACCCATGGAAATCATCTGGAAGAACGTGCGCCACTGGTTCGGAGCCAAGAAGAACCTAGCCGAGTACAGCATCAGGATTGCTATCATTATTATGACTCTATGCATTGCCATTGCCATTCCGGACCTTGGACCTTTCATCTCTCTCGTGGGCGCTGTATGCTTGTCTTTCTTGGGCCTGATCTTCCCGTCAGTTATCGAAACTGTTACCTACTGGGACAAACCGAACGGCCTTGGCCGCTGGAACTGGATCCTGTGGAAGAACTGCTTTCTGATCTGCTTCGGTATTCTCGGCTTCCTCACCGGCTCCTACGTCAGCATCCTTGACATAATCAAAGGCGACACTTCTGTCAGCCTGCCTCTCAATGTCACGACGATCAGTCCCAATTTAAATTAAGGCTCAATGTACGTTAGGATAGTTTTAGCTATAAGTTTAATTTTGCTTTTATCATTTTTATATTGAACTTTGACCCGCAAATACTTTGAGTTTCAAATTAAAAAGCTCAAATTCTAATATTGAGATTTCTTGAAAGATTTATAACTTTGTAACTTACATTTTTACTAAATGAGAATAATCATAAAGGTTACTCAAAGGAATCATTTTGTATGTACTGGTTGTGTTTTTTCTATAGCGCGAAACCCAGATTTTAAGTGATTTGTAGATTTAACTGAATAGGTGTATGTAAATGTGAGATTTTTTCTAGTGCATTATCGAAATGTGATACATTTAGGTTAATAAAATAATTGAAGTGAAAATAGTTGAAAACAAAAATTTATCTGCATAACTTCAGTTTTTTTTTCAGAACTTGAAGTTCTTGTATCATTTTGAAGTTTTTGAAGAGTTTTTTTCATAGGAATGGCATCGGCATGGCCGGCCAACCAATAACAATAGAGTAGATAACAGTGTTCTTATCCTAATGGTCATTTCACTAGGCAAAACATTACGAGTTGGGCAAGTTACAAGTTAAAAAAGAGATTATGCAGTTTCTTGGTGCATATTATGTAATTGGTTATCACACAAAAATGTGGAATTCTATATCTTCAAATATCTGCTTGAGTAGAGGGTAATTAGATAGATATTGATATCGAGCTTTTGAAAATAATGTTGAAACGAAGCATTTAGTTATTTTTAGGTAATGTAAGGGTGATGAACTGGAACGCAAAATTTGTCGTGAGTTTGTTGTTACCTATACTTTTAAAATACCTGTTATATACAAAGACTGTCAAAATAATTACAGTTAATTTGAATGTCTAGATCAAACAGTGATAAGAGTATCTGTTAGGTACTCAAGTTAAACCACAGAACTGTAAAACATAAATCCCTGTTCATGCCACAACTTTGTTAATGTTTTTATTAGTATCTAGTTAGTACGGGCAGTGCTGACTTTTGTCTGTGTTTTCTTAGATTTCAGTCAGGACAGCCACAAAGTTCCTTTGTATGATTAGTAATTATTTATTTGCACCTGCCTACTAACTGACCGTAGGGATGTAAAGCGTGAAATGGAAATTTTACGCGAAAAGGTGTCCCTCACAGTCGGAATTTTGCTTGTTTGCGGGATATCCCTAAACCTAAGTAGGTACTTGCTATCTTGAGAATTTTTGGCTGATAGTGCACGCATCTCTTTTATTGTAATTGCTAAAACCAAGCCTAATGTCTACCAGTACCGATAGTGAACCCACAGCAATCGCCCGTGTCTGGGTTGGTGAAGGGCAGTTTTAAAATTTATTTGCTAGGGGTTGGTCGATGTGTGCGCTAGGCCTAAACTTTTTGGGAGTAGGTAACTTAACCGGAAAAATGATCATTTGTTAGGCACATACCTACACGTAGGATCATCTAGGCCCAGCGCGGCGGCAGTGACATGTCTCGTGGTCGAATATTAGTGATCTTGTTCTCAAATGAACTAAAAATACATTATAGTTATAAAAACCTAACAATCCACTTATGTAATGGTCATTTGTAACCTACCTACCTACCTTATTTCTAAAGCGTAGCTACCTAATTCAGTTATTTTTTATAAGTATTTTGCAACAGTTAGGATGAGTGTTGTAGGTTTGTGTATTTGTAGGCAAATTCATTCCTTGTATCCTTCCAAATGCCTACATGACATACCTAGGTAGGTACATTACCTTCTAGTAGTGGATGTTTTGTTACAGTATTAAATAAATAAGATACCTATTTAGGGCATCATTTTGTCCGTTATTTCATTATTCGTATCAACATCAGCCTATAGAAGTCCTCGAACATGGGCATTCCCGAAATATAGGTAGGTACCTACTTATATTTCAGCCAAACTGGAGATACAATTTATGTAAACAAACCGCTCATACTTAACCCGAAAATTAAGTACCTTTTTATTACATGTTTAAGGAACTTTTAAGTAGTAATAGATAGTAATAGTTAAATTAAGGTGTGAAAACTTATGTTGCGAGGTTTATTTACCTAAAACTAAAGTGAATTCATCGTAATAACGAGAATTACGCGACGGTTTGTTTACTTAGGTTGTATCTCCAGTTTAGCTAAAGTACCTATAAGTAGATAAGTAAATACATCCCAATATGAACGATATTGTGCTGCCTCCAACTCCAACCACCGACCTTTACAATGACGACGGTACAACATCGCCACTTCACTTTGCTTAGATATTCCCAGAGCCATGTCTTTAATTCTAGTTTTCAACACACAAGAGCGTTAAAATATCCTCCAGTGCCTATGTAAACATTTTTAGAGAAATATGTAGGTACCTAACTCCCTATCTCATATTGTAATAAAACTGGATTGGATTAGTGGTAGGTACAGTGGTGATTGGAGAAGCTCACTGGAGTCACCGCATTAATGAGTCGAAGATTATTTTCTCCAGTAGGTAGGTAAGTAGGTATAGGTAGCAGGGCAGGGGGATAATGCACAAATACACCCCACCGCGGGACGTCAAAGCATATCTTTGTTCCATTAGAATTAAAATTAGAGTAGGTACCGGTTATAGGTACCTACCTACACCTACAGGTTGTCTGGTCGAAGACAATATTTTGCTCTAGTAAAAGATCAAACAGTGATAAACAAGCATCCGTTACCTACTCAAGTAACTGTGTTACTTGAGTAACTGTCTTAATGACGTCACGGACGTCTTGTACACAGGGAATCTCTCGTCATTTTTTGCCCGATAAAAATAGTTAAAGTGCGTATAAGACTTTTCAAACACATTGCGTCGTTAAGTTTTTTGAGGTTTATTGCTGTGCTGAACCTTAATTTGGTTTAGCGCCATCTGTTGTACACTGCAGGCACTAAGAGCGTGAAATGAAAACTCAGCGTGATCTTTCACACTAATCAATACGGCAAAGTGCAACGCTCGCAGAATATTTACCTCGGCACAGGTGCGGTCGCAGCCTAAAATTTTGGAGGGAGTCACTAATAATAGAATTTGTCGAGTAAATCAGATTTTATTGCACAATACATAATTTTATTGCACACATTTTAAAACAAATGGAAGCCTTCTATTTTTATTGGCATCGGGCTAGGGGCAGATTTTATTTTAATTTTGTAAATTATACGATCATGCCCCCTGTGACCCTCCTCCCCCCCCCCCCTTCGGACCGCGCCTGCCTCGGCAATGGAAGAGGTCGCTGTGTGGATCAATGGGTCTATCAACGATCGTGCGTAGACATAAACGAGTCATCTAAAGCTCGTCCTATCGTCATTGTACTGCCTGAGCTGTGAGGACGCCAAAAGGAGATAATACCTACCCCTGTGAAAGCGTTGCATAGTGGTTCTGGTGAAGATCCGATGGTCGCTAGGTAGGTACTAGCGTTGGAGTATCCTCAGTCCCCTCCGACAGTGTGAGTGACGGGAGTGACTTCCTCGACCAATTCAGAGAGGTAGGTACACCGTGAGGAACTACGTGCGTTGCGTTTGGACATACAGATAAGCTTCAGAAATTAGATGACTGAGCATAAAAGCACGGTAGCTTCTCAAAGTACAAAAAAATTAAAAATGTAGAAACATGTCTTGTCACCTTGGAATACAATTTACAAGAAATTAGGCTACCTAAAGTTAAAAAACTCGAAGCCGCAGTACCTAATTCACCTTCGCCAGGTGTTAATTGAGCGAGACCAACTAGCTTTGGCAAATGATGTTGAAATCTCTAGTCTGCCTGAAGAGGCCGGAGAAAATACCATACTTAAGTCCATACTGGTAGGTGCTAAACTCTGTGTCAAAATAGAAGATAGCAATGTACCTAATCTACGCGGAGCGCGTAGGCCTGAAAAGGGAGAGCAGCACACGACTGTACTAATTGTACAGGGCGACAATCACGTAGCGATAGCGATGCAGAGGAGCCCGGAGCCTCGTGATTCGTCTTGCGCGGCGTGTGCTGCGCGACGAAGCTGCGAGCTGCGCGCGTTTGTCGCGGCATCACCTCGGCTGACGTGGGTGGGACTCAATGGGGTCCCGCGCCATTTCTACATCAATGAAAGACTTTCTAAGCATAACAGATAGGTGATTTTTCAGTGTTGCCACCTTGGTAGTTTTCCCACCAGAACTGGTGCTTTTTCAAGGCTTCTAGTGGTATTTTTTTACCATATAGTGTTTTTATTTTTTTAGTGGTATTTAACGGTTTTTCAATATGGAATCAATATGGTTACAGGAAGTAAGTCCCCAAATGAGTAACATAATTATAGTTTGTTTAGCCAACTTTATATATATTATATTTTTTCCATTACATAATGTAAAAAACTTATCGTTACAGAAACTATGTAGGTATTTATATTAATTATATGGTAAAAACTAGGTTATAACATTTACTAGACATTATTATGGTGTGGTAATGGTGTGATTGGGGTGAGTATGTGTAGGGTATGTTTGGATTGTGTGTGTGTTTGATATATGTGTGCATATGTTGGTGCGTGTGAGAGTAAGTGTGCGTTTATGATAGTGTATAATTGGTGTGTGTGTGTGTGTATGTGGTTCTGTGTTCAAAATATAATTATTTATGTGTTCTTTTTATCTGTTATTCTATGTCTTGAATTTGATTTGTATTCTGTCATTGAAAAGGCTTAAAGTTTAAAAGAGTGGTGGTTTGTAACAGTGTGTAAACTCCTGAAGCTGTAAATAACATCCAATAGTGGAAGCTCCACTTAAGAA
This sequence comes from Scotopteryx bipunctaria, assembly GCA_949320045.1. Classification (NCBI taxonomy): domain Eukaryota; kingdom Metazoa; phylum Arthropoda; class Insecta; order Lepidoptera; family Geometridae; genus Scotopteryx; species Scotopteryx bipunctaria. The sequence continues at coordinate 5,714,936 of OX439440.1, forward strand.
AAAAAATTACGCACAGTAGGTATAGAAAATAGTGGAAATCACTAGATGAATTAATTCCAAATCTGGCTCTAGTCTTTACCTGGTGATGATGCGAAGGCTGAACAGCAAATGAACATTTATGTGGTTTTATTTCACTGCTACAAAATAGGTACTAAACATTTTGTCAAGTTATACCGAATATAATGTTTATGTTTGTATATTGTAACTTAGTTGTTAACTTAGTAAGAACTCTTTATTGCTCTCTGGTAAAAACAACAAATAATAAAAATAAGTTTGCAAAATTGTAAAATTAATAAGATACTATTATTTTTCTGCATCTCACACATACTTTATTTGTCCGTTTTTAATTTAAACTAGGGTTTCTTTAGTCTGAGATAATTTAGCGGAATTGTTTTTTTTTAATCCTAATTTCTGAAATCTGGCGAAATTCGATTTATGACCAAGCGCCTTAAGAAAATCCAAAGTGGCAACACTGGTTTTTTAGAGCGTTTTACATTGTACATCAAGAACAAGGTAAGACGGCTTATCGCGCCAACCTTAACTTTATCCTTAATTTATGTATCGATTAGGTTGGACTTAAGATATCACTGTTAAATTCTTTTTGTCGAAAATGTTTGCTCAGAAAAATGTTTTAATTTGCTAGACTAAATCCTATTATTTTAGTACGTTTCCATGTTAAGTATTCTGGTTTTTCAGATAATATGCCTCTTTTCAATCAGTTTATTCAAAATATAAAACTCGGAGCGTTGTGTGAGACGTTATTATGGTTATTTAACATAATGATTTTGCAAACCAGCTACATCTACCCCTTATTTTTTAATACCTATCACTGACCTACAACCATTTTGGTGGCGAGGATTTTAGACCTGATTTTAAGCATGTCTTACATGGCGATATAAAAAATGTAGGTAATCGGTTTTTTTCTATCAGCTCTAGTTCCCGAGATAAATAAAAATAAAATCACAAAATATAATTATGTATTATGTGTACCTATATATTTTGTGTAAATTATAAGTACAATATATTATTATTAATATATATACATGATAAAATATTTATTTATTTATTTATTTTATTTATTTTATTTTATTTTTATTTTATTTTATTTTATTTTATTTTATTTTATTTGGGAAACAAACAGTACTATACAATAAAAAAATACACACTTAAACAACACATAAACCAATAAAGTTTCCACAGTTAAATTTTACATTAAAAGCTAGTGAACAGAGTAAATAATAAAACTAAACTTAAACACAAGAAAAAAAAACAAACAAATAAAATCAAAAAATAATCATAATTTGGCGGCAAAGCTTGACATGACTTCTCTTCGAAATTTAGGCAAAGTGGCGTTGAAAATATCAATAATATCTGCTAAATTATCATTGTAATAACTGCATACTCTATTCAGAAACATATTCTTTCTATAGTTTGTGTTAGATATTCTTTCTATAGTTTCTATAGTTTCTGATTTATTGGCATTAAACATCAAGAAATTGTCTTTTGATTGATTTTCTTGAATGAAACTGACTTGGGCAATCTCACATGATTTCCCAGCAGTTAGTCAGCCATCATTATGAGTGTCCCATCTTCCTTGGTATCTATTCTCCATTGTTTTTATGTCTTGGTGAAAACATTTTCCTTGTTATTCACTTAGTTCTCCTAAATTGTGTTGGAATTGATCTAGGTGACTGTTGAGATAGTGTAATTTTATACTCATATTACAGCCTAAATCTTAAAACTGAACCAGCATTTTTTATCTTCTACTAATTTTACATAATTGTCAGCCTTATGCTTTCCAAGGAAATTGTGTACAACTGCTACAAAAGATTTCCACGCAAGTCTTTCCATTATATCATTCATAGAAGTCTCAAATTTAGTGGTGTCTTTTATTAATTGACATATTTGAAGTCCATCAAAGATACCTGCTTTTAGTTTTTCAGTACTTAAACCAAGAAATTTCTAACATTGACCATTTTTGTAGAGCCTTAACAAATTGCTTCATTTTATTTTTTTTATAATTTGATTTTGATATGATTGTTTTCTCTTGAAACCAAGGGTTTATTTATAACATTACTTTCCCAAACAACAAGAGCATCTCATAAAGACCAATTTTTTTGAGACCAATGACGTGATTTGGCTCGACTGTCCCAGAGACAAATAAAGCATGGGTATTTAGTATAACCACTCTGTTGACCCAATAAAAAATTAACCATCTTCAAATTGACACAGATCACCCAGCTAAATTCACCCGTTGTTATAGGATGTTCAACACATATTATACATACACTATGAGGCACCCACACTTTATCTTGGTGTTGAATTTCAATACCGAAGTAAGCAAAATACAAAGACTCACAGTGTTTGTAATCGTTTTACGCTGATCTTTCAGTATGTATTCACCACAAACATAACAAAATAAATCAGGATCCTTAACACAACATCTGGATGATGGTGAAATAAATATAAATGATCATAATGAAATAGTAACATAAACTTTATCAATGGTATTGTACTAATGACTATTTGCGAACAAGGCGGGAAAAAAAATAAAATAGGGTAGTAGATAAACTAGAGCTGATGAGTTAAAATGACGTATGTCAATATATTGTACATTACCTACTTTATCGACCACAGATACAAAAAGAGCTGCACCAAAAAAAATTTTCTTTTTGAAGCCTGTGTAGGTATTTAATCTCTAAATATGATTTACCTACATACATACTTAGTATCCTTAATAGGGTGGGCAGAGCCACAAGTAAAGAGCCATAAGAAAACTTGCAGCCATTTCTGATTTAGTCCTAAGGTGGATATGGTGAACCATGGTGACAGGTGATCAGCTCATGGCTCAGATGCTCCATCATTTTGGTAAGGTCTAGTCGACTTTTACGACATGCTCGGGAAGAGAAGTAGCTGGACGCATTCTATGCTTTTTCTTAATTTTCAGTCCTGCAGATAAAGCCAAATTTCTTTCTCCTAAGTACCTACCAACCCAGCGTTATAATTTAGGTTCAGTTCAGTTCTTTTTTTTGGCTACTGTGACCAAATAGTGATTTGAAACTGACAGTTGGAAATAGTTGAATTTGACATTGACAGTTAGGAGGAAGTCTTGCCATAGATATTGGCAATCGATAGAATGAATCGACGATGCTCCGCCGCCGGATAAATAAACTAATTAACTCTTAAATTATGTCTCTGGGTTGTACGGTCAATTAGTCACACTAATTAGTTACTAATTAGTCAAATACTCACTAGAACTAATTTATTGAACATTTCTGAGTGTGGCAGTTACAGTCATGTTAACGTCTCGCGTCGATAAAACACTAGCGAGTAATGCAGTCTGTGGTTGTGTACGTTGACCATAGACATAGTAGAGTAACGCTGACTGACTGCCTGTTAGCCTGACGTTAGCCTGTTAAGCATCTACCATGACGTTTGACAGGTTATCTTTTTCAACGTTTCAACACGTCTTCAGGAAATCTAACTTTTTATGCCTTTGAAATAAGAATAATTAACGAATTTTATATTTTAATTTAATATTTAATGCATTTTGCCTCTACTTTACTTGATTTGTATAGATCACATTCAAGTATTTTAGATTGTACTTTTGTGTGCGTATGAGTAGAAAGTACCTACAACAATACAATACAATACAACTCTAGTGTAAAACACATCAGATAAAATTAAAATAAAACAAAACAGGCACAATGAGAATTACAATGGGCGGCCTTATCGCTAGGAGCGATCTCTTCCAGGCAACCTTTGGATGGACAGAATATAACTTTGAATGATAAGGACGGCAGTAACGAAACAATAGTGGATTTATACCTACTAAACTAATAAAATAAAATAAATATATATTTTATAACAAAAACTGTATGTACTACAATAAAATGATATAATTACGTATAATTTATATACACACATAATAATAATAAGTATGACTATAGATAAATACGTGAATAAATGAGTAGAAATGAGGTTACGATGACGTTGGCCAAGAAAGGTAATGTTGAACAACTAAGTTTTTAAAAATAGGTAAGGATTTCACACTCCGTATCGAAGCGGGCAATGCATTCCACAGTTTAATAGCCTGCAGCGTGAATGACTTACCGTAAAAATCCGACGTGTGAATGGGAGTTTTTAGTTGGAGGGACTCACATGAGCGTAAGGTACGGGGATCGGATAAATGAAGGAACTCAAAGCGTTCTTTGAGGTAGGAAGGGGTGGAACAATCTTTAGTTAAAGTTACTGTTTCTTTAGTATTTTGTAAACATTTCCTCCAAATAAAAGGTTTTTTTTTGTAAATACTATAATAATATTTTATACTACATGGATATCATTATTGCACCTATTTTTGTCATTTAAGTTTAGCGACAGGTCGTTACTAAAAAACTAGGTCGTCGGTGTTGAATTTATTATTTATTTTATAGTATGAATTTACAAAAAAAAGTAAATTAGGCATTCCATCAGCCATCTGGTTCCCATAGTACAAGCTTTAATTGGGTTTGGGGGCTAAATGTCGCTTTGTCGCACATTATTTATTAAGTATTTATAAAAAAAAATACTATTATTATTACTACTCAAAAATTTGTGAATTAGTAAACCTATAATAACTATACCTAGAGGTTTTTTTCGTCTAAAAAATATACATGTCAGCCGTTAAGATAAGGGGATCTCTTGTTGGAGCTATTTCAAAGAGCAAAGCAAAAACCAAACTTGTTCTACTTTTGTCGGCCATATTGATTCGTCGCCGTGCGTGCTTGCTACTCTCAAATTGTATAATTGAAGCCAACAGGTAAATATGATTAAATTGTGCAATATTCCTAGCGCCGATATCTTACGTATCGTTTAGAATAATATTTTGATTAAAGAATGGTATCTGATTTTATTTAGAAAGAGTTAAAACTTGGAAATAAATCTTGCCATCTTCGCTTCGTGGACTGGTATTGTTTCGATTTCAGCGCAGTTAATAGAGAGCCCTACCTACCTAGATCGCCCTGTGTGTTACGTCGTCACGAATTTAATCTACGTAAGATCTAAACGAATAAATCGCGGTTTAGTAGTTGTGCTTGGAATTAAATCAGTGGTAGGTATCTCTTACATATTGTTTATGGGATATATACCTAATGAGATGTGTTTGTTAGCAAAAATAACAAACGTTGTAGCGGCAGAATACGTTATCGGGCCACAATGAATCAATTAAAGGTTTACCATTATTCCTTACTATTATATAAACCTACATATGGTGTGGGTAGACTAAAATATTTTATACTCATTTCGTTAGTGTAAGAATTTAGGTAGGTAATCCATTTTTCATGGTCAGAACATCTACCTGAAACTTGGTATCAATGTCACCGTAAAATTGTAAATACCTACTGTTAGATTATAATCTCGCGGGATTGTAAACTGTCGAACATCTGCATAGAATGAAATTAACTAGTAGATTAGGTTAGTTAAGAACTAGAGCGAGCGTGCTGCGGCAATGGCCGCCGAAGCGCCAGAAATTTAAAGCAGTCAAATTGTAGTTTGTTATGTCAAGTTGAGAGCACTGGTGGTCTGGTTGGTAGTGACCCCGCCTTCCGATCCTAAGGTCGTGGGTTCGAACCCGGTCGTGTACCAGTGGATTTTTTTGCGCGAAAAATTTATGTGCGCCATACCAGTACTCTCAAACGGTGAAGGAAAACATCGTGAGGAAACCCGCGGCTTAGTCAGCTCCGCATGTATTGACCATGTCTTTCCTGTGGACAAGGCCGACTAAGCTGAGAGGATAGAATAGGTGCTGGGTAAGCCTACTCCATCTTAATTTGTCCCGGGCACTACAGCGTCCCGTTTGTGAAGGTAAAAGTTGCCTCCTGACGCTGTATAAATCTTCTTCTATAAATGGTAAAAAGCCTTAGTTTTTTTTATGGTTCACAATCTTTCAACAGTTTACAATTTCGCAAGATAGATTATAATCTAAGGGTATTTTGACAGTCACATCAACAATACAATGATAATTATGATATCATCAAGCTGTTATAATGATTGAAATGGTAGGTTTTTAACAAACCCCTGATGAAATTGCTACCTGTAAACCCATTGAAAATGTGTCAAATTACTATCAAACAAATTTATTCTTATAAAGAAAGTAAAAACATAATTATCTTAGACTATAAAAGAATATATACAAAAGAAAGTCTTAATTTCAATTCCAATCAGGCTTACAATAAATTAAATGTATTATTTTTATCTGATTCAGATGATCCTCATATAGTTAGTCTAAAATGTTGTTCTGTTAGTTGATACCTACAATTACACATTATCGCTAAACTTTGAAGACTCAAGTGAAATGCATGAAATGAATCATATTGAGGTGCATGTAGATTTTTCACCAGACTGGCTTGAAATAATTAGGAATACAATACAAGTAGTACATGGTTGCTGAATGCTGTTGCAATGGGTCACTATGTAAAAAGCAAACAAAACTATTAGTAAAGAATAAAACATAAGGCTTGAACATGAGCTCAATGGGTTTCAGATACTTACACTCTTAGTTACTTGTCTACTCCATGTTTACGCAGATGGTAAGTCAAGTATGATGCTATGAACATTTGTGTTCTTCGCATGTATCTGTCAAAGCAAACTTGTGCTTCTTTTACACAATCTGTTCCATATATCCGCATCCTGTTTACTAAAACTTAGTAGACAATTTTTTAATCATGAGGTTACTTTAAATTGTGATGAAATAGAAGAATAATATGAAAACTAATCTTAGTGTCTTCTCTAGATTTTACGATAACCATCATTACTTTTCTTCTATTTCATCATCAAACATGCTATGCGCTTTGCGAACATTATGACATGTCTAACATATTATTCTTAAAACAGCTTTTAATGGGTTATTGGCTAACTAAAAATCATTTAAGCTTTGTAAATATAGAAGTATAAAAACAATACATTTTTACTGCGTACAAAGTACAAAAATCATTACTAAGCAAAATCATCTTTCATGCTAAAGATCAATCTACTCAGCAATGCAAAAGAATGGTGTCATATGACTTTGTTTTTAAACCAAATTTTATAATCTACACATCATCATCTTAGCCATATGTCCACTGCTGAACATGGGCATATAATCTACACATCACTTACCAAAAACATTAGTTTAGGAAAAGCCAAACTTTTGAAAGCAGTTTAAAAATAGTTCATGATCCTATGTTCATGTACATAAATGTTTTTTGTATAGGGCCCCCTTTTATTTTATTACTAGCTACCGCTAGCTAGTTAAATCATAATTATTACATTGCTAAAGTAAACTTTGGTGTGCTAGTTTCAAAAGAACTACTGGTACAACTAGAAGTTAGCTAGTGTATCATTGTCTTAAACGTTAAAGTCCAAATTCTGCAGTGTATATATTACTGTTTACCACATTTGATTATTATACACATTTTAAATAAAATTCACCAGTACTTAAGCTACTTTATTTATTTAATTTAATTAGAACGGTTTACCAATTACACTAATTAATTACAAAAATATATATGGTTAGTTCATGATTACTAATATTATAAATGCGAAAGTTAGGATGTGTGGATGTGACGATGTATCTTTGTGCCTCAATCACGCCATAACGGCTGAACGGATTTGAATGAAACTTGAAATATACATAGTATGTGTGCTGGAATAACATATAGGCTACCTTTTGTCCGGATATCACGCTAGCGTATTACAGAATATTGTTATGAAATCTCAGTTTTAATTTACTAAACTAAACACTAGTAAATTGGAACAATGGAATAAGACACTTTAGAGGGTTCCGCCGAAGGATGCCAAAGGGACCCTATTACTAAGTCTCTGCTCTTATGAACCATAATAGGTGAAAAGTTGAAAACAGTGTGTATTTGTAATATTAAGGTAATCACTGAAATTATGATTAAGAGGCTTACTAAATAATATATGTATCATACTGTATAGATCTGAGTGTTGGGCAACCAAAGGGATGGATGAAAGAAAAGTACACACAGCTGAGATGCGAATGACTAGAATGTATAAGATACGAAATGAGTAAATCAGGGGAAGTTTGAAAGTAGCTTTAGTGACAGAAAGACTGAGGAGTAAATAGGCTAGCGTGATATGAGCATGTTATGAGGAGAGATGAAAGTCATGTTACGAGGAAAGTTATGAATGTGGATGGATTTAGAGGTAGAGGTAGGCCAAGAATGAAGAGGATGACTGACATAAGGGAATGGAAGATTGTACTCGTACATTTAAAACTTAAAGATCTTTGGTATCCAGATAAAATTATAATATTGGCTTACATTAACTGTCTATCACCATCCAAAGCTTGTCTTTACCAACTTACCAGGTGTAGTAGGCCTGCCTTTGCATGTGCTGTCTTACATGGTCCAGTAGTTGATTTCCTTTTTGTTGCTGACTGTGCATGTGAGTGTGAACCTTTACTGTCAATTATAATAGTAAGCAGTAAGCAATAACCAGCTGTGCTATAATTAAAATCAGAATCAGAATTTAATAGGTAATTCTGATGTTGTCGGGTATTTAAGTTGCGTCCAATCAACATTAGTCAGTTATGAATATGGTGAGGTTTTTTGTTGTAATGGTCCAGTTAAGTGGTTGAGTTAAAGCACAATAAGAAAAAAGAGACCCAATGTGATCCAGTGTGAACCAATGTGTCCGCTGCTTGTTCTCTTATAATTTCTTGTAAAAAGGTTGATCACAGCGAGTACAACATTGTTTAAGTGGTGTGGGGCTTGCGCATACAACATTACTTCATGATGATGATCACCACCATCAAGTAATGTACTATGAATTACTATGTAATCATGTTGGTGATCTTCAAGAAGAGTCACACATGTAATACTATAATTTTAAGACATAAGTCTGCAATGCTAAAGCTTAATTTTTGTTATCATCCAAACAAGCACATGGAATCTAGTCAAAACTACCTAACACTCTTTCTACTGGACCAAAAATATTTTACCGATTTTCGACAGCTTGATTGAGGCTTATTTCCAACAGTTATTTTTGTAAAGCATGGAATGTGGTAGTTAGTGTTCTGGTAGTGAACTTATTTTCTCGAAAAGGATCCAATCCACACATTGTCACTTGAGTAAGGAAGGATTTAAGTTCTAATGATGCCGAAAATGGTTGCCATAGATGTGGGATGGTACCTTAAGTTACAAAAAATGCCACAACCTGATTTTTTGCGGGGTTGTTTTTGCTGTTCCAAAATATAGACTTAAACAGCCCCTCTAGTATACTTAACTCATTTTCGTGTCTGGTGGATTGGATCATTTTATTTAAACTATACATACAGTTCATTTTCTTATGAAGTAGGTATGACTCACAGTAGCTTTAGCGTTACGTTGAATGGGTAGGCGTTCTTAGATAGCACGAGGCAATCATTGCAAGCGCGAAGCCGGTATTCAAGCAATTCACTGAATAGTTTGTTGTCATCACACACACTAACAAAACCATAATCTAACAAAGAAAAATAAGTTGCGCATCAAATAACCTTCTTTATATACGGTTAACGCTTATGAGGATCATTTTTCCGTTAGTTTTTCCTGATTAGGTATTATAGAGGCATATTATCTAGGCTTTCTAAGGGCCGTTATCATAGAACGTTCATCTTCCCCAATTCGACAGAACGGCGATGTTTTGACGGAAAGTCTAATTAACTCCTTCAAAATTAATTTCAGCTGCTGTTGTTCTCGAGTTAGCGCATCTCTTCAATTGTAATCTCTCAACGTTATGGGTGATCGCACAACTCCTATGAAGTTTGGGCCGGAGTGGCTTCGGAATATGTCTCGGCCGGCTAGTCCAGGCACCCCGGGCTCCGGCGGTGGCGCTCAGACCACGCCGCCAAACAGACCTGTCACATCGATTGCTACGACCTCTTCTAACAAAACTACCCCACCGAACACTTCAAAAGTACTTCTTGCTAAACTTCGGTTAGTCAAATAGTAAAATGACTAATGGGAACATAGCTAGTAACAGGATTTTTAAGTGATGATAGCCTAAACAAAAAAGCTGTTTTCAGAATAATATTGTGAGTTTATTGCGTACAGCCAGTCAGTTTTTAGAAACAAATCGTAACTTGCTTTTTTATATACCTACGAGTTATTTTTTTTCTGAAAACTGACTGAATATCAATAGCAATAAAATTGTTAACACTTGAAATTTATCAACATTACCAGGTATGGACGGGAGGAAATGCTCGCATTGTACGACAGGCAGACAGTAGAAGCACCACCGCAGTTGAAATCTATTGAACTTTATCAACCGAGAGGCAAACCACCCTACGCATTAAATAATAACTTCGAGGACGACACCGTAAGTTGACGTTGATCTTTATGATTTACTCATACAGCGTTAGCTTGCAACTTTTGTTTAGAGAACACGAGATGGACCTTACCAATTGCAAAAGTTTCGCCCATCTACTGACTCCGGTTTTATACTACTATATCGTCTGCCGATCTCGTTGTAGGACTACCCACATTTCTATAACCACACATCTGCCACCATTCAGTTAACTTGTTACTCCACCGATCGTCACCACGCTCGCAATTTGTTAAAGGCTTGGTCGACGTTATTGTTATCAACCCAAGTTGGCTGCTGTAGACAAAACTGGTATAAATGGGGAATGAGAGACTCTTCCATGGTTGACTGCAACTGTGGAGCCCCAATACAGCTCACCTACTCAGCTGTCCCGTGCTCTACCACCTGCACGAGAGACAATTTGAAATGCCACTCCCAACGCTGTGGAAGTGGCAAAGCTCTACTCCAAAATAGTATAACGATCTATGCGAACCATTGGCATAAAAGAAAAAAGAGAAGATTGTAGGTATGTATTTTTGTTTGCAGAGAGACAGCAACATGCGTAATAACCCCCCGATCGGCGGCATGATTCCCCCCGACCGGTATGGGCAAGGTCGTGGCCGCGGCTTGGGCGCAATCATGAACGAGGGTCGCGGCCGCGGCTTGGGCGCAATCATGAACGAGGGTCGTGGCCGCGGGATGATACTCACCGAGGCACGTGGCCGAGCTCGCGGCTTCGTTCGTCCAATATCGAGGTGCGTAATGCTCAGCGTATTGTATGAAGTACGCAAGTACTTCATATAAGAAAAACTAATATAAAAACTTGTAAATCTTTTATCACCAAACCCCCTTCTGTCTGACATACTGAATTCTATAGATTCTTTTGAACATTGAGACCCTAGTTGGCCTTGCTTCAACTTCAACAATCTTGTTTCAACAAGTCTTTAGGTTTTTTGTTTACAATATTAAAAATTGTCCTGACCCAATATTATCCACCATGGCTGAATTCATTGTACTCCATTATGATTATGCTCCTTTTAACGTCAAATACTTCTTGATGTTACAAAGTTTTTTACATAATAATTAATGGCAGCATTATTCGTAGCGACACTTTTAGGTCCCTGAGTTGGCACAATGGCGGTCAAAGATCCTATTCCGGAGCCCCTGATGATGACCCTAATCCAACTCGGATGTGGAACAACGGGAATGGCAACAACCCACCTGGCATAAGGCCGTGTTTAGAACAGGCAGAGTGGGCTAACAAGGCGCCCTACAGAAAGTTAGTCATTAAAAAAACAGATACCCCATTGTGAGGATATCTAGGAATCCCTGTGTAGTTTCTATTGAAATCTTCGAGTAGGTACTACTACTACTAATACTATTACTACTACTACTACTAATACTACTACTACTACTACTACTACTACTACTACTAATACTACCACTACTACTACTACCACTACCACTACTACTAGTACTACTACTGATTGTGAAGGGATTAAAGCGTCTCAAAGAGGTTTCTTTCCAGTTAGGTATCAATCAGTACAGTACATCCAAATAAACTGTGCAGATCATACAAATATTTGTCTCAATGCTGTAATAGAAATGGAACCTTACGTTTCTCAGTCAGGCTAATTTACGGAAGACTTATTGTGATTGGTTTATTTCAATGCATTAAATAAATAATGTTTCCCAGGAATCGACAAAATAATACAAACTGGAGACAGCAGCAGAATCGCGATGAAGGAGAAGAATGGCGTTCTTCGGACGGTGCCAGACGTGGACAAGAAAAATGGGGTATGATTTTCATTACCGAGCTTTCATAATACCAGATTGTCAAAATTGATTGAATTAGTTTACCCTAAACCAACGAGCATGCATGAAGAATGTGATGAGAGTGACTGAAGCGAAAGTAGTATGTCAGACAGAACCGTAGCTAATGGAAATCTATTTTACACTTTTGATTAAAAATATATTAAGATGGGTACGGTGACAGGTGATCAGCCCGTCGTACATACAGGTAGTCCATCATTTTGAAGAAGAAACGCGGCTTTGCTCGCGTGGTACCCGGAAAAAAATAGCCTTGGAATATACAAAGTAATTTTCCAAGTTTCATTCAAATCCGTTTAGGCGTGATTGAGGCACAAACATCCAAACATCCACAAAAACTTTCGCATTTATAATAATGTATGTAAGATTGTATACATGACTGATTGTTTTATTCTATTAGTGAATCCGTCTGCATGTATGATATTTATGACATGACATGGTTGTACAGAGAGAGAGTGGCCTGAGAGAAGCGCTCAAGATAAGCCGTGGACAACAAATCGTCGACAATGGAGCGGAGACAACAATGAAGACTCTCTGCCGGAGTGGTAAATACTCTTTAAGTTTACGCCAATTAAAACTGATCAAACTACCCGCGACTTAGTTCGCGCTCAGTTTTTTCATACAAACTACATCATGTTGCTACTTCCTCTAGGAGTTGCATTTCGGAAACCATAAGAGGAATACATCCTTCAAGTTTCATGCTTCTAAGACTATGGTTCAGGCCGTGCATTGATTGTCAGCCAATCAGTCAGCCACGCAAGAGTTAGACATATTTAGATTGACGAGCACAATAAATAAGCCGCGCATTTCACACAATTATCTGACAATACGCAAAGTTTTTATATCATCTTATTGAAATGTGCGTATGACATTATATCATACACAATTTTGAATTATTCATTCTTTGCAGGGCTGTGGAGAATTCTGAAGCATGTGGGGGCACGTTTGATTCTTCAGGTGCCTTTCACGGTTACAGCAATGATGACAGCAGTATTCCTAAAGCGCAAGAGCCTTCATTTCGTAAGTATTAGTGTGCTAGTATGCCAATCGATACTAATATTATAGATGTGAAAGTAACAATGTCTGTTACCTTTTCACGCTGATCAGATTTTGATGAAATTTGGCAAGGAGATGATTCTATCCCGAGGAAGGACATAGGCTACTTTTTATCCTGTAAAATGACCCCAAAATGGAAGGGATAACCAGGATAACGCATAAATCCTTTTTAGACATTAACTTATAACAAGACAGTTAATACATAAATAATAAATATTTGTGGACATTTCACACAGCGCCAACTAGTCCCAAACTAAGCAAAGCTTTTACTATGGGAAAACCAGATGGCTGACACAAAGACACAATGCTTATATACGTTTTTATTTTTTTGTAAATACATATTTACACATGAATTGTAAATACATATTACACATACTAAACACCCAGACCTGGAAGAAATATTTGCAGAACATACAAACATTTCTCCCGTAGCGGGAATCGTACCCGCGCCTCTTGCGTCTCAGCCGATCACACGTTCGCCACGACACTGAGGTCGTCAAGTTAATCTGACATATATAAAACATTGACAATGTCATATCAATCAAAAATATGAAAGTTAAAAAAAAAGCATAATTTGATGTTTTGTTTTTTATTGAATTTCTATTTAATCAATATGCACTCATGATTGTTCAAACCGTTTTATGTTAGTTGAAATTCTAATAATTATTCTATACACAAGCGGACAGCGATTTAACAACTGTAAAAAAAAATTAAAACACTTTTAAATACACCCCAAAAAATCGTTTTGGCAAAAAAAAGATAAATGCTTTTATGTTATGTGGCTACCATGCTAAATAATTTTTTGTGTTTTTAATCGAATAGGTGGTCTTAGCTGTATTTAAAATCTTGAGAATCAGTATTTTATCACGTGCTGACTGTGTTTCAATCTTTGTCCAAATTCAATGAGCTGGGTGATACATTCTTATTGTGCAGACATTTGCTAGTGTGATATATTCCAACATTAATAATTATGCGTTTCTGTTGTCCAATCAAATTGATATTGGCTCTCCATTTTGGCTTAATTTTAAAAACAAACATACATGCATAAATATTAAGAAGCAATAACAATGTTTTATATTTTGTTATTTTTGTAGCGCTGGCGCGGTCGCACACTCAAGGCAGCTTTGCGCGCTCGAAGACATTCTCTCATCCTCTTCATCTCTCCGAAGAAAGATCTGACGAGTGGTGGGCTTCTGAGAAAGCGAAGAAACTTAACACTGTCCGATTTGACTCTGTTGACGACAAATTTAAAAAGGTAAATTCACTCTACTTACAGTTTTTTAGTTGTAAAAGTTACTATTTTTTTACGTGTCATTATTATAATTTCAGAAAATAAGCATTTCCGAGGAAGGTACAAGCGGGAATGCAAGCGCCACATCCACAAGTACTGCAGTCAACACAACCGGTGGCAAGCCAGAAGTGAAGCCGAAACTTGTGCCCAGAAGGATCAGGTCCACATCGCCGGATTCGCACGACTACTGCACTGAACTGCAGGATGAGGCGGCTGCCTTGCCCGCCAAACTATATGACGACAACAAAATGCCTAAAGCGCAAGCGTCTTCACATCGTAAGCATTATCATTGTGTGCTAGTGTACTAATATAATACAAATATTATAAATGCGAAAGTAGCTCTCTGTCAGTCTGTTACCTTTTCACGCCTTAACTGCTGAACAGATTTTGATGAAATTTGGTAAGAAGATAGTTTCTATCCTGGGGAAGGACATAGGCTACTTTTTATCCTGTAAAACGATCTCAAAATAAAACAAGGATGTAAAAGGATAACCAGGTTAATGCATTGCCCTTCTTAGACATTAATTTATGACAGACAGTTAATCTAACATTTATAAAATTTTGTCAATGTCATACCAATCAAATATTGCAATGAAGGAAATAAACTACCAAAGCATGGAAATTCATTCAATTTCCTAAAATAGGTAATGAATAAATGGTTTATAACTGATGTGAAGGCAAGACGTAAGAAAACGAGCTTATAATGCTTAAGCAGTAAATTAAAGCATGGTCAGCTAAATAGTGCAGAACTAGCAATATCACGAAGTAATTAGCGAGCGAAGGGAGTTCTGTCGAGGCAACCCACAGCACAAAAGAATAATAAGAGTAGATGTACCACAAATAACGAGCGAAGCAAGCTCTATCTACTACTACAAAAAAGGCTCCTTGCGTGCACTAAAATGTGTGAATGCACGAAAAGAGCATTTGAGGCGCCAATCCTTTCACCACGTTGGTTCGAAACAACCGGTGACATGACTAGATAGGTAGACTACAAAAAAGGTAGGTTTTAGGTAATTTGCGTTAAAAAAATCGCTTGCATCGTTCGCTAATTACTTCTAAATTATGTAATAGTTTGCGTTAAACTTTCAACGCACTGTGTGTAGGTACGGGTAGAAGTTGTGAACAGGAGAACAATTGATAGCCGGTTTTTATTAGCACCCAACAGTCAATAGTTTTGACCCCACAATGACATTCCCTGTGTCGTGGGTATTAGAAACTACAAGTACTATGGAACCACAACTAGACTCTTAGTCGAATATTTGCAGAACATAGAGACATTTCTCCCGCAGCGGGAATCGAACCAGCGCCTCCTGCGTCTCAGCCAGGCACTGAGGTCGAGGCCGTGTTTGTGAGAAAAACAGTTAGTAGGTACTCTTTTACAACAGCCAATTTCCGATACCGACTCTGTAGGCCTTGGAAAATGTGGGCATGTGCTCAACGTAATGATTGGACTCAAGAGCATCTAACTATCCCCTATATATCTTCATAATAAATTGAGTAATCCTAGCTTGAAAAAATAAAATTGTGTTTATAATCGAATAGGTGGTGTTAGCTGTATTGAAAATCTTGAAAATCTGATCACAGTCAGTATGTTCTGTATTCAATTTCAATGAGCTGGGTGATATATTCTTGTTGCGCAGACAATGTTGTGGGTTACAGCTAGTGTGATGTATTCCAACATTAATAATTATGCGTTTCTGTTGTCCAATCAAATTGTTGTTAGCTCTCCATTTTGGCTTAACTTTAAAAATATACATACATGTATTAATAACTGGCTGCCGCTGTTAATCCATCACATTTACTATGTATATTCCAAGTTTCGTTTAAATCCGTTAAGTAGTTGTTGCGTGAAAGAGTAACAAACATCCATACATACAAACTTTCGCGTTTATAATATTAGTGAGGATAAGAAGCAATAACAATGTGTTATTTTTGTAGCGCTAGCGCGGTCGCACACTCACGGCAGCTTTGCGCACTCGAAGACAGCGGAAGAAAGCTCTGAAGATTGCTGGGCTTCTGAGAAATCAAAGAAACAATACTGTGTCCGATTTTACAATGATGACTACATTTTTAAACCGGTAAATTTACTCTACATTTAGATATTATGGTTTTTTAGTTGTAAAAGTTACTATTTTTTGTACATGTCATTATTATAATTTCAGGACATAAGCACATCCACAAATACTGCAGCCAACACACCCGTTGGCATACCAGGAGTGAAGCCGAAACTTGTGCCCAGAAAGATCGGGTCCACATCGCCGGCTACGCACGACTACAGCACTGACCTGCAGGATGAGGCGGCCGCCTTGCCCGCTAAACGGGAAGAAGAAAAACACGACGACGACAAACCAAAGGACAAAACCTACCAAACAAGCTATGTTGAAAGCACCCAACCCTCAGGTCAGCAAAGAATCGACATGCGACGTCAAACTGAGGAACTAGACTCTGATGCAGAGATTGGAAGCTACAAGTCTGTCATGATGACCCCCAATAATAATCCTATGCGACAGAAACATCAGATCATGGGAGCTCCGACAAACGACCCTCCCAAAAGGATTCCACACCTTTACGGAAGTGCTAAGCAGCAACAGCAACAAGAACAAGCAAGGCAACATCGCGAAAGGTAATTGAACCTATATTTTTGTGAAAGGTTTTGTACAATAAGTTTTTAATTACTAGATTTTTTAATAAAATTTCTATTACAGTGGAGAAGAAAATCAACAGAAACAGCACGAAACTAAACTTGTTGAAGACTTCCTTGACATGAATCTGAATGAAGAGATACAGGTGCAGTTGTTAGATGCTACTAGTCAAGGAGCTGGTATGAACAACCAAATGCCCTCGAGCCCAAGGATGCAGATGCAAATTAACAAACCCCTCCTCAACCAAAGCCTGGGTATGACGCAACAAAACGCAACCATGGCTTCACCAACGGGGATGTTACAAGGAAGCGTCATGCGGCCTGTTGGATTAACAAACCCTATGTCACTTGGGCAATCTATGGGGACGGGCTCGAACATAGGAATGCCTCTAACCAATATGCCACCTGCACCAATCACAAACTCAGCCATGTTATCTTCTAGTCTTCAAGGCATGGGAGCTGGTAACATCCAAAATCCAATGCAAGGGATGCAAGCAGGCCTTCTACCAAGCGGAATGCAAGGCATGCAAAGTGGAATGCAAGGCATGCAAACTGGAATGCAAGGCATGCAAACTGGAATGCAAGGCATGCAAACTGGAATGCAAGGCATGCAAAGTGGAATGCAAGGCCCAGGCATGCAAGGGAATGTATTCCAGCACAGTGGGGGGATACCGGGCAATATGCAATTGGGGAACTTGAACAACAACTTACAGGCTGGTTCTGGAATGGCTGGATTCCAGGGAGTTGGCAATACTTCATTGTTCATGCAAGGATCTCCAAATACTGTAAGTTATAGTTCATATCGGTATAGTACTAAGAAAAACAACATTGTGAGCTTTTTTTTACTATTTTTCTTATAGTAAAGACCGACTAAGCAGAAAAGATGGCGTACTATAAACACTTTGCAAGCCTTATCCATCTTAACTTATCTCGGGCACTGCAGGACATCACAGTTGCCTGTGAAATTCTCTAGGATTATTAGTAAAGGCCTGGTATATTTGGCGGAATATTAATTTAATTGTGATTTCAGATACAAAATCCGAACGAGGGAGACCTCCACGCCTCACAGAACTTGTTCCCGATGCACGGACACGGTTTGCAACAGTCTGCGTCGCAAGGCTCCTTCAACGCGGCCTCCATGTACGGCAATATGATACAACAGCCGACCGCCGGCCCGCTTCCCAACGTACCATTGACGGAACAATGGTATTACAAGGATCCAAAGGTGACTAAACTCACTGTTCACTTCACACATTGATGATAATGTTCAAAGTTTTAACGCAAGAGTGGAATTCACTCTTGTTGTTTAGAATTTTGAACTATTTTATTTTTTGTTTCATCACTAGCTAACCCCAAGATGGGCCCTAACGGTACGTAACATTTCGTACTCGTTTCATTCATATTTTGTTTTGTTAACTTTTATTATGTTTCAGTTTACTTTATATTAGAAAACGGCAAAATTATGGAAGTATTTGCTTGAATGAAATTTAATTTTACAGAAAACAATCCAAGGCCCATTCACAACTACAGAGATGTGTAACTGGTACCGCGCCGGATTTTTTAGTCCAGACCTTATGGTACGCCGCGCTTGTGAATCAGGACTAAGGCCTTTAATCAATTATGGTATTATGCCCTTCGGGCCTATGGTGAGTGCCAGTCGGTTTTCTGCACAAAATACTTTAAAATCCCGTCGGTTCTAGTAATATACAAAAAAAAACCCATTGTATGAATCATGGTATTAAAGGACTAGATGGCGCTGTGCGGAATCTCCAGCAATAGTTATTTAGTTAAATACACTTGTAAGACTACAAATTGTGCTTGTATTGTAAAAAAACAGTAGATCATTGTTATAGCTAAGTAAATCATAGGAATGCTATTGTTACGGGATTGGAAGGAAACGACTGGTCTTCTTAGATGACGTTTATTGGGTCTCTTCACCACGCCACACAGTTCCCCACATTGACGTAGAGCTGATGGGGAGCTCGTCCGACGCGCCTCCGACGTAGTCCTCAGGCTGACGTAGAGTCCACGTAATCTTCGCAGAGCTGACGTAGTCCTCTCACTGCACTTTACTTTAGTTTTCTTCTGCTTCCAGTTGCTTCCAGTTCGCTGGACTTTTCAGAACTGCCGGCTGCTCGGATCGTGCCGCCTTTTATACCTTGAATTTCGATCGTCTTTTGTCTTTTTGTTCTTCTTTTCATTTCTTTAGTCTTTTCTTTGTTCTTTCTCGCAATTTCTAGAACTTTTCCTAATTCTTCTAAACACTTGAATTGATATTTGGAACATTCTTAGAACATTCCAATATTTTCTAACAAAAACTCTTAATGGTCCAGCCACATCCACAGCAATTCGCTCCCACGGAGCTCCCACCGTATACAGCTTTAATGCTCCGTGACTCCGAGTTTGCGGCCCTTTCACAGAAGAACACCTTGTACATTCCACGTCTTCCTTACAATGCATCAAAACGTTGGCGATTTTTCATCCGTGTCCGCCCGCCCCGTCGTGATAAACTCGTAGTATTTCAGGGACCATCTTCATTGGTAGAAGGTCTGGAGGTAGCTGTCTCTTCCGGACGCATTTTCCCATTTTCGACAGAGAAGTCCATTTGAAGAACTAAACTGTTCCACTACTCCCAATAGTTCTTAGTCGCCACTAGAGCATGGACTACCGGTTTTCCAATACCGGTTTTGTTTCGGCGACGATTTTAGGGCGTCTCCGTATCCAACTGAGATATTCACATAAAGTATTCACGATTTTAGCGTCTTAGGGTCGGTTCACATCTGACGGAAGATGCGTCTCATATTATCGGTCGCGTAACGCCATAACAGACAATTATATGAGAAATCATTCAACCTTTCTTCTTCTGAGTTCTTACCTCAATGTAATGGTCAGTCTTTCTTCTGGAGTAATGGCACATCG
The DNA here is from genome assembly GCA_949320045.1 of Scotopteryx bipunctaria. NCBI lineage: Eukaryota > Metazoa > Arthropoda > Insecta > Lepidoptera > Geometridae > Scotopteryx > Scotopteryx bipunctaria. Next base: position 5,734,993 of record OX439440.1, read on the forward strand.
AAATTTCGTATCATTTTTAGTTAGGAAACATTCTACAACAGTTCACGTTTTAAAATTCAATATCACACAACACAATCGCTCTGTAGATGCTGAACGCATAAACTGACTAGACGTGTAATGTGGTAGGTCTAATTTGACCGAATGGCATTTTGCGTCAGATGTGAATCGACCCTTAATGATATCGTTTTTTTGCTACATGTCTACTTTGATACGGACTCAGATTAGGAAAGCGCACAGCAAAATCGCCATCATTATGAATCAAACAAATTATCCAAATAGGCTTGAGATTTTTAAAACTACAAGTCTGAGTTGTGTAACTTATGATTTATATTTTTTTATAAAAAAAGAACTTTACGCAATACCTACGTATTTTTCATTAAATGCAATAAAATGTAAACATCCATACTTTTCCAGCAGTATACAATTCTTTTAAATATAGAAAATCTGGCAAGAGTTCAAAATTTAGTTAATGCGGCTCCACCCTTTGCGTCGGTACAAAATCCACTTAATGTGTCATCAAATGATGCCCAAAGACAGTGTCCTAGTGACAGGAATTATGAATTTGTAAGCGAAACTTATTTACAATTTCGCTTTTTATATGGAATCCTAATGTTGAATGATTTCGGGTACCTGCCACATTTAACAGCGTTATTTGTTGCTTCTTTTTGTGTTAATTGAACAAATTGCTTTTTTTATTTTTCATTATTAAATGCAAAGTACATGTTCTTATAATTTGCAGAAGGAATGATTTAAGTATGTACAAGCACGTAAAAATTTGAGATGTCAAACTGCAGACTCTCAATTTAGTAGTTCTAGATAATTTCGGCCAAGAGCATCTTCAAGATGATTACATGTGTAGTTTATACGAATTATTTTTGTGGCAGGACTCATGATAAAGAAAATGAACAAATGGAATCATTTAATTTTTAATCTTATTACTGAGTTTCAGTAAGAATGATTTTTTCAAAATTTCGCAAAAATGAATTGATAAATTGTTAAATAAAACTAAAATAGCACGTGTATAATTGGGCTTAAACTCATAGCTAACTCAAAATTAATTAGATTATTCCTTTAACATCGTGATTGCACTAATCAACCTAAGTTCACCAATTAAAAGGAGGTTTAAACTTTGATGGACAGATATAAAGAGAACGCGCTGCAATAAAAAAATCTATAAAATCTAAATGAATTAAAGAACGTTGTAAATACCTCTCTCTACCTATGATTTAAGAAACTTTTATGAAACTTCGCATCCGTTCTACTAGCGGGCCTATAGTCCATCAACCTGTCACGTTGTTTGAACTCCATCTGCTTTTAATTTATTTAGATTAGATCTCCAAATGTGTAATCTTAGTCATAAAAAATAGTATAGCTGTTATTGAGAAACGATTGAAAAATGAAACAGCCTAGGCGCCTATGACCTCCTAGTTGGTGATCTTGGGTCTGAGTAAAGATTATTTTTGCTAAATTTCTCTATTCCCTATTTGATGTCGCATCTGTGTTGAAACACCTTGTCTGCATTTGTTTTGACGTAGATATTTTTATTTTGTTTTTATGTGACCTCTCTCCTTTAATGGAGCATGGATGAGCGTGATGATAGTTTTCGTATTAATTAATTGAATATTACCGTTGCAATAGTATGTGATTCACCCCCTAATCATTACATTCATGTTAATATTAAGTATTATATTATTTTAAGTACATACATACTTCATTTAATTTTAAGTCGTTATTTATGTATTTTCATTTTCATTTAAAATTTTGTTTAGCTACATATAATTTTCAAGGTCGTATATATCGTAGAGATTTCTGTCATTCGTTTTGATGTGTAGACAAAGTTGAAACTAAATTCTGGTTAGTGTAAGACAGTCTCTCAGTTCGTGGTGTTTATAAAACTATTCAGTATGATGGCTGTCAAATCCCTTAGGTATCAAAATCGTGTTAAATCTAATTAAAATGCTTTAGTATGGGTTATACATTTATACGAGTATAACCGAGACCAAAACAAGTATAACCAGACTATAGTTCAGTTTTGGTAGTGAACACACCCTTGGTAGTGTCAGCTTTAGTTGTATTTCACATACTTTCAAGCTATATCCACAGTTGTTGAAAAAATTATAATTTTATTTGAATTTGCAAATTATGTTCTTCGTACGTTCTATCAATCTTAGCTTATATTTAATAAAGTGCATTTTTTAAATAACTAGATTCGGTATGAAAATTAAAGATATCAGAAGTTTGACCTGAAACGAAAAACATAAGTTGTTACGTATGAACCATACACCTTTAGATATCTCAGGCTTTTGTGTCTACAATAACTGAAAAGTATTTTTTATCCCACTACTGTTTGTTATATCTGCACACTTATTTCAGGTGGAGTCTCTCTGGGGCCAGCCCTCCAATGATATGATTTGGATGCAACCTCGCGATGAGAACAACCGCATCAACAGCAGTATGTCGATGTACTTCTGGGATCAGGTATGTAGATATCCTACCGTTTATAACGTTGAGATTCTTGCTACCTTGTCTTTTGTGGTGCGTGTCTGAATTCGAGCAGACTTCCAAAATAGTAAAAAATACGGATAAGGTTAACAAGAGTTTCAGCTCTATTATGAATTTGAAACAGTAGTAAAAATTATTGGGACTGTTGAGGTTTGTTAGAATTGAATACTTGGTCAATATTAGTGAACCAATGCATGAAAATGTGTGAACTATGTAAATTTGCCTCTTATAGAAATTTTATAGTACTAGTGTGGGTATTATTTAGTATTGTTATGCTATTGTGTTTTTTTTTCGTAACAATTATACAACTACCAATGCAGTCCTAATTATTTTTAAGATTGTTTTGTATATTTGCTTATTTCGGCCAAACAAGGAAGACATCTGAAATGGCTGCATTTTTTATTTAAATATTTTACAATTGTCAGGATGTTGAAAGGATAAGGGGCTCCTTTCGTGCTTGTCTACTTTGCTTGGTCGATTGTTGTGTGCGCTTTATATTTATTTATTTATTTTTGCCTCGCATATATGTTCATTTACCCCGTTTGATGCTCTTATTAATGCTATTAAAAATAGAGCTGCAACATGCCGTAGCGCCAAATGCTATGTCTCTACGACATCCAAATGCACAGTTCAGTCAACAAAAATGTTTAGTTTATTAATAAGAAACTAACATAAATTTAGTCTCTTGGCGCTGACACTGCCAAATGAATCAAAAACTACGCTAGTGGTAAGGTTTTACCGCTGCGTTTTTTACGTGCAGTCAATGTTTTTCCGTCATTTGTAGTCACCAAATCGTATGAACATATTTCTTTTGTTTAATTCTCTATTAACTAATAGGTGTTTTGTTTGTTTGTTTTTGTACTTATCTTATGAGTTTGTGTAGTGTTGTTGTGTGTCATAATATGTATTGTTTGGATATGAGTCAGAAGTATTCGCAGTATCTTGGGAGTATAGAGATCGTGCGTTTATTTTTTTTACCTATAGCTATTCGTGTGAGCGAAGCTCAAGATGTTATCCATATAGTCCAACTCAGTAATCAGATCAGCTCGATGTCACCATTGTATGTATTTCATTTTCTACGGAACTTAAACAGCATGAACAGTTTCAACCGAATCAAACAACAGGAACTTCGTCAAAATTCTCCTGTCACACAAACAACATAATATGGACCATGTGGACCGCACATATTGAAATTGTGCCTACTTTGATGAAGTAGGTACAACTCTGAGGGTCAGTTCACACCGAGACATGACGCGACGCGGCACGCATTTTTTAAGATAGTGATACAAAATATAACCTTATTTACTACAAAAAAGATACACATTCTATCGAAATCATTCTAAAATGCTACGCGGCGCAGCGTGCAAGAGCAGCGCAGCGCCTCGTGACGCAGCACGACGCCGCGAGGCACAGCTTGAAGCCGTCGTGGCGACTTGTTTCTACTATTTTTCATCCAGATTTCGTGTAGAGTTGATGTAATTCAGTCGAGTGCTCGACTGAAAATTATAATCTTGTTATAATCGGACTTCGCGGCGCCGGCGGGGCGGGGTCTCGCGGCGAACTTGATACGTTTCCGCTGCGCCGCGCGGTGTCTCGTTGCGCAGCGAGGCGTTGCGCTGCCAGCGACTTCACAATGCGTCCGCGGCGGCGAACTGCGTAGTGCTAAACCACTGGCCATTTCAGGCATCGTCGCGCTGTGTCGCGTCGTGTCTCGTCTCGGTGTGAACTAACCCTAATGAATTTGTTTGTATCCGGCTACTAAAAGATGTTTCGATACTCATGTCATTAAGAGATTATTTGCTGTATTGTATTACTGCCGTATCTTACTTCTAAACTCTAGCGTAATACGATTTGGAGAAAATTTTAACAACTTCATATAATAATAATAGGGAAAGTAAAGATTTACAAAAAGGTTCACACTCTTATTTAATTCTAATAGTTTATTTTATAAAGACCGCGAAACAGAAGTCTTCGCTTTTTTATATTGTGTAGTTCGTTCACAATATTTTTTTAAACACCTCTTTGGTGACATTTAGTAGGTACCTCCCTACGGCTGAATAGTCGTGTATGCTCCTAGCTCCATAGTTTTAATGAATAAAATATTCTTATTCAATCTTACTGCCTGTTAGTGGTATCCTTTAAAGTGAAAAGTTTTGCTAGTAAACATTCCATATCGAATTTAGAGTATAAGTCTTAACATGACTATTCTTTAAGAGTCTTAACCCAAGAGTCAACGATCCCAAAATGAGAAAAAGATGTAAATAATAAACAAAATAACGCATAAATCCTCCTTAGACATTAATTTATGACAGGAAAGTTAATTTGAAATTTATAAATTTTTTACAATTGACAATGTCGTTCATTGATATGAATTATGACAGAATTAAGACTTAGTAAGAATTACTTTACTTACTCATGTCATCTTTTATCCATCGGACCATTCACACGGTCCATTCATCTTTTCTTTGGCCTACCTCTACCCACATTTCCTTCCATATTCATATCTAACACTCTTCTACTCTTTGGGAACTCTAACCTTACTGGTAAAAAGGGTGAAAAGGGATAAAACTTTTGTATGAAAAATCGTATTCCTTGGAATTTGAAACTTGAAACTCTTCAATACATTTCTTAATTTAAGTCTATAGTAAAATTTAAAGTAAGTAGAGGGGGTAGTCAAAGATTGGGAACTTCTTAGTGAGTGGTACGATTTGCTTAAAATTCTATAAATAATAATAAATATTTTGCAGTACAAATGAAAAAACATGATTTTTTTAAAACAACCCCTCAAAAGTGATGCAAGGGAGTGTTTTATAGTTGTTATAGAAACTTTTAAACGGGTTGTCTGATTTGCTTGAAACAAGAACAAAATTGTATAGTAGTTACAAATAAAAAAGAACTTAATTAAATATTTTCTAAAGATTAATTAGGTTATTTTTTTATTTGTGGATAGGTGTTTTTTTGTTATAGGTGGAAGTGGGTGTGCATGTTGGTATGGGAACTTGTTAACGGGTGGTACAATTTCCTTAAAACTTTGTTTGTATTCATTATATAAAAAATATATTTTTTTATAGCTAATTTAGAGAACTGCCAGTTGTGGTGATTATTTAACCAAAATAATAAGATGTATTTAACCAAAATTGTAGTCAGGTGAAAAGACAGAATCACCACTAAGTATAACCATATAATAATGGTTGAAGGCTACAGACGGCGCCATCTAGGATTTTAAGTTTTTTGCGAGGCACGCTAAAATGTGGGTCCTGCCTGTCAGTTTATTTAATTATACTGATCTATGTAATAAGAGGGCATTCATTTAGTGCCTCCTTTAGTGCTTCTTTTTCTAACGTAATAAAATAAGGAAAAATCAATTTTGTCAGAATATCTTTGTTATTATACGAAGGAACGATTTACATTTACTTTTTGACCATAATATCTTTAAATTGTTGTTTGCCTCTGTGGTTGACTTGGTTTAAATCAATTCAGTAAACAAGTCATTTCGCTCTTTCGATTTCAGCGGACCCAGTAAATTGGACGCCTGATTTTGTGATATCACACCTCTAGACTTTTCCTTTCGGGCAAAGTCCAATATTTACGCGGATAAGCCGGATACCATTGTTATTGGAACCCAACACTCGCGAAATTCTAAGACGCGTCAACGAAATTTGGAACGACCCCATGAATCAAGTTAACAGCAATGGCGGTTAACATAAAAAATATCTGCATAAAGTAAATGTTAAGTATCGTTCTTTCATATAATAACAAAGAAAACTCGATAAAATTACTTTTTATTCATTTTTTACGTTTGAAATAGGAGGCTCTATTAAATGAATCACAATAAGTCACCTTTTCAGTAAACACACGTCATTACACTAAATAAGTTGAGCAGGGCGAAAGTGTCTATTTCCTTTTGTACAATAATTATGTCTATTACAAAATATTTAAATAACTGGACTTACCTGAACCTGAACTTAAGCAGCTTAATCGCTGGGGCGCCTATTTTTGACAAAGGATTTTAAATGTGCCTTATTCTGTGTTGATGCAATCGGGCGTCTATGAAAAGAAAATTTTCTTATTTTTAATACGGTTTGGACTAAGAATGCATGAAGGACGTTAGCGTACAGTAGTAGGTAAGGGTGTGGGTATTTTCTGGTCACGTACTTGCATGATTTTGGTTCAGAAAAGTTTTAAAAGGTTTAAAAATAATATATTAGATGAGAGTTGGAATTAAAAGCTTCGCATTAATTAGTAAATAAATATTTCGTGACACGTGTCGCAAAAATAAAGGTAGTATTTATTATTCGATCCAAAACGTCTTAGAATCATGTCTTTATTGATTCATGAAGAAACGCTGCTAAAAAGAATAGATAGTTTTCTCAGAGGTAGTCCGTGTTTCTTTGAAGTTACAGAAAGAAACATAGTATTTCGCGCTATGTGCTCGTAACATCAAAATTTCATAATTTGTAACTTCCTTTTCTATATCCAATCCGCCCAATTGCAAACGGTATCAACGACGAGACTACGATCTCGTGTTTTGTGTCTGCTGTGTATATCTGGTGTAATAAGACAAAACTGGCCCATGATCTAATCAAAATTGAGGCTGAAAATAACGAAAAATATATTTTTTTTAAACAATGCCTACTTTCTTCCGTGCTTCGGAGGGCACGTAAAATCGTCCCGGCTTTAAGTCGTTAAGCTATGACAGAGGCCTTTAGGCGGCCTAAAACTCCGTCGCAAGAGTTGGCAACTAGCTCATACGAAGTTACTTACTTTCCACTTTTGTACCCTATGCCAATATGCCTACTGGCAATTTCTGATTTTATGGCCAGAATCAGAAACAATTAAAAATACCTTTTTAACCATGTCTTATTACACCAGTATATTCTTACTGGTTTGCAAAGATACGTAGTACTATATTTTTTTTAAACTTTGTCGTAAAGGTTAACAAAAATAACCTTTGATTTTCAGGAGAACTCAGTAGAAGAAAAAGAAGAAAAAAAAGAAATCATTCTTACAATCCGGTTCACATAATCAACTAACCTTTTCATACTTTTATAGACAAGAAAACAATTGTAGCAATCTACAATCGGACGTCTGTTAGTTGATTATATAAACAAACAACTCATTATTAGACGAAGATTGAAGCCGACCGCCTATTTATGTGTTGGAGAACTTAGCCTTAAAATACGGTTGTTCTTGCTTATCTAACGAGGAAGGAAGTTTACTTTTACATATCTTTTTTTATATTATCTCGGTACTTCTTCGAAAAAAATATTTAAGTTGCTTATCTTGGTGTAAACTTATACACTAAAATTGATTTGTAAAAGCTATTATGATCTTGTAGTTTAAGTTGTTTTGTTAGAAACCTATCAACGCAAGTTAGTACTTGCGTTTATAGGTACCGCTGAGAGCATTATCGGCACCCATCTTGCGCTGACCTTAGACATGCCAAGATGGTCGTGGAGGATATTTAAAATGGTTGTAGACGATACTCCAACCATTTCTGCAAGTTGTTTTTCCTTTAATCTTTAAGTATAAGTTTTTCGACTTTTTCGATGATGTCTGAGGAGGTTGCTATGACCGGCCTATTGACTCTCTGCCTTGCTTGAATAAACCATGCCACTTATAAATCATTGTTTTTCAGGGCAAGAGTCCTCGTAAACAGACGACATTTTTCTCAAAATAATTTAAGGTGTTTTTCCTTGCTTGGTAAGGAACTTTATAACGGCACGAAACTCAATGTTATCCGTGTTTAGAGATTTTTTCCCGATTGAATTGCTAATGTAGTGATAACTAAAATGTTAACGACTCGATTTGTCTAAAATTTCGTATATATCTGTAAGAGTACTTGGAGAGTACCAGGTAAAAAAGTTATCCCCACCCCTTCTTAACTATTCCATTCTGCGGACTTTTTGACTTCCCCTCGTAGTTTCATTTATTTACAGTAATCTGTTTAATCTCTTATCACATAATCCACTTTCTAAATAAATGATTAAATAAAACAAAACTTGATTCTAAAATAAACCGTTTAGAAAAAATATATAAAAACAACTTCTCTATAACTTTAATTTTGTGAATCATACATCAATATTAACTGTTTATTCATAACTTTTTCTCAAATATATGCACATTAGTTAGTTGACTTTTATGGACGAATAGCCATAGCTTTGGTCGATATGCTATGGCTAAATTGAACTATTTAGCTTTACTGTCTGTTAGGCTAAGGCTGAAAATTAATAAGTTTCGGGTAAATGTATATAAAACGCCTCTTATAGCAAATTAACCAATTCGCGATTGGACAAAGTCGTATAATCCTTAAAAAATAACGATTCTTTAAACTATAAATAAATTCAAATTTAAAGATCATTCACTCTTTGTTACATTCTGTCTCTATTTCTATATTTAAAACGAATTCATGCAATTTCGTTCTCGCTCATGTGAATTTTGTTATAAATTTGACCACTATGAAAAACGGAGCCGTGTGACTAAAAATATTATACATTTTTTTTATTAAACTTAACGCACTTGTTATAGATAGCACAAGTTAGTACTTTAAGGTTTAAAATAGTAAGATGGTATTTATCAGGCTTAGGACTGAAATAAATAACGCTACCGAGGTTTGTTAGACAAGTGGCCGGTCGAAATGTTCAGTCGTCTACCTTATTCCATAAGTTTTGTAACCTGTCTTTAAGTTATTGATCGTTGCATTTTGTATTTTATAAAATACTTTACCGCTCAAGACGACCAAAACAATGAAGTAGTCTTCAAAAATAAAATTGCAAGATTATCAACCAAAAGACAGCCCGTGGAATAAATTTGTAAGTTTAGAATTAGTTGTGTGTTATTCTGAAAGTTTGTGAAAGTTAGACCCAAAGCCTAAATTTTTATTTTGTTACACTTCGATGTAAAATTAAGTAATAAACATTATTTTCTTTGTAATTGTTCTATTTTAGTTTAACTTTATCCTATGATTTGTTTAATATTACCCGTAGAAAACGAAAAGCAAAAATAGTATATAAATTAAAATAGGAAGTTAAAGGTTCAGTAGAACCGAAATTCTCCCGAAAAACTTCTTATATAGTTACCTCGTTAACTTTTCTATGAGTAATTCGGTAACTTCACCACCATAAATAAAGATGAACCGCTGTCACAATCTGGGGCGAATAAACAAACAGGCCGTAGAGGATATCATAAATATATTATTATTAGTTACATTCATACAGCGGATCTATAAATTTACTCCCTGGCTTTTCTCTTTAACTCTATTCATAATACAATTTTAGTTAAGATCTAGTTTCTGTATTATATTTATTTTCTTAAAAATTAACATAGGTTATTGGAACTTGGTGACCGACATACGGTTCTGTTGCATCCTTAAAATAATCACCTTAAGGTCGTGTCCACATTACGTTCACAGTCAGTGACTGTCAATGATCTGTCTGCGAACTGTAGTTGCAGTAAGAACGCAAACTGTGAGCGCATTGTGTACACGCTCTAAGAATTAATAAAGGCAATGCGTTGGGTAAAACATATATATCCGCTTTTTTATATTAATTCATCTTCTGCTTTGCTTTGCTTTTATTTTTGTTTGGCTGATGCTTCATTTATGGCTTTATTTTATGCTGTTAACGCCTGTGGTAAACTAGTAATATTAACATTTTCGTATTTTGGTAGCCTACTGGCATGTCGAATCCGCTGTTGCCCGATGTGAAAGACATGAAGACGGAGGACGACATATTGGCACAGATGAGGGCTTCGCAGGCCGATCCAGCGATTCAAAACTTGACGTTCATGTCGGATGCCGTTAACCCGGAGGACGCGTTCACTGCGGGGACAAACATAGCTCCAAACTTGGAGGAGCTTCAGAAGCTCATTGAGGGCGATTTTCCCGGCCCAGCGCTTCGCGCACCGCCTGCCCCGGCCGCTGCCAATGCCAAGGCCCCGTCTCCCATACTACATCACGTACCGTCTACTGACAAAGAGAAAGTACGTAACTAATTTTTATATAAATTCAATAGGCGATCCACTAATGTTTTTCCTTCTAACTTGTTCTGTCGTACAGTCTGCGCAGAAGCGTGACGGGATAAAACAAATACGAACTGGATTTTTTTTGCATGTACCGAGCGAATTCACCTATTTGTGTAATCTGTCTCAGTTTAAGTATCAACTAATTGACATTGTATGTACCTAATACCTATGTATCTTTGCTAAGCATAGTTTTGCATAATTTTTAAACAGTTCATCCGATCTCGATAGAATTTGACAGGCAGATCATACTAAGAGGGTCTGCTGAAACGGGCAGCTGGAATCTTGCCCGAAATAAGCTTGTGAAACATGAATGGCCTATGTAATCTTTATGTATTAAAATTAATGTCTTCACAGAAAACTGACAAAGCGCTCAGACCGGAGCCGATACCAGAAGTTAGCGCTAATCAGCAGGAGAAAGTGGTTGAGGTGAAGGTCACTAAGCAAACCGCTAAGGTGGAAGAGAAAGCTAAAGTCAAGGAGGTTGCTACCACTAAGACTAAAACTAAGAAACAGAAGGAGGACAAAAAAGACGATTCAGCTGAAGTCAAGATGAAAGAAGAGAAGAAAACCGCTGAGGTAATTCAAATCATTGTCACCTATCTATGGAGAGATAGATCTTCTAGTCTAAAAATGCGCGTCCCTTAAATTAATTTATTACTTTCTATGTTAGATAAGCAAAGTGCGGTGGAAGATGAAAAGCGTAACTAAAATAATTGTTTGCTTTGTTTATCTCATGCGTTAGAAAAAATATGAATAACATCCGTTTTACCCTTTAGTTTCCTATAGAGCAAGAGGGAACACTACACTTTGGTTCATGGTTTCACGATAACGTCATATCGAGAATCCAGGAGCGATCCTTTGAAATGTCGCTGATGGAGAGCAAAATAGACAAACAGGTGCTTTCTTACTAGAAATCCTACTAATTGTCATAATACTAACATAGCGAGCGGGTCGTGAGGCCCGGACTCCACCAAAGCGGAGATGTGCGAAGATGTCCGGAGCGGAGACGAGAAGAGATGTTTTTCAGCTAGGGTCAGCCGTCGCCACCTTTTGAGGTACAGCTCACAACGCCGCTTCGATCGCCCATACAAATATCCGCTCAGAGATGAGTAACGACGTGCATGAATAATGAAATTCTATTGGTTGTTTAAAACACATCTCTACTTTGTCGCATCTCCGCTTTGGTGGAGTCAGGTCCTGAATGTGCTGAACTGGGTCCTGGTACAGAATTCTCGGGGAATACCTACACATTTTTTTATCATACTATCGTGAGTATGGCGAATTGTGTAAAAGAGGACATGGTTAAGAAATGAATGAATTGAATACAGATATGATGGCTGACAGAAGGGAATGGAAGAAGAGAGCATACTGTGCCGACCCCCCATAGAGTGGGATAAGGGCAGGAAGATGAAAATCATGAGATGAATATAGCAAATGTCATGATACCTACAATTGTGGCAGTTATTTTAGGATTATTCTCTCCTGTTAAAATTAACTCAATTCCCCGCGAATGGGTCCCTGACCTCTCATTGTCTCACCCGACGTCGTAGCAATGACCGGTGAGGGTCACATACAGTTCAACACACCGACCCATTGTATAGCAGTTTCTAGTTTATCTATTAGTACAAAAACTTAACTTTCAACGGTGTAGTTCGTTATCTAGTTGTCACTTGTAATTATCATTCAGTTTCGTATGTAAGAAGATAGCTGGGTATTTCCATTGCACCATTATTTTAGACCTAATTCAGGTTCAGTTGAATTCCATCATTTACAATTGAATTAGGTCGTTGATCGGAGAAATTAATCTGCGATGAATACTTAGCCGACAACCACTGGGGTAAACGAGTTCTTGAGTGAAGACCGCGACTCGGCAAACGTGACTCCCTCCAGCTAGGTGGAGTGACAATCTGCGCAAGGCTGCTGGCAGAGACTGGATGCGTCAAGTCGAAGATATGGCGCGATGACGGTCATTTGAGGAGGCTTATGTCCAGTAGTGGACTTCTATAGGCTGGTGATGATGATTACTGTGGAGCCAATATGGATTGTGATGATGAAAACTGCTAAAGGTTCTTCGCTCACTATCCCTTTATACAACGCGACCTTCACCGTCCCGACACGTGACCCTTTGCACAGATACAGGAAACACAATGGGAAGTCTTGCAGAATAGTCCCATCAAATTGGTAAACTTGTTGTAAATACCTGTCGTTTAATGAAAGAACATTCATAAATGGTTCCGATACACTTCCTAGGTGGCGTTTGTATTTCCAGATAGGAAACGATTGTTGATTGGGTCGTTCATGCCGACACATATAATAATAATCCTAAAGGGTTCTGGTTTACAAACGGGATACATCAATAACACCATCTATGCCTTAAGCAAAACTTTTTGTTCTCCATTGACAACTTACGACGCATTTGCAGAAGCGGACCGAAGAGCCATTACCGCCTAAGAATAAGAAGGAGGATAAGGCCAATAAGAAGGAGCTTGATAAGGAAAAGAAGGTATGTTTATAAAACTATACTCTGGTTCATCAGTAAAGATCAAAATTGTATACAAACAAATGTCACTGTCAAAAAGACAAACCAGTGCCAAAAAACATTTTTTTAGCGTGGATCAAATTTGACTTGTGGCGACTCGCGGCTTCGTCTTCGGTTTACCATGTATCAATCTATAATAATGCTGTTTTAAAAACGTTATCATTACAAGACCTAAGTAGGTACCTCAAAACTTCCAAAAAAAATAATTTATAAGTATTTTTATTTACTTAATACTCATAAATAAAACAATAAATTAAAGATTTCATATTTTATAATGCACATTATTAACAACTACCTACTCTGGTGAATCCTCATCATCTCCCTGCCCTTTTACCACTCTGCGTGGGGTCGGCAAATGCATTATTTTTCCATTTCCCTCTGTCAGCCATCACCTTAACACACTCCTTTCTTACTCGTGTCATCTTTCACACAGTCCATCCGTCTTTGTGCACTATGTTTGAGTTTTAATAAATAAAACTTAACAAAAACAGCAACAAAAACTTTAATAGGTATTAAAAAACACTTTAAAGAAGCGCACAAACACATAGAAAAACACATTCCAATTCGACGCGACAAATGACGAGAAAGGAATGAACAAAATGGCGAACGGATTCCGAAAATAAAGTAAACGAGCTCATTGTTTAAGCAATAATATCTTCAGGTTATTTCAGTCATAACTCAAAAATATTAATTATTTTATAGTTTACCAGATCTGTGTGAGACAAAAAATCCTAGCCTGTTTATTGCCTTAATTTAGTAAACTACCCTATAGAACCTATTTTTTACTCTGGCATACCCTTTGTTTACAAGTTTGATGAACCAACGGTCTAGCTCAGTGCTCGTTATTGTGTATTCAATAAGCTGGCTGGCATCTGGCTCTCACAGTTTTGCTTAGTTTGGTGCCAGATGGCGCTGTGTAAAATCTCCACCAGTTTCGTATTGATTATATTTTAAAAGTTAGAAAATTTTTAATTTTGAGAGAGAAACGTTGTTCGTTGGTTTGATTGATTTTTTGTTGCAGGAATGGCTCAAGGATGGCTTCACTATTGTGAAAGGTGCAGAGAAAAAGGATAATAAGAAGAAGGAAAAGGAAGAAACTCGCGCCGCCGAAGAGGCAGAAAAGAAGAGGTACCTATTTACACTTATTTATTTTAATACTGCTCCAAGGATGGGCCTTCGATCAGATCAGAAGAGATCTTTGGCAAACTTGTATTTTGTGTACTTGTTATAGATCCACGTTTGACAGGCATAGGAGAGACAGCATTATGCAAGAGTTCAGGACTTTTTTCTTAAGTTTAACCGGCAGGTTTGATTTGAGCACTTCTTTGATGCTCCAGGACTTATTTCGTGTAAGGTTGATACGTCTGTTGATTTCGTAGTGGTGTCTAGATTTATTGAAAGATATTTGTTTGCCTAAGTAGATAATATTCATACACACATTCTAATAAGATATATTGTTTAACAGGAAAGAAGAAGAGAAACGAGCTCTTCTTGAAGCTGAAAAGAATCGTGCTCCGGAGCCGGTAACCAGGCGTCAACAAATGGTATGTATCTTTTCTACTTTTCCTGTCAAACATCGTCACCCTCTGCGACTACACTATCAGGTTTTTGCGTCTTTGTCTACCCGGTGACGAATAATTATATTATATACCTATTAAATCTCTACGCGGATGATTCGCCGAAGCCTGGTATTGTAGCCGCAGAATTACTGCATCGCGATGTACTCAAAGTGACTCGCTTTAGGCCTCAATTTTACTGTAGTCACTTTATAAAATATGTGTGGAACTTACTAGAGTTCTACTTAGTGGGCATGAAAGAATGAATATACTATGCACTAATCGAGTCACTAGTTCTTTAGAACCAGTCTGATGAAAGGATTTTAAGGTGGTCTTCTCATAAGAGATTACTGGCCAATACTTCTTATTGTGCGCTTAAGAGTAAATAGTAATACGTTTTTGAATTTACCTTTCAAGCGTTCCATGTACGCCTATAACTTGGTTTGTACATTTGACTATATAAAATGCATGTGAGTGTCATAGCCTTTCCTGTCTGCCTCTTCGATATACCATAAAGAACTAAAAATAACTATGAATTGGTACATACGACAAGCTTGCATGAAGAATGGAATGAGAATGAATGAAGCTTGTTTGTCATGACCGTAGCAAATGGAGATCTCTGCCTACTTCTATGGAAAACAGGCGTGGTATGTATGTATGTATGAATTGATAGAAGAGACGAAACGTTCTTTATGGAGCTTATAAATCTACAATTTAGCTATCTATTAGTTGTGTAATCGATGTTACATTTAACATAAACATTCCTGAGTCAACTAATCACTATCTTTTCCCACCTAATATCATCATTATCATCAGCCTATGGCAGTCCACTACACTATTATAATAGGCCTCCCCTAATTTCGCAGATCGTCTCTCCGCGTACAGGCGCGGTCGCACCCTGAAATTTTAGAGGGGGTCTAATAATAGAATATGTCGAGTAAATCAAATTTTATTGCACAATACACAATTTTATTGCACACATTATAAAACAAATTGAAGCCTTCTATTTTTATTGCCATCGCGGCTAGGGGCAGAAAACTGCTCTTTTATTTTTTGAAAATTTTTAGATTTTTCAATTGGACGTGTACGATTTTGGGTGAGTTTGAAGGGAGGGAGGGGGTCACAGAAGACATGACCCCCCCCCCCCCCCCCTTCAGACCGTATAACCTCTTAAACAATTTGAGTTTTACAAATGCTTTTCCCGTTTCATGGAAAAATCAGACTTCAAATCTAATTAGTGAGGATGAGAATTCTGGCCGAAATGCCAAAACTAATGTACTTGTGGTGCCATCTTATAAGAGGGTGATTGTCTATAGCTTCATACTGACTGACCTAGCAGCCTCGCGAGGTAGGTGCTCGCTTAGTCAGGATATGCTTCGCCCGTAATTTGCGTGTTTGCCGCGGTCGAAGCACGTCCTGACTAAGCGACCATCTGCTTCACGCGATAGCCTCGCTGCTCGGTTAGTCGGAAGACAGCTTATGAACTTCTATCGCAGACTGCTATAACCCACACTGAAATAATGTTTGAGAAGCAGGAGATCGGCCAAGCGCAGAGGCAGCAAGCCCAGGCGCACTTGGAGCAGGTGCTGAAGAAAGCACCATGGTCGGCCCCGGCGCCGCCTACCCGCGACGGTCTTGCCCTTTCTGATATCCAGCGTCTGGAGAAAGAGAAGAAACTGGAACAAATGAGGGAGCAACAGCATATGATGCAAGTCATCGCGCAGCAGCAAGCAATCGCTGCACAGAGAGAACAGGTAACGTTCTACTATCCTATGCTAGAGTCCTTTTCACGAAGAGAGTCCCTCTTAGATTGGCGTTACTAAACAAATTCTAAATCACTTGCCGTACACGCGGGACCTTTTCGTAAAACAGACTAATCCGAAATTTTGTTAGCTGTTGTTCAATTTCGTGTTAACTGTTTAACCGATTACTTAAAAAATACGTAATACTTAATTGAAATAACTTACAGCAAGAAATTCATCCTGGACAATTGGGCTGGGCCAAGCAAAAGAAACCCAACAATGCACAATCCGCACAAACATTTGCCGAAATCCAGGTATCAAAATCTATGTGAAAATATCTAACAGTCTGATTCTTATTACAATACATTATTCGGCACGATCTACATATCAAAGCGAAGCTCAAACGGTATGTTCGAAAAAGTAAGCTTATTTTCTTCACAACGCACTTTGCGTACGCGTTAGAGAATAGGTTATAGGTTAGGGTTATAGGTAGTTAAACATTTCTTATGTAGGGTAAGTGTGAAAAGGATGTCTGACATAGTTCTCCTTCTTTCGTGTCAATGTTCTCTCAAATAATTTGCGTTATATTTGTTTCGACCAGAAATATACTACCGCAATCGCGGCAGAAATGTTTCAATTATATTTGTCGATGGAATAGACTCCCACATCAATCATTTCACCCCTTTAGGGGTAGAATTTGAAAAAATCCTATCTTAGTGTACGTCTACGTGCCATAAGGTATGCACCCTCCTATTTTAAGCCCCTAGGACCAGCGGCTTAGGCTCTGCGTTGTCTATCATAGGTCCAGCCAGTCACGACAAAGTATTTTATGTAGTAATTGTGATTCTATTAGTCATCTGGTTACAAGCTAGGTCGTACAAGCTTTGATTAGTTTGGGGCTAGTTGGCCCTGTTTGAAATGTCCACAAATATTTATTTATTTATTATTTACAGGCGGAGACTCGCTTACAGGCCCTGGGCACCACCACCGCCCGCGATGAGGTTCTCCTACCTACGTTGCCGCCTATCAACATCGTTCCATGGGGCACTACGAACGGAGGTACAAATTACTCAAAAACATGCGCCAAGTGCAAGAAAATAGCCTTTGAGGTGCACTTTGAATCCTTTCACTACACTGGTTCGAAAGAACTAGTGACACGACTAAAAAAAAAACTTGTACGAACGTTTACACAAGAAATCGAAAGATCAACCACATAATGCCAAATAATTGTTAAGTTATCCATACACTATGACAATGAGTATAATTTATAAGCACAAAGTTACATTTTAAACTGTACAACTTTTTACTCTCACAAACAACTAGTTAATCCTTGATCAAAATATTTCTTGTGTTCAGGTGGTTTTTGGGACTCACCGGTGCCATCAGCCGGCGAGCCGTCATCGCGGTCCGACACTCGCGCGACTGAGAAGCCTAAGAAACGGGTCACAGTGGTTACGCCGCCGAAGAAGGAACTCTCACCTTCCGCTGACTTCGATTCTTGGTGCACCAACATACTGTCCAACTGGAGGGACGCAGCTAATATTGATAGTAAGATTATTTTATCGTGTCAATGTTTCATATTCAGAAACTTAAAAGACTGATTATACTCGAATCGTTAATCCAATCTGTATGTAACTTGGTAGGTCAATAGATTTTGCTATGAAGATTTGCTGGAAAGCATATGAGCTTAATCGGTGAATAGGTTGTAAAGATACTGGGTTCCTAAGAAAGAAAAGAAAAATTTATAAAGGTGTCGAGTGGGGTGCCACAGAAAAGAGCTTTCTTTGTGCATTCCAAAACGGTTTTTATTTTCATTCTAGGATGTATATAGTTTTTGAAATGCAGCGAAAAAAGTTAAGTTTAGAAAACTGTTGTAATTTGAGCCCACGCATACATCAACTTTCGTATAATTTATAATATTAGTGTGATTGGAATGTTATGAGATTACTTTACATTTAGATGTCTTGTTTTGCAGTACCAACATTCGTCACATTTCTCCGTGACATCGAGTCGCCGTACGAAGTCAAGGACTACGTGAAATGCTACCTCGGAGACACTAAGGAATCCGCTGACTTCTCGAGGCAATTCCTTGAGCGGAGGTGAGTTCAATTGTCTATCATAGAGTTCACTCAGCCTATACTAGACCTTAGGTTGAAGAAAACTTATGTCTGCCATTTTAATTTTAAATAATTATCTTGACTATTTTATTGTACAAGCTAGGTTGATGACTATGACATAGGAAATGCGTGTTAATGCCAGAAGTTACCTTGTGCCGCTAATTTAACCCTACAGATACTTTATCGGACTTAATGTTTACATTTTCATGATGATGATGATGATGATGATGTTGTTTACATTTTCCGTCCTTGTTTGGAGACCCTCCGCAGTTTAGGTACGTTCAGCCGGCCCGCCTCTCGGGGCGGCGTATGACAGTAGGCTGCCGCTCGGCTCACACGTTAATCGAATCGTTTCTGTGATTTTAGAAAAAATAATGTTAGAAATATGTTAAAAAGGCACCTAATAATAGTAACGTATTAAATTAGTGCACTTTTGTATTGAAAAGATCCCGATTGCTGCGCGTTGGGATGGTAACTCCGTCTGACGACCTGTGCTCGCCCGCGGCCGCCATCACTCCTCGCACCAACTCCGGCTCTGACTACACTGAAGTCAAGTCCAAGGTATCTACAGCTTCCGTCCTATTGTTTGAGGGGTTGTCATATCTCCGAAACTGTTTACCAGCGCGTTGTATGATATGTTTAAGAAGCTGGACTGAAAAGACTCATGACAAACATATCAAGTACAATTTGTCTCTTTCCGTCGCTCATCTGAGACATTGGGTATGTTAGGTTTGTGCATCGATCGTTAGTAGTGAGTAGAGTTTTTAATGTAATGTTTCTATATAAATAAATTACGCTCTTTTTAGGGCAAGAAGACGAAGAAGAACAAAATGTTCAAGGTAGACGCCCGTATCCTGGGCTTCTCTGTGACCGCCTCTGAAGATCGCATCAACATTGGCGACATTGACACCGTCTAAACACGTTTCGACCCGACAACCCGACCATAAGTGAAATGTCAATTGATAGTATACAAACTTGTGCATGTGACTAACATGTTATCGAACTCTTAACTAACTCTAACGTACAATACAGATTTCTATGAACTGCGAGAATATGCTGCCTATATTTTACAAAAACTGCGCATGAGCCGGAATTAGAAGCTAATGATTATGTTGATAATTTTGTACTAAAAAATCAATTGACGAAGCTGGTGAATTGGCATTTTAAACGAAATTATCGACATAATCTTTTGCACATAAATAAGCAGGTGAAAAAACCCCAAGGTGGTCAGTCCACTCCTTGTCCTGGTAATTTTTATCCTGGAAATTGTATCCCTCGGAAAAAGTGACCAGGAGTCATTGAAAGCGGGCATAAGACTTATTGCATAATAAACTATCGTGCCTTCCGTATGATAAAGCGCCCTTGTAAATTATTTTACTTTCTGTTTCTTTTCGTCATTATTTATTGAAACGTTTTAATTGATACCCCGCTATTTTGGAAAAATATATCTCCCAAAGCATATACTTGCAGAATTTCTAGTCAGAAACAAACAGTAAATAATGTTTTTTTTCTTGAGATTCGGTTATATAATACAATATTTTAATGTGCGATCATAATCACACTAGATATTTTCTTAAGTTTTAAATAGTAAGTACCTACACCTACAGTATATTAGTTTTAAACTGTATTTATTTTATTTGTGACATTCATACTGTGGCGTTAAATTATCAGTGCATTGTATTATCATCATCATCATCATCTCCCTGCCCATATACCACTTAATGGGGTCGGCACAACATATTTTCTTTCATTCCCCTCATACCCGTCAATTCAGTATTTACTCCTTTCTTACTCATATCATCATTCACGCAATCCATCCATCTCTTCTTTGATCTACCTCTACCCTTGTATCCATCCAATTTCATATCTAACATTCTTCTCGTCACATGACATTCATCCCTCCGTATGACATGCCCATACCATGCTGATCTATTGCTCTTAAAGTTTTCCGTCACAAGCGCTACTTTTAAAATGTCTCTTGCCATGTTTCCAGTCTACACCTCAAGCGCATTATCTATCATTATTGTATTATACAAACCCCTTATATTCTGTTCCATTACTTACCTAAGATACAAGCAATGTATTCTCATTAATTGCTTTTTCATTTGCATTTTATGTTTGATGCAAACAATGGGTATAGTAGCATATTTTAAACATTGACAAAAAATAACGAATAAAAATTAAATAACAAAGGTTGGTATGTGAGAAGAAGAAAACCTGGTTAGACTGGCTTCAGTCAGAGCTAATGAAATAATGCAGAAGCTAAAGACAAATATAAGAGACTGAAAGGGTTAGTAAAAGAAATGATTGCACGAAAGAAAGACGCAAGTTATGTTTTTAGAAAGAAATGAATGCGCGACAGCTTGTGATATTTTGATAGATGGAGAAAGAGTGGAACAAGTGAATGAGTTCATATATTTGGGAACATTGTTTACGAGATTGAAAGCATGAGAAGGATGTTGAAAGGAAATTGATTGCGGTAAATAAATTGAACGGGGCGCCACTCACCTTCATGAACAGCCGGAAAGTCTCCAAAAAAGACTAGCTGTACATAAAGGAGTACTAGTGCCGACATCGCAGAAGAAACATCAAAGTAGAGTGAATGCAGCAGAAATGCGTGCGTTCAAAATATGTGTGGTGTGACTTTGAGTGATAGAGTGAGAAATAGCGTGATAAGAGCGATGTGGAGTGAAAGAACATGTAGTGATAAAGATTGAGAAAGGTATGTTAAGATGGTTCGGTCATGTAGAGAGGATGAATGAAAGAAGATTACGAAACTCATTAACTTAAGAAATGCACAGACACATTATTTTTATTATTTACATTGCTTTTTAGTTTGCCATAATTTTAAATCAGAAACCTAAGTATATTTCATCTAAGTTTAGTGTGAAACAATCATGTCACTGATCTTATCCCTACTTTATTACAAACAAGCTTAAACTGTTGTGATTCGCACGTATGTAGGCGGGTCGCATTGTAACTCAACATGACTTTCATAAATTTTGAAATTTATTATCAAGAATTTCTCAAAACCAATGTATGAAAGTGATTGTACGTATGCATCCTGTCCATATTATGCTCCAACCCTGGGCCACTAACTGTATAGGCGCTAAGTATCAGAGTCCCGTACAACCAACATTCTGATAAAATCGATCATTTTGAAATAAATGCTTTCAGCTCTCATTCAGTAACAATACCAATACCCAACAGTCACTTGCATAGTTCTGACCCAACACTAGGATTCCCTGTACAAAATAGGAGAATGCACAAGTATAGATCGACACCAGATCTTTTTTCTTTTATTTCAGAAATTTTCATGAGATGTTGTCAACGAATCTATGCTTGAGTCGTACATCCCTGAAGATGATTCAAATAAATTTCTTGACAATTTTATAATTATAGCAAAACTACATATTTGATGTTGTAATAGTAGAAAACAGTTTCAGGATTGTAATTTTATCCTCAATAATCAATTTAAATGTTAACTGATCACAAAATGAAATATATAAACTTTATATTCAATGTGTAGTAGGTACTGAAATACTCGTGAATTATTGTAGTATATTTATTAATTCAAACCTATGTCATAATAATTACATATCTGTACATAGAATAATACTATTACTACTTACCATTATCCTTTAGTAAATCCTATAAAAGGATATTGTATTTTTTAAAACATTCTTATTTTTTCTTCTTTATATTCTATTCTATTCTTCCTCGTGGATGGTTTCTGATGTTAATCTACCATGACTGCATACAGTGTTGCATCAGTAAAGTCTAGAACTGTCCTGTTAATTTAACTTTTTTGTTTATAAGTTCCATGTCCTGAATCCCGATCAAGAGTTTTATTTGTAATCCACTGACGATATAGTAATTTATAATCTTTATAATCTATGTTAATTCATTGAATTAAATGTTATATTAAAATTTAGTACATTAGAATTTTAACTATTGACTATTCATGATTTAGTAGGTACCATGTTATCCATTTTTCTATTCTATATATTTTTAATATTATTTTGTATCGTGTCTTCGTCCTTATTGTTGTAAAAACTTTGTAATTCTGTACCTTTGTACTTTATATTATTATAATTAGCCATTTCTTAGAGTGTAGCGATGCCGAAGCCACCCCGAATAACATACTTAGATTGTGATTTTCGAAATTTTATCTAAAAACAATTCTCTAATAACTGACATATTTTGAGAACCCACGATAATTTTTACAGAATTTATTAATTTTATGTACTATCTTATAAGTAGGTAGTGTGTTTGAATAATTTTAAAAATGTGTTTGACCAAGTTGTGTCTTACCACAAATTGTTATAGTTTAACTTTATCATATAATTTATAAAAAATGATTTGTTTTAGAATCGTTATCTTTATATCCTCATTATTATTAATTAATTTTAAAATTAATTTTGTTTTTAAATAACGCTAAGTTTATCCAAAAATGCTAATTCAATTTCATATCTAGTTTTGAAACTTGCACAGGAGTCTAATATAGGCACCACACCGCACAGGCCATGTTTTCCAAAAACGCTTTGTCGCTGTACTCCCATCTGGCTAATGTTTTAAACTTATTACTTAATTTATAAATTGAATTGAATTCATGTGTATGTGTGTAAAATGTGTAAGTTTTTGTGTTTCTTGGAATAATATAATTATACTTATTTATGTTTAAAGAATCGTAGATGGTCCTTTACTAGATTTTAATTACTCTGTAAATTTTGTTGCTGTTGTAATTTTTCGAACTCTAAATGTCGATTTGTCTTTTGATGAGATTTAAAAAAAAATATGTTATATACAGCAGTATACGAGTAGCTAGGGCAGTAGTAGAAAGGGACGCAGGGTTACCACAGTCATTGCTCCTCGTCATGCCCACCGCTCCCTATCATCGTTATTTCCCTGCCCTTGTCCCACTTTGCATGGGGTCGGCACAACATGTATTCTTCCATTTCCATCTGCCAGAAGTCATTTCAACACTCCTTTCTTACATGTCATCTTTCACATAGTCCATCCATCTTTTCTTTGGCCTACCTCTACCCACATTGCCATGTCCGTACCACGCTAACCTATTGTTCCTCAACTTATCCGTCACTGGCGCTTCTTCAGACTTCCTCTTACATAATCATTCCTTAGCTTATCAATTCTTGTTACCCCACACATCCTTCTCAGCATTCGCATCTCTACTGCATGTACTCTCCTTTCATCCGACCCTTTGGTAGCCCAACACTCAGATTCAAACAGGTCTTATAATTTTTTTTGTAAATCTTCCCCATAAATTTAAGGGGCATTCGGGGATCACACGTACCGCTCTCTATATTGTCGCTTTTTATGTGTCAGAGAACCTTTTATTAGATTAGCGAATAGAAGAGTGGCTGTAGCAATACTACTAGTTCGACCCACTCGATAGTGGAATACATGTATAGAATAAAATAACAGTATAGGGCAAAATGCACGCTGTTAAGCTATTTTCTATATTTAATGTAACGTAGACAGTTATAGACATATGTTGTGAAAGTTCGACTACGAGTGCCGCCGCCGACTCTCGGCCACGGCTTCTTTACTAGACAGAGAGTTCTACTAAATTTTAGCCGCCATTCCAGCATTTGTTCATCATAGTATTTCTTGAATCAAGTTGATCATTCTAGCACCTAGGACCATCTACGACAGCAAGCTGGTAGTCGTAAGGTTGAATGTGCCTCTAGGGCCTAATTAATGATTGATTAATTACATAATGCAATAAGTGTATTGAATTTGTGAACAATGTAATTCATGTTTTTAGATTCTGAATGTTGTAAATATAGTAGTATTTTAGATGGAAATAAAATAATTGATAAATAATGCAATTTTCATTAATTACCCTTTGTTTTTGTCCGACAAATGGCAACTCTTTCCTTCAACAAGCAGCCTTTGACTAAAACACAAAAACTCAAAAGTTCTTTTGGATAAGTATCTACTTTGTTCTAGAGATTTTAGGATTTAGAATCATCAAATGCTAATAAATTTCCGTGGCTGACTGTACATTCACTACCTAAAGGTACCGGTTTCTTCACAGTCATTATCAGTTCAGCAGTCATGCCAGAATAGAAGTTTTCACTTTTTACCCGACTGCGAAGGAGGGTGTATGTACGTCTCGGAACAACAAATCTAAGATGTACGTAGGTATATATTTGTGCATTCCTTTGGCTGAAGCTGTAGTCTGTAGTCCGAACGGCAAGACTTGGCTCTTGGAAGAATAAATAGACGGATTTTGACAAATAAGGTGTCGATGGATTCGTCTGGACGACGAGAGCAGGTCCCATCAATTTCTCTCTTCGTAGCTTCGTAGTTAGTGGTTGGCTTTGTAAGTGAAGTGGGTTATATTATAATGATACCAATCGCAAATATTTTTTTAAACCTATTCAAACATAATTTTTAATAGAAATGGCAACAAAAGCATTTTATTTTGCCAATCTTTCAATGTTATAGCGAATGTCAATGTCGAATTGTCAATAGATTTCAAATTTCAAATCAAAACTTGTAACGTGAAAAAGTAGGTAGGCTTGTTCACGTTTTGGTTTCGATTTTTTATGTTTTTCCAGTGCTAATTGAGGTATGAATCATGTAAATGATTAGTGTTTAGTAATTAGTATTGCAATAGTCGTAAATGTGCTAAATGCAATGCATCAAAAGCAGAAAAACCCTATCTTGTGCTGTATTGATTTCCAAAACCAGGAGCTTCCAATTTACAGCGGTAAGATCATCTAAAGTTCCTTTGACTGTAGAACAGCACACTTTTTGAATGTGCAGATCGTCAAAATGTGTGCCGGCCGCAGTCAGTGTTTGTTAGTAAAATTTGAGATTATTGTTACATACATTAAAGGTCAATTTATCATTTTTTTACAGAATGGTGGCAAGGGCCGAATTTTGTTACCCTGACGAGAATTGCGGTTCTATTGAATTTTTGAAGAACCTATAGAACCTAACATAACAACAGTAGATCATCACACATATTAGGTAGGTACATAGGCCTTACGTACTCCTTACTCAACTTGAACATTGACTGGTTAAATCACCCTGTCACTATTTGATAATATTTTGTCTAGGTAACTAAAATAAGGCAATAAATTTAAAGATGAACTATGTAATAAAGTTTTATTTTACTATTTCCCAAGATCTAGTGCCTAGCTACTTTAAAAACATTGTTTATTAGTGAGGGTCTGTACCAAAACAAATTACTAAACCATCTAACGATTTTTTGACGTTATTAATGTGAGCAGTAATTTGTTTTGGAACAGGACTGCATTGAATTTTATCAACCAACTATTGTATGGTGGTAAATTTAAATTTCCCGCTCTTAGAAGTTGCCAAAGGGTTCCATGTGGCGCTAGTTGTTAATTTTAAAACCACTATTTTTGCATGGACTTGACTTTCTTCTCCGCTAGGAGTAATAGTGTTCTGTGCACTCCATTCAAACCACGTCGATAGGCGCGCGTTCTTATGTTCTTAACAACCAACGAATATATAAACCAGTATATAGTCCACTGCCATTTTATTTCTACCATCGAGAATCCCTAACAGTACAAAGGAATTGTTGCATGACATGCATGCCCCGATCAGCCCCGATCTAAACGATCATGTGTGCATGTCAGTTATAACTTGCAGGATAGAAATTAAAAAGGCATATCAATCAGCTACTAGCACGTAGTTTGCATGTCATTCACATCAATCAATACAATAAACGGTCGTGCATGCATGACAGCACGTAACGCATGTCACGCCGCATGACCGTCTAAGGAAGGCTAAAAAGCCATTTTCAATTAATTGTTTTGGCTGCCTAGCCGAAACGGCTGAAGGTATTTTGACAAATTATGAGGTGTTGTTGGTTTCGTCGAGGTTTCGTCTAGATAACGAGTGTCATGTCATAGCCTATTGATACTAAAGTGTAAAAAATCCAATATGGCAGCTTTAAGTATACTTTCCTATTAATAAATTATAATAAATTTAAAATGGTACTACAAATTCATCACTATCATCATCTGACGAACTCTGTGGCGAGGCGGGCGAGTGCTCGGCTGAGACGCAAGAGGCGCGGGTTCGATTCCCGCTGCGGATGAAATGTTTGCATGTTCTGCAAATATTTCTTCCGGGTCTGGGTGTTGTGGTACTTGTAGTTTCTGATACCCACGACACAGGGTATCCTAATGTGGGGTCAGGACTATGTATGTGACTGTTGGGTCTTATTTACCTATTTATTATTATGTGCAGAATGAAAAACAAAGCGTACAATTAGGTACGCACTTTTATTAAATTTACTTCATTTATTACAGCAACAAGGCGGACGGCGGCGGCGCCTCTTGCGACACCTGCGCCGGCGCCTCCGACAGCTGCGCCTGCGCCGTCGCCGGCGCCGGCTGCGGCGTCTGCGCCGGCGCCGGCCGCACCGCAGCTCGCGCGCAAGGTTGGCCACATATCGGTCGCCACGCTTGTCCAGGAAGCCGAGGACTGCACTACGATTGAGCGTATCTTCAGCCTTAAACAAATCCACAATAGTTATATAACTTCAGATTTATCACACTAATATTATAAAGAGGAAAGATTTTTTGTTTTCTTGTTTGTTTGTAACGAATAGGCTCCGAAACTACTAGCTGATTTCAAAAATTCTTTCACCAATAGAAAGCTACATTTTCAGGGACCAGTATAGGCTATAATATATTTTCAAAAAAATTAGGGGTCTGTAAGAAAATTGCAATATTGTAACCCAAGGTAGAAAACCCAAAATAGTTTTTGGCGTGCGCTGCGAAAACACACGCGTACGAAGTCGCGGGCAACAGCTAGTTTAAAGTAAAAAATCTGGTCCAAATCTGCGACTTTTTGGTCAAGGGGCCCTATTCACGATGACCAAACAAAACGAGACGCGGGAAAACGTGTGGAATTACCGTGTTAAACACGTTAAATCTAATGTAGGTAAAAAAAGGCCCTTTATACAGCGTCAGGAGGCAACTTTTACCTACCTTCACTAACGGGACGCTGTAGTGCCCAGGATAAATTAAGATGGAGTAAAAGTCTACTCCATCTTAATTTGTTGCGGGCACTACAAAGGATTCCATCCTTTCAGCTTAGTCGGCCTTGTCTACAGGAAAGATATGGTCAATACGTGCGGAGCTGACTAAGCTGTGGGTTTCCTCACGATGTTTTCCTTCACTGTTTGAGAGTACCTACTGGTAGGTATAGCGCACATAAAAATCCATAGGTACACAACCGGATTTGAACCCGCCACCTTAGGATCGGAAGGCGGGCTCACTACAAACTAGACCACCAGTGCTCTAGTGCCTTAACATAACACCTGAGTCAATAAGGGAAATCCTTTGTGCGCAACGGTATCCTCTTTCACACTTTTTCACGCGGGCTCATCTTGGGTGGTGCGACATACTTATGTCTGGACTCTGAAGTGAATCATGGATGACGATGAGCGAGGTACCGACCTTCCCTATGAGTGTGCTGACTCGCCACACATCGCCGTACTTCTCCTGTAGATACTTCGCGATCTCAGCAGATGTGACACCATCTCTGCGAGCCACTTTGTAAAAAGTGTTCATAACAAGCTTGCCAGTGTTCTGATCTTGCTGCTGTCTAAGGTTGTGAAGCGACATTATGATTGCTAGATGTTGTTTGGAACCGCTAAGAATTTAACATGTTATTGGTGTGATAAAATATGGTAGCACAGGGAAACTGAATATTACATTTATGAGTAAGTAGTATTAAAATAGCTCAGAAAAAAGCTACACAACACATAAAAGTAGATTTATAAAATGACAATGTGCTGGTAATAATTTTTGAATAGGTAATTATGTCAATTTGATACCTATTTTTAATCCTATATTTTTTGCTAAAGAGTTAAGGTTAGCCTTAATTCTTTACATAGGTTTACAGTCTACAGAAGCGCTCGTGGGGTAGCTTGCTTAGACGTTCTTGATTGATCGTTGAAGAGCAACGTTGTGCGCGGTCACAATTTGGATGGTGACCGCAAGTGGCATTACGAGCAGAGCGCTTCCGCGCTTCGGAGGGCACGTTAAATTGTCGGTCCCGGCTTTTAAGTCGTTAAGCCATGATGGAGGCCTTTAGGCGGCCTAAAAACTCCGTCACTAGAGTTGGCCACTAGCTAATTTTTTTTATTTCATTTTAATTAATGAGACCGTGGACGACATCCAAGAAATGCTCGAGGACCGATATCAAGCTTCGCGGCAGATGGGCCTGAAGATGAACATGTCCAATACCAAGGTGATGACCAACCCTGTACCTTGTTTATCTTTTGGCCCATTTTCTCAGTCGAAAGAGATTTCCCGACGCACACAGTAATTAGGATGTGCTGCCTTCAATAAGCTGGAGGACATCTTCAAATCCAAAATACACCAATGCCTGAAGACCAAGGTGTTCTGCCCATACTCACCTATGGTTCCGAGACATGGCCTCGCACAAAGGAATACATGCACAAGATAAGAGTAGCACAACGGGTAATGGAGCGCGCCATGCTCGGAATCTCACTCCTAGATCACATACCCAACGTTGAAATTCGACGTCGTACCTACAAAGGTCGTGGACGTGGGTATGCGGATCGCGAGACTGAAGTGGAGATGGGCAGGACACTTGGCTAGAAGGGACGACGGAAGATGGACGAAGGCGATCACTGAATGGTGGCCCCGAGACACTCAACGGCCAAGAGACAGACCACCCGCCCGATGGTCGAATGAAATCGTGAACATCGTAGATGATTTATAAAGCGTCAGAAGGCAACTTTTAGCTTCACTAACGGGACGCTGTAGGAAACCCGCGGCTTAGTCAGCTCCATACGTATTGACCATGCCTTTCCTGTGGACAACGCCGACTATGCTGAGAGGATGGAATAGTTGCTGGGCAAGCCTACTGTATCTTAATTTGTCCCGGGCACTACAGCGTCCCGTTAGTGAAGGTAAAAGTTGCCTCCTGGCGCTGTATAAATCATCTACTTACTGTAGATGGTAAAAGGCCTTTATTATTGGTGATAAGGACGCCGCGGTTACCTAGGGGCCTTCGCTGCCAAAGGTGAGGGGGCGCCGAAACTCTTGGCGCCTGGAGCGGCCGCTCGTTCGCCCTATGGACGGGCCGGAACTGACTGTACCTCCACGTGCATCGATATTTCGGCCTGTAGGTACCTAAACATGTGGGTAGGAAGGTAAGTATTGAAAAGATAAGTAATTTAGTTGATGTTTTATTAGAAATCACATCAATTGGTTATGTAGGTACACTTAAAATAAAAGAATACGTACTTGTTATGAAGAACTACACATAGTACCTACTTAGCTATTACTAACTATAGTTACTTACTTAATTTTAACGAGATCATTTTATAGAAGTGTGCGGTCAAATCAGATCACCCGCCGAATAAAGTATTTAGGTACTAATACCTACTAATTTTACACAACACCTATTTTGTGTAATCAATAATCATATTTTTTTAGTAACTACTTATGTTGCATAACTTAAATACTTAAGAAGAAAATATTAATTGTATTTATTTCATCTCTGTGAAGCAATTTGAGTAGGTAAGTAAAGTACTCGGTAGAGTTTCTATACCCGCTAAAATACCGACTACCTATTGTTCTACAGAATCCAGAGTTCTATGAGAATACTATAAATTACTATCACACTAGAATATTTAGTATTGTTGTACTCCCTATTCATTTTACATATTACAATACAACATTTATGCATCTAAAGGTGGCAATGCCGTAAAGTATGATGCTCGCCACGAATGTTACGTTACAATGAAATGCGCCGGTCAGTAGCCACCTTTATACCTACTATGGATATAGTCATTTCAAATGAAACGTCCACTAAACTACAATCATAGACCCTTATGGACTAATATTAGCATGAAGTAAAAATATTAGGATTCAGGAAAAAAACTATCTTCATAGAATGTCGTCTCTGACACTCATAGCTGTGACATTTTGATGTACCTAATTATCTCCGCTCACTATCCGGTACATAACTGCTACTGACCCAGCTCAAAAAATGGTTAATCACATTAAAGAATATCATGTCAAAAAAGTACAATCACATAATCAGATAAGTAATAATATTAAGTATATAAAAAAACGGTGGGTTCCCAACGAGTCACACCAGATCCGGTCACAGTGTGACTCGTTGGGAATTTTTTCCCATCGAGTTACACTGTTACACTAGGTAACACGTTGGGAACTTTTCTATAAAAAAAAGTTGCAACGACTAATGGTGTGACTCGATGGGAGAAAAAATGCCAACGAAACCACCAAAAAAAACTTTGAATGTAAAAAAAACCAACTTAAGCCACACGTATGTAAAGTTGGTTACGTAAGTTAGTAGCGTAAGTTAACTTAAATGTCACTTGAATTTTCCAACGTTTTCAAGCACTTCATAAGTGGAACATCTATGACTGGTTCATCAGAATCTACTTCAGTTTTTATCATAGATTGAATGTTTCCCTGAAAAACGGTCCCAATGCAATTCATCAGCGGTAGACCGTAGTCTAAAGTGCCCTCCCCAATGTGAGCATCTTTGGACTCTGGACTAGCAGTTACTTCATACTGGGTGTATGGAACGAACAAGAGATCTGTATTTGTTGAACTGAGATTTGGTTCAAGCATATTAGAAGTGATTGTGGCTGGGGTATCCGACAAATCTGTACTTATTAAGTTTTTGAGGGAATCACAATAGTTACCAATTTGATTAGTTGGTATGGCTGAATTATCAAAAGGTGTGTGTGTTAAGTCGACGACATTGATGTCCTCAGTTTTTGGCATTGTGTCTGAGGTTTTATGCACTGATATTTTAGAGCTTTGAAGAAGTGAAACATTTTTATGAGTATTCAGTTTTTTGTTTGTATACTGTTTAATGTTTGGCTTGAATACACTCTCTGTCATATTTTCATTAGAGTTTGTTGTATTCTTTGAGTTTGTTGCTTTCCGAGGATGACCTGTGATTAAAGTGTTTAGACCAATAGATACATTAAATTTTTTGGTTGATCTTTTTGCAATTTTATGTTCCTGAGATTGTATGATTGGTTTGACAGTTCCAACAAGTGTCTTTTTTGGGACTGTGTATTGAGAAAGGACTTTTGGTTTCTCAGTTAGCGTAGTATTAGGAATGAGTGAAACATCAGAATGATTTGTAAAATTTGAGTGTGTAATGGTTTTGCCACTAATATTACTGACTGTCTTACTACTGTGCAAAGGCTTCCCCTTGTTCTCTAAAGTTGGCCTGGTCCCTTGCAATTGGGTTATGGCTTTAACATTTATGTATTTATTGGAAGGTTCATCATTGTAACTTGATGGTTCAATGAATGGTACGAATGGCAAGTCAAATGTGCTACCTGGGTCCGCAGCAGCAAATACAGTGCCTTTTTCTAAGCTACTAGAATATGTCAACAAAGGAACTGCAATGCTATTAAGTATACCAGCAGGCTTTTTAACAAAATGTCTTTCATTGTGTGCTAATGTTCCTAGGCTCTCCATTAGTGGAAGATTATAGTCAATAACGGGTTCAGCGTCATCTAGATCCAGAGCTGGTATTCCCCCTTTAGTGGCTGCAGAGCGGACAGTGCCACTAACAGGAGCTGCAAAAATAAGAACATTCAAGTAAAATGTTTTTTTTTTTCATTAGAACAAATCTATGCATAACAAGCTAAGCAGTGAAATCATACCTTTTGCAGATATATTTCCTATCTTAGGAAAAATACTCATTATTTCATCAGACAATGGTGAATAAAGTGTGATGTAAGGAATTGCTACTTTGTGCAGGCGGTCTCCTTTTTCATTAAAACACCCAGGATCGAAGTGTGTAGAGCACACATACTGTCTACGGAGTTTTTCAAGAGGCATATATAGCAAATCTCTTATGCCAATAGCTTTGACCCACGATCTGCATCTGTGAACATAATGCACTATTGCTTACCACAATAACTAGAATCACTTAGATGTTTAAAATATATTCTTGAATGTATGTCAATCTACAAGACATAAGTCAAGGCATAAGTCAAGGTTGTCACCGGCCGATGGCTAAAAGGGGGAAGTATATACAGGGTGCCCCATGACACTGCCACATGGAGGAAAAGTTCATTTCGCTTTATTTTGATTTTAAAAACAATTCGAATTGCATTTTAAGATTTTTTTAAAATGCTTGTCTGAACTGGATATTGAACTTGCCAAATGTGAAAAAAAACTCCTGTAATTTTACTTCTTTCAGTAAAATTCTCTATCTACGGTATTTAAGGTACTTTCCTTCCATGTGGCATCACCTTGAGACACCCTGTATAATGGAAGATGCTTTTTCCGAAAATTAAGTAGCTACAAGATTTTAATGAAAGTGCCTTTTTTGAATAAGTTATCTCTAGAAGAGGTCAGCTGCACCTACCTACTCCCCCTTCGCGAAGCCATAAAAGGCCTAGTGCACAATAGCCCACGTCAGACCATTACAGGCCATTCGCCATTGTGTACTAGGGGGATGACGGGCAATTGCCAGTGGCCAGTGGATCATGGCGAGCCATAACAAATTGTCTGTTTTTTCGACACATTTCAAAGGAATCTTTTAGTGTTATTTAATTATTTTAGTTTTTAAGTATGTGACATTTATAATTTTTCCGACTTTGTATTTTATTACTTGATTTTATTGTATTCTAATCTTTTTCTATTCTGTAACTCGCTTTAACCTTCATAGCATGCAGTGTCCTTTATTTATTATGACACTTGACATGTTTAGATTTAAGCTTTAATATTTTTTTTAAAAGCCGCTGTCAAGCAAAAAAAAAAAAAATATTCTTATCACAAGAACCTATATACAGTAGACATGAAAAGTATGAATTGTTGTCATCATATTAACTAGTATATAGGTATAGTATTATACTATATTTATTGTTTCTGTGATGTTTTTGTAAAATGAATTGGTGTACATAATGTTGGTGACACTAAATTGAATCTCCTGGTGGGGTGATCACACAGTGGAGTGGCCCATTGCTCAGTTACCTCCTGACCGCTTACAGGGTTGTACACTTTTTATTGTAAAGTATTATTACTTAGGTGCGGAAAATGAAAAACGTCTGAATAGATGTGATATCGAAACTTTAAAATTCATTGCATTATATGAATCTGAGTCTGTAATTTGGAACCCAAAAAGGCTAAACTCAAGTTAATGATTGCATTACTTAGTAGGTCACTTACTTAGTACTATTTTATAACTAGCTTCCGCCTGCGGCTTATGTGATGAAAACTACGTCCAATACGGTCAGCAGATTGAGGCATTCGTAAAGATAACAAACAAATAGCCGCGGTGGTGACGACCATTACGTTTATCTTGAGTAGTTCGAGAGGTAGCAATGAGCCTTGCACCATTGAGTGAACATCCTCGCGAAAAACAGACAATGCAGGCATTTGTAGCGTATTGGGAGCATGGCCAATGCACGCCATTGTCTACTAGGCCCATAAATGATGGTATAGATTTCCAACTGCCACTCGTAATTGCGGCCATTTTGGGTTGTATTTCAAATCTCTAATTTTTTACCTTTCAACCTCATGTGGGAATTTGAAAAAATGAAGTCTTCTGTTATATTCCTTCCTTTTGCCACAAACTACACATTTAGTGTAGTAGTGGCTATCGTAACTCATTGTAGTAGACTGGTTTGGTGCCAGGTGCCAATTTTAAATGTGTAAACTACTGCTTCACTGATTCATTATTGTCCACCACCATAACGCAAAACTGTTAGTACCATAAATTATAAGTCACATTTTCTAAGCTGGTTTACATACAATGTTAGTGAGAATTTATCACGTTTATTAGTTATAGTTAGTTTGTAAAATAAAATCGATAATTTATCAAATTTGGTACGTACGATGAAGAAAAGAAAACCTCACTATACAGAAAATAGATCTTTTAGATTGAATTCGTATTCAATACATAAAATGCACGCTATTACAGTTAATTCGACGTTTTATTAAACAACATAGAAAGTAAATTACTAGTAAACAGGTAACGAAAATTCAGACTACATGCACTGACACGCACGGACAGAACCCAGACGCTATAATTCTCAATCGATAATCTGCAGAGTACAGACTATAATCACACAACCATAGACAAAACCACAGAGTACACCAAATAATGTACTATAAAAGTATGTACCTAATCCGATTATATAAAAAATCAGTGATTTGATAAACATCTCTAAAAATAAATGGAACTTTTGATTGACTATCGCGAATATAAAATCGGAATCTTTAAAGAGCGGACGGAGCGGGTGCCAGTCCTAAATTAATAAGTTTATTTAGCACTAAACCACTTTAACATACGAACTTGCTTAGCAATGTACCTTTTTTGTACTTGTAGGTATGATTAACCATGAACAATAATCATCAATAACCATTTTTTATGTATTAGGTACCTGTATGTATTATTTATTCACGCAAAAAAAACAAATGTTTTAAAAATTGAACAGCAAAATTTATGAATGGTTTTACAACAATCGAATTTTGGAAAAATTTTGATATTATCAGTTATTAATGTGTAACAACACGCAATGGAAACAGACGAATTAAAATGGGAGCCTCCATCGAAGCCGGCAGGGAGGTTGATAATAAGGTTTCTACAGGAGAACAAAGAGGGAGCAACTGTATCGGAAATCTTGAGGTACCTTCGATTGAACCATGGAAAAGATTCTGATGAGATGAACCGTGTAGTTGAGTCTCTGTTGGAAAACGGGACCGCTTTGGGATTCTTGGAGAGAAAGGGTTCCCATTATTCAAATTGGTATGCGCGTGAGGAGTGCTGTCGCAGGCAAAAAAGACGCAGGCGTAGTTGTCGGCGGCGACGTAGGATCCGGCGGCACCGCCGTCGCCGCCGTCGTAAGCGCAGCAGCTGACTACCCGACCTACCCAATCCAAAACCAAGGCAAGTCGTTCGCAAGCGCAAGCAAAAAAATAAATAAATCTTATCACAAGAAGTATTAGGTATGCACCTACGTGAAAAGTATGAATTGTTGTCGTACTAGTACCTACTATTATAGGTATAGTACTATAATATTTATTGTTTCTGTGATGTTTTTGTTCGTAGGTACTCGATACTTTTTTCAAAAGAGATACCTAAATAATTTTGTAATAAAAACATTAAGTATTTACATTTATTTACATGGATTCGAACCTAGTAGGTAACCTACCTAGAATAGAAACTGCGTTTAAACGGGCACCCGCCGCGTGTCTTGTCTACGTGCTTGGACACGGGGGCGGCGTGGTCCCCGTCGGTGATGCCCGACCACTACAGGCCATTCGCCATTGTGTAAGGGGCATGACGGACAGTTACCAGTGGCCAGTGGGTCGTGGCGAGCAATGGCCATTTGTCGTTTTTTTGACACACCAGACACACTACGAAGGAATCGTGGCGGAGCATGGATGTTTACACAGTGTCCCATTGCTCAGTTCACCCCCGACCGCTGACGTAGTGGTAGGTAGGTTAGGTACGCATTTTAAACAGGTGCAGAAAATTTAAAATTGCTGAATCGTGGCGCAATACCTAAACTCATTCGTTGAATTATATGAATCAGAGCCCGTAAGGGACTCAAAAAATGCTACACAAGGTAATGTTTGCATCACTTATTAGGTTCTTAGTACTTACTATTTTAATACTACCTATATATCAGCCAAACTGGAGATACAACTTATGTAAACAAACCGTCGCGTTTTTTCGTGACTACGATGAAATCACTAGTTTTAGGTAAATAACCTCGCAACATAAGTTTTCACACCTTTATTTAACTATTAGTATCTACATACTACATACATAGGTACCTACATCTTATCACGCCTGTATTTGATCCCTAATGGGGTGGGCATAGCCACAAGTAAACATAAGAAAACTGGCAGCCACTTCTGATTCAGTCCTAAGATGGATATGGTGAACCATAGTGACATGTGATCAACCCATTGCCCTTATTATTATGTGGGCGATGTAGATAGATAGATAGATAGATAACACTTTATTGCTTACCACACATTGAACTTACAAAATAGACAAAAAATAATAATAATAATAATAATTATGGTAATAACAAAGGGCGGCCTTATCGCTAAAAGCGATCTCTTCCAGGCAACCAAGGATGGATTGAATGGAACAAAAACATAGAAGGGGCATACCAGTGTGGTTACATTTATTACTTATATAAAAATAAAATAAGAATAAAAAAAAATACAGAATACATACATTTATATAGAATATATATAAATATGTTTATATAATATTTAAATGAATATACTATAGGATAAAAATCAGATACAACTGGAATCAGTGCAGCAAGACAGTAAATAATTCATGACTTTGTTTTTAAAGATGGTAGATGATTGAGTCCTTCGGATATCCTCAGGCAGAGCGTTCCAGAGGCGGACAGCCTGCACTGTAAACGACTTATCATAGAAAGTGGAGGAGTGAACAGGCATTTTAAGCTGGAGTGAATCAGAAGAGCGTAGGGGTTGAGGATGTAATAACTATTAGTGCTACTTATAAGTTCCATAAACAAGTACCTAATCAAAAATTGTTTTGGATTAAGTATGGGTGGTTTGTTTACATAAATTGCAACTCCAATTTGACTGAAGTAGGCATAGCTTCAAGTTATGGTACCTATAATATAGCTGAAGTAGGTATGTTGATAAAAAGTTGGTAGGTACAATAGGTACGATTGACGAATCTAGGCATTCGTAAAGTTAGCTTAAATAGCCGTGGCGGTGAGAACTTCTTACTCCATCTTAAGCGGTTCGCCAGACAGTAATGAGTTCTGAGCCTTGCACCATTGTGTGAACACCGTCGCTGAAGTACAAGCAATCGTGGCCTATCGTGGCGCATGGCATGCATCGGCCATTATGTACAGTGACGGATTAACCCTTAATCAAATTAAGCAATTGCCTAGGGCATCACGTCCGAGGGGGCACCAGAAGAAGCACAAAAAAAATCCGTCTTTAAGGCATCACGTCTCACTCTCACGTCATGATCAAGAAAGGCTCGATAATTTATCGATATTGTACATAGAGTCCGATATGTTAAAAACGTTAGACGTTAATATTATCTTGCGTGAATTCAATGCTCGGAAAAGCCGCAAGGCGCATTTCAATAAATAAATAAATTATGCTTTGTTGTTGTCGTACCTACTCCACTTCTAAAGTACGTTACATCTCATCGTCTTATTTTACAAAAAACTAATATTGTTAGGTGGTAAGGGTTTAAAGACCGATTCCAGTTGACATACGGATAGGAGGGCCCACAGGCATGGATTGCTTAGGGCATCAAGTAGTCCCTACAGGTCACATTTACAGCTGGCGGGCTCCGCGCGTGTCCCCGCGACGGATCCCGTCGCACAGATGTGGGCCGCATTGCGCGGGCGCGTTTTTTTTAGCACTTTTAACCCGCTACGCAGTTTCAGGCCTAAAGGAGTTTCTATAGCCAAAAATAAAACACAATCATACTAATTTCTAACAAGCAATTTTATATTTGATTAAGTATATGTGTTGGTAGGTAAATACAATAGTACCTATAGCAGAATATGTACCTACTTATAATAATAAATAATGTAGGGTAAGCGATGGATACATCATACCTAATAATAATAAATAAGTAGTTGTGGACATTTTGAAACCAAATGGCTGATTGTAAATACATATTAATATTATTACCCATACCCGGAAGAAATATTTGCAGAACATACAAACATTTCTCCCGTAGCGGGAATCGAGCCCGCGCCTCGTGCGTCTCAGCCGAGCAATCGCCCGACACGCCACCGAGGTCGTCAATTATGAAAATACAATATTTATTTATATACCTATATTTTCCCTTTCGGGAAGGCGATGGCGATGGTGGCAAATACCTTACTGCCTAGTAGGTAGGTACCTAGGTATATAGATTGTGGAGTCCGTTTCACGAAAGAAATACTGCGGAGGGGGTGCTTTAGTAATTTTTTATAGACAAGAAGTATCTAGTGTACGTATATAGATCATAAACAAAATCTACTTTGACTGAGGATGGAATAGAAAATAATAATTTGAAATGGATAATACCTATTTTTTTTGCGATATTTATAATTGAAACAGCTATTGAAACATGATTTTCCTTATATCTACATTTACATCTAAGAATAAAATACATAACGTAGGTACTTTATAAAATACATAGTTACCTATAGGTACAAATAGGTAATTAAGGAGTAGGTATTAGGCCAGCCAGGCTACATCTCTATACTCTACTCGTTAAATGCAAGAAAAGAGAAAAAAGTAGGAAATAAAAATATATCGAGAAGAAAAGGATAGGTAAGTAGGAACTTATTATAATTTTAAGGAAGGTAGGTAACTTAGTAAATACTTTACGAAATCTTATAAATATAAAGTAAGAGACAATAATTTTAATTTAAACAAATCTAAGACCCCTGGGACTTTTTCGTGTTTTGTCAATTGTCATGGTCTTTTAGGTCTAGTATGCTAACAGAAAACTTTCTATGTCTACTTTAAATATTTTACATGATGCGCTGGTTTGTACACTTTGTTATTTACCTGCCGCTATCAAGTAACTTGAATGCATTTAGATCAGGGCATTTAGATCTCTATCTCTCATAACAATCAGTTATCGAGGCGGCAAGATTTTTAACTTGCCTGGTGTTGAATATAC
The DNA here is from genome assembly GCA_949320045.1 of Scotopteryx bipunctaria. NCBI lineage: Eukaryota > Metazoa > Arthropoda > Insecta > Lepidoptera > Geometridae > Scotopteryx > Scotopteryx bipunctaria. The sequence goes on from OX439440.1 coordinate 5,774,162, forward strand.
GCATAAGTTAGTAAGTCAAATGAAATGCAATTATGTGGCATTCAAGTTACTAAATAGCGTCAGCTAAATAGCGAAATCTACCTACCAGCGCATCATGTAAAATATTCAAAGTACTCTTATACTCGGGAATATTTTTTCCTACTGTTTACAAGATGAAATCATCAATTACATAATAATCGTCGATTACAAAGTTGATGCTTTTGAATCGATGTGATAAAATCGGAAACAAGTTAAAACAAGTGAGTTTAAGCCCGTTGATTGGCTACTTCTGGCAAGTCAAAGCTTTGACTGTCCGACCGGCCGACTAAGGCAAGCCGGGCAGATCGCATCCAAAAAACAAATCCAGTTGGTCAAACCATCACTTTCTAGCTCTCAAAATAATTCGTGATTATTTACAGTTGTTCAAGCCATAACAAGCTTAGACCTCCAAAAGTTACCTACAACACTGACTGGCCAGTGAAGGCAAGTAAGACGCAAGTCGAACCAAAGGCAACCATACGTGGCTAGCTTGGGAAGGAAAAGTTTAAATTAATTATAGGTGCCCAATTAATTAAAAATATTTGTTGACTTCAGCATGAGATAATTATAGAGGTTCAGGCATTTAGATTTGTTGAAAATGTCTAAGGGGGAAAGATATAATTAACATTTATTTTTTTTATAATTAACATTTAATTAACGTACCCTATGCTCGCATTTTGCAAGTGGTTAGCATTCCATACATAAGCGACAACTAACGATTAACGACTTAGAGTAAAAATTTGCCTCGGACATGTCAGCTAAACCTAAAGTTGCAGTTTGGTCTAACTGAGGTCTTTTGGCTTACACTTTCTAACGGCTTACTGTGAGCCATCAGTAAGCGTCCCATACTATTTCGAATAAGTAGAGCTTTCACACTACGCGTATACAGTACGCCGTTTTAGGGCAGAACAACTAACATCCCGACTAGAGTGTAATGTGAACCTCAGACCAAAAAAAAGAAAAGACGGCGCGCCGCGACTAACAAAAGTGAAGCCACCATTTTATCTGTGTGTGTGTGTGTGTGTGTGTGTGTGTGTGTGTGTGTGTGTGTGTGTGTGTGTGTGTGTGTGTGTGTGTGTGTGACGGTTTTGAGGTTTTGTGTTCCAAGTAACCTAAAATTCATGTTACTTCTTGATTATATTATAAATGCGAAAGTTTGTGAGTTTGGATGTTTGGATGTTTGTGCCTCAATCACGCCTTTACGGCTGAACGGATTTGCATGAAACTTGGAATATACATAGTACATGTACTGGATTAACATATAGGCTATTTTTTATCCGGATACCACGCGAGCGAAGCTGCGGGCGGCAGCTAGTAGTATTATAATTAAGAAACGATGTTATTTGAAGTACTTACAAGTGAAAAGTGATTCCGTGAGACTTTTTATGTGATTTGCTGCTGGTTTTACAAGTTTTCACTACACAGGAAGGCATAATTCATTTTTAAATTTTAAGTTCACTAGACGACGACTCGTGACGTACTAAGACCGATGAGCATGGTTTTGTGTGGCTTCACTTTTGTTTTTCGCGGCGCGCCGTCTTTTGTTTTGTCTGAGATGTGAACATGGACGAGCTAGGGCTACATCTAAATTGAGAGCCAAAATGCCTATCCGCAAGAAACCTCTGGGTGCGACTTCCTATTCTAGAAGTACGTATCTGTTGATTATAATTATACAACGGCCAGCCAATGAAGTTAGGCTCTAGATTCTAAAGATATGTTACAGTTCAGACCCCATTTGGACCAAAGCCAGGGAATATCCGGGTTAGTATTTATTTACTTTTAAAAAGGTCAAAGAGTCTAAATAATTTCTTAGATGGTTTGTGAGTACTTTACGGTTGGACTATAAATTATATATTTTTGTAATCTCGCTTCACTGGTAATTTTACAAACTTATTTTTTTTCTCACACTGGCTACGATCCAAAAAGGAATTTCCTCATTTTTATAGTCTTTGTTTATTTTCTGGTCCATGTATAGTTTAGGGTCAGAGCTAATCTAATTAGGCTCCTACAATCCTCTTGGCCAAATATCCGGGGAGTGAGAAGAGTAGTATAAGGAGGCCTAGGATCACGGCACCAATACACACATATTGGACGATTTGCCACTTGTGGTTGTGCCACATGATGTATCGTATAGACTTCAGCGGGTTCAGGATCCACATGAATGAAGAGTCGGGCCGACTGGAAAAAAATAACAAAATTAATACTATTATCTTTCTAATACAATCATACTTTCGTGACAGACTATTTCGTAAGTGCACTAAGAGAAAAATTCCCGAAATTCAACTCCTAGAGGAGAAAGTCAAAGGGCATTCCCTCAAGTGAAACTTAAAGCTAACTGTGGTGATCGAAACAGATAAATATGATAGGTTGCCAGATAGCAAAATCAATCTAGATGTTAGTTGCGGAGTTATTGAAACTACGTCGTCCAAAGCCAAGCATTTATAATTCAAGTAAGTATTTAAAGAAGATCAAAGCAATGACTTTTAAAAACAGCAAGTGCTTACTTGGGCTTCTCCAGCGCATCTGGTTCACTTCGCCCCAGTCCAGCTGGCTGTTTATCAGCCTCCTCACGTGACAGGAGGTGGATCTCAGCTTCCACCTTCCCAGTGAGCTCCATCTCCTCCGTATCTTGCTTGATGTAGAACGGCCACCAACCTCGGACGCGCTTTTGTTTGAAGATGTTGACTATTGGCACTCCGTCGCTGTTTAGCATGTTGAGATTGCAGAGTTTTGCGGATTTAGCACCGCGCGGGAATCTGTTCAGATCCAGAGTAAGGGCACCTGGAAAAAGAAAAAATCGTAGAGTTGGTTGGGTAGAGTTCTCTCCTGACGCTGTATAAATCTTAGATTCACATTTAAGATATAACTAATGTCAATTATAAATAATAAATCTTTATTTTCAGACAACTTAGTCCATAGCACAAAAAACAAACACATTCAAAATACAAATAACAGATACCTACGAAATAAAAATAGTTAACAGCAATATAACTAAAAGGTATGATAGTTTTTCACCCAGTGGTAAGTATGGGGCAATCATACTTGTCAGCCATGACTTTAACTTTTAGTATGCTGTTGTACCTCTAACTCTATCTAACAAGATGTTATTCGTTTATGCACAATCGCCATCTACTCGAGCGTCCGTGAACATGCCCGAGGCACTGCAAAATCGAGGAAGACCCAACTGCATTCTAAAAATGTTATTGTACTGGGCACGTCGGGCGCTAAGAGACTTCTTTGTGTACCTACTTAACCCATAGGCTGCTGGTAGAAAAGCATTGCTAAAAGGCTTTAAATAATAATATTTTTACGGGTACAGAACACCGAGCAAACCTACAGTCTACCATATTGCCTCTAACCACTAACGCCCTACGTTCCCTTTCTATATCAAAATCGTCCTTTAGATCAGCAGTGATTATGAATGTGTCCTTAATATTTAACTGGTGGAACACTTTCGGGAGCCTTGTTATTACTACCTGGAATAACCATTACTTTACTTTTCTAGCATTATACATTAATCCATGTGTCAAAGCGTACTTTTCACACACATTCAGAAGATCCCTCAGCTCACTGATTGACGGACTCAGCAACATCATCTGCATAGCTAATATTATTTATACACCGTCTATTGAACAGCCTGCATGTCTGTTGCTGAGTTCTAAGTATAATCAGCTCGTTCATGTAGGTATAAGTTGAAAAGCTTCGGCGATGTAAGTCCCCCTTGCCGAACCCCACATTCTAGCTTATACAGGTCCGAATTTCCGGCAGATTATAAACTGCTATACTATGACAGTTTATGGCTAAGACCGTGAAATTAGTGAATTTATATCGAAATCGCGAATGTTACATAAGTGGTCAAGATGGTCCTAAGCTCCTAAGGTGAAACAGCGATTTATTCCTTTTAGTCAATTTATGTAGTCCGTTATTGTTTTGACCAAAATTTCATTTCTTAGTAATTAGTTCAATAACGTGACAACAATATGCACGTACCTAAAAAGTCATCAGCTGAGAAGTGGTCAGCGTCCCAGACTTGCAGCTCAAGTCGCGCAGGGATCTTGCACTCGGTCTCGTCCCACGAGAAAACTGACTCCTTGCGCGACGTCACGATCCGCTCCTCTGCCTCCAAATACTCGAACGGGTATACAAAACGCCAATTGAAGTTGCCCTCGCCAGTCAGCGAACGGTAGTGGATGTCAGTGCTTTGGCAATCGTCGGGTCCCTTCACCCAGCTGTTCAACAACGTTAATTTCATTTTGTAGCCATGCCAGAGAAAGCGTAGATTAGGCTGGTAGATACCTAACGGTAGGCGTAAGGTAGTAGATAAATGTTGATGTGGAATAAGTATTTTAAGATCTGAGTTTATGTTAAAGCTGTGATTCAGGGCCACCACGAGACTTAAAGAACTAATGATATACGAACATGTTAGGAGCCTCACCCTTTAACATAGATATCAGACATCTTTTCTCCTGTGAAAAAGGCGTCGTCTTCGAGCACCACGTCATCTGTGTTCAATATTACGACCCGCATTTCGTAAGGCTTAGGCTTTCGCGGCGATATGTCCAGCTGTGGACCTGGCGCTGGCATGTCCATTGGAAACATATCCACCCACATCTGCAGCCGGCCTTGTTCGATACCTGGGAATAAAAATGAACTAAAGAAACAAGTGGTTGCAAAGCAGATCTCATAATAAAGTAAATAACCATGGTAAATTGCTTTATATTGTCATTATGAGAATTAGTATTTCCATGTTAGTATTGTTAGACATACCAGGTTTATTAGGATTGTAGAGCGATCTAGTTTCCACATGCTCCGTGACCAAATGACAGCCCACGCGTGGGACTTCCTCCCACCTGTGGAGGACCACAAGAGCCATCTGCTCCTCGTGGGTGTCAGGGTTTGAGAATAGCTCCTCATCCAACGGCATGTTGAAGACTGTTCGTCCAATTTTCACCCGGGCTTGTTCGTACACAGGCGGTTCTAGCTTGCCATCCTTGCAAAGCTTGGCCAGGATCTGCGTCGGCTTCAGGGAGTCGCGCCAGCGGTTGTAGCCAGTCCTGGTGGTTAGTGTGTTAGTATGAAGTTGTCTACTTACCGAATGGTTAATTATTTTGTATATACATTAATTAAATAAAGCAAGTTCGTAGTAGTATGAAAGTTAAGCATGCAAGACAATTAAGAATAATGGTTTTATGTGCGTACTCTTCATATTTCTGCGGAAGACCACAAGTGGCTCGGTGGCGGCTGTAGAACCGATTTTCTAGATCGATCTTCGTTTCTCCAATCATCTCGTCAGCACCAACCAGATCCCAGTCATACACCGCGATAGTCAGATTAGAGTCCTGTGGGAACGTGGCTTCAATTTCATAGCATTTTCCAAAGACAGGGTTCAGTTGTTTCGAGACGTAGTTATCCTTGTCAGCAATTTTCTTATTGCCCAAATTAAGAACAATGTAAGGGTCTGCTTTTCCGTTCATATCCATCGGGTGAAGATCGGTTGCCTTGACTATATAAATTCGGACCAGCACGTGGATCGGTTCATTATTAGGCACTCCTTGGAAGAACCCATAGTTGGGATCGTGACCCATAATAGTGGAGTCATCGATGCCTTTAGGAAGAGGCCACTTGTATACTTTTACAGCTCCCTAAAATAAAAAATATTAAAAAATTAATGAATGAATGAATACAGGTAACTAATTATTATCATAGCTCAAAGCCGACAGATGGCTTCATGATATGACACAAAATTTATTTATTACCTTGAAAGCGCCCACCACACGGCTCTCATCATCAGAATCGTCTCCAGTTTTTTTGCCTCGGTAAAGGTCGAATGTGTGAAGCCACTCCTTAAACTCTTCGTATTCTGGCACAGCTTCCAACTCATGCGGGTAAACCTGGAAAATTTGATACAACAATTGGAATAAAAGAAACATTCGCTAATTTAGGCAGGTGATGCTTTTATTTTTACTCACCTTTGCAAGAGCTGATTTTGGTATTTGATTTTTCTTAATCGTTCCCACTGTCGAAGACGAAGAATGGGATTTTACTTTCGGTGATTGTGGAACTTTTCGTCTGGCGCCGCCACACTCGCGATCAGAGCGCGCCGGCGAGTTGATGTCATCACGCGCGGACCTCGGCGACACACCTCCACTCGTGCTAGCTTGTGACGGCTGGAGCTGATTACTCCCCTTAATATTTTTGTCCTTCATCTCTTCAATCATTACATCGTAGGATGCGAAGTATTTTGTCCACCAGTCCTTGCTGCCAACCACGTCATCATCGTTCAAAGTAGAGTCAGCACTGGCCTTTCGCTTACGCGAGCCTAGCCGTGCACCTCGATCGAGGCTTCGAGTTTGTCTTGGTGATCTATCCCGTTTTGGTCCGTAAGATATAGGCGCCCCACGCGGTAGTAGAGGCATGTTCTCTCTCTCATGACCTATAGTGAAGACGTCTTCTTGTATGATGCAGTTGGCCCGCAGATCGACGTTTTGCAATTGGATCAATGACTTTTTTCGATCTTCCATGTCACGCTCTCTTTTGCTCATAGGAGTGAAAATGTATTTTTGAATAGAGTTAATGGTATGTGTTCCTACAAGCACATTCCTTCCGAAGCTGCGGCAGTCCACGACTCGAATAGTCAGAGGTGGCTGATAAACATCTTGGTCTGGGAGTTCTAGTTCAATAAACTTGGTAGGATTGCTGAAATTGGGATTACGTTTGGCGTTCTGAATTATTGTTGACGTCAGAATGTGACCGGAACACTCTATATCGACTCTAGGTTTATCCACTGCAAGAAAGTGAACTCGTTTCAAGCCACGAAGACCCCAAAACAAAACTTCTATGCGATATTTTGATAGAGTTGGGCGAATTCCTCGAGGGACTGGTAAGATGGGGCCTTTGTTTAGCAAGTCTGCTGGACTTGTGTCTATTGACGAACGCGGGCTTGGCAAATCCGGAAGTTCAAAATGATCATCTCCATCTACTAACTCAAGCAGTTCAAAGGTAGCCAACAGTTCCCCCGCCATGTCATCTCCTCGCGTGATGTCGTGCCATTCCAAGGCTGGAAGACACGGTGGTCTGTCTCTAATATCTTCTAGAGACTTGATAAACGGTTTCACAAGAGTACGTCCAATGAATTCGGATTTTCCTACACTGTCTAGATCAAAAATTTCAATTACAACTGTTGGAGGGTCGGCTTTAATGTTTTCGATTGTGCTGTAGAGCGTAATATTATCAAAGACGAGTGTTTCATCCCATGTGGGGCTAAGGGTCTGGTCTATGACCTGTGTGGTTTGTGATAAATCACCGATTATGATTCTTGCAAACGGATCAGATAATCCTGAAGCGTCTGAACCGATCAAAGACCGAGCTTGATAAATGTAGGCTCGCATTTGGAATTTCTGAAAAACAAAACTTGATTAGTCCTGATTTATGCCCTAAATCAAAGTCAGTTCACATACGTAGTTATTGTTTGGACTTACATGTTTCTCGGCATAGAAGATGCTTTGCGGAGCCATTAATTTTAGCAAACCAGCATTTTTTAGTTCATTGCACATTTCATAACCTGGAGGTAAACCGTCCACATAATGGGCCTTGTCTGCAGCTGCACCAAGCCAGAAGTAAGCACGAATTTTAGCAGGGATTGCCCATCCACTGGGCGAAGAGGCTTTTTTACCTGGCCACTGAAAATTCGTTCAAATGAGTAAAAAAAACAATAGTTTTTATGTTGTTTTTGTGTTTTTTTTTCTGTCGCGCAGAAAACGATGGATACCTTTAGGAATATGTTCTGCATCTTGCCGCAGTACTTGCCGGTCTCGTTGGGCACATCTGAGTAAATGATCTCCCTGGCTGGCATTCGGTGGTAAGCCAGCCGTTTGCCGTTGCTTATCAGCCAAATGAAAACATCTGGCATAGAATGCTGCGCCTAAAATAACAATTATTGTCAAGTAGGTTTATCGTCTCCAACAAACAACAAACGATTTTCTCAGCATTAAAGACATACATCGTGGGCCTAAAAGTCGCCGAAAAGCCCTTTAAAAGTCTCTCTACACTTCAATTAGATCACATAACTTAGGTGAACATAAAATGTCAGTAACGCGAATCTATTAAAACAACTTACATCCTCGCAGAGATGCGTCAGTCTGTTTAAAAAAGTGTGGGCAGTGCGCAGACGTTCTTTCATCGAATTTTTCGTTATTAATGCTTTCAAATTCTTCGTAAGCAAGCTTAGCTTACTCTGGAAAAAAAATATTAAATCTTATTTTTCAATGTATTTTCTGGAAGGGCAATTTTCTTCCATTTTAATCTATTCTTCCATTCAACAGTTTTGGATTACTTATTACAAACCAATTCATTAAGGCAGAGCCTCTGTTTCTCTCGGTCTAGCTTGGTATTGCCGAGTGGCGGCGCATTGGTCATATGGAGGACATAAGACGTGCAAGCATTGCTGGTAGACTCCAGCGTGGACTTGAGGATCGAGATACTGGCATCGTGATTATCGTTGTTTAGAGCTAATTCTGCGTCGACGAGGCCTTCCTCCTAAAACCATACATTTGTATTATTTTTTACGTGATATAATTCACGTTTCGTAAGCTCTTAGTTTAGTTATGTGTGCCTCAATACCTTTCTCTATTAATTGTTTTTACAGAATTCATATTAACTTACAAACTTTTCGATGATGTAGGCAATGAGATTGGAGTTGTACATCCTACGACGATGGTCCGGCCAGATGCATCGGATCTGCATGCATTGCTTTTGGTCCCATGTAGGCAAGTAGTAGTATGTCTTGTCATAAGTCACCGCTTTTTCCGGATAAGTACTACTCTCCCAGTATCCTGTGTCGACTTTAAGTTCATCTGAAAGTTTGTTAAGCTGTGTGAGCCTGGGTAAGATAGATATATACTTACTTAAACATACTTAGACATAGACTTAAAAGCTTGTTTCTTTTCCCATTTGCAAAATAACTGATATTAAAAAAAAACGAATTTTATTAATTTCTTACCAATATCATCTAAAAAGTAATCTTTAGGTTTCTTGATTGTCTCCATATTCCCATCTAAAGAATTCCCAGAATTTCCGATGCTCAGCTCGAAGGACAGAGGCTTGTCAGTGAGGCGCTTGTCGATCATAGTAGCTTCGAAGATACAGCCAAATAAGAAGAAATCCTCGTTCTTCCCAAGAGCGGAGTCCGTAATTGGTGGGATACATTCTAGCTCCACTTCAGTGGATTGTGGGCATTCTAAAGTGTCCATAATTTCAGTGCGGACCGAAATAAGAATTCTGAAACCAAAAATCTAATTAGAAAATGTGCTATGAAGTATGAACTAGAAGATTGCCTGCAGTGCTATAACATTAATTTAGGATGTATGAAATTTTACCTTCCACGATAGGAAACTCCTTCGCCCATGCCGTCATTAAGGCTGGAGTGTTGATCAATCAACGAGTAGTCTCGTGTGGATCCGTAAAGATGAACATACGCTGGCCCAAAAGTTGGGAGGAACCCTGGATGAAGAACAAACAATAGATACCAATTAAGATTAATTTCGAACGGTACAAATGGTAGATAAGAAGAGATTAGGCACGCCTTGCGAGGCTCAATTGATAAACAAACTACCTTTATCTCCATCATGAGATATCTTCCTAAGATCCATGAAGTGCGTGCCAATCACGTTAGAGTTCTGATGGTTGATGGCATCATGGTCCTTGAGCTGTATCTTGATGCGTTGGCACAGCGGCGGGAACATCTCAGTGAACACTATCTGCTCGTCCCAGACTGGACAGTAAGTGTTCTTGCGCACTGTTGTTTGGCCCTGAGGGTAAAATTATTAATTTTATCAGTTTTATGTTTACCTAACAAAATGTAAAAGTGATGCTGACAGAATTAATTCATGAGTCGCTTGAATGCTCTCTTTGTGGTTTAGAATTGGGACAAACAGCTTGACGTTCTTTACGACCAAATACGGTGAGGAAGCTAAACCCCCAGTCCAAATAACCGTAATCATTTCTACAATAATTCCTTTGTGAGCATTTAAGACAGAAGTTCCACGAACCGTCATGCCTGCAAAGCTGACTTCCACGTAAGGATCGACGAGATCCTGGCTTTCTCCCGTGAACGCCTTCTTCACATTCGCCATTAGAGAGTAGTTCATTTTGGGCAGTCCATCTGCTTTGTGAACCCTCACTATGAAGCGGGCTCGTTGACGCTCCAATGGCACTCCATCAGGCAGCAGCAGATTACTGAAAAAGATCTTTATAAACTGACACGAATCCACGATCACTCCAATCGATAAACGAAAAAGAAACTAATTCTTGTTAGTATTTTTCTGTACCTACTGAAGATTATAATCTAAACTATTATTACAAAGTGGTAAAGCTATTTCACTCACGTGAAGTTAGCTCAAAACTGAGTTAGGACCTTTTGGCAACTTCTCTCTGGGTTTAGACAGAGCAACCAGGGAATGTGTTATGTACTACTAGCCCCGTAAGGTTAGGTCTGTTTATGTATGTTCTTTTCTCTTTTGCTCTATGCCCTGTCTTTTAAATTATTCGTTTCTGTATTTATTATTGTATGTTGTCAATAAATTATTTTCTTTATTACTTTAAAGTTAGTGATAATAGTTTTTGATAATATTTTTTGTACAAATCAACTTTTGCAAAGGAAGTAACTTCAGAAACCCTTGAATTGTTTCGATTTATTTTTTCACTGGTAGGATAGGAACAATGATATTGTATTATTTTTTAAATACAATATCATTGGGTAGGAAGCTAATAAGGGCTACTAGGCTATTATTTGATAAATTTGTTGAGGGAAAACCTTTCATTATTGTATTAACATTAGACAGGGACGTGTGCACATTTAAGTGATAATCAGGAAGTTACCTTGCTTTACTCAAACCAAAATAGAGCATTAACAACGTATAACACACAATGATATTAACACTATCTTAGTAAATGTAGTTACTCATTTCATCTATCTCAACAAGTCCCACCCACTCATCCAGATGATTTTGACTAGGCGCAGGAGCGTATACCAACCTTTATGACTATGTGATAAACCACCAAATTGACCTAGCTACAACAGTTGTGTCTCTGAATGTATTATTCAATATGCTTACGGTTACTACTCAAAATATGAGGCTACTTACTTGTAAACATATTGAATAATACATTCAGATTATAATATATTCAGATGCACGATAAACCTCGTGTTAAGGGGAAATAGCGCCGAAATTGTTTGCCGCTAGTTTTTCCCCTGAGAAATAGAAACTTTACATCCCCACTTGCAAAGCTCGAGTCTATTGCCACCTTTATCCTAAGATCAATCTAAATAATAATCCTATGAATAGCATTTATTGATAGAATTACAAAGCTTCTTAATCTAGACATTAGTGGTCTCCTAACTAGGGTAATCTGTAATTAGTTACATTAGTAACAGAACAATCACAATTTGCTCAACGTTATACATAGAAAAATAAAAAAATGAATATAAATACTAAAATGTTTGTGCTAGTATATAATATTATGTGTGTTTGTGTAGTGTGAAAGGAGTGAGTATGTCAAAGAGGGGGAGTGTATGTGGAGATGCGTTTGTTTGTGTGTTGAGATTTAGACATATTTATGTGATGAAAGCAACAAGTTACTCCTTTTCATTGTAAGCCAATTTTAAGAGTCATTTTTTTTTATTTACATTCAGTTAATATTGGTTCATGTAGGTATATTATTCAAATGTTTTGCGCTGGAAAAATCCATGTCGCCGAGATAGAGCTCGTTTTACAACAGTAGACACTGTTATAATAATTCATGGCATAACTTTTTATCGCGCAATGTTTCTAGTTTATGAAAACATGGATGCGCCGGTACGCGCAAAAAAAATGTGAATGCTACTCTTTTTAGGGTTCTCTACCCGAAGGGTGCTAACGGGAACCTATTACTAAGCCGCCTATGTCCGTCCGCCCGTCCGTCTGTCAGGGGGCTGTATCTTATGAATCATAGTAGGTAGAGAGTTGAATTTTTCACAGAATGTGTATTTTTATTGCTGTTATAACAACAAATAATAAAAATAAATAAAAGGGGGCCCCATACAGGTTTTTTTTCAAAAAGTATATAATGTAGTTGGTAAAAGTCATTAAAAGTACATGTACAATATAAATTAATATTTGTGGACGTTTCACACAGCGCCATCTAGCCCCAAACTAAGCAAACGTTGTACTATATGGCACCAGATGGCTGATAGAATACTTATATACTTTTTTCATTTTTTGTAAATACATACTTATAATACTACAACACCCAGACTCGGAAGAAATATTTGCAGAACATACAAACATTTTTCCCGTAGCGGGAATCGAACCCGCACCTCTTGCGTCTCAGCCCGCCGCGCCACCGAAGTCGTCAAACGATGGAACGGAACCCTTCGTGTGCGAATTCGATTCGCACTTGACCGGTTTGTATAGATATCATAATTATATCGAATCTCATAATAATAATAATAAATGGCAAAAAATACGTGATATGAAAAATCAATCCTCAGAATATTGAATAGGGTTCTAGTGATGTCACTAGTTTTTTCGAACCAGTGCTGTAAAGGATTTCAAGTGCGCCTCAAAGGCTCCTTTCGTGCACTTGACACATATCTTCGAACATTTTAGGTTCTACGACATGCCGGTTTTCTCACTATGTTTCCCTTCATCATTTGAGAGTACTGGTCTATACCAGTACTCTATCGTGTGCGCTATCGCACATACATTTATCGAACAGAATAATCCATTGGTGCCCGGCCGGATTTGAACCCACGCCCTTTAAGATCAGGAGACAGGCACCGCTACCACTAGACCGCCAGTGCTCTGAAGCCTAAGAATATAAGAGTACCCTATGTGTACGAATTTGAAAGAGACTTTCTTACATCAAAATTTGTTCTTTGCATTTTTACGTAAAATACCTAGAGATTTTGATCTAGGTACATTATCTTCCTCATTTTTTGCTATTTTAAAACGAAAGAGAGACAGGACTATTTTACACTGCCAAAACTTTTTGGTAAATATATGGGTAGGTACTTATTTAAATCAACAGTTGATCGTGGCTTGAAAAGTTTCCATCATCTGTGAATTTTACGACTTTTCCAATCCTGAACTTTTGAGTAAGTTTAGTACCGAATAATTTGTTTATTGGAGCAATTGCGTCTTTTGAAATTCCATTGCGTCAACAGAATATTTTGAATTACCCAGTTTTAGTCTATAGCAGACAGGTAGGTATACCGATAGTCGATTTATTAGACACAAAAAGCCGGTTAAATACGAGCTGAATTCACACATTAAGGATTCCGTATCCGTACCATCGTCACAGAATAAATAATAGTACTGGTACATGCACTTTTAAATATGACTTTTACACTATGTACTTTTTTAATAGGTAGCTTCAATGATCGATTACACGGGGCCCTACAAAAAAAATTATTCTTGTATGGCCCCTTTTCTTTTTTAAATTAATATATTTTTATTATCTATGAGATTTATGCCTACCTATAGAACTGGCTCACAGTGGCCCAAAACAGGGATGACTGGAGAGAAGGAAAAATAATAATATTTTTTTGTTATAGCGGCAATAAATACATTTATACACACTCTGTGAAAATTTCAACTCTCTACTTAGGTACATATTATGGTTTATAAGATAAAGCCTGCTGACAGACAGACAGACGAACGGTCCCATTGACACCCTTCGGGTACGGAACTCTAAGAAGAAACAGTTTTGGACTGGACGATCATAAACAATAAATTGGAACTGCAGTAGGTATGTACATAGTTTGTGGCGGCTTACTAACTACACATTTCAGCGTTAGAATTTCAGTGAAATGTCGTGCAACGGCCTTTAGATAGCCCGACTGTTTCTTTTGTATTTTGTAAATTATATTTGTAATAGTTATAAGTTTGTTTCGGTTAATAAAGTTATTTAATGACGCGCAAACAACAACAATGATTTGTGTAGCTACAATCGAAGCGCTCGTGGCGTAGTTTGCTTAGGCGTTCTTGATTGATCGTTAAAGTTAAACAACGATATGCGCGGTCAAAAAATGGGATGGGTGACCGTAAGTGGCATTACGAGCTGAGCGCTTCCGTGCTTCGGAGGGCTCGTTAAACAGTCGGTCCCGGCTTTTAAGACGTTAAGCCATGACGGAGGCCTTTAGGAGGTCTAAAAACTTCGTAACTAGAGTTGGCAACTAGCTCATACGAACATAGATACAATAGTTAAATGTGGTAAAAGAAGCGTTAACTTACGCTTCAATGTCATCTTCATGTTTCTCCCTCTTCGGCGGGACTTTGATCTGATCGCCTTTTCCGATGACACTGATATCGCACTTGAGGTATCCTTTCGGCCCTGCTGCGATATCGTCGGGGTCCGTCAGGAGAGCCCACTTGTGGTAGAATTGGCGATCTGTCAACAAAACCATCACATTAACGAATATTTCTGTTAAGTTCTGTTCTCCATCTAAACAGCCTCTAGATTTTACAATACACTGGAACCACACATCACAACCGCTACCTACTTAGCGTACGCCTAACTATTTACAGATCTTATGTGTAGGAATGTGTAAGCTTACTTGAACCTCTAAATTGTGAAGCTACTCGATAGATGAGACTTGACTGAGGCTTGAATGTACAGAATGATCACAGAAGCAACTTTGTTCCTAAGTGATTTGATTCTAATGAATCAAATTGTTTCCGTTTCAATTTGCATACCTACTCGTAAGTAAAGTTATCGCTTCTCAGTAAAAGCTTTATGAACACGGATCCTTCCTAGCGGACTAATATGAAAACACTATCAGCAATGGCCAATACCCCAGCAAAGTTACTGCACTACAGATTGATTTCGTTTTCTAAGAGGCATTTAATTCATCTTTGTTTTTACTATTTTTTTGCAGTTCTTTGTGCATTTGTTCAAGCAAATAATGATGACATATGAGTAAACAATCCAATGGTACTTTTATTTACTTACTCTACATAATTTGGATCAATAAAACGGGTGTTCATCGCGTAATTTTTCTTCCCAACGAACGTTTCGACTGAGTTGCAACATCTGTGGTCGCTGACAAAAGTTGCTCCAAATAACAAGGTAAACGCTATGAACACCTGTTTTATTAATCCAAATTATGAATTAGCGTTTATTAGGTACAAATTGATTTATGAATGTAACTTCCAAGACTCTGTGTAATGTCTGGGTTCAAACACCTAGACTTGATGTTCAAAATTCTGAGAACACGCATAAAGATGAACAAGTATCTAATCAGCCTTTTAAAACTTTCGGGTTACTTCACACTGTAAATAAGTATTTTATTTTTCATGTCTTTACGAGATCTGAGACAACAACAACATTATTGGTGGATAAGAGGTAACCTATAAATAAAAGGGACTTTTCAGAATAAATAGAGCCGAGACTTATTTATGTTCGAACTATATTGTTTTAGCAATAAACCTGTGATCAGTGTGTTCAGAACACACACGCAGAACAAAAAAACAATAAATTCACAAAATCACAACTACGTCAAACTCCGTTCATGCGATCTAATACATTTCTTTTGATCTGTTTTTGACTGTTTTAATTGGATGTAATGAGAGAATAGTGAATTCTGTGGATCCCGCTTGCCTTTTATGGAATTGTTTAAAATAATATACTTAAATCACTATATTTCCTTATCTTGATAGAAATATCTGTGGTTAGGTTAGGTACTCGGTAATAGTCACACATCAGAAGATGTGAAGAGTCTTTAGGTATATGATTGTATAGCTAAGCGACATGCCATGTACTGATTATTGGCATAGGTGTTAAGCGTTCGGCTAAGGAGTACTCGCTCAAGACCCGTACCATTATCCTCACGTTTAACAATTCAATACATTCTTTGTCGTTGTTCCCTTTTTTGTGTATGACGGACTCATAATTAGGGTTCCATATTGCAACAGGGAAAAACGGAATCCATATTTTATTCAAGTGAAGTTTTATTCATGCTAACATTCAAACTCTGAATTTGTATTCGTCTACAGCCTACGATAATGCGTAGCGGAGTACCGCTACGATAAAGCGTAGCGGTGCTCCGCTACGCTTATGATTTCAGTATTAGAGTATTTCTATAGTTATATGTACCGCTACACCTGTTTTTGTTGCAATAAATTTATTCTTATTCTTATATATGTTACTGGCAATCTGTATAAGTCAGATATTTTACCCAGTAAATTTATAGAATACCTGGGGCGTCCAGGCAATGTATAAAATATTATGAATATTATCGTCCATTACATAACTACTTTACCTAGGTAATGTAAATCTAATTCCTAGGTATTCTATAGAATACCTGCTGGTCCACCGGCAATGTGTAAAGTAAATAGATTTTTTGGTTAGTATTTTTCAATATGATGTAGGTATCTATAAAAAAAGGTCTTTACTTTTGAAGTTTCCGCTTTGTCGCCCGATAACCAAATCAATCGACTTTTCGTCTTTTAGCATCTTTTGACGTAAGCATTAAAACAGTATTGATCCATTTACGTCCAATTGGCAAGGTAAAAAAGCTTGACAAGTGTAAAATAGATTATTTTTCACAATCGTAAGCGCTCATCATGTTGGCTGGACCTAGGCAATGTCCTAAACGACTTACTCCTAAAAAAGTGATGGAGACTGTTTAGTGGCCTAGTGCAATTTATCACAACTTGGATTTATCACAATGATGGAGAAGCTCGAATTCTAAGCTAGCTTTGGTTAATCACTCGTCTCCGCTGATCCTTTATGACTCTACACTGCACAACAGACGTTCTCCTAGCTATAAGAGCTAGAGTTGGAAGCTCTCCGTCTTCCACCGTACCTACTTATTAGACCTAGAATTTGGACAACGTCTTGACAAGAAGAAAATTCAATACGCGAGTGACAGTATTAAATGGTTTTGAAGAGTTTGTTGCCTCCCGTCCAGCTAACTTCTTCAAGAAGATACAATATAATATAAATAAAAGAAACTTAAAAACGGACTCTATCAAAACGGCAACTTCTTAAGTAAGACCTAATATTTGAGCCTTTTGGGGTCGAGATCCTAGGTCAGTGGGGAACGGGTGCCCACCGCGTTTTCAAAATTCTTTCAGGGCGTCTGGTCGAAACGATGCGCGATCCAAGAGCTGGTTCTTATTTGGCTCAACGGATCAGTATTGCCATTCAGCGTTGCAATGCGGCCATCGTCTTGGGCACGCTTCCACCGTCTGATGTGCTGGATCAAGTGAGCTATTTATAGACCGTTTGCAACGGCCTTTAGATAGCCCAGCTGTTTCTTTTGTATTTTGTAAATTATATTTGTAATAGTTGTAAGTTTCTTTCTGTTAATAAAGAATATTTCCTCAAAATCAACTTAATTCAAGTTAAAAACTAGGGTACTACGGTAATGAAATGCAAGCGAGTAAACAAGTCTCAGCGTTTCTGACTGCTCGCACGTTGCCTCTTTCCTTGGTCTCGTCTTTTACACACATTATCGGCTGCGTATTCGGTATTTGAATACTAAAATAAATTATCTACCTTTCTTGACTAAAGCAAAAGGGAGGCCTAGCTGCGAATGATGATAATATCTAATTTTCTTTGGTGTTCTGTTCATATATACATACAATATTTCTACAAGCCCCTGATCGCTATTTTAATTGAAGGCGAAACAGAGTTAAAGTAGTTAAACTTGATTACTTTGGAGATTGCTTTATTAATTACAAAATGTCATCTTTTCCGCCACCGTAACATCGTCGTAATATGAAATTATCGGGAAATAACGATCATCTCAGATAATCACCTAAGATCACGAACTTTTATTAGTTTTTAGGACATCGAGCATTACAATAAGTAACTAGGAAATAAACATCCTGTCGGTGTTGTTTGTTAGAAAATATGTCCCATGATTCTAATTGATTTTTATTCTTATAGTTGCTGTCCCAGCTAAAAAAAACACTGTATATCATGTATCTAGGTACTTGTCAAGCCCTTTTATTTGGTACCGACCTAGATATGATTATTATTTTATTATTATCTATTTGGTAGGAAACTCGCAATGATTTCCCGTTATACGAAATGATGACTGCCGTTATACTGTTCACTGTTGTAAGAACAGCAAATCAACTTCATTTCTAAAGGTTAAGACCTGATCGAAGGCCAAGACGCATCATGTTTAGGGTTCCGTACCCTAAGGGTGCCAACGTGACCCTATTACTAAGTCTCCGCTGTCCGTCCGTCTGTTAGCAGGCTAATATCACATTAACCGTAATAGGTAGAGGTGAAATTTCCACAGTGTGAAAATTGCTATTGCCGTTACTTTAACTAAAAGAACATACAAGAAGCATGTACCTATTATGGTACGGAACCCTGAGAATTCGACTTGCACTTAACCGCTTTTTTGACATCCATTTGTTGAAATCTGTGTAGCAGTAGACATAATTACAAATATACATACTTACATAGACAATGTAATGGTAGTACATACATTTGTATTATGTACTATACTATATTATAAATTTTATAGTAGATGATTTATACAGCGTCAGGAGGCAACTTTTACCTTCACAGACGCGACAGGGACGCTGTAGTGCCTATTAATATTAATACAAATAATATATTACTATTGACGCATATAACCCTCCTTTTATTCCGCGTAGTCCGCATAGGGTAAACAATATTTGTATTGTGTTATTTTCGTATCGTGACGATGATATTTTATGTATTTAGGTGGCTGTAATATAATTTAATTACCTACTTATATACTAAGTACCTACCTACTATGAATAGTTTTGTTTTATACAATATTTGAAATACTGATTGATGTTTGTGAATCACATTTTTGTCGTGTCCTAAATATTTGAATTAAACAGTTAAATAAATTCTAGACTTTGCTTTGCAGAAATATCGCCAGCAATCAAAAAATACATCGTCTTTAACTTGTGTTAAAGACGATTGTATATACTTGTTTTTACAGTGTAATTCAAAGTTAGGCAATAAAACAGCATTTTTTAGTAAATGTAGGTAATGTAATTTATTGGATTAGGTAATTTTATGGGCGTTTTGTGAGGTTTGCTAAAAATAATACTAAAGTTTTCTGGTTATTTTTATCAATTGACTACCATTAAGTTGATCTAAAAGCAACCTGTGTTTCACATTCAGAACAGCAAATCAACATGGTTTCAACATTGAGTAATTTGTAAGCTTAAAATAGAAACCACGAAGTGTTTGATATCCTTGAAAAACGTTCATTGCGAAATCTCTTTGAATACTCGTACCTTGCCAAGAAAAAATCATCATCATCATTTTCCTGCCCTTATCCCACTAGGTGGGGTCGGCACACCATGTATCCCTCTTCCATTTTCTCCTATCACTCGTCATCTCTGCACTCACTCCTTTCACACGCAAATATTTTTTTTAATTTCAAGAAATTATTGAAGGCAATGTTTCGCAATACAGTTGCAATGTTTTTTACCCGACTGCGAAGTAGGAGGGTAATGTGTGTTGGGGTGTATGTATGTATGTATGTGGTTATGCCACTTTACATCCCATGTATGTATGTGTATTCCTTTGGTTGAAGCTGTAGTCCAAACAATTTTGATTTTGACAGAATTTTGACAAATGAGGAGTCATTGAATTCGTCTGGACGAGAGTGTCCTAGGCTATATGAAGTGTACAGAAATCTAACATGGCGGCTGTTAGAAGCTATTTTCAATTTATTATTTTGGCTGCTTCTGTAGCCGAAACAGCTGGACGGATTTTGACAAATTGGTTTCGTCTAGATAACGAAAATGTGATAGGTACAGTCTATGACACTTTTTTTTGACATTAAAGTGTAAAAAATCGAATATGGCAGCTTAAAGGAGCCATTTCCAATTAACTTAAGTTGGTACACAACTAAAAACGTGGGCTAAAATGGTACAAATTCATCACCATCATCATCATCATCATCTTGTCCCACAAAAACAAATAATGTCAGACCTACTATGCTACCTAAATTCTATGCAGTCGGGTTTTTTGTTCTTTTAAATGAATCGTGTTAAATATACTTAAATAAAATAATGTCATACGATTGGCCTCATAGCTCAGTTTGATTCCTACTCAGGACAAATATTTATGTGATGAACATAGCTGTTTGTTGTGTCTTGATGTCATTATGACGTCTTGATGATGTCAGTATGTATTAAGTAACTAGAATCAAAAATCCCAGTGCGAAGTTTTAAAATTTATGTGTATTAGTGATGTAATAATAATAATCCTAGTGAAAAATATTGTGAGGAATACCTGATAATATTTTGATGTGTACTTACCTGCCGAAGTATAATAAATAACATTAAAAATTTTAAGGTAATCGGTATAATAATAAGAAATAAAAATGAGCTCAGTTGTCTATCTAAGTTCGCCTACAGATAGAAAACAGAGCTTATATCACCGACCGCGGTAAGGTCCCCAAAAGGCTGGCGACATTACGTCGTTGGATAGCTATAGTTATCCTTTGTCCGAGGTAAGCGCCAGCCCTTTGGTCATTGGTCACATCCATCAGCTTCTTGCATATCTCCTTGAAAAGAAGCCACGCCTCCAGACCCCAGGATCCTCAAGTTTCCACGACAAAACGCACAAATATGTATCCATCACCTGCTTAGAATAATCTTTTTTTCGTGAATAATTATATTAAGAACCCTTGGATTTTAGGTTAATTTAAATGAGCTTCCTCCATAGCTATTTCCCAAAATTCCTTTGAGATAACCAGTTTCACTATGACTTTCACCACTGAACGTTTAGCTCGCTTCATTTAGGAAAATAAATGGGATGCTTCTAAATATTTAACAAAACCTCATTTAAGAGAATTTGGTATTCCAAATCTTTTCCTTTTATACCTGTTCCTATGAAGTCCCTAACATATTACATATATTCCGTCAAATATCATTAAATGGACTTTAGCCTTTGACAACCCTTGGTCAAACTACGAGTATATTCAAAACATCAGAACACCTTTTGCATAATTCACTTTGATCTCTGTAGCGTTTCACATGTTTATTGGAAGACTATTAGTAATCTAAATATAGCTTATTTTAAGTAGGTACCTACTAAAAATCCCTCGAATACTAGGTTTTAATATTAACATAACACTTACAATTCTACGCAAACAGTGTCTATCACACGACTAGAAGCATTTCTAATACCAACTGTACCATCACCACCATCACCTATTCATTTAAGAAGTAGAATTGCCTCGACTGCAACGCCATTATCTGAAATTGTGTGTAACAGGTGTTTTGTGATAATAAAGAGTAAGAACAAATGTAAAACAGGAAAACGTAAAAGTTAGACAAGATTTAATAAATAAGATTTTATTACCGTCATGCTAATTGCTAAAACAAACTAAAGCCTTTACCATCATCTTTAGTAAATGATTTATAAAGAGTCGGGAGGCAAATTTTTGCCTTCACTAACAGGACGCTGTATCGCCCGGGACGAATTTAGATGAAACAAGCTTGCCCAGCACCTATACCATCCTCTCAGCTGAGTCGGTCTTATCCACAGGAAAGACATGGTCAATAGGTACGTGCGGAGCTGACTAAGCCGCGGTTTGCCTCACGATGTTTTCCTTCACCGTTTGTGAGTACTGGTATAGCATTATACACATTATTATTATGTAACAATTTAATCAATTAATGATTTAAAATTATTTTTATACATTTATTTGATTAATAAAAATTACGGGTTGGTTATGGAAGTTGCATCATTAATTAGTTAATTATGATGTGTACTAACGTTGGGATTCGAAAATCAAACTGCAGAAGTAGAAAGGCGAATATCCCAGGCCTGGGCATCTTTTGGTGCAAACAGCCAAATACTTCGTAGTAAGTTGCCCGTAAAACTTAAGGCCAAAGTATTTGAGGAGTGCATAAAACCGGTCCTTACATATGGTGCGGATACCATGTCTCTCACGGAACGATCAGCTGAGAAATTCAGAGTTGCGCAACGTGCGATGGAGAGAGCTATGCTCGGGATTTCATTGCGCGATCGCAAGAGGAATGAGTGGATACGGCGAAAAACGGGACTGAGAGACGTGGTAGAAGTGATTGCGCAAAGAAAGTGGAGCTGGGCTGGCCATATAGCACGTATGGATAGTCACCGATCGACACGACGATTAATTGAGTGGAGACCATGGGCTGACAAAAGACCACGAGGCCGCCCACCGACACGATGGGTTGACGATATTAGGAAACACGCGGGCCAAAATTGGATGCCAAAAGCAGTGGACCGAAAGTCATGGAGAGTACTGGGAGAGGCCTACGTCCAGAAATGGGCAACGAATGGCTAAAGAAGAAGAAGAAGAAGAAGATGTGTACTACAGCAGCAAATTGATTCCGACTCAGCATTGTGTCTGCAGCTATATAGCAGTTATAGCAGCTATTCTGTCGAAACTTTGTTGAAACCATTACACATTTATTTGTCGCAATCGGATCAGTAGATAGTTTAGATACTATGAGAGAAGATATTAACAAACATACATACATTATATCGTCCCTATGACACCAGGCGCGGTCGCAGCCTGAATTTTTGGAGGAGGTCACCAATTATAGAATATGTCGAGTAAATCAGATTTTATTGCACGATACACAATTTGATTGCACACATTATAAAACGCATAGAAGCCTTCTATTTTTATTGGCATCGCGGCTAGGGGCAGAAAATTGCTATTTCATATTTTGTAAATTTTTAGAAGATTTTTCAATTTGACGTGTACTATTTTGGGGGGGGGGGTCTTGTCCCCTGTGACGCGTGCCTGCACACTAGTCCGACCCGTTGTGTCACGTCGCTGATATGCCCCCCGCACCTCATGCATCCTGACGAGGACCGGGATCGCTTCTGACGCGACACAACACACAAGCCATCACGACACAACACGTCAGACAAATGTGAACGCAACCATATTGAATGTATGAAACCGATTCCTTTCTGATGCATCACGTAACACGTCAGACAAATATGAATGCGGCTTAATTTTCTTTTTTTATTGTTTTCAAAACGTTTTGAAAGGGAAACAATGGCTTACCGAAGAGGGGGAGTTCAAAGTATATCGTTGCTTTGATGGAGAACAAAAACATTTGATTGTAAAAGGAACAATACCAGAAAATATATTATTTGGATGGTCTAGCCTTATGAAAGTAGGTACATAGTGATATTCATTAGAATTGGAAACAAGGTTTAAACAAATAATGACCACGTGATTAAACTGGGAAAAAATTATACATACTAGGCGTTTTTCTTTAAAAATGTTTTGAAACTGAAAATTGCATTTATATCAAAAACATTGTAGGTACGTTATCAAGTTAGTTCTCGAGATACTTACATAGGTAGGTACGTCAGAAACACGAACGTTCTCTAGCTCCGAATTTACAACTCTTCTGATTAAACTCTTGCCTAATAAAAGTTTGTTTGCTTTTTCAAACAACTTTCTGTAGTCGTGTTCAGTATAAACAAAAACCACTCTATCAAATAATAAAATACTCTACTAGGGCATAAAAGGTGCTGCGACAAAGAACACTTATGTCCTTCCACACTGGTTTCCTCTAAAAGTCATTAAGCTCATTTTAGGGGCTCGAAATCATAACTCGATAAAGGCCTGAAGCAAAATGACTAAATCTACACATTGCTACGGCAAGGTATACCTAATAGTATCTAATTCACAGTCATGGGCACATTGTTAACTAAATATTGACGCTAAATGGCTACCAATCAAACCCAGAAACGACACCATTTTCTGAAAAAACTTGCGATCCATCTTATTATCCCTCAAATGGAAGAAAGATTCATATGGCCAACTTTGACGCAATGCACTCAGTGAATTTGATTTTATAGACCTCAAAACAGCGAACCACTTCGTTCAAAGGCAATAAATAGTAATTGTATAAACATTGATAAATAAACATTAGTGGACGCTTCACACATCGCACCATCTAGCCTTGGGCCAACTTGGGTTTGGGAATTAGATGGCTGACAGAATGATTAATATATTACACATCTATTACTATTTACTTATCCACTGCCGGTTTAGCAATGAAAATAAGAATATTTTCAAAAAATACATACTTTGAACGCTATTTTTGACACATTAGGTAGTAGGTATCTATTGTACCTGTGCCAGAAATAGATCTCTCATACAACCCCAAGGGATATGAATCTCACATAGAAGTAACGTACTAAAGCTACTAGGCCGGTTCGTATATATTTGATTTTCAAATCAAAGCTTATTCCCCCGAGGTGTACTTTGACGCATAACACTTAGAATTTATGTGTGACGTGGCGTCGTAAGTTACATACATCTAGCGAAGGCTGACTGAGCCAGAGTTGTACCTATTGGAACTGCACTTGTTAGTTTATTAATTTTTCTCAGACTATACACATTATAGTATTTATATGTACAAAATTGCCGTAGAGTAACGCAGAATGGATGTTCAGCCTCTCTATCTACGATCCGACATTTTTAGGGTTCCGTACCTAAAGGATGCCTAAGATATTACTAAGCCTCCGCTGTCCGTCCGTCTGTCTGTCCATCCGTCTGTCCGTCCGTCCGTCAGCGGGCTGTATCTCATCAACCTTTTACCGCTATAAACTAAGGCCTTTAACCATCTATAGTAGATGATTTATACAGCGTCATGAGGCAACTTTTACCTTCACAAACTGGACGCTGGTGCCTGGGACGAATTAAGATGGAGTAGGCTTGCCCAGCACCTATACCATCCTCTTAGCTTAGTCGGCCTTGTCCACAGGAAAGACATAGTCAATACGTGCGGAGCTGACTAAGCCGCGGGTTTCCTCACGATGTTTTCCTTCACCGTTTGAGAGTACTGGTATAGCGTACATACATTTTTCACACAGAAAAATCCATTGGTACACGACCGGATTTGAACCCACGTCCTTAAGATCGGAAGGCGGGGTCACTACCAACTAGACCACCAGTGCTCTATTGCCGCTATAACAACAAATAATAAAAATAGAAAAAAGTGGCCCTATACAAGAAATGTTTCTTTCTGTACATGTACAATGGTACGTAACCCTTCGTGTGCGAATTCGACTCTGACTTGACCGGTTTTGTTTTTCCATAGTTTTTTTACTATCGTCGCTAAGTTAGGTAGTTAGCCTGGGAAAATTATGACAGAGCCAAAAGTGCGTCAGTGCTTCTGTAACTTGCTTACGACGCAGATTTGTGATAGGTACCTACCTACCGAGAACTTGCGTGTTATTTCTCTCGTAGAATAACTTACTTCATCCAAAGTTTCTTGCTCGCAAAACTTAAGATAATTGCCGTGGCATTTTTGAAATGCACAAATTTCATTGAAATTTACTAAAGCATCCTTCTTTCAGAAACAAGAATAAGAGAGTCAAAAAGTTTGACTTTTTTTTTTACAAGAAAACAAAGTTAAATTGTTTTTTCTTGATTCTATATGATGTAATTTTAAACAAACATATTTTCCCTTAATCTACGAGTATTTTTGAATGAATGAAAATTTATTTCAACTTTTCAAAGTGATGATCGCAAACTTTTACTGTGTGTACTGTGTATGTTTATGAAAGGTTTGCGTAAAGTTTACGCCACAGAAAAAAGCTTCTAAAAATATGTTATTGAAATTCCAGGCTGTAAAAGTGAGATCAAGCTACGTACCAGGCTGGTTCCACACAGTAGCCACGTCGAGTTTGAAGCTTCCAAGGAGCTTGTTTGAGCGGAACATGTTCCGCGACTGCTGCACCTGGAACCAAAGGAACGAATGAGACGTGTCACCGTATGTGACAGGATGGTAAAGTTTCTGTGGAAAAAAATATTTCTCAGTTCGATTCTTCGAATTTTTCGAATAAAACACGTATTTTTTATTTGGGGTGCAAGAGAGTTCTAAAGTTTGTATAATAATTATTTAACGGGTGGTGCGTTTGACTTGAAAATCCGTCTGGA
Organism: Scotopteryx bipunctaria; assembly: GCA_949320045.1. Lineage (NCBI taxonomy): Eukaryota > Metazoa > Arthropoda > Insecta > Lepidoptera > Geometridae > Scotopteryx > Scotopteryx bipunctaria. Next base: position 5,800,134 of record OX439440.1, read on the forward strand.
AATTTATAGTACAAAATAGATACTGGACACTGTTTCGGGGTTTTTCAAAATAATCCTCCAAAAGGGGCAAAATAGGGTGTCAAAGTTTGTATGGGAACACCGGGTGGTTGAACAATTGGCTCGAAACTTGGTTAAGATACTATAAATACTAAATCAATGGACACGTGTTTCAGAGTTTTTCAAAATAACCCTCAAAAAGAAGTGAAATTTAAACCAAGCGATTCGCTCGCGTTTATCTAGCCACGCGGGTAAACTAGTATATTTTTTTTTATGTTGTCAGCACATACAGAAGAACATCATTTTTATAGCTAAAATAAGACAACGAAAAGGGCAAAAACATTGTCAAAATTGCCTGGCTCAGCCTATTCCTATAGGGAAGTTTTCGCGTCGCTCATAAGAACTCGGCCTTTCACAGACCACAGACATTTGTGTTTGCTAAATGGGCTCTGGAGTAGTTGGAAACTAACCCTAATTTTCATCGAAAAATCATCTTCATTATGTACATGAAATAAAATAAAAATATATATACCCAAACTCCATTGCTCTCTGTGTTCCAATCGTTCACCGGCCATAGTTATTTTTGTGTATAATCTATTGCTCTTCGAACGTGCGCTACGTTCGAAGAGCATCATCAACCTCATTCGCAACCCGACTTCACCCACTGCTGGGTACCTATGGGCCTCCCTTTATGTGTGCCACTCTCCACGGTCCGTTGCAAGTCTCATCCAGGTCCGGCCTGCGATGGATGCTATATCGTCAGCCCATCTCGCTGCTGGATGACCGAGCGCGTAGTAAAAATCAATTCGTGTAAAGCAGCAATGCATTACAGCAAAATATCGAGGTTCGGTGGTGGTTCGGCTTTTGTTTTGTTTCGAGTCTAGATGAACAGTCGCTTACTTACATTTTACGTCTTATCGTGTTAGTAAAGAAGCGTTATTTGTATGAATAGGTAATTGTGCAAGCAGTAATTACTAAGAAGATACCTATCATTTTCAGAATCGCGTGGTATAAACAAATGTATAGGTAGGTAGTATGTATAGAAAAAATATGCTACTATTTTCGCAGTGCGGCGCGCAATATCCTCTGTTTATTTGATCGAAGGTTTTTATTTAGAGAAGGAGCGCTTTTTCATTGAAAAAAGTACAAGAAAACATAGTAAAAGCTTCGCTTAGCAAATACGATAGGTATAACTACCATCAACTCTTTCGATGTCGATTGCAGGCGCGTTGCGTGGTCCGACAGCAATAACGTTCGTGCTCTGTTTTCATAAAGAATCGGCAAAGCGTTTACTTGTTTTCGAGAGCGTTTATTTTATCCGTGCATGATCAGAAATAATATTAAAAACCTTTTAAAAAGAACTAAGTGCATAAAAAAGACACAGAAAAAATACAGTTTGTAATCCGATGGGATCAGCAATTGGATCATACTGGTTCAAAAGCACTAGTGGCACTAGATAAATAGTAATTGGATGAGAGAGGTCGTGCGCTACGCTGCTTTTTGTATGTTCAGACTTTGAAAAAAAAGAGGGTTCTCAGTTGGGCTGTAACTTTTTGTTCTATTTTTTTTGTGTTGCTTTGAAAGCTGCTTTTGAATATTCTTTTTCTGCTAGGTATAAGAGAAAGCGAAAATGATTATTTTGGATTGTAATTGATTGTGATAACTTTTTGGAATCACTACATAATTTAATGGCAGCTAGTACGAGTGTTACCCGTTTCACTTGTTCAAGGGATAAAGTGCGCCTCTCCTTTCGAGGTCCGTCCTTCTTAAGTGCTTCAACTTATAAAATCATAATTATTTTGGTTGCGACAAGCCATTCATGATACAACACCTCTTAAGGTACGCGCCACGAGATCGTTATGAACTAGCTCAGTTCCCTGTTTGTGTAACAACGTTTTCACAGCCCATTCTCATTAAACCTTAATTTAGGTATAATTTAAGCAAGGATTGTAGCACATACACCGTCCAGCATACTAATTGTTGGTATAGTTTGTTTAAGGGAGTTTCGACAATGCTTTCACAACATTGGTTCTAAAGAACCTACACGAGTAGTAGGTACCTAAATACCGATCGTAATCGAAAAGTATTTATTCAAAACTACAAGCGTATAAATAAATGAGTTGAAATCTCTGCTGTATTAAAAGTAGAAGAGTTGACTGATAGATGGATTTACTGATCAGACACATCCCTAATGGCTTGTAAAGTGCATCTCTAGTTGATAGGTACTTGACAGTGACATTAACTGGAATAAACATACAACAACTCTATTGAATATGGTGAATTACCAAAATGGCGCAGATCGTTACGTTTCGTGGATTTATTATATTTTTCAAAAAACCTTCCTTTATTACCAGTCTAACAGTACCTAAAAATATAGTTGTAGATATTGTTCGTTTGTTCATGTGAATGAAATTGCATTTCAGCCAAAACGTTTGTAGATTATAGAATTCCGAAAAATTAAATTATCATCTCTTCGCTTACCAAAATCATCATCATCTTCCTGCCCTTATCCCACTCTATGTGGGGTCGGCGCAGCATGATCCTTGGATCATGCTGTAAGAGTTTTGACTAAGGTGTTTTATGACCGGCCGCCTGCCTGACGTCAACCCTCCTTGGGAATACTTGCTTATTGTATCTGAAGCAGCTGGACGCATTCTATGTTTTTTCTTACCAAAATGCTTGCAGAATATAGAATTCCAAAATAATTTTGGATGAGTTACCTAACTTTAATAAATAGTTATCAAATCTGAATAACTGCCCTCGCACTTTTATCTGTATACAGGGCGTAATATTTAGATCGGTCAGTATGGGAAAGTCTGAAACTATCTAAGACATACGAAGATCTGCTCTTAGGAACCATGTCATCGATTTTAGTAACAAGGAAATCTGCATTCATACATTAAAAAAAAACTTGCACTCAGCTCGGGTATCGAACACGGACGTTTTGAAAAATAAAACTTCATTATTTCTATTTGGATATCGTTTGCTTAGGTCATAAGCAGTCAATGTTACTATGAAATATGATATCTAAAATAATTAAATGCATTGTATTTCATATCCTTTAATTTAATTAACTAGATGTTGGATTATCATAGGTATAGGCTATTTTTTATCCGGGTACTACGCGAGCGAAGCCGCGGGCGGCAGCTAGTTTAAAATATATTAATACTGAGTTAGGTGCGAAATTACACGCATATTTCGAAACATACTGAATATATTTGCATCTCTCAGCAACTACTACCTATTTCCTTTGCAATTGATTCCTTCCGCCGGAATACTTCCGCTGCGTTCCCAAGGAGTTGAATATCGGAAATTCCTTTCTTAGTGCATCACAACATCATAAGAGAAGTATACACTCCTAGTTTTATGCTTTGAAGACTGTAATGTTGATTGTCAGTTAATCAGTCAGTCAGTAACGTTTTATATTATTTATATGATACGCAACCTTGAAAGTAGGTATCCTTGACTTATATCATTACCATAATAAATTGAGTGAAAATAAGTAGGTACGTCATTTCAAGTTTAATTTCATGACTTTTAAATATTACTTGAAAAATATAAATCCCCTCGATGTAAAATTTATATGGGACCGCCTCGGGACCATTCTCTGTTAAAGAATCATCAAAATCGGTTAACTATTAGCGGTGATATCGGTGAACATAGAAACATACCTACATCATCTTCAAAAAATACTTTCTTTTGGGTTTTGAAAAAATCAAAGCAAGTAAAAAATTAACACGAAACCAAAAAAATCAATTCATCAAAAAGTACAACAATAACTTTCTGTTTGACCACTCCTCCTTTAAAGGTACTCGTAGTCTAATCACACTGCACCATCGTTGGCAGATTGTAGCAAAACTATAATTTTTTTCTTAGTATCTAGTGGATTCTTCCTTTTAGGTACAATGTTGCCTCAGAAAGAATGTCGCCTAGCTGAATAAAACCCTTTGATTTAATTTATATAGAACCCGCTTAGGCCTCTATTTTCCATAGAATAGGTAATACCGGGGCTCTGCTCTACACCTACGCACCAAATAACAATATGAAGGGCCCAGTTCCAGAAGTCCCTAAGTCCAAAAACAAGGTTTTGAGATATTTAACAAAGATGCTCAAAAAACGATCTGGAAATATTTGTATTATGAACCTAGCAAAAATAAAAACACCATGTAATAGAAAAAAAATCTACTTTTATTTTGACGTAAGTAACATGTACATAAACATTATCATTTTTTTACAATTAAATTATGAATTATTTGGACTTAGGTCCTAAACCAAGGACTTAGGCACTTATTCTTATATTTCTAGGACTTAGGAACTTTTATCAATTGACAATTGAGATCACTTAACTATAATGTATGGCATACTAACAACTCAGACTTTTTAAAATATATCTAAAACTACCCCCAATTTATTCCTATTCTTCATCATTATCAGTTTCACCTACGTCAGGCAGTGTATTAACACCAGCAATAATGTCTTCATAATAATATTTTTCACTCTCAGGTACAAATGAAAGTAGATGTTGCACATCCTTGATTTTTCCTAGCTTTAATGGTAATGGAGCTTCATAAGCATCTTCTGGTTCTCTTCGTATATTTCTCCCGGCGCCGACACCATAAAAAGCAAAAGACTTGAATGGTCCTGTCATGTTATTTCTCAGAGATGGACGACCTATTTTGCAAAATATTACCTCTCGAGCTTGGGAAATACCGGGAACTGGTTTGACATAATCATCATAGAGACTTTTGTAATTTTTTACTTTCAAGATCCTCTCATTCGCTTGGATCTTCCTAAGAATCCTTTCTTTCTAAGAAAACTGTTTGTTTCGAAAGGTTGTTTTATTCTACTGATTTTTATTAAATCAACATAATACTCAGGAGAATAAATTGTTTGCTTTCTGAGCCGTTTCCTCCATCGAGCGTTTAACTGAATGCTCGATGGGTAATTCACAGTTACTGTTTCAAACACACCTCGAGAACAAAGCTGATCTAACAGCCATTTACTTACATAATTTTCTTTAAAAGTCCTAGAAACATAAAAATTATGTAATTTACCATGCAATGGCCGGTAGGTAGGTACTGGAAAGTATTTATAAATTATTAAAAATACGTGAACCATGAAACCCAACTTCAATTTCTGCAGAAACCGAAAACAAAATAAGAAAAACCAGTACAGATTTAAACTTTCTTCTTCAAATGTTCCCAGGACTTAGGTACTAAAAACTGTGGACTAAGGGATTTTTTCACTGGAGACATTGGACCTAGGTACTTTTACTCTACTTAGGGACTTTTTATCTTGAAATCTTCGTAACGTTCAAAAATAGACTATCGTTTAAATGCACGTAGGAACTACTTTTGCAAAAAAAAAATATTCAGTTTAGCGTAGTTTTGAACGCAGAATTTGAAAATGTTGTCAGATCAAAAAGTCCCTAAGTGGACTTAGGGACTTCTGGAACTGGGCCCTTCATATATAACTTAATTTTAGTTGCCGTTTGAGTATAGGCGTGCGCTGAAATTCGTGAGCGGATTTTTATAGTGAGGAGAGGAGATATAGTGAGGAACCTAGCTCATTATTGCCATGGTAATGGTATGTGGGTAATGGTGTCAATCTGTTTATTTCTACTTCTTATGTTTTGTGTTTCAGATGTTCATTTAGTTTATTATTTAGGATTTATATGTTTATTATAGTATAAGTATTTTTAAGTTTCAACCCTACCTAATTTTTATTATTTTTATTATTTTTATTTTTGTAAATACTCCCTCTTTGTTATAGGAATAACGCATTGGAATTTGTCTGTATTGTTATTTCTAAGTGCACTAAGCAATTTGAATTTGAATTTATTTCGTAATTATAGTTCTCCTACAGTTTACACGAACAATTTCGCAACATAGCCGGAGTTTAAAGGAAAAGCGAGAACAACTCCATTTTACTGAGTTTAGGGATTTATTTTATTATGGCTCATTCGTGTATGTAAACAGGGAAAATACTACGTTTACCTGAAAGAAACTTTTAACTTATATGGGTATATAACAAGATAGCAGATGGAGCTGTAGTTAAAGCACATATATACAAATACATTATTTACATATCCGTCCATGTTAATTCCAAATGTAATTGGAACCAGAATTACTGGCCTCGATTTTTTAATTTAAAATTTCAATTTTCGAACCAGTCGGCAAAACAAATGCCTACCTATGGCCAATGTTGTATGTACGAGTATGAGAGTGGTGTGTACATTTGCAATTGTCGGAGTGATGTATTATTTCACCGGTGGGCTCCGGGGCGCTTCGAGGACGCAGTTAATCATGTAGATTGGTATGAGCCAGTGTGTTACGCTGTGAGCTTTAAGTCACTGATCGAACAAACCTACTTTAGTAAGTAGGTACATTCTACTTGTTGATAGAAACATCTGTCGCGAAAACAACGTGGGTGTACCTACTAAGTATTTTGTTGTTTGTTAAATCTTTGTGAAGGTCATATGGCTATTGTCATAAATCCTATTGAAAATTCTGAATACTTAATGTTTCTTTCTTTACCACCTGTTGTGTTTACTTTGTTTTATTATTATGTTAACATCAAAAGAATAACAAGAAATACCTAATAAGAAACGTTAAAAAATATAATTTGCGTAACAAAGCCAGAGCTGTACATAAGTCGACATTGACTGATGAACAAACAGCATTAGAAAAGCTAGGGAAAGATAATTGTATTTATCAAGTTATATTTTCAAACGAAGAAGTTATTACATCTGTTGCATAGAATTACTATGTTTACCGTAGCTTTGAAATGAAGGTTCAAAGAGAACTTAGACATAAAATTAATTAATTAACGTTTTCAACGTCAAACGAAGCTGAGCTAAGCTAGCAACAAAGAAATGACTAAACTAATCTGCACCGACTGCATAAATACTATGTAGGTATACAACTACTGCGAAAGTTTATGAAAGTCAATTCAAAGGAATTCCACGTAGGTACATAAATAATTTTACTGCTAAATATTACATTTCGAATCGGCAAGGCAAACAAATTTCTCTATAGGTATATGTATGTACCTATTTGGACATTCACATAGGTTTTAATGAAGTTCGACTTTTGCAACGTGTAATTTATAGAAAGAGTTCTGAATTAAAGAGGTAGGTAGGTATTCTTTTATATGTACGTTTGGGCAATAATAAATTCTATACCTATTTAATGAGACGATCTTTCACCCATAAGACGTAGGAATCATACTTGTGCAAAACATTTATTCATTATAACCTAATAACTTGCTGAAATCGATGCCCAGTGCCAATATTTTATTAACGAATGACGGAACGTTCATAACGTTATCTATCTATCGCCATTTTTACACAATAACAACTTTGCCATGGTAACCAATGATCCGTTGTCCGTTATTAGAATATTGAAACTGGGCTTAAGAACTTCGCCACAAGCCTACCTAGGTATTTCGAAGTTGACTCAGCAATGACACACAAGTGGGTACGCCGCTAATATAATAGTATTTTTAATTCTATCTGCTGTAACCGCATGAGATTATTATAATGTCAAAGCTTTATACCTAAGTACCATCCACCTCAAGTTTACTTTGGCCAAGCTTTTTGAGAGCATACTGCAATAACATTTACTTTAGATTATACATACATACTCGTACATTATTATCACTACCGTATCCCTAATGGAGTGGGCAGATCCACAATTCATCATCATCATCATCATCATCATCTTCCTCCCCTTATCCCACTCTATGTGGGGTCGGCACAGCATGTTCTCTTCTTCCATTCCCTTCTGTCGGTCGTCATCTCTGTACTCATTCCTTTCTTAACCATGTCCTCTCACACAATCCTACCACCTTTTCTTGATCATAAGAAAACTTGCAGCCACCTCCTGATACAAATTCCCAAGATGGATATGATGAAGCATGGTGACAGGTGATCAGCCCATCGAGCATATAGACAGTTCATCATGTTCGAGAGGATACTATCCCTTAGTCGACTTCTACGACATGACCGGGGAGAGAAGCAGATGGAAGCATTCTATGTTTTTTCTTTACTGCCAGTCCAGCAGAGAATAGTACCATCATTTGTAAGTTTACTTTGGCCAAAGCTTAGACAGAAAGCTGCAATACCATTCGCAGAGATCTTACTTATATTATAAATGCGAAAGTTTGTGAGTTTGGATGTTTGGATGTTAGTGCCTCAATCACGCCTAAACGGCTGAACGGATTTGAATGAAATTTGGAGCGTACATAGTATCATCATCATCATCTCCCTGCCCTTATCCCACTTAAGTGGGGTCGGCACAACATGTTTTCCTCTTCCATCCCCCTCTATCAGCCCTCATTTCAGTATGTGTGCTGGAATAACATACCTATAGGCTACTTTTTATCCAGCTACACTTTATACTTTTTATTCCAATAAATAAATGAATAAAACTTTATTTGGTTCGTATTAGTAGGCTCAAGTGGGATTGGGCGGGTCATGTCAGTCGGATGGCTCCCGATAGGTGGGCTACCATCACCACAGCATGGACACCGGAGGGACAAAGGCGTCGGGGTCGGCCGAGGAAGCGTTGGCGGGACGAACTCGATGCCTTCCAAAGAGGATGGTGGGAGAAGGCTCGGGATAGGGATGTCTGGAAGGGTTTGGGGGAGACCTTTGCCCAGCAGTGGGATGAAAAAGGTTGAAAAAAAAAATAGTAAGCTAGACCATCAAGTACATGAAAGAGGCATCAACGAGGCGTACCTACTTTAATGCTATCATCCGCTGGTTCGACAGAACTAGTGACACGACTAATAGTATGGGGGGCCTCTATTAATTACGTGAGGCGTTTAGTGGGGGAGGGGGTCGAGTCAAACCTCACCCAATCTAAAGTGGGGGAGAGGGGAGGTCTCGGCAAATATCACGTAGGTAATATTTTTTCACCAAGAAACAGTGTCAAATTGCGAGTAAACTAAGTTAAATTAAGTCAAAACAATTTCTCTACTAAAATATGATTAAATCATTATAAAAATTTAAGCAAATTATGTTTTCGTTTTAAATGAAGACAACGCAATCAAGCACAAATTAACAAACTAATTAGAGGGTCTCACGACACCAAGGGGGGCAGGGGGATTGGAAATTCGCCAAAATCGCCTCACGTAAATAATGGATGACCCCTTAGTTAGAGAAAGCTTTTCTTATAATATCATTCGAATGACAGGTTATGTGTTCGTGAATAGCCCAAGGAGAATTATAGGTATGTAATGAAAGTAAGGACATAATTAGTCTGTTTTCATTTAGCATGTTTTCTCAATCAGCATACATAGTTAAAATAGTGTAATATTACTAAACTTTAGCAAGCGTAAGTCCCTCAAGTATTGTTGGACATTCAGGCGATCAAGTCTATTCGGGCAAGGTGGAACATAAAAAAGCCTAAAAGTCCATTAAATGAATTAAAAGGGTGATACCCCCGAATACTCAAACGCGACTCAGAGTTGAGCACGTCTCAAGTCACGGTTTTTTTGACAGTTTTTGATAAAAATCTGGTTAGTATTCTTAAATCGGGAGTATTCGGGGTTAGAGTATTTACCTAATAGAGTACCTATGGTGAAATTAGCCCTAAAGTAAGAACTCGCATTGAAAAAAGTAACACTTACCGATAAAGTAATGATCTTGTCCAGCAACATCACTGGCGGCATGTGGAAGTCAAACACGAAGTACTGTGGACAAACAGAAAAGTAGATTAATCCTGAGAAGTGATATAAATTAGTGATGCTTAAATTATAATAAACGTGTAACCCTTTTTTTTAAATACTGCAAGTAACTGTTAGAAAATACGGTTATTTCGAGCAAATTATTGGTACTTTCTTGCTTGCCATGAAATCATAAGTCGAGGTTTTGGCAGAAATTAGTTAAGTTAGTTATCCACCCAGATGGAATTCAGTTGGATAGGTTAAGTTTGTACGTAGTGTAGCTAGGTGGGGCGATGATATCCGTAAGTCCATGGCGTGCCATGGGAGAGGCCTATGTCCAGCAGTGGACTGATGTAGACTGATGATGATGAGGTTAAGTTTGAGTAGTGACTACGAAGGCGCGAGGCGTGCGAGCGTAGCGAACGTGCCGCGGCAGTGGCCGCCGAAGCGCCAGAAATGTTAAGAGAAGGTATTTTTTCTTACTGGGTAACAAATTACATGCTCCGAACACCGTTATGACATGTCCTTTTCAACATTTACCGTGTCTTTGAGCTAAGTCTTAAGATTGACCGAGTAAATTGTGGTAAAAGTTCGGAATGAACGATGTTTCGAGAACCAATCGGACTTTTACCATTATGAGTTGCTAAATCTGGTTTTGCTTGAAAATCTTAGAATTTACCGTAATTCGGTCTCTTGCAGTAACATATACTTACATACAGTCGAACATATGTAACTAGAATCCTCTTTAAAAAAAATCAGTTATCACGATGAGATGAATTTGTCGCATCCGGTCATGAATATCTTCGAGATATCTAGACTTTAATTTTGATTATACGGTGTCTCGAATAGTACTTACTTTATTATTTTCACGAAAACCTACGCGCCGCCCACAGTATGTCAGATAAGAAAGAAACCGACAGATAAAAGATTATTTATTGATATAAACAAATGAATTGTTAATAAATTACGACAGTTTAAGAAATACTAAATAAAATGATGTTGAATCCGCTGATAGAGTTTATGTTTTATGAGCTCTGAGCACCCAGCTGGGCTCTGTAGTCGAATATATAACGTTAACGTCGTTATATTACGAGTATATAACGTCTTCGTGCACCCCGAAATTTAATAATGTCTATATTGCACCTACGATTGATACGTTTTGAATTGAGCCTCAATAAAATAAATTGAAGTAAGTCCGTGTTTAAGACATAGCTTTATGGTGTGTCGTGTTACTGGTTCTAGTGAAATCAAATCGTTTATTTATTTTCTTTTCACAACAATGTTTCAATAACATCATCATCATCTTCCTGCCCTTATCGCACGCTGTGCGGGGTCGGAACAGCATTATCCTTGGATCATGCTGTAAGAGTTTTGGCTAAAGTGTTTTATGACCGGCAGCCTGCCTGACGTCAACCCTCTTAGGGAATACTTGCTTATAGTATCTCATCATATTGGAGAGGATACTAACAAAGTTTCAATATAATAAACAATAATAACTAAAAATAAGTTAAAACCCGTTTTTGTGAGAGATAGGTGTCTGACATAGATATTACGGAACCTACTTTACATGTCACCAAGGCCCTACTCCATAAATAGTTATCTTGCAGATGATACCGTAAAGGATCACGCCGTAGATTCTGGCTAAGGAAATACCCTGCTCTTATAGTATCTTCATCACTTATTCAACAGTAGTTTTTGCAGGTTGCCTACTGAAAAATCACGATCGAATACGATTTACGCAATACCGACGCGGTGAACGCCGTGCGTTTTTAAAATAAACGGTAGGTAAACAAGGATTTATTCAAAATAACAAAAAACCCGACTGCGTAGAACTTCTGTAAGTACATATGCCATATTAGATTTTTGGACACGTGATGATGATGATGATGAATTTATACCGTTTTAGTTCATTTAAAATGGCTTATTAAAGCCGTCATATTGGACATCATACATGTACGTCACACATAATACGTGTGCTGGAATAACATTTATAGGCTACTTTTTATTCGGAAACAACGTGAGCGAAGCCGCGGGCGGCAGCTAGTACATTATATATATATATATATATATACATATACATCTATACATACACCCCAAACACATAACCCTCCTTCGCAGTCGGGTAAAAAAGCAAGAGGAATAGAATGTTCTAAAAATAAAACTAATAAAGGTGCATCCAAACTTCCAAACCCACCCATCGCAATACCCTTTTGTGATTTTAACGTCACGGTTTTGTATAGAACAAAGCGGAATTCCATGATTGTTTGGTTTTCCATTGATCCATGAAACTGTGCAGAGGGATGCCAAAAGGAAACTGCAGACGAACTCCGTGTCTAAAATTTTGTATTTAAACAGGAATTTCTCCAGGAAACGAACAATCGACTGGATAGGTTTCACGTTTTGGTTATGTTATTTTATCGGCCTATCGCACACCCTCGCAGGACCACGGTATGTTTACTTATCATTATGTGACTACAATTCCACATTTAACTTCTAAAGTAACCAACTATGAAGTATTAGTAGAAAATACAACATGCCGAAATTGATATGAAATTTTAAGGTCTCTTAAAAAAGTACTTTAGTTAATGAATATGGTTTGAGAGTTTTATTTTTTTAGAATGACTGAAAGTATTATAAAGAAAAGAAAATATAATTCTCCAAAAGTGTGCAAGGTCGGTCAAGCCCTACCTGGCAACCCCAAAAGCTCTTTTAATATAGGCAGCCGAGTAGGCAGCAATCTCATGGTCAGGTCACATACAACTTTTGTTGACTATTACTTACTCGGCTTCAATAGTCTACTGACTGATGACGGATCGTTTATTGCCATTGCGATGTTGTTTTTCTGACAAAGAATGTATGGCTTTTTCGACTTATAACCAGGTTGCTTGTTGCTTGTTTGCAAGGAACGATCCGTCGTCCGTTACTTGAAAGTAGATATCCCATTTAGAGGTACCCGTAGGTTATGAATTGTTTCAGATGTCTAACTTTCCTTAGAAATATTCCTTAATTAAATACACATAAAGCACCGAGTAGCTCCAAAGACAAGAGTTGGCTTCTAGCTCATACGAACTTACTTACGAATTACTTAGTAGCTCCAAATACCATGCGAGTTTGAGTTTTGCATACAAACTTCATCTTTCCGCTATGCGTCTCTAATTAATTAATAGAATAATGCTTAAAAAATCAACTAAAACTTTTAAAGACGGCTGAATCAAGATATATTGGACTGTTTTAGTTTAATTTGTTTGAATTGTTTTCATTTTTTGATTAAAAATGTACCTTACCTCGTTGTAATAAGGACAGTTGGTGCTTTCTTTGACGCTGGTGTACTTCTTGCACTCCCCGACTTGCACAGCTACGATGGGATCCATGTTGAGGCCGGTCAGCTGGCGCGCCTCGATGATCGTCACGCACACTTGGAAGTCTGCTGCTTTGAGGGCCATCGGACCCCCAACTTCCATTAAGTTGCGCCTGTTGGTTATGTTTTTTAATTTGTTATTTCTATTGACGGGAAACTCAAAGGAAACGTCATGTTTAGCTTAAAGTTTCATTTATTCGACTGACGGTCGGTGGAAGAAGTTGATTGGGGCCATGCTCTACTTTAGACTATCTTGTGTACCTACCATAGCCTAACACAATAAAGTAAAGTAAGAGCACTGGTGGTTATGTTTTTTAATTTGTTATTTCTATTGACGGGAAACTCAAAGGAAACGTCATGTTTAGCTTAAAGTTTCATTTATTCGACTGACGGTCGGTGGAAGAAGTGGATTGGGGCCATGCTCTACTTTAGACTATCTTGTGTACCTACCATAGACTAACACAATAAAGTAAAGTAAGAGTACGTATGTAGGTACTTACTAGAATTGATTTGTTCAAATATTGTTTGCTCATTTTTCTTATTCATTACGTTATACAGGGTTTATTTTGCGTTTTTGGGGCCATCCGTTTCAGGTCCAGTCTGAAAACCAGCGCTACTTCCCACGATTGTGCGGAGCTATAATTGCTGAGACCGGACCTGTTTGGCCTATACGACACAGAGGGGACTAATTAGCACAATTCTAGACCAATTTAGTATCTCATGTTTTCTATTTCTGTTCTTCTGTATGACCCTATTGTTTATTTGTTGTGTCTAGTGTTTTGTATTATCTGTGCATTGTATGTCAAAAAACAATTTCTATTTGTATTTCTATTTCTAAAATAAGTTGATACTTAGGTACTAAGACAAAATAATACTTTTGTAATTGTGTTTTCATAAACAACTCCACGTATTAAGTATCCCATGTTTTCTATTTATATTTCTAGAATAACAATGATATAAGTATCGTTGTTATTGATACTTATATCATACAATGATATAAGAATCATTGTTATTTTAGAAATTGAATTAGAAATTGTTTGAGTACCTAAGCCTACTCAGACAAAATAATACCTTTATAATTGTAACTTAACTAGCAATATGTTTTCATAAACAACTCACGTATTTATTATCTCATGTTTTCTATTTCTATTTCTATTTCTAAAATAACAATGATATAAGTATCATTGTTTTAGAAATTGAAATGGAAATTGTTTGAGTACCTTAGGAGACTCAGACAAAATAATACCTTTGTAATTGTAACTGAACTAGCAATGTGTTTTCATAAACTATTCCACGTCTTAGCTCCTAAGGAAATAATAAGGACCACGGTCTCTATAAACTTTACCTCCCTTGAATCGATCCGTGGTTTTTATGTCTTAATGAATTGAAAATGCCAGATAGCTAAAATACGTATTGAAATCTAGTGTTACGTGACCTCTTTCAAAAACGAGTCGTTGAAAAGGCGCTTTTTGGATTCCTTGGCGGTCGAGCCTCAGAGATGTTGTGTCCCAGTTGGCCTACTTACAACGTAATATAATTGAATATGTGTGAAAGTAAATCTGAGCCTTTCCTTTAGCCAAGTCACTTTCCATCTTACAAAGTCGCTAGACGTGTAAAAATGTATGGAATTTACATTATAGCTATAGCAATGTCATCATGTGATTTAGTATTTTTTTCAGTAGCGTTTAGCGACTTCGTTTTTCGCTATATTTGCGTTATACGCAAAAACACTTGGCTACAGGCTCTGGAACGTCTGGCTGGATTCCGTTCGACGCTATATTTATAATACCCTACAACCAACATTCAGGCTGAATGTTTAATAAACCCCGAGCACAAAGGATTTAACGCGGCTTCGCTTGACACAAAGCGCGATAATAAAACAAATGATTTTTGTCCGCTTTTCCACAGAATTCTCTCTATAATAGTTTATATACTTAACATATACTCAATATATATATTATATATTGCTTTCATATGGTTTTTACGGTTGTAGTTGTTACAGGTAGTAGGTAGTTTTACATTTATTAACCCTGTTAGGCTATAGCAATAGGAAGGCAGACCGAGGTTTTTCTAATACAAGGTTTTCGTTATAAATATTATGTCTATGTCAGAAAATACTGTTATTGTAGTAATTATATCATGTTTTATAGTTAGGTAATTGTTTTCTTAATGTATGTTTTTCGCATGCATGTCAGCAGAAGTTTAGGTAAGTTAATTATTAAATTAAATAGTCTTATTGGTCATTTGTCAATTAGGAAAATCTTAAGTTTATTGATGAATAATGAATCTTTAAATCCTGTCGGAAGTTTATTATGATACAAGATATACTAGGACTTATTTCATTTTATTTCATTAAGATTTAGATTTCTTAAAAGTAATAATAATATTAATGCACCTTACAAACACGTTATATATTTATTTTATGCTACAAAGACAAATTATAATAACATTAAAAACTTTAAGGTTTATTATGTATTTTAATTGACAATGCGGATGGACCATGGCTATCTTTAGATGAGATCGTGGTGCCATTATTTTATTTCTACCTAGTAGTGCATATTCTTCTAGGGCAATTCTAGTTTTGTGAACCAGTCAGGATGTTTTCTTGCAAATCTGCATATTTCCAAAATATAAATAGAGAGCAGCGACAGTATTTTCAGGTTTTTAAAGTAGGGTTTACAGGTTTCTCTTCTTTTTATGTAAGCCAGGATACGGATGCACTTTTTTTGGAGAATAAATAGGTCCTGTACATCTGTGCTTTAAAGTCTATGACATACTAGTTAGTATCTACAACAAAATAGACTCGTCGTTCGTAAACATCATTGTATTAAAATTGCGAAAAGATATTCGAATAATTAATTCTCATTGTGTTGATTGGCAAAGTCTAGCATCGGAAAAAATCGGGCCTTGAAAGGAATTTACCTTACTTTTATCTTACTAAAATAAAAGCGCTGACACCCATCTACCTTTCTGTATAAAACGATCTACGTTAAAATGAGATATCGTTGGAGGTTAGAATTACCTTCATAAAAACTTGAACGTAAAATATCTACGAAAGATTTGCGAAATGCCTACGGCGAAGACTTTTAATAAATGTTGAGGTAGCTTACATTTTTTTGGTTGTCTTCGGAGTATCAGGCGGGGATCTGATGTCCACTAGAACAGCCTCGTCTGAAGACACATCGGAGATCTGGCTGATTGTGACCTCGGGCGCGGATGCACCAGCCATGTCCAGTAAGCCAATCTCCTCATCGGCACTGCTATCCCGGTTCCTGGATCTTCCCAGCCGCATTAAGTTTTTCACGGAGCGGAAAGTGGATGTCTTCTTGCTTTTGTACTTTGGCTCGATATCGCTGGCTGGCACGTACTTCACCGCCCTCTCGGCTGATGTTTCGCCGAAAGACCAATGGCGCCTACAACAAAAAATAACGATAGTTGTTTTGTTTATATCTGAAATCCTAAAGACAATTATGTAAAGGCGAATATTGTTGACTATTTTTGCATCTGAAAGGATTTTTTAATGTTTATCACTACAGTAATTACAATGACGGGACGACCCCGCAAACAAATATTAATAGTTCTACAGGCACTTGATTAATGAACGAAAAAAAGCAATTAAGAAACATAAATTTCATTAGCATAATACTTCATAGCGTCCCTGTGAATGGAATACTAAACTGAATATTGAAGCTATATAAAGAGTTGACTAAGTACAGAAAACAGTTAAAATCAGTCATATTTTTGAAAGCGCTATATTTTTTATTATTAAATATACCTAACTTAGAAAATACAAAAGAAACAGTCAGGCTATTTATTTCGCTAAATGTTTTGATTCCTTACCTGAAAATGCGTTTTCCGACCTGCTTCAATTTGTAGCCACGGCTTATAGTATTGTCGTCTCCCGACTCAATATCTATGACAACTTCCTTGTCCTTTAGGGATTTTTCTAGGGTCGCAATGTTTCGCTCGACGTGGATCAGAGGGTCGGTGTCTTCGCCGTCCGATTGCGCTGCGGAGCTCGGGCCCGACTCATGTGGCGACGACTGGCGGGAGCCCTGCAGAGAGCTTTGAGAGCTCGTAGACTTGTGCACTCCAGGTACCTGCTCCCCTTCAGCCTTGGCGTACTTGGTCATCAATGCCTGGTGGAAAGCGAAAGGCAGCGCTGACGATGTCCGTCTGCGCGTCTCTTGCGGCGATGTAATGGTTTGACGCGATGTCGGAGAGGTTATGGTTTGATGAGACGTCAGCGATGTCACAGCCTGGCGCAACGAAGGCGATAAAGTATGCTTTTGGAATGTCGGTGATCGGTGTACTAAAGGAGTCTGCTCGTTTGAGCTTTTTCCGGATGCTGGCGATGTTAAGCCTTGTCGTGACTTTGGCGATGTGTGCGCTAGAGGCAGCGGCAAGGTTGCGCCTTCGCGAGATGTTAAGGATCTTAATGGTGATGTTACGCCATGTTTGTACGTTGAAGGCGGTGATATAGTGCGAGCCCGTCGCGACGTGTAAGCATGTCGAGAAGCCAAATGATGGCTCGCTTGCTGAATCGAGGACTGCACGCTTAAAAGGTGCTTGTCGTCTGATGATGTCTTGGATGCGTGCACAGCGGGAATGCTTGCAATGGGCATTTTATTGTAAAAACCTGCCATTCGTTCGGCTGTTCCTGGCGGTTCACCAATAGGATCGTAGAAGACCTGCATGTCGACGAATACCTGCAACAAAAGAGTTATTGTTACTTGTTGCTTAAAGCATTATCCTTAACTGAAAAAAACAAAAGCCTTTCGTATAGGTACAATGAGGTACAACATGATGTGAGATTTTATAATTAATTCCGTGATGGTCAGTACCACACGACAGTACCACGCGAAATAATTAAGAGTTCTTCTGGCTGCATAGTTTATAAAACTGTTGGCTGGTAAATAATGAAGTGAGCGAGGGCCCGACTCTCAGCGAAGTCGACTAATTTCGAGGAAATTCAAATAGATTCTTGTTAACGATCTGAGTTCTCGCACTATTTTATAATGAACTAAATTATGTTAAAATCACCTCAATGGCCTGTCACATATTGTGCAATTTAATTTCTTAAATGTAAACTTCAAGCAGTCTTAACTACTTCAATGTGCAAAGTGGGTCACGAGAGCACCAGCGCTGAACGCTTAATAAAATTCAGTGCTAGTAGAAAATTCACAAAGAGCAAAGTTTAAGTCACCGAGTACTTGCAAAAAGCATTCATTAAAAATATGTAATACATCAAAATAATCTGAAGTGAGGTTTAAGTACCTAATTGTATAAAAAATGTTCTACTTTTGGAGTTTTTTAAAGTCTATAACGTTTTTTACAAATTTCGTCTTTACAGCACGAGTCGATCTGCAATTCGTACCACATGAACTCGGTCCGCGTGGGCCGAGTTATAGACGCACAAAATTTTATTATTAATAATAATAATAATAATTAATAATAATATAATAAAAGCGTAGCATTCGTATAAATATAATATACTAGCAGCCCGCCCCGGTTTCGCACGGTTATTTAACAAAACAACTCCACCTTCAGCTTTTTCATCCGTTATCATAAATATCCCAATTTATTGAGGAGATCAAAACAATTGAGCAAAACTTCAATTAAAAAAATCTATAAATATTCATAATAGATTTTTAGGTTATATGTTTTCAAAGTTGCCATTGTTTTTTGACGTTTTGTTATCTGCTGTAATTAGTTGGTATGATTTCCACTGTTTGTTATTACTCACTTTACTTGCTATACAAATTTGCAAAAGTAGCAACCGAGCTCGTATTTACGAGTAACCTGCCAACAGCAGTTTTGCTAGCTCTTTAGCAACGTTGGTACCTACCTTTGATTATATACCTGTCTAGATAGGCAGTTAGCCTCACGACAGGGGGTCAAAATATATCTACCATATATGGTAGATATTGATTTCGGATAGGCTAGTGTCATTTTTGATACTGTCATGTAAGCGTGTCTTGAAAAAATAAATATTATGTCGGTTTGTGCTGTCCAACTTTATCGGAACCAGGCAGGAAATCGTGATAATAAAAAGGGAATCAGAAATAAGTTTATTTCTGTAAATGAATGTATTTATTATAATATTTCAAATAGTAATATTTTTATTATACTCTTTATGTATACCTGCATTAAGGTAGGTAGGTATAGCAAAAAAGTGGGGTTACTTTTAGGCTAGTTGGCATCCCTAAATACACACACATTCTCAGTTTTTAGACTATCCGTACACTTATGTCACGCACACTAGTATTTAATTTGACCCCGTTTTTTGCGTGCCGTTTATTTGACAATGCTCAATCTAGACAGGTGTATAATCAAAGGTTGGTACTAATGGTATTTCCTTGTTTAAAACCTACTCTGATTGCGGTAAATTCTGTCTTTGACACCGGACCTGGTTCGAACCGGACACTAGCATCAGTCTGCATTATTAATGGAGCTTTGAGTCGATGACACCAAATAAATGATTCTCACCGTCATTGAATTACACCGATTATCACTATGTTGCAATAAATTTATTCTATTCTTATTCTTATTTAGCTAAAGTACAAAATTATAGGTATGTACTATATGACTTTGCCCGCGTAGAGTTTTTTCTCAATTTCCAAACACAAATGATTTTACATTTCTTAGACTTTACTTACTACTTAGTACACTTTTTTACTTAGTTCTACTTAATAAATTTCTTCAATGGAGGAAGTCCTTTCTGCTGGCAATTATCGATGTACCTAATTGGCGGAACACGATTAGCGATCCTTTAAGTTAGGTAGGTATCTACTCATAATATTATCTTACAATGGTCGGTCTAGTTATGCATTTATATGGAAAGGCTGTAACTTACAGCCTTGCAGCCTATAAGGTTGTGTGAATTCTATTGCAAACGCTGGTTCGAAAAAGTGATACGACTTCTTATAACTCTTATCCGTCTCTTAAATGCATTTCCTGATCATTCCGAATGGAATCTTGAAATCCGGGATATGAATTGGGCAAGCTTAGGGAGACGTGGGTAAAGTGACATATTTATTGGAGTTGTATAAATATGTTAAAGTTCAGCTGGGGTTATCAGGCCGAAGAAATCCAGGACGTCCTAGCAGCGCTCGAAGACATCGAAAAAGTGCCGACAAAATCAGGATAGGAGAGGCAAAGGACCGAGGAAGCTGGCTTAATCAAAAGGAGCCCTATACTCAGTGAAATAATGTTGGTGATGAGGTATCTTTCAGTTCTGCAAAGGTAGTTTTACATATTACGAACTAAATAGAGGCAAGATCTAAATATATTTGAGCGAGGCAATCGCTATTTCCACTGAATTGGAAATACTATTTCTGTCAAACAGTCAGCTCAGGCTTGCAATATAAACATACCAGTTAAATACGCTTGTAAAGCATGTGATATAGGTACAATGGTGAGCAGAAATGAGCCGCTAGGCAAAACGTATTCTGATAATTCATCCCATCTGTTACTGGCGTTTGCGTTAAATATTCTGTCCTACCTGGTGATTGGAAATACCTACTTCATCATATACATAATTTATTTAGAGAAACGCTTATATAAACGCTATATAACGTTTATAGGTACAAACCAGAATATCTAATATGAAAAGAGAATCAGCCTTAAATAATAATAATTATCCTGAATGCCAGATCACATCTAGAGCTGTATTTTTTTTATCTGAACTCTGTATTTTTAAAGTTTTTAAATCTTTGTAAAATCTGTAATGTATAAGGGAAGATTTGGTCTGATTTTCTTTTGAACGAATAAATGATTTTCTTCATTAGTTCGAAGCCGGGGCGGGCAACTAGTAAGTACTTGATAAAATTAAATCAAATTCCACATAAACTGTATCCCTCCGTCTAGACGCCCGAAAAAGATTACCTACCTCCGAAAATTCTTTGTGTATTAGTTCCAAGTTTCTTTCTGTTAATAAATATAAAATTTTAATTTCTTTTTACATCAAGCCTCAGAGCGTAGCGTTTCAAAGTTATGAAGATTTTATCTTGGAATTCCGTATTACACTTATTTCAAGGAATGTCAACCAGCTCGCTCTACATTCTCATCTGAAACCCGCGCGTTTAGATTTTTAAAATTGTAAATAACTAGCTGCCATACGCGACTTCGCTCGCGTGGCATCCGGATGAAAATATTCAGTCGTTTATGCGCGATAGGCACAAACTTTCACATTTATAATATAGTAGGAAGTAGGACGGATTCCATACGGTTCGCGCCCGTCACGCGTTATTCGTGCGCGAATGTGAAGGATCGTTTTAACCAAGCAATTGCAACTTTCGCCTTATATTATCCTACTAATATTATAAACGCGACAGTTTGTGGGTGTGAATATTTGGTACAGCGTATCTCCATAACTAGTAAACCAATTCTGATGCAATTTAGAATGTAAAGTTTAGGTTCTGGATTAACATATAGGCTAATATAACTTCCGAAAATCATCCCCTAAGGGACTTTACCACCCTAAACTGGGTGGATATGGAAAAATATATTTCTTGGTTCAATTCGCTCAAAACTCGGTACCTACCTACAAATGCAATGAAGTTCTAAAGTATGTATGGAAACTTTTTAAAGGGCAGTGCGATTAACTTCAAAATAAATTCGTCTGGAAATTAAAAGTAGAAAATCATTAAACACGTGTTTCAGAGTTTTCCAAAATATACCTCAAAAAGGGGTAAAACGGGGTGTCAAACTTTACACCACGCGCGCGAAGCCGCGCGGGTAAACTAGTGGGTATATTATGTATCTATATATTTTTAACCTAGTCTCATAGATATCTCATAGATAAACGCAGACTACGTGACGGGATGGTAATCAGTTAGCCTTTGCCATTTATTTATTGTTTAACGACTGTATGAAAACCCTTTGCCATCGAGCATTTAACTGAATGTTCGATAACCTTTGCTAATTAGCTCATTAGCTTCTTAGCTGCCAGTATTAAAGATTTCCCGCTCATTGTGTTTTAAATTTTTCGTCTATGGTCATTTTAAAAAGTACATTTCTTATATATTCCAAAATGGACAAAATTGAACATAGAGCCGTTATTAAGTTTTACATTTAAAGGTATTTAGGGGGTTAGAGATTTTTAAGAGATGAAAGTTGTTTTGGGTGAGAATGCTCCATCTTAAAGAACTGTAAAAAATTGGGTTGCTGAGTTTAAACGGGGCCGTACGAGCGTTTAAGATGAGCATCGTACAGGTCGTCCAAAATGAGTCACCACTCCAGAAATGATTCGTAAAGTACATGAAATTGTTTTAGTAGACCGAAGATCAAAATTATCCGAAATGACACTGTGGGCATCTCTAAAAATCAGATACATCATATTTTATCAGAAGTGCACAACAGCATGAAAATGTTATCCTCTAGGCTGGTGCCTAGAAAGTGAGTAGCGCCTTTCTAGCTTTCTTAGCATTGGTGGCCTCGTGCAGAGAAACAAAATCATATTTCATCAAGACAATGCTGAAAGATGATTTTCTTTGATGATGATCAAGACAATGCTTGTGTGCACATCTGCGTCACTGCTATGGCCAAACTTCATGAATTACATTTTGATTAGCTCCCGCAACCGGCTTTTCAGTCAAATTTTTTTATTCTATAAAATATCGGGGATCACTTGGACACGTCTTAAATCCACGTTGCCTTTACACCTGTTCGTAACGCGACCAAGCGTGGAAGATACAGGTAAGAAACCACGCTTGGCTATTTTTTTGGAAAATGATCCCTTTACAATCATGTTTATAAAAGCAGTTGGAGCATTGTGATCTGGCACCGTCCGACTTCCATCTGTTTCCCAAGCTCAAAACTTTTTTCAGTGACAGTTATTTTGCAAGTCTCGAGGAATTTCATTATAGCGATGGCATAAAGGCTTTGAAACATTGATGGATGAAGTGCATAGAGCTCACAGGAGACGAAGAATAAAACTATTTTAAAAACAATGATTAAAGAATTTAGTTAACTAACTACTTATCAGCCCGCCCTCAAAATCAAGATTTATTAAATATAATTTTATAACAGTAGAATAATATTGTTTTTTTATTTGGACTTGCAAAATCGCTCCTGGCACCTATTCCCTGCGCAAGCTACAAAGTGGTCTGAGTGACCAGACCAGAGGCACCGTGCGACATTATAACTTATAAGTTTTCATGCAAGCAATTCAAAGTTGCCCATGTAAAAGGACTTAGGTAGACCTACTTATCTTGCCACTAGAAAGTGTTCACGACATTATGGCACGCACTGCCCGCCACCAAGGTGATTGTTGGTACTTAAGTACTGTGGCGTGATTACTGGTGTTTATACCTACTTACTCAATTTAAAAAACATTTTTACACCCTATTTCTACCAATCCACAACAAACAATTGTATTGGAGAACTCAATAGCGAGACAAGTTTAATTAGCGTAGCAGGATAACAAACTATGCATGATCTGTTTGTTGTACCTACAACCCAGCGAAGCTTATGATGGGATTAGGCAAGATTGTGTAGGCATGTAACAGTTCAGTGATACGACTATTTGCAGAATTATTTAATTTTAAATAAATAGAGTAATGAATTGTAATAAAACCAGACCTTACTTGAAGAACAGTAAGCTTTATTAATTATACCTAATGGCTGTATAATATTTGTTTAAATAAAACATATTTTTTTCTTGTGTGGAGCCCCTTTTTATGTTGTTGTTTTATTTTTATTACTAGCTGTGCTCCGCGGTTTCACCCGCGTTTTTCTCGTTTCCGTGGAAATACCGAGATAAAATATTGCCTATATTATAGCCTTCCTCAATAAATGGACTATGGCCCATAACTCATTAATAGGTACCAACTCTTAACATCTTACACACGTGATAACTTTTAAACGAAATATCCGATTGAGATGAAACAAAAAGTATTTTACTTCTACATAAATACTCTTGATAACATAATGCTTAATTTCGAAAAAGATTTATATTACGATACATATTTAACGTAGTTTTTTTTTCCTCTGACGATTTAATAATTATTTTGAACACAAAATCGGTTATTGTGATTAAACCATGATAGCTAGATCTACAAGCCCGTAGTACATCATTTTGTTCTATTGTCAATAGTTTATGCAGCGCACGCAAAAATAGGTTTTCGATTTTACACCTTGTGTTACAAAATAGCAATTTTATTACGGATCCCTAATTTTGAAAAAAAAACATAGCCTATAGCCTTCCTCGATAAATGGACTACCCAACACTGAAAGAATCATTCAAATCGGACCAGTGGTTCCAGAGATTAGCGCGTTCAAACAAACAAACAAACAAACAAACTCTGCAGCTTTATAATATTATTAGTATAGATTTGTTGTAATAGCGGATATAGAAATAAACATTTTGAAATTTCAACTCGCTTCCTATTACGGTTCATGAGATACCTACACTACCGCTGACAGACGGACAGACAGACAAGGTAGGTATAGTAGTAGTAAGGTAGGTATTGTAGTTTGAAATAATAGGCAAGATACTCTTTTTGAAGAACTGTTCTATTATCTTCGGAAGCATCTACTATTTCCTAAAAATATTTTATATCTTCAGAAAATAATGGTTTTGTTCTAAAACAATAGCATTCTTATTTAAATTTCACAAATTCGAGCTAAAGCTAAAGAAATTCTCCTAGCATCACCAAGTCGATTCTTGGCAAGGTAGAGTTATTTGTCAAGAAGGATCGACTATGGAACAAGGATTCCGGATCTAAATTCTTACTTTCAGTAACACAAACTGAGATCACGAAATAACAGAGAAACATTGCAGACAATAACGATGCGAGCAAATACAAGAGAAGTTCGAACGATACAAACGAAATGTCGAAACGGTGCTAAAATAGACGTAATTCGTTCTGATTGATGTTTCCCGCAACATTGTGGATGGTATTTTGTAATTTTATTTTTACCAAAATATAAAGAATCTCACATTAAGACTGATATAACAACATATCTTAGAATCTTTATAACCTGAACAATAAATTGAAATCGTAAATTAAGTGATTCTTTGTTCTCGTATCAAATAACAACTACACCATTCTTATTGGATTTCAACGAGCTCCTTGTAAAAGTTTTATCTTGTTTAAAACAACGATGAGCTTGGGATGTAATACAACGTCTTAAGGCTTTTCCAGACACGTTCGTTTTAAAAGATTTTAAACATGTTTTTCGAACATCAACGAACTAAAATCAACCATCCGTAATCACCTTGCACGAGTTTTTTAAAAACATCATATTCCTATAATTTTTACTTAAGTAGATATGATAAAATACTCTTTGCTGAATGATCTTTATCCAACTTTGTGGTACTTGATACCTGTAAGCTAAACCAACAGCCTAATTCAAGTAATTCCGATTCGATAAACACCGATTAGGATACATAATAACTGAATCACCTTGACTCCACGTGATATTGTCTGCTTATGAACATCAGTGCGAACCGTTTTTGTATTTGTATAAATAAATTTGTGGATAAGGCCGACTAAACTGAGAGGATGGTAAAGTGCTGGGCAAGCCTACTCCATCGAAATTCGTCCCGAGCCTTAGAGAACCAATTACTATCGCAATGTTTTCATTCGTCTCGAGAGTTAAGCGTAAATCTTACTTATATTATAAATGCGAAAGTTTGTGAGGATGTTTGGATGTTTGTGCCTCAATCACGTTGAACGGATGCCTGAACGAACGCCTGAACGGATTTGTATGATGCTTGGAATATTCATAGTACATGTGCTGGATTAACATATAGGCAATTTTTTATCCGGGTACCACGCGAGCGAAGCCGCGGGCAGCAGCTAGTATTTCATAATATAAAGATACAATACTTTCAGTTTCACTGTGTATTCAATGCAAGCTTGAATTTAAAACGCTTTGTTTGAAATAAATAAAACTGGTCGAGTGCTAGTCGAATTCGCACACGAAGGGTTCCGTACATTTAAATAATGCAGCCGATGGCAGGCCTACACTCACACAGATGCAACATTCGACCTCTCGCTCTAACTGCGCCTACAAGCGACATCGACGCTCTGCCATTCCTTATCGCCGCCGCCATTAGTGTGAGTGTAGATCATCCGATTTTGCAATAGGTACATTACATAGTTATAGCAATATTGTTTACCTTTTTACTTACCCTCCTTTACTTGTATGCATACTTTTATCTGATCGTATAGTTATAGTCCTACGCAAGTACCTAAGCACATTGTATACTTTTGACGAATGTGAGTGCCTACTCAAACCTAGTATGGTTTCCAGGCACAACATTATGTGTAACAAGTGTTTATTTTAAGTGAAGTTAAATAAAAGCATTAATGTTTCTTGTATGCCACCTATTTATAGTTTCCCTAAAAACAAGCAAAACAAGCAAAATGAAACATGTCTGTTATATCAGGACCCCCTTCATTTTTAATATTATTATTATTTTATAATTACTAACCGCGCCCAGTGTTGCTTAACTTCAATGATCGATTACGAACGTTAACATTTTTTTTTCTTGCGCCCCCTTTTATTTTATTTTTATTTTTTGTTGTTATAGCGACAATAGATAATACATGATACCTACTCTGTAAAAAATTTAACTCTACACCTATTACGGTTCATGAGATACAGCCCGCTGACAGACAGACGGACGGACGGACGGACAGCGGAGGCTTAGTAATAGGGTCCAGTTGGCACCCTTAGGGTACGGAACCCTAAAAATGAATCAAATAAAAGTCAGGGGATCATTTTCTTAAAAAAATAGCCAAGCGTGGTTTTTTGTCTGTATCTTCCTCGATTGGTCACGATATGCACAGGCGTAAATTTATTTCAATGAACCAAAATTACTTTGAGTTTGTCTTTTTAAATTTTGTAAGAAATGTTACACGTCACAAGAATATACGAAAACAGTAAAGTAAGATTAAGATTAAGTAAGAATCAATTAATGAAGAAGCATCAAGGCAAGTACCCACACATGCATCTGTAATAGAAGCGATAAACCGCTCTGACCCATACAGAAGTAGAATTACTATTTATTATCTATTCTCTACCAACACCGACCCTTCGTGACTCCGTCGCACCTACATCAACAAGTTTGCGATTAATTATTTGGCTTGGCCTTCCAAATAAGATAAAGAACATTCCAACGATTTCTTGAGTTTCAAACTCTACTAACTAGATACCATTTTATTTGTATGTACCAAAGTCGAAACTCTACTTTTATTTTTCAATTCTAATCAATCTAAACAATCTATTACTACTTATGCCCGGTTCATATATTCCACTAACGGACGATGGATGGTTCATTACATTATCATTCACCAATAAAACGCATAAACTTACAGTTGATTACAAATTAAACGGGCATACTCTTGATAAAAAAGCAACGTCTAAGATCTTGGTATTATCTTGGACGAAAAGCTTTCCTTCCGAGCGCACTACGATCACATAATATCGAGAAGTTCTAAACTCCATGGTTTTATATCCAGAACCACCAAAGATTTTAAGGGCCTAAAATCCTAGTTTATTCATATTGTTAATTTGTTTGTAGCATCATAGAGTTCAATTGTGTTATTTGGTCTCTTTTTTACAATGTCCATTTAGTTTGAGCAAGTCCAAAAGGGATTTTTAAATATTTTATCCTACAGATACGGCCTGTACAGCAGAACACTCCCTTCGTATAAAACTAAGCTAAATAAATTTAACATTATGTCTCAAGAGACAAGATGTTAAATTGATGATTAGATGACGGTATTTACGCCGATTTTCTGGAAACTCGGCGTAAATACCATGATTTAACATAGTTATTCAAAATTGACAATTCCGTCAATGCCCTTAATTTGCTTTTCGCTCTTAATTTCAACATAAAACCTAAATCTCGATACCCAAACACTTCGTTTTATCCCCTGGTCAGAATGTGTCGCTGTTAAAATAATTTGCTTATTGAAAATTATGAATTTATTTATATTTTCATCTCAAAACTTCCTAAATTTAAAAAAGAAGTTTTAGCCATTCTTTCTAAAGAGAGTGCTCTAAACTTACACTAGTATTTCTATTGGCATCGAGCTTTCTAGTGAAGCTCACATTGATTTTATTTTTTTATCTCATTACACCTAAGTAGGTACTGCTAATTATCATGTTGTTTGCTTATGTTACAAATAAATTAATTAATGTTTTTAGGATACCGTCTAGTTTATAAATTTATGCATGTTGTTTTTACTTGTGAATGTATCTGATTGTATTCTGTTTTGTGTGCCATAAATAAATACGAATAGCGACGTTGTTTTTCTGCAAAAAAATGTATGGCAAATTTCTACAGATAAAAAACGTTGCTATGACAATGAACGATCCATCGTCCGTTAGTAGAATAGGTAAGTACTTATTGAAACCGGCAACTAACCTAAACTTTAAATGTTAAAAAACGACTAACAAACTATTTTATACTACCACCGACTCGGAAAGTCAGTTTATATTTCTTCAAGTTCAATAACAAGAGAGATAATATGTCATTAGCATTACTGTCGTTCAAATAAAAATGCGGAAGGGAAAAAAGTATTAAAATCCATTTCTAACGCGCTAAGCGGACAGAAAAGTTGTATTTAAATTAATTTTTACCGTGATGTTTTTTATTTTATTTAGGGTAATATACTGTTATTACTATATAGGTGGATCACCTGTCACCATGGTTTACCATATCCATCTTGGGACTTTGAATCGGGAGTGGCTGCAAGTTTTCTTATGATTAATTGTGACTTGTGGCTCTGCCCACCCCATTAGGTATACGGTATGTATATCAATAGTTATTCATTTTCAAGACTTAGTTTCATTGTATAAAACCCACAGCGAATTCCTCATCCAACAAGGTATCAAATTAAAACAATGGAACGGCATTCACTGTTTCAAAGGCGAACCGTATCTACTTGTTGCGCGGCATCTATTCAAGCAACAGCTTGGACGACTGCCAATGAGTTCAGCTTTTTGGAGGCTTGAGGCTTTCGATGACCCTGATTATGTCATGGTCACGGTCAAGTTTGGCATTTGTTTCTGATATTTTCTAAGCACTACTGCTACTCGTGTGTTATATTAACGTGCCTTTGACACAATGCTTAAGTACTTTTTAGGTTTTAAGCCGGTTATACCCTTCACCGTCTGAGAGTTCTGGAGTTCTGGAAGAACTTATTTGTATACCGGATTCGAACCCACGACCTTAGTATCACTAGACCACCAGTGCTCTAGTGATACACAAATATCTGGTACTAATATCTACTTTCATTTACTACATATAAATACATTCACATACACCCATTATAAATAATTATTTTAGTTATTTCTTATTATACTTCACATTCATGTAATACAAGTGCTCTAAGTTGTACTACGGAAAAGAGGGGACTCTCCTAATACAGGTCACATGACTTAAAAGGAGAGTTCCCAAACCATGTATTTTACACTTGTAATTTTGAATAAATACTTTTTACTTTTAATTACCTCAAAATAAGATGAATTTTAAACATTGGATGTTTATGGCAAAATATGAATACCTACTTACTAAATTGTTCAAAAATACAATTAATAACATTTTTATTTTCAAGGAGATATCCAAGAAGCTGATGGATGTTACCAATGACCGAAGGGCTAGCGCTTACCTCGGACAAAGGATAAGTATAGCTATCCGACGAGGTAACGTCGCCAGCCTTTTGGGGACCTTACCTGCGATCGGTGATCTGAGCTCTGTTTTCTATCTGTATGCGAACTTAAATAGAAAACTGAGCTCATTTTCATTTCTTATTAATATACCGATTACCTTAAAGATTTTAATGTTATTATAGTTTGCTTTGTAAATAAATACATACTTCGTGTCTAAAAAAATAAAAAAATAGATACTATTCAAACATGAAATTTCATCTTTCCGACCGTCGCTCTTCGCTCTGAAACCCGAACTCTTTCTGCTCGACAACTACATAAGATTCAACCTCCATACTTAGGCTGAGATCTCTAGAGCGTACTTAGACTTTACTAGACGAAGCGCTCGTGGCGTAGCTTGCTTAGGGGTTCTTGATTAATCGTTAAAGTTAAGCAACGATATATAAGGTCACAAATTGGGATGGGTGATCGCAATTGGCTTTACGAGCTGAGCGTTTCCGTGCTTCGGAGGGCACGTTAAACAGTCGGTCCCGGCTTTTAAGTCGTTAAGCCATGACGGTGGCCTTTAGGCGGCCTAAAAACTCCGTAACTAGAGTTGGCCACTAGCTCATACGCACATACATACTTAGACTTTACTTATCTGGCAAGTCGAGGTCGGTATTTATCTTATAAACAATGCTCTGAGTGCAAGCTCAGCTTATGCTTAAGTGCACTTTGACGACGACTTACGAAAAACTTACACTATAAGCCAAACAATAAAAGAGATCTATAGTTTGTTTACAATGTTTTACTCAAGTTAAGTCTGAGCTAAGTGTAGGTGAGCTTTAAAGATCTCAGCCTTAGACTACGTTCCCACGGGAGGTCTCACGAATAACAAGAATCGTGCTGTATCTATTCTTGAAAATTTCAGCTTTAACATATTTTCTGTAAAACATATTTTTACCACCAAGCTTGGCTTTGACATTTTACGGAACATGACGGTTTCAACTTCTTGTTATTGTGGCCATTACGTTTACACCCCTATTTACTAGATACGTATATATACCTAGTAGGGCCAGCCAAGGCTTTATAATAACTCATCATTAACTTCCTGCCCTTAACCCACTCTAAGTACGGTCGGCACAACATGTTCTCTTCGTCCATGCTCTTCTGTCATCAGTCATCTCTGTACTCACTCATTACTTAACCATGGCCTCTTTCAAAAAATTCATCCACCGTCTCTTTGACGTACCTCTACCATTCATATTCATAAAATAACTATTCAATCTCATAAGTCCTATAAACGGATACCAAAGTGTGTGGTCCATTCTTTAACATGTAGACTAAACTAAAACATAAAATACAGAAAAGAAATCGTACCTAACATAAAACCCAATAAGTATTGCATATAAATGAAATGTGTGTGTATAAATGAAAATGAACCTTGTTAGCCTTTATCTTGTTTAATCAAGAGCGAACATCTTGTTTAATTTCCCTTTTGAAATTTTCACGAACCCATTCATGTATTCGTTTTAAAACACATACTAACAATCGATACGCTGGTCACGTCCTGAAGAAATAAAGTCTGAAATAAAGAGAAATACCAGGTCGTATTTAAAATAAAACTTTAATTATTTCTATTTGGATATCGATAGGTCATAAGCAGTAAATGTTACTATGAAACATGATATCTAAAATGAATAAAATGCATTGTATTTCATATCCTTTAATTTAATTAAGTAGATATTAGAAATGACAACAATTTTTTTCAGTGCAATATTCAACACGTTTAGGTAGGTAACGATTTTACTATGTTTATTACTGTGTTTTGTAACTTTAGGTGGTAAATTTGCGTTAGGATTTGACTCTGGCTACTTTTAGATCTTCAAAGGTCTCGTAAAACACCAGTGAAGAGCTACATACAATCATAGAGACAATTTTACGCACCTAATCGAACGAATATTGCATAGATAAAAATAGTTGTCATTTCGTTAATTACTTCTTCCAAATTAAAAAGTACATAAATAGTAGGTACTATTTATGTATGGGAATAATTATAACGGCACATAAATTAGTAGGTACTAATTTATGTGCCGTTATAATTATTCCCCAAACATGTATTTCACAGGGTCATGATAAGTAACCCACGCAAACGTAGCATGCAATGTTATGACACTGCATTATTACGTGTAGGTTTAAAATGCAGTAAATTGAGCTCTTACGACTTGCCTACTGACATAATTTTTTGCGGCGAAATGGTTGCTCTGGATTTTCGACCAAAAATATTGTATCTGGACTGGACAGGGTATGTGTAGATTTACACGACACCATTATTGCCTGTTGCATTGAAAACGTACCAACTGATTTCCAATTTAGTGCAATACCTACGCATTCAGATATCGTACTATCAAGCAATAAATACTACATTTATTTATTATTTTTATATGATAGGTGTTTTGAACTCTATAACGTCACACGCTTTATTAGATGATGCTCGAAGCCTCTTGTGAACCCTCGCGTGGCGTAGCTTGCTTAGACGTTCTTGATTGATCGTTGAAGTTAAGCAACGTTTTGCGAGGTCACAATTTGGATGGGTGACCGCAAGTGGCATTACGAGCTGAGCGCTTCCATGCTTCGGAGGGCACGTTAATTTGTCGATCCCGGCTTTAAGGTCGTTAAGCCATGACGGAGGCCTTTAGGCGGCC
The DNA here is from genome assembly GCA_949320045.1 of Scotopteryx bipunctaria. NCBI lineage: Eukaryota > Metazoa > Arthropoda > Insecta > Lepidoptera > Geometridae > Scotopteryx > Scotopteryx bipunctaria. The sequence goes on from OX439440.1 coordinate 5,832,471, forward strand.
TAAAAACTTCGTCACAAAAGTTGGCCACTAGCTCATACGAACTTACTTTTATTAAAGTCTCAGCCAAAAGCTATTTTACAAAACTACGTATGTTATAAATAAGTTGGTTTTTTCCGCGGTACCTGGGCATTTTTCTATTTTTATTTTGCTCGCCCTATTGAGTGAAATATCAAGCTTTTATGGAGCTTTTAGAAGACATCTATTTCATAAATATTAATCATTTAAGTAGTCTTTTCAGTTTGAGTTTAGTGCTTCTCCTGCCTCGTTTTGCCATCTATCGACTAAACCGCTTATATTTCTATTTTATTTTATTTATCAAAGAAAATTCACAGCACTTAGGATTAATATTTTTATATTATATTGACGGCCTCGGTGGCGTGGCGGACTATTGTTCGGCTGTTCGCTGTGGAAGGAATGTTTGCATGTTCTGCAAATATTTCTGCCGGGTCTGGGCGTTGTGGTACCATGGTACACGTAGTTTCACCTACAACAGAGGGAATCCTAGTGTTGGGTCAGGACTATGTATGTGACTGTTGGCTGTTATTATATTATTTTTATTATATAGATTTAACATACAGCCAATAACATGTAAGTTATTACATCATCATCGTTTTCCTGCCCTTATCCCACTAGGTGGGGTCGGCACAACATGTTTTCCTCTTCCATCTTCTCCTATCAGTCGTCATCTCAGTACTCACACCTTTCATACGCATGTCCTCTTTCACACAATCCATCCATCTTTTCTTAGGCCTTCCTCTGCCCGTGTATCCATCCACATTCATATTCAGCACTTTCCTTGTAACATGACTTTCTTCCCTCCGCATAACATGCCCATACCACGCTAACCTATTACTCCTCATACTCTCTATCACTGGCGCTACTTTCAAACTTCCTCTGATGTACTCATTCCGTATCTTATCCATTCTGGTCACTCCACACATCCATCTCAACATTCGCATCTCTGTAGCATGCACTCTTCTTTCATCCACCACTTTTGTTGCCTTACACTTGTAAGTTATTACATGTTTTTTTTTATTTTATAAATACTTGTTTTCGCATTACATTGTGGCTGAAAACCTTATTAGGTTGAAATAGGCGTTCACATTCTTCAAAAATATACAACGTACTTAGGTACTTACGTACTATAAATAAACAATCAGATAAAAGTAAGCATACATCAAGTGAAGGTAGGTAAAAAGGTATACAATATTGTGTAATTCGAATTCGACGATCCACACTCGCACTATAATAATATAATCTACTACCTCACATTACCTAATGTATCTGCAATGCTCCTTTGAATACAGCAAACATCGCATCTATTCAATTAAGGAGCACCTTTATTCAAGACTAGCTGTTGCCCGCGACTTCGTACGCGTGTAGTACATAGTTTTCGCAGCGCACGCCAAAAACTATTTTGGATTTTCACCTTGCAAATATATTACAGCCTATACTGGTCCCTGATAATGTAGCTTTCAATTGGTGAAAGAATTTTTGAATTCGGTCCAGTAGTTTCGGTTTCAATAGTTTACTTCTTCGCTGGACTGGGAGTAAAGAAAAAACATAGAATGCGTCCAGCTGCTTCTCTCCCCGAGCATGTCGTAAAAGTCGACTAAGGGATAGTATCCTCCAACATGATGAGATACAATAAGCAAGTATTCCCAAGGAGGGTTGACGTCAGGCAGGCGGCCGGTCATAAAACACCTTAGCCAAAACTCTTGCAGCATGATCCAAGGATCATGCTGTGCCGACCCCACATAGAGTGGGATAAGGGCAGGAAGATTATGATGGTCCAGTAGTTTCGGAGCCTATTCACTATTTATACACTTTTAGAAGCCATTATTGGTCATCGAGATCTCCGTGGCCGAGACCGAGATCGGCCTCTTAGTCGTCATCGTCCCCATATTTACACTAGTAAAGTAGATATAAATTGCTTTATAGGCTCTATTGCTTCATACAGGACAGATAATAGCCAGCGAGCAAATGTATCACTGATAAATAGCGGTGCCATTGTTTGCGACAGTAAAGTGCATACAAAATTAGGTAGGTACTACTGTGTAACATCACTACACTATTAAATATTCCATTGCCTTTCCGGCTTCAAAGGTCTCTATTACATTCTGTAGTGCCTATATACGGGTATACCTTATATACCTACCTTCATATATAAGGCCTATCGAAGCTGAAGCCTAGCGCCTGTTTCTATAATCGATTCGAGAAATATCGACATAGATTCTTTGTTACAAGATTCTGAGTTTAAATAAAGAAAATAATTTCCGTCAGCGCCATTGTCCTGTCGGACGAAGAGACTTATTCAGGTAGCCATTTGCACGCTATGGTGTATATTATAGGTTTGCCTACACCTCAGAACAGCAAATCAACTTCGTTTGTACAGTTGCACACATTAAGCTTGGGCTGAGTAGAACATAGTGGTGCAATATACCTACACGCTCCGATACAGTTCAACTGTAGATACAAGGTAATCTATCAACCCTAGCGTGTATGGCTAACTTCAGGGACAAAATGACTTATTGGAATGAGAGAACGCTCTACAAACCGAAACTAGCTCTTCTTCTAAAGACCAATGTGCATCGGGTCTTAGCCCACCACCGTTCTATATTTCGACCCAAGATTTAGACCATCTATACACTAAAAAACAAAGCAAATAGACAAGCAAATGACAAGACTTTGCGTTTGCTTTTTTTGCCGAAACGGTATACCGCACGGTCGCCATAAATGTGGTCTATCATCCTAAGGTTTAAGATCATTTGGACGTCGTGACGTTATTGTGGTTGAACGTCGATCGCTGTTTGAAAACAGGGCAAGCAAACGGGGCAAGAAATAAATGAAACAGGCTGGTATTGTCTCTAGTGGCCTATTAGACGAAGTGGCTATTAACTCGAATAAGAGCATCGGATAGTGAAGTCCAATGTCTTCAGCCACAAAATAATTGCACAATAATTACGTTACATTGTAGGGTGCAATGTGAGAAGATTTTTATGTATTAGCTACTTACATACCTTCTTTTATTATGTTGATAGTGACTTCAGATTTATATAAAAGTTATTTATTTCAGGTACCATTTTGCAGTATAATCAGCTACACATTTTTGTTGTCCTTTTTGCGGTACTGGATTAGGGACAGTGGTGCTCGTGAAAAGGTAAGGTTATTATTTTTATAGTGCAAATATTTTTACCCGACTGTCTGACTACGTGACTAGTGTGTTTGTCTACTAGATTCATACAACAAAAAAGGTTGCGATCACTTTGAAAAGTTAAAATATTTTTTAAAAGAATAGAATAGACTATCTTTATTATCATAGGATGAAACATTAACAGACTAACTTCAATCAATAGGTACTTATATTAAACGCACAAGCTATGATGACTCGTCATAGAACACAGAACTCAGTAGAATAGAAACAGGAATTATTAGAAATTATTGTACTTAGGTAGGGTTTTGACTTAAATAAATATTTTAAATATAAAGAGGTATTAATTACTAAGGTAAATTATGGATTAGTTGACATGTGCAGAGTTAGATAAGTGGCTATAATCGGTGGATAAAAATTCTTTGACACTGTATAAGGATTTGCATAGGAGTTTTTGTACATCGTTGATGAATCTGCTGTCGTTTTCTATGGATTTTAAGTTTAGGGGGATCCTATTATACAGTTTTTGACCCATTAACTTAGGAAGTTTTTCAGTGATGTTCAGTCGATGGTGTATAAGATCCTAAAACTAACTTTTTACGCATACTACGGGTACTATTGGTGCCTATTATAGTGTACTTGCTTAAATGTAACCTGACATACTTTATAACCTCGAGTATATAGACTGATACTGATGTTAATACTTTTGATTTCCTAACGAGGTTTATAATGTTGTCCAAGCCTTCCAAAAATAGGTTCTAAAGCTATTTGCCGAAATTCGTTATTATAATATTCTTTGGATCGCCAAAAACCGTGTCCACCTAAAATTCTGTCATCCAAATACAAAACATTGGAGTTGTTGAATTATCGGATGTATGGCAAAGCTGAAAATAGCCGGGACAAGAGGATCGCCTGGTTGACAACCAACAGCTTACGAAATAATATTGTTTGGATAAATTAATTTAGTATGCGAGCCATAACATTTCCAGAGAAAAGGATTCCATTTGGAATTCTATTCTATTCTTCTAGCAAGGCGCCTCTGTCTACAGAACTGAACGCGTTCTCGGTATCACATTGTTAAAATATTAATAGAAATTAAATATTTTAACGAACTGTTTTCTTCATATTTTAATTAAATGGTTTGTTTTTATTCTAAATCTAATATTTTTTAATTCAAAATAAAAACAATCCATTTAAATTTAATAGGTTTTTTTAAATAAACTTAAATGATCTCCTGTGGGAAAGCATTAAAAAAACAACGATTAAATAATCTTCTATTTGACGCTCACGGGCCTTGCCGATTGGTCAAAGATGCTCACCAGGATCGTCTTGTCCACAATTGAAACTGGTGTAAGAAATTTCGAATGTTTTGAGTGCTTATTTCATGTTCATTAGGAGCTGGTAACACTAATCTTATTTTAAGAAGGTAATGGTTGGATCACGGGCGGTCAGCAGTCTGATGTAGTGCTTCTGAACTGCACTTAGAACGGTTGTGCGGCCACCACGGTGATCAGCCAAGGTAACCGAACTTCGGTGCCTCTGCAACTTGGTTACTACGCAGCTAACCTTCATCCAAAGTTATTGTTCTTGCTTTACTTTGATGTGTGTATTTAGTTCAGATTACTAGACAGATTTTGAGAGAATAGTGTGTCAAATTATGCGTCTTGGTCTCAGTAGTAGGTATGGTTGAGGCTTGGACGAATAAACACTCGCCCAAGGGTTGAGGGGATTGGTACGTTGCGTAGGTTGACGTTATTCTTCATTTGTTTTAATGGAAAGTGAAGCCTACGTAAAGAAACTAATAACATAAATCTATCGTGTTTGAACCCCACTGCGAGTGGCAACTTGGGCGACTTGGCGTTGTATGTTTGTATGTACTATATACCTATATGGTTTGTGGATATGTTTGTTAGAGCATAACTTTCGAACCGTTAATCCAATCTGTGTCAAACTTGGTAGATCAATAGATTGTGCTATGAAGAGTTGCTGGGAAACATATGAACTTAATAAGGGGTTGTCGGGGTTGTAAAGATATTGAGTTCTCAAGAGGGTTAAAAAAAGATTTACAAATGTGTCCTGTTTAATGCCATATGAAAGGGCTTTGTTTGTTAATTTTAAAATTGTTTGATTTTCATTTTAAGATGTATTATTTTTAAAATACAGCGAAAAAAGTAATGTTTAAAAAACCGTTGTAACCTGAGCTAACTCTTGTTAGAGTTTCAATGTCTTCGTAGTTCAGGTTAATCTGGAATTTATATGGGGAAATCCTGACCAGAACAGAATTGGCAGGGAAGCACAGGAATAGTGGCTTAGGAACCATTCGGTTCTTTTTTTGTGAAATCTATTTGGGCAGAGTTATTTTTTGGCCAAGTGTGAGTTGGCCATGAAAATGGGCGTTGTTGGCAAATTTTTTTTTAATGCTAATCTTCGATTTGATCGAAGATGCTAATCGACTCCGTTACTTTCAAGGATAACTTCATTGCATCGGAAAAAATCGGACAGCAGGAGTTGGTACTTGTAAGTACATAAACTAAGTGTGTAAGTACGAGAAACATCAGGGCGCGAATGCAAATCTTACGGATTGTGGACATGGCGCGTGAGATCTCAGTTCGGGGGCAAACTACTAGTACCTACCTACATACATACATGTACCTATGCTGTATCTATAATTATTTTTTATCTCTCTCTTATTCCGGGGATCATAAGTAGTATATTCAACTAACAGACGACGGATCCTAAATCACCATCGCAGCGTTTGTTATCTGCCCAAAATTACCATACTACGTTGCCATTCTAATCTTCCATCCGTCGCCCGTTAGTTCAACTTTATATATAGGAATCGAGCATAAATATTTTTTTCTTAAATATGGGGCACTAGCTTTCGCCCACACCTTCTCTAGCGTTGTACCCGGATAAAAAGTAGCCTATATGTTATTCCAGCACACGTATATTCCAATGTTTGGGCGTGATTGAGGCACAAACATACATCGTCACATCCACACATCTACACATCCTCACAAACTTTCACACTTATAATATTAATAGGATGGGCTGATGATCACCTGTCACCATGGTTCACCATATCCATCTTGGGACTTTGAATCAGCAGTGGCTGCAAGTTTTCTTGTGATTACTTGTGGCCTTGCAAACCCATTAGAAGAGATACGGCCGTGATAATAAGTTTGTGTGTATGAAAAAATATTGAAGAAAAATCCTTTCGATTTAATACATAATATTACGCCCTATTACGCCCTATTACGCCCATGTCCCTAATTGAAGCGCCCGTGGCGTAGCCATCGTAGCATCGATATGCGCGGTCACAAATTGGGATGGGTGACCGCAAGTGGCATTACGAGCTGAGCGCTTCTGTGCTTCGGAGGGCACGTTAAACAGTCGGTCCCGGCTTTTAAGTCGTTAAGCCATGACAGAGGCCTTTAGGCGGCCTAAAAACTCCATCACTAGGGTTGGCCACTCGTTCATACGAACATACATACATACCTATCCCTAATGGGGTGGGCAGAGCTACAAGTAAACGTAAGAAAACTTACAGACACTTCTGATTTAAAGTCCTAAGATGGATATGGTGAACCATGGTGACAGGTGAGCAGCCTATCGCCCATATGGGTGGTCCATCATTTTGGAGAGGATACTATCCCTTAGTCGACTTTTACGATATGTTCGGGGAGAGAAGAAGCTGGACGCATTCTATGCTTTAATTCGATTTAATATTACCTAGAAGGTACTTAGAAATCTATTCCTATAACTTCTATGAAATCGAGATAGTACTGGTGGTCTAGTGGTGAATCAATTAATTATTATGTGCGCTATACCGTATAGCACACATAATTAATTGATGGATGATCGGGTATGCTTCCCTCACGGGTCAGTGAAGCCAATAGGTTATACGTATCCACTAAATACTGTTATATCAAGTTATTATCTTGTAAGTATAATAATTATATATTTTGTATAATAGTTATAGGTTAGCACCTACGTTATAATTAAAAACTTTGTTGTTATATAAATTGTGACTTACCTACTGTATCACTTCGTTTTATAACATCAAAATAATCAAATTATTATTATTATTATACCAGTACATACCATAAACGGTGAAGGAAAACATCGTGAGGAATCCCGCGGCTTAGTTAGCTCAACACACACACGTCTTTCCTGTGGATAAGGCCGACTAGGCTGAGAAGATGGTACAGGTGCTGGGCAAGCTTGCTCTATTTAAAATTGTCCCGGGCACTACAGCGTCCCGTGGTAGTGGCCTCCTGGCCGTACGATTACACCAAATCCGTAATCGGCCGAAGTATAGTCGGATGTCATCAGCTAAACTCGGCAGATCAAACGTCACTTACCGAAGTGGACTGGTTTGTGACATCGCTGATGAGTGCGTCGATGATCTCCAGAAAGCGGTCGGTGGCGACCACCTGCAGGCCGAGCCGGTAGACGCCCAGCACCGTCTCCTTGTTCCAAAGCGTGCGCTGGATCAGGTGTAGCACCAGCGTCTCCCCGGGTTTCAGCGGTTTGTTTCCCAGGTCCCATTGGAAATACTGTAACAAAGAAACTTTAATTAAATATTGTTTATTTTTTGTTGCGTGCACTTTTATAGTCTATCTAGTCGTTTCACTAGTTCTTTCGAACCAGTGTGGTGAAAGGATTTAAAGATGCCCTCAAAGGCCTCGAAGGCTCATTTCGTGAACTTAACACATGTTTTCTGAAATTCTAAAATTCTTTACTGTACAGACACTTACAACTAAAACATTAAAAAGTACATTGTACAAAGGCAAGCTTAATTCTTAAAGAGTTATCTACCAGCAAACCTTTGAGGCAAGGGAGAGGCTTTAACATAGGTGGATGTACTTATGTGTACAGTATAGAGATAAGAAAAAAAATATAGATAAGACAAACTAAAAAATATTATGAACGTACACTACACACAATATTAATTTATACACATAATATATTTTCGAACAGAAAAACCCATTGGTGTATGACTGGATTTGAACCCACGACCCTAGGATCGGAAGGCGGGGTCGCTACCACTAGACCACCAGTGCTCTCTCAATATCATAGAAGTCATTTAAATAGATTTTTAAGTACCTTCTAGGTACTTAAAAATCTAAAGGATTAAATCGAAAGGATTTTGCTTCAATATTTTTTTAGTAAAACTAGGATATGTATGTGGGTAGAGGTAGTCCAAGGAAAAGATGGATGGACTGTGTGAAAGATGACATGAGTAAGAAAAGAGTGAGTGTTGAGATCACTTCTGACAGAAGAAAACATGTTGTGCCGACCCCATAATAAAGTGGGACAAGGGCAGGGAAATGATGATTTTTTTTTAGTAAAACTCAAGTACTCTCAAAAGTTAAAGGAAAACCTCGTGAGAAAACCGGCATGTCATAGAAATTAAAAAGGACTAAAACATGAGTCAAGAGAGACCACAACCAATACCCGGTATTACGAGTAGGAGTTATCGTATCGAATAACTGTTCGCTTTATTAAAAAATAACACTTTAATGGAAAAGCATCGTGGAATTTTTAAAAACAAAATCTGGGTCATTGGTTTCGTAACTTCAATAACCTTTTAACTTGTTAATGCATTCTGTAAATCCAATCAACTGAGCCATATTTTACCCTAGCAGCTATACCTACTAACAACCCGCCTCGGCTTCGCTCGGGTAGCAACTACTAGCAGAGCCTACCTACCTACAATTTTTTTCTGTCGTAGTGTCGTATTCCGTTGCGTCGAGAATGTGGGTTAGATCAAAATGTAACAGACTATGTTTTAGCGGCAACTTCACTTGCATATAAATGCATACATTCATATTATTACGCCCGTATCCCTAACGGGGTGGGCAGAGCCACAAGTAAACAAAAGAAAACTTTTTATTTTTTATAGTTTAAGTTTTAGTTTCTTGCCCACTTAATAATGTTGTAGTCGAATTAATGTCGTTATCTGGTTGGTTTATTGTTTTTCGGTCGGGACCCATACTACTTTTTGTTAAGACTTATATGTATTAATTTCATAATTTAGTTATTTCAAAAAATCAAGGCCCTCAAGAACTCGTGCCAATTTTCTTCGGCAGTTATTATACGATTTTGCAATCTGCAATAAACAAGCATGTTTTTAAAATAATGGGCAAGTCAACTCCTATAAAGATTTTTTACGCTAGATGATGAACAAAGTCAGTAAACAAATAATCAATTAGACGTTTTGCCATATTTCATGTTATTCTATTACAATATTAGGGACACGAATAGGAAACACTTTTTTGTCAACTATTCAGCACAACTCTTCAGCTGTATTACAAAAAAAAAACAGAACGTAAAAATTCCAAAATTTGTGGAAACAGTAGGAAAATTAGTGAGTGAAATTACAATTTTTGTGAAAAACATGACTTATGCTATTTTTAAGACCAGACCGAAAAATAAAAAATCCGTACCTACTCGAATAGCCCACTAGGAGGCCCATCGGCAGATACAGGATTATCCATTATTCACGCCACACCCTAGATCCATCATGTTGGGGAGGATACTCTCACTTAGTAGGCTTTTACGTCATGCTATTCTGTCTTTTTAGGGTTTCGTACCCGAAGGGTGCCAACGGAACCGTATTACTAAGCATCCGCTGTCCGTCCGTCCGTCAGTGGGCTGTATTTTATGAACCGTAATAGGTAGAGAGTTGGAATTTTAACAGAGTATGTATTTTCTATTGCCGCTATAACAATAAAATAATAGGGGCCCTATACAAGAAAAACAATTTTCGATCATCGAACTTAAGCAACAATAGGCGCAGTCAGTAATTGGATGGGTGGGTGAGTAGTGTAGTGACTTTTTGCAATTTTTTTTATGTAAATACTTAGTATTTAGTATTTCTGTATATTTCCTTTTCAAACTATATAAAATTTACTGATTTGTACAAAAATAGTAATAAAATTGAGGAGGTCCTCATAGAAGAGACGTGTTTCATTTTGCATTTTTTGTTTGATTTTATAGGGAACATGCCACCTTAGGTGGCGTACAAGTAAAATTTATGTACAATGTACGATGGTACGGAACAGAACCCTTCGTGTGCGAACTCGACTCGCATTTGACCGGTTTTATCTTTACTCCCAGTTCAGCATATAAATAGCCCAGGTATAAATACTATTTCAGGCCACTAACTGGATATTCATTCCAATTGTCATTAAAGTCCGTTCCATCACCAAGCCGTGATTGAGACACGAACAAAACCTTTTTCCACAAAGTAAAGGATTCATACATTCATAGCATTAGCAGTATAATAAATAATCAGGCGGCCTACATTCGCATCGATTCTTTTCTGTTCGTGCACGTTGTACATTTCAAAATACAAATCATTTATTATGCAGCACATGTTGCTGTTAGGCCAGTTCAAAAATATCATACAGCGAAACAATCGCTTAATTTTATGTTTTACCGAACATAACAATAAATGAAATCTAACTTGGTAAGAAGCTAAGGCCTTTTACCATCCATAGTATACCTAATAGATGATTTATACAGCGTCAGGAGGCAACTTTTACCTTTACTAACGGGATGCTGTAGTGCCCGGAAGGAATTAAAATGGAGTAGGCTTGCCCAGTACCTATTCCATCCTCTCAGCTTGGTCGGCCTTGTCCACAGGAAAGACATGGTCAATACGTGCGGAGCTGACTAAGCCGCGGGTTTCCTCACGATGTTTTCCTTCACCGTTTGAGAGTACTGGTATGGCGCACATAATTTTTTCGCACAGAAAAATCCATTGGTATACGACCGGGTTTGAACCCACGACCTTAGGATCGGAAGGCGGGGTCACTACCAACTAGACCACCAGTACTCATTTGGTAAGATCTAACCCAACAGACCCAGCCAGCTGATGGCAACGCTGTTGAGTGTACCTAAGACGCGGTTTGTATAGAATTGTAGATGTGGCCAGCAACGCAGAGACGTGGGTCTGACGCGTGTCCTTATACTTGTGTTAATGGTTAGCGTTCAGAAATAACTGTGTAATCTTGTAGAAAGCCATGCCCATGTATATTGGACACTTGTGTATAGGCTGAGCCTAGCACAAGTGTGACCTCAAGTGGCATTACGAGCTGAGCGCTTCCGTGTTTCGGAGGGCACGTAAAACAGTCGGTCTCGGCTTTTAAGTCGTTAAGCCATGACGGAGGCCTTTAGGCGGCCTAAAAACTCCGTCACTAGAGTTGGCCACTAGCTCATACGAACATACATTTCTCTAGGATAGGCATTCTTTTTCGCACCAATGTTTTAACTTCGAAATACCAGATACCATGGTAAATGTCTAGAGTTATAGCTATCAGTAGATTTTGTATTGTGTTGATCCAATGTTCACTCGGGCTATCTAGGGAGTGCTCTCAGTTATTGGATATTTTATACCTACCACCACTATTAATCCTTCTACACTGTAGAAGGATTATATAGGTACTGCAGAATCTACAGTATTAAATGACGTGTAGGTATACATGAATAATGTTATAAGAGTGAATGAAACGAGAGCAGAAGGTAGGTATCTATGTCAGGACCGTGGCAAATGGAGATCCGTGGTCTCTGCCTACCCCTTAGGGAAATTGTGATATTATATATGTATGTAGGTAATGTATAATCCTTTTATATCTAGAACTAGATATAAATATAAGTCACATTATAAATACAACTCATATCGAATAATTACCGTTATCATCATCATCATCATCTTCCCGCCCACATCCCACTCTATGTGGGGTCGGCTGCTTTAAGAGTTTTGGCTAAGGTGTTTTATGACCGGCCGCCTGCCTGACGTCAACCCTCCTTGGGAATACTTACCGTTATATAGGTATCTAACGGTAGGTACTTACCTACTTATTAAGTATTCAATACTAAAACCAACACGAGGTTAAAGTAGTAAATAACAAAGTAATAAGCCGACAGTGGTTTAAACCCATTGAGTTATTATTACTACGTGGTACGTAGTACATATTATATCGATGTTTAAACCTACCTTTTCGATATTTTACCGACACTTGTAACCAAAACTTCATGCTTCAGTCTTACTTACTTATTCGTATAATCATGGTAAATACTACTATTAGTCTTGTCACTAGTTCTTTGCAATCAGTGTGGTGGAAGGATTTTTATTGCGCCTCCATGTTTTGACCTTTTTTTTACTATGTTTCTCACCTTCATCGTTTGTGAGTAGGTACTGGTATAGCATAGGTACCTATATAGATTTCTAGTATAGAAAAATCCATTGATGCGCGACCAGATTTGAACCCAGCCCGCGGAACCGGTGGGGTCGCTACTATTGGACCACCAATGCTCTCAAATGATCAATAAATATTAGTACATTCATGTGCGGGGCAGGATATACGATGAACGTAAGAATTGACATAATGCTGTATTTATTCGCCCAACGCAACTTTGCTTACGACTTTGACGTTATTACCACAGAATAAATAATCTAATACTATTCGACATTATTCGAAAGTATTCCTACTTCCTATACTAATATTTATAAATGCGAATGTTTGTGTGTAAACGTTTGTTACCACGTATCTCCGTGTAAATAGTTTAGATTCTGGAATAATAGACAGATTAATATAATTTTCGAAAATCAACCCCTAAGGGGGTTAAACAGTGGTGAAGTTTGTATGGAAACTTTTTAACGGGTGGTGGGATTGAATATAAAATCAATGGACAAGTGTTTCAGAGTTTTTCAAAAACCCTTGAAAGGGTTAAGAGTTAAGTTAAAATGGGGTGTCAAAATAAAGCGAGCGAAGCGCAGCGTGTAAGCTAGTCGAATAATAAAGCGTAATGACCTACTTACAAAGTGAGAAAATCTTGCTTCCACCTCTGATACCTTTAGGGCTGGGATTAAAGTTTAAACCTTCCTCTATCCAAATATTGGTTTATCCTTACAATACAAGGGATTTTATTGCGGTATTTCGTATACCTACTACCTATTTGGCAAGTTCGCATATTTGTGTAGGTACCTGGAAAATTTGTCTAAAAGATCTCCTATTGTGAATTCGCACGTCGGTTCCGTACCATCATCATACATGTAGGTAGGTACTTTTTAATATTACTTTGACTCTATGTACTTTTTAAATAGGTATCTTCGATGACCAATTACGTATATACGAAAATACACACTGAAAATTTCAACTCTCTACCTATTGCTGTTCATGAGATAGGTACAGCCCGCTGACAGTCAGACGGACGGCGGACGCACAGCGGAGGCTTAGTAATATTATGGTTTCGTTGGACTGTTAATTATCGACCGATGAAGGATCGTTAATTTCCACAGCAACGTTGAAAACTATTTGTTGAAAAGCTCTATAAATTTTTGACAAAAAAAAAACGCAATTAACAGAACGATCCATCCTTTGTTAGTAAAATATTGGTATTGGGCATTAGTTTGTGTTTGCGGATGCCAATGGAATGGAACCAATAGGTAGATCCTATTGCTTCAAGATTTAATATTATGTCTAGTCTAGTCTAGGAACTAGCAAGGAAAACGTATTTCCTAAGACAAAACAGGAAATCGGAATATATTTTATCACTCCTCCTATTAAGAGTAATCGGCTAGCGTGGTGGCATGGGGCATGTCAGGAGGGGTGAAAGTCAATCGAGATTTATGTTGCGAGGAAAGTTTTGAATATGAATGTGGATAGATGTGAATGGAGGTAGAGGTAGGTCAAAGAAAATGTGGATGGATATTCCGTGAAAGAGGACGTGGGAAAGGACCTTCATCCAAGGAAAGGACTCACTCATTACAGAGATGCCGGCTGACAGAAGGGAATGGATGAAGAGAACGTGCTGGGCCTACCTCACTGATAAATGCTATTTCTCATAATTATGTACCTATTATTCGGTAATTTCCGACGCCATATATACCTACCTAAGTATTTTTCTTTTTTCTCGCCAACATGATGGACCACTTATATGGGCGATGGGCTGATCACCTGTCACTATGGTTCACCATATCCATCTTAGGACTAAATCAGAAGTGGCTGCAAGTTTATGTAAACTTGTAGCTCTGCCCAACCCATTAGGGATAAGGGCGTGATAATGTGTGTGTTTGTGTGTTTATGTAAGTATTTTTTGGCTATAATACAAAGTGAGTTTAGAAAAATGTTCGGCTCATTATTCCCTTGTCATGAAAATGTTTGCCTTTTATTCGACTTTGAAAAAAACACTACCTAATAATGCATAATCTGTGCATTCAAAACTCCACCTTACTGTTTGACTGTCTAATTGACAATCAACCCCTAATCCAAACCATAAATTTTAGTAGAAGCATGGAACTTAGAAGGTATATTCATTTTATGCTGTAGGGGTGCACTAAGAAAGTAATTCCCTAAGTTCATCTCTCAAGCATACAACAGGAAGATGAAAGTTAAATAAAATCGTGGAATATTCTACTAGATTTACTGTTTACATAGAATATTGTATTTGAAATACGAACGGCATCGATTGATAGAAGCAAGTATTCTACGTATTCCCAAAGGGACGACCTTCATTCGCCCGAGCTTAGGTGTAAGGTAAGCTTCAAGCTGCTACAAGCTATCAACGTTGTAAATAGATTTTAGGGTGTCCGAACAATTAGTTGCCATTCATGTTGACAGATCGCTGAACTAAATAATTGAGACTAATCTTCGGAAACTACGTACAATCTCAGACCAAATAAAAAGAAAAGATGGCGCGCCGCGAAAAACAAAAGTGAAGCCACCTTTTTATCTATGTGTGTGTCGAAGGTTTTGAGGGTTTGCGTTCCAAGTAACCTAAAATTCATAGTATAATAATTAAGTAAGTTCGTATGAGCTAGTGGCCAACTCTTGTGACGGAGTTTTTTGGCCGCCTAAAGGCCTCCGTCATGGCTTAACGACTCAAAAGCCGGGAGCGACTATTTAACGTGCCCTCCGAAGCACGGAAGCGCTCAGCTCGTAATACCACTTGGTCACCCATCTCAACTGCGACCGCGCACAACGTTGCTTAACTTCAGCGATCAATCAAGAACGTCTAAGCAAGCTACGCTACGAGTATAGTAATTAAGAAAGGATGTTATTTGAAGTACTTACAGGTGAAAAGTGATTCCGTGAGACTTTTTATGTGATTTGCTTCTGTTTTTACAAGTTTTCACTACACAGGAAGGCATAATTCTATTTTTAAGCCTCGTGACGTACTTAGAGCGATGAGCATAGTTTTGGTGTAGGTGTGTGCGTGAGCGTGTATTTTTACTTGTAGGAGCAAGGTTTTGTGTGACTTCACTTTTGTTGTTCGCGGCGCGCTGTCTTTTCTTTTTATTTGGTCTGAGCGTTTGAGGATGTTCTGAGGATGTTTGGATGTTTGTGCCTCAATCACGCCTAAACGGCTGAACGGATTTGAATGAAACTTGGAATTCAGCTCGTGGACTTCTTTTTCTTCCGTTCCACTTTGGTGAAACCCTCGTCGTCACACCGAGTCTTTCAGGCTGCACAGTGCTAACAACAGGCTCGCAGCGGATCAACTTCTTCCCCTTGGTTGGTTGTCGCTCAGGTTGAAGGCGCAGCGACAAAAGTTGCAAAGTCGCGTTTAGGGGTAGACGCGACCTGCGACACCTCTACCTCTCTCGACGGAAGACGGGAGATAGGCGCGGCTCACTCGCGGCGATAACCAGTAAGGCAAGGGAATCGTTGAATTCCGCTGACGCGAAACTGCCGACGGAAGCGTTATGTGCACCGCCCCGCATCGTGCATTCACATTCCAGGCCGCGAGTGACCTACTCACTGAACTAGTGTTGCGAAGTAACAATAATTCAGAACACAGGCCAGAGATAGTTTTATCCGAAGCCTCCAATTTCGTATGCACCTCGCTAGGCTCCACTTCAGGGCTATGATGTCCTTCAGCAGCCTGATTACATCGACGTGGTCAAAAGTGACGGGGGGCAGTTTGTGTAACTGCTTCGACACAAAAACAGGAACGTCGTCTGGGTCGATCTCCTTGAACAAGGTGATAATGTCCTGGAGACTTTTCTAGCCACCATCCCTACGACGGGATGGCATCTTGCCCTTGCCGAGCGACTGGAAGAGCAGCGCCTTGCCAACGCAAACTTCCTCCTCCTTGAAACTGGACTTACAGATCTGCACTATGCTGACCTCGTCCATGGTATCGATGGCGTGTTGTATAAACGCCAACAGTTTGTTAGCTATGAGTTGGTTAGAACCCATACCGACTAGCGGTAGCAGGCAGCGGACTGCGCGTATCACGAATTAAGAAGGTAATTTAACACTGTGCAGTGACACACGTTTCCAAGCATGCATCGCACCGCATTCTATTATAATATACTAGCGACTTCGTACGCATTACATTTCAAACCGAGTTTCAAGCCATTCGCACCACCTGTTAAAAAATTCCCATACAAATTTTGACACCCCATTGCACCCCTTTTTAAGGGTTGGTATTGAAAAAACCTGAAACACGTGTCCATTTATTTCGCATCTACAGTATCCGAACCGAGTTTCAAGCAAATTGCACTAAGCACTAAGAAGTTCCATACAAACGTTTTTACCCTTTTTCACACCTTTAGGGGCGGAATTTCGAAAAATCCCGGTTTAGTGGGTGCTTTTGCTAATAATAAAAGGAAGCTACCTTCCAAGTTTAAGCTTTCTAGCTTCAGCGGATTTGGCTCGGCGATGATGAATCATTCAGTCATTCATAAGCACTTTTATAGGTAGGTATAGATTATTTATTTCAGGTGACACTACACAAAATATTCTGAGCTTATAATTTAATTCATTTCATCAATAAATTTTGTCAATGAAACAATGTTAAAAAAGCACGAAGTAAAGTTTTAATCTAACCAAAAAAAAAGCCAGGATGGATGGATGGATGGAGGATGGATGGATTGTGTGAAAGAGGATATGTGTGTGAAAGGAGTGAGTACTGAGATGACGAGTGATAGGAAAAGATGGAAGAGGGAAACATATTGTGCCAACCCCACCCTAGTAGAACATGATCACCTAGGGGCAGGCAAAATGATGATGATGAAGAAAAATAACTGTTTTTATTCCATAAATGAATTCTTGACATCAAAATAATGTATTAATTGTCTTAATGTAAATCTATGTGTTAGTCCTGATTTGTTTAATTTTGTATTTTTATTTTGTTTTTATGATTGTTATTTTATTTTTTGACTTTTTTGTATTAATTTAAATCAATTTGACCTTTAAAATTAAATATAATAATTGACATTGAAGCACTCTGTATTCATAATAATTATTATTTGCATGTCGTGACAAATGACTGAATGTGATGCACTTCATGAAATTTAAACAACTGTAACTACCACCTACCATGTTCAAAGCAAATAAATGTCTTTTTATCTTTTTTTTTTAAGAGCCACGATGAAGTAGGACTTATATTTAAACAAAGGCTCAGTGCATGAAATCAAGTTGCGGGTGATGATGATGATGATAGTTATCTGTGAATCAAGTACCTAATAGTGTGTAACGACGAAATAAAATTTATTAATTCTGATGTTGACGGTTGCTTGCTACAAAGGCTAAATTCATTATACATAATATTAACATGAAACACATTCCGAACTATATGGTAGGGTTAATACTCGTAGAAGATTGTTATACAAGGGACTAAAATGACTATAATGGGTTTTTAGCGTCGTGTGTTACGCTTTACTTTTCACTACGATTGCGAGAATATAAAATAATCCAACACAATATTAAATATGGTCACCAATTCAATTTTTAATTAGAGAAAAATTCTAAAGATTTCGCGCCAATGCCTTTTTTATTTCTTCTGTAGCCGCAACGCAATGCACGCATTCTAACGAAGAGACCGCCTCATTTAGTTCCTTTTTCAAAAATAAAATGTTCTTCTTTTTATGAAACAGTAATAAGTCGAGTCTACATTCATGATTACTCTACTGATGAATAAAGATTCAGAGGCAAATACATTATGCTATTTTATCCCCGCTCTCTCTGGTACCTACGCTACCATGACGGACTTTTTGATCAAGAGGAGTGAAAAAGCATTTTTACTGTAAAAAATAGTATATCCGAGTTTATTACCTAAATAAAGTGGATGCCGAAAATATTAATCCTACAAATATTATAAACGTGAAAGTTTGTAAGTAAGGATGTATGGATGTTTGTTACTCTTTCACGCCTAAATGGCTGAACGGATTTAAATGAAACTTGGAATATACATGGTACATGATGTGCTGAATTAACATATAGGCTATTTTTTATCCGGGTACCACGCAAGCGAAGCCGCGGCAGTTAGTAAAAAATAAATAGGTGCTTAGAAGTTTTTAAATCGAATTTAGATAGGTAATTTAAGTTAGGATTGAGGTAGGATATAATATATTTAAAGCAGTAGGTAATTTTCGAGCATTTCAAAAGAATTTTGTCAAATAAGTCATGGAGTAATGAAAGAAGTACCTATCTGTAACTGTGAACTTATGATTAACTTATTAGCTTAGCCTACTATATTTTTTGTAGAAATATAGCTTGAACCCCAATATAGTTGGTTACTGTTATGGCATATTGTACAGTAGAGTTGGCAGCCCCGTATACCCTATCTTACTTATATTATAAATGTGAAAGTTTGTGAGGATGTTTGGATGTTTGTGCCTCAATCACGCCCAACGGCTAAACGGATTTGAATGAAACTTGAAATATACATAGTACATGTACTGGATTAACATATTGGCTTTTTTCATCCGGGTACCACGCGAGCGAAGCCGTGGGCGGCAGCTAATGATTCATCAATTGGTTGAGGTAATATTGAGGTCTGAATAGAGTGGTTCCTGAGTGACGTACGAGTATATTTGCAAAACTTGGCACGTATTAAAGCCATCAAATAATCATTTTAATTGTTTTACGTAGGTACTTACAAGTATAATATTCTACTAAAACTAGGCACGATTAAAATCAGAAATAATGATTTTAACCGTTTTCAGCAAAATTGAAGCTGTTCGTGATTTAATGAATCAGTCATGCATGTATCATGTCAACAGAGATCGGATAAAATAAACCATGGGCTTATTATGGAGATAGCTTTAAAATAAATGTGCTTTTATATCTGCGTGTTATAATGTATGTATTGAAAAAAACTAGGTAAGTAGGTATTGTAACAGTCACCTGTTTGCTTGCAGTCACCTCTGCTTAGTCTTCGACTAGATCTGTGTGAAATATCAAGCAAAATTGATTTATCTCGGGATCGACTGTCACAAAATATGTCCAACCGTCAGAGAAAATCTTCAATCCTCTCTTATTTTAGGTATCAAAATAAGACTTTAAATGCCAATCTTTCTTAAGAAGTGTCGTCTTAATGCAGGTAGCTCCGATTTCGTGAGAGACCTTCATCAAGTAATAAGTGGACTTCAACAGGTCGATGACAAAAATATAAATATCCAATAGCTTTAATAAATTAAACAGAAGCCGCTTCCACACTTCCATAGCTTAAAATAAACTTGGTAAATTCAGCCGAAATTTCGAATATTCGATGTCTGGCCACAACGCGGGCGTACTCGGAGGCTTAATACTTATTATAGGCAACTTGTCATTAAATAAATAAATATTCGAGGACATGTCACACAGCACCATCTAGCCAGCCCCAAACTAAGCAAAGTTTGTAGGTACTATGGGAAACATATGGCTGATAGAATATCTGTAATACTTTTTTTGTAAATACATACTTAAAAATATATAATATTACAACACCAAGACCCGGAAGAAATATTTGCAAGTCATACAAACATTTCTCCCGCAGCAGGAATGGAACCCGCGCCTCTTACATCTCAGCCGAGCGCTGGCCTGCCACGCCACAGAGGTCATCATTGCTGGCTGTGAACCCTACTTACATTATAAAATAATGTGAATGTTTGTGAGGATTGATGATATTTCTATGTTTGTCTCAGACACGCCACCGTAACACCAGAATTGATTTGAACGAAACTTGGAAAATACATATTAGATGCTTGTGCTAGAATAACATTTATATAGCCTACTCTTAAATCGGGTAACACGCGAGCAAAGCCGCGGGCGGAAGCTAACTTCTACAGAGCACATAGTAGTAGGTTCTGCAAAAGTTTAGGCGCAAAGCACAGAATTTTCAATGAGAACTCAGTTGACACGAAAACTATTTTAAACCCGTGAACATTTCAATGCTTCTCACGTTTCGAATTCCGAAAACCCCTCGCTTCGTAATAGCCTAGAATATTTGACGGCATGACGTTAAGTAAGCTTGTAGATAATCCTTACTAAGTAATTATAAGCAGTCAAAAGCCTTTGGTTAGTTAAATACACCTACATAAAATAAAACATTTCTACTAAGTACGTTACGTAACTAGGTAGGAGAAAGACGTGTCCAAGTGATCCTAATGATTTTAAGGAATAAAAATTTTTGGCTTTGACTTTGAAAGGAAGGCAAAACGGCATCGGAAGGCAAAACGGAACACTCTATTAACTTTTAAACTACAAACTCCTTCGGCCGGTTATTTTGCCAACTGCTTAGTTACCCTGTTCCCACTTTCGGATAGAGCCCTTGAAGCTGTCACACGCCAGCACATACTTTTATCAAGATAAGTAGCGTTTTTGGTAATTCAATGTAAAAAACGGGAATTTCATTTGGCTGTCAACTTAATCAGGTCTTTTGTATCTCTAACTTCGCGTGTTCACTTTAAATATTGATGGTTATTGTTTGTTTATAGAATGAAACAATATGAGATTGGTTTTAGCATAACTTCGAAATTGTACTTTGTTTTCAAAACTAATCAAAAGCCAAGCAAAATAGCACACTGGCCCTAATGGATAAAATAAAGAAAATTATGTTATTGAATCTGACAATAAAATAATCAATCAAAGGAAAAAGATAAGGCAAGGGCAAAAAGAAATTAATGGGATTTGACAGAATAAGAAAACAAAGATGTTCGGTGTTTTTATTGTTCACACCTGTATTTCAGAGTCCAACAATGTCATATAATATGCCAACTGTAGCTCACTGCTATTCGGGCGTAATTGCAGTGAGTCCACAGTTGATATATTTGAAATTGTCGATTTTGACGAAGATGCTAGATTCATTAGTGAAACATTTACTTCACCTGTCATTGCTGTGTTGTAGATTAATAAATCCTTGTTCATTTGTTAGGAGTTTCGTAAATAAAGCTATTGGTGAATTACTTATGACTTTTTATCCTTAAGTGTGCTGTTTTGCCTTCCTTTCCCCTATTACCTAGCTGCGATGTGCTTAGATGTGTCTTGTAACTCGCCACAGCTCGATCGAAGTTGTGCGAGAAACGACTTAGTCCGTATTGAAATAGTCACGAACTTTGTATGCGGTCGTATTTTACTACGACATGCTAGTTTACTCATGATTCTCCTTCGCTTATGTCTCAATTCGTTTACCTGGTACAAGATGATGGAAGCCATAAATACGTGTGTGTGTGTAGATAGTGTAGGTGCCAGCTGGTTATATTATTGTTTGTTACATACCTCATTGATTTCCAGGTACTCGTCACTTTGCGATTTAACCGACGTGGTATTCGTTATGCCTGAAACAAAAGGAAATACGAGATGGTTGAATACTGTGGTGATACTATATTATGTAACACCTCATTATCTAACTACTGGACTTTTAGGATATATTTTAAATAAAAGACGCGTATGTCACAAGGCGTGTAATAACGTATTATTTTACAAGTATCCGGGATTGAAGATAATAGGGTACAATTTTGAAATTAGCCAATAGGAGCGCGGCATGTTCATTTTCACGTCATAGATGACCTCAGCGACCGGTAGATAACTAAGGCAACGACAACAAATTAATTTAAATATCGTCGTAATCGCGAACAGAATTTTATAACATACATAAAAACAAAATATTTGATTAAATATATATAAGGATAACACCCCAGAACAGCAAATCAACTTCGTTTAGAAAACACTGGGTACCTAATTGAAGACGAGGTTATTCTGTCTGCCTGCTTCTTGCTTCCTATATTCCACTAACAAACGACAGAGGGACGATTACCATGACAACATTGCTGCCAAAAAGTGCTGTATATGTCATAAATTTTATTCAAAAAACAATGTTGCTAGCGTAATAATTATTCCATTATCCGTCGTCCGTTGTTGAAAAGAATAAGTGGGTTATCGAAAACGATGTGTTTTTAGTTATGCTCAAAAAATGCATTGGTTCTTATTTATGCAACAAATTGCATTCTGCGTCGCCTAGTACAATAAGTGTTTGCTGGATACGGACCGAGCGGCTTCGCGAGATATCGGATTTGTCTCGTGCATCCTTTGAGGATAAAGAATAACAGCGTAAATATAGAAACACAAAACAAAGCTAATTGGTTACATGATATGCCGGTTTGACTAACGAAATATGGCTTGAGGCTTGTTACGCAGTAGGTGAATTAATACCTAATAATAATAAAACCACCACTGACAACAAATATCTATTGGATTCTTGTAATTATTTTTATAAGAAAAACAAAGGTTATGTTACATAAATAATGTGTTTATGTTATTGTGTTATTGTTTGTTACCACTTTTTAATCATTTTATCATAAATTTACCGAAAAATTGCATGTAAATGAAACAAAGATTTGCAAGCTTGATTACGAAATCCTGCTATATAATTTTTGTACCTGCGAAAATAGTAATACTGGTCGTGTCATTAGTTCTTTCGAACCAGTGTGTAAAGGGATTTAAAGTGCGCCTCAAAGGCTCCTTTCTTGCACTTGACACATGTTTTCGAACTTTATCCGTTTTTTTTATCCGTACCTACATAGGTATTATATTTACGTCTATCTATTTTATCCCATATCATACGCCTACAGACAGTGCTCTTGCGGTTTCAGTGTAACATATAATTGTATTACCTACTAGTCTAGAATATAGATACATGTAAGCTTCGAAGTTCGAACGCATATGGTTCGCTTCACATTTCCAATACTGTATTCTCCAGTAAGCGTGACAGGTAATAAATTCCTCGTGGATTTATACCATCGTAATCCTTAGGTACATATTATTATATAGATGCTAGGAGTATGCGAAGAATATACGATATGGTTCTAAAAAACGCCAAAAAACACGTTTCATATTATCTGCTCAGAAATAGATGGAATGAGATTCCATTATGCGTCTCCAGGGTGCCTGCCGAATAACCCATGCGAAAGTGAAAACTCCAGATAGTAGTTCAGTTTCATCGGTTTGCCTACTAATTCGAATTCTAATTGGAGATGGGTGAACAAGATCTGCCCTGACGTCCCGCATTGGAGTAGGTATATTGTGACTAGTCCCCTTACGAACCCTCGCCCAGCCAGCTAACGTAGAAGGACTTTAAGATGTTGGCCGATGCCGAGTATATCCCGATCTCTATCTAATCGTGTCACTAGTTCTTTCGAACCAAAGGTGTGGTGAGAGAATTTAAAGTGCTCCTCATAGGCTCCAATTGTAGTAAAAGTGAGTTTGTTCTGGTTTAGTTAGTGTTACTACAGGTTCCATAACAGTTGTAAAAAACGTTAAAATTAATGAAAATTCAATTTTTTTTTTGTGATGTGATTGTTTAAAGACATTAAAAAGGTCTTAAAATATAAAACAATATTATAATTATCAACTCCTTACCTACCCTTTAATTTCACAAGAAAATCATAAAAAAAACACAAGTTATCGCTAAATTCGTAGGTGGCCAAGTTTCCATGCCGATGAGTGTATTTCAAAAGTTTCTAAATCAAATGGCAATTTCATGACCCTGCTCATTAAAAGTTTGATTTAACTTCTGAACTGTATCTGCCCTTACGCAGAAGTTATCTTTCGATTTATATTTCAACCACAGAAAATTTACGATTTTGTCTTCTGTATTACACAAGTACAAGTAAGTAAAGTACTTGTTTAATAATTACTTAACTTTTATATAAATTATCAAAACCTCGGAAATTGCTCTGCAGAATAGAAAAAAAAAACAACAATAATGACTAATTTTAAAATATCAGATATAAAACAATTATAAGGGCCGTTCATTTTACTCTACGACCACGCAACAAAGTCGTCAAAAAATAACAGTCTACAACATTATGCTTTCATTTAGACTCATAAATAAATATAAGACCCATATAATCCGCAATTAAGCCAGTTTCATACATAAGAAACTGTATAAGTAAAAAGGTGCTGGCGAAAAATAGACTTGCTGACCACATTTTTAGAATACCACTTTTGCAAAATTAGATATGCTTGCTTAGTCTTTTTTACATCTAAATTTGTTCCAAGCACTACAGCATCCCGTAAGTGTAGACAAAAGTTGCCTCCTGACGCTGTATAAATCATCTAATAGATGGCAAAGCTCTTACTTTTTTTTTATTTACTCTGTAGGTACCTAAAGTCAGGGAATGAGCTACTCAAATAAACTAACCTTTTAAATCTATTTCAAAAAAGTAAATACTTTACACTTAGGTAGAATATTTTCAATGTAATGCCTTCCAAGATTTCTTTCCTTTTTTCTTACCAACTTGCGAACATTCTGCATCCCTTAGGATTTAGGAAATACCGGCACTATTTTAGGATTCTCAATACCGCAGCCTCAGACCAAATAAAAAAAAAGCCGCGCTGCGAACAACAAAAGTGAAGCCACACAAAACCTTGCTCCTGCAAGTAAACATACACGCTCACGCACACACCTCGCTCTCGAGTCGTCGTCGTCTAGTAAACTTAAAATTTAAAAATAGAATTATGCTTTCCTGTGTAGTGAAAACTTGTAAAACCAGCAGCAAATCACATAAAAAGTCTCACGGAATTACTTTTCACTTGTAAGTACTTCAAATAACATCTTAATTATAATACTGTGAATATTAGGTTACTTGGAACACAAGACCTCCAAACCGACACACAGATAAAAAGGTGGCTTCGCTTTTGTTGTTCGCGGCGCGGCGCCTTTTCTTTTTATTTGGTCTGAGACCGCAGCTAAACATTTATAATGTATGTCTGTCGAATTACGCCTACCTAAAGTTAATCTAATTTTGTCGGATAAATTACAGAGGGAAAAAGACAAAAGTATGTGTATCGAAAAGTACACTTATTAGTACTTAATAAAAAAACTCTTATAATAAGTTTTTAGTTTATTAATTTATTTAAGGGTTTTGTCGCTTAACTTTTTAGTTTATAATAACTTTTTTAGTAGCGTAGTATGACTTTTTTTTATCAGAAATAGGTTTGCGTTTGACTACACTCTACCTGATGTTAAGTAACAGTGTGGTCTAAGATGAAGCACGCTTACCTAGAAGAAACCTATTGATTCTCGATTTAAAGACACCCATATTATACTCTTCAGGATATACAGACCCCGGCAGAGTTTCGAATTTTTGCAGTGCGTATAAAAAATGTGGACTCAAAGTGCTTAGTACGAACATTTGGAATGACAACCATGTACAGATGGCGCCTTTCCGGGTATCTGGAAGTCCGATGGAAGAAGGAAGACGGCGGAACTAAATTGTACAGTTCCTGAGCACACTCTCCGAAATGTATCCGATAAAAGACCGATAAACTAGCGACTCTACGGCGATGCTCAAGGATTTGTAGCCGAGACTCAACCAAAGAGTCGTCACCTATTAGCTTCTTGGCGCGCCTCGCAATCGACTCTAATGCCTGGAGCTGGTACTTGGCAGAGCCATCCCAAAGGTGGGAACAGTACTCCATGCAGGCTCTAACTTGCGCTTTGTACAAAGTGAGCAACTGCATAGGAGTGAAATAACGTCTCAACTTCGAGAGGATACCCAGCTTTTTAGAGGCTAACTGAGCCTTTGACTCAATATACGAGCTAAAATTTAGAGTCGATGTTAAAGTGACACCAAGAAGGTCGAGGGAGTCAGTTATCGGTACAGAAAAGATACATCTCGGAAAGTAGGAGATAGTTGGAAAGGTCTCCTTTTTGCGGAGAATAAACACGCCTGTGTCTTACTGGCTAATGAACTTCACTTCACTTCACGGCATCGCCCCAATCAGAGACAACCTTAAGGGACTTGTTCAGCCGCTCGACCATAGTGTCCCTGAATGATGTCCGGCCCACTGGCACGTGCACTAGAAATGTAGCTTTCTACAACCGTGCTATCGTCTGCATACCCAAAGATACCAGGAATCAGCAGATCGTTAATGTGCAGCAAGAAGAGCGTTGCAGAGAGCACTGACCCCTGGGGAACACTGGCATTAATTGCCATTTGATCGGCCGAGCGGCCATCAACTAACACTCGCAGCGATCGATCCCACAGGAAGTCAGATATCCACGCACAGAAACCAGTAGGCAAGCCGTAAGATGGAAGCTTACTAATGAGGCCATCGTGCCAGACCCTGTCAAAAGCCTTAGAGATATCTAAAGAAACAGCTAGTGCTTCTCCGTATCCCTCGATGGCTTCACTCCAGATGTGGGTGACATACGCAAGAAGATCCCCAGTAGACCGATTCCGGCGAAAACCATATTGCCGGTCACTGAGGAGATCATTAGCTTCCAGGTATGCCAAAAGCCTACGATTCAGGACACGCTCCATGATCTTACAGAGTACGGAAGTGACAGAAATGGGCCTGTAGTTAGCAGGGTCAGCACGACTACTTTTTTTAGGCACAGGTTGCACGTTGGCAAGATTCCACGAACTCGGCACTTGACCAGCCTCAAGAGAGAGCTGAAAAAGGCGTGTTAGCACTGGAGACAACTCAGGCGCGCATGTCCTCAAGACAACAGCAGGAATACCGTCAGGGCCACTGGCTTTATTCACGTCAAGATTGCGTAGCGTTTTCAGAACTTCCTTTTGTCGGATGTGGATGTCATTCATGATAAACTCGCTTCTAGGAAGTGTGGGCGGGGCTGCACTACCAGCATCAAGACGTGATGATTCCGCAAAAAGAGATGCAAATAAATTTGCCTTTTCTTCAGCGGTGTGAGCTAGTGTCCCATCAGGCTTCTGCAGTGGAGGCAGAGAGGAGTGGCAGAAATTTGCCTCGACCGACTTAGCCAGGGACCAAAACGCTTTACTACCTGCTGGGTAGGAAGCCAGTTTGTTCCCAATTCGACTGTGATCAAAGTGAGCCTTCCGAAGCGCTTTATTGCAGGACTTGGCGGCCGTGTTAAAGGCTCTCTTCTTTTCGTGAATATCCTCTGTCTTACGCTTACGAGCATCAGCCCAGGCAAGGTATGCCTGATGTTTCAGCGCTTCTGCGTAGGTAAGTACTTTTTACTCACAAAGTCAAAAGCCATAAGTCAAAGAGTAAAATAAATAAGAAGGTACAAATTTGATAGAGCGGCCTTATAAATAAATGGCTGGGTGTGATTTGATTGTAAACCTGATTTACCTAGATACCTACTTAGACCTATTACCATCTAGGTATAGTAGATGATTTATACAGCGTCAGGAGGTAACTTTTAACTTCCCAAACGGGACGCTATAGTGCCCGGGACCTATTCCATCTTCTCAGCTTAGTCGGCCTTGTCCACAGGAAAGACATGGTCAATACGTGCGGAGCTGACTAAACCGCAGGTTTCCTTACGGTGTTTTCCTTTACCGTTTGAGAGTACTGGTATAGCGCACATGAATTTATCGCACAGGAAAATCCATTGGTACACGACCCGATTTGAACCCACGACCGGGATAGGGTCGGAAGGCGGGGTCATACCAACTAGACCACCAGTGCTCGTAGATACCTAACAAATATTACATAATCTTTGTTTTTTTTTTATTATACAGTTTTTATGATTTTCCTACTGGGGACTGTAAATTAGATCTCCTTTTCTGTACATTCCGAGTGAGTTTCAAATGAATAGTTGCGCCGTAGCGCTGTTAGCTAAACCATCATTCACACGGAAAAAAGTAACTTGTGAGCGATGTAGCGTTCGTTACTGTGTCATGAATATTATTAACATGTTTTAGTTAATGAGCCCTCAGCGGTAGCTAAGGAGTAACTAAATGATTGTTTGAAAAGGCGAGCAATAATTAAAACAACCGGTAAAGTGGTAGAATGGCCGGGAACAAGCTCACGAAGCAATCTTCAAGATTACTCATATTCCTCATTTCTAAATGGGTCATTCTCATTTTTATATGATCAGTTACAGCCTTGGATCTAAAAAAAACAAAAAAATTCTTTATTTCAAAAATTTGGTACATCTTCGACCAAATAAATTCTAGTCTAATATTAAAAAAACAACTAGGTAATTAATAAATTCATCGTAACAATATTGTTTTTTTTTATTAGAAAGATTATTTCAGTTACTTCACTGCTGGACTGGAAGTAAGGAAAAAGCATAAAATGCGTCCAGCTGCTTCTCTTCCCGAGCATGTCGTAAAAGTCGACTAAGGGATAGACCTCTGCAAAATGATGGACCATCTATATGGGCGATGGGCTGATCACCTGTCACCATGGTTCACCATATCCATCTTGGGACTTTAAATCAGAAGTGGCTGCAAGTTTTCTTATGTTTATTTGTGGCTCTGCCCACCCCATTAGGGATACGGGCGTGATAATATGTATGTATGTATTATTTCAGTACACGATAGTGACATTCACGGTTGAGATGATGAGAAAAAATTAGAATGACCCAGATGCCTGATCCGGGCACTCAAGTATGGTGTAGATAGTGGACAAGCTAACTAGTAACTACCAATTTCAAAGACAAATATTTACTCTTATTTCATTTACCTTCCCAAAATGGTTTTTCTTTCACTTGGCTCATAAGATAAAACTTAAGGAGACGTTGGGAAAACGTTGAAAGCTGTGTTTCATAATTCCCACTAACTCTGCGGAGAATCGAAAAATGCACTACCACAATGTCCACTGCTTCAACAGTGATCGCGAGGTGGAAATTTTATAATGCTGAATTTCAGTTTCGTTCCTCATCGATGGGCTAAGCTTATAATCCCTGCGATTATGAAACTCAAAGATTGGCCTTGAAAAAGATAATTTAAAGAGATTATAAGTAAGTGTTTGCTCAATTTTGTTAAATTATATAAATCTAGGTAGCTCTCCTGCCACCCGCGACTTAAAGGTCACGAAGTTTAAACTCCAAGATTAAGCCAATTTGATTGATTAATTTATAATTTGTAATATTATTGTATAAAGAATTAGGATTAGCTGCTTCTCTCGCCGAGCATGTCGTAAAAGTCGACTAAGGGATAATATCCTCTCCAACATGATGAAATACAATAAGCAAGTATTCCCACGGAGGATTGACGTTAGGCAGGCGGCCGGTCATAAAACACCTTAGCCAAAACTCTTACCGTGCCGACCCCACATAGAGTAGGATAAGGGCAGGAAGATGATGATGATGACGATGATGAAAATATTAGGATTAGGATTGGACCCTTTTCCTTAGAAAGTTTTTACACATTTCAAATGTGGGTTTCAAGAAAGTGTTAAAATCAACAGCTCCGGGCCTTGGTAGGTACAGGGGGCCGCCGCGCCGGCGCCGTTGGGAATAAAGATCCCATCGGACCCCGTGTACAAATTACTTTTTTCCATTGCCCCCGGCAGTAGACTCTTTATTTTGGACACGATGTCGAGAACGTTAGGAAAAATGTGCTATTGGCTTAAAAAACCTGCGTGTAAAGCAGGAAGAAAACGAAACATTGTGAAAGCCCTTTAAACCATCTGACCTATATTTTAAGAGAACATATTCTTCTCTAAAATGGCGAGCCCTAACATAAATTATGCAGCATTACCAAATACTTGTTGCTCGGGGCTTCCGTTACACTAAAATGATGTTTTATTCATACTTCATTACTTTTTGAAATTGAAGTATTTTTACAAATGGGATCATTATTTTATACTGCTTTACTGTCAGAATTTGCATTTTTTTTTTAAGTTTAAAGAATAATCCTGCAGACCATTACAAAATTAATAAAATATGCACACTCTTTAAAAGTGGTATTTTTTAAGCCGTGCCTCTGTATCTGGTCGCGTCGGGGGCGCGAGCTGCACGCAGCTCGCGAGAGACGGAATTGTTGCTGGTGAAAAAAACAAAAAAAAAACACCTTTGGCATTTGCATTGTACCATCCTCTATAACATTTGTTCGAGCATGGTGTAAGCGATAGCGCTTATAGTTTTCGAGATATCGTCCATCAAAGCTTGTGTGGCGGCCATCTTGTTTTCCGCCATTTTGAATTTTTTTCACCGTGGATCGAATTCGACCAGGGTGCATGTCCACATTCCGCAAACGGGGCGGGTCTCGGTCTTTTAGTTTCGTCTGGCAGTAGGTGAGGTCCCTGATGAGGAGCAGTTTTCGAAGATTTCGGATTTTTCCCATACTCGAATTGACTCCCTGAACATTCCCCCCATACATCATTTTCACCGGTTTCCACTCTTTCTGGGAGAACAATGATGTCAGTGAGTCAGTGGGTTTGCAGCTATATATTATATCTTAGAATAGAATAAGAATTAGAATACTATATTTAAATATGCCAATAGGTATATTATAGTTCATCTACTAATGTAAGTATTTTTTTGGAAAAGAGTTAGATCTTCTTACTAAAATATCCTTTACTCAGAGAAATTCCCACCCAACCTAAGTGAAAATTTTATAAACCTTATACAAAATAAAAACATTTTCATTTCATTTTCACAACGCCGGTTTATTTATGTGAAATTTCAGTACGAACTGTACAAGAGCTTTGGCGAGGATAAAAACCATTAAAGGGAAGCCGTGAGAAAAGCTTTTAAATGCCACTTCAGCATCATCTCCTTAGCCTTTCAGAAGATAGAATCCTGCCTTTGTCTCGCTGGAATACAAATACCGACAAGTACGACACTGCGCCTGACGTTTTATCGTAAGTTATGGGTAACCTTAATGTTAGGTATCTATGGGGCCGCGGTGTCAAAAAATATTTTCAACTTCAAGTAAGAGCACCCAGTTATGAACAAATACATAATGTAAAGGTCTTCTCTAATTTCTTATTTCAGGACAGGTGTTTGAGGACCTTGCTGCAATAGATAGTACGTAGGTGCAGTAAGCAACTTGCAAATTTTTTTAAAATAAAAAACTTACAAATACCACCCTAACCCAAATAAAAAAGGAAAATATTATAGGACATTGTTCCTATTTAAAGACAATAAAAGCAGCATGATAAAAAGCACTCAAGGCTATAAACTATTAGTAGTTTTAAGGTAAGAGGCAACAGAAACAAATGAATAGAAAATAAGTGCAAGCATTTTCGTAAAGGGTTCCAACAACGGAACAAGCAAGACAATAAACGAAATCAATAGAAAAAAATCTTACCACGAAATTCGACGCGTGCATATTTCGGATGTTTGAGTTTTAATGTTTTGAAACGTTTAATATTCACAGAGAGAGACATTTTGAATTAAAAATGAACTAAAATAATAAAATAAAAACTAGCAACTCGTGCAATTTACGGAGTAAATTTCAACCACGAATAAATTGCACTTCCATTGTGAACGCAAAAAGTTTTAATAAAAATGAAATTGGATAAGTTTTCGCGACGCAATACTGGTAGGCGACTTCTGCAGAGGCAGGTTGTCTAGCCCAGGACTACGTTCCGAATGATGAAGGGCGGGCGGAGAGATCCGGGCTAAGCTTACCTCCTCTCCCCGCGCCCCTCTCCTGCCCGCTCAGACCCCGCACCTGAAAAGCACGGCGAGCTTGCGTGGAAACCTTTGTTGTAACTGCGTCATTTGTATTCATTTGATATAAATGTATGTTTTAATGGTACATTTTCTTATAAATTACCTAATTAATTAGCACTAATTAGGGATAGACCGACGCGACATGCGATATAGTGACATCGAGACGGAAAGGAAATTGCAAGTCCTTTAAGACTTTTTTATAGGAACAACGTCAGTTATTGTGTTATGATTGTCTTTTATCCTTCATCCGACTACCTTGTCTAATCCGATGCCATGACAGTTTGGACAAAATACTTGTTTCTTTTGTGGAACAAAATATTTTTTTTTCTAGCGACAATTGATCAAATTGGTAGTAATATACATATAATAAGTAGGTCTATTGGCTATATCATTGAAATACATTCATTTAATGAATCACATGTTTTGTTTTATTTATAACTAGCTGCCGCCCGCGGCTTCGCTCACGTGCTATACGGATAAAAAATAGCCTATATGTTAATCCAGTACATGTACTATGTATATTCCAAGTTTCATTCAAATCCGTTCAGCCGTTTAGGCGTGATTGAGGCACAAACATCCAAACATCCAAACTCACAAACTTTCGCATTTATAATATAAGTAAGATTTAAACTATTACGTTACGGTAATTGAAAAGTTTTGGACTTGATATTTTAATATAAGCTTAACATAAAAATGTTATTTACTTAACGACATTATTAAAAAACTGTGATGTTATAATGTGATTAGACACATCAAACCAAGTCCGCCCACCACAAACCACCAAAATCGTCCTTGGGCTTTTAAAACCTTATAACCAACTCGTAAGTTCGTTTTTCGTACTGTGTTATCATTTTACGAAAAAAAAGATAAGTGCTAGATAAACGTGATAAGAAATAGGAAGAGTTCATGAAGAGAATGCTATTAAAAAAATAAACTCAATCCAATATAATATATTAATGATTGCAAATGGCTCAGTAAAACCTTCTGGAAATAATGTGAGTTTTGTACACTTTGTTCGTAAGTGACACGTTTATTAAATAATTATACCTTCTACCCAAAAGGAATTAATCGATTCGAAAAGAGCTGAAACAATTGGTTTTGCTTTGGCAAAATTATTACAAGATTCTGTTATGTAAACGTACCTACATGTCATGAAAAAATGTGTCATAAAATAAATATTATAAATCTTATTTATCTATCCTATTAATTACCTAATAAAAATATTACAATGCCTTAAATGCCTCAGTTTTCACAAAATTCGATAATAATTAATTAGCGTAATACACATTTTTACGTCACGTTCTATCGCTGCAAATTAATGAATCGAAAGTAAGCGATTAGACTTACTGTAGCTACATTAACTTATAGGCTTTATAAATACTTTAGGAATTCTAAAAGTTCTCATTATTATAGCAACAGTTTATTTGTTAGTATATGAAAGAACGATTATTTAAATTTACTTTGAAGAAAGCGTATTTACGAATATTTAAACAGTTACGAAACTATAATCACATTACTAACTTTAAGGTAATCGGTATAATAATAAGAAATGAAAATGATCAGTTTTTTATCTAAGTTCGCCTACTAGAAAACAGAGCTCAAATCACCGACCGCAGGTAGATAAGGCCCCAAAAGGCTGTCGACGTTACCTCGTTGGAAAGCTATACTTATTTATCCCTTGTCCGAGGTAAGCGCCAGCCCTTTGGTCATTGGTCACATCCATCAGCTTCTTGGATAACTTCCTTGAAAAGAAGCCAAGTCTACGGACTTCAGGTTCCTAAAGTTTCCACGGTAAAAAGCAAAAATATGTATCCATCGCCTATGGATGCATATTTCCGCCTTTTAGATTATTTCTGTCGCCGCGCCTGACGTTTTTGAGGTCGCCGTGACGTTGGACGCAGCCAAAGTATCAACGCAAGTTGCGTCTCAAACTAATGGCTTGCCACGACTCTTATGGATCAAAGACATATAGCAACTAGCTGACCCCCACAGTCATTTTCCGGTGACCGGATATAGAAAACGAACATTTTCGAATTTATTATTGCAAACCTTTGATCATGTCATTTGTTTGCTATATCAAAACTAAGCAAATGTTATTCCATTTCATTTTGAGATCGAACTTATAGCTTAGAAGTAAACGGCATAAAAACTGGTTTTTAAGAGTTGATTATAAACTTTAAGGTACCTATTTTTCTAAGGCCCGATTCCTATATAGTTTCCATCGTCCTTTGCCTTTAGTTGAATATAGTCGGGCATAAGTAGGTAGTTCTTATCTGCTTAGACTGCCGCGCACAGAAACTGACCACCGAGTTACCGACTAGGTAACTCCTTTTGGTATAATTACCTATGTATCTTTGATAACAAAGCAATAATAATTATAGGTGTCAACGACCTAATCTGATAATGGAGTTAGAAGCTGTTAGGTTAGGTTACCTAACGATATCGCGAAAATTTTAAATCCTGGAAACGGTTACCAAATTTTTGATTAAATTTTTTTCTTAATACAAAAATTCTATAATTTTCATTTGTTTTTTTTTACATAACAGATGTTTCAAAATACATCAAACTTTTTACAGTTGTTTTGAAATCCAAATAATTTACTTTCTATAAACATATGAGCAAGAAAAACCATGATTAAGAAAATTTGCAGAAGTTTTAAAATCATACAATTTACTTTAGACGTAAGACTTTAGTGTATGGACCGTCGAATTAAGGGAGTGTGGGAAGGGGTTGAGGGAGGCAGGAAATCCCCCCTACGAGGGGGAAGTTGCGGAAAATTATAGTTACTGAAAATAATTAAATTAAAATTTGAAGTTACATCGGGCGGAGGTTCCCTCCGCGCCTCCGGCTTTATAAAACACTCTAGTGTAGGGTAGGCTAGTACCACGTTGAGTCGGGGTGCTCTGTGTCGAAAATGTCACTCTTTTTGAACCTAATCTACTCTCGTGTCGATGTGCTTTAATTCCGAAAGTTTACTAAGTCTTTTACGCCTACATTTTCATCTCTAGCTCTGAGGTCAATGACTTCAATAAAAGTTGCACAATTCGTCACCCCCTACACGATGACACCATAAAATATAGGTGTTAAATTGTGTAGGTGGTGCGAATTAGAAATAAATAAATAGATAACACCCAACAATCACATAAATAGTCCTGACCCCACACTAGGATTCCCTGTGTTGTGGGTATCAGAAACTACGAGTACCATGGTAACACAACACCCAGACCCGGAAGAAATATTTGCAGAACATGCAAACATTTCTTCCGCAGCGGGAATCGAACCCGCGCCTCTTGCGTCTCCGCCGAGCAATCGCCCGCCACGCCACCGAGGCCGTCAAAACAATTGAAAGAAGCTTGATTTTCTTTCTTTGTTTACTTATATTTTAAACATCCTTTATTGTTTTTCTTTAGCGTAATTTTTATTGTTCCTGACTGTCTTTTGTCGTAAAATGTTTTTAGGTTTTTACACGTGAAAACCTGTAATTCGCTTTCTGTCAAACTTGAAAACTTAGAAGTCTTAGTAAGAAAGTTCGTATGAGCTATTGGCCAACTCTGGTGACGTAGTTTTCAGGCCGCCTTAATCGCGATGACACAGTTCTGATCGTGATCACAGACCACGGGATCGCGCCGCAACATTTTACGTTCAATCTTGATTTCATCAGTCCGTGTATCGTAACCGCCGCGTTAACAACACCTGCTGTCCTGTCATTTGACGGCCTTGGTGGCGTGGCGAGCGATTGCTCGGCTGAGACGCAAGAGGCGCGGGTTTGATTCACGCTACGATGAAATGTTTGTACCTATGTTCTGCAAATATTTCTTCCGGGTCTAGGTGTCATAATATTATGTATTATAAGTATGTATTTACAAAAAAAAGTATATAGGTAAGTATATTATATCAGCCATCTGGTTTCCATAGTACAAGCTTTGCTTAGTTTGGGGCTAGATGGCGCTGTGTGAAATGTCCACAATTATTTATTTATTATTATTTCTATTAAAAAGTACTCTGTGGTCATAGATTTAAAATTAAAATAAAAATAAATCTACTACGTATGTAAGGATGTGTGGATGTGACGATAATGTTTGTGCATCAATTCAATTCAATCACGACCAAGCGGCGAACGGATTTGAATGTTTGGAACATACATAATACGTGTGCTGGAATAACATATAGGCTACTTTTTATTCAGGTACAACGCGAGCGAAGCCGCTAATAAATTATAAAAACTACTTCAGGATGGGGGAAAAAACTTCAAAGCGCACAGCGATACTGATGCGATCCTCCGCTTACACGTTCAATCTTGATCACGATCAGCGGATCGCGATCTTGATTTCAAAATATCTAGATATTTTGTGATCAGATGCATCAATCCATTAATCTACTTCGTACATTATCAATCTGGATCGCGATCATTGATTTTGACCACGGATCGCGATCCAGATTGAGCGTGTACCGGCAGCCATATGGTAATAAACGATCCTTCTTGCGTTAGTAGAATATAGGATCCGGGCATAACAGGTGGGCAATCTGGTGGGAAAATTAAAGTTCCCCCACCTGTTATGCCCGGTTCCTATATTCTACTAGCGCACGAAGGATCGTTCATTACCATATCAACGTTGTCTTTTTGACAAAAAATGTAATATGGCGCTTTTCGACAGATATCAACATTGCTATTCATTGTAATGAACGGTCAGTCATCGGTTAGTGAATCTTAGGAACTCAGACCAAATAAAAAGAAAAGACCCCGCGCCGCGAACAACAAAAGTGAAGCCACCTTTTTATCTATGTGTGTGTCGAAGGTTTTAAGGTTGTGTGTTCCGAGTAACCTAAATTCATAGTATAATAATTAAGAAACGATGCTATTTTGAAGTACTTACAAGTGAAAAGTGATTCCGTGAGACTTTTTATGTGATTTGCTGCTGTTTTTACAAGTTTTCACTTCACAGGAAGGCATAATTCTATTTTTAAGACTCGTGACGTACTAAGAGCGATGAGCATGGTTTTGGTGTAGGTGTGTGCGTGAGCGTGTATGTTTACTTGCAGGAGCACGGTCTTGTGTGGCTTCAATTTTGTTGTTCGCGGCGCGGCGTCTTCTCTTTTTATTTGGTCTGAGCTTAGGAATTATTCCCTTTCAAAACTTGGTACAATGGGGTACCTTTAAGATGTACCTACGTAGTGTTGTGCTGAAACTTTAGAACAGCAGTAAGTTCCTCGAGTGTGAAAATGTAGTGTTTATGTTTTTTTAGAACAATGTGCTTTTTTATGAGTTGCTTCAAATTGAATATTAGATAATTTATCTACTAGAAAATATGTTATATGTATGTTACAGGCAAAAAATATTGGAAAAGTTCTAATTCCAAATTAATAGAAAAAAGAATTAAAACTAAAAAACTTGTTATGTACTGTACATAGGTATAGGTAGGTAGTAAGTTTTATCGAAAAAATATTTTTTAATGGGCAATCTGGTGGGGAAATTAAAGTTTAATTGCCCCACCAGATTTCCCACCTGTTTATTACCTTCCCTGCGGTTTAATTACTAAACCGTAGGGAAGGTAATTTTTAGTCATAGAACCCCAATTTGCAGTTTTACTGACAACCCTTGCTCTATGTATCGCCTCGCCTAATACCTACGCACTTGGGTAACTCTATTTCAGATATTGTAAATGTCTAGGCTAGCAGGTGATTTGATTTGGGTATATGCACAAAGATTTCACCCAACATATCTCTGATACCCTACAGTGAGGAATAATAATTGCATTATTTAGAAGGAATGGTAGTGGTAGGTAATGATATAGTACTGGTAGTAGGTAGTAGGTCTATTTAATGCTATCATCACTCTTTTAATGAGCAACGAAAGGAGATGTTAAAATTCGAAGGTTTATAAGAGTGTAGACGGCCTCGGTGGCGTGGCGGGCGATTACTTGGCAGAGACACAAGAGGCGCGGGTTCGATTCCCGCCTCGGAAGAAATGTTTGTATGATCTGTAAATATTTCTTCTGGGTTTGGGTGTTATGGTACCATGGTATTCGTAGTTTCTGATAACCACGACACAGGGAATCCTAGTGTGGGGTCAGAACTATGTTATGTGACTGTTGGGTGTTATTTATTATTATAATTATTTATTAGTATAAATAATAATAATAATGTCTGCGGCTTTGCTCGTGTTGTACTCACATAAATAGTAGCCTAATGTTACGAAATTATGTGCATATTCCCAGGCGAGGTCACAGCCTGTAATTTTGGAGGGGGTCACTAATAATAGAATATGTTGAGTAGGTAAATCAGATTTATACCAGATCAGAATCAGATAATGTGCACACATTATACACACAGTATATAACAAATGGAAGCCTTCTATTTTTATTGGCATCGCGGCTAGAAGCAGAAAATAGCTTTTTTTATACTTTGTAAATTTTTAGAAGATTTTACTATTTGACGTGTACGATTTTGGGGGTGTCATGTCCCCTGTGACCACCCCCCTCGGACCGCTACTTCATATTCCAAGTGTCATTCAAAATTATTTAGCCGTTTTGCTGATTGAAGCACAAACATCCGTAACGTTGTCCGACGACCTAAGGTAGAGTGCTCGGCTGAGACGGGTTCGATTCAGACTATTATTATTAGCCATCTGGTTCCCATAGTACAAGCTTTACTTGGATTGGGGCTAGATGGCGCTGTGTGAAATGTCCACAAATATTTATTTATTTGTTTATTATTTTTTAAAAAAGTTTGCGAAAAGTTACACATTGCACCCAGTGACTGAAAGCGTTATGGTATTAGCGTTACGGTACCGTAAAAATATAAAGATACCATTATCCGATAGAGGTTTGGCTATACCTTTATTATACCGGTATAAAATTACGGTATCGAAAAAATATTAAGTCGAGCCGGAAAGGATGCAAGCGTACCCGCTTTCATCCTTTCCGGCTCGACTTAATATTTTTTCGATATTATCGAACATTATCGACAGAACGTCACCTACCGGTGACGTTCTCATTCGTAGCTGTCTGCATTCTTTCATTAGCTCTGACTGCAAGCCAGTTTAACCACGCTTGCTTCTTCTCACATACCAACTTTTGTACATCTTTATCCCACCATGCATGCTTCACCTTTTGCCCTTTACTTCTCTTACTTGCTCACTTTATCTTCTTGCAAATTTTCTACTTTTATTCTTTCTAGAACACTTACGGGCTCACGCACTCGATGTCTCCATCCTTGAAAGAGACCACTTATACAGCTCATGACCAAAAAGTGGTCTGTATTGATAATGTTGTGTAAAACAAACTGAAACTAGCCAAGGATGACGGGGGCGCGGTGATATCAAAGAAAACCTTTAACATTGGGGTTTAGGTACCGCTACCTTTTTTTTTATTGACTTCTTTTAAATTAAGTACTTGTTTACTTAATATAATATTGTGCCTGAAAACCTTATTAGGTTCGAGTAGGCACTCACATTCGTAAAAAAAATACACTGTACTTAGGTACTTACATAGAACTATAAATAAAGAATCAGATATAAGTAAGCATACATCAAATAAAGCTAAGTAAAAAGGTGAACAATATTGTGTTATGTTAACTACATATTGCGAAATCGGGTGATCCACACTCACACTAATTACAGAGGCGATATGACAAAGCGTCGATGTCGCGTTCTGTCTCAGCCGCACGTGGTGCTTGTGGGCGCAGTTAGAGCGAGAGGTCGTATATTGCATCTGTTGATCGTACCTTTTTATATCCATATCTTTTCGATACCGCAATTTTTTTAGGTATTGAAATATTTGGGTAACCGTAATATAAAGGTATGACGTCATACCGCTATATAAAGGTATCTTAATTTTTCGGTTATTCAGTCCCTGATTGCACCTGCTTAAGGCCAGTGTATCAACCAAACTCAAATTATATACTAGCTGTAAGTAGTTGTAAACAGATGTGACGAGGGTCTGCGTGTGAGCAAGATCCATCAGTTCCATCGCTCGCCCGAAGCAGCCTGTTATTCATCGCTCCGGTATTCAGCCGCCGATGTATGGATCATCTCTATGACGTCATGTCTCTGTCCGTGGGAGTCAGTCATTACAGCTCCGAGCGTCGAATAAGTCGGTCGTACTCGTTTTTATAAATACAGTGATAAATAGTTCGCTCTATGTTTAATTATTTAGTGAGCCGAAAGAAGATGTACAATTCAATAAGTGATAAGGTAAGAATATTTTAAGTACTACTTCTAAATGTCCACATTGTTGACATCCTTGGCCTCAAAGGTCAAATTGATAACTCGTTACCTACGTAATTACGAGTATAAAAGTTGCTTAGTTAACTGCTTAAGATTGTCATTATTTTTCATTATCTAGGTAACAGAATAAGAAGAAAAGCACACTTTAAGCTCGGAACAGCAAATCGAACTTTATACATTAACTTTTGATAGGTTTTAAGAAGCGTTTATTAGCGAGCCCTTCCATATTTACACGTCTAGTTTTGTCACAAATAACAAAGCATGTTTTTCCTAAAAGTATTTAGGAAAGATCATTTTATTTAAATTCGGTTGCGCCTTCTCTTGTTGTTGTATTTGTCTCGATGTTTACGAAATAAATTCAGTACCTAGCGGCAGTTTATGCTAGCCACAGCCGTATCTATAGTCTGCGCAAATAATATTATGATAATGCATAATAAATAAGTTATTTGGAATCAAATAACAAATAATAAGAAATTAGTTGAATGAAAGAAGTATGTCAGGATCGTAGCGATCCGTGATCTCTGCCTACTCCTATGGGCAACAGGCGTGATTTTATGTATGTATGTATGTATGTAGTTGATAATCATCATTGAAAATGAACGATAACAGAAATCTAGACTAGATAATCACTGAACTCAAAAAAAATCGTCTAGGTACTTATTTATTACCCCTCTGAATAAACCCGAGTCACTGTTGCCTCCGTAACCCACTGCCTACATATGTACACTTTCATAATTGACAGAGTAGCTAAGGGAACTAAGATAGATGCAACAGAGTTGTCACAAAGATCTCTGTGACATCTTGGGCGATTTGGCGTTGTGTGTTTGAAAATACAAAATATTCCTTTACATCGTCATTTTATTTATTACTTAATACCAAAGTACTTTTGAGGTAGGTACAACTTAGGAGGCTACACAAATGCTTTTAAAACCAAACAAACAAACAAATCAATTTATTGACATAATAAAATGGTTACAATATAAATGAATCCTTAGGCTCCCGAACTAGTAAAAACTGTGTTTCAGCTTGTGTCCATCATGTCCCAATATCTGCACAATGAAGAGGCAGCAGTCAGACTATATAACAAACTACCTCTCCAAATTAAAAAGCCTGACTCAAAAGAGTCTTTTAAAAGACCTACTTACTAAAAAACTTTTTTTAGCCCAAGATGACATTTTAAAATTTTTTGATAATTTTTTATAGAGAAGTTATTAATAGGGCGAATAAAAATATTATTTGCGACTATTAATGGGATACATTAATACTAAACCAATATCTCTTATCTATTAAATCGAAATCAGTAGGTTAGATTAAGTGTGAAAAACTTCGCGCGAGGCGCACGGGTAGAGCGAGCGTGCCTCGGTAGCAGCTGCCTCGGAGCGCCAGAAATGTTAGGTACTTTTGTCGTACATCTTTAGTTTGATTTTTTTTTCGCTCGTTTAAATACCATCCTTTTTTAGGTAAGTAGGGATATTTTAAGTTGATTTGCTGTTCTGAGTTATTAGCCATACCAAACAAATTTTATTATTTTTCATGTTCGCACGCCAACAGCTTTATGCTACCTTATTGGTTGGCTGGTACAAAATGCCTAGACATAAGCCCTCCTTTTTTAATATTTTTATGTTCTGCAATAAAGAATTAATAAATAAATAAAACTTAAAAAAAAAATTGATGACCTGCTCAAATAATACCGTGAATCTGGCCTATTGGGCAAGATGTCTCTAATAAGTTGATACATCGACACGAATGAAGAATAAGGGTGCTTGAGTAGATACTTTACAAATCATCTGCATTATAACTCGCACAATCTATCAGACCTTGTGCTTTACTATTAAAATGTCACTCATGCCTTGTCTGACCACACTTGCCAGTGCATAAATTACTTTTATTCTAGAATAGCCGGTTGCCTAAGTACGGCTAGCGACAGAAGTTCATGAACATGACAATATAGTCGTGTCTCTAGAACTCGTAGAGTAAATGTTTTGATTGAGCTGCCTACATATTTGAAAACGCTGAGTCCTTTATATTGAATGAAATATATATACCTATAGGTACATGTTTTTTTGGGAAAATGAGATTGTTTCCTAATAATTTGTTTGTTGATACATTATGTTTATGAGCAACGTTATTACCAAAAGCTAGCCAAAGAACACAGAATCAATGATAGTTGCAGGCCGTGGGCTGTGCTGCAGATTAATTAATAGTCTGTATGAATTGGCTGAGTTGGATTCTAATAATAATTCCATACATATATGTATACCTGCCTAACCTACTCACTCAGGTACTTATCCCAAAACATGTTTTGCATTTGGAAAATAGCAGGACTACCACTGGTTCTTACAAATTGATCATCAATGGTCCATATTCTGAAATGAAAACTGAAAATGGTTAGGATTAGCAAAATATCCATACTTATCCATACTGACGTAGCACTACACTAGTAAGTTGTTTAGACTAATAGGCCTCATTTTCTTTATATGAGATCATAAAAGCGAATTACATAGATTATAAGTCTCTTTACTAGTGTAGAGAAACAATTATTTTCTGTATCTAGTCAATTTCAAGTCTTTGTAAGCTTAAAACAGAGTAC
The DNA here is from genome assembly GCA_949320045.1 of Scotopteryx bipunctaria. NCBI lineage: Eukaryota > Metazoa > Arthropoda > Insecta > Lepidoptera > Geometridae > Scotopteryx > Scotopteryx bipunctaria. The sequence goes on from OX439440.1 coordinate 5,875,065, forward strand.
CAACTTTCCCGTTCGACCCAAGATTTTTCTACCCAATATTAAGTAATCCCGGTTCTATCCAAACATTGTCGTTCGAATATTCACTGGGGTAGGTACCTACTCTTAGGACATGTTTATTTTTAACCTTTATTGTCAACAAAAAATGGCATTGTTTTACAATGCCACAAATGCAATTCGAATGTCAATAAATACTTGGTTCTTATATTCTACTAAAGCGAACTACAAAATAATAATCTAAAAAAACCTTACAGCACTTCAAAATCAAAACCATGGTGTATTTTTTAAATAAAGACTGCAACATCATTATGAGTAACGCCTAACGCTTAGGTCAGTAACATTTCATGAATTATTTTCAGACTGGCTATTCAGATATTGCTTAGATACATTGTGATTTTTTCTGCTGGACTGGGAGTAAACAAAAAACATAGAATCTAGATGCTTCTCTCTCCGAATATGTCGTAAAAGTCGACTAAGGAAAAGGATACTAATCCTCTCCAGTATGATGGACCATTTATCTATGGGCGATGGGCTAATCACCTATCACCATGGTTCATCATATCCATCTTGGGGCTTTAAATCAGGAGTGGCTGCAAGTTTTCTTATGATTGCTTGTGGCTCTGCTCACCCCATTAGGGATACGGGCGTGATTATATGTATGTATGTAAGTATGTATATTGTGAACCAACTAAATTTCTTAATAGCAAGATCTCCTCGTTTTTATTGTACTGTACCCGAAGGTTGCCAACGGGACCTTTTTTGTACGGTGAATTTTTTTGTATTGTAGGCATTGTAGGTTACCACAAACGATGGGAATTGGGATACGCAGTACACTGGCGTAGCCAATACATTTAAAAAAGCTTACTATAAAATATCTGATTACTTATATAGAAGGCTAAAATGCTTGGGAATGAATAATGTTTCAACTCCTTTTATAAACAATGATTGTAAAAGGCTCATTTTACAAAAAATAGCCAAGCGTGCCTCTGTATCTTCCACGCTTGTTCGCGTTACAAACAAGGCGTAAATGCAACTTCGATTTAAGACGTGTCCAAAATGATCCCTGTGATTTTAAGGAATAAAGAAATTTTGACTTTGACCTAAGTGGACAATATAATTAACAAAAAACATTAAAATCACAAAGTTTCAATGGTCGCTACGTATTTTACAAACAACTTTTAATTTGTAAAAAAAAAGAGTGAAGTAAACTAAAACTTTAAACATTGACAATTCTTCAAGTATACATCCTACATTTTCTTAGAAAATCCTAGTTAGGTTTTTTTACTAAATCCTACTAATATTATATTGGGAAAGTTTGTGAGGATATGTGGATATGAGGATGTATTTGTGCCTCAATCGGGCACACACATAGGCACGAATAACATATAGCTACTTTTTGTCCGTATATACCACGTGAACGAAGCCGCGGCCGAAAGCTAGTTATTAATAATAATAATTAAATTAAATTCTCCTCTGCTGGACTGGGACTAAAAAAACATAGAATGCGTCCAGCTGCTTCTTTCCCGAGCATGTCGTAAAAGTCGACTAAGAGATAGTATTCTCTCCAACATGATGGATCATCTTTATGGGCGATGAGCTGATCACCTGTCAAAATGGTTCACCATACATCCATCTTGGTACTTTGAATCTACAGTGGCTGCAAGATTTTGCCCACCCCATTAGGGATACACGGGCGTGATATATAAAAAATTTAATGTAAAAATTTAATAATATTCCTTTTCCTCGGTTAAGCACATTGCCGGGTTTCCAATGGAAGCCTATCTACCCATACCCAATAAAAATAAACCAAGACTAATACAGTGTACGCAAAAATATCTAATAGACAATCTTGCGATTACCTAAATAGGTACATATTATGCATGTAAATAATCTTTTAACAATCTATCTCGCGTAGAAAGCAATTTTTAGATAAAATGGACAAGTAAGCACCTGTGTTTATGATGCTGTGCGATTTCATGATATACCGCGATGAGAAATTTAATAAAAATAGATTTTACTGACTCAGCCTTGCGATTGCTACTTATGCCCGCTTCTAATATTCTACTGACGGATCGTTCATTATCATAGCAAAGCAGTTTTTCTGACATAAATATGCTAATAAACTGATACTATGCTAATTAGCTATGGTAATCAACGACCTGCGTCCCTTAGTAGAATATGATAATAAATAAATAAAGTGACATTACGAGCTGAGCGCTTCCGTGCTTTGGAGGGCACGTTAAATTGTCGGTCCCGGCTTTTAAGTCGATAAGCCATGACGGAGGCCTTCAGACGGCCTAAAAACTCCGTCACAAGAGCTGGCCACTAGCTCATTCGAACTTATTTTTTTGTAATAAATATCCTGCATTGACACTATTGTCCAGCAATTCAATTACTACTCGTATTTACTGTTATTTAATGTAAGGGGTTCTGCAGAACATCTCCTAACTCCATCATTAGACTTACTTTATTTGGCCTGCTTTACATACAATACAACCTAAGCGCGAAATTTTTAAATGTTAAATCTAAGAGGGTTACATATTTATTATGAGGGCGTATAGGTAAAAAAACGGCCACTAGGCATTTATAACGTTACCTACTCTATCTTCGCCAATTCGTAATTTTATTCACCTATGTAAGAATAAAAACAAGAAATAGTAACCAAGATGGAATAAAAGCAATGAAATTAAAGAAATATTATTTATTTGCTGAGCGCACTGGTAGTCTAGTTGGTAGTGACCCCGCCTTCTGATCCTAAGGTCATGGGGTCAAATCCGGTCGTGTACCAATGGATTTTTCTATGCCCTATACCAGTACTCTCAAACGGTGAAGGAAAACATCGTGAGGAAACCCGCAGCTTAGTCAGCTCCGCACGTATTGACCATGTCTTTCCTGTGGACAAGGCCGACTAAGCTGAGAGGATGGAATTGGTGCTGGGCAAGCCTACTCCATCTTAATTCGTCCCGGGCACTACAGAGTCCCGTCTGTGAAGGTAAAAGTTGCCTCCTGACGCTGTATAAATCATCTACTATAGATGGTAAAAGGCCTTAGTATTATTTATTTGCTATGTGATTGTGTAACCCATCGCGACGAGCTAATACTGAAATAATCTACAAAAATAGTTTTTTTCAGAAATAGTCGCGCCACGTGGTCATACACGTGCGCGCGTCGGCGTCATCGCAGGCGCACGTTCACTTGGGTTGTTCCCAACGAAACCCGAAAATCAGATAACACTTTATTTGTCGTAAAACAAGAAAGTAAAATCATTGGTAGATGAGAACACTGGTGGTCTAGTAGTTACCCCGCCTTTCTATCCCAGCGTGGTTCGGTCGTGGGTTCGAAACCAGTCGTTCACCAATTATTCTGTTCCAAAAATCAATGTAGGTACTCCATACCATATCAAACGGTGAAGGAAAACTTCGCGAGGAAACCGGCATGTCATCGAATCTAAAAAAGATCAAAAAATGTGTTACGTGAGCCTATTTGAGGCGCACTTCAATTCTTTCACCACACTGGTTCAAAAAAACTAGTGACACGACAATTATTTATTACACTGGTTCAAAAGAACTAGTGACTCGACTAGCAGTAGTAGTATCGAATTATCATGCAGTAATTGTTTCAGTTGGACGAAGATGGGTTCGTGGTGCTGGAAGACTTCCTGTCGCCTGAGGAATGCGATGAGATGTACACCGCCGGCCTGGAGTTCACCACGGAACTGCCCACCGCTGACCAGAGGTCCGTGTTCTCTACCACGGATTCAGAAAATACGGTAAGATTCTATAGGCAGGTAGTGCTTAAAACTGGATTTTACCATGATGGTTTTTGAGTCAATCACCAAACTAGTGTGTGCAAGTGCACCGAAATATCGCAAGAATCAATAACGTCAAGTGCGAGTCGAATTCGTACACGACGGGTTCTGTACCATCGTACATGTACATAAATGTTTCTTGTATGCCACCCCTTATTTCTTTTATTTTATTGATTTGACAAATCAGAAAATTTTAGATCGTTTGAAAAATAATACACAAAAATACAAAAAAAATGTGCAAAAAGTCACTCGACCCATCCAATTACTGACCGCGCCTAGTGTTGCTTAACTTCAATGATCGATTACGAACGTATTTTTTTATTTAATTTTAATTATTTGTTGTTATAAAAATATATAAACTGTGAAAATTTCAACTCTCTGCCTATTACGGTTCATGAGATACAGCGGACGGACGGACGGACGAACAGCGGTGGCTTAGAAATAGAGTCCTGTTGGCACGGAACCCTAAAAATCGCTAAATCATAATAAATATCCTGTTACATTACGTTACGTAACATTACGTTCATAGCCATGATAATTTTAAAACTCACCTATTCAGTAAGACTACCCTGACATTACAGGAGCTATTATCTTCTTCATTCATCATCATCATCCACACGACTGTACTAGTACTCTCTAACTGTCAAGAAAAATATCATGAGGAAACTGGGACATGTATCAAAACAGGTGTCAAGTGCACGAAAAGAGCCCCTGCGTACTTTAAACCTTTCGCCACACGAGCTCGAAAAAAATATTGATACGAGTAGTAGGTATAAATATTATCATCTACTTACAGACTGACTTTGTCCACATCGGGCATAAATCTTCCTTTTATTTACCTATGATTTACTGGGAGTAAAGAAAAAAACATGGAATGCGTCTAGCTGCTTCTTTACCTGAGCATGTCGTAGAAGTCGACTAAGGGATAGTGTATCCTCTCCATCATGATGGACCATCTATATAGGCTGTTCACCTGTAACCATGGTTCACCATTATCCATCATAGGGCTTTGAATCAGGAGTGGCTGTAAGTTCTCTTATGATTAGGGATATGGGCGAGATAATATTGTAGGTAGGTATGTGTGTATGTAGGTAAGTATAAGTGATTATTTTTGTTTTTACCTAACACTGAATATTTTTTCTTTGTAGCATGCCAAAGATGTCTACTTCTTGGAGAGCAACGATAAAATCAGGCCATTCTTTGAAGCCACCGCTTTAGATGAAAAAGGCCAACTTAAAGTACCGGCCAATGTGTCCCTCAACAAAGTGAGTCTATTCATTATTCAGACATTAACATCTGTTATGTACAAACCGAATAAAAAACTGTCTTTACTAAACCACACCAAATGGAATCGAGAATATTTCTGATACACGTGTCTCCCTTTAACTTTGAATATGAATTCAATGTCCTTGGTGACTTCTTGAAAAGAACAGTTTTAAAAGATTCTAGTATAAGGAAGTAGGAGTGTTACCATGCCATTAGCATGCAATTTGAATTTGCCCCAGACCCCCAGTATGTATTGTACAATGAGCCATTCAAAATATTATTCTTTTGATGTAGGCAAGTACCTACACGCAAGGACTTAAACTTCAATAAACGTAGGTATCATGCGCAGATGTTCCAGATTTGCACGTGTGCCAGCAATATTGTGCCTTTGAATGGCATTATGAATATGAATGTGAATGAATGGATTCAAAGGTAGAGGTAGGCCACATAAAATGTGGATGGAATATTTAAAAGATTAAATAGGTTAAGAAAGAAGTGAGTGCAGAGATGACGACCGACAGAAGGTAATGGAAGAAGAGAACATGCTGTAACCAGACGCGGTCGCAGCCTGTAATTTAATCAAATAATGTGCACACATTATAAAACAAGATGGAAGCCTTCAATTTTTATTGGCATCGCGGCTAGGAGTAGTAAATAGCTTTTTTTGTATTTTGTAAATTTTTAGAAGATTTAACAATTTTACGTATACGATTTTGGGGGGGGGTTATGTCCCCTGTGACCCCCCCCCCCCCCTCGGACCGCCACTGGCTGTAACGACCGCACACGGAGTGGGATAAGGGCAAGAACATGATGATGCTACTTTATCTTGTTTGTTTGTACAGGTGGGACACGCGCTGCATCTTCTGCATCCATTGTTCAGATGCTACACGTACTGCCATCGCGTGAAAACAGCCTGCTTAGAGCTCGACCTGAAGGAGCCAGCAGTGGTCCAGAGCATGATTATTTACAAGAACCCGGGCATTGGTGGGGAAGGTACGAAAGCTTTTCTGTTGACAGCAGTAAAATAGAATCAAGTCTTATTCAGTCCTGCTGACTAGGATTTCGTAATTTTTTAAGAGTACCGTACTATCTTACTAATATTATAAATGCGAAAGTTTGTGAGGATGTGTGGATGTGACGATGTATGTCTGTGCCTCAATCACGCCGTAACGACGGAACGGATTTGGATGAAACTTGGAATATACGTAATATGTGTTCTGCAACAACATATTATTAGGCTACCTACTTTTTGTAAGGAAACCAAAGTAAATATTCGTAAAACCTTGTAAAACATTCAATTTCTCTGTCATCGACCTACTTACGCTGTTTAATGTGCATTGTTACGCTTCCAATAGCAAAATAATATAACCTAAAGATTTAAAATTGTATTATCTTTATCATTCCAGTAACAGCACACCAGGACGCCACCTATTTGTACACCACGCCAACACCACCCATAGGTTTCTGGATCGCGCTCAAAGACGCCACGATTCAGAACGGCTGCCTCTGGATAGCCAGGGGTTCCCACAAGTCGGGGGTCCACAGGAGATTCATCAGGAACCCCGATAAGGAGTCCAAGGAACTGCTGATCTATGACAAACCAGCACCGTTCTACCGAGAATCAAGCTTCACCCCAATTCCCGTTTCAAAAGGTATAGGTAGATACTATAGAGCACTCACTACATACATAGATCATTGTCATTTACTACTATACTTCTAGTCGTGTCTTTAGTTATTTCTTTTTAACCAACCAAAGTGGTGAAAGGATTTAAAGTGATCTTCAAAGGCTCCTTTAGTGCACTTGACACCATGGTTTTCGAACTTTTTCTTTTTCTTCGACATTCCGGTTTTCACAAAGAGAAAACAAAACTTTTACACATTAAATCTTTTCTTTTAAGTGTACTGATTGTAACAAGATTACTACTGAAATAGCACCTACGTAATAGTGGTAAGTATCTTCAAAGCACTGGTGGTATAGATAGTGGTAGTGACTCCTTCCGTTCATCCGCCAACTAATAAATAATGTGCGCTCTACCATTACTCTCAAACGTTGAAGGAAAACATCGTATGAGAAAACAGGCATGTCGTAGAACCTAAATATTTCGAAAACATAGAGCTTTACTAGTGACACGACTATTAGTAGGCACCTAGGTACCTACTTACTTAGTTATTTCTTTAGTAGTAGGTAGAACGTTTCCACAATTAAGTAACGAGAAGAATGTTAGATATGAAAGTGGATGGATACAAGGGTAGAGGTAGACCAAAGAAGAGATGGATGGATTGCGTGAATGATGATATGAGTAAGAAAGGAGTGAATACTGAAATGACGGCTGATAGAGGGGAATGGAAGAGGAAAACATGTTGTGCCGACCCCACTTTAGTGGGATAAGGGCAGGGAGATGATGATGATGATGAGAACGTTGCCACAATTATTGAGGACTCTTAAATATGGACGTCATGTACTTCTTATTCTAGGTACTTGCATAATCCTCCACGGGCACGTCGTGCACAAGAGTGCCGTCAACAAATCGGACACGCCCCGCCCTGTCTACACCTTCCACGTGATCGAGCAGAATGAAAACGAATACGCGAAAGAAAACTGGCTCCAGGAAGGAGAGAAGGCACCATTCGTAAACATTTATAATACTAAGCAAATCATGTAACGTTTGCCTAGATTATCCAGTACTCACCTAAGGATCTAACCTTGCCTTTGATTAGTGTTAAAAAGATTTGCTCTCAAGTTACTAGTTTCATTATATACAGGGTTTATGATAAATAGTGAATAGCCACAAAGTACTTGTGAGGGTTCAAAGGGAGTCTAAAAATAGTCTAGTAGAAGAACTAAAAATCACTAAAACCCAACTACATTTTTACATACCTAACTACTTACCTACGTTTTTAAGTTACAAGAGAATTTGATAATTTCTACAAACCGCTCAGACCAAATAAAAAGAGAAGACGCCGCGCCGCGAACAACAAAAGTGAAGCCACACAAAACCGTGCTCCAGCAAGTAAACATACGCGCTCACGCACACACCTACACTAAAACCATGCTCATCGCTCTTAGTACGTCACGAGTCTTAAAAATAGAATTAAGCCTTCCTGTGTAGCGAAAACTTGTAAAAACAGCAACAAATCACATAAAAAATCTCGCGGGATCACTTTTCACTTGTAACTTCAAAGAGCATCGTTTCTTAATTATTATACTACTAGCTGCCGCCCGCGGCTTCGCTCGCGTGGTACCTGAATAAAAAATAGCCTATATGTTAATCCAACACATGTACTATGTATATTCCAAGTTTCATTCGAATCCGTTCAGCCGTTTAGGCGTGATTGAGGCACAAACATCCAAACATCCAAACTCACAAACTTTCGCATTTATAATATAAGTAAGATGAATTTAGGTTACTTGGAACACAACCTTAAAACCTTCGACACACACATAGATAAAAAGGTGGCTTCACTTTTGTTGTTCGCGACGCGGGGTCTTTTCTTTTTATTTGGTCTGAGACAAATCGATATCGAATACGTTTTTGAACATACACACACAATTATTGTCCGGTACCCTACCTACTGTGACCAATGTGTACCTACCTGATTATTTTATATTTTGATATTTTAGATTCCTAATGATTTTTAAATATTTTGCTGTATCGTAGAAATTATTGCTAAGGATTTGAACACAAAACACTAGTAAGGTAAATACACACCTACTTAGGTATTTAAATATGTAAGAATAGATCTTCAACCAAAGTAAGGCGATGAATGCAGGTTTAAATTAAGTTTCTGACACCTATGAGAATATGTTTTATTATTGCAAAATATGCTTTATAATTGTTTATTTTTGTAAGAAATTATTCCTAAGTTTCTTTTACCAAAGTACATTTTCGGATGCCATATTGAGTCTCTTCTGTGGTTCTTTTTAGGTCACTATACTTTCACCATACATCAATGCGCAACACGTATCATGCAACAAGGTATTGATTCAATGCGTTTCATTCTATCTTTCATTCGGTGAAAGAAAGAGAGCATGCCACCTATGTTCAACTTCCTGAGCGTCATGAGTTGCGCGCTCAGACCAAATAAAAAGAGGTTGCGCGTTTATTAACCTGGTAATAGGTACAAGACTTTGTAAGTGGCGTAAATTTAAGACGTTTTATATGACCCTATAATAAAAGAAAAAAATATTTTTTAATTTTACAAGGACTCTGTGATTGTGCTTCTCTCATAGCGACTCCCTTTGTTCAGTTTTACACACTACCTACCTAACCTTTTTTTAAGCTAACTTGGTTACCTGTTGTAAAGTAGGTAAGCAGCTAAGTGATTATCGCAACAGCGATTTCAATGTGATAACTTGATAAGTAATGAATATATTTTTGTGTTAATAAACATGAATGACGAATAAAAACACTTTCTTCTTTCCCCCATAGAAATTACAGTCCAAGTGGACGTAGTTAGCCAAATGAATTTAAATACCTAGGTACTTTACTTACGAGTTAGGTATAAACTACATACTTTTAGGCACTTGATAAAAACATTCCAAGATCAAATAATGCATCAGGAGTAAATTATAAAATGCATGACAACAAAATAAATATCTTATGTAAAGGAGAGGGGGACGGTTTTGTAGGTACTAATTATTTCTACCTACTAATTATTTCCGTTCATAAGGTGGTAATGCTTTTTCATTTTCTTTTTTTGCTAAGTGATAAAAAAATAAAATAAATCTTTAGCTAGACAGACTGTTTCTTTTGTACTTATTTTGTAAATTATATTTGTACCTATTAGTTGTAAGTTTCTTTCTGTTATTAAATGTTCATATTATACATATAGGTAGGCTACCTAATATAAAAAAATATAAAGTAGGTACCTACGTGACCTAACATGTCGATAAATTTAAATTAAATTAAAGCGGCTGTAAGGTTTTATCCCAAGTCTGATGGTACAATGACCCGTGTTTCGACAACGTTATTTTTTGTTATTGCCGCGTAAATCGAGATAAATAGGTACTCATTCACACATATTTCTCGATTGATAAGTGTACAACAGTTATGTTATTTTATTTTTATTGAGGTGACCCGGGAGTTTGTTTCCGCCACTTGCCACTATTCACTTCACTTGAGATATAGTACCTACTTTGTACTAGTGTACCTAGATTATACCAGTGTTTAATTCATGACACTACTGATCCTAGTCAGGTCCTAGGGACCAAGGACAAAGGACTTAACCTTTAATAGAGTGTCAAATGATACGATTCGAGTATTGAGTGTCAAGAGCCGTAATCATTTCCTCATAATCATTTCCAGCTAGGTGCTTGGATTCGTCCAAGGCTAGGTGGGATCGACACACACAAAATGTTTCCCTCTTTCATCTTCTCCTATCACTCGCATCTCAGTACTCACTCAAGAGCCATTCATATTAACGCAACGCGTCACCTTTACCTCACGCATCTACAAAAGACGATCCATATAACCAACGGCCGCGGGTCACGGCCAAGAGCCGTGGAATCAACTTATTAAACCGAACACGGATGCAGCGACTATTGTAAGAAGCCGCTGACCGAACGTAGCCCTCTCAGTTTGAGTTATAATGGCCATGGGCATATTATACTGCATAGTAAGTTTCTGAATATCGTATAGGCTTCTTTCATAGGCAGAAAACGTCTTTAACTTTGACCTACCCTGAAAAAGGAGTGATTGTTGGTGAATGGATAAAAGTGCTCTTCGTAGACACTTGAGATATATTTGTACTTCATTAATTCCACGATCACCACCCACAGCCCGACTTTACCCAGTGCTTCGGTTATCTGTTAGTACCATCCAAAAGGTCTTGTCAACCACGGCCTACGGCTTCGACTATATCGTCTGCCCATCTCGATGCAAGACGACACCACGATATGCCGGTATAAATTGGAAATAATATGGAATACAATATTTATGTAGCGCACATTTACCAAGCGAGTGGGTATCAGTGGGAGAGATAGCGCGGCCGTTCACATCAGCAGAGGAAGCCGGTATCAGTCGAGTCCAGGCGGGGTGCGCGAGCGCAAGCCATCAATATGAGCCTACGGCCAGTTCTATTCCTGACGGCGACCTGCCTTATCCGTAAGTAGAAAATCCTATCCAATCCTCTCAAAACGCCTCCTATCAAGTAGACTGACTCCTGGTTATAGTTTCCTACTTCCTACTAAAAATAACGCTTCTAATCTTACTTAATATCATACGTGCGAAAGTTTGTGAGCATGTGACGATGTTGTACCTCGGTCACACCGTAACTACTGAACGGATTTGAGTGCAATTTGAAAGCAAAGAAGTCGTAGGCGGAAGCTACTTATCTATAAATCGAAACTGAGGATGCCTGGATTTTATATATTTTGCGTTGAATGAAAGATGGAATATACATAATACGTATGCCAAATAGGCTATTATTATACCTGTAACATAAAAATAAAACAGTAAGAAAGCTACACTAATCAATGATACCTGATTTAATATATAACTAACTATTCATTTCATTCTTACGCAAGTGAAACCGCGAGGTTACATCTAGTATAAAGGGTAAACAAGGAATTGTTATTGTACTGTAACAACTCACCATTTATCTAGAAGATACCTATAATAATAAGCTTTTTGTTTATGTAATTTTATCACAAAAAGTAGTATATTATTCCCTTCTTCTTTATCTAAGTATTCAATAATTGACGTCTTTGTAGTAGGAGGCCTATGATGTCAGGGTTTCATTCCGAATTATTAATTTTCCAAGTAATAATATTGTACACATTATCATGTTTCCTAAATCTATTTTGTTCATATTCTAGATTTTCCACATTATTAATTTTACAAATTCCTAATATATTTGCCATAAGGAAGTACATTCGTGATAAAACTTTTCATCGATTCCTCGAATATAGATATACTACCTACTTAATCACTCCACATGAGTACTATTAAACTCTATTTATCTATTTAGCCCTGATGGCAGTTGATTTAATACTCGAAGCATGGTTTGGTTATATATTTTAAACGAAGCGTCAGACAACACCGTAACGAATTTTTTTTTATCGTTTTTTAACAAAAATTGGATGTCAAAGATCTGCTTAAATAGGTAGGTTAGGTAGGTATAAGTGGTCTTGTTCCAATAAGCGACACAGGACTAGGAACGCATTAGAGGTATCGAACTTTTCGAAAAAAGTAGGCAGAAAGAGCAACCTTTTCTTTTACATACATTTTTTAAAGAGAGAAACGAAATTTTTGATAAGAAAATTAAAAAGGGACATATTATTCTTGTCGAGCCGAAGAAAAGGCGATCGAAATATATACTTATTGTAAGATGCGAAAATAGAAAAAAAATATAGATACTTAAAAGGAAATATAAAAAGGAAAAATAACACCTGAAGAATGTTTAAGAAAGTTTTGTTGTTATATAATAACTAGTATTTTCGCTTGCGGGCGCGAGCTGCGCGCAGCTCGCGAGGGACGTAATCGCTGCTGGTGAAAAAAAAAAAAAAAAAAAAAAACTGTCACCTTTGGCATTTGCATCGCACCATCCTCTATGACATTTGTTCGAGCACACCTTACCTATCTATTATAGTTTTCGAGATATCGTCGGTCAAAGTTTGTATGGCGGCCATCTTGTTTTCCGCCATTTTGATTTTTTTTCACCGCACATCGAATTCGACCAGGGTGCATGTCCACATTCCGCAAGCAGGAGAGATCTTGGTCTTGTCGTTTCGTCTGGCAGTAGGTGATGTCCCTGATGAGGAGCAGTTTTCGAAGATTTCGGATTTTTCCCAAATTGGAATTGACTCCCTGAACACTTCCGCCATACATCATTTTGACCCATCTCTACTCCTTCTGGGAGAACAATGATGTCAGTGAGTGAGTCAGTGAGTGGGTTTGCAGCTATATATAATATAACTAGTATTTTCGCTTGCGGGCGCGAGCTGCACGCAGCTCGCGAGGGACGTAATCGCTGCTGGTGAAAAAAAAAAAAAAAAAAAAAAAAAACTGTCACCTTTGGCATTTGCATTGCGCCATCCTCTACGACATTTGTTCGAGCACACCTTACCTATCTATTATAGTTATCGAGATATCGTCGGTCAAAGTTTGTATGGCGGCCATCTTGTTTTCCGCCATTTTGAATTTTTTTCACCGCACATCGAATTCGACCAGGGTGCATGTCCACATTCCGCAAGCAGGAGAGATCTTGGTCTTGTCGTTTCGTCTGGCAGTAGGTGAGGTCCCTGATGAGGAGCAGTTTTCGAAGATTTCGGATTTTTCCCATACTCGAATTGACACCCTGAACACTTCCCCCGTACATCATTTTGACCCATCTCTACTCCTTCTGGGAGAACAATGATGTCAGTGAGTGAGTCAGTGAGTGGGTTTGCAGCTATATATAGTATAACTAGTATTTTCGCTTGCGGGCGCGGGCTGCAAGCAGCCCGCGAGGCGGTAAACCCTTGGAACCAAAATTTCAGCCCAATCGGACTTACCGTTTCGGAGATACAAGCAAGAGGGGGTGAAAATTGGGGGGAGGGGGGATTTTTTTTAACATTTTTTACTCGCCATCCCATTCTCTATACGAATCGACGAACCGCGATCTCGAATCGTGGGTAATTTCGGAGATACAAGCAAGAGGGGGTGAAAATTGGGAGGGAGGGGGGTCAAATTTTTATTTAACTTTACTCGCCATCCTATTCTCTATACGAATCCACTTTAAAAAATCCCTTATCACGAGTCGTTTCGGAGAACCGATAGAAGGGGGGGTCAAAGGGGGGGCAAAAGGGGGGGTTGAATAAAAAGTTGTATTCCTTCGAGCACCCTCTATCCGAATCTACAAAAAAAACATGCCCTCGTCGGGAAGAATCGGGACACCGAACGTGGGGGGGGCGAGGGGGGAGGAAAATGGGGGTTTTCGGATTTTTCCCCCACTCACCGGGACTCCCCGAACATTTCCCCCATACATCATCATCGTCCATCTCGTCTCCTTCCGGGAGAACAATGATGTCAATGAGTCAGTCAGTGAGTGAGTCAGTGGTAATCGAGCTTTATATAGTATAACTAGTATTTTCGCTTGCGGGCGCGGGCTGCAAGCAGCCCGCGCAAAACCCTTGGAACCAAAATTTCAGCCCAATCGGACTTACCGTTTCGGAGATACAAGCAAGAGGGGGTGAAAATTGGGGGGGAGGGGGGGATTTTTTTATGAAATTTTACTCGCCATCCTATTATCTATACGAATCCACTTTAAAAAATCCCATATCACGAGTCGTTTCGGAGAACCGATAGAAGGGGGGGTCAAAGGGGGGTCCAAAGGGGGGGGGAGAAAAAAAGTTGTATTCCTTCGAGCACCCTCTATCCGAATCTATAAAAAAAACATGCCCTCGTCGGGAAGAATCGGGACACCGAACGTGGGGGGGGGCGAGGGGGGAGGAAAATGGGGGTTTTCGGATTTTTCTCCCACTCACTGGGACTCCCCCAACATTTCCCCCATACATCATCATCATCCATCTCGACTCCTTCCGGGAGAACAATGATGTCAATGAGTGAGTGAGTGAGTGAGTGAGTGGTAATCGAGCTTTATATAGTATAATAATAATAATAACTTGCGGCGCGGGCTGCAAGCAGCCCGCGAGGATGTTGTTTCTTAGAGGCTGAACCAAGAGATACAAGCAAGAGGGGGTGAAATTGGGGGGGCGGGGGGGATTTTTTATGGAATTTTACTCGCCATCCCATTCTCTATACGAATCGACCAACCGCGATCTCGAATCGTGGGTAATTTCGGAGATGCGTAAAAGAGGGGGTGAAAATTGGGGGGGAGGGGGGTCAAATTTTTATTTAACTTTACTCGCCATCCTATTATCTATACGAATCCACTTGAAAAAATCCCATTTCACGAGTCATTTCGGAGAACCGATAGAAGGGGGGGTCAAAGAGGGGGCAAAAGGGGGGGGGATCCAAAAAAAGTTGTATTCCTTCGAGCACCCTCTATCCGAATCTGTAAAAAAACATGCCCTCGTCGGGAAGAATCGGGACACCGAACGTGGGGGGGCGAGGGGGGAGGAAAATGGGGGTTTTCGGATTTTTCCCATACTCACAGGAACTCATCGAACATTTCCCCCATACATCATCATCGTCCATCTCGTCTCCTTCTGGGAGAACAATGATGTCAATGAGTGAGTGAGTGAGTGAGTGAGTGGTAATCGAGCTTTATATAGTATAACTAGTATTTTCGCTTGCGGGCGCGGGCTGCAAGCAGCCCGCGCAACCAAAATTTCAGCCCAATCGGACGAACCGTTTCGGAGATACAAGCAAGAGGGGTTGAAAATTGGGGGGGAGGGGGGGGGGGAAATTTTTATGGAATTTTACTCGCCAGCCTATCCTCTATACGAATCGACCAAACGCGATCTCGAATCGTGGGTAATTTCGGAGATGCGTAAAAGAGGGGGTGAAAATTCGGGGGAGGGGGGGGGGACTTTTTATGGAGTTTTACTCGCCATTCTATTCTCTATACGAATCCACTTTAAAAAATCCCATATCACGAGTCATTTCGGAGAACCGATAGAGGGGGGGGTCAAAGGGGGGGCAAAAGGGGGGGTTGAATAAAAAGTTGTATTCATTCGAGCACCCTCTATCCGAATCTATAAAAAAAACATGCCCTCGTCGGGAAGAATCGGGGAACCGAACGTGGGGGGGGCGAGGGGGGAGGAAAATGGGGGTTTTCGGATTTTTCCCCCACTCACTGGGACTCCCCGAACATTTCCCCCATACATCATCATCGTCCAACTCGACTCCTTCTGGGAGAACAATGATGTCAATGAGTCAGTGAGTGAGTGAGTCAGTCAGTGGTAATCGAGCTGTATATAGTAGAACTAGTATTTTCGCTTGCGGGCGCGGGCTGCAAGCAGCCCGCGATTTGGAATTAAAATTTCAGCCCAATCGGACAAACCGTTTCGGAGATACAAGCAAGAGGGGGTGAAAATTGGGGGGGAGGGGGGGATTTTTTAATGAAATTTTACTCGTTATCCTATTCTCTATACGAATCGACCAAACGCGATCTCGAATCGTGGGTAATTTCGGAGATACAAGCAAGGGGGGGTGAAAATTGGGAGGGAGGGGGGGAAATTTTTATTTAACTTTACTCGCCATCCTATTCTATATACGAATCCACTTTAAACTATCCCATATCATAAGTCATTTCGGAGAACCGATAGAAGGGGGGGTCAAAAGGGGGGCCAAAGGGGGGGATCCAAAAAGAGTTGTATTCTTTCGAGCACCCTCTATCCGAATCTACAAAAAAAACATGCCCTCGTCGGGAAGAATCGGGACACCGAACGTGGGGGGGGCGAGGGGGGAGGAAAATGGGGGTTTTCGGATTTTTCCCATACTCACAGGAACTCATCGAACATTTCCCCCATACATCATCATCGTCCATCTCGTCTCCTTCTGGGAGAACAATGATGTCAATGAGTGAGTGAGTGAGTGAGTCAGTGGTAATCGAGCTGTATATAGTATAACTAGTATTTTCGCTTGCGGGCGCGGGCTGCAAGCAGCCCGCGAGGATGTTGTTTCTTAGAGGCTGAACCAAAATTTCAGCCCAATCGGACGAACCGTTTCGGAGATACAAGCAAGAGGGGGTGAAAATTGGGGGGGAGGCGGGGAATTTTTTATGGAATTTTACTCGCCATCCCATTCTCTATACGAATCCACTTGAAAAAATCCCATATCACGAGTCATTTCGGAGAACCATTAGGAGGGGGGGTCAAAGGGGGGTCGAAAGAGGGGGTTGAATAAAAAGTTGTATTCATTCGAGCACCCTCTATCCGAATCTACAAAAAAAACATGCCCTCGTCGGGAAGAATCGGGACACCGAACGTGGGGGGGGCGAGGGGGGAGGAAAATGGGGGTTTTCGGATTTTTCCCCCACTCACCGGGACTCCCCGAACATTTCCCCCATACATCATCATCATCCATCTCGACTCCTTCTGGGAGAACAATGATGTCAATGAGTGAGTGAGTGAGTGAGTGAGTGGTAATCGAGCTTTATATAGTATAACTAGTATTTTCGCTTGCGGGCGCGGGCTGCAAGCAGCCCGCGAGTGGCATCAGCGACCCTCAAAACCCAATCGGACAAACCGTTTCGGAGATACAAATAAGTGGGGGTGAAAATTGGGGGGGAGGGGGGGAAATTTTTATAAAATTTTACTCGCCATCCCATTCCCTATACGAATCCACTTGAAAAAATCCCATTTCACGAGTCATTTCGGAGAACCGATAGAAGGGGGGGTCAAAGGGGGGTCGAAAGAGGGGGGAGTAAAAAAAGTTGTATTCCTTCGAGCACCCTCTATCCGAATCTATGAAAAAAACATGCCCTCGTCGGGAAGAATCGGGACACCGAACGTGGGGGGGGCGAGGGGGGAGGAAAATGGGGGTTTTCGGATTTTTCCCATACTCACAGGAACTCATCGAACATTTCCCCCATACATCATCATCGTCCATCTCGACTCCTTCTGGGAGAACAATGATGTCAATGAGTGAGTGAGTGAGTGAGTGAGTGGTAATCGAGCTTTATATAGTATAACTAGTATTTTCGCTTGCGGGCGCGGGCTGCAAGCAGCCCGCGAGGATGTTGTTTCTTAGAGGCTGAACCAAAATTTCAGCTCAATCGGACGAACCGTTTCGGAGATACAAGCAAGAGGGGGTGAAAATTGGGGGGAGGGGGGGAATTTTTTATGAAATTTTACTCGTCATCCTATTCTCTATACGAATAGTATTTTCGCTAGTATTTTCGCTTGCGGGCGCGGGCTGCAAGCAGCCCGCGAGGATGTTGTTTCTTAGAGGAGACCCTCAAAACCCTCTGAACCAAAGTCTAGTATTTTCGCTTGCGGGCGCGGGCTGCAAGCAGCCCGCGAGGGTATCGTTTCTTGGAGGTCGCGTGGGGGCGCGGGCTGCAAGCAGCCCGCGATGATATCGTTTCTTAGAGGCCGCGTGGGGGCGCGGGCTGCAAGCAGCCCGCGAGGATGTTGTTTCTTAGAGGAGACCCTCAAAACCCTCTGAACCAAAATTTCAGCCCAATCGGACAAACCGTTTCGGAGATACAAGCAAGAGGCGGTGAAAATTGGGGGGGAGGGGGATCAAATTTTTATTTAACTTTACTCGCCAGCCTATTTCCTATACGAATCCACTTGAAAAAATCCCATTTCACGAGTCACATCGGAGAACCGATAGAGGGGGGGTCGTAGGGGGGGCAAAAGGGGGGGTTGAATAAAAAGTTGTATTCCTTCGAGCACCCTCTATCCGAATCTGTAAAAAAAACATGCCCTCGTCGGGAAGAATCGGGACACCGAACGTGGGGGGGGCGAGGGGGGAGGAAAATGGGGGTTTTCGGATTTTTCCCATACTCACAGGGACTCTTCGAACATTTCCCCCATACATCATCATCGTCCATCTCGACTCCTTCTGGGAGAACAATGATGTCAATGAGTCAGTGAGTGAGTGAGTGGTAATCGAGCTTTATATAGTATAACTAGTATTTTCGCTTGCGGGCGCGGGCTGCAAGCAGCCCGCGATTTGGAATTAAAATTTCAGCCCAATCGGACAAACCGTTTCGGAGATACAAGCAAGAGGGGGTGAAAATTGGGGGGGAGGGGGGGATTTTTTAATGAAATTTTACTCGTTATCCTATTCTCTATACGAATCGACCAACCGCGATCTCGAATCGTGGGTAATTTCGGAGATGCGTAAAAAAGGGGGTGAAAATTGGAGGGAGGGGGGGGATTTTTTTATGAAATTTTACTCGCCATCACATTCTCTATACGAATCCACTTTAAAAAATCCCATATCACGAGTCATTTCGGAGAACCGATAGAAGGGGGGGTCAAAGGGGGGTCCAAAGGGGGGGGGGAGTAAAAAAATGTATTCCATCGAGCACCCTCCATCCGAATCTACAAAAAAAACATGCCCTCGTCGGGAAGAATCGGGACACCGAACGTGGGGGGGGCGAGGGGGGAGGAAAATGGGGGTTTTCGGATTTTTCCCATACTCACAGGGACTCTTCGAACATTTCCCCCATACATCATCATCGTCCATCTCGACTCCTTCTGGGAGAACAATGATGTCAATGAGTCAGTGAGTGAGTGAGTGGTAATCGAGCTTTATATAGTATAACTAGTATTTTCGCTTGCGGGCGCGGGCTGCAAGCAGCCCGCGAGGATGTTGTTTCTTAGAGGCTGAACCGACGAACCGTTTCGGAGATACAAGCAAGAGGGGGTGAAAATTGGGGTGGAGGGGGGGATTTTTTTATGAAATTTTACTCGCCATCCCATTCTCTATACGAATCCACTTGAAAAAATCCCATATCACGAGTCATTTCGGAGAACCATTAGGAGGGGGGGTCAAAGGGGGGTCGAAAGGGGGGGTTGAATAAAAAGTTGTATTCCTTCGAGCACCCTCTATCCGAATCTACAAAAAAAACATGCCCTCGTCGGGAAGAATCCGGGGACCGAACGTGGGGGGGGCGAGGGGGGAGAAAAATGGGGGTTTTCGGATTTTTCCCATACTCACAGGAACTCATCGAACAATTCTCCCATACATCATCTTCACCCATCTCCACTCCTTCTGGGAGAACAATGATGTCAATGAGTGAGTGAGTGAGTCAGTGGTAATCGAGCTTTATATAGTATAATAATATGTTTTCAGAAGATATAGTTTTTTTAAATTTCTATTATCATTATTACAAGAATGACTGCGGTTCCGCTAATTTCTCTCTTTTATTTTTTCTTTATGTATCAAATTGTATTTGTTCGAAAAATTAAGAGTTTGCACAGTCACGGAATAAAAAGATTCGTCACTTTGAGATCGGTTTTCGCTTCCACTTGTGTAAGAATCAATTATGGACATTATGGTTTTAATAATTCAGTAAAACATACTATACTGACACGATAAATTGTCAAACAATTTTGATGCGCGTCAATTTGAACTTTGTTGTCGAGTAGTTACACATACTTTTCTATGCAACAGTTTGTTCTGTGCCTTAGATTCAAAAGGTAACATGTCTCGCGCGCGACGCGTCAAACAAATCAATTTGAAAACTGGCGAACCTTTTCATTCCGCCGCTGTACAATCTATAAATTAAGAAATGGGAAAATTCAGAAAATGTAATATTATTAATTTAGACAATTAAATAAGATTACGTATAACAAAGAAATTGGGAAATATATTATAATATGGAAAACCCTGAATTTAGAACACATCGCCGACACCGTAGGTACCTATTCTAACTCATTGAAAGTATATGTTAAAGTCTACTACGAGTAAGTAGTACCTATACGAACATTGTTTCACTCGCGTGCTATCCCCGGATGAAAAGCAGTCCAGCTACATGTTATCCAAGATACCTTCAAACACGACGAGATTTGAACCACCAACATCCAAATACAAATGTCTTTAAAAACTTTCGGAATTTTAGTAGAATTTTGATTACTTTCGTACTGACATACTTTGGTTCATTAGAACAGTGATATTAAGCGAGTACATTAACTATGCCAGGACGGAAACGATTCCAGATAAAGTCAAATAAACGTGTAGGCGGCATCACAAATAGCTGAACTAAATTAAAACTATTATCACAGTTTACCACGGTACAAGTAACTAACTATAGGCAGGTACTTAGTATTAGGTAAGTAACCAAAAACTTAGACTTAATCTCCTGTTAACCGATAGACATCCTAACGTGGTCTTTCAGATGAAGATAAACGAAGTCTTTCCTCAAAAAAAAAAATACCCCTACGCATATAATTTTTGGTTTTTTGATAAATTTAAAAAAGATTTGTCTAATCCCTTCGGACTAATTAGGGAGTCATTTTCAAGTCAAGTAATTAGTCATTTTTTTAATAATATAACGTTTACGTTGGACCGTTTAATCTGAAAAACACGAGGGGATGCCTTTATAAGGCAGTGGGATGATGCAGAATAGCAACGACAACAACGACAACAACAACAAAATAAAATCCTTTGAACTAGGCATTTTTTTATGTAGGAGGAAAAAGTCTTCACTAATCACCTCTTTGACAAAATAAATATTGTTATTTATCTTACAGTGAGTGTTTGGGCATGTGAGCCGGATCAATACCACAACGGCTGCAAAATCATCGGAGCGAGCTGCAAATGTGGGTGGGGCTGCAAGACCGAGTACATCTACAAGACTCGACGGGCTTGCCGTAGTGCTTTGAGAGGTAACTTTAATGTATCATGCACGAATACATCGGTAACTAGCTGCGTACTGACTGACCGAGCAGCCTCTTGAGACTACCGCGCGAGGCAAGTGTTCGCTTAGTTAAAACGTGCCTCACCCGAGGCAAAAGCGCAAACTGCGGCCGAGACACGTCCTGATGAAAACAAAGCAAAAAACTTTTAACAGGCTTTTGTATTGGGCTCGAAGCCTCTTTTAGAGTTCCGTACCCGAAGGGCGCCAACGGATCCGATTACAAAGACTCTGCTGTCCTCGGTCTATCTGTCCGTCCGCCCGTCTGTCTGTCAGCGGGCTGTATCATATGAACCGTAATAGGTAGAAAGTTGAAGTTTTCACAGAGTGTATTTCTAATGCCGCTATAACAACAAATAATATAAATAATATAAATAATATAAAAGGGCATGCCCTTCGTGTGCGAATTCGACTCGCCCTTGACCGGTTTTTTAGTCTCAACGTTATAATTACGGTTTCAGCGCCCCCCGTAGTGGTCCCCCCGCCTCCGAGCAGTTCTGACATTTGTTCGAGGCAGCCTTGCTCGCGGGGTATCTGCCTTCAGACCACCAACGACATCGGCTTCACTTGCAAGTGCGAAGGAACAGGCTTCTACGGACAGCGCTGTGAGAAAGGTACAGATTTACCTGCTCACACGGGCAAGGGCGGATCGTGACCTGGGACTGGGTCTAAGTCGACTAGCGAAATTTTTTGTAATCTCATTGACTCATTGATAATCTGTCCTGATAACTAGACCTCGCAGACCCGCGAGAGGTACGGGTCCTATTCCCGCTTTTCTTATCGGTGGTTAGGACGACCTCGGTGGCGTGGCGGGCGAGTGCTTGGCTGAAACGCAAGAGGTGCGGGTTCGATTCCCGCTACGGGAGAAATGTTTGATGTTCTGCAAATATTTCTTCCGGGTCTGGGTGATGTATTATAAGTATTGTACTGTATGCTATTTGTGTACAGTGTAGCACAGGCTCGGCACGCACTTTACTCGGTAGTTAGATAATAATATATAATTTATATATTCACAAACACTACAAGCATGCATTTACAAAAAAATAAGTATATAAGTATTCTATCAGGTGCCTACACTACGGACCCACGATACCCTGGCGATACCCCTGGTGGTATCGTGGGTCTTTTAAAATCAAACGATACCCCCAACAAATAGTGTTGCGACACTAATTAATAAGAGCTTTATCATCTCTTGAATTTTATATTTACAAAAAAAAAACAAATTATAGTCTTAGTCTTCTTCCAGTTTATAGTACAAGCTTTATATATTTATTTATTAATATTATATGTACTGCGAATATTTCTTCGGGGTCTGTGTTGTGGTACAGTCAGCGTCAAATTGATATAAGCATGTAGAGTAGTCAAAATTATCTAAAAATCATAAAAGCAATTTGATATACGCAGTTCAAATCATCATATTGTTGTAAGCACCTAAGGTGTTCAAAATTATATTAGCAAACAAAGCTCTTAAAGGTACTTCAAGTATTCACTCAAAAGAGTTTGCATACTACCTTTGAGAGCTTTGTTTGCTAAGATTATTTTGAACACCCTGACTGCTCATATAAATATGAAGCAATAAGTAGTAAGATATTTTGAACACCTTCGGTGCTTACAACAATATGATGATTCGAATTGCGTATATCAAATTGCTTTTTTGTTTTTCAGATCATTTTGACTACTGCAGACGCTCATTGTCCGAGCTAGCGCCTGTCGCTCTTAAAAGTAAACCCCGATCGCTGGTGATTGCTGGCGTCGTTTCGGCAGGCGTTTTGATGGCGCGGCTCGTCCACGTGTTGTAAACAAGATGGCTTCTCTCTCGATTTTGCCAATATCACCTGTTACGTTTTTTATCAAAATAAATTTCTATTATCATAATTGTGGCCTTATTTATGTCCTCCAAAGACATAACATGGTGGCCCATGAGGGGAACTTAAAAGTCAAGTCGAACCTGCATTATTAAAGAAGAAATAAGAAAACTGCTGAAGATTCGGTGGACATTTTGAAATTCGCTGTGCTGTGAAGAGCAAGCTAAGTAACATCTTACAGTCGTCGCATTGGAAAAACCCTAGCAGTGGTGGACTAAAGCCAAGGGGTTACGAAGTGGAAAGCTCGAAGACCAAAAGAGGATTCTGGTTCAAGCAGTAGGCACCGCTAAAGTGTCACCTCGTGCATGCAACAGCGTCCGACCAAAGATAAGTGTCCTCCCATTACTTACCGCTTCATCCAAGCACCTGATTCCTACCTAGTTATTCAGTTTGCTGATCCTTGTGTAAATTTAAGTAATTTTTTGCAAGACCGTAGATAGTTACCAGACCTATTTACCTAACAGTGTACCCGAGTGCCACCGAACTGAGGAGTATAACCTATTATTTAACTAGTTGAAGTATTTGTTGCAGTGTTAAACTTTGAAAACTAATTTTTATTTATTTAAAATGGCATCAGAAGAGAAGCGTTATAGAGAATTAATTACAAAAAGAGCGTCCGCTAAAGGGCAAATTACAAAATTCAAAAAATATTTAAGTAGCATTACTAATTTAACAGAATTAAATAATATTCAACTGACCGAGTTGACTTTAAGGCTTGCTAAGTTTGAGGCTTTGTCACTTAGGTTTGATGACTTGCAAAATGAAATAGAAGTTTTAGATCCAGATAATATTTCCGCAGAAATTGATGAGCGCGACAGTATTGAGCGAGATGTTATCATAAACATAGCCACCGCAAAGAATTTAGTTGAATTATTTTCAAAAAGAGTTGATTGTGAGCGACGTAATTCCGCTCTTGATGTGTCATGTTGTTCAGAACATCATCATCATCATCAAGATATAGGCCTAAAGCTCCCTCAGATTCAAATAGCTAAATTTGATGGCTCGTATTTCCGCTGGTTAGAGTTTCGTGACACATTTGAAAGCTTGATTCATAATAATGAGCGAATCACGCCAATTAGTAAATTCCATTACTTGCTATCTTATTTGCAAGGTGATGCAGCTAGAATCGTGTCTAATTTTGAAGTCTCGACAGCTAATTACGCCGAGGCATGGAAACTGCTCTGCAATCGTTACAACAATAAGCGAATACTTGTAAATCATCACTTAAGTTCATTGTTTAACATCAAACAGCTTCCACGTGAATCGGAGCGATCTTTGAGATTTTTGGTGGATCACGTAACAAAAAACTTGCGCGCGTTATCTAGCCTGGGTCAACCAACGGACAAGTGGGATGTGTTGGTTATATTTATGTTGTCCTCGAAGCTTGATAGCAATACCTTATTAAAGTGGGAAGAGTGCCGTAACAGCCTAGAGAGCGACGTGCCAACATTAGAACATTTCTTTAAATTTTTGATCGATCGCGCCGACGTACTTGAATCCTTGAATAGAAATAATAAGTTTGAGAATCTAGGAAGGCCCTCAATAGCTGCACGACCAGCACCGAACGTTAACTATCCGAATAATAGTCAAAGACAAGCTCAGAACTTATCAACAAAGTCATTTGCAAGCTCTAATACAAACAGGTCTAACCAAAGAAAGTCAGGTCAGTTAGTGTGCATTATTTGTAACAAAAATCACAGGATCTATGACTGTCAAATATTCCAAGCAAAGAACGTAGACGAAAGAATGATGGAAGTGAATAAGTACAAGTTATGTCGTAACTGTTTAAGGCAAGGTCACCCCACTAGTGAATGTCGCATGGGGCCATGTATTCACTGCAAACAGCCGCATAACAGCCTCCTTCATCGTTCGCCTACCTTATCATATAATCATTACGTCGATTATAATGACGGGCAAGTCGACGAGCAAAACGCGACAGCCGTCAACAATTCAAGCGAGCATGCTCACAATAGTGATGATCTAGTTGACGAGCAAAATGAAACTACCATCAATTATTGTAACGAGCAAGCGTACAATGATAATTTAGTCTACGAGCAAAACGAGACAATTGTCAATTATGCAAATCAACAATACTCCAGCCAAGTGCTACTGTCGACCGCCATGATCGAAGTGTCAAATCCATTTAATCATCAAAAGATTAAGGTTCGCGCTTTACTAGATTGTGGTAGTCAGTCAACCTTTGTTTCTGAGTCCCTAAAGACCAGGCTATCTCTAAAAACGAATCCTATTGAAGCTCTAAAGGTCATTGGGATAGGTAATTCAACCTCTAATCATGTGGTAGAAAGTTGCAATATGCAAATGAAGTCGATACATAACGATTTTCAAATAAATTTATCGTGTCTTATTCTAAAGGAATTAACAGGGTACTTGCCAAAAAACCCAATTAACATTCAGTCACTAAACATACCAAAGGACATCAAATTAGCTGATCCGCAGTTTTATCAACCAGCCCCAATAGACGTACTAATAGGTGCCGATGTATTTTGGGACATCGTTGGTGCCGAGCAAAGATCCCTAGGGCTCAAAAATCCAAAATTGATAAGCTCACATTTGGGTTGGATCATATCCGGTCCTATTAGTTCGGCAATGGTAACGCAAAAGTGGACACAATGTAATCATGTTACTGTTTCTGATTCTGAAGTCAAAAACATAGAAAATATGCTGACCAAATTTTGGGACTTAGAATCTGTACCGGAAAGAACAATAAGGAGCGAATGTGACAAGGAATGTGAAAGACATTTCCTTGCTCACACAACTAGGGAGCATACAGGTAGATTTTTGGTCGAGCTGCCTTTCAAGGTATCTCCGGATTGCCTAGGTGATACGTACAATATTGCAAAAAGGCGGTTTTTTAACCTTGAAAGGCGTTTCAAGCGAAATTCAACTCTAAAGACCGAATACGTTAAGTTCATTACTGAGTATGGCGAGCTGGGTCATCTCTCTGTGTTAGATAACAATAATTATAATGACACTAGTCCATCCTATTATTTATGCCATCACGCAGTCTTGAAAGAGGAGAGTGAGTCCACCAAGCTACGGGTGGTGTTCGATGGTTCTGCCCTCTCCACATCCGGCTATTCACTAAATGATATTCTGAGAGTGGGACCGAAGGTTCAAGATTCTTTGTTTTCCATTCTAATTCGTGCGAGACAATACAAATACCTAATAACAGGTGACGTCGAAAAGATGTTTAGAATGGTAGCCTTAAAGGGTCACCATAATTTGCAGCGAATTCTTTGGAGGGAGGAAGAATCATCCCCTTTAAAGACGCTTGAGTTAGGTACGTTAACGTATGGCACTGCGTGCGCAAGTTACCTGAGTACCCGTTGTTTATGGCAGCTGGGGGAGGAAGCTAATGATGAGCTAATAAAAACTATAATAAAGAATGATTTTTACGTAGATGATTTAATCACGGGTGCTAATGACCCCGTCCAACTAAAGTACATAAAAAATGCAGTGTCTCATGCTTTAAAATTGGGATGCTTTAACTTGAGAAAATACAAAAGTAATTGTTCGTCTGTTTTCGACGATGTCGATATGAATAAACAAGACAGCTTGACTATCAGTGAGTCATCGAGCACTCTGGGGATTGGGTGGACCCCATCTAGCGACACATTTCATTTTCCCTTGAAGGCTTTTTCCTATGCTAAGGATGCTTGCATATCTAAAAGATTTATTATGTCAAGCTCATTTAAAATCTTCGACCCATTAGGTCTTCTTAGTCCGGTGGTAATCGTACCAAAGATCATGCTGCAAAAGCTTTGGCAGCAAAGGTTAGGCTGGGATCAACCAGTATCTCAAGAAATGAAAAACGAATGGTTAAAGTTTGCTGATAGTCTAAAGGGACTGGCTAATTTGCGTATTCCAAGGTTGGTTTTGGGAGATACACCTAAATCAATAGAACTTCATTCATTTAGTGACGCCTCACAGACTGCATACGGCGCGTGTATCTATTTAAAATCAACCAACAACAATGATGACGTCACCGTCCGGTTGTTATGCGCCAAGTCCA
Source organism: Scotopteryx bipunctaria (assembly GCA_949320045.1). Taxonomy (NCBI): domain Eukaryota; kingdom Metazoa; phylum Arthropoda; class Insecta; order Lepidoptera; family Geometridae; genus Scotopteryx; species Scotopteryx bipunctaria. Next base: position 5,902,294 of record OX439440.1, read on the forward strand.
GAGTAGCACCTATAAAACCAACCACGATACCTCGGCTTGAACTATGTGGAGCTTTGCTCGCCGCTAAGCTTGTCAAGTCCGTCACAGACTCGATTAGGTATAGGCTAGATAGAACAGTTTATTGGTGCGACTCCAGCGTAGTTTTAGGTTGGATAAATAATAGCAATATTACTAAACTGAAGGTATTTGTAGCTAACCGAGTAAGTGAAATAATTGATCTCTCCAAGCCGTTCACATGGAGGTACGTCCCTACGGCGTTAAACCCGGCAGATCTAATTTCCAGAGGGACTGATGCTGCAAAGCTTATTCCTATGAAGTTATGGTGGTCTGGTCCCAGTTTTCTACACAAAGGTGAAGCTGAGTGGCCAGTAATGAATAGTCATAGCTTAGATTTATTACCGGAAATAAAAGCGCATGCTGCAATAACAAACGAAGGTGTGGTCAATTTTGAGCGTTATTCGTCACTCACCCGGCTTCAAAGATCATTTGCATATGTAAAACGATTTGGATACAATCTTAAAAATCCTTGCAGCAAACGTGTAGGTATTTTGTCCGTCGATGAATTGCATGAGTCATTAAACTTATTATTCCTTATTGCTCAAGGCCAGTCGTTCCCGGTCGAGTACCAATCGCTTGCTAAAGGAAAGTCATTGAGTAGTAAAAGTAAAATATTATCTTTATCCCCATTTTTAGATAATAATAGGATAATTCGAGTAGGTGGACGGATAGAGGCGTCAGGTTATCCTTACGATAAAAGGCACCCCGTATTGCTTCATGCGTCTCACAGACTAACTAAGCTGTACTTTGAGAAGGTACATATAACCAACATGCACGCCGGGCCGCAATTGTTGTTGGCAACGGTCAGAGAAACAGTGTGGCCGATTAACGGTCGCTACTTAGCGAGGCGCACTGTCAACAACTGCGTGCGGTGTAGGCGCTTACGAGGCAAGACTTTATGCCCTATGATGGGTGACTTACCATCTCAACGCATAAACCTAGACTTCCCATTTATATCAGTCGGTTTGGACTTCGCTGGCCCGTTTCACATAATAAATCGTAAAGGCCGTGGAAGTCGTTTGATTAAAGTTTACCTGTGTTTATTTGTTTGCCTTCGTTTCAAATGTATCCATCTCGAAGCTGTCAGCGATTTGACAAAGGATGCATTTATCATGTCGCTTAGGCGTTTTATCGCTCGTCGAGGCCGACCAGCGGAAATATTTTGCGATAATGGTACTAACTTTATAGCTGCCGCGAAAGAGATAGGACAATTTCTAAAACAAAACCATGAGCTTCTGTCTGACTTTGCAAGCCAGCAAACTGTTAAATTCAAGTTTATACCTGCATATACTCCTCATTTCGGTGGAATATGGGAGGCTGGAGTTAAATCGGCCAAACATCATTTGAGGCGTGTTATAGGCAACAGCCATTTAACGTTTGAAGAGATTTTAACTTTGTTTACACAGGTGGAGGCTATTCTGAATAGCCGCCCCTTGTGTCCTTTATCGTCCTCTCCTAACGACTTCCTTTCCCTCTCTCCAGGACACTTCATCATTGGAAGGCCACTGACTGCGCTGCCTACGCCCAGCCTCAGCGACCACAAGGAGCATCAACTTAAACGCTATGAGCGCCTTGAAAAGATACGTCAGCACTTCTGGAAGAGATGGCAAAGAGAATACGTGTCAGAGCTGCAGCAAAGAACTAAATGGCGGGCTAACGGCGAGAACCTGAACGTGGGGGACATGGTGCTCTTAGCAGAAGACGAAGTAGCTCCTATGAGCTGGAGACTTGGCCGAGTTCTGCGGCTCATCTATGGACCAGATCAGATTTCGCGCGTTGCTGATATCAAGACCACCAGAGGCTGCGTTCGTCGGTCACTAGTACGACTCTGCAAGCTCCCTACTGAAGAGGGTCTCATGGGTTGAAAGCTCAGCTTTCAACGGCGGGGAATATGTCCGAGCTAGCGCCTGTCGCTCTTAAAAGTAAACCCCGATCGCTGGTGATTGCTGGCGTCGTTTCGGCAGGCGTTTTGATGGCGCGGCTCGTCCACGTGTTGTAAACAAGATGGCTTCTCTCTCGATTTTGCCAATATCACCTGTTACGTTTTTTATCAAAATAAATTTCTATTATCATAATTGTGGCCTTATTTATGTCCTCCAAAGACATAACACTCATATCAATTTGACGCTGACTGTACTATGGTAGTAGGTATCTCATGTCCACAGATAATTCTAGTGAAGAGTCAGAACTATGTATGTGACTGATGGGTGTTATTTATATTTTTTGCAATGGTTATGGTTATTCAGGACCTTCCTAATTACTATTGACAGGTAGGTACCTCAAGAAATCTTCAAATGTATTAAGCGGGAAGTTGTAATACGGAAGTACCTACCGATTTGGGTACTAAAATGAGCTATCAGTGTTTTGATTGGGGGTTGTTGGATACGCGCCAAAACGTTACATTTGCACAAGCCCACTTTTCGCAAACATTTTACATTTACTACCCATGATATGCGTCTATTTTGTATAAAACCAGTCAGCGCAGGACTTGTAGGGTAAAGCGAGCAACATTTAAAATTACTATTAATGGCCGGCTCTAATATTCTACAAACGGGCGACGGATCGTTCATCAAAAAATGTAAGGCACTTTTCGATAGATAACGTTATTATGGTAATGACCGCGATCCTTCATCCGTTAGTAGAATATTGGAAACGGGCATTAGACAAATTATACGAGATTCAAAATAACATAACGATCAAGGTGACAGGAAAGTTTTACGAATTCGTATCCCACTATACCAGCACTAATTACGCTTGTTAGTTTGAAGCCAAATATTAAATTAAATTATATAACTTCTTTCCAGCATGTCCTACCACGCCGATACGAGGCATGGTGTTCCCGCACGAGTGTGTCGTCATTTAAATAGAATATGCACAACTGTACCTATATTTAACTTAATTTAATTAAAATTACTTTGTATGCTAAGCACAAATATTTTTTCTATTAAGAGAGCCTACTTTAAAACAGAATGCAGCCTCAAAGAATTATTTTAGAAAACGTTCCAAAAGTTCCTCTTAAGGTAGACTCTCGATACAAGCGTCAGCGACAACGCCGCGACAGTGCTACTACGAAAATGTATTGAACGTCATTCGGCGCTTCATTAGCACTGCGCCCGAATGACGTTTCATACATTTTTACGCCACGCTCGAACGCCACGGATGCCCACCCGTCACCGGACGTGACCGAAAACGAGGAGACGACGTTGGAGTACCCGTTTATTCCTCAGAGATAACCGAATTCAGATAACCATGATCTGTGAGAATGTTTTTCCTTCAGGATAACTAGTTAGTTCAAAAGATGTTATTTTCCTCGGAGATAACCAGAACTATTTGTGGTTATCTGCCTGGAAAAAAAATCCTTGGAACTAACAAGTTACAGCATCCTCTCTAACATGATAAACCAAAGTATGCAGAAAGCAAGGAGAAGAAAGAAAGAGATAGAAAAAGACTCGGATAAAGTCCGAGGTAAGGTCCGAGGCTAGCTCGCAGGCTGGACAAAAGCGTCCAGACCGGCTTAGCTATAAGAAAAAAAAACATGATAAATCATCTTTGGGTGATGGGTTGACCACCTGTCACCGTGGTTCACCATAATATCCATCTTAGGAATAGTCCTAAGATGGATATTATGGTGAACCACGAGTGTAAATCAGGAGTGGCTACAAGTTTTCATATATGATTACTTATAGCTCTGCCCACTCCATTAGGAATATAATATGTATTATTATATGCGTTATAATATGTATGTATCTACTAACCAGTTAGTGGGAAGGAACTTTTTTTTTAGCAGATAATCAAAATAGTTTTCTTTATCTCCGAGGAAAATATATTTCCGAGGAAATTAGATTTGTGAGGAAAAGAATTCCTCACAAATCACTGGTCATCTTGTAACATTTCTGTACCTACCTATACTTAATTATTATACTCGAGTAGGTTCGATCTTATTTCGTGGCGTATCTATCATTTAAAATTTCTCACGCCTCATGACAGTGACAGCGGCGCACTTCATTATGGTAGCAAGATTGTTCCAAGTGACCAATGACAGTTAGGGACAGACACATTCGTTCTTTTTGGTTGGCATCATTGGAATCTAGTGATGGGGGTTATTGGCTATTTCTGGTAACGGCTATCTAACCGATATTTGGTTTCAATATCGGTATTAATAACCGTTGTCGAATATCATTATTAGTGCCATGGTGTTCTAGCTATAACTCAAGTATCTTTTAGACTAGCTAGTTACCTACTGTATCGATGCTATCTAACCAACTTAGCTATTTGAAATATTCGGTATTATTTGACATTGTCACTATTGATTAATTTGATTATATTGAAATTGGCGATTTCCCTTCATGCTTTACTAGGCTTAGGGCTAGCACAATTTTTTTTATGAAATAACCCACACCAAAATTGTGGCGCATTTAAATTTTGGTACTCTAATAAAAATGAAATTATTAACTGGTTTTCACTTCAGTCTTGTCTCTAGCCGATAGCCGATGCAAGGCGGCAGCGGCGGATCATTCGCCCCATCTCTTTTTTGCACTTTGCGACTTGCTTAGAAAGAGAGAGAAGGCATAATTATTGTAGTTATTCGCTATCAGCGCCACACTGCCAACTGAGAACCAAACTAACGTAACTCGCCGCACGCACCGGCTATCGGTCAGTTGTCACTGTCGTCCGCTGTTTTGTTATACTTGGTAGCTCAGTAACTGGTAACCGTTGTTAACAATGATAGTATCGATACGGTAGTTATTGGCTCGGCAACCGTTTTCAGTTACGTTTTGCTATAGCGGACATATCTTTATTGAAATCACTTTTACTGTGGAACGGTTATCGGCGTGCCCAATAACTTAATTACCTATTTTTATCTAAAACTACAATTAAACACAATTTACCTAAGTTTTGTGTTCAAATTGCCCGGAACTTGTAAAACCCCAGATTGGGGTTCTTTCTACGGGCAGCATTCTGAAGACTTACATTTTTTTACTTCTGACACCATCATCATCGTCGTCATCCACCGGTCGACGGAACTAGAGAAGCTTGAGTCGGCGTTCCTACTTGCCTTCCGCTTCGGACCGACTACGACTCCCGCTCTAAGGCCAGTGGCACACTTATTAGTTCTTCAACCAAATACGGATACGACCCTTCTATTCGACTCACGCCCTTGAGTTTGAATACTTACGAGTCCTTATTAAATAATTGTAATTGTTTGTATCTTGTTTTTTCTTTCTGCTATCCTAGGCCATTACATAGGAAGGGCTAGAATAAGTGTTTCAATCTGAATGCTGAGGAATAAGCGGAAGTTTCGGAACGTACACCGCTAAGTTTAGGCCAGAACATATCGACATCAAACATCGTAAACGCGCATTTAGTTAGCTTTACAGAAGTATAGAACAGTATAGAAGTATTATATATACTTAAAAGAGGATTTTAAACACTAAAACTAAGTTAAAATATAAGGTTATGTACTGAAATAAATAAAAAAATAACAACATAACATCAAATAGTAGTAGATGTTAGATAAATGTTCAATGTGTCCAAGTGATCCCAGTGATTTTAAGGAATAAAAGATTTTGAGTTTGAGTTTTGAGAACAAAGAAACCTGAAAAACGTTTTTTTCGAAATAAACAAAATTTTCTCTATTTCTTTAGCAGCAAGATTTCAGTGTTGCAAAGGGTATTTAAACTACTCGCAAGGGACCTAACATGTAAAAAAATCGTAGTTACATGCGCATTTGCGATGTTTGCCTTTTTTGTGTCGATATTGACTGGACTAGATATGGAAGAGAGCACTGGTGGTCTAGTTGGTAGTGACCCCGCCTTCCGATCCTAAGGTCGTGGGTTCATATCCGGTCATGTACCAATGGATTTTTCTGTGTGAAAAAAATATGTGCGCTATAATGGTACTCTCAAATGGTAAAGGAAAAAATCGTGAGGAACCCGCGGCTTAGTCAGCTCCGCACGTATTCACCTGATCATATCTTTCCTGTGGACAAGGCCGATTAAGCTGAGAGGATGGTATAGGTGCTGGGCAAGCCTACTTACTCAATCTTAATTCGTCCCGGGCACTACAGCGTCCCGTTTATGAAGGTAAAAAGTTGCCTCCTGACGCTGTATAAATCATCTGCTATATATGGTTAAAAGCCTTAGATATGGAAGGCCAAGTTACAAGTGATAGTACAGACGCCAGGCAACCCTAGTGTAGACTTTAAAAGCAAGCCGATTGACACTGCGCTCGAGTGACATTCTATTTTGCGTAGTAGCACCGTCGCAGCGTCACGCAATTGACGTTTACTTCGAAAGTCTACTTTAATAAGCGATACATTTATGTATTTACACACACGGCAATGTTATGGACAGTCACCCTTAGGGTATCAGCAGCTGATACCCTAAGGGCGACTGTCATAGTAGACATAACATTAGTAGTCAGCTGCTGACTACTCCATTTTATAGGTAATTTAAATAGAAAACTTGACGACCTCGAAGGCTTCGCGGGCAAGTGCTCGGTTGAGAAGTGAGAGGTGAGACTTCGAAAGGACCTCCTGCTGCAGGAGAAATGTTTGCATGTATGTACTGGAAATATTTCTTGGAAATATAAGCTTTACTTAGTTTAGGGCTAGATGGCGCTGTATAAAATGTAAACAAATATTTATTTTAACTATCGCGACAGGACTTTGGCTTGTAATTTCTGCTGGACGGGCTGGTTATGGAAGGAAGTGGAACGGACAGACTGTTAATTAAACAAAATCTTTACAGAATCTGCCAGGTCTATAACTTGTCTACCATTTGCAAGTACATATAAATCTATTGTGCAAGTATACAATATTACCAAAGCATTAAACTTTTTCATGCATATTTCTACCTACAAATATCTAGCCGGTATTTTCCCTTACAGTTTAAGAGTTCACGATAATTTATGCCACCATAAGTACTGGAAAATACAGGCTAGATCTGCAAAAGCAAAATAAAATTAAATACAGTTTTTCGAAAGAGCAATGGTGGTCTAGTGGTAGCGACCCCGCCTTCCGATCCTAAGGTCGTGGGTTCAAAACCGGTCGTGCATCAGTAGATTTTTCCTTAAGAAAAAAAAATATGCGCTATACCAATACTCTTAAACGGTGAAGGAAAACATCATCGTGAGGAAACCGTCATGTCGTAGCTAACTAAAAAGTTTGAAAACTTGTGTCAAGTGCACGAAATAAGTTTAAAACCTCTCACCACACTGGTACGAAAGAACTAGTGACACGACATGTAGAAGTAGTAGAATCTGTTAAGGTGCACTAGTACAAAGGAAACATGAATTTACGCTGTTCGTAAAATAAGGAAGGCAAAGGAATAAGCAACTACGTAATTATAACAGCATTACATCGTCACAATACAAATGTTTAGGAAGATGTGCGTGCCTCAATCAAAGCATAACGGATATGATATGAAACTTGGAATACACACTTCGTGACCTGGAATGCCTGGAAAGCCTATATGTTATAGGCTATATTTATCTGAATACAACGCTAGTGAAGCCGGAAGCGATAAATCATAAAGGTGAGCTATCAACAAGCCGTGCACATAACAACTTTTCGCAAATAAAAAAAAGCAGTAGTTCGCAGTAGCATCCTTTTGTTATTTCGTTACCCCCGAATACTCAAACGCGACTCAGACTTGAGCACGTCTCAACGCACGGTTTATTGACAGTTTTTGATGAAAATCTGTCAAAAACTCGTCACTTGAGACGTGCTTTACTCTGAGATGCGTTTGAGTATTCGGGGGTTAGGCTCTCTATTAATACTGGTACGTTCTGATTAGGGTGACAATTTGACGAATGAATAAAACCATTTTAACAATAATTAATTATATTATATTATATGAATAAGTCCCAAGTGTCAAATAAATAATTACATACAATAATAAATCAATGTTTCTTTAATATTTTTAATTGAAAACGCGTGTGACGTAATTGTTCCATACGCGGGTATTACGTAACTAACCCCTGAATACTCAAGCGCGACTCAGGGTTGAGCACGTCTCAACTCACGGTTTTTTGACAGTTTCTGATGAAAATCTGTCAAAAAATCGTCATTTGAGACGTTCTCAACTTTGAGATGCGTTTGAATATTCGGGGGTAAATCGCGTTTGCGCTGTCGATGTAAGCCGTCTCGTTCAAAAAAGGATTGAGGACGTTGACTAGAGCGACTCGGATGCAACTGATTACATAATCCTTTGTCTTTAAATTTAACGATTGCATTTCATGTCAAAACATAATATGTCCGTGAGGCAATAGCTACGTACTGACTGGCCGAGCACCTCGCGAGGCTGCCGTCCGAGGCAACTACTCGCTTACTCAGGACGTGCCTCGCGTGCATTTACCTAGCACGCACGCCTCGCGAGGCTGCTCGGTCACTCTGCACCCAGCTATCAGACGCTTGAATGGATTTTGGTAGCATGGTACTCGCAGAAGAACCCCAATGTGGTGGATTGAAGTGTTACTGTGATTCCGTTGCTTGACTCGGAGTGGTGGCCCGCAGAGATGTCTCGAGCGATTTCAGCGAAGGAGTAATACTTGAGCCCAGGTCTTCCACGACGCTGGCTAGGTATGCTGGAAAACATAAAAGTAACCTATATGTTATTGTAGCTCACTTAACCATGTATATTCCAAGTTTCATTCGAATCCATTCAGCCGTTACGCCATTATTGAGGCACAAACATACAAACATCCTGATTTATTAAGTAAGTTCATATGAGCTAGTGGGCAACTCTTGTGACGGAGTTTTTAGGCCTCCTGAAGGCCTCCGTCATGGCTTAACGATTTAAAAGCCGGGACCGACAATTTAACGTGCCCTCCGAAGCACGGAAGCGCTCAGTTAGTAATGCCACTTGCGGTCACCCATCCAAATTGTGACCGCGCACAACGTTGCTAACTTTAATGGTCAATCAAGAACGTCTAAGCAAGCTACGCCACGCGCGCTTCCACTCTGATTTACTAATATTAGTAGATAGTACTTCATATTCACAAGGGAAATGAAACACATTATCAAAATTATGAAAATGCAAGAAAAGAGAATTTAAATAAATGTATAGAGAAAATACTTACTTATATCAGTTAGGCACCGTTTTGTACCAAGCTCGTCCATATTCTTGATAGTCAGTATTTTCTCAGCGTAAATGTTGCATGTGTGCACACAGATCTGGATCAAAAATATGTAAATTACATTGAGAGTAGAAAATAAATTTCAACAAAGGTTGTATTCAATTCGAAGTATACATACATCTGTGAGGAACGCCCAAGGCGCTTGCTTCTCTGAAAGATGCATTTCCAAATGCTGGGGCAAAGTCATTAGGTATTGACCAATCTGGAACACGAAGTTTAAAAGTTTTATGGATTTAATTTTATTTTATGTCGCGTACCGCTTAGACAAAGTAGAATTTAAAAGTGGATTTGATTGAGCTATGTTATCACGGAACTGTGTGAAATGTGGACTTGGACCTCGTTTTATTTTAAAAGCTTTGACTAAAACAAAATGACGTGAATCGACAAAAAAATGGCCTCACGGCCAAGCTTTGGGATTTATAATATTAGGGCGGATTAGAACGAAAATGAAATGTCAATAAATAATGCTATTGGCGTAATGAGTAACTTACTTCGGTAATATATTCCTGCGGCGACAAAGCGAAGTCTGGCAAGTCCGTAGTAAGGGCATCGTTGTTGCTCCAGACGGGCAGTTGTTCAATTTTATCTAAAATTTGATACCATATTATTTACATTACATTACATTTATACCCAACTGAAGTAGAATATGAAAAATTGATACGTATGTTCAACTAATGGCTCAATAAATAACGTCAGACATTTTCACTCGTAAGGTAGGCAACCGTGTAAGAAACTTCCTGAGACGAATAGCGGATGACGTCATAGAAGTAGTGAATATGGAAGTCAGTATACCTTAGCCATGAGTCGATGGCATGCATCTTAGGAATTTTAAATAGGTAAGATAGCAGTGTTCACCTCTCACGGCTGCCACAGTACATACAGCAGGGGAGTGGATGTGGATTATCATACCTAGCTGCGAGTTGATCGGTTGCCGCAGGATGGCTTTGGCAAGCGTCTGCAGTTGTTCCCTGATCCGACGCAGCCCGGCGACTGACTGAGGAGGGGCGGAACGCGCCTCGTCAAACCGCTGTCTCCCCTCCCTCTCCAATAGTAGCAAGGGAGTATCTTCCAGAGGTGGCAGCGTCTTGGGCGCTGGCACTGAATGATACAATAAATGTAATTATAGCATGGCACCTCAGACCAAATAAAAAGAGAAGACGCCGCGCCGCGAACAAAAGTGAAGCCACACAAAACCGTGCTCCTGCAAGTAAATATACACGCTCACGCACACACCTACACTAAAACCATGCTCATCGCTCTTAGTACGTCACGAGTCTAAAAAATAGAATTATGCCTTCCTGTGTAGTGAAAACTTGTAAAAACAGCAGCAAATCACATAAAAAGTCTCACGGAATCACTCTTCACTTATAAGTACTTCAAATATGCTATTTGTTTCTTAATTATTATACTATGAATTTAGGTTACTCGGAACACACAACCTTAAAACCTTCGACACACACATAGATAAAAAGGTGGCTTCACTTTTGTTGTTCGCGGCGCGGGGTCTTTTCTTTTTATTTGGTCTGAGCATGGCACAAACATTATACACACCAAAGGTAGGCTAAAGTTTTAGATCCAGCTCTAGGAGAAAAAAAGTGAGCTTTAGCAGACATATTTTAAATTGTGTTTGTTTTTAAATGCAGACCACAAGCCTCCGTTCCATTCATATTGGTTAGTCTGATCAGTTTATGGAACTACCCAGTCTCAGTGGGAGACCCCTGTCAGTCAGTCAGTCAACACCTACGGGTTGCCAACAAACTGTGGGACAAGCTTGACGTACCTTCCTCGTTCGTATCAGCCGCGTGGCGACTTGCAATGGTATCTAGTAATGTTGCAGCGGCGGTTTGCAAAGCAAGTGCGGCAGGGAATGTCTCCGAGAGAACGCCGGCCGCTTGTCCAGCCGACACTGACGCCAGGAATTCCGTCTCTACCCTTCGGCTGTGCGCTGATATGTGCGACAAGAACGCTTTCATGAAGCTCTGTACATAAAACAAATTCAAGCTTTAGTAAATAAGTAGGGCTAGGGTTAAGGCTTTAAGTGATATGGCTGCTGGGGAAGATTTATATTAATAGGATATTCGATAAACCTGACTTACGGGGGATTGGAACTCAGCTATCGCACGTCACGCGACAAAATATTACATGAAATCACAGGCAATAAAGAAAACAGCTGGCTTTATGAAGAGTATTTATCATAGAGCTAGCCTCGTCACTCCTCGGGTTTGCTTTAAGATGCCCAATAATGAATATTATATTACATACTCTTGATAGAGCGGAGACTTAAGTTAAGACTTCACGGAGCGATTTTCACCCGCGCCCACCCCGGTTGCGGCATAGCTGTTTTATTTCATATTCAATAGTCACAAGACCGGCTGTTTGTGCGTGCAAACTTGGCGATGATAGCAAGACGGGCGGTTATTTAAGACTGTTCAGCGATCGCCCGCTGACCGATCGCAAAGCGCGCGGGCGATGCCCGCCAAGGTCACGGTCGAACGCCACCCGCGCGATTCCACTAGTTGCCTGCCGGTGCAGCGTGACCCGCAAACAACAGCGAACGCTACGGGCATAAATCGCGTCGTGTAAAATTACTATCTGCATTTCCATGTACTACATGTTGAAGTCAGGCAAACGTCGCGGATGTGGGTGAAAATCGCTCCGTGAGTTCTTAGCGTTACCTCGACAGCGGCCACGTGATACGAGTAGATGGCGACGCCGGCTATCTTCCTGCCGCGAGTGTGGGCGGTGGCTAGCCAGCCATCGCAACGCTCTGCCAAGCTTGCCAATCCCCGGGCGTGCTCTAAAATATCCTCCTATAAACAATTATGAACCAAGTTTTAGTATATAAACTTTAGCGATAAAAACTCAGGGTGGGAAAATTTTTTACCTCATTGAGGGCAAAAGAAACTGCACATTTAGTTTCAATAAAAAAACGCGTTTTCGAAATTTAGAAAAAATTACGGTCATCCTGAGAAATGATATTACTTATCTTTATTAACAGAAAGAAACTTACAACTATTACAAATATAATTTACAAAATACAAAAGAAACAGTTGGGCTATCTAAAAGCCGTTCCAAACGGTATATAGATAGCTGAAAATAAAATAATAAAATAATAAAATGATATTTGTTATTTTTTTTTAATGTACTCATAATTTCAAATGCTAAAATAGTATCCTCTTCAAATGATGGACCACTTACATGGGCAATGGGCTGATCACCTGTCACCATGGTTCACCATATCCATCTTAGGACTTCAAATCAGAAATGGCTGCAAGTTTTACTATTGTTTACTTGTGACTCTGCCCACCCCATTACGGGCGTGATAATGTATGTATTCAAATGCTAACACTCATAATTTTGGACGCAACTGTTTCCACACCTCTGAAACGTAGAACGCCCGCGGTTTTGTCTGAATTGTGTTTTATTTTCATACAAACTTCATCTTTTCGCCTGTGTCCTCTAGGAATTGAATTTTGGGAATTTCTTTCTTAGTGCCCCTTAAATCATAAGTGTACAACCGTACAAGTTCCGTGATCATGGCACATGCAACTGCGCCGAAATATCGGCCTCTTCAAAATTTTAATCGTTGTTAATACCGAGTGCAATAGGTGCTAATATTGTTTATAACCTTGATACATAGTTTAAAAAGTTGTGTCTTGTTGTAAATTAATGTATAAGGATTTATGCGTTATCTTTTTTATCCTTTTACATCCTTTAAAGGTAACGGACCGACAGACAGAGTTAATTTTCGTATTTATAATATTAATATGGATAATAAATATGTATAGAAGACAGAAAATAATGCTTACCTGTTTCAATGCAGGATCGTTGAGGTGTTGGAGTAGCAACTGGCTCTGAAACTCAGTGTATTTGGGCAAGATCACCCGAAGCGGTGCGTAAGCGGCCCTCCCAAACTCGCGCACAGACGGCTGGTAGAGAATTTCTGCTGAAAACAAATATTAATTTACACTACGTAAATATTTAACAGGATTCAGCGAATGTTATACGGTTTTTGTTTCCATCTCTTCTGTGACTTTTAAGTAATAAATAAATATTACTAGACTTTTTCACACAGCGCCATCTAGCCCCTGACTAAGCAAAGCTTGTACTATGGGAACAGATGGCTGATATAATACTTATATACACCCAGACCCGAAAAAACTACCAACTAAGGTACCTAATAAGGTAAGTTAATAATAGTACATTACTACTGTCCTAGCAGAAAATAAAGCAATTTACGGCCGAGTAATATTGGAAGGACGAGGCGAAGCAGAGTCCTTCCTAAATGATTTTAAAAGAACGAGGCGACAGTCGAGTCCCCTCGTAACTAAACGAGGCTATTTCGGCCGAGACATAATACTTTATTCTAAATTGCTAGAAAACCGTAAAGAAATTAATTTAAGAAACAGAAGTTTCATTCCCACCAATTTAACAACGCGTGGTCTTTGTTCTTTTTTAAACTTTTGAAAAGCACCTAGAATGCGCTTTGGTATCATTTATGTACCAAAATCACCTTCTCGCTAGCACTACAAAAATATATAAAAACTGTCCAGCAATTTCTCTTATGCAAAGAAATGTCGTGTTGCAAATTGCTGGCGTGTTATTTCATAGAGTATAGAAAAGAGTCCATTGATGGTACTGTTTTTTTTTAATAATGAAGCTATCTAGCAAGTGATACAAAAGAATTTTGGGCCGGCTTACCTTTATTAGGTCGCGGCGCTTCGATGATGTTCCGAATGCTGGTCACAAACTCATCAATGTCCCTCCTGAGATCCGTAAGTACATCAATGCCTTGCTTCGGAGAAGAGACTAGTTTCAGCACCGCAGTCATCACCTAAAAGCACAATCGATTTGTAATATTTCTTGGACACGAAAAAGGAGATGAAAAAGGTATTCGAAACACGAAAAAAATAACACAATAATGTGCCTTCCTCCGAATAACAAAATAGTGCAAATCTTAAGTAAGTCCTACCTAATAAAAAATGAAAAAAAAAAATTACGTTGTTATGTCGTGTGTGTGTGTAAGAGAGAGAAGGTGTGGTATGTTTTTGGGTGTATGCGTAAGTAAATCGATAGTTTACCTTAGTTGTAGATGGCTCGAGCGACAGCAACAAATCGGTGTAAAGTCTGACGAGCTCGGCCAACGGTCTCTCAGACTTCAACACGTTTGACAGCCAGTCCACCTGCGGATAATACCAAATTCAGAATAAATTCAAACATTCAAGTTTTACTGTGAGTTAAGTTTTATGTTGTTATAAAAAGTGAGCTTGTGACAGTCTAGCATTCAAACGTGTGCAATGATAAGGTACGTGTGACGTATGTACACTGTACAGCCACAGATTGGTATCATAGCACTGCAGTCACAATCATGCAGTCACAGTCACACAGACACAGTAATACAGTCACAGTCATGCAGTCACTCAGACAGTTACAGCCATACTGTCACCGTCACTATTACAATGTACAGCCACCTGTTTGATGGCCTCTCCGACCAGCAGTCACAGTCACCTGTTTGGTGGTCTCGCCGATCAATAAGCGTCGAGACGTTGGCTGAACATCGCATAGCCGCGGCAGACTGACATAGCACTGCAGTCACAGTCACCGTCAGTCACAGTCACACAGTTACCTCTTTAGTGGCCTCGCCGACCAGCAGGCGGCTAAGCGCCGGCACTGAATGAGCGTCGAGGCGTTGCCAAGCTGCTGAAAGACGCGCGGCCGCAGCGCGACGCCAACAGCGGCAGACTGACATCATACGTGTCATGCCGTGGAACACAGCCACGTACGTCGCTGTACGCTCTGAAATGATCATACTTACTAGTTACTAGATATAATTATGCTAATATTATAAATGGAAAACATTAACATGTTTGGATGCTTTTGCCTCAGTCACTCTGAAACGGCTGAACGGATTATAATTAAACTTGGAATCTACATAATATGTGTACTGTTATAACACATACGTTGTATTTTTTCCATTATTTTCTTTAGTATAGTAAGATAGTTTATAGATTATCTAATTAAAGAGAACCAACTCCCATGTTCAGGTGAGCGTTGAGACAGCGTCACAGTTTCAAAACTTTTGCAGTCTCATTGTTTTACTTGTAATATTTGTATAACTTGTATCGGTTCTGAATAAACAATTTTAAATTTTAATTTTATAGTTTTATTTTGGGTACCGCGCGAGTACAACGAGGGCCAAAACTAGCGTTTTACTATGTTTATCCTGCCTATCCTTCAAAGTGTCTGTCTATCTCTCGAAGGCGTCGAGTTCGACGAAAGCTTTTCTGGTGATCACGGCCTCGCCTTTTTTGGATTTCCAAGATGACTCATGATACAAAAAAGTTATCACTCGTCTTCTACACTGATTGAATGTTTTTTCTCTTGACAGAAAATAAACCACAATAATATTACAAAAATTCTTTGTGTGCTTGTGAGTGAAGTGGGTGTGTATGTTTGTATAATATAGTAAGAGCATAATTCTCACCCGAATCCATCTGCGTAAGCGCCTCTATCAGCGGAGGGCTGATGGCAGCCTCTAGTCTGTTGTACAGCGTTTCTAATTGCAGCCGTTTGCGATCGTAGTCCGGCGCTTCACTGAGCACCTATCACAAAACAAAAGTCTAAAATACTCACTAAAATAACACAAAAACAGTGCATGAAAGTAGGTGATCTCAAAAACTATGTCTGGGCCCACAGAAAAAAGCCGGTTTGGTAGGAGAATTCTCACTTGTCTCAGCAGTTTCTTTGATCGCTCCCAAAGAAACTGCTAATACAATTGAACTGAAGAAAGTGAGCCTTCTTAGGTAGAAGTCACAAAATGACACAAAGCGTCATTTGTTCTTTTTCTGGCGTCACTAGCGTTACAACACAAAGGCTGAAACTGGTGTCATTGGGACAAGTCCACCTAACTGGTTGAGTTGACAAAAGTTGACAAAAGATGACGCAAAAATTCGTACTTTTACCTGACTGCAGGACAGTCAGGGTATGTTTATTACGCCAGGACAGACACTATAACAAAATGTTAAAATTAAAATGAAAGGGGGCCCACAAAAGGAAAAAGAAATTGACGATTGTTATCGATCATGAAGTATCGTTGAATGAAAGTATTGTTAGCGGTCAGTAATTGGATGAGTCAAGTGACTTTTGCACATTTTTTAGTGTCTATGTGTATTTTTTTTTTTTTCAAATAATCTCAAATTTATTGATTTTTACATATATAATATTAAAATTTGAAATTAAGGGGGTCCTCATAGAAGAGACGTGTTTCATTTTGCTTTTCTTGCTTGATTTTAATAGGGAACATGCTGCCACCTTTAATAGGTGGCATACAAGAAAAAATTATGTACATGTACGATAGTACGGAACCCTTCGTGTGCGAGTTCTACTCGCACTTGACCGGTTTTATTTTTCTGTATTGAAGATACCTCAAGGCTTTGCGTCATAGCGGCGACTTGGTCGGCCAGTTCCTTGAGTGGCTCAGCTTGCGTCGGGACTCCTGCTTCTAGTAAATCTTCAAGCGATGAGGTCAGCGCCGCCCATTTGTCTGCTTCTTGCAGCGTTGATGCTGCATTCTGAACACATAAATGCTAATTTGTTGTTACTAAGGTCTTTTACCATCTATAGTAGATGATTTATACAGCGTCAACAGGCAACTTTTTACCTTCACAAACGGGACGCTGTAGTGCCCGGGACGAATTAAGATGTAGTAGGCTTGCCCAGCACCTATCCCATCCTCTCAGATTAGTCGGTCTTGTCCACAGAAAAGACATGGTCAAGACGTAGCTACGGAGCTGACTAAGCTGCGGGTTTCCTCACGTTGTTGTTATAGCGGTAATAAAAATACACTCTGTTAAAAATTAAACTCTACCTATTACGGTTTATAAGATACAGCCCGCTGACAGACGGACGGTAAGACGGACAGACGGACGGATAGCGGAGGCTTAGTGATAGGGCCCCGTTGGCACCCTTCGGGTAAGGGAACCTAAAAAGTACCCTATGTGTTATTTTAGGTCATAACCTGGTGAGCCATAACCAAGCCCCCTGGGCTTGAGTGTTCTACACTCAAGTCTTTTTGCGGATGCTCCCCGCGTATAGTGCACTAAGTCTACCTCGGCAACTAGCAATCCACCACCGGTGGCGAGGTAGCAGGGCAACGTGGATAGACTTTAAAGTGAAGATAGGAGCCTATTGTCTTCATCTAGACACAAAAACCAGTATTCCCAAGGAGGGTTGATGTCAGGCAGGCGGCCGGCCATAAAACACAAATTGCCAAATCTTTTACAACATGGAGAACTAAAATAATTATGATGGCGAAAATGTTAGGGCGTACCCCCCAGGCGACGCGCAGGCGCAGCACCCAGCGCCCGTGGGAAATGGACGAGGGTTGTTGCATCAGGGACGGGTGCAACGTGAGAAGCGAGTACGGGAAGTACGAATGAGGACTGCAAGTTGGAATGTAGGAAAAACTGTACGAGTTACTGGAAAGCCCTCACGGACAGAAAAGCTTCTATAGATTAGCAAAAGCGAGAGAGAAGAATGCAAGGGACATATTAAATGCATATAGGATGAGAAAGGAAAGGTTTTGACGAATGATGAGAAATAAAAGCGCGTTGGAAGGGATATTTTGAAAAGCTGATGAATGAGGAGAATGATTGGAATGGTGTTCTACCTAGAGCACCACTAAATATAGCTGTGGTGAAAGAGATAAGTATGGATGAGGTTAAAATGGCAGTGCAAGGTATGAAGAATGGAAAAGCTGTAGGGCCAGACGGCATACCAGTTGAAGTGTGGAAGTTTTTAAAGGTGGATGCATGGAGGTGGCTGGCTTTATTCTTCAACAAGTTGTTACAAGAGGAGGCGATCCCGGAAGAATGGTGCAACAGTTTTCTGGTGCCCATTTTCAAAAACAAGGGTGATGTACAATCACGCCTAAACGGATTTGAATGAAAGTTGGAATATACATAGTGCATGTGCTGGATTAACATAATAGGCTATATTATACAGGCAGCTAGTATAATATTCTGCAGTAATTATAATGACCTCAAGACGGCTTTTTAGCTTGTCTATCCTCTGCAGACTTTCAATAGAGTTGCCGGTCTGTTCTTCGACGGCTTGTACTTTGTGCTGCAAAGCTGACAGTTGCTGCTGCAATGAGGCGCCGTCTGACTGCAACCCCGTCGCCTCTTGGATGACGCGGGGCAATGACGTCACTACCTGAAACAGACGCCACCCATTAAGAAACCAAACACTATTAAGGTTACACCCGAAGGGTGCCAATAGGAACGGGAATGGGAATTGGCAAT
This sequence comes from Scotopteryx bipunctaria, assembly GCA_949320045.1. Taxonomy (NCBI): domain Eukaryota; kingdom Metazoa; phylum Arthropoda; class Insecta; order Lepidoptera; family Geometridae; genus Scotopteryx; species Scotopteryx bipunctaria. The sequence goes on from OX439440.1 coordinate 5,920,791, forward strand.
GCCAATGCTTATTGCTTGACCGGGCTTTGATGAGTGCAGAAGGCGCGACACCAAGAAAAAAGATATGTACCTACATAACTGTTATTTTTTAAGTTACAAGAAATTACCTGTGTGGTTGTTTCATCTAGTGAATTTGTCAACTGTTTCATGTAAAGCTGTAGTCTGCTTACAGCATTCGCTACGAAAACCTGAAATATGATGAATTTACTTTAGAACATAACAGGGTCTAGTTAGAAAGGCACATATTATATTAATGACACTGATTCGCAAAAAAAGACATAACAATGAGATATTTTTTGTAGATTACAGATTAGTTTAATGATCCTAATAAGGGTCTTATTGAATGAGCATAATAAAACCATTGAGGTAAACAAAAGTGTGCCTATTTAAAATTGTATTATATTCTCAATGAATACCTCTTTCTCTTGATTTCCACTAGAGCTCCAGTTTTTATTGATCCACTTTTTTGGATCAAACTCATTTTCTGCAAAGGTTTTGAGTTCCTGAAACAAAAAGTATTTTTCAGGATGGATATAAATATGGATCGCAGATGACCGCTGGCAGCGTTACCAGGCTAGTAGTGAGATATTAGCCTAATTAATTTGTCGTTAATTAGGCTAATTTTCGCTATTATGTTTATTATTATAGGCATTCTTAGAACAAGACCACATACTAAGCAGATCTTGGACATCCAATTTTTGTTTGAATACAATACAATTTTTCCCATAAAGGTGTCGTCTGAAGCTTTTTTTAAAATATATAACCATGCTTTGAGTATAAAATCAACTGGCATCAGAGCTAAATAGATAAATAGAGTTCAATAGTACTTATGTGGAGTGATTAAGCAGGTAGATATATCTATATTCGAGGAATCGGCGAAGTTTTTAACACAAATGTACTTCCTTATTGGAAAGTCATAATTTGGATAAAATAAGAATTTGTAAAATGAATAATGTGTAAATGTAATAATGCGGAAAATCAAGAATATGAACAAAATAGATTTGGGAAACATGGTTATTATGTATTGTGTGCAATATTATAACTTTGAAAATTGATAAATAGGAATGAAACACAGACATCAAAGCGCAATGGGAAGTAGTTTATGTTAGTGTAGATAGTTATGTAAATAATATACTTTTGTGCAAGTCATATTGTACTTGATAACTTGTACTGCAAGCTGTACTGTCTGTTGTAGGTACAATACAGAGTAGAAGCGCTCGCGGGGTAGCTTGCTTAGACGTCCTCGATTGATCGTTAGAGTTAAGCAAGTTGTGCGCGGTCACAATTTGGATGGGTGACCGCAAGTGGCATTACGAACTGAGCGCTTCCGTGCTTCGGAGGGCATGTTAAATTGTCGGTCCCGGCTTTTAAATCGTTAAGCCATGACCATGCCATGATGGAGGCCTTTGGCGGCCTAAAAACTCCGTCACTAGAGTTGGCCACTAGTTCATACGAACTTACATATTGCAGAGTAGAAGTAGTAGCAGAAGGCATATGATCCGCACGATTACTAAAATAATGGTAAGTAGTTGTCTTACCATTTACAGGCTGCAAACAACATATAATTTTTACGAGGTTTTTATGTTTTCTAGTCTTTGATTATATAGGTATCTAATCAAAAGTTTTAGTGTACCTAGGTTCTATTTACGAACCAACTTTTGTTTGTACCACAGAGAAAATAATTTCTTACGTTAGACGGCTACGTCTAGGTTAGGTAATGTTTGTTTTACTTGCTACTACTACTAAAATTTGCATTTTAGGCATACTACCGTTTTAGGTATCCTGAATCTTAGGCATTTTGCTTTTTGTATATGACATTTAGGCATTTTACTTCTTAGGCAACTTAAAAATTAGACTTTCTGATCAGGAAGCCCTCTTGCTACCTTGCTATAATATTTTTCTTCTGGTGTCACCACTTTCGGCATTTACTCTTTACTCGTAATTGTTTTATATTAGCTGACCCAGCAAACTTCGTACCACCTTAGAATTAATAATGCAAATTTTAAAAACAAATGTTCTATTGTAGTAATTCTGCTATTCGGGAAAGAGACAAATCCAACAAATCAAAAATCATGAAATCACTCCAGCTAGAGGCCCTTACCCACAGCCCTGCAAGAACATGAGAGCTGCTGATGACCCGATTGAAATGAATGTAATAGTCTATTTTTAAGTTGGTAACATTGAGATTTCTTTGTGTTCAAATTCAGTCAATTAATTTACTTATTTTTTTATAAAACGGCGCGAAACTAAAGTTTCCGGTGGTAAGCGTCCTTCAGTCGAGTCGAGGCAGGGTGAGGGCCTCGTAAAGAAATAGGTGGACAAAATTTTTCAAGATTTTACAATTTATAGTTTTTACTAGTTATTGTTTACAAATAAATTATGCCTCAAAAAAAGTATTGATTGCCATGACTTCCATAATTGATTGTAGGTACTTCCATAGCAAAAAAATAGTTGTAGCTAGGAGTAGGAACGCCAGCCTGCGCCATGACACCCACACCTGAGGTTGACCACCTCTGTTCAACAAAAGTTTCAAGAGTTATAGATAGATCTAATAATTATGTATTCTTAAGGACGACACCTCCATACAAAATACTCGAAGCTGATTGGCTGACCGGATTTAGCCAGTTTTGAAAGAGCAAGAGCTTTGAATTGGGCTGAGTTTGATCCAAAAGCCGTATTTCTGTCCACTTTTTCAACTGTACCGTGGATATAGCTTGTTTTGAAGGGTATGAATCTACTGAGTTCATTCTAGAGCAGGGATCCCCAAACTATTTTGTGAAATGAGCTGTTACCTCAGACCCCAATGGCCTAGACCTACTTTTAAGATCAACCCCCTTATCCATAATGGTCCGCTAACTTAAAACAGCTGCGAGTTTTTCATCTTGTACGAACTTGAGACTTTACGACAATGCTATTTCCTACAAAAATATTAATTATTCTTAGTACACGTGGCACAACATAAACAATACAGTACCTACCTATCTTGAAAGTTTTAAATAAGAACTTGTGTTAATTTAATAGGGGTCGATTTTTAGACCTCGTCGACCCCCAAAATCAGTTTTCGATTATGTCGACCCCTAGGAAACCGATATCGACCCCAAGGGGTCGATATCGACCACTTTGGGAATCCCTGTTCTAGAGATTAAGACGTCAGATCCAGTTAAAAAATCGTTATTTTTGAGTTGGCTGATTTTGAAACCAAAGCATTCATACCTATAAGGTTTCACCGCCGCGGCTATCTAGCTAACTTCACGATAACCTAGATTTCGAGCAGGTTCCGTAGACAATTATAGGTCAGGGTGTGGTCCCAAGGTGTGGTCAGTTCGCGGCTGCGCCTTGTACGTTGTACACAATGTCTGACGTCAATGGCGTTCAGTGTGACCAGATTTAGCTGAATTCCGCGACTCTAGCAGAATTCTGCGATTTTAGCAAATTAGGATCTAGCAGATTATGTCGCAGATCTGAAAAAAATTGCAGATTTTGGCAGAATTTTATAAAATATCCTCAGATATATAGCAAGATGAAGAAGAAGTAGAAATTAACTGTGTTTCACTTGGGTAGTGTCGCTAGAAATGTAAAAAAAATTCTACCATTCATGAATAATGTACGATTTCTTCTTATTTTTCTCGCAGCCCTAAGTACAATTTAGGGGAATTCCAAATAAATGTATATTTTCTTCGTGTCGTAGGTATGTAGTGTAGAGTACATTTTCTGCGTAGTCGTCGTCAACTCGTCAGTCAGTTTTTTCTTGTACCTACGCTATGATTAGTAACAATGGAAAGAAAATATGACTAGAACTATCGATCCGAGTGGGAGAAGGTTCCAATGTTTTAATCTTGGTTATCAAGATGCAAAACAGAAAATGATAAAGGACGCTCAAAGCTCGATGGTTGTGTTTATTACTATGGACACCACAGAAAATTTGAAGTACCTACGTAGGTATTAGAATTGTTAATTCGTGATATAAAATAATCAATATTTTTAAGTAATCATTTTTTTTTATACATAATATTCGTTTAATTTTATTGTGTCTTCATTCAATAGCAGTATTTTTGCATTTATTAATAGCAGAATTTAGGCGAACATCTGGCATAATGTTCAATTTAAATCTGGTCACACTGATAGCGTTCTCGTTTTGTATGTGGAAACACCTGGAAACACGAAGCGAGGTGTCGCCACGTTCTTCGAATAAGAAAGAGCAAAAGGATTAAAAAACCAGGCCAGAAAAAAAAAAATTCCCGCCACGTTTCGCCACTGTCGTGTCGTCGTAGTTTTTGTTAAGTCGTCAGCGATTTTCACATTCATCCTAATTACGGGAATAAGAAACAAAGGCAGGAAAAATGAGTGCTCCTGTAGCGGCACCCGCCTACAAAATAGGAATCGTCAAGCAGGTAAGTCATAAATTATGTGTATTTGTATTTCTCATAGCTGTTAGGCCAACTGAGGTGCCTCGTGCATGTTCTAACTGATGCCCCGTTGGCACCACAACGCAACCCAAATCAATGGATGCATTTTACATATTTTTGATGATTATGTATTGAAGCTATATTTGTGTTCGTTGCATCTGTTGCCGCTATATTTTCCCTCTCGAATCTGATTAGAAAATGAAAGCATCGTGTTCCAGATGCGATGCTTCGCAATAGACATTGCTATTTTTTTATTAAACCTCAACCAGAATGTTCATTTTAGGAGTGAAAATTGTGAGCTCGATTTATTTTTCGCAGGTATTGTCGGGGGACACAGTGGTCATTAGAAAACAGCCTCAGGGTGGACCACCTCCGGAGAAAATCATTGCGCTTTCCGGCATCACCGCGCCTAAACTTGCACGACAGCGGACTCCTAACAAGTGAGTATACCAACCACATGGATTCTCACAATTTCAGACTCTGATTCTCCTTTAAAACGGTTTATTAGTTACGAAATCATAAAAATTAAGAACCTACCCACATTTAATAATAATTGCAGTTAGTTTAGTTAAATAAAATAATTCATACATTACCTCTCATACTTCAACCAAGAGTCAGATAATTCATGGGTTCAAATCTCATCCTCATACAAAACAAATGCTTCACATCAATCTTACTGAAAATGAGACCTTCAGAAGATGGTGGGTATCATAACAGGATATTGTGAGCTGAACCGCCATCTACCCAGACTAGGAGTAATGGACAGCGGTCTCTGTGTCGGACGCCTCTAGGACAGAAAACTTTAGATTCGTAAAACCTTTTGAAATGAACAGACATTGGTTGTTGAATGTTACTATCACTTTTAACTAGTGCCCCAAATGTAGCAAGAAGTGAAAGTTTTAAAAGGCTATATACTCTCAAAACATTTAGAATGTTACGATCTGAAACTCACCAGCCATGAACCAGTAGACATTTTAATATAATATTAAATTTTTACTTGGTTAAGAAAAAGTACCGAGTACTAAGATGACTGCTGATAGAAGGGAATAGAAGAAAACATGCTATACTGACATAGAGTGGGATAAACCTAAAATGATGATAGATAAGTAAACTAACTAACTAAAAAATAAAGTAACTCTCTTAATTTCTAACTCAACGCTACCATGAAATTTTCTACCATAATATGAAAAGGGGTGTGAAATCTGGATCAGGCGAGCCTCACTATAGCGACAGTCTATTGTTTAACTGTTATGGTCTCTGCTAAATACTCCATTCCATAACCTGACCACAGGGTTTTCTAGAGTCACAGAACTTTGTCATTATACCTTTTGATACCCGTATTAAATGTGGTTGTGCCCCATATGTATGGTATCAGTTCTGCCGCCGGGGCAGTTAGCTGACACGCTGACGTTCTTTTTTGCGACAAGTAACTAGATACTCTGTAAGAGTTCAATACGCGACTATACAACAACACATATACAATAGTCAGAGTAAATGTGATCCACTGCTTTCTGAAAGCACCGTTTCGTCTAAAACCTTGCATGTTGCCAATTGTGCATTGCCTGTACCGGCCATGGAACGGTACAGTGTTGGGTGTCAATCAGCAGTTGTCAACTCATAAAATTTCATACTAACAATTTTTTAACATCATAATTATGCCGACACGATAACTGTTTTAGTATATTAATAATAATAAAATATATTTATTTTTCTTCACAAAAATTTCTTGGCTTCAAGCTGACACAGAATAAGGTTATAGGATAGTAAGTACCAAGAAAACCTGTTTTGTGAAGAGCTGGTGCCTGAGATAGGTTTTAGAAAAAACCTGTAATAGGTCACCAGCGCCCCACTCCACGGATCTTGTGTGTGTGTGTGTGCGTGTGTGGCTGTGTGTGTGTGTGTATGTGTGTGTGCGTGTGTGGCTGTGTGTGTGTGTGTATGTGTGTGTGCGTGTGTGGCTGTGTGTGTGTGTGTATGTGTGTGTGTGTGTATGTGTGTGTGCACATACACAAGCTGAGAATGTTTTCTTCGAATAATTTGTAGCAGGAAAGTTTGTCTGACAGTAAGAACATCCCATTCTTTATATAGGGTGGTAGTGGGGAAGCGGTAAGGATGGTTAGCACTTACCTTCAGAATGGCACGTTGAGCTCTCTCTAATTCGAGTATATGAGTCTTTGCTGCCCCGCCCCATGAGGAGATACAAGACTCAACAATCGGATGACATAAGGCAAAGTAAACCATATGAATGGTCTTATGGTCTGCCACATGCCTCATACTTTTAAAGATATAGATCAGTTTGCGCATCCTGGTAACAAGTACATCAATGTGGGGCTTAAAGCTTAGGGTCTGATCTATAGTAACACCTAGATACTTTATTGTAGTATAAAACGGTATACTGAGCAGATACCATAAGAGAAAACTTTTACTTCTAATTGTTAGTGCAAACTGTTTTTTTTAGCATCTACATAATATAGCGATGCTTCTAAAGTATCATATAAAATTGTTGAGCTTAAAATCTCAGATAATTCTATATGGGCGATGGGCTAATCACCTGTCACCAGTGTTCACCATTTCCATCTTATTATTTTAAATCAGAAGTGGCTGCAAGTTTTCTTATGTTTATTTGTGGCTCTGCCTACCCCATTAGGGATATGGGCGTAATAATATGTATGTATGTAAAATCTCAGATGTTTGAATAGTTAAATATAACTGCGTCATAGTTGGCGTCTGAATTCTCGGAAGCTGATCCGCAGTGGGCAGATCATATCGATCGATACATCAACACACAACGCCCTAGATATTGCGATACCTCAATACCAGGTATAATAGGTTGCCCACAGCAACACGGCGGTTGCCCACGGCAACCACCGGTCCAGCCACCCCCCGGACCTCCCTGACCTCATTCCCTTTTAAATTATCATTCGTGCGTCTCGTTCTATTCAAGAGGGAGACAGCAACAGACACCCTCAATACTAGGTATAATCGGTTGCCCACAGCAACACCGGTCCAGCCACCCCCCGGCCCTCCCTAACCTCATTCCCTTTGAAATTATCGTTCGTGCGTCTCATTCTATTCAAATGGGAGACAACAATAGACACCCTCAAATGTATATTGAAATAAATAAGAGTTTATCCTAAAAGGTCTTGCAATGTCTGTTTAGTCTAACCGTTTGTTTTTGGCATATGTTTTTGAGCACAGTGCCAATATTATCGGAAGTTATAGGTAGTTTGCGTGAGTAGTCAATGAACAACGAACAAACTCGTGAATCTTCAATGTCACAGTGATTTAATGTTGTGTAAACCTACTTCTCTGCTGGACTGGGATAAAATAAATAACATAGAATGCGTCCAGTTGCTTCTCTCCCCAAGCATGTCGTAAAAGTCGACTAAGGGATAGTATCTTCGCCAACATGATGGACCATCTATATGAGCGATGGGCTGATCACCTGTCACCATGGTTCACCATATCCATCTTGGGACTTTGAATAAGGAGTGGCTGCAAATTTTTGTTATGATTACTTGTGGTTCTTATAATACAACCTTTGCTTTAGTTTGGGGCTAGATGGCGTTGTGTGAAATGTCCTCGAATATTTATTTATTTTCGACAAGTTTAGCAAAGCGATCATCTTATCATTGCCAATCGTTGATTCATACTAGCTAGTCTTCGCTCGCTTTCTTTCGGTTGGACCGTACCCAGCTTAAGCTGTTATTCACACACGAATTACTTGCTTATTCTTCGCACTACACAATACACAAAGGAATAATTCTGATGAAGCGTTCATGGCCGGTATACCCGGTCGTTTATGAATAAACTAGGTTGGTTACGCATCAAACATTTCTATAGGAGACTTACGTCGTGTTCACATATTAACGCTTATAACATGCCCTTATAGTGGCTCTTTCCTTGTTTATGCTTGCGAAGCATAGGTAGCCGAGAAGTTTTTGGCCAAGGGCCATAAGGTCTATTGCGCATTCGTGGATTTGGAAAAGGCCTATGACAAAGTGATGAGCTCTGAAGTCTCTCTATGAGAACTCTAATGCTTGCGTGAGGATACAAGGGTCCATACACTGAATGGTTTGGCATCCGAAAGGGTGTAAGACAGGGATGTGTAGTGTCACCATGGCTGTTTAACTTGTTCATGGACAGTTGTTTGCGAGATTTGAAAGGTAGGGAATGTGGTTAAAGAATGAATAATTATGCATGTACTAATATTATAAAACCAAAATCTATTTTTAGAAGTAAGAATGCTCCTTATATTTATAACACGACGCTTATCGAATCTTTATCGAGCTCAATCTAAAATCCGATAAAAATTGTCGATTATAAAGATTACTTATGTCAAAATTAAGGTCCATGCTGGGCTTATACGAACTTTATCGATCGAGTCGATACAATTTGACGATATCTTTAAATAATCGGTATATAAAGTTTCATGCTACCGGTGTCGAGTCGACGTCGTGTCGATATTATCTCGAATATGTCGAGTTTTACTGTCAAATTTAGTTTATCGATCGTTTCATGCTCACTCTGCCGATCTGTAATGTGTAACTATAACGATATAGGTATATCATAAACGTAATGTTCACATCACCAAAAGCTATTTTGAGGTTAGGGTAAGTGCGTTAGTAACGCATGATTCAGAACCAAATATCTGTCATTTTGCGTATCATCATCTTCCTGCCCTTATCCCACTCTATGTGGGCTCGGCACAGCATGATCTTTTTTGGATCATGGTGTAAGAGTTTTGGCTAAGGTGTTTTATGACCGGCCGCCTGCTTGACGTCAACCCTCCTTGGGAATACTTGCTTATTGTATCTCATCATGTTGGAGGATACTATCCCATAGTCGACTTTTACGACATGCTCGGGGAGAGAAGCAGCTGGACGCATTCTATGTTATTTCTTTACTCCCAGTCCAGCAGAGAATTTTTGTATGCAATATTTATTATTTTATCATTTATTTGTATATTCCAAGTTTCATTCAAATCCGTTCAGTCGTTTAGGCGTGATTGAGGCACAAACATACAAACATCCTCACAAACTTTCATAATTTATAATTATAGTAGAAAAAGTAGAATTTTTAAGTTATGATTTATGCAGAGCATTTACTTTAATTTCATTGTATTAAACTCACGTAAGACTTAAGTAATCATGAAACAGTTTTAATTGTGGCTATGTAGAGTCCTAAATCGGTGCTTTTGATATTTGTCCGTTACCTAATGTTGTCATAAAAGTAACTCCCATAATTTTTTTATTCAACAGCGACACTGAGATGAAAGATGAGCCTTACGCATGGGAGGCGCGTGAGTTTCTGAGAAAGAAGTTAGTTGGAAAAGAGGTGATATTCACTTCGGAGAAACCAGCGAACTCTGTGACGAGAGAGTACGGCTACGTGTGGACCGGGAAAGATCCTACTAAAGATGAAAACGTCACGGAGGCCTTGCTCGCCGAAGGACTGGCGAAGGTCCGCGACGGCGGCAGAAATATCCCGCAGCTCAAGAGATTGGTCGACATTGAGGAAGCTGCCAAAAACGCCGGAAAGGGCATCTGGTCTCCAGACGCACATGTACGTACATTACCTATAGTTATATTAATACCTATTATAGTTTTATGTTTTCAATCTAGACTCATGGGCAGCGTATGTTACGTGGAGCGCATTATTATTGTCTTACGTTCAATCGTAATTGATTTTATACAGTGTGACTTGGATTAAACCATCGTTAATTCTAATATTGTGGGTTTTGATCAATGAAACAGCTCACGAGGTAAAAATACTGTTCTTAAGGAGTAATTTATTTGCGAAACTAACTAGTGAGCTTCGTAAAAAACTGAAAAGCTTGATAACAATTGAATAAATGAACGGTAGAAACCTACTAGGTATGTCCCTCGCGGGGGTGTATAATAATATATTAGTTCGAGGTAGAAACCTGATTCCTGGGTTTGTACAAAACCAATTGACGACAAATATTATTAAAACCAGAATTCTCTGAAACAAGGAGTATAATTTCACAAAACTATTTCGAATATAAAAATAAGTATTGTGAAGTAAGTTATTTAAAAATACAACAACTTTAGGAGTTATTTTTTAAAGAAGCAACCAGCATCTATTGTAAGGCAAAGTGTAGCGCTCGTTTCGAACCCAAGGGGACGGAAATTGCATATTAGTGGCTCATCGGCAGTACTGCCGGTTGTAAAGTTACATCCATTATCTGGGAATCAAATTACCGGTGGCTTGGCTCGCGCGATTTGAAAATATTTGCATTTTCCCCGATTAAAAAAAATATTCACATGCACCTACAACTTTTCATGTCACATTATGAAGGCAACATGTTATTAAATATACCTTCTATGCATAGTCGGGTGAAAATAAGGCCAACTTTCTGATTTTGTGATTTAACCCTGTGTTTGCTGTTATTTAATTGCTCACCTCATGTTTTTTTTACGCTGCATTGTTATTGACACTTTCTAATAAGTCACTTTATTCATCTTATTTTTCAGGAGCACGTGAGAAATATAAAATGGGCTATTGACAACCCCAAACAGTATGTGAACAAATGCAACGGGACTCCTATCAAGTGTATCGTGGAATATGTGCGCGACGGGTCCACTGTGCGCCTTTGTCTGCTGCCTGATTTCACGCCGATCACTCTGATGCTGTCAGGAATTAGAGTAAGTGATAAGTCGACGAATGGAAAAAGGTCAGGCATTTGCCCAGCAGTGGAACAGTACGGGCTGATAGTAATAATAAGTGTCATCATCATAATCTATTGTCTGACTTAACCCACTGGCGTCCCTTTGTACCATCTACCGCGACCCTAGTAATAAGTATACAAGTTAACATTTGTTATACTGATGATTTTCACTTTTACCTTTGCAAAATTGTCTTAGGTCCAGAGATACAAAAACATTTGACGTATTTCGTTTTATGAGAATTCAAGCCATTTTTTATAACTACTACCCGATCCTGCGATGTTTCTGGCAAAAAATAGTTTCTGACAGAAAAGCATTTTAGCATATTATTGAGCTTACCCACCTATAAACACAAACCTTTTTAACAATACTTGTTTAACGAGAAACTTGTTTCCAGTGCCCGGCAGTGAAGCAAGATGGCGATTCGGAGCCGTTCGCTGAAGAGGCTCGTTTCTTCGTCGAGTCGCGTCTCCTTCAGAAGGACATCGAAGTAGTATTGGAGTCTGTCAACAACAATAACTATGTTGGCACCATCCTTCATCCACAAGGCAACATCGCTGAGCTGCTGCTGAGTCATGGCTTCGCTAAATGCGTCGACTGGTCTCTCGCTGTTATGAAATCAGGTTTGTTTCTTCATCCTACTAACAACCTTTAAAAAAAATTAGATATAAATTTGTTGAGAACCTCCTCCTTTTTTTTAGGTCGGTGAAAAACGAAAACTATTTAAAAAAGCTTATTACAAAATACCTGATTATAGAAAGCTTATTACTTTGTTCAGCTTTGTTAGGCGTTCTTGCTTGTATCTATTTATTTTATTTATTTCTACAAAAAAAACACATTACAACCACATAGAAAATTGCTTGTTACAAAAATGTATCTTCCATGCTTGGTTACGTCACGTTACGAAGAGGCATAAATCCAGCGTAAATTTAAGAGGTTTCAAAGTGATCCTTATTATGGTTGAAGGAAAAAGTTGCCTTTTGGCCCTGTATAATTCATCTAGTATGGATTTTTAGTGTTTGGAGTGCGTTGGAGCTACAAATAGAAGATGATGAAAAGACGAGCGTTAAAAGTAAAATGTGTTTTATTTGAAAATCGTTCCGCCTTTTATACAATTTTACAATGCGTACCTCCCTTGGTCGAGGCAAGACCGCACAGAAACGGCAGTTACCAATAGAGGGCCAGTAGAGGGCGCGGCACGCACTGACTTGCTATTGATCTGCGCGGTATGCGCGCTTCTCTTCAATAGCTACTTGACTAATTATCCTATTTAAAATAAAACTTCAAACTCAAAATCTTTTATTTCCTACCTATAAATACATTTTATTTAAATTCACTTATTCTAAAGCTTAACCTACACTACATTAGTATCATCTTATCTCATTTATTTATATGAAAACATATAAAAATATGACAATAAGTGTTCCTTTACTGCGATTTTATTACTAATTATGTATTTCAAGGTGCGTCGGTGCTTCGCAATACTGAAAAGGTGGCCAAGGAAGCTAAAATGCGCATCTGGACTAACTACGTGAGCAACGCACCGGTCATAGCCGCCAAGGATAAGGAGTTTGTCGCTACCGTCATAGAGGTGATAACTCTACTATTATAAATCCAAATTAATTGATGTTTGGTTGGACCAAATTAGTGACGTATTGAAGGTCAGGTACCTAAACCGATGAGTGTTGATGAATGTGATGAGTGTATGAACAGAGAGTAATGGACAGCCAGGACTGAGCAAGTGGAGATTCGTGGTCTTTGTCATCTCCTTTGGGAAACAGGCGTGACATCATCATCATCTCATGCACAACATGTATTTTTCTTCATGTAAGATTAATTTAGTAGTAACAATTCTGGCCAAAATAATTTCCTAGATTCCCAAAATTTCCCAAAAACCTAACAAGAGTGCGTTATAATGTACTAAATTCATAATTTTATGTCTCATTTTTTTTAGGTTGTAAATGGTGATGCACTAGTGGTCAAATTGAATAATAATACACAAAAGAAGATTTTCCTTGCCAGCATCAGACCACCCCGTGAGAAGTAAGTTTAACATGTATTACATGTTACCGCTTCACTTATAATTGTTGCTTAAGATTCACTCTGTCTTTATTTGTCTCTATCTAAGGGAATGGGATGGCACTACTATTAGAATTATTTAAATTTTGACAGATTATAACACCTTCACTATTCATAGCATAGTACCATCGTACATTAAAAAAATGTTTCTTGCATGGGCACTCTTTTATTTTATTTGTAGTTAAAGCGGCCATAAAAATACACACTGACAACTCTCTACTTATTACGGTTCATGAGATAAAGCCCTCTGACAGACGGCTGTCCAATCTTTATTTCTATTACCGCTGTAACAACAAATAATAAAAATAAAATAAAAAAGGGGACCCGTACAAGACATTTTCCTTTTTCTTTAAATAGTACATAGAGTAAAAGTACATGTACGATGGTACAGAACCCTTCGGGTGCGAATTCGACTCTAACTTGACCGGTTTTACTTACTTTTTCTTTTATTTCGTAGTAACTCCGGACCGAACGAAGAAAACAAGCAATCTCCCCGCCCTAAAGGATTCAAGCCGCTGTATGACATTCCGTGGATGTTCGAAGCGAGAGAGTCTATCAGGAAGAAGCTCGTTGGCAAGAAGGTTCATGTGACCGTTGACTACATCCAGCCACCCAAAGACAACTTCCCCGAGAAGATTTGCTGCACTGTTGTTGCTGGTGGACAGTAAGTAGACCAACTATTTGCTGTAGTAATCGGACTTTAAACAGCTAGTTCGGTATAAATACAAATCACAATTAATTTACATACATACATACTATCACGCCCATATCCCTAATGGGGTGGGCAGAGCCAAGTTAACATAAGAAAACTTGCAGTCACTTCTGATTTAAAGTCCTAAGATGGATCAATTAATTAATTAACAATTAATTTCCCCTACCTAAATAGAGTATTTCTCCCCAGAAATATCGCCGAAGGTCTGGTCGCTAAAGGTTTCGCCACGGTCGTGAGATACAGAAACGACAATGACCAGCGTAGCTCCCACTACGACAAACTACTGGAGGCAGAGCTCAAAGCGCAGAAGGCAGGCATCGGCGTCCACGCAAAGAAAGACATTCCTACCCACCGCATTCAGGACACTAGCGGCGACTCCGCTAAGTCCAAGAAGTTCTTCCCCTTCTTGAAGCGAGCTCAGAAGACTGAAGCCATCGTCGAGTTCGTTGCCAGTGGTTCCCGTATGCGGCTCTACATTGCCAAGGTATGTTATGTATTGTATGGCTAACATTTATTTGATCAGAAAATTTGTGAAAACTTTGCTTTTTTTTTAACATTCCAGTGTTGACGGTCCAATTATGGAATGGGGAAGTAGCCATAATTTAATTAGTTGATCAAGACTTGAATCCGAATCCATGTAAAAATAACTCGATATCATAATAATGTTTACAAAACTAAGTTGTCTACTTATTATTTTCAAAAAAACTTGAACTAACTATAGACTTAGATACTGTTATCTATCTAGATCAGTGCATCATGGATATCACGCCTATGGAGCTAGCCGCATTGTTACGTTGAATGTTCAACCCATTAAGCCAAATAAGAACCAGCTATCGTTTTAAAGAATTTTGAATACGAAATAAAAATTTGTTTCAGGAATCAGTCATAGTGACGTTCTTACTGGCAGGAGTGAGCTGCCCGCGAGGCACGCGTCCCGCGATTGGCGGCGCCGGCGCGATGCAAGCCGCCGAACCCTTCGGCGAGGAGGCCCTGCAATTCACCAAGGAGAAAATACTGCAACGTGATGTTAATGTCACCATTGAGGAGATGGACAAGGCTGGCAACTTCATCGGCTGGCTCTGGGTAAGGCCTTTTGATTTTATAGTATTTCTCGCTGAACTTGGAGTAAAGAATTAATATGGGCGATAGACTGATCACCTGTCATGGTTTACCATCTCCTAATTGGGATTTTGAATCAGGAGTGACTGCAAATCTTCTTATGATTACATGTGACTTTGCCCACCCCGTTAGAGACATGGGTGTGATATGTGGAATAGATTACAAAGTAATTTATTATACGGCACAAGTAAGTACACAAAATGTATTAAACAAACACAATTTTTACCTTTACAAACGGGACCAGTACCTATTATATTCTCTCAGCTTAATCTGCCTTGTCCACAGGAAAGACATGGTCAATATGTGTGATGCTAAGAACTAAGCCGCGGGTTTCCTCACGATGTTTTACTTCACCGTTTGAGAGTACTGGTGTATAACGCACATAAATTTTTCGCACAGAAAAATCCATTGGTACACGA
The DNA here is from genome assembly GCA_949320045.1 of Scotopteryx bipunctaria. Lineage (NCBI taxonomy): Eukaryota > Metazoa > Arthropoda > Insecta > Lepidoptera > Geometridae > Scotopteryx > Scotopteryx bipunctaria. The sequence goes on from OX439440.1 coordinate 5,936,215, forward strand.
CCAGAATTGAACAAGACCTTAGGATCGGAAGGCGGGGTCACTACTAACTAGAACAGCAGTGCTCTCTCTTTTCATTTCATGCACTAACTTATAATTTACTATTACTACAGATCGACAACGAGAATCTATCCGTCACACTGGTGGAGCATGGTTTTGCGGCTATGCACTACGCTGCGGAGACGTCAGAATTCGCGCGCGCGCTGAAGACTGCTGAAGAGAACGCGATGCGCGCACGCATCGGCGTCTGGCGCGACTTCGTCGAACAAGATAAGGATGCCGAGGAGAGAAAATCTACGCAACAGCAAGATCGCAAGCTCTCTTACGAAAAGGTACGTTAACAGCCATATTTGTTCGACATAGGGTCGCCAACAGCATACATTATCGTACTGCAACTAGCTTCGTAGTTGCATTCTACCTACGCCAATTATAGTTGCACACAGCATTTGAAACCTTACCTTCATTTTTGAGATCAAGCTAAATTAAATATACTTTTATAATTAAAATTATATTTTGTTGAAGTTAGGCAGGCGGCCGGTCATAAAACACCTTAGCCCTCATGCTCCATACATGCTCCGACTCCGACTGTGTGTTCCGACACCCTCGACCCCACATAGTGTGGGTAAGGCCAGGAAGATGATGATGAGATGATGAATTAAAATTATATTTAAAAATTCTGTACTAAAATATAAAAAAATACTATTATCATAAAAATATTGTTTTTACTTAACATGCTTGCTTTGTGTGTACAGACTTGTACAGACATTGTGTAAAGTGCCGATACAGTGGACTGTGTCTCTGTCCTTCTGTGGAAAAAGTACAGGACATAATTATATGTGTAGTATGTTTTGGATGGGGCTCAAAGAGCATTTACCTGAAAAACAGAAAGACGGTGATTTTTGGTCTTTGATATACAGCTGATTGTATCAGAGGGACCTCGATTTTTTATGTGTTCAAGGTACCGCGAGGTTTCGAAAATTATGTAAACGTGCGGGCCGCATCTTACGGCCTAATACGCAGCGGAACTGCAGCGGAGCTTCGACGACTGCGCCTGCGCCGCGAGAGTGATCGCTGCGTAAACGCGGTACGAGACATGCGCCAGTCGCCTTCCGAGCGCCGTAGCGCGCAGACCTACAACAAACTACAATTTACGAATATAATTTTTAATTCAAACATTAAATTAAATTGGCTCAAATTTAATTTTAAATTTTTTTCAGTTTTCTTGTCTCACGGCAAAAAGGCCTCCCTCATCTTTTCCAATTCTCTAAGTCCCGTGTTGAGGTGTTTTCTAACTAAGAATTATATTTCGTTTTCACCTAGTCTAAGTTAACTTCGCCTTTTCGTTTATTGAACTTTGCATTATAAAGACGCCGCGCTCATTCAAATAATATTGTTATTATCACTCTTTTCGTCTATATGCGTATAAACTATACGAGTATAGCTTGAAAATATACGCGTACTTACAGCCTTGACAACATGCGCGTATAGTCTTGACAAAATACGCGTTCTCATGAGCCGTGTTTACGCTGATTTTCCTTTAGAAACTATTCGTAATTTGTAGTTTGTAACGTGTGAGAAATAGCAGCCTTATTGCGTAACTTCTCTGGTAATCGAAATCATATTCAACTGTCAAACTTTTGTTTTGACCGGTGAATCAGATTCCGTTTGACTGTAGATTTGTGCAGTAAGGATAGACATTCGAAGCAAGCGTCAGTGGCTCCGCGTTAGTGGCACCGCGACAGATTCACTGCGCAAATGTATGGAACGTCATTCTTCGCGTTATATGCCATACATTTGCGTAGTAGCACTGACGCGGCGCCATAGACCCTTGCTTCGAAAGTTTACTTTAAAGGTGTCGTGTGTCTCGTTTCGCGTCCCCACTCCCGACGATAAAGTACTACAAATTACTTTACTTCTTAGTTTAAGACTTACAACCTGTGTCTAGCCACAGTACTGCAACTCAGCCTGTATAAATTTAATGATCTTAGGCTCGTCATCAAGAGCATTGTATTCAGAGTACAAGTTATTCTTGCGGAACGACCACGTCAATCGATATTGTACTTTCCCCTAGCTGAATTTATAATATGCCGCAGTAACATTATTTAATATGACTAATGCCCGATTCGTATTATCAACTAACGGGCGACAGAATTAAGATAACCCAACAACGTGGCTTTTCTGTCAAATTAGTTTATAGCTCTTTTTGACTGATAAAAATGTTTGGAGATTTAGTATCCATCGTCCGTTAGTTGAATGTAGGAACGGGGCATAGATATGATTACTTAACATACATGACAAACCTAAAACAACCTAAGTAAAGTTATCCCAATCTGGAATTTCTAAAATTAGAGGTTCAGTTGCAGTACCTGTATTTTACCTGTAACAAATTCTCGGCTGTAAATTATTTTGTTTAAATTTTGGACATTGTCGAACTTCACCCTTTGATGTAGCATGACAGCCGGGAACTTTAATAGGTTCTCACAAATATTCGTAGATAGATTAATTAGTCGTGAATGTTTTATTAATGTGTGATTTTTACTTAGTTTTATTATTTTTAGTTCTATGGGTTATTTTATTTTTGAAAGGTGTAATGTAATGAATGATGATTTTTTTCATAAAATTGTTGAATGTTTTTTAATAGTCTTAACTTTATTGTTTTGCAATAGTTAAGTAATAATGTAGAATGGATCATGTATTTTTTATTTTATTATATATTATTATATTTTATTTATATGTTGATATAATGGTGAATGGCTTATTTTTAACTCTTTTTGTTTAAATGAATGGTAATTGGATTATTATTTTAAATATATTATTTTAAGTAGAAATCGCCTTTTCTCATCTTTCATATAAAATAAATATTTTTTTAATAATATAATACATAATATGTAATGAAAATATTTGTATATGGTAGCTGTTTGTTGTTCCGTAATAAATATTATGGCAGGTAGATTGTTGTATTGGTACACTAAACAAAAAAGCTGATAAGTAGCAGGTTTGAAACAAAAACCCAGTTCATTTATATATATATATATATATATATATATATTCTAAAAATACGTTTTACTGTTTGATCTGCCACTTTGCAGTAAGGTGTAAGTGGCAGATCAAACAGTAAAACGTATTGGACTTGAGGATAAAAAAATGCACTATGAATATATTTAACAAGATGTTCCATGTTTCGTGTAAAAAGTGGGAATAGTTTTCGATGGGTGGTGGATTATTAGATCTTCACTGAAGATGTTTTAGTCCTAAAAAGTGGGAATGTTTTTGATGAGTGGTGGATGATTAGATCTTCTCCCTTATTAGATTAGATTTTAGTCCCTCTACAAGATCCAAACAGTAAAGCTCGTATGTTACCAGGGGGTTGGCACAAATTTTAAATTTAAAATCTCTTTAAGGTAGACTTTCGAAAAAAGTTTTATTCGAGCGCAGTCAATCGTGGTGCTCTCCACTGTTTAGGTATAAAGTAAACTATTTTGCTTGACGCGCGTCTACTTACGCGCATTATTTATATATTGACATATTTTGTATCGCCAAAATTAAAATAAAATCGTAGAGCATCGCATTTGGCTGCTTCAATAACAATATAGATCAATTGTATTGTAAGATAAATAATCTGTCCCAAGAAACAACCCCAAGGCGCGCCGGAAAAAAAGACAGAGACATAGTTACGCGTTAGAACGATAATGCCAGATTTGATGTTTAAAGCGTTAGGCACGAAGCGCATGTGCGAGCTGAATTGCACTTTACCGCCATACTGGTATATATTGCTAGCGAATGTTGAATGTCTATTTGGTGTTCATTCATTTGCTTTGTATGGAGCGGGATTATAAGCCCCTGCGTCTGTACCTGCTTTGTAAGTTGATGCACCCTGTTATACAAAACACGTGTTTCACGTACGCTAAATAGATTATCTCTTCCTTAGGTTGTCATTACTGAGATTACCAACGAGGGCAGTTTCTTCGCTCAGAGCTGCGAGCTGGGTGCTAGGCTGGAGAATCTGATGGAAAGACTGCATGAGGAGTTCAAGATTAACCAGCCAATGCCGGGGTCTTACAACGCTCGTCGCGGGGCTATCTGCGCCTCTCGCTTCTCGACAGATGATCAGTGGTACAGAGCCAAGGTCGAGAAAATCATTGACCAGACTATGGCACAGATTTTGTACATCGATTACGGTAACCGCGAGGTAAGATACGTTTTTGATGAATACAAACCATAACTTCTCTGCTGGATTTGGAGTAAACTAAAACATGTAGAATGCGTCCAGCTGTTTATATCCCCGAGCAACTCGTAAAAGGGATAATGAGAGATATCCGACATGATGGACCATCTATGCAGAGCCACAAGTAATCATAAGAATATTTATATGGTGAACCATGGTGACAGGTGATCCAGCCCATCGCCCATAATGGGGTCCATCATGTTGAAGAGGATGCTATCCCTTAGTCGACTTTTATGACATGCTGGGGGAGTTAAGCAGCTGGACACATTCTATGCTTTTTTTTCATACTCCTAGTTCAACAGAGAAGTACCACTGCTCCAGCACAAGACCAGTGCTCAATATGCATGATATGAAACAAAATCCTTATGTTCTCAGGTGGTCCACACAAACAGACTGGCGGCGCTTCCGCCCGGTACTGAAACTGACCTGCCGTACGCTCACGAGTACACTCTCTGCTGCGTTAAGTTCCCAACGGACGCCGACGACCGCGCCGAAGCCATCAACGCGCTCTCCACCGACACGCTTAACAAGAAACTGTTGCTCAATGTGGAGATGCGAGGCGCGCCGCCCGCCGTCACCCTCATAGACCCCGCCACTAACATTGACTTGGGCAAGGTACAACCTTTTACCTCATTTTTAAGGTTTCGTACCCAGAGGGTGCCAACGGGACCCTATTACTAGGCATCTGCTGTCCGTCCATCTCTCTGTATGTCCGCCTGTATGTCAGTGGGCTGTATCTCATGAACCTTATGGCAAGTCAACTTAGTCAACTTACCTGACTACACGGTAGTGCATGAAAGGAGCCTTTGAGGCGCACTTTAAATCCTTTCAGCACTCTGGTTCGAAATAATTAGTCACACGACTAGTAGAGGTAGTGGTAGGAACAGTAACTGCGTAGGAGTTGGTGATTTATCGTCGGCTTATCTCGTTTCAGAACTTGATCAAGGAAGGTCTCGTGCTGATGGAGTGGGTGCGTGAACATCGCATGGCGCCGCTGGTAGCTGAATACCGCGCGGCCCAAGAGCACGCGAAGGCCGCACGGCTTAACATGTGGCGTCACGGAGACATCACCGAGGACGACGCCGTCGAATTCGGCGCGCGCCGCTAAGCCGCTCATAACGGGCCAGTGTATATCTACGGCCACAACATTGATAAGGCATAATTATTCATCTCTACAAACTTATTTAGATCAAGATGTGAAATTATTTTTGATTATAGGGTTTAGAAGGACTTCTTTTTAAATTAAAAGTACATGTTAACATTGAATAGTAATGTTATATGTAATAACTCATTTATTTGCTGATTGTAAGGACCATCTTAACAGTCCAAACGAGTTGTGAGAACCTAGGGTTTAGGACTTCTTAAAGTATGTGTTAACATTGAATATCAATGTTATATGTAATAGCCATTTATTGCTGATTGCATCTTGATGTTCCGAAACGGTTGTGAGAACCTATCTGTACTTGCTTACTTGTAAAGTACTAGTGCCCCGGGCTAGTCACAAGTACTAGCGGGGACTGTTTTTGATCAATCAGAACTTAAGACAATTGTAGACTCAACAACCTGCAGATAACAATCTTTGTCTGTTTTTTATATTATATAATCCTCTTAGAAAGTGTGTATGATATCTGATTAAATACATGTATGTAGATTTATATTTCTTGCGGAGCCTCTGGTCCGTTCTGTATCTTTTTGATCAAATCATTAAACATTTAATTGTCTGAACCCAGGTACATTATACATAATTAATGTCAAAGCAAAGAAATTAAATAAAGTAACAAACTTAAAATTAAATTAAATAACCCTGGGTACCGACTTCCAAATTAAGAACTCTTTAGAATAATAAGCTTTTTTGAATTGAATCCTATCGGAACTTATGCCGATGGTAGATTCAACAACCTGCAGATAATAATCTTTGTCTGTTTTGTAGTTTGTATAATCCTCTTAGAAAGTGTGTATGATATCTGATTAAATCCACGTCATTTAGATTTTTCAGACGTTTCATTGTTATATTCATTACCTATTTGTTTACATCAATGAGTGTACATGCTACTAATTATACTCATTAATGTAACATACGTACTCTATGAATAACTATGTTCTAATGTTTATTTTTTCTTGCTTAGTAAACTGTATATTTTGTACCTCTGTACTTTTTTGATATTTATGTCGGAAAATAATAAACTCTTTCATAATTTAAAGTCTGAATTGGTTTTATTATCTTACTTCTTACTTATATTAAAAATGTGAAAGTTTGTGAGGATGTTTGGATGTCTGTGCTGTGCCTCAATCATGCCTAAACGGCTGAACATATTCTAATGAAATTTGCTACAGAGGTAGATTAAACTCCAGAATAGCAAAAGCTACTTTTTATTCTGGATCCCAAAATGGAAAAGTATTACTATCAGTGCTTGAGAGAATAGAGGTAGTTCTTTGAATGAATGAATGAAATGAAAAACATCCAAACTCACAAACTTTCGCATTTATAATATAAGTAAGATTGCTAAATAAATTATTTAATTCTAGTAGGTGTATAATCAAAGTCTAGTAGTAATTTAGATTCTGCTGTTTGTTGGTTAAAATCAATAATTTACAAGCTTATATTTTGTCCTGACCTGACTGACTGACTGACTGACTGACAGACAACGCACAAGGCACAGCCTAAACCGCTGGACGTAGAGACTTGAAATTTTCAGTGTACGTATCCTCGGTACGTAGGGGTGTACTAAGAAGGGATTTTTCCTCAGGATTTTTCAAAATTCAACCTCTAAAGGGGTGAAAAGGGATGAAAACCTGGAATCAATTTTTGGTCTAAAACTGCACATAACCTATATCAAATGAAAGAGCCGATTTTTCTCATTTAGTTGATGTCATAATTACCTGTAAATTATTTATTTTTAGAATGTTTATCATGAAAAATAGAATACTTTTATTTTGACATATTTATTTATTTATTTATTTATTTTCGGAAAACCAACAGCTATGATAAATGTCGTTAAAATCTATGATAGAAACAGAGAGCCAATTACAGGTTTTCACTTATAGTAATAGAATAGTTATTCTATGTGAACACCAATTTAACAAACTTTTCTATCACTATGCTAAACAGTAAATAAGTTAAACTTTAGGGCTAAAGAAATTTTGTGCTAAGCATCGTCTTGCCTTGGGAATACCAGTATTGAACAGATCAATGTCCAATAACTTGACAAAAACATTGACTGTTCTGCTCGCCCGCACCACATACGAATTCCGCCTATAGTTTGTGGAGGATCCAGCTACACTTAATATAGGAATGTACCTAAAAGTTCTGCTTGGAACATTAAAATGCAATTTACAGAGAAGATCTGGGCAATCGACATCATTATTGATGATTTTTAACATATAAAGAAAATCGGCAATATCGCGCCGATTTTTTAATGGTAGAAAATGGAAACGTTTGCAAAGAGCAATGTAATTATTTGAGTTGTAAGGAATATTCACTCTAAAGCACAGGTACCTTAAAAAGCGTCTTTGAATGCTTTCGATGCGATCTATATACGTGGAATAGCACGGGTTCCATATCTGAGAGGCGTACTCGAGGTGACTTCTTACATATGTACAATATAATAATTTAATAGTTTTAATATTATTAAAATTCTTCGAAAGTCGCATAATAAAACCTAATGACTTCGAGGCTTTGCTGACAATTTTAACAGTATGTACGTCAAAGAGCAACTTTGAGTCATGAAACACACCGAGGTCACGCATACACTTGCAGTTAGTGAGAACTTGGCCTTGTAAAGTATAGCTAGTAGGGATAATATTAAGTTTACGGGTAAAGGTGGAAACACAACATTTAGTGGGATTTAACTCTAACTTATTAATAAGGCAATAATGTTCTAAGCGACTTAGGTCTGCCTGAAGGGCAACCATATCAAGATTGGATGTTATTGTGGAAAAAATTTTCATGTCATCAGCGAAACACAGAAGGTTAGATGATTTGAAACAGGAGTTTATATCTCCAACATAAATAATAAATAGAAGAGGACCAAGTAAAGATCCCTGAGGAACGCCACTCGGAACAGGAACCCAACTAGAAATGTAATTGTTAAGGACGACAGCTTGAGATCTGTTATCGATGTAAGATGAAAACCACCTCAGCAACTCGCCTCGTATACCTGACTTAATAAGTTTGCAAATTAAAGTACCGTGATCAATTTTATCGAACGCTTTGCTGTAATCAGTGTACACAACATCTACTTGTTGACCATTGTCCATAGCCTCAGTAATATAGTCGTTCAAAAGTATTAGATTTGAAACTGTGGATTTACCTCTCAAGAACCCGTGTTGACAGGGGCTAAATGCATTCTTTAGGCTGGCATATACCTGCTTATATACTATTCTTTCAAGTACTTTTGCGATAATACAAAGCTTTGATATTGGTCTATAATTGGTTATCTCAGTCTTAGACCCTTTTTTATAGATAGGGGTTACAAATGCAGATTTCCAAATGTTAGGAACAGTATTACTACTCAGAGATTTGTCAAACAGGATTGCTAAAGGATAGGCAATAGTAGAAGCACACTTAGTTAGAAACTGGGATGAGATGTTATCTGGACCGGGCGCTTTAGATGTATCTAATTTACTTAAAAGGATCTCGATTTCAACTGGGTCAATTTCAATATTACAAATGTCAGTGGCACTTGTATCAGAAGTCGATTGACTATTGGTTATAGGGTACGTGGTGTTTAGATTATGGGTAATCGTAGAGTTAAGAAAAGTAGACTGGAAATAGGTTGAAAAGGCGTTACAAATAGTTTCTCCACTAGAGACGTTAGTGTTGTTAAAAGTCATAGAACTGGGTATAGAAAGTGATCTCGATTTATGCTTAACAAACGTCCAAAAATGTTTAGGATTATTTATAATCAAATCTTCAGTTGACTGAATATAATTTTGGTAGCAACTTGTCTCTAAACGATTAACTCTATCACGTAAATACTTATATGAAACCTCATCAGATTTATTACCATATTTTTTAAATTTTACTAAGTACTTATACTTTTCCTTAATAGCTTTTTTCAGAGCTGATGTGTACCATAATGGATACGAGTGGTTACGAGCGATTTTCGTAGGTATAAACTTATTGTGGAGGTCATATATTAACTCATTAAATGAAGTCACACACTCATTCACCGAAGCGGATTTAAACATACTTTCCCAATCAACATTAGTGATTGCATTATTAATTGATATAAAATCACCTTTGTCGAATAGATAGCGAGTCCGCGGTGCATAATCTAACACAGGGGTTTCAAACGATTTTACAAAAATCAACAAGGCTGGATGGTAGGAATCTATAGGCGTAAGCGGGTCCACACATTCAGATACAGATATACATTGATTGGAAAATATGAGATCAAGTATTTTACCATGTCTGTTTAATATCCCGTTATACTGATCTAAATTCAATGCGCTCATGTCATCAGTTAATAAAAGTTCATCACTACTGTTTATATTTGTTGGGTAGAATACAGAATTATCATTAGGTAACCATAAAATACTACTCATATTAAAGTCACCGACAACAATAAAAGCATCGGAGAGGTTAACCGACGATATATAATTTAGTTTCGTAAGAAAGTTAGCGAGTTGAGAACTAAATGACAATCCATTCTTTTGTTCGCATAGGTATATCACGCACAAATATATATCTACCCACTTTCGTGTATTAGATTGTTTTATGCGTATGCTTATCCAAAGATCCTCCGCTGTCGAGTTGAACTGGGGTAATAATTTTACTTGTAAATCCTTACGCGTGGCTATTAATACTCCACCTCCCTTAGTTTGACCAGTCAAGCAGTAGTCACGGTCACGGCGCCACACCAAGTAGCGGTCATCAAATAACTCAGAATTGGAAATGCCATCCAATAACCAAGTCTCAGTTAATATTACTATGTCATAGGAACTCAAACATGTTTTACGATAAACCTCATTAGTTTTCGTCCTTAATCCACGCACGTTCTGATAATAAATACACAGATCACGATTATTATCATTAAACGAAATCATTGTAAAATATGTGAACATAGCGACAGAATACGTAACAGTATAAGAATAACAGGGTAATAACCCAATTAGATAACAATTTAGCAGAATATCGATGTATCGCATGGTAGATTTTCGAAACTATGAACGAGGTATGGCAGCAAGATGCGAAAAGTAGATAGTAATTGAGGGTAGAATTCATATGTGTTAGCGAGGCAAGCAGACGCGCGGTAGTTTTAGACCCAATAGTGCAACAAAGAATATGACAAGTTATTTTTGGCAAGGCAGGGGTGCACAACATTTTACAAAGTGGAAAAAATGTGATAATGGTAATTACATTCAAACTTAACCTAGAATAAATGTAACTGTCTTTTATAAACCAATGGGGCGACCAACATTTTAAACAATTTTGTTTAAATCATTTTCATTCCTAACTACAATCACTTTGGATGAATCGTCTCGGCGTACATGGATCTTACCATGCTTGATCCACACGAATCTATAGTTCTTTTCCCGAGCTGTAGTCTTCGTTGACGTTAGAAGTTTTTTGTAATCCATACTCAGGTGGTCATTGATGTAGACTCTGCTAGATGATCCATGGTAACCGATATCGGACACTGACAACTTTTCGGCACGCGCTGCTGCGATGAAATCCTCTTTAATGTATCTGTTTATAAAACTGACTATAATCAGTTTGTCTTTAGAGTTATGCATAGGGACCCTAGAGATGTAATTAATCTGTGATCTTGGCACAGCGTAATTAACCTTAGCACTGATCCGCTCCACGATTGAGAATAGATTCTCGTCCTTCTTCACAGGAACTCCTTTGATCTCTATATTGTTCAATCGCGATCTCTGTTCCAGGGCTGATAGTTCAGTTTTTGTCTTGGCTAGCTCACTCTGCAGATTATGAACAGTGTCATGAAGCTTCTCCAGGTCGGAAACCCTGTTCTCCACCTTTGAGAGCCTACCGCCAAGTTCATCAACTTTCTCACTTGTGTAAACACAGGTGTCTTTGAGATCTGAGAGCTCCTTTTTGATGGTCCGTAAGTCCTCTCGCAGCCCTGACATGCTGTTGAGCTGTCGTTTCATCTCCCGGAGTTCCTTCATTATCGATTCAAGGGAAGCAGGTTCGATGGGGGCAAGTGAAGCTGGTGATGGTGCACGGCAAGATGGACATCTCCATTGGGACCTTTTATCAGGCCCGTATCTCCTCCAGGTGGTCTCAGATATGTTAGCACAGCCGAAGTCCAAGTGGTTGTTACAAACGGAGCAAAGTACTCCATCGTTAAAGTCAGCGTTACAGACTGCGCACTGCATTCCGGGATGCCTGATAGCTCCAAAAAATAAAATAGATATCAAAATGTACCACGTAAGATTGTGAGCCGAAGGTTGACGTTATATTTATGTAGACGCTGCAGCGGAGCGACAAGTGTATGCGAAATGAGTGTTCACACGGTACTGATATGACAGGGATGATACCACAGATTAGTAATAGATGATACAAAACATATGGAAAAGGAACTGTCAATGTCAAATTACACTACATTCATTAGATTAGCGTCAAAAAAAAAGTGCTGGCTTGTCTAGAAAAACTGTATAGAATAAGCCAATAGTAAGCCAGCGCTGGCTTCATCTAAACTAGCATTACTACGCCATGACATCGAGCTCAATTATTCTTTACAAGTTACCAACATTCAACTAAAAAGTATTGCTTTATCAACAATTGTTCCTTTTTAATTTCTAACACTACACTCTTCTACACTCTTGTGTGTGGGTTCCCAACGCGTCACAACGAGTCACAGGGTTTTTTTATAGAAGAGTTCCCAACGTGTTACACTTGTGTAACTCGATGGGATCATTTAACCTTAAAATGCCGAGAACCCGACACCATTTGGATAATTCTTCAGCTACCAGAGCCGTAACGATGATCGAAGTTGGTCAGTCACAACGTTCCTTGGCTTAACAGCTGGGGTATTCGCGAAAGGCTATTCAAAACCTTTGGAACCGGTATCAAGAGACCGGGAGTGTATCCCGGCGTCGTGGCTCGGGAAGACATCGTGCTACCACCGTCCAGGAAGACCGGTACGTGCGACTTACTGCGCGTCGTGATCGTACTGTGACAGCGCGCGCATTACAGAACCGTTTACACCGGACTACTGGACGTACCCTTGTCAGCGACCAGACAATTAGAAATCGTTTGCACGAAGACCTGTAACTCGCACTAAACTGACCAGGACTCATCGTGCAAATCGATTAAGGTTTGCACGTCAACATCTTGAATGGGGTATGGAGGAATGGCGTAAGGTGCTGTTCACAGACGAGTGTAAGGTGAAGTTTTTTCGTGACGATCGACGTATGCGGGTGTGGAGAAGAAGCGTAGAAAGATTTTCTGATCCTTGCATTCACGAATGTGACAGGTATGGTGGTCCCAATGTCATGGTCTGGTGCGGGATCAGCCTTCAAGGCAAAACTGACCTTGTTTTTCTGAATGAGGGTAATGTGACTTCTCAGAGTTACATCGAACAGGTGGTCAGGCCATACATCATCCCATTTTCACAACAAGCGGTGGACGGTTTCATCCTCATGCAGGATAATGCACGACCGCATACAGCCTGGGCGACCATCTCTGTACTGGAAGAAGCCAATATTCAGGTTTTGGCATGGCCTGCTAACAGCCCTGACCTGAATCCAATTGAACATCTTTGAGACCAATTAAAACATCGAGTCCGGGCAGCTGAAAAGGATATACACAACCAGCAACAGCTAATTCAGTTACTGAAAAGGTGCTGGGAAGAGATCCCAGAGGAAAACATCCGCCATCTTATTGAGAGCATGCCAGCAAGGCTCCAAGAATGTGTTTTTAAAAGAGGAGGGCATACCCGTTATTAGTCATAACAAAAGTAAACAACACGGTGGTGCATTTAGTCTACAATTTAATTCTATTGTTAGGTGTAAACAGCATTATAAAGTGAAATATACCAAAACATCCATAGATTCAGTATTTTTTGTTTAATTGCATTTTGTACCTCATTTTTTGTCCCTTTTCTGATTGTAATAATGTCTTTGTGTGTGCCAAATAAATGTTATTTCTTTCTTTCTATTGTAATGTATTTTCATTTTCATTAAATATATTTTCTTTCTTTCTAATAAATTTTCAAAAAATTAGGGATCTGTAAGAAAATTGTAATATTGTAACCCAAGGTAGAAAACCCAGAATAGTTTTTGGCGTGCGGCTCCGAAACTACTAGACCGATTTCAAAAATTCTTTCACCAAAAGAAAGGTACATTATCAGGGTCCAGTATAGGCTATAATATATTTTCAAAAAATTAGGGATCCGTAAGAAAATTGCAATATTGTAACCCAAGGTAGAAAACCCAGAATAGTTTTTGGCGTGCGGCTTCGAAACTACTGGACCGATTTCAAAAATTATTTCACCAATAGAAAGCTACATTATCAGGGTCCAGTATAGACTATAATAAATTTTCAAAAATATTAGGGATTCGTAAGAAAATTCCAATATTGTAACCCAAGGTAGAAAACCAAAACTAGTTTTTGCGTGCGGCTCCGAAACTACTGGACCGATTTCAAAAATTATTTCACCAATAGAAAGCTACATTGTCAGGGTCCAGTATAGACTATAATAAATTTTCAAAAATATTAGGGATTCGTAAGAAAATTGCAATATTGTAACCCAAGGTAGAAAACCATAAATAGTTTTTGGCGTGCGGCTCCGAAACTACTGGACCGATTTCAAAAATTATTTCACTAATAGAAAGCTATATTATCAGGGTCCAGTATAGGCTATAATAAATTTTCAAAAAATTAGGGATACGTAAGAATATTGCAATATTGTAACCCAAGGTAGAAAACCAAAACTAGTTTATGGCGTGTGGCTCCGAAACTACTGGACCGATTTCAAAAATTCTTTCACCAATAGAAAGCTATATTATCAGGGTCCAGTAAAGGCTATAATAAATTTTCAAAAATATTAGGGATCCGTAAGAAAATTGCAATTCGTTACAAACAAAAAATCTTTAATTTCCTATTTATAATATAAGTATAGATATAGACTAGAGGACGCCCCGTGTGCGGGCTGGATACGCGGGCGCGGGCGAGCGATGGAAAAGTTTCTGGAGAAAAAAATTACGTTCGGCATCAGAGACCTCAAACCCCTCGGATCCAAAATTTCAGCCCAATCGGACAAACTAATTTTTTGGCCGCCATCTTGAATTTTTTTAACTCTGGCAGTTGCATTGCATCACCTCTATGACATTTGTTCGAGAACCCCCCATCTACCGCTAATAGTTTCCGAGATATCGTCCATCAAAGTGTTTATGGCGGCCATCTTTTATTCCGCCATTTTGATTATTTTTCATCGTCGATCGAGTTTTACCAGGTCCACATTCAGCAAACAGGGTGGTTCTTGGTCTTTCAGTTTCCTGTGTCATTTCCCCTTATCGAATATATTAATCCCCTTATCGAATAAATTAATCTATAAAATAACTCACTACTACTCACTTTAGATCGATTTATTTCAACTTTGTCTTCAAATGTACTTATTCAATTTATTATATCTAGGTACTTATTTGTTTGTATACATAAATAACCTTTTCTGATAAATATCGATACATAATTTTGATTATGACAGTACAGCATCACTAGTTACACGTGTAATGAATTAAAAGGATGGCATAATATAGGTTACCTACACCTAGGTAAGAGCAAGACGCATAGACAAGTGTCCATTGTTTGGTTTTACTTGACCAGTTTAACTTGAGCCGTGATAAATGGTTGTAAATTGAAATAAAATTATAGTTTATTGATGCTTAACGATGAAACGTGATTCCGTCTGTTTTAAAATTCGATGTCATGCTGTTTTTTCCACACCACCGAATAGAACAATACGCCATTGTGGGTTATAATACCAAACTTTGAATATTTTCGAGTATCGGGAGACGTACACACAGATCACTTGTTGGTTTAGTACTGATTCTGTGCGAGCGTGAATTGTTGTTCCATAAGCGCTAATCACCTTATCAGTTATGGAATTGGTTGGCTCATATTACTACTCTATTAGTTAAATGCTCGATAGCTAAATCCAATATGGCGGACTGTTTTTTAGTCAACCCCATGGATATCAAGTGGAAGGGTTTGCTGAGAAGAATAAGAATAAAAACTAAAAAAATAAAAAAAAATAATAGTCAAAAATTATTAAAGTGCTCTAAAAATAAAAAAATAACCTTTAAATTAAATCAAACCCATCAATTTATTAGATTATTACACAACCTATGTGGTATATAAAAGCTTGTCACGAAGAAATCGAATAAATATCAATGGTCAATAATAGGGTCTCGTTGGCACCCTTTGGGTACAAAACCCCAAAAAGAGAGTAGGAATATGTAAACAAATACCTGGTCTGATAGGTATACCTGAGTATCAAATAAAATTAATAATTGTACCAATAAGAGTATTACCGAAATAGGGTAAAAACTATTTTTAAATTTTTCTTTTCAATAAATAAGATCAATCAAAGGTCCAGTTTACCGTACCCAAGGAACATTACCGCCCCAAAGTTTGTATAAATTACTAACTACTAGTTAACACCGATCATTATGGTACCGATCCATGGCATTGCTAGTTATTTTGCTAAAAATACATAAATATTAATTTGTACGACTTGGCTGGTTTGTTTGAGTCTTTGCTTAAAAGCGCTAAATTTGTTGGCATTTTACAAAAAGGCAAAAATATAATAATTAAACATTACAAATAATAAAGCCTTACAATTTGTATTTAATTCATAGTAGGTACCTAACTATACGAAGAGTCCAAAATATTTTAATACTAAAAAACATCATCTAACATGCAATACTGAATGACACTGATCTATTGTTTTGTAATGTCACACACTGTACTAATTTAATTTTATGAGAACATCACATTTATTCTATGGATTTATTATTATTAAAAGACTAATAAAATATTTCACGTACGCCAATTTGCACTAGATGCATAGACATAAACCGAGATAGCGCTGTGAAAGGTAAGCTTTTTACATGCATACATACAAATAGAAGGTATAACTGTTTGACATGGTTTAGGTATTAACCTACCTGAAATTCATGATCAGATATTTAATTCTTTAGCGTGAAATATAATAATCATAAGACCAATAATACCTACCTAAATAAATCAAATCTGCTACACAATAATTGACGTCCAAAATATTATCTTTGTTTGCAGTAATTTCTTAAACCTTCCAATTTAAATTAGCTATTTATTTGTATAATATGTACGTACAGAGCCCCTATTCAAATAACGACTGATTTCTTCAGTCATCTGACGATGCGTAGTACCTATGCGTCATCAGAACATTAATTATTTTGGAAACGAGATAGCTGCTATTCTTCAAATTATATAAATGCAAGATGGTACATTTTTTTAAATACTTATAGGTACTTGTAACAATAAATAAGAAGAATGGTTTAATTTCGTACAGGCGCATTGGCCGTTATAAATAAATTTCAATTAATATGAACTAATTAAAAAAGCGATGGATTCGGCAACTACCAACATCAAACATCAAACACTTACTTTAAAATTAGACTAGGATTTTTTGAAAAGGTAGCATTAACATGGAATGCAATAATCCATTTAGAAATGGATTCTAATACTAGTGTTTATATACCAAAGCCACCGGGAGGCATCATGTGCTGCTGCTAGCTTTTGCCTCTGGGCTGGCCATTTATATTGGTCTATAGACGCCCTACAAGTCAAAAAAGTCAATACTCCCTTGTAAACATTACTGGGCACATCATTCTAGGAGGGTTGGGACTGACATCAATATTTCTTTTCCACCTAATAATTGGATTGGGGAAATAACACATCAATATAATCCTTTCCTACTACATAATTTTTCCTTCTCTTTATCATATTCTACAGGCAAATTCCATCTCAGTACTTTCGTAGCAATCACAGCCCTATCTCGATTCCTCACGTTCTAAACCGTATGCACTGTACTGCGGCATTTCTTTTTCTCATCAAAGTATGGTGGGATGTCTGTGGGCAATGGCGGGACGTTGGCCAGAAATTTCTGTATCGACATGTAGTAATCTCGGCATGTCCAGGTGTCGTCATGTCCTCCACCAATCAGCACGACAAGCTTCTTACACACCGCTCCGCAGCGATTGTACAGTTCCTTCGCCATGGATGGAGGGACGAGGGTATCGTTCGAGCCACACATCACCAACGTTGGGGTCAAGATGTGTCCAATCTTTTGCAGTGACATGTACTGGAAATAAAAAAATGATTTCTCATTTAAACCTGATAAATAAAGAAAACATTGATTTTTATTATAATTGACAACATTTGTGTACTGTATTCTGTGTATTTAAAAAACATTGATTCTGTACTGCCGAAATTATATTTTTATTATGTAGACATTATAATACTACTAGCTGCCACCCGCGGCTTCGCTCGCGTGGAACCCGGATAAAAATAGCCTATAAAATATGTAAATCCAGCACATGTACTATGTATACTTCAAGTTTCATTCAAGTCTGTTCAGCCGTAACGGAGTGATTGAGGCACAAACATCGTCACATCCTGAACATAATATGTGTGCTGGAATAACATATAGGTAGGTTACTTTTATCCTGCTACCACGGGAGAGAAGCCGCGGGTGGAAACTAGTTAGTTAACAAATTTAAGATCTACATATGTATACAACATTGAAGCAAATAAATGTATTATGAAATAAAATCATATATATTATCAAACCAAAGAATCCTTTGAAATCATATTTTGCTGATTCGAGATCAGCAAAATATGATTTTATTATTATTGTTGCATTACCTTATTCTTGTGGCAGAAGTTTGGCAGCCAGTCTAGGCATTTCCACTTGAGGATAATTTTCGCCATGTCGGGTATACTGGTAAATGTGTTTTCAACGATCATGGCCCAGATTTTGTTCCTATTCTCCGGTTTTGACGCCACATCTATAGCTACGGCACCTCCTGAAACACACAATGTTACAAAATCACTAAGACTTCCTAATTTATATAAGGCCGACTAAGCTAAGAGGATGACATAGGCAAGCCTACTTTATTTAAAATCGTCTCAGGCACTACAGCTTTCCAATAGTGTAGGCAAAAGCTAACTCCTGATGCTGTATAAATCATTATAGAATAAATGGTCAAGGCCTGAAAACAACTCTTCTCGAATTCTACGACATGCTCGGGGAGAGGAGCAGCTGGCCGCATTTTATGTGTTTTCTTTACTCCCAGTCCAGCAGAGAAGTAATTAGTAATTTTACTGATATTAATGAACGTTGGAAATAATACATGTGGTAACCTGGAGATACAATTTATGTAAACAAACAGTCGCGTATTTTTCGTTATTACGATGAAATAACTTCAAAAATAAACATCACAACATAAGTTTTTACACCTTAATTTAACTATTAGTACTTATAAGTTCCATAAACATGTAATGATAAAGTAAGTTTTAGGTTAAGTATGCTTTGTTTACATAAATTGTATCTCCAGTTTGGCTGAAGCTTAGAATATAGAAAAAGATTTTTTCTATATTCTAAGGGCTGAAATATAGATACAATACTTGAGTTAACTTCACAATGCACTAACCTAAAGATCGTCCAAATACAATCAACTTGGTGGGGTCGAGGTCTGTTCTCTGTACAATATAGTCAAGAGCACTTTGGGCGTCCACATAGAGACCTCGCTCAGACGGAGAGCCTTCAGACAGGCCATAGCCACGATACTCCATCATCAGAATGTTGATGTTCAGTTTGTGGTAGAATCCTGATACATTTGATAACCTGACAATAATAAAATAAACGGTCCAATGAAAGTCCATCGTAAATGTACATAAATTGTATGGCGCCCCTTTCATTTTTTATTATTTGTTGTTATTAAATAATATAAAAATTTCAACTCCTTTCTACCTATTACGGTTCATGAGATAAATCTCGCTGACAGACAGACAGCGGAGGCTTAGTAATCGGGTCCCATTGGCACCCTTCGGGTATGGAACCCTGAGGTTTAGTAAGTTTGACGGCCTCGGTGGCGTGGCGGGCGATTGCTCGGCGGAGACGCAAGAGGCGCGGGTTCGATTCCCGCCGCGGAAGAAATATTTGCATGCTCTGTAAATATTTCTTCCGGGTCTGGGTGTTGTGGTACCATGGTACTCGTAGTTTCTGATACCCACGACACAGGGAATCCTAGTGTGGGGTCAGGACTATGTATGTGACTGTTGGGTGTTATTTATTATTTATTATTATTTATATGTAGGTGACTCATCCATAAATAAAAAACAGAAGACCAACCTCTGTCCCATATTTCCAGCATTTCCATGAAAAAATATCATAGTGGGCAGTAGGTTACTATTAACCGGCTGCTTTATGAGAAACATGTGTATTTTAAAACCATCTTTGTTGTTCATTTTGATACTCTCGTATGGCAACTTATAATTGCTCGGCTGCAATACAAACACTCGGGAATCTGCTGGGTCATTGGGGTAATATAGCAGTAGATCTTGAGCACTGTATAATATACCTGTTGGCAACCAAAAACATAGGATTACAAAACTAATTTATAGCATTTTATATTGATGTGGAAAAAGAAGTTTATTTTTATCATGTGTCCATATTTTTTGCTGTCTAAAAACATATAGTAGCTCTGTACATGTGCAGTTTCATGGTTTTTGCTGAAGTCAGGAAAAGGATTTTATGGGTTAACAGAATAGTAAAATTAATTAGTCCTATATGAGAGTTGAGATGACTTCTGACAGAGGGAAATGGAAGAGAAATATGTGTTGTGCTGACCCCACATAAAGTGGGACATGGGCAGGGAAATGATGATGATGATGATGATGATATTCATCTTAGGAGTTTAAATCAGAAGAGGCTGCAAGTTTTCTTATGTTAACTCGTGGATCTGCCCACCCTATTAGGGATTTGGACGTGATAGTATGTATGTTAAATTAATTAAAGTGCTGTTTTCAGCAATAGACAAGTAGGTATAAAAGGTTTGGGTGTATACCGTCCCATTCGCAGAATGTCCCTTTGTTCCTTACGCAAAAGGTCCCTTTTATAAATGTGCCTTTCTCAAAATGACCCTTCTGCTAAATATCCCATTCTCAAAAGGTCCCTTCACATAAATTACGTCCCTTTCACCAAATGTCCTGCTCGCAAAACGTAATTGTTTTAAGATGTGGTGTTAATCACTTTGTTTTCAATATAAACAAAATACAGAAATATCCTTTCCTAAAAAGGAAAAATTTTTGAGTTTCATAAATAAAAATAATTATTAAACATTTGTTCAGTAATTTGTTATTAAACTGTATGTACCTATACCAATTCAATTAAGAAAACTAAAACCATCAGCTCCTCAAACGTAAATAAAAATCCTTTATTTACCCTAATACCCCTGTAGGAGAATTCTTATAACTCTTGATTTTGTTGCATAAAAGTTATTGTAAATATGAAATCCCTTACAGTTTTTGGCCTCTTCGAGTAATAACCAAGGAAAAGTTTAATGGGTTTGGATGCATAAGGTCCCACTCGTTTACAAGCATTTTCAAATGGGACATTTTGCGATTGAGTCATTTCGCAAACGGGACGATTTGAGAATGGGCCGTCATGCAGTAGGGACGTTCAGCGAAAGGGTCATTCACAGAAGGGACATTTTGCGAAAGGTATGGGACAACCAAACACCAAACAAAGCAGCCAAACTGGAGCTTGTTGTGTGTACATTATGGTTTTAGCGTTCTTTTTATGAATTAATACTTAGGTACTAAGATATGTTCATAACTAATGAACCATTAGTATCTACCTAAAAATCAATAGATGAGCTGTAGATCATCAAATAGGCCTTACCTGATGTTCCCAAAACAAAAACAGCTAATGCCAATAGTATGCCGAAGAACCAGAATACAACAATACTAGAAAACAATGTAAATGCCGATACTATCCAAAGTCTGTATAAAATTATTCTCAGGATGTGATACATTCTTACGTTCATTGTAATTTTATGCACAATGCAATTATCTTTTGAATTGTTACACAAGTATAAGGTAGGTATACCGAGAGAGACTAATCAATCGAGAACAATGGAATTCCAATAGGAATTGTAGAAACTTTATTAACGCCTAATTCCAGCTTTAAAGTCAAGACATTTTTTCCTGCAACCACTGAGCAAGTAATCGCTACCACAAAATTACCCACCAGTGTTGCCACCTTGGATTTTTTTAAAGCGCTGGGTCAAAAGTAAATGTCGCCAGATTTAAGAAATTTGGATAAAAAAAACACCAAATTCTACTTAATTATCTCAGACTAAAGAAACATTATAGATTAAAAACGGACGAATAAGAGTTTGTATGAGATGCAGAAAAAGTAGTAGTATCTTATTACTTAAACAGTTTTATGTTTATTTAAATTTTGTTTATTTTTACAACTGACGGACCCTGCTATACAATGGCCGATGCTCGACCATTCGCCAAAGTGTATTATGGGGATACGGGCAATTTGCCAGTGGCCAGCGGATGTAGCGTGCAATAGCAATTGTTTTAGCGACACACCTCAAAATAATCGTGGCATGCATAGCTGAGGGTATTCACACAATGGCCCATTGCTCGGTTCATCCCCGACCGCTGACCGCTGAAAAATAGCTGTATCGTGAAGCATGCTGAAACTTTTAAATTCATATGCAGGATGGATGAAATGGCGACAGGTCTCAGGAACAACGTGTGATCCCCGAATGCCCCTTAAATTTAAGGGGAAGATTTACAAAACAATCATAAGACCTGTCGTACTGTATGGATCTGAGTGTTGGGCAACCAAAGGGTCGGATGAAAGGCGAGTACATGCGGCAGAGATGCGAATGTTGAGATGGATGTGTGGGGTAACAAGAATGGATAAGGTAAGGAATGAGTAATATAAGAGGAAGTCTGAAAGTAGCGCCGGTGACGGATAAGTTGAGGAGCAATAGGTTAGCGTGGTATGGACATGTCATGAGAAGGGAAGAATGTCATGTGACGAGAAGAGTGTTAGATATGAATGTTGAAGGATATGTGGGTAGAGGTAGGCCAAAGAAAAGATGGATGGACTATGTGAAAGATGGCATGAGTAAGAAAGGAGTGAGCGTTGAGATGACTTTGACAGAGGGAAATGGAAGAGAAATACATGTTGTGCCGACCCCACATAAAGTGGGACAAGGGCAGGGAAATGATGAATTATATGAATCTAAGCCCGTAATTTGGGACCCAAAAATTGCTGAATACAAGGTAATTAATTCTAATACTAGCTTCCACCCGCAGCTTCTCCCGCGTGGTATGCTAATTAATTGTAGGTACAATTCTTTCGGCGGATCTATGTATTCTTTAAATTAGCAAATAAATAGCCGCGGTGGTGATATCTTCTACGTTCATCGATTTTTCTAAAAAGAACACATTTTTGGGGTAAAATAAATATCAATTTAGAGTAATAACCAATTTTTGAATTTTTTAGGACAATAGCTATTAGGTATATAGCCATTTTTCAAAAATAATAGACGGATCATGCGATTAACAAATTGTCACGTTTTTGTCTATGGAGAGCACCAACCTCAGAACAATAAATACACACCAAAATTACATTATTCATTGAAAACAAGCCAGCCGCCAACGGACAACGATTTTGATATTTCAAATTGTTATGGCTTGATATCGATTCGAATACCTAGAATGTTTATGTGAAGCGTCAATTAGGTAAGTATATGGCGTTGATTTTCATGTCCAACAGCATTCACTCGAGAATCAATTATTTCTTACTAGCTGCCGCCCGCGGCTTCGCTCGCGTGGTATCCGGATAAAAAATAGCCTATATGTTAATCCAGTACATGTACTATGTATATTCCAAGTTTCATTCAAATCTGTTCAGTCGTTTAGGCGTGATTGAGGCACAAACATCCAAACTCACAAACTTCCGCATTTATAATATAAGCAAGAAGTAAAATTCTTTTCAAGGATTAGAAAATTCATGCAGCACAATGCTGTCACTACCTGTAAACATAAAAAGCAAAGTTTGTTTTCAGTATTTTAGGTAGGTAGTAACTCTATGAATGAATATGACAATGTTCTTTCAAACCAGTGTGAAAGGATTTAAAGTGCGCCTCAAAGGCTCCTTTCTTCATTCAGGACACATGTTTTCGAATTTCCTATGGTTTTATTATGTTGACAAGGCCTGTTTCCTCACGATGTTTTCTATGGTTGATAGAATTCAGTGATGCAAGTAGGTAGACAATAAAAAAATAATAATAATAAATTCTTTATTTCGGTCAACATGGATCCATAGGTACAAATTATGAGGAATAAATTACAAACACAATAAACAAAATAAAAAAAAAACAGAATTAGGTTTAAATCTAGGTATTTGGCCTTATTTTACTAAACTAGGTACATTTTTTAACTATAACGGTATAGGGCAATCAAACTTGTCCGCTATTACCTATATTCAGGATGCTATTGCGACTGCCTCTCACTCTGCCCATTAAAGAAGCGATTCTCTTTCGAGTGATCGCTGCAAATCCATCTGTCCTGACATCTGCAAACATACCAGACTCACTGCAGAAACGAGGCAGACCCAAACGCATCCTGAAGATGTTATTATACTGGACTCGTAGGGCGCTGAGAGACTTTTGAGTAAATTTAACCCATAGGCTGCTCGTGTAAAGGCATTGGCAAAATGCTTTAAAAAGTAATATTTTAACTGGAATGGAACAACGAGCAAACCTACAGGCCACCATGTTGCCTCTAACCGCCAGCGCCCTACGTTCCCTTTCAATGTCATAGTCATCTTTAAGATCTTAAGTTAACACATGACCAAGGTATTTGAATTTTTTAACAATATTTAGGCTTTTTCTGTTAAGTAGGTAACGTAGTGGCACCAATGACCGACAAGAACCAATAACCGACACTTTATTTTTTGATTCAATAAAATAAGAGTAGGAAACCGATTTCTTAATATGGCACCACTGTACCATAGATAGCACACTTTTGACTGGCTCCTATTGAAATTTGAGCGAAATCCACCATTTTTTGTTAAAATGGCGGTGTTACAACTGATTGCGGCTGGAGTACCGGTGAAAATAACAACATTTCTTAGTGAAATCCTTAAGAAAGTGAGTACATTTTTTGTTAATTATACTAATGTATTGTAACTTATTTGATTTTTATGTTTTTCACGGGTTATTAAAAGAACTATAGGATCGATTTTTGCTATAACGAAAGTTTAAAGTTATTTTAATAATAGTAAAATGTTGGTGTCGATCACTGGTTTTCAAAAACGTGACTTTTCCAATAATCGACACGTGTCGATAATAATTTTTTTAAACATTTTTCATTTGACAAGCGAATATAGTTCGTCTTACTTTGCATATTTGGTAGATATTTGAAGTAAATTAATCAAAGTCGAGCTACCAGTAATCGACAAGTGACGATTATTGGGGAATAATTCGTCACTGGAAAGGCAAAATTACGTAAGCGCCAAAATGGCGCCAAATAGGCATATTGAGTTATTATCCTAAAATAGCAGTCCAAATACAATAATATGAATTGCTGGACATAGAAAATGAAAAAAGAATGAAATCTTACGTTGACGTCATCAAAATTCGATAATTAGGTAGAAAGTTATGATTAAAAAACGAAAAAAATGAACTTCAAACGGCTTTTTCTCGATTGACGCTTACGTAAATTTGCCTTTCCAGTGACGATATGTGTCGATGATTGGTTCTTACAGATGGCTCCGAGAAAAATTATACTCCCGACCAGTTCGAAAAAGCCGTAGAAGCTGTAAAAAATGGCGAAAAAATTGTTGTACGGTTTCACCATACATTTTCGTAATTTGCGCATGCGGCGATTTACTTTATATCGCGCGCACCAAAATGTAAGGGCTAAGGGCTCCTGTTAGCACCCTATGTCTTACATGTGAGGATGTTAGAGTAGATAGTTGCACTTATGTACACAACACAGCACCAACGTATCACTAATAGTTCACTCAAGTTTTAGCCAGTTCAGTTAAAGTTATAGTTAAAGTTAGGAGCACGTAAAACACAAGATTCACACAAGTTAGTTTAGTTTATTTGTTAAGTGTTTAACTACAAGGTCAGGTGGCTAATCTTTCCTCAGTAGTCTCTTGCGCGAGAGTAGGTCACGTACTCAATGAAAAATGTTATTAAAAGAATCTACATAAAATAAAAATGCAGTGCGCGCGATATAAAGTAAACCGCCGCATGCGCAAATCACCAAAATGTATGGTGAAACCGTACAATTGTAGTTGCTGCGAAACGTTCCGGAGTACCTAGGATTACGCTCCATGATAAAATTTTGGGAAAAATAACAATGGGTTTCGCTATGGGGCCGAGCACAGTTTTAACTAAAGGGGAAGAAGACAACAACAAGAATAATTCATAATGATTACGAAACTGGTTAGGAAACATTGTTTCCAAATAGATATTTGATTACGAACTGAAAGAGTGATTTGATTACTAATAAATATTTAATAATTAGTTAAGTAAGAATAAGTTTAGGTACAGTAAATATTGTTGATTTTTGCAATTTTAACTTTTTGACAGTTATTTTTTACTTATATTGACCTTTTTTATTATAGTTACAAAAGTGTGTATGTGTATGTGTCTGTGGACAGTAAATGAATACTTAATAAACAGTTAATTTTATTTTAATGACCCATTAAGGGTGTGGTGATTTGGCAGATACACATTATAGGTAATAGTCGATAACTGGGTGTCGGTAACTGGTAACTGTCGATGACTGGGTGTTGATTACTGGAGATTCGGTGTCGATGATTGGAGATTTATACACTTTTTCCTTTTTTGGGATTTTTTTCTAGTCCGTGTGTAATTAATAAAAATAATACATCCTATTTTTATCTCAAGAATATACCTTACCATAATCAATCGTTACTTTTGGTTTAAAGATAACTTAATGACCTTTAATTTTATAAAGAAGCTCACTATCTCCTTAAAGTGTTGATCATTGGTGCCACTACGTTACTACAGGAGGAACTACTACAGGTGGTTTGTTGCTACCAGTAAAAACAATGATCTCGCTCTTTTTTATGTTGTACATTAAACCGTGCCTAGTAGCATAAGATTCACATATCTACCTACCTACTTTTAAAAGGTCTCTAAGGCCGCTAATTGATGGACTCAACAGCATCATGTCATCAGCGTAGCTTAGATTATTTACTTTTTTGCCGTCGATGGAGCAACCTGCATGTCATGCGTTCTCATTTACCTGGGACTTCAGTTAGTGCCTCTGCCAAGAATCTGAAAGGGCGCATATACCTACGAGATGTCATGCGGAAGCTAGTGGGTAGGTAAGAAGTAGGTACCTATGTCTACATACTGGCCTGAATAATAATAAGTACAATATGAATAGTAGAACAAAAAAAAAACTTTTTAAGACCTAAGAGTACTTCAATTCATTCACCAAACTGAAAGAACTAGTGACATGAGCTAGTTAATCGTATTATAAGCAATAAATCAAAACGCATTCGTTTCGTGGTACAGGATGATGACCTAAATTAAAGGTAGGTCATAGGGAGAAAGCACTAATCGATAAATGCACGGCTGTACGCACGCGCTATCGGAACATCAGACATCGTTTCGGACTGCCTCACAACTGTTGAACTTGCGAACTGTTGCAGACAACACATTCATCTCTGAAATTCTGAAATCGGTGATCGTAAAAGATCAAGTGACAAGTGCAATGGCTGGGAGCTCGGATAAGGAATTGCAGCTTCGCGAAAACCAGGATTTGATCGCAGCTAGGCAACGCCGTGGCGAGAGCCTTGCACAGTGGGCGGCCCGGCTGACCAAGCTAGGCGACGAAGCCGGCAGAACTCAGCTCCGCGACAAGCTGCTCCGTGACAAGTTCGTTACTGGCCTCATCCAAAGCCCGATCAAAATGATGATCCAGATGAAGACGGATCTACACAACTACACCTTCAAGCAAGTCCTTGACTTCGCCTTTACTACTGCGGCGGAAATAGATCTTTATGACAAGAAGATGCAAGCGATGGAAGAACGAAAGAAACGGTTCCTTGAAATGACGCAGGATAAGGAATTTGTACGGGAGGCCGCCACAGCCGCGGAGGCCAAGAGGGCGGAGGCCCAGTGGGCGGAAGAGCAGCTGGATGCAGAAGTTAAAGAATATTTTGGCGATTCTGATTAAATACTTATTTAATTAGATAATTAAGTAGATACTTAGGTACTGCTCGTCTCGTAGTGTCTAGCTAGAAACTCAATAAATGTATTTCTAACAAGTTGTTTTTTTCTTCTTTGAAGTAGGTCATCAGCACAGTCATATAATCGTGATAATCTATTTATAGAGTTTGATTTTCTGGCAGCAGCCTAAAAATAACTTAGGTAGGTAAATCAATAAGTGTTACGATGCACGGTGAAAATAATGCTAAGCTTTTGTGTTTTGATTGAGAGTTCTTTTGGAAAACCCTGAAACACGTGTCCATTTATTTTTTATTTTGAGCATCCAAACAGAGTTACGAACCAATCGCATCGCCCGTTAAATAAGTTCTTATATTAACGCTAACACCCCTTTTTAAGGGTTGTTTAGAAAATACTTGAAATACGTGCCCATTTTATGTGTCCAACCCGAGTGTCAAGTCAAACGGACTGCCTTATGTTATTCTAGAACCTAAACTATTTACATTCTTAATTTCATGAAAATCGGTTTTGTAGTATGGGGATACGTGGTGACATACACTGAACTTTCGTATTTATAATAGTAGGATAGGATAGGATACAGTCCAGCTAGGTCTCTAGGTATAAATCGTTATGGAAATGGATGGAAGTTTTGTGCAGCTGTTATAAGTTCTTGTTGATGATAAAAATTACTGCTATTTACATACTTTATACCCATAAATCAATCGTAACAGACTTCAACGTAGTCCTACTAAATTCCTACTCTTTGCGATTATGAGAACTTAGGAATTGGAAAATTAGAAAATGATCGGTTACTGAGGGATATTTTAAAACATAAATAACATAATATCCGTCTATGGCGCAACAGGTCCTGTGCGTACAAGATTTTTTGGGATTCATTCATTCATCGTGTCAACGAATTCAAACTCAAATTAAAACTAAATAAGCTTAGCAAAATATGAAGCCACCTCTATAGCCCTATCAGAGGCCTCGAGAAGGTTCTGTCGGTTGCAGGTTGTTGGGCACAGAGGGCAGGAAAGCAAGTGTAGCATGTCTTGTATAGGGGCTCCGCACTCACACTGGACTTGGGATGGGTCAATTATGCCCCACTTGGCTAAGTTGCTTTTGCAGCGACCAACGTGCGTACGGAGTCTATTAATTATAAAGTCTATTATTTTTTGGGATGAATTATAAGTTTAAATCCACAGTTAAAATTTCAATATTTTTATTCACAATCAATCAATAACATTTTGTAAGTATCTTATTTTAAAGCGTGTCCAGAGCTACTGTTTTACGTAAAATATATCAAAGCTAAATAAAAAAAAAGAGTTCGTGACCTAGATGTTAGGTCAAACAATAGCACTCAACATGACATCCGAGCTTTATTCACGCATCTAATGTAAATTTGTAAAATACCTACTTTTTAAAAAACATTTTCATACACACGACTACAGGGATTCGTGCAAATATCATCATCTGAAGTCTACAGAATCGGCGTACGCGTTTGGAGATGACTCTTCTTCACGGCCTATGTAACGGTAAGGTAGATGTAGATTGCCCCGAACTCACCGCTAGTCTTGCGTTTTGTACTCCTAAATTTAGTAAAAGACACTAAATTATTTGCTGTCTCACACGCTTCAACAAATTAGGGTAGTTCCCATTTGTTCTATGGAACATGACGTCATTGGACAGAATAAGATATTTTTTTTTATTTTGTACTATGCAACTTGTAATACTTTTATACAACGGGAAAAAAGTCCCGTTGAGTTACAGTGTTACTCAAGAGGAATTTATTTTACCGTTGAGTCACAGTGTGACCGAAAGGGTGTGACACAACGGGAATAACCCGATTATTTTACCCAGGCAGATGTTTGATCAATGGTATGACAGAATAGCTGTCATTATCAGTGTTATTTAGATTCTCATGGAAGATTTCGGGCAAATCTGATTCCCATTTTGTTTTATGTTATGAAACTCGGATGAAAAGCTAGTATGGAAAAAATAGAGAAGAAAATGTGTCATTTTGTTCGATGACGTCATGTTTCATAGAACAAATGGGAACTACCCACAAATTATGCACACTATTACACACTAGTACTATATGTAAATATTTTTTTCAAGTGACATGTTTCATAATAGCAAGGGAGTTTAGAAGTGAAATTATAAAATTATTAGAGGATAATGTGGCTGTATAAGTTTGATATAGTTGTAGGTATGTATTTTTATTTATAATCAGGTATCTATTCCTTAAGCTATGGATGTCTTTTGCTTTTTTTGTCTAAATTCTATGTTATTTTAAATAGATTGTCGAACTAAAAAAATTAACTATGTTTATAAAGTAGATCTATAATTGGCCGTAAGTAAA
Source organism: Scotopteryx bipunctaria (assembly GCA_949320045.1). Classification (NCBI taxonomy): domain Eukaryota; kingdom Metazoa; phylum Arthropoda; class Insecta; order Lepidoptera; family Geometridae; genus Scotopteryx; species Scotopteryx bipunctaria. The sequence goes on from OX439440.1 coordinate 5,966,061, forward strand.
TTTAAGTATAAAACATGTACCTACCTAAAAGGGATCTTGTGAAATAAGTAAAATAAAAATAACAGGGCTCTGGGCCCGCCTTTAATCGATAAAGATAATCGGATCCACTTTGAGTAGACATTCAAAAACGCTTAGGTTTATAACTTTGGCCCCATAGGTCATGTAAGTAGAAGGTACTCGTAATTAAAAATGAAAAGGCACATTAAAAGTAATACATATCTAAGTACATAATCTGAAATGTAAAGGGGTGATTCATGGAAAATTTTATAATATCTGCATCTAATTAATTACTTGTGGTTTCTGTGGCTACACAGAATGGACCCTCTAATTCTAAAACAAACACAACATAACCTATGCATTAGTGGACAGAATAACGTTTCAGAGTATTCAACTAAATAAATACATTCTTGACTGGATAATTAGCACAACAAGTTTCATTATAAATACGTGTTACTAAATTGGAATCCATAACTAAATCGATTGTAGATATAAAATGCGTATAAAAGCCAAAAGCAATATAAACCGGTCAAGTGCGAGTTGAACTCGGGCACCGAGGGTTCTGTATAAACGTCTAAAAGAAAAAGTCTCGGAGATTTTTCTGAGTTTTCCCCGAAATTTGCGACATAAACGGCCCTATTTATCGCTTTGTAAAGGGGGCAATCGTATTTTTTTCCATTATTTGTTATAAATCGCAAACTATAAATTCTGTTTTACGCTACTGAAGCCCTTTTTTACGATATCCCACATAGATTAGAAATAAATTTGGGCTGACGGAGTGAAATGGAAGATCACATGTAGTACCAGTAATCCCACCACATTAGGTAAGGGTAGCAAGATAGTGGCATAGTAATATTTTAGGCCATTAAATGAAGGAAGACGATTTTATTATGTTTATATAGTTACTTCTCTGCTGGACTGGAAGTAAAGAATAAGCATAGAATGCGTCCAGCTGTTTCTCTCTGCCGGCATGTGGCATGTTGTATCCTTTCCAATATGATGGACCACATATATGGGCGATGGGCTGATCACCTGTCACCATGGTTCACCATATCCATCTTAGGACTAAATCAGAAGTGGCTGCAAGTTTTCTAATGATTATTTGTGGTTCTGTCCACCCCTTTAGGAATACAGGCGTGATGATATGTATGTATACAGTTATTGATTAACCCCTATATGGACCGGTCGGACAGAGATATTTACAATTGTAACAATGTTTCTATTTTTAATTACCTCTGTATATTTTTGCAAAAAGTAATTAGTTTTTGGTGGAAACTCTACTTATAGTGCATAATTTGGTGTATGCTGTGCGTTGATTGTTAATCAGTCAGTAACGCGAGTTTTATATTTTTTGATTTTTATTTTTGAGTAGACTTCTGACAGAACGAAAATGCAGACTGTATATTAAGTGTGGTAAGAGAACAGGATGGGATAATGATGATGACTTTTGAAAAACGAAGTACGTAATTTTGAAGTACTAATACTATTTCATACCAAATCCAGTTTGTGCTTTTTGTTTTAAATAATTCTGTATATAAAAAAAAAAACACTGACATAAAATAATATCCATAAATTCAGATTGTAATTTGATCTAATTATTATATCCATAAATTCAGATTGTAATTTGATCTAATTATTATATCCATAAATTCAGATTGTAATTTGATCTAATTATTATGTCCAAATAAATGAAATTCCAATTCTATCTGCTCCGCTTTATAAGTACTTGAGTAACAGCAATTTGGTAACTTTTATTTATATGGACATATGAATAGTGCTAAAAAATTAAAAAATAAATCATTGAATGATTTTTGTCACAAACAATATTCTTGTACAATCCATGATTCAGAATTCATTTTGAACTACGCATAACCCAAAAAGATTACAATATACCTAAACCCACACAACAGTTAATTACTTAATCTATAAAAAAATTATACAACTTAAGCTTAAATTAATTTTGCATTGAAGGATTTATACTACATTAAAATAATAAATTACTATTATCATTATATTAAAATACAGATTTTCAACAATTTCGTTACAATTTACCTGATCGTACAGTAATATAAATCATTGTAAAAGATTTCCATGTGATCTCTGATTTGCACAATGTATATTCGAGTAGTAATCAACGAAGGTGACATTTTAAAATAGATATTTGTAAATATTAGTCAAAATCCGACTTTTAAACCACGACATACAAAATATTCTATACAATAATTATACCCTGTACTATATGAACCATGTACATCTTTTGTAATTTGTGATGTACTAGAGAAGCTGTGATAGAAATGTACAAGTCTAGATTACTCATCGTCATTTTCAATATGTAAGCATTCTCTATATATAATACAATTAACTTCACTCCTATGTTTGTGAATATTTTTTTTTCATTACCACTTGTATAGTTATGAAGCATTTTGGCAAAAGTCGGGCCAGATTTCCTATAAATATGTAATGCTTAAAAATTCACATGAACAAAATCTTTAGAATACTTAAGTTTGCATTGAGTGTTCGCTTATAACTAAACCATGAAAATATAAACTACCTACATGTTAACAACAAAGGATGCAATCAATAGAACTACATTATAACTAAGTATGTGTTATTTGTTGTTTTTGAAGCTGTTCTTGCCTTTGCTTTCGCTGAACGCCTGGAATAGGTCCTTTACGTCCTGAAGAGCGTTTTCTATTTGTTCTATGAAGCTTGTAGAGTTCTGAAACAATTAAATAATGTGAGTAAAGTGACTGTAACGCTTGTTTTATAATATCATGAGATCATGCACATAAACTTACTACTGTATTATCCGTTGGTAGCTAAACAGAAAATGGTGAAATTATATGAAACAATATTTCGATGATTTTTTATCATCCTACTAATATAATAAATGTGAAAGTTAGTGAGGATGTGACGATTTTTGTGCCTCAATCACGCCGTAACGGTTGAACGGATTTGAATGAAACTTGGAATACACATAGCATGCGTGATAGAATAACATATAGGCTTTTTTTTGTTCGGATACCGAGCGAGCGAAACCGAGTGCGAAAGCTAGTAAAAAAAAACCGGTATTCGTTCTTTTATTTCGGCGACGGACAGCCCGTTTTAGAAAAAGCTACCCAAGTCTATTAATTTTCAAAATTTGACGTTCTATGCCATGTCATTTTTCCTTCTGTATGATGTGTGTTCTTGGGCAGGTATATCTGCCAATTACTAGGTTATATGCGTAGTTGATTTGCTGTTCTGAGGTTAATCGAGTTCCTGAGTGGACGGAGACAGTGACTTGACAAAGGTAATGGTGGAGCCTTTGATTATATAGGTATATAATCAAAGGGTGGAGCTCAGACCAAATAAAAGAAAAGACGGCGCGCCTCGAACAACAAAAATGAAGCCACCTTTTTATCTATGTGTCTCTCTCTCTCTCTCTCTCTCTCTCTCGAAGGTTTTGAGGTTTTGTGTTCCAAGTACCCTTAAATTCATCCTTTTTGCGCACTCATCATGACAGGCAGTCAGGAACGTTATACAATGTCAGACGTTGAAAATTAATAGAATTGGCCTACAGGATAGTGGGCCACTCTTTGACCTCTTGACTCATTGACCAACGTGTGTAGTGACTTTTATGTGTGTGTGTACTTACTGTGATAGCGCAGCTTTTTTTGCTCGAGACGTGGAAGAACAGAGTGTCCTCTCCGACGATGATATAAGACACGCCGTACCCGTCGTCGGCGACCGGGCCGAAGCCGCCGCCAGCGCTCACGCACTTAGGATGTTTCTTCAAATCCAACATGCTCGTTTGACCTGTATTTAAAAGTACTTTGAGTTGTAACTTTGCCGCTGGCTCGAAGCAAGCGTCAGTGGTACCGCGACAAAGCTAATAAGCAAACGTATGGAACGTCACTCGCCGCGTCATTTGCAAAGTCACTAACGCGGCGCCACTGACGCTTGCTTCGAAAGTCTACGTAGTCAATGACCGTTTGTGGAACAAAGGATGTTGAAGCAGCGTATGGATTCACACTGCCTTGACATTACGTTCCTTAAATTTATGAATGAGCAAGTTTTTTTTAGTTAGAGCTTAAAAGTCGCCTAATGTCATTCCAAATTACGAACTACATAATGTTCCAAGTTTCATTAAACGTTCAGCCCTAACTGTGTTTGAGGCGTAAACATTCAAACATCCTACTGACAAAGTTTCGGATTTATAATATCAATAGGATAAAAATAGACGAAAGCATTCAGGGGCCTTATTCGCTATGACCAAAATATAAGTACCTAACGCGAGCTCGTTACGATATCTGTGTGGAATTACAGTGTAATCGTATTTTATATGTCAATTTTGTATTGCAAAAAAGCGACGAGGCGCGTTACAAACCAATTACGAACTGCTTCGTTTGATCATAGCGAATAAGTCCCCAGACATAGGAATGGAAGTTTTAAAATGATGAATAGTTTATTTTATAAATACTACCTGCTAGAAAAGTCGGTTCATATTTCTTCAATAACAGGGGAGAACATAATATGTCATTACTGTCTTTCATATATGCGGGAGGGAAAAATTTATGAAATTCCATTTCTAACGCGCTAAGCGGGCAAAAAGTATGGAAATCCATTGTTGACGTGCTGGTTTTTTTATTTTAAGTAATTTACTGATGTACTACTTAAAATTTCCTTGTTAGTAAAAAAGAACTTAAAACTTCCTTGGTCGATAACCTATTTTAATGCCATAAGACAAAATGTTTTTTACTGTAAAATTATACTGGCCACTAGCTTTTTCTGAACATTACCTAATTTAAAAATGACATTAAGTTTTTATAACCGTGCGTATTTTACTTTAAACTTCAATAATTAATAAATATTTTTTTTATTTCCTTAGTACAAAGCACCAAGCACTCGGGAGAAAGTGCGATTCTTAACTCGTGTGTAACTCAAACTACACCCTCGTTAATAATAATTGGTCACTTTCTCCCCTCGGTGAACAATGTACTATTAATTTTAGTTTGCAGATATGTTAACCCTAAAAATAAATTACAATTTGCACACTTAAATAAAATAACTTAAGCGTCATGTTGATCAATTACCTTTTGAAACAGAAAGAGCGATGGATTTTTATTTTATATTTGCTACTATTTGCTTTGTATTTTATTATTGTTTCGCTTAAAATTAGACGCAATGCACATTAAATACTCGTATGTATCTAAATGACGACACCGTTTGCTTGTGCGTGGGTGTTAAAAAAAATGCTTACAGCTTTGATGATTCTACCGGATTCTTTTTCGCGATTCGTAAAGCAAGCTGTCCCAAATAATAGATATTGCAAGTGAGTCAGCAAACTGTCATTTTTTTGCGCGCCGTAAATTTGACTGTCGAGAGGAACGAGTAGAGAACATAGCGAGGTAGGACTTAAAAAATAATGTACGCTATTACCTCAAAAGGTGAAAGAAAACATCGTAAAGAAACTGGCATGTCGCAGAACCTAGTCAAGTCTCGAAAGAAGCTTTCGAATCTTAAATTCTTTCACCATACAGAAACAGAACTAGTGACACGACTAGGAGAAGTCTTGGATACCTTGAAAAATACTTGTATTTTAATAAGAGCTTAACTTGACTGACTGATTCATCATCGCCGAGGCGAAAAAGCTGAAGCTAGAAAGCTGAAATTTGAAAAGTAGCTTCCTTTTATAGCAAAACCACCCACTATGGCGGGATTTTTCGAAATTCAACTCCCTAAAACGGTGAAAAGGAGGTGAATACGTTTGTATAGAACTTTTTAATGCGTGGTGCGATTTGCTTGAAACTCGGTTCGGATACTATAAATGCAAAATAAATGGACAATAAATGACGACCTATGTGGCGTGGCAGGCGAGAGCTCAGCTGAGATGCAAGAGGCGCGGGTTCGATCCCCGCTACTAAATGTTTGTATATTCTGCAAATATTTCTTCCGGGTCTAGGTGTTGTAGTATTATAAGTATGTTTTTACAAAAAAAGTATATAAGTATTCTATCAGCCATCTGGTTCCAATAGTACAAGCTTTGCTTAGTTTGGGGCTAGATGGCACTGTGTGAAATGTCCTCAAATATTTATTTATTTTAAGTGTCTCAGGATTTATCTTGGGATTTATCAAAACAAAGTGAGGGGTGTCAAAGTTTGTATTAAAACTTTTTAAAGGGCGGTGCGATTGGCTTGACACTCGCTTTGAATACTATATATTTTTACATTGACGACCTCTGTGGCTTGGCGGGCGAGTGCTCGGCTGAGACGCAAGAGGCGCGGGTTCGATTCCTGCTGCGGGAGAAATGTTTACATGCTCTACAAATATTTCTTCCGGGTCTGGGTGTTGTAATATTTATCATAAATATATATTTACAAAAAAAAAAATATGTATTCTATCAGCCATCTGGTTCCCATAGTACAAGCCTTGCTTAGTTTGGGGCTAGATGGTGCTGTGTCATATGTCCTCAAATATTTATTTATTATTTATTTATTTATTTTACATTAGCAAAGCATAAACATTATGTTAAACAAATGCCAACCATCGCAAACTGACATAGTTCTGTCCTCACACTAGAAGTTTCTGTGTCGTGAGTACCAGGAACTACGAGTACTATGGTACCACAACACCAAAACCCGGAGAAAATATATTTGTAAAAAGTATATAAGTATTCTATCAGCCATCTGGTTCCCATAGTACAAGCTTTGCCTAGTTTGGGGCTAGATGGCGCTGTGTGAAATGTCCTCAAATATTTATTTATTTTAAGTGTTTCAGGATTTATCAAAACAAAGTGAGGGGTGTCAAAGTTTGTATTAAAACTTTTTAAAGGGCGGTGCGATTGTCTCGACGCTCGCTTTGAATACTATATATGTATTTTTACATTAGCAAAGCATAAACATTATGTTAAACAAATGCCAACCATCGCAAGCTGACATAGTTCTGACCTCACACTAGAAGTCTATGTGTCGTGTCGTGTCGTGAGTACCCGGAACCATGAGTACTATGGTACCACAACACCAAGACCGGGAAAATATATTTGTGAAGCATGGAAATATCAGAAGTTCTCTCTGTTTATCAGAAGAGATGCAGTAACAAACAATAATAAATTAGCTTTCTTTATACGACATGTATTAAATCTTACTTATATTATAAATGCAAAAGTTTGTGAGGATGTTTGGATGTTTGTGCCTCAATCACGCCTAAACGCCTGAACGGTTTTGAATGAAACTTGGAATATAAAGGGTACATGTGCTGGATTAACATATAAGATATTTTTTTGCCGGGTACCACGCGAGCGAAGCCGCGGGAGACAGCTAGTAGTTATATAAAAATATCGCAATGTATGGCATTATGCATACAACTAACCCCCGAATATTCAAACGCGACTCAGAGTTGAGCACGTCTCAAGTCACGGTTTTTTGACAGTTTTTGATGAAAATCTGTCAAAAATTCGTCACTTGAGATGTATTCAACCCTGAGATGCGCTTGTTAGGCACGTAACAAGTTTTGTGGTTACAATGTTTTAATGTCACACTTACCACACTAATGTTATAAGTGCAAAAACATGTTTTGTTGTATATTTTGTAGGTAGTAAAAGTAGTTAGTTTTTTTACAAGTATGTTAGTTTTTTTTTGTTTACTTGCAATAAAGTTTTTTTCTCATGTATGCGCCCTATGTTTGTTCTCGCCTATTTACACAGCAGCCTACTTATTTGCCCGGGTATCACGTGAGCGGAACCGCGGTAGGATGCTGGCATTATCAGTAATTTCCTAGCTTCGAATCGGTAAAAGAAAACATCAATACTTTGAAAGAAATATAACTTACTAGCTGCCCCCCGCGGCTTCGCTCGCTTGCTACCCGGATAAAAAGTAGCCTATATGTTATTCCAGCACATTTACTATGTATATTCCAAGTTTCATTCAAATCCGTTCAGCCGTTTAGGCGTGATTGAGGCACAAACATCCAAACATCCAAACTCACAAACTTTCGCATTTATAACATACTAGCTGCCGCCCGCGGCTTCGCTCGCGTGGTACCCGGATAAAAAATAGCCTATATGTTAATCCAGTACATGTACTATGTATATTCCGAGTTTCGTTCAGATCCGTTCAGCTGTTTAGGCGTGATTGAGGCACAAACATCCAAACATCCAAACATCGTTACAAACTTTCGTACTAGATGGCAGCACCGGTAAAATTAGTACGCGCTATCGTTGCGTTTTGAGCTTTACGCCGGTAATTTCAAGCAAACTAAGACTTTTCAAATTTATAATATAAGTAAGAAGTAAGAAGTAAGATTGAAAGTTCAATTTAGTTTCACATCCGCCAAAAATACAAAGTTAGTAAAGTATGTTTACGTAAGCTGGCCACTAAAGTAAGGAGAAAGTTTTTATATTTGTATAATTGTGTTTGAATTTTGAAACTTGGAACAGGCATACTTTGTGACCTGGAATGAGATTTACTTGAGATAAATCTTGGAATTTATATTCAAGAATAGAGTAGTAGATAAGAGTAGAGGCTACTTTTATCTGAGTATCTCGCTAGTACAGACTCTGGCTAGTATGTCAACATCATGCTTAACGCAAAAAAGAAAAAATTGCAGACACATCATTGAAAAGCGAAGCGAGCCGACTATTTACACTAACGTGCAAGAAGAATAATATCGGGAAGAGCAGCGAGTAGCAAACACGAATTTACTTTAATCCTACTATATTATAAACTAGGTGTTGCTCGCGACTTCGTACGCGTGTAGTACATTATTTTGTTCTATAATCAAAAGTTTTCGCAGCGCACGCCAAAACTATTTTGGGTTTTCTATCTTGAGAATATTGCAATTATCTTACGGATCCCTAATTTTTTTGAAAATATAGCCTATACTGGTCCCTAAAAATGTAGCTTTCTATTGGTGAAAGAATTTTTTAAATCGGTCCAGTAGTTTCTAAGCCTATTCGTTACAAACAAACAAAAAAAATCGGAGAAAAATGGCGTGGAGGACGAGTGCTCGGCAGAGACGCAAGAGGCGCGGGTTCGATTCCCGCTATGGGAGAAATGTTTGTATGTTCTGCAAATATTTCTTCCGGGTCTGGGTACTGTAGTATTATGTATTTACAAAAAAAAAGTATTTAAGTATTCTATTAGCCATCTAGTTCCCATAGTACAAGCTTTGCTTAGTTTGGGGCTAGATGGCGCTGTGTGAAATGGTCACAAATATTTATTTATTTATTATTTAATCTTTCCTCTTTATAATATTAGTATGATGTGAAAGTCTGTGAGAATATTTGTATGTTTGTGCCTCAATCACGCCTAAACGGCTGAATGGATTTGAATGAAACTTGGAATATACATAGCACATGTGCTGGGTTAACATATAGGCTATTTTTTATCAGAGTACCACGCGAGCGAAGCCGCAATCGGCAGCTAGTTTCTAATATTATTTAGTTTTCACTAAAAAATGGATCAAGCTCTTTACAAAATAATTATAAACAGATACAAAACTAAACTAATTAGTCATGCCGTGTCTACATGGGATTTTCCCGTATGATTTGAAATGAGAATCGCCCTAACAATCGACTAATGTCATTTAAACTTTTTGTCATGAGAAAAAGCATTAGTTGTCTAGAATCATACTAGAAACTAGCTCTATCTTAAGGAGAGTTTCCACAAGATATAATTGAGAAAGATTGCAAAGTGAGAAAGGTTGAATGACATTAGTTCTCCTGAATCATACAAATCGTCGTAGTCGGATCTGCAATTTAGCTACTGTGACGAAATATTATGTGCATTACATAACCGACTTATAATATCGTAAACTGTTAAATAATAACATTTTTTTTATATAGCAACATGTCCTTTTATTTTATATTTTTATTTTAAGTTGCTCTATCAACTAGCCGTTCAAAATATGCCATAAAGTGATTTACTGTGAGAGCACTGGTGGTCTAGTTGGTAGGGACCCCGCCTTCCGATCCTAAGGTCGTGGGTTTAAACCCGGTCGTGTACCAATGGATTTTTCTATTCGAAAAATTTATGTGTGCTTATACCAGTACTCTCAAACGGTGAAGGAAAACATCGTGAGGAAACCCGCGGCTTAGTCAGCTCCGCACGTATTGACCATGTCTTTCCTGTGGACAAGGCCGACTAAGCTGAGAGGATGGAATAGGTGCTGGGCAAGCCTACTCCATCTTAATTCGTCCCAGGCACTACAGCATCCCGTTTCTGCAGGTAAAAGTTACCTCCTGACGCTGTATAAATCATCTACTATAAATGGTAAAAGGCCTTAGTTTAGATTTACTGTAAAGTAGCTAAATTGCAGATCCGTCATTATTCTACGACTACGACGAAATACTCGCTTTACCTAAACACTTATAAGAAAATCGCCTTAGCTAAGGTGTTCAGTTATTACCGTGGGGGGTCTGGCTGGTGGAAAGGCGCCAGGGTTCATTGAACACCTCCTGAAGGAATGGAGACTCGATCTCCAGGTACTTTGAGACGACGTAGAGGCAGAATAGGTGGCGATCGATTCCCCGGCCCGCCATCGCATCTTGATAGCCGAGCTGATGCCGATTCGCGGCCTTCACGAACAAATCCATGCGTTGCTCGATCTGAAATTTTAAACAAGAAAGTATTTATTTAAACATCCAATAATATCAATGCGCCCAGTTGCTTCTCTCTCTGAGCATGTCGTAAAAGTCGACTAAGGAGTACGACCTAGTATCCTCTGCAACTTGATGGACCTATATAGGCGATGGACTGATCACCTGTCATGTTTCACCATATCCATCTTGGAGTCTTTGATCAGAAGTGGCTGCAAGTTTTCTTATGATTACTTGTGGCTCTGCCCACCCCGTTAGGGATACGGGCGTGATAATATGTATGTATGTATGTAATATGGTTTGCGCAGTATTTATGGAACATTACTAAAGCCACCATGACACCGAATCATGATGTATGTCGTCGAATGAAGTTCAAAAGCATGTCTTTGAAATACTTTTATGCAACTGGTTTGAAAAAAAGTAGAAATTGCAGTAGCAGGGTTGCGATCAAAGTACTAAATTATAAGATTTTTATAATAAAAATTCAATTTAATATAGATTTTTAAGCTGTATCCTACTAATATTATCAATCCAAAAGTTTGTGTGCCTTAATCTTACCGTACAGCTGAACAGATTTGAATGAATATCAATAGGTGACACGCGAGGGAGAAAATCAAGATTTTTTTATGATCACCTCTGTTGTTCAAAACCTCGGAAGGCTCTAGAGGAAATTCTCCCTGTCTGTATCTCCCGTAGAGGTATCAAAAACTCTACTGTAACATTAAAAACTGCAGTGGAACTTACCGTAGCCTTAGGATCGTTCATCGCCTTCACCCACTCAGAGCTCTCGATGGTGCAAGGACGCACAGTTTCCGTACGGCCCTCACGGAATAGCCTCGTCATAGAAGCCTCGTACGTGAGGCAGAACCGGCCTGAGACGCGGTAGTAAGACAACTGAAGAATCAGCTGGATGAATGCATCGGGCGAAACGCGGCATTTCTTCATGAAACCTGAATATATATATATTTTAATCTTAGACCAAATAAAAAGAAAAGGTTTTTGGTCTGAGATTTAAATTAATAGTTATTGGTTACTACTAGTATGTAGTGAATGAATTGAAATTGCTCCCCAATGGGTTACTGTACATTACACAATCTGTATCTATCTATATATCTATAATCTATATCTTTATCACGATATTCTCGAGTATCATGGTAATATTGATGCGTATCGTAAGCCTAATTCTCGCTTCATTCGATACTTACATGATATGGTTTATATCATATCGCAACTTAAATGAACTATCATATCGATCTCGTGCCAAAAAGCGTATTCTCGAGCATAATAGATAAAACTACGATAATAGATAAAATTATCACTATGTTCATTCAACACTTGACACAGATTATGTAGTTGTTTGTTATATATTTTCTATTTTCGGGTTTGTTTATGCTGTAGCAAAGGTTCTAGCATGTTCATTAGGTCCACCGTAAGATTTTTAGACAAGCGGTTTTTTTATCAGTTTATATTTATATATTTCTTATTTATCCCTGAATACATTTTTCGAACAGAATAATCCATTGGTGCACACCTGGATTTGAACCCAGGATAAACCTGTACGTCTTTGAACGGAACTTTGAAAGCCTGTTTATTCATTGATTGCCTACTTTAGAGATTTGGATAAACCTACTACTATTCTATAGGGTTCAAAGTTTGTAGTTGACTGCGCCAGGATTTATGGATTTCAACGAACTTTTTAATGCAATTACACCAAGGACCACTCCTAAACCTCTCCTTCTATCAGCCATCTGTTACCCATGGTACAAGCTTTGCTTGGTTTGGGCCTAGATGGCGCTGTGTGAAATGTCTACAAATATTTATTATAAAGGGGTATAATAATTTTATAATAAACCAATAGTGCTTGGCACTTTTTACACAGCGCCATCTAACCCAAAACTAAGCAAAGCTTGTACTACGATAACCTTGTACTGTGGCTGAGAGAATATATAAATGCTTACCTTTCCCGTATTGGGTGTACATGAGTATCCTCAGATCGACATCGTTGAGCAGTTTCTGCGCGACCGCGTAAGACACGTCGATGGCGGAGGTCAAGTCTTCATTCGTGAGCTCCCATTGAAGGCGGATCGGCGTGGGCGGCGGAGAGGTCACTGACCCCAAAGTGTTGCCGTCCGGAGCGTAACTGAAAAGTTTTTTGAATTTCGTAATGCGAATTCTTAACAACATTTTCTTCTTACTGTAAGTAAACTTGAAAGCTTGTGGTGTCTGTTTATATCAATCAAGACATTATATTTAATCATTATACCTACATATCTGGATGCTAATTTAACTTAACCGCAGATACAATTAAAATAAGACGTATTTTTAAAGCGTCATATTTTACAAGTTATTGATGGAAACTGATTGAAAAAAAAACCGGTCACGTGTGAGTCGAATTTACACACGAAGAGTTCCGTACCATCGTACATGTACATAAATGTTTCTTGTATAGCGCCACCCTTTAATTATTAAATTCATTTTTATTATTTGTTGTTATAGAGGCAATAGAAATACACACTCTGTGATAACTTCTACTCTTTACTTTTTACGGTTCATGAGATATAGCCCATTGACACCCTTCAGCCTTCAGGTACGGAACCTTAAAAAGATACAGTATAGGCTCTAAAAACAGCATAGTTCCTGTAAAAGTTGTAAAAAATAAGTCACAAATCTTGCGTTAGAGGAATTCACGTTTGTTATAAGAATCAGGAAATCGGGGGTCAAAGGTTGTGGGTAACCTGTCTATTATATACAAACGCTTCGGGAGATAGGTTTTTCTGATTAAAAAAATAAATAAAATAAAGACAAAGCATGCAAGTTTCAAACACTTACCCGATTTCTAGCTCAGACCATATAACGTATTCCCACAGGTGACCCATAACTGGTGCGTCGGCCCTGTAAATAGAAATACGGAATCTATTAAAACTCATTATTTCATGAAACAAATCTATTCTTCAAACCAAAGATTCTTTAAATATTTTTTTTTATATTTAAATAATTTTTGGTTTGAAGAATAGAAAAAGAAAATTTTAAACGTACTTTTTTCATATTTATGTAAAAAAATAAACTGTTCAAGTGCGGGTCAAATTCGCACACGAAGGATTCCGTACCTTTGTACATTTACATAAATATTTCTTGTATGCCAACTATTGTAGGTGGCAGCACGTTACCTATATTACGATATTAAAATCAAGCAAAAAATGCATCTTCTATGAAGAGCCGATTCATTTAAATTTTATTATTATTTTTGTGCAAACCAGTAAATTTTAGATAGTTTGATATAGAAATACACAAACATACTACCAAAAAATATACAAAAAATCACTCGAGCTATTGAATTACTGACCGCGCCCAGAGTTGCTTAACTTCAATGATCGATTTCGAAAGTTATTTTTCTTCTTGTAAGGGGCTTTCTTTTTTATTTTATTATTTGTTTTTACAGCGACAATAGAAATGCATAATCCGTGAAAATTTCAACTCTACCTATTACGGTTCATGAGATACAGCCCACTAACGGACGGACGGACGAATGGACAGCGGAGGCTTAGTAATAGGGTCTTGTTGGCACCCTACGTATACGGAACCCTAAAAGTTAAATCTCAAGTCATTCAGATTAAAGATAAATGGTTAATAATTGGTTATTAAAACACGTCTAACGATTACATTTGACATTAACAAGGGTACGCTAAATCGTCTGACCGTATACTCATATAAACAAAAATTTGGATGTTTGGCGAAATGACGTAATAGATTTGTATGAAACTTGTAATATAATTCGTGGCTTGGAATAACATAATAAAGACTGGTTTTTATTCTATTCATTTAAATGTTTATTTACCAATAACTTTCTTACCAAGTATGTTCAGCATTGAATCCAACCTAAAACAGAACAAAACTCTAGTAAGAGTTGGTCATATTGAACGGTGAGAGGAAGCTAATAAATAAATAACATTTGCATTAACTTTAGGTAGATTTATTATTTTTTTGTATAATACTTACAAATCCATTAGTACTGAAGCACAAGTTGAAAGACTTGTCGAACCATCTGTCGTGGCCTTTCCCGTGGAGCAAAACTCGGCCGAATTGGTCCAGTTTAGTTGGATCTTTCTCGTCGAAGCCGTATTCAATATCGTCTGCAAAATAAGATATAATTAAAATCTACTGACATAAAAACAAAGGTAACATTAAAATACAATTTGCATGACCAATTTAAATAAGTGATAAAAGATATTTGCTCCTAAATCCTGCCAAAAACACTAGAAGGTATTACTTCAAATATTGTTATTTATTTATTTATATTATCTCGTCTGTAACCCTAATTGGGTGGGCAGAACCACAAGTAAACATAAGAAAACTTGCAGCCACTACTGATTTAAAGTCCTAAGATGGATACGCAACGTCTGATATTTATATAGCAGTGTTTTTTAACTGGCCCATACTGTCCGACAAAACTTCTGCCATCCTGATTTTTTTATTTGTTATAATGAAATGAGTATAATAAGGAATTGAGTGGATTGGTATAAAAAAATACAATTTTACACATTTATATCATGGCCAACTCAAGCTAGGTCAAGAGCAAAGGTTCCTAAGACTTTTCCAGTATCTCTTCTGGTTTTGAATTTCCCAAGACTGTCAAAAAATGTACTAGTTTAAATTTTTTGTCACTTTCGCGACATTATATCCATCGATAATAATTTATCCCCGACAATCACGAAATGTATTCGAACGGTGGAGCTTACCCAAGCACACATTGAAAGCGGCACGTTCGATGCAGTGCAGAGAGGTCCGGTTGTGACCGCGGTTGAACATTGTCTGTCGGATGTGCGCCCAGTGGGACCTCTCGCCGGCTGTTAGGGCTCCCAATCGCTCCTCGTACGGGACAGGCGGGGTCTTGTCATCTAATATGTGCTGAATTTGTCTGCAAAAAAAAGGTTTCTGGTAAAAGTGGTATCATTCAAGAAGCGAAACTTCCTCACGTTCACCGTTTAGGAGTTGGATTTCACGTTTCTACTAAATCTAGTTATTTTAGTTGGCAATTGGTCAATAGATATAGACAAGAATACTCAATAATATGTTTATTTGAAAGTATTATACATACTTAATGAAAATGTTACAGAAATGTTATATTTGTACTCGTAGTCTATAAAAATTAAGGCCAAAAGCTAAGGCCCGGACAGCTAGGGTATCCACCGAAGCTATGAGGAATGCGTACTGGCCAGACCGGCGCGGAGATGTATCCTGGCTAGAGTAGTAGTGCTTCAGTGAATTGTTCATGCATTATGTTCTGCGGGCCTAAAAAGGCCACTTCGAGCAATTCATGTATAGAAATCCATTTCTCGAATTTAAAGCATTCAAGGCCAATCAAACATAGGCTATGTAAATAAAAATCTGTCAAGTGCGAGTCGAATTCACACACGAAGGGTTCCGTAACATCGTACAAGTATATAAATGTTTCTTGTATGGGGCCCCCTTTCATTTTATTTTAATTATTTGTTGTTATAGCGGCACACTCTGTGAAAAGTTCAACTCTCTACCTATTATGGTTCATGAGATACAGCCTGCAGACAGACGGACAGACGGACGGACAGCGGAGAAAAAGTAATTGGGTCCCGTTGGCACCCTTCGGGTACGAAACCCTTCTTCTTCTTCTTCTATCGAGTCAATGTTTCAACTAGTTATTTTAAATGTAATTTGCCCAATAGGAGGCCACAGCAATTCCACTGTTGGTGGCCTTCATTAAGTCATCCTGAGTGCATCTAATTGGGCACTGAGGACATGAAGTGAGGTGGGACATGTCTTGGGAAACTAAAGCCTTTTACCATCTATACTAGATGATTTTTACAGCGTCAGGACGCAACTTTTACCTTCACTAACGGGACGCTGTGGTGCCCGGGACGAATTAAGATGGAGTAGGCTTGCCCAGCACCTATTCCATCCTCCCAGCTTAGTCGGCCTGGTCCACAGGAAAGACATGGTCAATACATGCGGAGCTGACTAAGCCGTGGGTTTCCTCGCGATGTTTTCCTTCACCATTGTGAGAGTACTGGTATAGCGCACATAAATTTTTCGCACAGAAAAATACATTGGTACACGACTGGGTTTGAACCCCACGACCTTAGGATCGGAAGGCAGGGTCACTACCAACTAGACCACCAGTGCTCCAGTGTCTTGGGAGGGAGCCTAATAAGAGCAGTAACTTACACTTGTATTTCAGCTGGTTTCAGCAGCCTTCCTCGAGAGTAGACCATCAGTTTGAAGTACCGTCCCTTGTGGTACACCGTGACATGAGTCGAGTCGTGGTAATGCACTATCTTGTCTGTCTCGACCCCGGGAACTCGCACAGTGTTGAACAGACGCTCGTATTGCCACGAGCACAGAGGCACCATGTTCTGTAGCATTATCTGGAATCGGAGACGAGATGTTATTAACAAAAGTTCTCTTATAGTGAAACAATTATCTACAGTCTTACATCATACATACATACATCAGTCTCTCCCACTGAGACTGCTTCCGATCTAAGTCGTGGGTTCCTAATCCGGACACGCACATTGGCACGCTTGAATTGTCAAGCCAGTATAACTTTCACAGATA
This sequence comes from Scotopteryx bipunctaria, assembly GCA_949320045.1. NCBI lineage: Eukaryota > Metazoa > Arthropoda > Insecta > Lepidoptera > Geometridae > Scotopteryx > Scotopteryx bipunctaria. The sequence goes on from OX439440.1 coordinate 5,983,222, forward strand.
CTAAGTTCTAAGGATGTTTTGAGAATACAAACAGACATAATTTTTATGATTACGAATATCTAATGGTGCACGAGAGCACGATAACACTGTTAGGATGCCCACCCGCTATCCTGTTGAATAACCGGACAATCACGTTCCCGGGACAGCGGCAACGACGGTCCGATTATGGTACGGGAAGACCCCGGTAGTGGTTACTTACTGGTTCTAAGTCCTGGCTATCGATAAGTCTTCTGAACTTCAGGCATAGATGTATAATGACCCCGGCCCTCGCTGCCTGGATGTTCGTGTGCCGCAGCAATATAGCATCTGTGCCGTAGAAGTTAGAGTTTACCATCAGAGGCGAGCGCCCTCGCAGGTATACGTACTCTTCCCACCAATCGGATACGTAGTTACTTGACCACCTGTCAAAGAAATGTCATTAGAACCTATATACTCTAATTTGCGAGGGAAGAAAAGAGTAAATAAATTTGGTAACGCCATCTATTAGCCGCAGTCATTAACTTTTACATCACGACCTCCCTAAATCCATTTCCTATATCCCAATGTGTGACAGCTGATCCCAATTCAAGAAACAGAAGTTTCATCGCGCCAATGCAACTACTTTCGGCAAAAGTGGGGCTGGACAGACTCGGCGCATAAGTTTATGTCGGGAGCGTAATAACTATATTTAAAGATACTGATTTGAGACTAGAGTAGATAGAACCCTGATCCTGTCCTTAGCGCGTGTGGGTGACCCCGTTATCTGAGACATCGTCTACCATATACAGCACTGAGCTAGCTTGTTGCGTAATAGACAAGGGAACTCGCACTTTGGACCTTTGCAGTTGACATAACCCTACTTATCAAATACAATCCAACTTATTATAAATGCGAAAACTAGTGTGTGTGAATGTTTGTTACGACGTATCTCCGTATCTACTAAATCGATTATGATCAAATTTATGAATGTAAATAGTTTAGGTTTTGGAATAACTAATATGCATTTTATTTCAAATATTAAGGGGGTTAAACAGAGTGGTAAAGTTTCTGTGGATAAAATATTTCGCGGTTCGATTCACTCAAAATTCGGTACAAATAAACTTTAAAATAAATAATAAAACACGTATTTAAATTTTTTTCAAAATTACTCTCAGAGTATAAGGATAAAAATATGATGTATGCTAAACTGCCTCTCTATTTCGAACGCTACAATTTGATGATAGTCTGTCATTCAGTAGCATATTTTGTGAATGCATTTTCTTTGTTGCATATCTCTGTATTGGGTGCGAGGTCCGACCTAGATTACTTTATCGGGTACTAACCCGAATTTGGGGGAGACTAGACGGATTTCGATAACGTGTACCGGTGACTGTAACCCCTATTGGGCTGATTGTAAAAATTTGGAGCGCGTGGCAACCGAATTTGTTACTTTAAATGTATATACTTTACAGCCATCACGTTACAGTCTCACTCGGGACTACCAGAAAAGTAGCCTATATGTTTTTTTTAATGTTCATAAATACGCTTGGTCGAGTTATGGACAGGCGTAAATTCAGCGTAGGTTTAGACATTTCTCATTTAGAAACAATCCAACTGATCTCAAGTTTCAAGTTTATTTAACATCCGTTCAGCCGTTGCGCCACAAACATTCAAACGTTCTCATAAACTTTTTATTTAATATTAGTAGATTTAGAAGGATTGCCACGTCTGGTAAACAGTGCTATGTATTTTTCTTCATAGGATAATATGACAACCACAAAATACGATATTGCACGGCTACCTTATGTATAAAGCATTTTTTACCTACGACGAAACGGAGAAGGTATATGCGTTTGGCCTAAGAGGTTGTATGTTTGTCTGTTACCATTTTCCTCAAAAAGTACTGAACCGATTTCGAGCCGGTTTTTTGCATTTTATTGGTGTCATTTCATTTTAGATAAGATTTTTAGATTATGTTGTAGATTTTTTACGGTCACAGGTTTTATTTGTTACTTGTTTTATTGTATATAGACAAACATATCCTGCGGTTTCGTAATATGATTAATATTTAAAGTATTCATCCTTGAATTTGTATACTTAGTACGTACATAGAAATAGTACGACCTACCTACTAAAATTTACATACATACATTATGTGCAAGAATGAATGTGAATGAGTTCGTACAGCAACAACAAACTTCAAGTTGTATAAGTAATACAATTGTCCGTGACCTGGAATACCATATAGATATATTTACCACGCGAGCGAAATCGCTGACGGAAGTTTTATCATCGTTGTATAAATTTGTAATTTTAGACTCTACAAATGTGGTTGAATCTTCGAGTACAACAGTACATAATGTGACTTGTATGTGACCTAAGCCTTATGCCGTGTTGAGTATCAGATGAAATAGCACATTTACAGGGTGGTTATAAATTACGGCGACAAAATAAAATAGTAATATATTCGAAATTTGAACTTAATAAGACTTTGTTGGTTTTACTTTTTTATTATTTTAATATAATTATATTTTAGGTACATAACATTTATAATATAAGAGTTACTATCAAATTAATTTAAGATTCCAAACAAATGTTGTCAACGTTATTTTGGACCAACCCGTAGAATAGCTATTCTCTGACTACATAACAATTTCAGATGAGAATATTTTCTTGATTCGTACCTAAAGCGTGATTTTTCAGTACTCGTGTTTTAGTTTTTGATTCAACTTCTTTTTTATAGCAGTGGTGGCTTAGATAGATGTTCTATAATAGGCTAGGCTACGTCTTTAAGGTACTAGCTTCCACCCGCGACTTCAGTCGCGCAGTACCCGGTTGAAAAGTAGCCTATACGTTACAAGTCACTAGCTATGTAATTCAGCCAAATCCGTTCAGTCGTTACAGAATTGATTGAGAACAAACGCACTCACACACTAACATCATAACATTCAGATTTATTGTCAAAAGTTGATTATTAAAATGCTACATCACCATGATTTGAGAACCAGGTATCTCTGCAGTTTGACTGCGACTGTCTCTTCAAACTCCTTCGCTAGCTGCTCTACCCTCTTGTAGTTCTCGTCGTCGAGCAATGGACGGACGCTGTTCAGGTACTGCCAACATCAAAAGCAAAGTAACAGTTCATATCGTGCCAAAGTTATTTTTTATTTTATTCGGAAAACAAACAGTATCACAAACTAGATTAGGAAACAACTTAAAAAGTTTAGTTTAGATGGTAAAGGCCTTAGTAGTGTGGATTAGACATGCGTATGCATTATATACTCACCCTTTTCATAGTATCCTTGACTTTCGGCAAGGGCAGCCTTGGGAGCGAGCCTTGAAAACTGTACAGTTTAGGCTTATTCCATCCAGACAGTACTTTGACCACGCTGACCCATAGCTTCGTCTTGATGGATATCGACGAGCCAGGTGCGCGGGATTCGTACATCCATCCCTACAAATAAGAGTTATTGATTTTTTATTTATTCCTAGTAGGTACTCACATTTAAGGAATATATATATGTATAATGTTTTATTGAAATATTAATTAAATTCATCCCAAAAATTCTTACTTTGACGAAAAATATTGAACTAGCGGGATTCAAACCAGTATCTACCGGCATATTTTTTGTTAATGCCCATCTGTTAGGCTAGAAGCTTCTGCCAGCAGTGGATTGATTTTTCTCCGAGATACTGACTAATGAAGCTAATGATTATAAAGTTTTTGTTGATTTTTTTCCACATTGAATTTTGCTAGAGTATAACTAATATTAACGTCATTTAGGAAGCGAAACACCGTTTTGCCACATAATATGAGGCATATTTATTATTCTGATCGAAACATTTTAAGTAGGTACTTCACGCATGAGATGTTACACAATTTAGCTACGCGTTTTACCATAGTATAGACCGAGCGCCGAAACAAATCAACACTACATCACTAAGAAGCCCTGTATGACGTGAAAGATGGCCTTGGCTGTCCGGTGGACCGAAGCGCCTAGGTCATCAAATTGCCGCTTTTCTTCATTTTGATATCGTTGACAGTCAATGACGTAGTGTTAAGGCCTGGTTACACAGTACGAGTTGCTGACCTAACAATGGACAGCTACTGTACTTGTGTACTCTCACGATAGTAGCTCGACTCGCCTCGCCCGGACACACAAGTACGAGCTGCTGGCATGAAAGATGAGACAGCTACTGTACGTATACTGGCATGGTCTGTTATCATGCCATTACCATTTTTAATAAATTAACTCAAGATATTAAATACCTGTCTTTGAATACTTTTAAATGGAAATTAAAGAAATGTTTGTAAGATAACTGTTTTTATGACATTAAAGAATATTTAGATTATAAGATTTGACATTTATTAATTCAATCTGATTAGTTTAATAATTGTATAATAGTTATAATGATGTTAAAATTTTGTACGCCTTGACAAGGCAGAATGTATTGATGTTGAAAGATGAATATCTATTGTACCTACATTCCTGCGAATAAATGATTATGATTATGGTTTCAGTAGTTAGTAATATCTTGTGCAATGTTGTCGCAAAATACATTTATAAATTGTTTACGAGCTACTGTTATTTCATTTGAGTCACGTGCGAGTTGCCGCTTGTGGCGTAGTGGAGGAAAGGCGAGCGGCAATTAAAAACAATGTAGTAACTCGGATGCAAGATGACCTTTTCACACAAGACAGTAGCTCGTATCATGCGGTCATACGGTACGAGTAGCTGCACTGCAGTAACTGACTAGAAAGCTCTGATGCTAGCTCGCACTGTGTAACTAGGCCTTTACTTGCGGTTGCCGTTAAGTGTATTCTGCTCATTATAAATTCGTCTAAGGTCGTTTAGATCTAGTAGCTAGTCGGCCTATTGTACAATAAACCGCGATTGAGATTGGGACAGTACGAATACGATCTGAAGCTGTGTATATACTGTGTTCTTTTTTTCATTTGTATTTGTACATTCTTTTTATTCTCCCTTTCTCATTCTAATTGCCGAAAGAGAAAAAGGTGTGTACACTCACTATGAATTATCCGTGGCTAAGTATTAGCGTTATGGAATTAGTTCAGCATTGTTCGCTTCTAACAATACCTTTACTCTAAATGTGTTTACCAGCTCTATTGCTGTACCCATTAGTTTAATGGAATTTTTCTTTACAAGTAATATTTTTAACAGAAGTAACAGGTCTGTCGATGATGGTAGATTTATGATGAGCAGTAAATACATCAAAGACATAATGCTATTTATAGGTAAACCACAGAACTCAGACTACACTGAGGAAAGGGGGTGGTCATGACGTATCTCAAACTCCCCCCTCGCGAATCTGTAACCATTGCGGGAGTTCCTTGAAAACCAACAGACATCCAAACTAAATATTACAAAATTCATTTTGAATATGAGTAGTATTTACCTTGTACATAAGCAGGAGTTTCAGTATATACCTCATGAGGAATATAACCGATAGCCACATCGTAAGAGCTGCCAGTAAACAAGCGATCACTTGCCACATTGTTGTGTCGCTGGAAAGAAAATTCAAGTAAGAAGTCAATACATTGTGGATGACTAAACCGCAGATTACAAAATTTTTAAATAAATGTTCATTTACAATTCTTTAGCCTGTCTCGGTTTTACATACTATTGGTAAATTTTTCAGTTGAAGACACTTCATGAATTGTAAATATTTAATTAGGTTCACTAGTGAAACGCCCGCGGTTTCACTCGCGTAGAGTTACGGTATAAGGGAATACGATTTTTCAAAAAAAACTTTTTAGAATTCCTTTTAGAATTTTTAAAAATCCTAAAAGGAATGCAATCGAACTACGAGTTATAAAGTTCCCATTTAAACTTTAACACCCCCTGCACCCCCTAACAGGGGTAGTTTTGAAAATATTTTATCATAGACTTTTTACCAAATGTATTTAAGATTGTCTACTCTAAGTTTCAAGTTTAAAAATTCAATGAATAAGATTTATCATACAAACGTTTTTACCCCATTTCACCCCCTTTGGGGTAGAATTTTCAAAAATTCTTTGTTAGTGTTATGTCTAAGTGCTTAAGGTATGCACCCTCTAAATTAGGACCAGTGGTTTAGGCTCTGCGTTGTCTATTGTAGGTCAGTCACGACAAAGTATTTTATATAGTATTGTGATTGTGTATGTGTTAATAATTTGCATAGTAGGTATGTTTTTAATTGGGACAGTAGGTCAATATGACAAATATTTTAACATTGACATAGCGATCTCGTTTCAATTTCCTTACTACGAAACAATAACACAAATATTGTGCACCTCGGCAATTTTCGTCTAGCTTTTGAAATACGAACTAACGTGATGATGATATGTAATTTAGAGACGTTACAATAATTATTTTTAGATACTTATTATTTTAAGGGTTAGTTCAGTTATTAGTTTAGTTGCATATCCAGACAAATTCAGTTTTCATTTAATACAAAGATGGATTATGGTCTTTATCTAGTCGTGTTAAAAGTTCTTTCGAACCAGTGTGGTGAAAGGATTTACAGTGCGCCTCAAAGACTGTGCACATGACACATGATTTCGAACTTTCTATGGTTCTACGAGATGCCGGTTTCCTCACAATGTTTTCTTTCGCCGTTTGAGAGTACTGGTACCTATAGCGTGGGTACATAATTTTTGCGAACAGAAAAATTCATTGGTGCACGACTGGATTTGACTCCACGACCGAAAAACCGATAAAACACATTATGCCCGATTTAAAAGAATAAAAATTCTGTCAGTCATACTACTTTCATAATTTTATAATATAGTAGGATTCATACGCGGAAGTTCTATAGATAAGAATCATTGGCCCTTTGCTAATAGCTATCAGATAATTAAAACAGTAGATACGGTCTTTATAACACATGTAGATAACGTAAATACACATGGTAGGTGTGTATAAAGTGCCTATCATTCATGTTGCGCTGGCATGCAGAGCGAGTAAATGCGCAAGCGCAGACCAGCTTTGACCATACACAGTAACTGGCAGGGATCGTTCTTTATGCAGCTAGTCTAAATACATATATAATATTATACTAATTTGACAGATCTATATTTGCCTAAAAAGTAAGTAAGTTCGTATGAGATTTATGAAATCAGTCCAGTAGTTTCGGAGCCGCACGCCAAAAACTATTTTGGGTTTTCTACCTTGGGTTACAATATTGCAATTTTCTTATGGATCCCTAATTTTTTGAAAATTTATTGTAGCCTATACTGGACCCTAATAATGTAGCTTTCTATTGGTGAAAGAATTTTTGAAATCGGTCCAGTAGTTTCGGAGCCTATTCGTTACAAACAAAAAAACTTTCCTTTTCTCTTTATAATATTATTAGTGTAGATGTAGATTACGTCTATTATAGTATTTGTACAAACAATACTATAATTATTAGGGAAATTCACCCACTTCAGCTGTGTGACACAATACGTTTGTATGACACAATAGATAGTTCGTAACTTTGAATAACTAAACTTCATTATCTTGATTCTTGAATGATTCAACATAAAATGTAAAAACAAATATGTACTTATCAAGATTCCCTACAGTAGCTGGAAATAGTACAAGTGAGGCATTTATCATCATCATCCTATAGCAGTCCACTGCTGGACATAGGTCTCCCCTAATAAGCGCCATCGCGCCTCATCTGCGGTCCTGTTGGCATCTTTTGGGTACGGAACCCTTAAAAATTGTCCTTGGACTTAAGAAATGGAACTGTTAAGAAAATAAGTTAAATTTTGGTTTAATGCAGCAAGTGATTTGGGTTCCATCTACTGATGATCTAGATCAGGTGCGCTATCTATAGACTATTTGGTTTTTAGATAGCTCAATCTTAGTTTTTTAAACAATATTTGTTTATTTTTTATTTCTTTTATTTATAAGTTTGTTTAATATTGAACTAGTGTGAACAAACCAAAAGATAACTGCATTTCGAAAGGCAGTAACCATGCTAAAAATTGACTTATCTCTATTAGTAAAATATAAAAACATAACTTACCCTGGTAATATAGCTAAGGTTTTATGAACTAATCCGAAGGGTATATTGAGCCCCATGAAATGCGCTCCTACAAGCAGAGACCACAGCACATACAGGGTTTGCAGGTGACCCGGGTAGACACCATTGTTGACGCTATTCTGCAAAAGATACATTTCCTATTAATTTATTCATTAATTAGCACGATTAAAAAACCAATTACACTAATTAACATTATATCATACTACAGCTTAAAGTAGTGTAGGAGATATTATGACCTCACAAGTTCCAGTAAACTGGATATGGAGTAAACTAGCTAATTATAACAAAACATACATGAAAAGGGTCTTTGCAAAATGTACTTTAATCATTTCTCATAAGTACACACACAGATCACTTGTTGGTTTGGTACTGTTTTAGTGCGAGCGTGAATTGTTAATTTCAGTGACAAGTCACTGATCAGTTTGGGTGGCTTATATTACTACTCTATTTGGTTATAATGCTTGATGCTCATATGGGCTCAGTTATGGGCCCTACTTGGAGGCCAAATGAACTAAAAATATGTGAAATTGTAATGGAAAATTCTCTCTCCCAATTTAGACAATATCCAAACCGAAAATTTATTATTAAGTTACGGTTGTCTAAATTAGGAAGCTAGCCTTGACGTATCTGTCTGTGATAAGCTGTGGTAACTTACCCTGAAACGGGCAAGGCGTTTTTTCCAGGATCTAATACCAGACTCCCAGACCAAGTAAAGCACCTCTCGGTCAAAGTTCACATCCCACCCGTCGTGAGTGATAGCGAAAGAAAATGCAACGGCTGAGTGAGCTTCTGCCATGTTGGATTAGGTACCTGGACAATGAAAAATTGTAGTAAGTATATAATAGTATTTTAGTGTATGTCCCTAATGCAAGCAAAGCATCGCTAGTAGTACACTTGTGCACCAATGATCTTACAGTTGTGATCATCGAAACAGGTTTAGTTGATACTCTTAACACCATAATTTTGGCCTATATTTACATGGACGGAAAGACACAATACACCCCATTGTAGGGCGTCAGGGCAGATCTTTATTCTCCTACCAGTAATTAGAATTAGAATTGTATTTTTCAAAATAGTATGAAGAGCATATTGACTGATTTGTTAAAATTATATTTTGCATAATAAAGTTTTTACAGGGGATTGGGGCTAATAAATATTTTTCATAGGATAAGATTGACATAAGGTTGCATGTAATACTGACTTTTATGGAATATAATGTCTGATTTATTTACTATGTAACATATACTTCAGCCAGACTGGAGATACAATTTATGTTCTTAAACAAAGCATCAGTATTTAACCTAAAACATACAAGTTTATGGAACTTTTATGTAGTACTAATAGTTAAATTAAGGTGTAAAAACTTATGTTGTGAGGTTTAATTACCTAAAACTTAAGTGATATCATCGTACCTAATAACGAAAAAGACGCGACGATTTGTTTACATAAATTGTATAATCTCCAGTTTGGCTCTATAGATGTTTATTATATTAATATACATAAGTGGTGTTTCAATGGCAGCAAATAGGTAAGAACATTACTTAAATACTGAAAAAATATTCTGTACCTGTTGTACCAAAAGAGATTGAGAATAAAATTAGTTTCACGGTAGTTCCATACATACACATGGAACTGGACCGGATTTAAAAATAAACGCGTAGCTGTTTTCTACGCACACACACGCAAGCAGGTGTCAAAGTCTAATTTGAGAACCAGACTTCGTTTTTAAGTCCTAAACTTCCTACAAACTTTGACTAGGTTAGCTAAAACGTAAAGCGAAAGTTTTGTCTAATTCCTAAACTTGTTGGGAGTCAAATCACAGTTTTTCCACGCATTGTAACGATTATAAAAAACTTTAATCTTTAAACGTCCATGTGTACTGTGGAAAGTAGGGACCTAGATAAAAATCTCTAATCTTCGGTACTACAAACATAATAATTATAATAGCTATCTTTGATGTAAAACTTACCTCAGGCTCGGAGAGAGAAACGGGATCAAAAAGCACACACAATGTAAATTATGTGTATAAACCACATAAGTATTTACAAGTGCCTTATTATTTGTAAGCACCTGTTTCGTACATTTTATTTAAGTAGATATTTACGGTTTTTATTATTTTACTGTAAACAAGAAAACGCTAGAAAATAGAGGGATCACAAACGCAGGTCACGAAAAATAAATAAGTGCGTACGTGCCACCAAGAAACGAAACGACGACGACGACCGACAGGCAGACGACCACCACCAATCATAAGAAAATGGTAGTGTTGCCAACTATTTTACATTTTATATTTTATCTGAGCATTTTACTCACCAAAATATCTATTACACTGTTACCAAAATCCATCGAGCATTCAGTTAAATACTCAATGCCAAAATCCTACCATTTTATTTTAACCTCTCCAGAACGGAGAGGGTGATTTCACCTTTTAGTGCGTAAAAACTCGCAGCAAAAAGCGATTTTGCTGAGCGTGAGTAAAAGTGATTCGAATTTCGAACAATTCGGCGCAGAAAAAAAATGCGCGATGGTTCGTTCAGAAATTCCTTTTGGACTAGCGATTTAACTCTTGGTCTTACATAAATTGTATCTCCAGTTTAACTGAAGTATAGATTCTTATAGTTGCGCGCGTCCTCTATTGGAAAGTTTCATAAAGAAAACTTGTGTACAGGGTTTATTCTGTAGCTTAGCTACAGACTTTTTCCTTCTACTAACACAGTGAACTGAGTACTTCCTATAGTTTATCGCTAGATGGCGTAGGTAGGTACTAGATGTCTTTCAAAGAATCTTTCTGAGTGCTTGTTCCTTTGGGTCATCGCTAGATGTCGTGCGTGGGCAGGTTTCTTCCGAATACCGTGGTGTTAAGTGTTAGGTTTCAGAGAGAGAATCGGAGTAGATTGGTCGTCAGTGCCATTGAGTTTTGTTTTGGGAATGCATGCTTATTACGAGTGTAGCATAAGTCGTTACGTTAAACTAGGACTGGTTTTTGAGTGTTTAAGTTTGAAAAATATAAATAATTTAATTAAGTTGCACTCTTGTCAGAATGAAAATTTTCTGGGTATCAATTCTTACAAATCACAGAGTGGTATTAAATCACCAGAATGGTCTATTTCCATTGATTTTTTTCATTTTCGTAGTCTTAAAAATAATTTGGTGATTTAATAATTATATTTTTTTATTTTGAAGTCACCAAACGACCCAGGAAGTTCCTCTGACCGCCAAAACAGCTCGACTTGTTCAGCAAACGTGACACCCGCTGTTACGTGTGATTCATCCGAAAGTTCTGTAGGACCAAACACGACATGGTCAAAAATGGAGTTCAACGCATAAATTCTACCGACTAGACTGATTGAATACTTGACCGACAATTTCCGAACCAAGGATCAAATCCACTTGGTCATTTCCGTCATCCGTAGGGTTCAATTCAATTTTAACCCCAATGTTCGAGTGGAAATTCGAAATAGGTACCGGCGCTAAATATGCCGTAGGATTTTTTAATAATACCGCCGTAACCGAAACGATAATAAAGGTTTCCGTGTTTGTAAAGGCCTAAAGTTTATAATAACAATAGGTATGTCTACAATCACTCGTGTGTAGCAGGTAGGTATTAAAGCAGGTACCTAGGTAGGTACTAGAAATTATTAGCCGTCCGCGGTGGTGTCGTATGCGACGAAGTAGGTCATGCGGCGGCTTTATTGTGATGAGCACTTTGTACTGCTGGAGTGGTATGGTACGCTCGGTCGCGAGTAGCACAGTAGTACACAGCGAAAAAATCGAACCACCACATCTCCAAACAGTGTGACCAGATTTTGCAGAATTATGCGATTTTAGCATATTTAGATATCCAATTTAGGGTCCAGCAGATTGTGTCACAGATCTGAAAAAATAGTATATTTTGGCAGAATTTTATAAAATATCCGCAGAAATTTAGCAAGATGAAGAACTGGCAAATCTATCTATCTATCTACGATTTCTTCTTACTGTTTTGGCCTTGTAAAATTTAGGGAAATTCACAATAAATATAATATTTTATTTCGTGTTGTATGTAGGTATGTAGTGATGTAGAGTAGGTAGGTACATGTTCTGCGCAGTCGTGTTATTCAATAATGAATTTTTTTAAATCCCTACTATTTTTGTTTTATACATAACATTCTTTCGATCATTCTATTGAATGAAGACACAATTTAGCTAATTGTGTCACCGCTGGGAACCTTCGGGTACAAAACCTTAAATAAGTCCAACCATGCGGAAGATTGTGACGAATAAAATGGTTCAAATAAGATTGATGATGTTCTGTTGAAAAATCGGATTTATATGATTATCCTAATAATATAATAAATGCGAAAGTTTGTGTGTGTGAATGTTTGTTACCACGTATCTTCGTCAAGCTCCGTAACTACTAAACCGATTATGATGAAATTTAAAATGTAAATAGTTTAGGTTCTGGAATAAAACATAGGTTAACGGTGTAGTAAAGCTGAAAAAAATGTTGTTTGGTTCGATTCGCTCAAAATTCTGTAGGTACAAATAAACCTTAAAATAAATAAACAAAAATCATATTTACAAAATTACCTACACCCAAATTAAAAGGAAGTTCTAATGTTTGTACCTATGGAATTATCCTAACGGACGGTACAATTAAATTGAAATAAGAATTTTGATTAGAACCCAGCGTTCACGCGTCGAATCGGACTTGACCAGACTTGTTTTTGTTAGTTTTTACTTCACTCGCTTGTGTCAACACCGCCGCTGTAACGACTTCCGACGCTTAGCTGAATAGGTAATTATCGAGACCTTCGTAGGGATTACGAAGATAAACAAGGGATTTCTTTGAGAACATTGTGGATGACTTTTTGCTCTTACAAGAGATACCTAAGCAATTTCTTACCCGGGGGGGTAAGAAATTGCTCGTAGATTGCCTATTGAAATTTTTACAACTAAGTACATAATAAGTACATATTATTTAGGCGTGGCTTCTTTTCAAAGAGATATAGAAGCTGATGGATGTGACCAAGAGGCTGGCGCTTACCTCGGACAAAGGATAAGTAAGTATAGCTATACAACGAGGTAACGTCGCCAGCCTTTTGGGGACCTTACCTGCGGTCGGTGATCAGAGCTCTGTTTTCTATCTGTAGGCGAACTTAGATAGAAAACTGAGCTCATTTTCATTTCTTATTATTATACCTATTACTTACCTTAAAGTTTTTAATGTTCATTATAGTTTGTCTTTGTAAATAAATAATTACTAATATAAGTTGACAATTATATAATTAACTAAATATAAAAGAAACAGTCGGGCTATCTAAAGATCGTACCAAACGATCTATACACGGTGTAACAGGAGGAGTGAATCATCTATCCGTGGCAGGGCGATAAGGAACCCTAATACCTACCAATTGAAACGCTTCTCGGTGGCGTGGCGGGCGAGTGCTCGGCTGAGACGCAAAAGGCGTGGGTTCGATTCCCGCTACAGGAGAAATGTTTGTATGTTCTGCAAATATATCTTCCGGGTCTGGGTATTGCAGTATTATGAATTATAAGTATAAGTATGTATTTACTAAAAAAAGTATGGTATTTAATATAAGTAGATATTCTATCAGTTATCTGGTGCCCTTAGTACAAGCTTTGCTTAGTTTGGGGCTAGATGGCGCTGTGTGATATGTCCACAAATATTTATTTATTCTATGTATGTTCCGCGATATTCATTCGTTCAAAAGTTATTTATATTTTTAAGAAACTTTAGTTAGAAGCCAATTTTAGACTAGATGTCCCAACTGTAGCCAGACCTGGCTACCTCTTTTAATTAATTGCTCGCATATTTTACTTTTTAGGTTCTACGACATGTCGGTTTCTGCACGATGTTTTTCTTTACTGGTTGAGAGTACCTACCTACTGGTATAGCGCACATAACTTACATTTTTCGACCAGAAAAATCCATTGGTGCACGACCAGATTTGAACCCACAACCTAATTGGTGTTTATTTAGTTAAATAAACATTAGGTAGGTGTACTAAACATTAGGAAAATCAAAAGGTATCCACGTCCGAACATTTCCCGTGGGCCCATCTTACCTTTTCATTTCAATAAAAAATAGGAAGTACATAGATCACTAAAATAGGAAGTCGGATAGATGGTAGGCCAGTGTTGCCGCTAAACATTAGGTATCTATCATGAAACATCATTTGTCTGGTAGAATGCTCCTTGGTCTAGTACCGATTTAGAAAAGGAAAGGAAAAAGACAAAAAGGGCGGCAGATGTAAAATATTTTGTGGAGAATAATATCTTAATTTTAAAAAACCTAATATAATTGGTCAATTTTAATTGATAGATTTCGTTGTATTTTTTTTAATAAACCCACATGTGCAATATTTTTGTTTATTTATACATAATTTCATAGTGTTAGCTCTACACACAGGTTAGGTTTTCTACTTCCTTTGCTTGGCGTAGTCCCTTGTCGGACCACACATATTTATCATTCCGCTAGGAATATTTTTTATTTAGGTACATGGTACCTTGGGAATTTTCTCTATTAATGCCCGTTTTCAATATCCTACTAACGGATTACGGATCGTTTATAGCAACGTTGTTCAATTTTCTCAAAAAATGGAGCTATGACGCTTTCTGACAGATGACAACGTCGCTAGGGTTATGAACGATCCGTCATCCGTTGGTAGAATATTAGAACCGGGCATGAGTACACTAGAGGATATTACAACAAAAACGGCTAACATTTGAAGGAGATAACTGTTACATATACCTATTTAGGTATAAAAAATAGAAAAAATACAAATCCTTATTTTGAAGTCGGTTAAAAATAATTATTTATTTATTTTCGAAAAACCAACAGCTATAATAAATGTCGTTAAAATCTATGATAGAAACAGAGAGCCAATTACAGGTTTTCACTGATAGTACTAGAACAGTTATTCAATGTGAACACTAATTCAACAAACTTTTCTATCACTATGCTAAACAGTAAATAGGTACCTAAGTTAAACTTTAGGGGTAAAAAAATTTTGTGCTAAGCATCGTCCTGCCTTGTGAATACCAGTATTGAACAGATCAATGTCCAATAACTTGACAAAAACATTGACTGTTCTGCTCGCCCGCACCACATACGAATTCCGCCTATAGTTTGTGGATGATCCAGGTACACTTAATATAGGAATGTACCTAAAAGTTCTGCTTGGAACATTAAAATGCAGTTTACAGAGAAGTTCTGGACAGTCGACATCATTATTGATGATTTTTAATATATAAAGAAAATCAGCAATATCGCGCCGATTTTTTAATGGTAGAAAATGGAAACGTTTGCAAAGAGTAATGTAATTATTTGAGTTGTAAAGAATATTCACTCTAAAAGTAGTATTACTTATGTAAGTACCAAAGTATACCTTCAAAAAGATAAGCTACCCACTTATTAATTCCTGTTTCACAATTTGTATTGTTAGAAGACTTTACCGTCAGCTAACAAATATGGAAGAGTCTTTGTTTGCTACAGCGATAAAAGGGCGCAGAGGCAGGGTGAAAAAAAATCTGAAAGGGGTTGTACTTTGAGCAGCATGTGGGCGCCGCCGCAAGCTGGGCGTGCGACGCTGACGGGCCGTGTGCCAGTGCGAGCGGCACGCAGGCACTTCCTTCGTGCGACGGACAGAGACGGCTGCGGAAGGCGGGGCAAAGCTCCACAGCCGGCTGCGCCCCCGCTCCGCTCATTCGTCTCTCGGTTAGCGACCGCTATGTAAACGGGCCTTGTTGTGAATCTAAACAAAATCAGTCAGTCTTCGTTTTGTTGCCGAAAGAGCAACGCGCCCAGTGTTCCGCGCTTCCGGAGTGTCATGCAAGTTGAGTGAACGCGAATCGGCACGATGCATGCTCTGTTCGGTGAACAGAGCCCGTACGCGTACCGCGGAGGCGCCGCCGGCGGGTACTCGGGTGGCGTAGCGCCCTACGCCTACGAGCAGTACCGCTATGGGTACGGCGCGCCCTACCTGCACCCACATCAGCAGCACGTTGGCGCGCCCAAAGACATGGTGAAGCCGCCCTACTCCTACATCGCGCTTATCGCCATGGCCATCCAAAACGCACCCGACCGCCGGATCACCCTTAACGGAATCTATCAGTTCATCATGGAACGTTTCCCTTACTACAGAGAGAACAAGCAAGGTTGGCAAAATTCTATAAGACACAATCTCAGTCTCAACGAGTGCTTCGTCAAAGTCGCGAGAGACGACAAGAAGCCCGGCAAGGGAAGCTACTGGACTCTCGATCCTGATTCGTACAATATGTTCGATAACGGCTCATACCTTAGACGGCGACGCCGATTCAAGAAAAAGGATGCTCTAAAAGAGAAGGAGGAGGCGATAAAGAGGCAGCAGCAGTTGCAGCAGGCGCAGGAGGCGCTGGCGGCGCAGGAGGCGCTGACGGCGGCGGACGCGCTCGGCCAGCAGCGCGATGTGAAGCCGGACGTAAAGCCGCGCATTTTCGAGTGCCGGCCGAAGCGCGAGCCCGGCGCTGGCTCTGAGTGCTCGCGGTACGACAAGCCGGTGGACGCGCTCGACGAGTTCAGCGAGCCGCGCCTGCCACCCGCCGCCGTCTACTGCTCGCCGCAGCCCTACTCACTGGTCGCAGAGGAGTTTCGTGCTGCCACATCGGGTTGGTACACCGCACCGGAACCGACGCCCGACCAGCTGCCGCCCGCATTCCGCGACCTCTTCGAGCCACCGAGCTGTCAGCTGGCGGGGTTCCGCGGCGCTGGCGGCTCTCCCCCGCCCGACGTGTACCGAGCATCGCCGCCGGCACACCACCACTACCGCGCGCCCCAGCCCTCCTACTACCATCACCAGGCCTGCGTGGCGGCTGGTCCAGCCCCTGCACACAAGTCCTATTGAGAGACAATACTCAGGTAAGAATCTAGCATGGTTGTAGCTTGATTGTAGCTAGCGGAAAGCGAATGTTTCATTGTGCGAATTGAGCCTTGGCGAGATGCGTCTAGGCGGCGGGCTAGGCCGAGGACGTGCAGCACCGATGCTGGCACTCGGTGACGTGGTTGTGGTTGCAGGAGGCCGCCATCGCGCGCAGACGGATTTAGCCGCGCGCGTCAGTTCCAGCGGATAAATATAGCGCAGTGCCGCGGAGGCAAGTGCCGGCGGCACGTCGATAACCACTGTTTACAGATCGGCAGCTGCTCTGCCGATGCCGCCTCGCGCACCTCACACCTATAGGTATGTCTTAACTGTCCGTCAAGTCTCATTACATTGTTCTGTTCACTTCTGTAAATTGTTCTTGGGAAATCTGTGTCTCGTCGTCCTAGCTTGCCGTCGTTTATTATGTAAAGCAATGTAGAGGGTCTACACCAGAATCAGAATAAAGCTTCGACTTCACTGTTGTCAGTCTTATTATCCAAGAATTGCAAAGCTAAGCTTTATTCTAATTTTGGAAGTTTACTAAATATTAATTGCATCGTACTGCAACTTTTTATAACAACAAAGTAACAGAGCCTATGACATTTTACAATTCAAAAACATCTAGCTTGGTATTGTTTAATGTACCTATACTACTAATCATTTAAATTAACAACGTACTTATTGTGTTCTCTTTAATAAAAAGATAAGTACATAACACGACACAATTTAATAATCGACTGATAATGTTATGGATTGTTAAACATGTACCTTTATTATTTTTCCATAATATCATGTTAATCTTAATTTTGTTGTGAGAGAAAATAAATATTTTATTATTATTATAATATCATTATCAATATTATAATATTGCAACTAAAAAAACCAAATGAAGACAAAATATTTAGGTATATTATAAAATAAATATTTTATAAGTGCTTCAAAGGGAAATTACAGAAAATAAAGCGTTTTTCAAATACTTAGGTAGGCATAATAATAGGTATACAATCAATTTTTTTGAATGTTTTTTGTAAAAAATATAGCTATCTGTATGTAATTCATTAAACTAATGTAGGATAGGTGTAATTTACACTACCTAATGTTATTATTAATAATCTCATTGTAGTTACCTTCTCAATCGCCTCCCAATCACTTACAGGTGCAATGTTAGTATAAATATAATTAGTTAGACTGTTTGTTTTATCTCGTTTATAGAACAAGATCTACTATGGATTTAAATATCTGCTTGGTAGGTAGGTAGGTCGGTAATAAGAAGTTCTTCCTTTTCCTTCAATTTGATAATAATAGTGGTTTAGACGTTTATCTTATTTTTGGGTAAAATCCCAGCTACAACATTCGACCAACAATATTATTTTTATTTTTCATTTTGAAACTTAATGGTTGGTGTTGTTTAAATTAAAATTAAACTGAATATTTATTTCAGACATAAGTGGTAATGAAGCGCTCGTGGCGTGGCTTGCTTAGGCGTTCTAGATTGATCGTTAAAGTTAAGCAACAATGTGCGCGGTCACAATTGGGATGGGTGACTGCAAGTGGCATTACACGCTGAGCGCTTCCGTGCTTCGGAGGGCACGTTAAGCAGTCGGTCCCGGCTTTGAAGTCGTTAAGCCATGACGGAGGCTTTTAGGCGGTCTAAAAGCTACGTCACTAGAGTTGGCCACTAGCTCATACGAACATACATACATACATATAAGTGGCAATAATTCCATAAATGTAAGTAAAAACAATTTGATTTAAAATTAAACTTACAACGTATATCACTCTACTTCAAACACAAAATTTGTGAATACTTTGGTCTAACAATTTGTGTTGCTGCATAAAATATTTTGTTTACAAAATGTGGAATCTTGGAAGTGATAAAAACTGTGAGTGTGAACGCATGTTGGTTGTTTCTGGCTTGTATCAGTCAAACAAGCGAGTGACCATCTGGTGACCAAGTGGTGGATTGTTTGAAAAAAAAAACAAAGGATTTCAGATAATGGTCTATGCTTATGTCACGTTTGTCTATTCATTGTGAATCCTCAAAAAGATGTTTAAATCTTCGTAAGAAAATATTTTTTTACAAAGTATTAACTACACAATACGTACTCATACTAGGTACATACGTAAAACGTTTTTTTCCTCGTTTGTGTCTGCAATCGGATATGTAGCCATAATCAGACGTGCTTTGCGAATACTGGAGGAATCCCAACAAAGTGTCTCGGTTTTGAAGAACGAACTCGGAGCATTGCGAAATAAAAATGTAGTGCCTGCGATTTCGCCGCAGTCTTCGTTAAACGTGAAAGAGCGACGCAGCGATACTCGATGCCAGACTCTCCTGTCGTTGCGACGAATGACAACGACTCACAGGATCCGGTCTCGATGACCTCGGCCCCCGGGACGTCGACATTGCTGCCAGTGACGATTGCGTCTTCTCCTGCTCCACGTCTTCCGCAGAAGAAAAGTTTCCAGTATCAGCCGTCGCCACAAGAGCTGCGGTCGAGTCACGACGAAAGAGCTTGGCACAACAGAAGGGGTCCGTGCCGAAGCACCAAAAAGGTGATGCAGATGGCTTCACCCTTGTAGAAAAAAAAACGTAGACCAAGACTGTCCAGTAACCAACGAGGCACAGCAAAGCTGTCATCAGACTTTGCAACTTTGCTAGCTGTGGAGCCTACGGTCAAGATTTAAATCTCCCGAATAAACAAAAACACGTCAGGGGAAGATGTCATGCGTTATGTGAAGGAGAGGTGCCAGGGTCGGATTAAGGGGCCATTCCATTTTTCTCTCCAGCGGCTGAAGTCCAGTAGAACAACTGATTTCAAATCTTACGCACTCCAGATTTGGGCAAAGCTCAAAGATGTTCTCTTTGATCCTGATTTCTGGCCAACGGGAATCGTGAACAGACGCTACAGGGAGGAAGTACAGTCGGTCTCTAGGATCACTCTGAAGATGTCCTCGATGTCCTTTTTGCCACGTCCGTCCCGTTACCTGTTCATCAAGCGGCAGTGGTTCGCAGCTGTCTCGTGGAGACTTTCTTCGCTTTAACAATTTGAACCTCCGTTTGAGCTGGATGTCAGAATCTCGGTCAGACTGACCTGATTCATGACATCGAGTTTACATTGTATAAATGCAAGAGTTTCGTGGATGATAACGGTGTCAGAGCGTTTAGGACTCTCCATTTTACGTCCCGTTGATGCACGCGTTAAATCTAAGTTAACACAGAAGCATACGAATGCGACTTTATAGGTTTCAATCGTTATGTTTTACGATACAGAATTTTATGGGCAGTTTGGAGTCGGCCACACCTTCCTCGTTTATAGGGGAGAAGTCGATTGGCAGAAGGATAAACTTTCCCACCTCTTCATCATCACCGTTATCCTTTATCATCTTTATTTCTTTTGGGTACAGGTAATATCAACTCTTCCGTCAACAACCAATGTACTCGTAGAGCACAGACCCTTTTCTCAATACCTATAACCTTAATTATTACAAACATATGTACATATTATCACGCCCCTAACGGGGTGGGCAGAGCTATAACTAATCATAAAAAGATTTGCAGCCACTCCTGATTCAAAGTCCCAAGATGGATATGGTGAACCATGGTGACAGGTGATCAGCCCATCGCCCATATAGATGGTCCATCATGTTAGAGAGGATACTAATGCCTTAGTTGGCTTTTACTACATGCTCAGGAGAGAAGCAGCTGAACGCATTCTATGTTTTTTCAAGAGAAGTGAAAATAAAGACTTTATTATCAATTTTGTAAAATTTGCTTCTGTACACAGGAAGCTCGTTGATGTCTTTTGTATGCGAAACATTTTTAAATACTAGAAAGAAACTCACAATTAATACAAATATAATTTATAAAATACAAAAGAAACAGTCGGGCTATCTAAAGACCCTTGCAAACTATCTATAGATAGCTCACCTGATCCAGCTCATCAGACGACGGAAGCGTGCCCAAGACGCTGGCCGTCAGCATTGCCACTCTGAATGGCAATGCAGATTCGTTGAGCCAAATAAGAACCAGCTCTTGGATCGCGCATCGCTTTGACCAGACACCCTGAAAAAATTTTGAAAACGCGGTGGGCACCCGTGCCCCATGGACGTAGGGTCTCGATGCTAAAAGGCTCAAATACATAAAGCCCCATCGAGGTTTGCATATTTGCGCCTTTTGAGATCCTCGGCCAAATCTGCCGCCGCGCCGGCCCTAACTTTAAATAGTTAAAACTTAACTTTTTTTAAGTTACATAGGTATATATTTATTAACAGAGATAAACTAATTTGCGTATGTTTATGGGAACTTAAATAATAATTTACAAAAGAAACAGTCGGTTTATCTAAAAACCTATTCTATCTATAAAAAATTAAATTGAAGAAAAATGTTAGAGTAGGTAATTTCAATTTATTTATTTGTGAATTAAAGGATATTATTTGTTCTTTATATTGTCAAACGGTATAGCTTTCTACATTTACTATTAAATAGATTCATAAAACGCTAGAAATAAGAATGTAAAATAGGACAATAGGACCATCCGAAAATGGCTAAATTAATTTAAATATAAAACACTTAGCAAAACATTTCGGAAACCTGCCAAAAGGTAAAAAAGGTGACAAAGGTAAATGATTGTAAATTAAATATAAGACTTTAAAGAATTTCCGGATTTGGCCTAAGACGTGTCCGCAAAGTCACGTAATCTCGTAATCGTCTTTGTGTTTCTTTCTTCCTGACAACTCAGAGTTTACTCTATATTTCTAAGTATCGGAAAAAATGTACTGAAAAAAACGTAGCCCGTTTCAATGCACGAAAGGAGCCTTTGAGGCGCACTTTAAGTCATATCACCAGTGACTGTTGAACTGTGACTGTTGAGAGCACTGGTGGTCTAGTTGGTAGTGACCCCGCCTTCCAATCCTAAGGTCGTGGGTTCAAATCCGGTCGTGTACCAATGAATTTTTCTGTGTGAAAAATTTATGTGCGCTATACCAGTAATCTCAAACGGTGAAGGAAAACATCGTGAGGAAACCCGCGGCTTAGTCAGCTCCACCATGTCTTTCCTGTGGACAAGGCCGACAAAGCTGAGAGGATGGAATAGGTGCTGGGCAAGCCTGCTCCATCCTAATTCGTCCCGGGCACTACAGCGTCCCGTCTGTGAAGATAAAAGTTACCTCCTGACGCTGTATAAAACCTTATAAAACATCTACTATAGATGATGGTAAAAGGCCTTAGTTGAACTGTCGAACAGTTGAACTAGTGACACGATTAGTACCTACTAGTAATAGGTATTCAAAGTTATAATGGATTTTTGGCGCCAAAATGTATGTTAAAAAGAAACTCCCGATATCGAGAGGGTAGCAAAATGGATGGTTTTAAAGGTGATTTACAAAAACATTTCTACTTATATGTTTAAATGTAATTTGGAATAAAAATTATAAAAACACTTTTGGAGTTAATAACGCCTGAATAAATGTCAGCAATTATCGCAGTCGGGTTTTTGATTTATTAAATAAATACTTGTTTATAATTCCCATGAATTATGTAGTATGCGGATTTGTGCGTAACGTAATTGTAAATATACACAAGGTAATTTGGTTATGTTTAAATTATACTGACTTATGCCCGGTCCCAATATTCTACTAACGGACGACGGATTGTTAATTACTATAGCAACGTTGTACATAATGTAAACAAAAACTTCATAATCATTAGCTAGTGCCTGATTCCAATATTCTACTCTATCTATATTATTCTTTCGAACTAGTGTGATGGAAGGGATCATTTTCCAAAAAAATAGCTAAGCGTGGTTTCTTACCTGTATCTTCCACGCTTGGTCGCGTTACTAACAGGTGTAAATGCAACGTAGATTTAAGACGTGTCCAAGTGATCCCAGTGATTTTAAGGAATAAAAGAATTGACTTTGACTTTGAAATAATTTTTTCGAACTTTCTACGCTACCACCACTAGACTACCAGTTCTCTGATGGACTAGGAAAGAAAAAAAAATAGAATGCGCCCAGCTGCTTCCCTCCCCGAGCATGTCGTAAAAGTCGACTAAGGGATAGTACCCTCCAACATGATGGACCAAGAGCGATGTACACCCGTTACCATGATTCATATCCATCTTGGGACTTTGAATCAGGAGCGGCTGCAAGTTTTCTTATGTTTACTTGTGGCTCTGCCCATCCCATCGATATGGGCGTGATTAAAATCTTTCGACAGTTTACATTTTCGCGAGATAGATTATATTCTAACGGTTTTTACAATATTACGGTGACATTATACCAGGGGTGCCCAACAAGTCGACTGGGCCCTTTCATACATTCATTCAGGCGCCATACGAGACAGAGTTACGCGATAGAAAGAGAGGATGTATGTTTATTTTATAAACTAGACCCACAATGAACTTAGGCCAGCCCTAAGCAAGTTGGCCACCCTTGGCCACCCACAATATTTTACTAACGGACGAGGATCGTTCATTACTATAGCATCGTTGTATATAATGTAAACTAAAACTTGATAATCATTAGCGGGTAGTTCCATTTGTTCTATAAAACATGACATCATCGAGCAAAATGGCACATTCTCTTCCCTATTTTCTCCATAGAACTACATACTAGCTTTTCACCCGAGTTTCATGCATGCATAGAACAAAATGGGAATCAGATTTTCCCAAATCTTCCATGATAAGCTAAATGACACAGATAATTACAATTATTCTGCCTGGGTAAAATAATAAATTATTATTATTTTCTAGAGGCCAGTATATGATAATAATCATAAAGAGGTCTTATTTACCTTGTCCTATAGAACAATTAGAGAAATAAAAGTTTACGTGTTGCATAGTGTCTACCTACAAAATAAGAAAAAAAAACTTATTCTGTCGGATCATGTCATGTTCCATAGAACATAATATGGGAACAACCTTCATTAGCTAGTGCCTGGTTCCAATATTCAACTAACGGACAACGGATCGTTCATTAATATAGCAATATTCTTTCATGTCAAAATATGTATGGCGATTTCTAATAGTTGACAAAGTTGCATAGTAATGGACGGATCCGTCGCCTGTAAGTAAAATATTAATCAGCCATAAAGCTTCGGAGCTGGTGGAAATATTCTTTGGAGTTTTTATGTTTTAAAGCGAATGTATAAAATTGTTCAATATTATTTCTTTGTTTCAGATATGACGATGGAGCAATTCGCAGAGGTTCGAATTCCGCTGACTCCAGCACAAAATGTGAACTTAAAGTGATACCAAGATGTAAGCTTTTATATAAACTATACGACACGCTACCGCTTCGCCCCCAATAGTAAGTGCTATAAGACATTATTATGTTATAATATAAGTGTACGTACCTATAGATATCGTTACAGTGACATATAGGTATTCTGAAATGTATATAAGGTAGTGCGGTAGGTAGTCAACATACCTACCTTTCAAATTATTTCAGTATTAACAGATTGAGCATTTTAAAAATGAATGTAATTAGCTAGTTATTGATGTAAATACTGTATATAGAATAATGTTTCAGGAAATGTTAAGGCATTTTACTGTCCGCAAATGTCGATATATTAAGGCTAGTGTTCACGGTGTAACGGTTTAATGCACAGTTCCAATATTATACTAACGGACGATGGGTTGTTCATTACCAATGTTGTTTTTCTGTCAAAATATGATGGCGCAGACGACAACGATGCTAAGGTAATGAGTAATCTACATACATACATACATAAAGTCACGTCTGTTTCTCATAGGGGTAGGTAGAGATCACGGATTGCCATTTGCTACGATCTTGACATACTTCTTTCGCTTCATTCCCTCTCATTACATTCTCATTACACTGACCTGGCCAAAACTAAACTAATTTAGTCCAAGTACGTGCGCCGAGGTCTTCTTCCTCCAACGGTACCATTCACACTAGCCTCATACACCTGTTTCGTTAATCTTCTTTCATTCATCCTCTGAACAATCTTTCGTTCGTTAATATAATATTGGAAAAGAGTATTAGACAAACCGATTGGCTTTAGACTGTTATTTCCATAATATCAATGATTACCGTGTAATTGTTTTTTTTTTGTTTTGGGTCATGTGTGTCAAAGACCCGCTTAAATATACCTAGATGTTCTATGAACCTATAATACCTACCTATAATGAATTTCTAATCATCTGCCAGGTACTAGTCGCGTCACTAGTTCTTTCGAAGAGCACTGGTGGTATAGTGGTAGCGGTTCCGCCATCCGAACCTAAGGTCGTGGGTTCAATTCAATGCACAAATAGATTTTTCAGTTCGAAAAATGTATGTACGCTATACCAGTACTCTCATACTGTGAAAGAAGACATTCGTGAGGAAACCGGAGAGAATTAGACTGCCTAATTTGACTACGAACGGGAATTCGTCCCGCATCCGACTATAAATATTATAAATGTGAATGTCTGGTTGTTTGTATGTTTGTTTCAATTTGATGGTGTGAATTAGATTTTTGCTTTCGGTCTCTGCTCGGTGTCAAAATAGTAATCCCTTTAAGTATTTGTGCTGTTATTGTATCACGTATTAAACGCTCTAGATATTTCTATAACATTGGAATGATACAGTTCAAATTATTTATGGCCAATTCCAATATTCTACCAACGGACAACTGATCGTTCATTACCATGGTAACATTGTTTTTGTCAAAAATATATGGCGGTTTTCGACTGATAACAACGTTGGCATGGTAATGAATCGTTATCGGTTAGTAGAATATCGGAATCAACCACTGAACGAAAAATGGATTATAATAATAGATAGACCTGGAATATCATACAGGCCTCCTTTTATTTTGTGCCATGCGCACGGCCAGATTATAGTACGTATTAATATAGTAGGTTTAAATAAACAAACAGCAGTTAAAAAAGTAATTTATTATTTTTTTTTCTTTTAAACCAGTTATTAGAAAAAAAGAGCAAGACGCAGTCTGTAAGATGTAGTTATTTTTTTCTTTAAAAAAATATGTGAATTTATATACCTAAGCACATTTTTTTAATTAATTTGTGCTATTACATAATAATATTATGTACCTCATTCCTGGTTCTAATGATGATATACAACAAGCAAGTATTCCCAAGGGGGGTTGACGTCAGGCAGGCGGCCGTTTATAAAACACCTTAGCCAAAACTCTTACAGCATGATCCAAGAAATATGCTGTGCCAACCCCACATAGAGTGGGATAAAGGCAGGAAGAAGATGATGATGATTTCTGGTTCTAATATTTTACTAATGGACGACTACCATCATTATCTTCATTATCATGGCAACGTCGTTATTTGTCGAAAAGCGCTACAATTTTTACACAGAAAACAACGCTGCTTTGGCAATTAACAATTCGTTGTCCGTTGGTAGAATACCTGGGCATAAGTAATGGGTTTTTTACACCTACATAGCAATAGCTTGATCTCTTCAATAGTGATAACATAGATTATTTACATTTGACAGACATAATAAATGTTAGATAAAAAGTAAGTTCGTATGAGCTAGTGGCCAACTCTTGTGACGGAGTTTTTAGGCCGCCTAAAGGCTTCCGTCATGGCTTAACGAGAAAAAAGCCGGGACCATTTAACGTGCCCTCCGAATCACGGAGGCTCTCAGCTCGTAATGCCGCTTGCGGTCACCCATCCAAATTGGCTAAGCTAAACTATATATATTCAAATAGTTGTTAAGCCACGACAGAGGATTTTAGGCGGCCTAAAAACTCCGTAACTAGAGTTGGCCACTAGATCATACGAACTTACTTACTTTAGCATAGCCACCACTTTTTATCTAGGTACCGAGAGAAGCCGCTGGCAAAAGCTAGTTGTAAGATACCTAGGAAGAAGTGATAATAATACCTAAGCTGGTTACGGCAGTATTTTATTGTGATAAACTGAATAAATGAAAAGTATAAATGTTCTGTTACTGAACTCGATGGAAACTACATTAATGGCGACGGATCGTTCATTAAAATAGTAACATTGTTATCTATTGCCATGCATTTTTTTGTCAAAAACCAAAGTAATGAACGAACTGTCGCCTGTTAGTAGAATATTGGAATCGACCGTAAGTTATTATGAAAAGGTTGAGCTAAGGATAAGCAAGCAGCAGTTTTTAAATAAATTTCCTGATTCAAAATGCATAATATAATAAGTACATTCATATAAAAAAGTAATAAACAAATTAGAGAGGAACTAGATGAATAAAAATATTATCTGAAATAGAACTTTTAAAACTAAAATGTCATAAAATAGTAAATTAATTATATGTACCTACTGTTTTATTTGATTTCTTAAGTTTTGACTTGCTGGTTGTGTTACCTAGTAAGTTTTTGTAAGATATAGAAAATTGTATGTACCTTAAAAACATTGTACATTTTTGTTTGTACCTACTCACTGTGACTATTTGCATCATAGACCATTAAAATTTCAAATAACGAAATTGAATAATGCCAGATTACTATATTCTACCAACCGACAACGGATGGAAGTTTACTATAGCAACGTTGTAATGTCTAAAAACAAAAATATGGCGCTTTTTGACAAATAACAACCTAATAGTAGAATATAGGAATAGGGCATTAATGAGAAAATCTCTATAGTTTAAGTAACTTACCTAAAAGTTTTTTCGAACATTATTACTTTTTTGTACATTACCCAAATATCTGAATAAATATTTTGCAACAAAAAAGGTACAATTTTAGGCGTCACAGTGTCGTAGGTGTTTTGTTGAAATAATGACTCATGTAATGTATGTATATACTTTAGCCATTTTCGATTGGAATATTTACTAACAGAACCTAGGCAACCACGAACAGATGTAAAAAAACATTTGTATGCTTCTGAATATAATCTGGCTTCTGTTGGATTCGTTACCATTATTGTATCTTATAGGGAATGTAAAGTTTTACAACAAGGTGCATACTCTTATTAATTCTAATAGTTTGGAATCTAGAGACCGCGAAACAGAAGTTTTCACTTTCTTATATCATGTAGTTAATTCACAATATTTTCTTTCAGATACCGATAGTGACATTCTTTACATCCCTATGGCTGAATAGTCATACATGCACTTAACCCCGAATACTCAAACGCATCTCAAAGTTGAGCACATCTCAAATGACGTTTGTTTTTTTTTGACAGATTTTCATCATTAGCTGTCAAAAAACCGTGAGTTGAGATGTGCTCAACTCTGAGTCGCGTTTGAGTATTAGGGGGTTAGATCCATAGCTTTCATGAATTACAAAAAAAGACGCCATTTGATTGGGTGGTCAAGTGTCACTGTCCCACTGTTTAAAGGAGGTACTGAATGTCACCAAAGGTATTTAAAAAAATTGTGAACGAACTACACAATATAAAAAGATAAAACTTCTGTTTCACAGTATCTAGAGTCTAAACTATTAGAATTAATAAGAGCTATGTAGCTTTTGTGAAAAATTACTTAACCTATTATGTTATGCCTGAAAGGTGCCTTTAGCTTTTACTTTCCCTATTAGAAATTGTGTCCTAGATATTACAAAAGTTAATATTTACATTCGTGTCCGGTTCCTACATTCTACTAACGGACGACGGATCGTTCATACCATGGCAACGTTGTTATCTGTTGAAAGCACCATACGTTTGTTGACAAAAAGTTTCTATGGTAACCTATCCGTCGTTCATTAGTTAAGTATAGTATCCAGGCTAGTCGCATTTGGCTAGAGTACGAGTATATGCTTTGACAGCATTGTACCTAAGACTAGATAGGAGGACATTGAGGAGTAATGATATGATCTACGGTTTAGGTGCAAGTAGCCGCGTGTGTTCAGAATTTTCCAGTTGAAACTTAGCATTTTTCTCAACTTTGTAATACAAATATTCAATAAAGAACCTTAGTACTACTTAATATATTGTATACTATTAATTTGATACGTATAGATGGAAACTAGCCGGTATCTTTGTGATAATTATAAACGTGTGTAAATAATATATTAAATAAATGTTTATTTGTATCTAGCTTATTGAAACTGTCCTCTTTTATTTCTATCCTCCATTCCACTTTAGGCAACACGTGTTTTGTAGCGTTCGCATAAAGGTAACAATACCTTTTATCCAATCATTTTCAGTTCAATGGCACAAATGGCAATATTAACTAAAACAAATAGTTTAAGGCTTTCAATTACATAATTTGAATACTGGCAGAACATAGTAGGAAATTTGTCCTACAATTTGTCGCAAGGTATTTTGTATCGAAATTCATACGATGTCAAATTCGTCCCTGCTGTTTTCATAATAATTTCCATACCGCGTATCGCCTTAGTGCTTTACCCAACGAACTTCTAAAGAGTTGGGTTTACTGTGAACAGTTTTACAAAATTTAAGCTTGTTTGTTGCCTGTGAATGAAACGAAGCTCTTAAGTGGCACTTGGTCAATTGGTTAGACGACGGATTTTGACGAATCATCACTCAATCATAAAAGCACACACTTTGGGATTTAGGTACCCTTTTGGGAACAAGTACGGAATTATAAAGTGGATTTGCTCGAATAAAAATACTTATTTGATATTATTATGAAAGTTACCGTAGGTATGACTAAACATTTCACATTTAGGTCGTAGGTAGCTATGTATAGGACCAAGACTGCTAACACAAGTTTGTTAGAAAGCTACCGGTAACAGCAGATTAGATCCTTTTACCAAGAAACACGTCTCTTCGCATTGTATTTGAAAATACATTTTCGAGTCAGTCGTTTTTTTACCCAAACAGCACAAAATACTTCACCAAGGTAAAGGTAGTTATTGGGTTAGGTAGTTTAGGTACCTACCTATATTACATGTCAGTAGTATCGTGTAACTTGTGATATCATGGTATTTAATATCATGATATCACAAGTTGTGAAGGTTTTAACCTGTGATATTATCATGATACTGCGTAAAGCATCAATATTATCATGATAATCGAGAATATCGTGTTAATACTATTGTGTAATATAACCCATTGGGTACCCATATTTAATAGAAAAGCCAACGAAATTACGTAATCAATTAAGTAATCGTAACTTTTGTTTGCAAAAACGTACACTCAATATCATTCGCGATCTCAATGATGCAAATCCTTGCAAATCGCAATTTAAGGTACTGTGCCACCGCACCGTACCAATCGCATATCGATACTGTAGATTAGGTGTCACTCAACGACAAAAGGCATGCAGTCGCGTCGTTTGCATTTTGCTTGCAGTCATGCTCGAAATAGCACCTTAATACTAAGTAAAAAAAAGCCACATTAATTTATTATCGATTCACGAGTCGAGTACAGACGTACTCAGAACTTGTCAGCCTTGCATTCCGACGAGGAAAAACTCGAGTGTCGATTCAAGAAGCCAAAGTTGGGCACAACAATCAATAACGCACACCCATCGCACGTGGAGCCTCCGATCCAGCTTATTTGTTTGTCAATTCAGGATGGCTCGAGGCGGCCAGGGATCTCCTTGAAGTGGACGCCCTCATCAGACCTGTCGAGTGGGCCGACGTTTAGTGGCAGATCCTTCAGATGACGTACCACCCGCGAGCTCGTTTCGTCAGCATTGTTTGAGATGCCTACAGATTTTCTAGAGAAGTAATATGATAACAAGCGACAATCCAAGGATGATAAAAACTGCATCAATGGTACCCAGAGTACTTAGTTCGCGACGCCTTTTATAACGCTTCTGTGTACACAACGTTATTAGTTAGACTGCCTGGAGTATGTACAAAATATTTCTGGCCCCTCTCACTCGTGAATGAGCTATGTACAGCTCGTGGCTGCTGCACCTGGTCGGCGGCCGCGGAGTGCAGCATCTGTTCCTGTGCTTTGTTGGTCGGCTCGGAGTGGAATAGAAAATTGGAGGGTATGAGCGGTATCCGAGGGAGAAAGAAGTGTTCCCCGTCTCCGCTTCTGTAATCACTCCCACTTCTGTGAGGTTCCGGTTCTTCAGGACTCAGGTTTTTAAGAGAATGATAGATACGCAGACCTTTACGTTAGAAATAACCATTTAAAAATTTGATGGGATAAATGGTGGCCTCGTCTTGATCGATAATGCGGTTGATAGATGGATACTCTATATTATGTCCGTCGCGTGGTAACACGCAGCTGTTATAAGGTAGTGGTTACGTGTTGGTAACGGCTTAGTGGTGTCGAGCGGTAGGTAAGTATTTTTCAGGCACAAAGCCATAAAGAGTAACATAAATTACTCAGTCAAAGAGTACCTATGAACCATTTTGTAAAAATGAATTTTAGCTATTATCCTGAGTCCTGTTAAATTTACATCTTTAGTGATCTGTATTGACAGAACTTGCTTTGCTTGCTGGCTAGTATATATAGGTCTGTTCTTTCTTATGCAGCACATCGACAGAGCTTACCCCGCTCGTCAATTACTTCATGATTTACTGGTTCAAGTCTTAGCACTGCATTGAACTTTCTCCAGGCTTCCGTGGTAGTAGTGAAAATCCAATTCAAAGCACCTAGATGCTTTGAATCGGACGTTGAAGTATTTTTATTGGACACTACACTGTATTTTTGAAATTTGAATGATATGTGCTAACGAAGGTTTTATGCGTCATCCAGGTTTATACATACATTCATATTATCACGCCCGTATCTCTAACAAGGTGGGCAGAGCTGCAAGTAATCATAAGAAAACTTACAGCCACTCCTGATTCAAGAGTCCCAAGATGGATATGATGGTTCACTATATCCATCTTGGGACTTTTGAATGGTGACAGGTGGCCGGCCCATCGCCTATATAGACGGTTCATCATGTTGGAGAGGATACTACAGGTTTATATTACAGGATTTACAGGTTAGAGCTTTTTTGATTATATTTTTATTTTTAGACTTTTTGAACAGGCAAATGATACTTTCATGCATTCTTTGGACCATTATGCTACTTTTTGATAAGATTGTATTGAAGAAGATTCGGCCAAAGCAACTATGTATAGACGGGATTCTTTAAATTGACATTTCTTTTTTATTTATAAATCGATTAAAACAAACTTTAAATGTTGATCCAGGCTTACCACAAAACATCAGTGAAAACCGCATTCAAATCTGTTAAGAGATGAGATTAGCGTGCACCAATGCACAGACAAACAGACTCACGGACAAACAGACATACAGAAAATCATTGATATGGGTTCTATTGCGTTAAAAGATGTTCCTGAATACAGTTTTTCTGAAATGTCTTCAAAGCACAGACATCGATCGGTTACAGTTTTATTATAAGTAGGTATAGATTATTACTACTTAGTAGGTTCATTCACTAATTAATATTTACTTATCTCGACTACTTTACAAAAGGCTTTCTCTTGATATTTGACTTAATTCCAATCCTAATAGCCCGACTGTTTATTTTGTATTTTGTAAACTATATCTGTATTAGTTGTAAGTTTCTTTCTGTTAATATAGATCCTTAAATCACTTGGAATTTTGCACTACTAAGAGCTCATGATTAAGACATATCATATCCATCTTGGGACTTTGAGTCAGGAGTGGCTGCAAGTTTTCTTATGACTACTTGTGGCTCTGCCCACCACATTAGGGATAATATACATGCAAACATTCATGACTAAGATCAATAGTGGTGGATTCCAACAGTACTCGTAGGTACTCTGTCTTAATCGAACACTCTAAAGGCATTTACGTGTATCAAAACATACGAATTCGAAAAAAAACCCAAGTCAAGTTATAATTCGAGTGTCAGGAGTTAGCAGGTATGTACGTGAACATTCATATCATCATCATCATCATTAGCCTATAGCAGTCCACTGCTGGACATAGGCCTCCCCTAATGAGCGCCATCGCGCCCTATCTTGTTAACATTCATATGTTAACCTGAATACCCTATGTTAATTGCCCCTTTATATATATGTTAATTTTAGGTTGAAATGGGTGAAGAAAGGTGGATGAACAGAGTGGCATTCTTGTATGTGGCAAGCTATCAACACAACTCGCTAATCACTCTATGCAACAACATTTATATAAGTATTTATTTAGGAACACTTCATTCTGCAAATCCACATTTCAGTGTTGATTGTGGAAGGTAAGGGGTGCTTGTCTTGGCAGCCAATGCCACTGTATCGGTCATTGAACCGGTGATATGTTTATTGTTTTTCTAAAACACCCGTGTTGTTATTGGCACAAATTCTATTTGTTTAATATGGTAAGTCTCGCAAAACAGGTATTCTTGCGTAACCATGGCCTTATAAACATAAGTTTATACTTACACGGTTCGTATTCGACTTATGAATGGAGAGAAGCATGGCCTGTCTAGTCGTTTATAATGGATGGGTGACCGTTAATTACATGTAACAGCTTCACTTCTGTGTTCTGTGTACTTATGACGACTGCTGTAACAGATTATAAAATCTATAGGTACTTCAGCCAAACTGGAGATACAATTAATGTAAACAAAACGTCAGTACTTAACCTAAAACATACTTTTAATTACATGTTTATGAAACTTTTAAGTAGAACTAATTAAATTAAGGTGTAAAAACTTATATTCTGAAGTTTATTTACCTAAAACTAAAGTAATTTCATCGTAATAACGAAAAATACGCGATGGTTTGTTTACATAAATTGAATCTCCAGTTTGGCCGAAGTATAGTGGTCATGTTATAATGACGTAATAATAAAATTCAGTCACTCCAATTGATACCAATAGTTTTAACAAATAAAAAAAAATAGCAAAAGATAATCGGTTGGCTAAAAATGTGGAAAACCACCCTAGGTTGAATTTCATTTGCACGTCATTAAAAAACAAGGTTGATTCTCCCTTGCAATAATATTTTGATAGTTACTAATGTATTGTCTTAGCGCGATTTTGGTCACACTGGAAGTTTTGTCTAAACTGGTGATGAAACTGGTAGATCACTTTCTTGGCCTACTGTACTAGTGTTTTCAATCAGCGAAACGAAACGAAAAACATGACAGGACGTGTCATCGCTTAGTGATAGACTGCAAGCTTACAAGCCGCTCGCCGCAATAAGAATTCATGTAAAACACAAAATCGTTGAAGTATTTTTTCAAACAATGCAATATGGAAGTCGGTAACTTTAAAATAATCTGAAATGAGTCAGTCGTTCTCTTTCCCAGAGTCCGAAGGTCAACAACCATCTCATCTGTACGGATTATCTCTGTCTTAAGTCGATAATTTAATCTTTTGTTTATCCAAGCTTCTAATAGTCCCGTTGCACCGGAACGGTGAGCGCACCATGTATCATACTCGGGCGTATAAGAAAATAATCTGCCGGCGTGAATTACGACCAGGATAAAACAATTTCAATCTTTTATGCGAGTCTTTATAAAGATAACAGAGATAGGTTTAAAAATGTGGTTACGACTTGAAACGTTAAATATAGGCGGGGAATCGTAGAATATTATTTATCTATCCAGTTCTACATCTCTTTACTGGATTTATTATACAGTTGATTCATATTTTATTATATTATTCTTGTACTGGCCCTTTTCACATGTAAACCTACGGCTGTGATGTCTTCCCTCCGATTGTCCCAGACTTGAGACACCGGTCAAGGAACATAATACTTCACACGGTTATTTATACATTTGTTTTCAATTTTAGGGTTCCGTACCCGAAGGGTGCCAACGGGTCCCTATTACTAAGCCTCCGCTGTCCGTCCGTCCATAGGTCTGTCAGAGGGACTCATGAGCCGTAATAGGTAGAGAGTTGTAATTTTCACAGAATCTGTATTTCTATTGCCGCTTTAACAACAAATAAAAAATAAAAGAGACATATACATGAAATCTTTTTTATGTACAATGGTACGGAACCCTTCGTGTGCGACATCGACTCGCACTTGACCGGTTTATTTATGTGACTGTGACACACTATTACTTCTACATTAAATTACTCGTTGCTGTTCATAATCAGAAACAAGGGACCAAATCACAAAAGCTCAAGCTGAGCTTGATGCGTGAAAGGTTTGATTTGTCTAGAACTGCAAACCTTGTTTACTTTATACAATGTTTATACTAAGGGTATCAAAATCATAGTTATAAAAGTATTACGCATTTAGGTTTATATTGATGTGTAATTTTTTGCATATTGTTCATTTTATATGCGATTCGAACTACATTTATTGGGCTGTAAAAACGACCGCTCTTAATTTTGGTACTAAAACGCATTCAGAATAAAATTGGTAAAATATATTTTTAAGTTTAACGGTTTAAAGATAATAGTGATGTAGATAATGAACTAAAATATAATAATACTCCTCTAGTCAAGCCCTTTCATTCGATACCCATATTGAAGGGATTGTGAAAAAATATGTAATGTACCATTTTGTGGCGGCGGCCATCTTGGATTTACAATGATACTGAATATATTCAATTTTATTGCCATTAGAACTAAAAGTGTGTAGGTACCAGCCTTTGATTATATACCTGTCCCAGCTATCAGATCAATCTGTCAACAGGAAAGGGGTAAATTTCAATTTCTAAATTTGACCTAAACAAAAATCAAACAGTGCAAGCTAAATAAACCCGTTTAAAAATAGAATAGAATTTACTTTTATAAGCATCATCATCACAAACATACAATGTACTTACTTATTAGCTAAATTCCTCCAGCAAATAGTAAAAATTTATAGATTCATCGTGAAATAACTTGTAGCAATAAATTTCGTAGACCCTCTACGGAGGCTCTACGAACACTCACCTGTCTTCGCAATCCAACATTTTGAAATGTAAGAAAGTTTTTTTATAATGTGGATTTTTTTAGGAATTAATGATTAAATGGTGATACGACGAAAAGTTCAAGACAATTTCCACATCAAGACTTCAGATGGTACTTATGAAATAAATAAGTATCCGCTTTATTTATTTAGTGCCTGAAGTTTTTATTCTGAAAAATACCTACTCAAACATGACAAGCTTGGAATATTATACTGTGACATGACTCATGACATGAGGTTATGGTAAATGGAAACCAAAATGGCGTCCCCGCCCTTAGCTCTCCCCACGGCACTCAACGCCCCTCTGTCAAAACTGTCATTCAATTTATTGACTGATGCCACACCGAGTTTGGTCAACAACTAAATTAAATCGAATTAATTTCTGTTACTTGGTTGACTTGCCTTTAAGGCGAAGCAATTAATATAATAATTTGAAGTAAAATCTAATGGTATACGTCCTACTTACTGTCATACAGCTCCAAATAAATAATTTAAATACTGTTGACCTTTTGACATTTACGTGCATGCTGTCAAATTATTGTATGACAGCCAGACAGCACTGAATGGGTTTTCTGAGGGTTAGCTCGAGTCAAAATAAACTTAAACCAAAAATCACAAAACTGAGTTTCAAATTCTTAATTTATAAAAGCGTTAAAAGCTGAAAAGGGAAATCCGAGAAACATACGCGCCACCCGCAGTCTAGTCGAAAAGCCATTTGATTTGACGGCTATCCACCTCCTACTACGTTTATATTGAAACTTGGATAAATATTTGGTTTATCGTGTCTAATTTGGCACGAAACTGGCCACCGTGGCACCGGCCCACCCTTCCATATGATACTGAAGAATTCAATTGTAATAACGAAGTAATATAAAAATTAAAAAAAAACCTTAAAAGGTTGGCACTTCCTATTAGTTTATTGCTCACATGTTTTTTACAAGCTACAAAACTGAACAATGGAACTACAGCGAATGAAATATTAGCCATAAGTACTACTCATTATATATGATGCTCAGCATTTGGTTATTCTCAATTAATGTAGCAGTTATGATAAAAAATGTTTTTTTAGCCTATTTTTTTATTTCAAAACGTTTTGGCGTTTATCACCACTATGCATATATTGCATTACGCATAGCGCGAATATAGTCTGCAAGTCAAATGCCCCTAACTCTGGACAGTCGGATGAAACTATAAGTTCCGAAAGGACTTCGGAACCCAAAAAACAGCCGAATTCGAATCTCCTTTTTTTGAGTCGGTAAAAATGAGACGTGTCGGAAATGACGTGGCCCTGCTGCGATGACGTGCCACCCGGAATCGGTTCCACTCGGTTATCGTACACGTTAGCTTACGTTTACATTACTGAGCACTTGTTTTATAAATAAATAACAGCCGTTTTAAAATAAACTTCACTATTAATCCTTGACTTGTAACGTTTACATAACCGTGAGATCGACGATGCGTTACTCTACTAATGCCTATCAACATGCTTGTCGCAAATCGATCTGCATAGTACATACAGTTTCAACTGAAATAGCCAGTTCTTTCAAAGCAAGGTGAAAGGATTTAAAGTGCACCTCAAAGGCATATAAGAGCCATTATTTACGTAACTTCAAATTATCAGGCAAATCAAGCAATTTACAAATCGTTTGCAAGCGTTTTTTTAACTGGTACGTAGCGATACTTTGGCTAGAGTGTATTTTTCTTCCTAATTATACAGATTATTTGAAATGATAAATGGAATGTGAGGCCGGCTTCAGCATGTGAACAGATGGACGTGTGTTACTGTCAGCGTTTCTATTTCTATCGGTTCTATTTGTCACGCATGTCTAATTTGTGTTAATGTTGATGTAAAGATTTATTGTTGAGCCGCGGTCGTATTGTCTTTCCTATAGACGGGTTCACGTCTACTATCAATTCCTATAATGGTTCTAATGCTATAAATTTTGACTACAAAAACAGTTAAAAGATTAAGCGAAACTACTGTTAACACTATTTAACCTAACATGGGTGACAATTATTGAACCGGACGGAGTATTTAAGGATCTGAAATAGCCTGAATTTACCTATATTCTAAATGATTATCTAGTCAGTAACAATTTGTATCACAATAGGAAATGTGTGTTTACAGTAGTAACACAAATACATTGGGTTATTAGAGGGCCTTTGATCAGTTCGCGCATACTACTGTTATTGTATTACCATTGGCGCTAGTTTTTATTAATAACTCGAACAAATGATACCTTGCAGTATGTAGAAGGTTATTTTTAGCCAACTGGCATACCTCAAAAATTAATGTATATCTGTCTATCTTTAAAAGTTAAATCTGGGCCTAATTGCGATTTAATCTGCGTTTTTTATGAATGCACTGTGATAATATCACATCAACTTATACTCAAATCTAATATCTGTTTCGTTAAAGGTTTAACGAAACACGATTCCTATTACACAATCAATAAATCATTTAAAACTAAGTGAGACTGCTCGAGACAGAGTGAAAATAAATTAAAACGACTCCATGACTCGTGGTTCTGAGTTCGGTCCATATGGGACGTGTCTTGGGCTACCCTTTCTGGGACCACTATTTTTGTAATGACAGTCTGCAGGCGGTGTCAGAACGCTTCAGGGAAACACCTAATTGTATGGCGTGGACGCAGCACTTTATGAATGAATGCTGTTTTCGTTTTATTCCTAGACCAGATTTTTTTTTAAATAGTGATGGCTTAGCCCACTTGTTTCTCATTATTTGTTCCCACTGCTTTAGGCTATTTAAAATTCAAACTATTAAGTTTTTGATATAGTACCTGAGAAGAAAATAACATAAATCCAGTAAAAATTCTATAAGATGGAGATTTTAAAATCTCACTATCATCGTTTG
Organism: Scotopteryx bipunctaria; assembly: GCA_949320045.1. NCBI lineage: Eukaryota > Metazoa > Arthropoda > Insecta > Lepidoptera > Geometridae > Scotopteryx > Scotopteryx bipunctaria. Next base: position 6,021,703 of record OX439440.1, read on the forward strand.
AATTTCTTTGAAATTACCAAATATTTATGAATGACGGGAGATTGTTTACTCGGTAACCTATCCGCCGCATAAACCAATTTGTATTGCTCAAAAAAATAAAAAAGCTGGGAGTCGGTACCAATAAATCGATTTGGGAAATGTTTGCCCAAGGGTGGGCTCGAGGTATTTAAAGAACAATTAGTCGGCTGCTTCCCTGTCCTCGGGGCAAATATTTGCCTATTCCCGCCAACCCTCCAATGCCGCTCGAGGCTTCGTTCCAAGCGGTTTATGGTTCAATGTTTGCCTACTCTTCCCCTATGTACTCGACAAGCAAACTTCCCCCGCCAGCGAGCCGGCCGCTAATCAACCGACGCATTCTTTTTGACATCAAATTGGGATCCAATTTTTTTACCGGCCATATTCCTTTTTTTAATATCCACCAGTCTACTCTAGCTAGAGCAACACGGACATTGGCAGAATTGTGACGTAACTTCACAGTAGCCACTAATAAGAACTGAACTGAAACGTTACACAAATAATTTGTGTCATTTAAATTGCTCACGTTTTGTTGAATTCCAGTTTAATGGAATTTCGGAAACAACTAAATTTACTTCTCTGCTGAACTGGAAGAAAAGAAAAGGCATAGAATGCATCCAGCTGCTTCTCTCCCCGAGCATCTCATAAGAGTCGACTAAGGGATAGTATTCTGTCCAAAATGATGGACCACCTGTATGGGCGATGGGCTGATCACCAGTCACCAGAGTTCACCGTATCCATCTTAGGGCTTTTAATAAGAAGTTGCAAGTTTTTTTATGCTTATTTGTGGCTCTGCCCACCCCATTAGGGATACGGGCGTGATAATATGTATGTATGGAAACAACTAAACTTGTATCCAACTACATAATTAAGTCCAACTCTATAATTTATGATTTGGAAGGGAATCGTTTAGTGTCGACACTGCTCGCCACCATTCATTAAAAAGAGTAAAAAGTTCTATAAACATGGTTTACATTCGTATTGTGACACGAAGATTAGGCGGGATCGCTATATTTTGATGCTGTTTTACTGTGGATTAACTACCCAACAGTGTTTTGATTTCTTTTAGAATAACAACTCGTAAGTCTGACCACGAAACTACGAACAACTGTGTAAAACAACATTGAAAGTTTTAAATTGTGTAGGCTTAAGCTTTTTTTATAATAAGCGCTTTAAACATGCAAAGGGCGAAATTGTTAGAATGTATGATTGTATTCCAATCTCGTAACAAAATCACTGCTGTAAAGGGTTTCTTGTCTCAGTGGAGCACATTTTCAAATGCACTGCTGAAACATAGGGACTCCCTTAGACAAAATCATTTCTCTAATAAGCATTGGTTCACCAAATTTTCGTATCTCCCAAACAACTTACCTAATGTTTAGGTATAAGGTGTTTATATTGCAGTGCGTACGGTGACCACCACATCGTCTCCGCTGGCGGTCTCACCGTACTTACAAAAATACCAGAATGTAATTAAATGTGGATAACTTGTGCTTAGGGCTGGGAAAAATATAAAAAGTCGGAAGATTCCGGCTTTAAAAAAATCTGTTTGCTTTCTTAAGTTTATTCCTTTTTTATTCATTTTTGGTACATTAATGTAAAAATAAAGAAAATCTATTGTACTATCTGCCTATTTCATTAAACTCTAATAGATCGAAACAACAGAATGCAAAATAACATTAAACAGAAAGTGTATGTAATTATAAAAAATGCTCAATACGATGAACAAAGAATAGTTAAAAACGATTCTCAGCCCTTTTTGAAATTTAAATATTTATAATTATTTTTTATATCTATTTATTAACATAAATAGACTTACAACTGATACAAATATAATTTACAAAACATGAAACAGTTAGGCTATCTAAAGACCGTTGCAATTGGTCTATAGAAGTATTGTATTGTTATTTATTAAAAAAAAACCTGATCTAGATAATAATGTAGATTTTTAGATGGTAGTATATCATATATTTTGTTTGAATGGTGCATATTAGGTACCTGAGAATGTACGCTTCTTCTTCTCTTGTGTCAATGGTTCACATTTCTATTCTTATAGAGAAGAAATTAGCATTTTGTGAATTGTGATGAAATACAACTCTGAAATCTGGTGGATGAAAATGATCTTCATGACCATCTAAACATTTGCAGAGTTGAATAGAGCCCGGCTTTTGAGTTTGCAGATTTATCCGGCCATTTGTCTCTATCAGGCGTCTCTATTTGCGCTTTATAGACGGCTGCGCGCGCGCCGCTGTTTGTTTAGTTGTTATAGACGTGTTTTTACGCAATCTGGAAGTCGTAAATCGTGAACACCAAATTATGTCGTTCATTCTTGATTCTAGTATGTTTTTCCGTGTTTCTTTCGCTACAATAGACACAACGTTGGAATGAGAAAATCTTTAGGCTATTGTAAATATAAGTACCTACTGGTTATAATAAAGAAAGATATACATTATGGTATACCTATTAGATATTGACATTAAAGAAAAACGAACAGTTGCATTAACTCACAGTTAGGTTTTTATATCAAAAAACTCTTCATTGCCAACTGCATGATTTGCCTGACAAACGGGACTACCACTAACAGGTGTGTGCCTTTAAATTATTTGATTTCCTCTGCTGTTTCCTGATCTACCTATCTTTATTTTTTATGTTAGTAGAACTTAACTCAGTTTCCCATCTTAGGGAACTTAGGGCTAGGTATATAATAATTACACCAGTGGGCTTCATGATTCGTTAAAATTAACCCCAAATCAAAAATCTGTTTGCAACTGATACTCTATTAAAATAAGCAGGTTACTTCAACAAATCGATATTAAAATGCGCAAGAGTTTCAATAATACAATACCCGCATCGGGAACAGAACCCACACCCCGGGGGTAATGCGGCGAATAATCCACATCGCGCGCCACTGTGCCGCGGGCACAATACAACTATATCTATAATCTGCAAAAACTAACAATGAGTAGGTACTATCAATATGTGCAACTCATCACCTGTTTTGAACCTTAACACAAGGGAATAAAGGCAGGCTTTTGTACGCTTTTAAAGAATTACGTTTTATTTACGATTTGTAAACGTAACTTCTTTTGCGAGCGATTAAATTCAACTTGCTAACAAAGCAGCGATTTTGTTATTGCTCTATCTTTTTAGGAAGTTACTATAGGTACCTACCATAACCTTTGTGTTTTTTGCTAAAAGTCTTGCTATCATTGTTCGGTTGCATTTTTGATTTTTTACGTTTATAATCTGATCTTTGGTGAAATAAGTCAGTCATAAACGCTGCATACCCACAATTTGAATGGCCTCGCCTTTTCAAATGATTAGTGAAAATAGGGAGATGTATGTGATTAAAATGAGGGTCAAAAATATATTTTTAATAAACTTTATTTATTACATCAGAATTATACCTCCATATTTTTGCATTTAACTTCTTGTTGAGATATAAATTATTTTTTAGAAAGTGCAAAAAATTCAAATATTTAAAACGCGAAGCCATTGTGAGAGCGTATGATGTGCATTTATTTTAAGAACATCATACGCTCTGACATAGACTATTACGTCACGTAATAGTCTATGGACAACAAAATTGACAATGCCACCGAGTGTGTAGTTGTTTCAGTTGTTTGGTGTTTTGCCTGTGAGTGGACCATGACATTACACTAGGCGCGCCAAAATGGCTAGCGTTTAAAATAAATAAATAAATAAAATAAAATCACTTTATTTCAAGCAACTTAGTGGCTCATAACAGTGGTAGTAAATATACAATAAAATTAAAGAACACAGACAATAAAGTTTAAAGCAAAGTTGATTTGTTCTGAAATTTAAAGCGTGTCAGGTTAGCCATTTTTAACTTGTTTTTAAAATACTTTAAATTGCTTTTTTGGCGTTGAATATTTTTACCTACAATTTTATAGCGATATAATCTATCATTTAAAAATATAAGAAAATACATGCATATTCCCTTATAAGTCGTTGCCATGGACGAAACAACGGACCGAAGTCAAGGTACGCAATGACAATCTTTATTGAGACTTGAGACTTCTTTACGCATGGACCTTTTGCGAAACCAATTCCAGTCGCGCATAAATAACTATTGGATTGGATATTTTGTTTATTTATTTATGTATGATGCCCTGAAAACTTACACAACATTATTAGTGAAACAAGCCATCATCTGAAGTAAGTAGACATCTATGGTCAGTCTGGGACCCGGCTAATGGCCCGCCCGCCACCTTGTCTACATGGACGTGGCAAAAACTCAAACTGACTTGTCATTTTGACACCATTCATCCCGTCCGGACGAACCTTGTTTTTTGCCCCATCATGTCTTTAGCAAGCTCAAAAATTAACAGCCTTAAACGAATGAGATAGAGTCCAAAATTAATCTTTTAAATTATTACTAATACGAGAGAACAGATTTTCTCAGCAATATTTCTTAATGAATTCTTACGGCATTCATTCATGTCATTCGTTGTGTAAACAAAGACCTTCGTCAAATCGGTAATTTAATTTTCAGCGATATTTTTGAAAGGAAATAAAGGATTTTATAAATCCGGTTCCGAAAAATAGCAAAGTCACTCGTGATATTTTTGTAGCTTTAGCAGCGAGCTGCTCCGATTTTCACGTAATACCTTTATAGGCTGATGATGATGAAAGTTACATAAATTTTCATCATTATATGTCCAGCAGTGGACTGCTATAGAGCAGTTCACTGCTGAACATAGGCCTCCCCTAATGAGCGAGCGCCATCGCGCCTTAGTATAGAAGATAATGTTAGTTAACTTATTTTGGCTTATGTGAGAATTATTTTATTTTATCTACATGTATTGTAAAAATTATCACAATTTTACTATCTTACTAATATTATAAATGTAAAAGATTGTGAGGGTGTCAGGATGTATGGATGTGTGGATGTGTGTGACGATGCATGTTTGTGCCTCAATCTTAAACAAAACATAAAAACTTGGTTTGCATTCTTTAAATATAAAATATAACGAATTTAGATGTTTAGCGCACTATAAAAAGTGCAACGATGTGTCAATACTATTCAAACACGAGATGCACCCAAAGTATCTAGGTGCTCTACGCGAGTGAAACCGCAGGCATCTGCTAGTAGTCTAATTGAAAAATAATTGTGTGCGTTTTTAATAAAAAGTATAAAATGAATAGAGAAGCAAGTGGTGCGCGGTAGGTCGAGATCGCATCCACACAGTGGAGATTAGCGCAGGTTGGTTGCCTTTGTAAGCATTGTTCATGGGTTTTTCACGGTATGCAACTGTGGGGCGACCATAGTACACAAGTTTCAGTATTGCAACTATTACTTGTTTATCTCAATGTAAGCAAAACATATTACCTTACTGAAGTTTGCTTTGAAGTTTAGTCAGACATAATAAATTCAGATTCATAATTTACCGAATTGCATATCACCCTAAGTGCAAACTACTACTTAACCTACATAGATTAAAATACGATGTAATTGACTACCACCTATGATGTAGAAGTTCGATTTTAACCTTAGATCCTCAGACCATTTTCCAAGTCACCACGCTTTAACTACAGTGGGCATTATTTACTTCGGTTTGCGGATGGATAAAAAGTTTCAAATAAAAAGTCGATGGCAACAAAAAATCGTTAATAAATTGCCCATAGTATGGAGCTGCACTTTGCAAATATTTGAGGTTGTAGTTCTGTTTTCATTAGTACTATGTTGGCATTACGGCTGGTTGGGCCGCGCTGCGCTGTCGGCGTTGTTATCACCTCACTACACGAAGCCCACCCCTTTCAAACCCGTATTTTCGATTCGGTCCAATTTGAAACTGTCTGCGGATCAGCATATTTTACCGCACGCTTTTGTCACGAACCTCAATTGAGTTCGGTATCAGTAAATTAGATTGGGATGAGCCGTCTATTCATTCCGTAAATACATTTTTACAATTGCAATTTATTTTTTATCAGTGAGCGGCAGTAGTACCTGCAGCGTTGCGCTCTGACGTCGGATTATTGTCAGATTTCGACAAACGGTAGGTACACATCTATTTCAGGGATTCATTATAATTTTTATTTTAAGCGGATACGGATGCGTCGACGTCTGCCAAACTGAACGCATAAATAATCTGAAACGGAAGTGAGGGATCGATTTCTTAACTCGGTCCGTTCATCAATCCATCAGCAGACGGCTTGATCAAACGTTTGTCGCGAATCGGCCGCTACGATGTGCAACTGGATTTAACGACACCTGACTTGATTTTCAAATTTTTCCTCTATATCAAAGAGTTAGTGCGAACATGTGGCGATCGTTCCGCCCGCAAGCAGTATGGAGAGTTCTGCGAAAAACTGGGAGCTAATTTTATTATTAGGTACCTACATTCATTTCGATAAGAAAAAAACTCTATTTGAGGCTCTCTCTATCGGCCTACATCGATATTAATAATTATAAATGCTTTCACCTTTACTTTTTTACTTCTTCGCTGGACTGGGAGTAAAGAAAAAGCATAGAATGCGTCCAGCTGCTTCTCTCCCCGAGCATGTCGACTAAGGTATAGTATTCTCTCCAACATGATGAGATACAATTTGCAAGTATTCCCAAGAAGGGTTGACGTCAGGCAGGCAGCTCTCTGACTGAACTGATTTAAAGGAAGACAAAGAAGAATCCTACGAAAGGACACAATATGGACTCTACCTTGTGGGTTTATTCATGCAAGACCTTTGGTCTAAAAAAATGTGGACGAAGTCAAGGTTAACAATTTATCCAACATAAAATAAAAACTGTCATATTACCGAGTGAGAAAATTATCTAAATTATAAACTTGGTTTACTTAGCTTAGCGTTAGGTAGCTGGTTGAGCGATGAATGTCGAAAGATTGTGAACAGTAACATTTTTTGGCACTTTGGCGGCCGCTACCGCGGCACGCTCGCTATGCTCGCTCGCGTCGCGCGTTTGTGGTCACTGCTCTAACCTGACCAACGGAATTCGATTTTGGTGGATAAGTAATAATGCGTTAAATTGTAAGCAGTATGTTACGGTTCACAATCTTTCGACAGATTACAATCTCGCGAGATAGATTAGGTGTTTATAATTTTACGATGACAAATATAAATATATCAATTATTTTCATTATATTTTATTTTAGTCATAATTATGTCCTTATTATAGGTATTAATTTTATTTCTTGTAGCATTCTGCCACTGATTTGAACCAAAAGTCCAAAACTTTCCAAAGCACAAAATGCCTATTACAAAGAATACAAAAGCTGCCATATCTCGTCGTCCACAGATCATCAGCTCCCCTCCGGCCGTGAATCAATCCGTGGATGGTGGATGTCCCGGGACTTCAAAGGCAGAATTAATTGAGCAATCATCGGGAGATGGCGTCCGTGACGTCAGCACGGCCAATTACTCTAGACACTTACGTTTTGCTTTTGTTCTCAAAGGAAGATCTTTTTGGTGAATCGTCGAAAAATGCCAGTTACAACTTGTAACTAATAATGAAACCAACCAAGAAAATACTATCTTTTTTGTTTTATAAATAAAAACATTTAAAGACAAACACTCTTAAAGCTTTAATTGAGCAATATAATTTTTACAACGCAATATTTTATTTTATTTTCATCCATGGTAGAAAAATAATAGGTATAAAAAATATGCGGAAAAGTGGACCGTACAATGTAGCTTATGACGTTATAACTAGTTAAACATACACCGGATTAGAAAAAAACTTTGAACTCTCATTCTATAATGCACTTGCCGATTACGGTCCTCACCAAAGTGACGTTATTATTAGTCCCTCTGTCTCGACTCGTGGAGTTAGTTGCAAATTGAAGTCTCTGTTATTTCAACGGGATAAAGTGGAGCCGGCGGCGGCGCAAGCAGCTGCAACTTGGACTTAGCTTCCACGCCTAATTTCGGTTGGTAGACTTATTTTAACATTGAATACACACACACAAATATCCCTTGTATAAACAAATCGTCCCTAAAATTGGCATCGGATGGAATGGAAGAGCCTATCTTGTATTGTTCTTTTTTATTGTAATATCGCCTTTATTTCGATGTGGTAAGGATTTCCTTTGGGCAATTTTAAAGGTATATTATCTATGAAAATATCAATGAAATATTTTGGTACCTATGCGGTTTTATTTCAGGAGCGAAATCATTTTTTTTCAATAACCCACCGATATATGTTTCATATATCTATATATTCTGCTGTACTTTGATTCGTGTGGGTTAAAATAACAACAGTTTTGATTCGATATCCGTCCTAAACGGAATTAGCTGCAGTATAAGACAAGTCCATTTTAAATCCATGTGTGTCCGTCTGGCAACCATGCTGTGCCACTGATTCAAGATTCAACCCTTCGGTCGCAGCGTAAAAAATACAAGTCGGAGAGCTAAGAGTCAACAGTAAACTTCTTTTAATAACAAGTCTTGTTTGTTGTTGGGAGAACACTAGAGAAAACAGGTAATCTATCTAGACTAGTTAATATTATACTATATCTCCCCGAGCATGTCGTAAAAGTCGACTAAGGGATAGTATCGTCCAACATGATGAGATACAATAAGCAAGTATTCCCAAGGAGGGTTGACGTCAGGCAGGCGGCCGGTCATAAAACACCTTAGCCGAAACTTTTACAGCGTGATCCAAGGATCATGCTTTGCCGACCCCACATAGAGTGGGATAAGGGTAGGAAGATGATGAGATACAGCTATGTCTAGGTATTATCAAGGCCTCCACTAGCGAAAAAACTGATACACAACTAGCAAAGACACATACTCCTTTTATAATGAGTCTAGGTAGGTAGGCCCAACTGTTACAAAGAGGGACGTTTTAAACATTCGGTCTTTTAGGGTGCCAACGGGACCCAATTACTAAGCCTCCGCTGTCCGTCTGTCTGTAAAAAATAAAAGGGACAAGATACAAGAAACATTTATGTACATGTACGATGGTACGGAACCCTTCGTGTACGAATTCGACTCGCACTTAGCTGGTTTTTATCGATACCTTCTAATATTATTTATGTATTCTTCGGTTTTTCCAAGCAAAGTAAATGATAAATTCCTTGGCAGCAAACCCTGGGACAAAACGCATGATGTCCGATAAAATACCAGCGATACGAGGGCTATAAGTTCCATACCAGCTCTCAATCTAGCGGGTAATATTTGGTTTTACCTTTCAGTAAGTTGGTCGGTTGAGTGCAATGTGGCGAGCACATGCGCGCAGTCTTACCGCTCCGTAAACAAGTCGTACGATTTATTGACCACCTATTATTTAGGACCATTATACGAGTCGCAGCAAAACCAAAACCGGATAAACAACCACGTACTTGTTTATTCGTTCCCAGCAAAACTCCGTTCAATTTTAGATGGGTCACTATGCAGATTTCAGTAATAATAAAACCTGTCAAGTGCGATTCGAAGTCGCACACCAAGGGTTCCGTCCGTACCATCGTACATGTACTAAATGTACAATACATTTAAAAATGTTTCTTGTATGGGGGCCCCCTTTATATTTTTATTTTATTTTTATTATTTGTTGTTATACCGGCAAAAGGAATACACACTTTGTGAAAATTTAAGCTCTCTCTATGTATTACGGTTCATGAGATACAACCCGCTGACAGACGGCCGGATAGCGGAGGCTTAGTAATAGGGTCCCGTTGGCACCCTTCGGTTACGGAGCCCTAAATACGAGACCGAAAGCGGTATTATAGTATAATTGTTTGTCGCTAATATAATCCACTAGCGTTCATAGATTCAAGAAGGAGATAGCCGGCTATTATCTCAATATTGGTAACTTAGGGGTTGACGTCAGGCAGGCGGCCGGTCATAAAACACCTTAGCCAAAACTCTGTGCCGACCCCACATAGAGTGGGATAAGAGCAGGAAGATGATGAGACTCGCTTAATTTTGTCTATCTTAGTCTTAGCTTAGTCTGGCTGAAACCATTTCTTTTGAGCATTCGCTGCTTACAAATTAGGGATACCAACTAACATTCTATAGAACCTACTGCCACCATCAAGGAAAAGAGAATATATGTGGGCCAGTAGTTTAATCGTTGAGGTTAACCGAGCGTCTTGGTTTATGTTTCAAACAAGGCTTCTCTCGCCAAGTACTGAAAAAAGAAAGAAGCCATTCCTAGACTATGTAGTTTTCACTTTTTGATTTCATTATCAATCATTTTCTAGATAGCCTAGATATCCGAAGCGTCGCAGAAACTGTTCCTAGTACCTATTCTAAAGTCGAGCTGGAGGATTAACGTGATGCGGTTAGGGTGGGTGCATACTTACTGCGCGTGCCGTTGTTGTTCTAGAGTTGCGGCTGATTGTCTGGCTGTGGGTTTAGTGATAAGGTATAGCGTTCATTGTTAACTAATTTTCATATAAACGATTATGGGTAGGTAATTATTAAGAAGAAGCCCAACAGGAAGTGGACGTGTCAAAGCTCCGATGCTATGACCAAAAATGAGATCGACTTCATCTTAACAGACAAAAAGCACATATTCAGAGATCTCTCAGTGATCAACCGGTTACCGGTTAGCGGTTTAATACCGAATCTGATCACCTACTTTTTCGAAGATCTCTGAATATTAATCTCAAGCTGGAAAGATCTCATCTGATGGAGTCCACGCTCCGACTTAATCCTCTCCAGATTATGGCGGGCTCTGAGAAGTTTCAGAAACTTCTCGAAGATAGATTCGCCGTTATAGAATCTACCAATGACGCTGATGAGACCCTACAAAACGTGGTTGATGCACAGGTTTAATACCGGATCTGATCTACGACTTGAACAAGGCTCTCTGAATATCAATCTTAAGCTGGAAAGATCCCATTCGATGAAGTCCACGCTCCGACCTAATCCTCTCCAGATTATTATAGGGTTTCAATTAGTAGCTTGGAAGGAGCCACTCGACGAAGTTCAAAACGCAAGATGGCAGAACTACTGTCAAATTTGGAGATTCTCGCCAAAATCAAAGATTTCTATGGCCAATTGTATGCCGCGCATGCCCCCTGCCCCCAAAGTGAAGTTCACGATTCTAGAGCCACCCTCACCCGCCACTATACCTACAAACTGGCAAACATCAGCCAAGACGAGATCGTGCTGGCTCTGAGACTGCTTAAAATTAGAAATCGCCTCAGAACTTCTGAACGCAGGAAGAATGACCCAGTAGACTTAATTCACCTGAAGTAAATCACCTGGGTGAACTAACACAGCTTTCAATAAAGTTGAAGCCCCAATCCGGTAGACTTAATTCACCTGGCTTAAACATAAACAAATGACCCACTTTCTTTCGACAAGTTCGTAATCCCAAGTCTCCATTTAACACTATTTTAGCAGAACCATGGGTTCTGCTCAACTCCATCTGTAGAATAGAACTAACAATTTAAACCAATAAACCTAAAGCAACTTCAGAACCTCTTCGACTCCGTCATTCACCGTGAGAGAACTCCAAAGGCGTGGAACAGAAGTTTGATGTTCTTGTTCTTTAAGAAGGGTGATAAAACTCTTCTTAAAAACTACAGACCAATCAGTATGATAGCGTGGTATGGACATGTCATGAAAAGGGAATAATGTCATGTGACGAAAAGAGTGTTACATATGAACGTGGAAAGATATGTGGGTAGAGGTAGACCAAAGAAAATATGCATGGACTGTGATGGAAATGGAAGAAGAATACATGTTGTGCCAACCCCACATAAAGTGGGATAAGGGCAGGGAAATGATGATAGTGATTCTGAGACGCAATGCCTCAATAAACCAACAGGCCTAGTCATCATTGGATCCGTCCGCGCTCAGACAGCGGTCTTTCCGCTCACATTTGCACCCGATCCTGCGCTTGCCTTATCAAAACAAACGGCCACGGCTTAGCACCGCCAGCCACTCGAAATTTCGAGTGACAAATTTCATTAAGCCCGGTTTTACCAAGAGGCTACAAGTATGTACCCACAATATTTTAAAGTGCCGCCATAGATAGTACAGTGTATGTAAATACCATAAAATGTTGTCTAAAAGACAAGCATTTAGTTTCTTAGGTGCACGAAAAATTGCAATAGATTTTTTGTTCAAATTAGTAATGGGGCCAGTCGACTAAGAAAAGTAATAAATTAAATGCATTTAGGTCAACTGGCCTCGTAGGGCCAGTTTTTACCGGGGCCAGTCGACTAAAGAGCCAGGTAATCAAACAAGTAGATAAGTAAGACAAAGGTTGGCAAATCAACGCAAAGATGAATAAATATAATGAAATCAATAAAAATCAATTTAATTGAACTATTTCATTATTATGGCACTTTGAATCAGGAGTGGCTGCAAGTTGTCTTATGATTACTAATGTGGCTATACCCACCGCATTAGGGATACGGTCAAGATAATATATACGTATGTATGTATTTCATTATTATAATAGGTATGTATGCATGAAACTGTAACAAGCTAATGTTTTGATAAAATCTGAGAAAAATATGAAAACATTTCACAAAATTACTTGAAAACAGCTTTTCCATTACAAATAGCTGAACTCCAACTCTAGATAAATAAGATGTTATTTATCCAAAAAGATATAAACAAATAAACACGGTGCGCCGAGAGTCGACGAGACTGACTTGACACCGAACTGTTTATCTTGTATTTTAACCATATCGCGCACAAAATAACCAAGTAGTAAGTTACAGGAGTTACTCAGCAACGCTTTGAACAAATTTCTTAAACTGTAAGTTTTTATTTTTATTGGTATTGCGTGATTTTCGGATCGAAACGACTCATTGATCGAAAAATCAATTATTTTAACACACTTGAATATGGTGAGTTACCAATATGGATATTACTAAATATTTGAATAGATGGACATACATCATCAAGTTATAGATTTATGTAATTCTTTCTTCATGTAAGACTGCCAAAAACATCACCTTCTTCTACGCCGGGTAGAATTCCAGTCGAGTAAAAACATGATATTACATTATCCTTGCATCTTAACCGATTGTTTCTATGTTTTTTAATACATATACTTACAAGCAATTTTTATTTCTTACTTTCCCACAAGCAAGGTATCGTCTGATTGACACCTCTTTAAAATAAACAACGGACGTGACGAGCAGCCTTTACACCCGCATATTAATTACTTACCAAACTATTTTATAAGATTTTTCATTGTACAGTCGCAAAGAAAAGCGGGCGTGCTCAATTTTTGGGTCGTCCGATTATCCAAATGAGCAATCTCCAACGCAAACATCGCGCCCCTGAGACGGCCCGTCACGTAGGTGTGGGCCACACGGAATTCAATGCAGCCCTAACAATGCGCATCACTTGTCCTCAACTAAATCTGGTCAGTTTTGACATGTTGTCATGTTTTTATTAACGCCCGCTGTCAATGGAGCGACGATTTCACGGACGAGGGAATGCCCAATTTGCCACAATGGCCCACTCTTCTAATTCCCTTTGTGGAGAATACGCATTTACTTCTCTGTTATTGCGACGAGCTGACAATGGAGATTAAGCTTTATTTGTTAATGACTTCAGTGAGACAGGCTGGATTTGTTCATCCTGTGCAGATATGGCTTTTTTGCAATTGTATAACTGACTTACAGATAATATTGTTAGTTTCCTGAATGCGGATCATCCTAAATGGCTTGGGGGTGATTATATGTGTTAACTTTTTCACACCCGAGAGCGCCGGATGTCAGGAAGATTTTATTTTATAATTCCATCCAGATTCCAGTACTTAGACGGTAGGCAATTCAGTATGTATTCTCTTTATCTCCGTGAAAAATGAAAGCAGTGAAGCCAATGAAGCATATTAAAAACTCATTAGAGATAAGAGTGGTTTGTCACTGTCACTCTCAGACGAACGAAAAGGAGGACAACATTTTATTGGTAAGGTTTTACCACTTATTATGTCATATTACTTATTAATTATAATTTTGTCATTATAATAATCAATGTAATATTTTAAAACCTACTGAAAAAATAATGTTTTCTCACCTGATATGACAATGACTAGGAAAACGGTTAACAAAAGTATCCACATAACATCCAAAAATCTTTGATTATTGTGCATCATAAAAATTAAATAAACATTGCTTAATAAGTTCCTTCCTTGCCTCGAAAAATAGCCCTTAACTAGTTAAGTAGAGGGTTGATTTTAGATGGATGAAAGTTGAGTACTTTGTAAATTGATTTTGTATGAATTTTGGGGTTCGTTTAGGTTTTGAACGACCTCTGTTAATTTATGGACCTCCATGAAGTTGACGTACAGTGAATTACGATGTCCTAAGTATTTTGGGCAAACTAATATAATTATGTGAGCGCCTCTGCCGCATATTCCAACTGAAAATTGATTATGTTATTAGAAGTAGGTATTTTATTTGAATAGGTTGAGGTGACTTATGACTAGAAATGTAGGACGTCCGGCAGAAAGACGGGCAGACGATAATGTAGTCAAGTCAAGATCGTGGTCCGTAAATGGATAAGCTAGCACAGAACCGTGTTGGACGGCACAGCAAAGGTAGGCCTACGCCCAGTAGTGGGCAAGGGCGGGCGGTGGATGATGATGATGATTTGAATTAGGTGGTGAAAAAGAAGTACAACAGACAAAGACCCTCACGAACCAGTTCATGTGATGACATGTGCGGAGATTGAAGATAGTTCAATCCATTATGATTAAAAAATGGTGTGAGTTTGTCATTTTGACAATCGAAATACCTGGAAATACCCTCTATAGTGCTTCCGTAGGTGGTTTTATCTAAGGGTTTAATTAGCTCATCAGGCGACGTAATTTTAATATCATGGCAAATGAGGACAAAAGTAGTTAGATGAAACTAACCTATCTTAACCTAACAGACTGAGGCACATTTCAAGAACTTAAACGGTAATGAAACAAATTCTTCATCATCATCATGCGTCACAAAATCAAATATGTCAGACCTATAACTATGCTACCTAAATTTTACGCAGACGGGTTTTTGTTCTTTTTAATAAATACCTGTTTGTAAATACACTTATAATATATACATACATACATCGGTAAAAACACCTAAACACAGAAGAAACAAAAAATACTGGACTATCTGTAGTGAGCTGGAACCTTGCGTTTTGATTCAGGTCGCTGCGCGGACAGCTCGCATGCGCACTTCCCTCCATATTATCGACCCACCCCTCCCTTATATACTGCTATGTATAAACAATCAATGGAGCATGTACGAACAGAAGGCTTCGTTCTCACAGGGGCCGGTGTTAGTGCATGGGGCAATGGGGAACAATAATACAATAAACATGTATAAATCGGTACGGAAAGTCAAAATCTGACGAATTCCTCATTTTGTAGGAAATTACTGTTTTGTATAAAGGCTAATAACGCTATTTCTAGTTTTTTCTTTATGGGTATTTCTTTTATTTGTATTTTCTCCTGAGCAGCCCAAGCAAATTGGTAGGTATCGTATACATTTT
Source organism: Scotopteryx bipunctaria (assembly GCA_949320045.1). NCBI lineage: Eukaryota > Metazoa > Arthropoda > Insecta > Lepidoptera > Geometridae > Scotopteryx > Scotopteryx bipunctaria. Next base: position 6,037,150 of record OX439440.1, read on the forward strand.
TGTTTTAATTTATTTTAGATCAGGGCATCAAATTCTTGAAAATCATCGAGTGATAAAAAGTCACCAAAGTGGTCCATTTCCATTGAATCACTCGGTGATTTTCAAGAATTGATGCCCAGACGGAAAGTGTATAATATACGATTTTGATTATTAATAGATTCTAAATTAATTATTTCAGATGTGGGCAAAGACAGACTGAGTCATGTAGATGATGGAACAAAATCTACTCGTAGCTAAGTAACAAAAACAAAAATACCTTGCTTAGTATGATTCATTGATTATAACTATTGACGGCCTCGGTGGCGTGGCGGGCGATTGATCGGCATAGACGCAAGAGGCGCGGGTTCGATTCCCGCTGTGGAAGAAATATTTGCATGTTCTGCAAATATTTCTTCCGGGTCTGGGTGTTGTGGTACCATGGTACTCGTAGTTTCTGATACCCACGACACAGGGAATCCTAGCGTGGGGTCAGGACTATGTAACTGTTGGGTGTTATTTATTTATTTAACTTTGAATTCACCTACTTTTTTCCAATCTGACAATCTTGGCCACTGGCAATCCTAGCAACGACCCCGTTCCAACTCCGGGAAATGGATGTTAATGGAATAGAATTTTCACCGTAGGTGTTAGTTTTATGTAAGGTAGGAAGAATGTGCGCTTGTTTTGTTATTTTTGGGGCTTAGTCTGTGTGTGTTAGAATAACAAAAGGCTTCAGCAATATTGGTCTATTCCCAGTAGTTCGGTTCTTAGTTCGGTTGACCGTGCTACTGCAACTTTTTTATCTCAGTATAGTTCGGTCGAACAAATCAACTGTACTAATGAAACATTTTTTTACCGGTAGTAGGTACGGTCTGTCTCTCTAATCTTTTGTTCGCCTGGTATTTAATGGATAAAAAAGTGTCAATTATAGAACTTTGCATTTTTAACAGCTTAACAAGAGCAAAACCGGTACCCTAATAAAAAACCTGGGTTTTCGGTATTTTTCGCCAGTGGTATTTACGGGTTTTCGGAAATTTTCAACAGGGGAATATCGGGATTTTCGTTTACTTAAAAGTAGGTGTGACAGATATAATAATTATAAAATCAATGTAACTAGTTATCTTTAATTGTATTGTTTACTTAAATATATTTGTGTTGCTTCTTTTTAATGAATAATGAAAATATCTATGTTTTTTTATTAAATTACGTAGATATCAACATACAAAGAAAAAACTATTTAAAAATTAACTAGGTAGCTAATTATAAAAACTTTGCAAAAAATAGACTCGTTTTGTTTTAAGTTATCTACTTATTTCTCTAATTTAGTTACATTTTAATAACAGATCCAATGTGCCTAGTATATCCAGCCAAATTCCATAATTTAACTTTTTGGTGTTAACTGTGCGTTCCTTCGATCAAATTCGAAGGTGCGTTCCTATAATAATACTATCCACCTCCGTACCACCAACGCTTTTGGTAAATTGTTAGGGCGTTTGCCCTTATATAATTTAACATAAGCGCGCGTCCATAAATGCGGTTAGTTTTATAAAATAACATTTCCTACCGAGTTGTATTGTCATCGACAGAATTCGAGCGAGCCGAGCTGTCAATGGACGCACAATTAAAGAGTAATGTAAAGTAAATACTCGATATTTATTGTCGATTTGATCCGTGACATTCGTGTTGAAGTGGCATAGAGATGGTTGGAGAATAGAATATACTCTATTGTCAGTCCTATGCGTTTGGTAATAAGGTTGCATTTTTTTTGGGATCAATGTAGCTTTGTCACGGGCCCTACCCACGCTTTCTTCGCGTTTTTGTGATGCATGAGTTAGGTAGGTAAGTAAAATACAATTTATCAATATAATAAGAAAACGGTACGTAACTACCTACATAATATAATTTTCTACAAAGATCTAGTTTAAAAATCATGCTAAAAATTCGACAAAAAGGAACCAATCCTAGTCCTATATCCTAGCTAGTCGGGAAACTCCGTGTGACAAATCTTATGTTAGGCACAAAGAGGCCCCTCACTTCGTCACCAGCATTCGCAAATGTATTCTCGAAATTTATAGCACATTCATGCTTTCCGAGCCGTGTCGGTTTTTTAACGCACATCAAAAGACGCGAACCCACTCTTTTTCAGAACAAGATCCGTTCATTTGATTTTCAAGAATTTGAAACATTAGAAACCAATACTAACCAATATTCTCGTATATTGTATAATACCACCTACAGCGCGGCTTACAAATTCCCCTTAAAAGTGTTTCCATGGCGATCGTGGCTCGTCCCAAGATTGAGTTTAATCCAGCTGAAGGAGCGTGCCGAATAAATTAGGCATCGATTGGCAGTAAGTGGATTCCTTGAAGCAAGTGGGAGTTAAGCCGAACGCGATGACCCCAGGCACCCCAGGGCTCGGCTCGGTTCGGCTGCTCAGTTTGCTCGGGAAGCAGGTAGAAGCAATACTTATCGGCTTTTACTAGGGTAAGCGAAGGAGATTCAAACTCACATGAGTGTTTCTATAAAAAAAAAGTGTCAATTGTATAAAAGAAGCATTTGAGTTACACTTTAAATCCTTTTAGGTAGTCACCTAATTTCGAAAGAATTAGTGAAACCCCTGTAACCATAGAAATAGAAACTGAATCTCCATCATAAGATATTGAATTGCAGCTTTATCTCTTTGAAGGCATATAAAATAAAATTACCAGCAGGCAAAAAAATCTTTTATTTATTTGTTCCAAAAGATTGCTACTTCAAACTACACCAGTCCCATTTTTTATGTAGGTACTGATGACACCTAGGTCCAGGTTTGGAAAATTACGTACCTACCTAAGCACCTAGGTGCTTTGGTACATACCTAATTGTGTAATATTATAAACGCGTGTGTGTATTCTTATTGGGTACCTAGGGTGCCTAATAAGAATAAATCACACGCGCCGGCGTCGGGCTGGTAGATAAACCAGACATTCTGCTTTCCGTGTAAATAAAGACGTAACAAACTTTCAGAATATTAATACTTAGTATTCATCGGCACAAGTAGCGCATTACACAGCTCGTTGAGGATTATACTCCGCCTGCTGGAAGAAGATTATTAATAAACGCCTGAAAACGATAGCTGAGATCGCCTTATCTTTGCCGTCCACTCATTTCATAAAATCTTTTGTTTGATTATAGCCCAATCATAATGATCTGTTAGGTCAAATTCAAGTACCTAAAAATTTATTAGATTTAAGGAAAGCTTTTTACAACATTTAAATTTTTTCTCCGTTTGTGTCAGTAGTGGATTTCCAAAGTGATCAGACCTCAAAAGGTAGGTAAATAAGAATAAAAGTTCTTGGGCCATCTTGTACCTAAGCAGTTAACGGTTCTCTCTGCATCTATACGTCAGGCTAAATCTCTTCCCACTTTTAAAAGTTCAGTAGTTCATTAGTAGTTCAGTATTTCATTATTCGTATTCAGTAGTTCATTGTAACTAAATTTCATATTTATTTTTAGGTAAGTATCATTATTTATACCTACAGTTAGCATTATTATTTCTGTAGGCAGTTTGTTTTTAATCCTATGTAGGCATTTCAATTACATAATGTCACCGGCCCCATCTTTCAGTTATATCCTGTCCATCCAAAGGTTCTCTGGAAGAGATCGCCTTTAGCGATAAGGCTGCCAATTGTATTATGCATGCATTTTTTTCTAAGTGCCTATGTTGTCTTTTCTTTCTGTATTTCTTTTCGTGTATTTACAATAAAGTCATATTGCATTGTTGTTTCTTTCAAAGCATGCGAAGACTCACGTCATTTTGCTCATTCGTGACGACACTTGCCAGCTAGTCTTTGATAAATGCGAGTAAAGCTACGGGCGGAAGCTAGTAGAAGATAATACGAGTCACAGATGTATTGACGTAAGCATGTGACCTATTTAGTTTAACGTGCTGGTCTTCGATTCTCAAAAAACCCGCTCCCCGCGCACATATGGCTTAAAATAACAAATTCTTAACCAAAAGTAAACCAATGTATCTTTGTGTTCCATTTTGTTCCGAAATGGCATAAGGACTCAGCTGCATTTGTAAACCGCCTGGTGTTACAATGCATTTGACAATGGCGGCCATTGCACATGCTTAGCAGTAAGTATCTATATTCTACTAACGGACGACGGATCGTTAACTGCCATAGTAAAGTCGTCTACTTGTCTAGAAATGTATGTACCTACCTATAGTGCTTTTCAACAGATAACAACATTCCTATAGTGATCATCAGCGACGCCAAAAATTCGATAACAAGATACCAACGATCAGCCGTTAGTAGAATATTGGAACGGGGCAGTGATTGCAAACACGATAGCTTACTACTACTCACTTACCTATTTTAATTATGAAGTTAGCATTTAAAATTACGTTTAGTAGTCGTTTAGGATTTCCAGTATTTTTACTAAAACAATCGGTATTTTTTAGAAAAATCGGTTTTCGTCTGTTTCACCTAAAAATTGGTTTGGTATTTCTTAGTTTCTTAGGTCGAAACTAAAAAATAAACGAGAATCAGGTAACCCAAAAAGGACAGGACTATGACGGCGGTACGGCCTCGGAGGCGCGGGTTCGATTCCCGCTGTGGAAGAAATGTATGCATGTTCTGCAAATATTTCTTCCGGGTCTGGGTGTGGTACCATGGTACTCGTAGTTTCTGATACCCACGACACAGGGAATCCTATAGTGTGGGTCAAGACTATGTATGTGATTGTTGGGCGTTATTTATTCATCTAAATTACTGTTGAATGCGCGATATCTAAAAATGAAGGTACTTTTTAAGAATTCTTAAATCATTGTTTAAATTCCAAGATTTATATCAGGGCTTTTGGAACCAGGATTTTACGAGGGTATACCCAGGTCTAGAAAATTACTCTCCCGCCCGTCACTCAACTCACTTTCAAACCTAAATTTAATTTGAATTTTGTGCTATATCTACTACTAGGGCTTAATTAAAATCTAAAGTGGTGCATTCCCTAACAACTTGATACTGATTCTAAGGCCTTTTATCATCTGTAGTACATGATTTATACAGCTTTAGGAGGCCACTTTTACCTTCACAAACGGGACGTTGTACTGCTTCTAAAGGTGTGCTTAATTGTAAAGTTTAAAAGTGTTATACCAATCCTACGAATTCAAACAAAATAGTAAAGAGTGGAATTAAGTCTCTGAACTAAGCGTGGGTTTATTTACCGATAATCCGTGACTCTGTCTACTGAATAGGTAGGTACAGTACATATGTGATTAAATGAAATAGTAAAACATGTTTCTGAGGAGGTAAGTTCTACCATGTGTTCTAATCATAATCAAATCCATCTTCCTGGTATCTATGTTTTTCCCTCTTTTGTTTCTCAATACCCCTTATTTTCGACATTTGTGACCGGAGGGCGTCGCGTTTATTTTGAGCCTCCAGTAAGCTTTCTTCTTTCGTCCTCAGTGCGAACTTGTATCGTTCGTGAGCATAGGACCTTTTCTGTTTCTTCCAGTCGTGTTCCTCCATCATGTGGATTAACTTGTCGATGTCCAAGTTTAACTGTTGACATTGTGCTACGTTTTTAATATGCTGTGAATAAGAAAAAAATCATCATATGGGCGTAGGCCAGAAGTGGGCAATAACGGACTGTGAATGATGATGATGATGATGGTGATGAAAACTGTCTTATTATGCCATTAGAGGCTAAAATCATTTAGTCGTCAAGTGATAATGATATATTTTATGAGAACCAGCTTCTTAACGTAGCTTCGCTTGTGTGGTGCCTGGATAGAAAGCCGTTAATGTTATTTCACCACACGTTCTATGTATAACTTATTCCAAGTCTCATCAGAACACTTTAAGATAAGATTTAAATTGGCATATCTCTAAGGATTACTACTACTGATGAAACTTATTGATAGGTTAGACCACTCCTGGCCATCCGGCGTAGCCTGGTAAACGCGTAGTAGTTTCGTCCGATTTTGTGGTTTACTGACCTATTAGTAGACTTGCGCAATAAACACTATACGCTTAGTAGGTGGTACTTACCTACAAGGAACAAATTATATGTAATTTCAGGCATTACACCTTTACATCATAAGAGGAACAAACGCTTCAACTTTCATGCATTTAGGACTTGCTGTGCGTAGATTGACAGTCAGTAACGTAAGAGTTCTATATTATTTAGATAAATATTGTATTAATTACCCATTTCAGAAATTAGATACGTACCACGTACTCATCTTTCCCTTGGGAGTAATTCAAAAGGAACACCATTTTTGTATATTTTTCCCTTACTGAGTACACCATCTCCCCCATTTGGAAAACAATGTTTTTGTAGAAAATTCTCTTTATATGCCTGATGGACTTTACTTTCATTATTACGTCTCTCACTAGCTCCGTGACTAACAAGATGATCTTTGCTCTAATACGCTTTGTGGTCCATGATGAGTAGCCCTCTTCAGTTGGCCTCGGAAAAACTGAAACCAATACCTACTTGTTGATAAATTTAAGAAAAAAAACAGGTACCTTTCTCATATTTTTTTACTACTCGTATAAGTTAAGTGTACGAGACTAGCAAGGGATCGAAGAGAATGGCGTAACTAAAAGGAGGCTTATAACAACTATAATTTGATTTGCTGTTCTGAGGTATAAGGTTAGGTATTAGGTATAAGTACCTTACAGTAGGTGTAATTGGCATAATGATGGTGATCATGATAGTAACCAAAATCACTAAATCCTTGAATAGTTTTAATTCAATTATGTGATGTAGGTAATATATTGATAATATTGATGTTTTCTTATTTGGTAAATAAATGTAGGTATTTGTATTCTAGGTATTTATTTATATTTCAGTTTTATCAATCTATCAAAAATTGAGATACTTACGAAGAACACACAAAATAACAGGATACAAATAAACAGTCAACATTTTACACCTCTTTTGTAGGCAACTATTACGAAAGATTAAATTATAATTATACCTACCTACTACCTGGTTATTAAAATTAATTAAACTTCTTATCAACTATCATAATTGTAAATACTAAAGCAGAATGTTCATGAGGTATTTTAATTTTCGGCAGACACAGGTGACACGAAATCTTACACCCGTTGGAGACTGCAGAACCGATTACCTACGAGTATGCCCGGAAGAACTAGGATTTTCGGTATTTTTTGTGAAAGGAATTACGGTATTTTATGTCAAAGGAATTTTCGTTTACTTTCATTTCTACAGTAAAGTTACCTAATGGCACCACACATCTCTTTGGAAACCACTAAGGCCTTTTACCATCTATAATAGATGATTTATACAGCGTCAGAAGGCAACACTTTCACCTTCACAAACGGGACGCTATAGTGCCTGGGACGAATTAAGATGGAGTAGGCTTGCCCAGCACCTATTCCATCCTCTCAACTTAGTCGGCCTTGTCAACAGGAAAGACATGGTCAATACGTGCAGAGCTGACTAAACTGCGGGTTTCCTCACGTTGTTTTACTTCACTGTTTAAGAGAACTGGCATAGCGCACATAAATTTTTTACACAGAAAAAATCCATTGGTACACGACCGGATTTATTATTATTATATTTATTAATTTTTTTATTCACGTCCTTAGGATCCAAATCGATATTACCTTTACATCAAAATATACCTATATTTTCAATGATAATGCTCTCAAGGTGTTATTAGGTAGGTAGGTACCTTTTACCTAATCAATCAGTATTCAACTACATAGGCAGGTAGTTGAGTAAGTATCTACCTACTCGTACCTAGGCTTAATTTTGTTTATGTCCGTGTATCCGAGCGTTCATCAATATTCAGCCAACAGTTGCTCCAAATTGTTACCTACGGTATGGTATTAATACAGGGTGTCCTATAAGATTTTCGAACATTATTTTCGGCCAATACTGTAATGACTTGTGGACCCTGGATGTTTTAATAAAGACTTTATTATTATTATTATTATTAATGAACGTAGAAAAAGAATTTTGTGTGTACTACCATACTGCATTAGAATTGCAAAAAGTCCCTAAATAGGCACTTTTACATAGGTAAAAATTAGGTTAATGAAATATCTATATTCATCTCAATCTCAGAACAGCAAATCAACTTAGCTCAATAAAGAGCCCATCCGAGGCACCCTGTATTTGCAAGCTTATTTAATTTGGGCTGTGGGGAGCTATGGAGGGTGGAAGTGGGCGTGGCGGCCACGCCCCTTTTCGTTCTCCCATCTCACTCTACAACGCAGATATCGATTTGTGTGGATCTTCCGGTTTCGTGAACTAGGTGATGTGAATATCATTAAGAAAAAACTAAATTAGTTCGTTAGAAAAGAATATAAGAACATCCCCCGATTACTCAAACGCGACTCAGAGTTGAGCACGTCTCAAGTCACGGTTTTTTGAAAGTTTTATTGATGAAAATCTGTCAGAAACTCGTCTCTTGAGACGTGCTCAACTCTGAGATGCGTTTGAGTATTCGGGGGTTAGTTGATTAAAATAATGTATATAGTATAGGTGTACTTACACCCGAAATGGGCATGATGCTTTGCTAAAATTAAATAGTCTAATTCTACGTAGATTTACGACGTACGTGCTCAAAGTGATCCCTTAAGATTTCGAAGAATAATATATTTTGAATTTTTAGTAATGCTGTGCCGACCCCACATAAAGTAGGATAAGGGCAGGTAGATGATAATGATGAATTTTTAGTCTAACAAAGAATAACTATTTGCAAAATATTTCTACTGTAGCTGGAATTGAACCCCACCTCTCGCCTCTCAGGCAGGCCATCCCGTCACACCATCGAGGTCGCCGGGGAATATTAGGGGGATCTTTATTCTGTGGTAGGGGTTTGAATCGCACCTGAAATGAGCTTAACTCCGAAGCTCGGGGCTCCAATTAAAATGTAAATGAAGGCCCGAGGCCGAGAGATAGCGACCGCACGGCGCCCGCCCGCCACGCGGCAGCCTGATAATATTGCCAATACAATACAATTTAGCTCACCTATTGTATGACAGGGCTACTGCAATGCGCCAAATTACAGTCGGTTTCACTAAAGTGCCGCTAAGAAAGTGCCGCCTTCGTCTCAAAATTGCCGGGAAATTGTCACGAGACTTTTTTCGTGAAAAAGGACTTTGCCTGTGTAAATGGCTGTGGCCACGTGATCCGATTGCACCAGCTGCACGTAAATGTTCTTGTAGTCCGACTGAACGCACTAGTTGGAAAAGTTCATGTAGTCCGACTGATCGGACATTGCTGTCGGACCACGTGGTCACAGTCGTGTAAATTAAAAAGACCCTATACAGCGACACACAGATACCTATGGCCTCGGATTTCCCCATAAAGTCACAGTACAAAACATTTTATTAAATTTGACCAATTTCTGCCATCCCGATTTTTTTTGTTCGATACAATGAAATGATCCTTACAAATAACTGATTCGATTAGCATCAATTTTTTTTTGCCACATCGCCCATTTTCATAGCGTACCCACGCTTGGTCAAAAATATACTATGCCAAAACTAAAATGCAAAATAGTTCCAAGACGCTTTTCCTGTATCTCTTCGGTTTCGGATTTCCCCATACTGTCCCAGTTAAAAAAACACTTATATACGTTCTGTCTGACATACCACATGAGGCGACTGTGAATGGTACCGATGGAAAGGGAAGACTTAGACGTACGTAGGTATACCTGAACTAAATCGGTGACGGTCACCGATTTGACCTGGTCAAATATTTCCTTTTTAAACGTAGATTTTTTTCTCCATCAGCACAAAGATGAAAGTGAGAAAAAATATACCTACCGACATCCGGTGTTGGCGACAGGCTGTCTGCAACGTCCAAATGCTGTAAAACCATTTCCTGTGACCATTTAAACTGTCTGTTGACTGTTAACAACAATATTGATGGCTTTAGCAAAAACAACATAATTAAAGCTTTTGAAACACTATCCCCCATTACTCATATTTTTCAACTTGTCTTTAAAAGAAATTGTTTAAAAACCGTTCTTAGATTGCGCTCTGACCATATCCCTTCTAACAAATTCGCTTTTCTAATGAAAAAAGTCACTTGGCCAAATTGTAGTGAGTGTGGTGTTGTTGAAGATGTTCATCATAATTTTATTAGTGTGTCCGTAATGCCTCATTCAGATCTTCATCTTTTGTACAAAATAGCTTGTTAGATATAGGTTAAGTAAATAGTGTTATTCGACCCTTCGTGTTAAGAAATTGAGTTCTTAGTTTTGTTACTTGTAGGGTTTAAATATAAGTAGTTAAGTTTTATTATAAGGACATATATAGATTAAGACAGTATTTCTTGTTTTTTTAATTTATTTTTGTTTTTATATGGGTGATGTAGGCGCAAAGCGACAAAACCCTTAAATAAAAAAAAACCTTGTCCCACAAAACATGCCTTTATCCAGACATGTGGAAAGTGGAAACGATCGCGAATAGTTTCTTCCTAAAATCAGGTGATAAATCATTAGTAAATAATTATGACCAATTGCAGTCCTTTCTGTTCTTGCAAAACTTTTCGAAGGTGGGTTACACACTAAACTTTACAAACAAGTTGATCCTTATTTAAACGACCCCAGACATGCATTTAGAAAAGGACGCTCAGTCAATACAAACTTACTCACGATTGTTGATTTTATATCAAAAGAACTCGATTCGAATATCCAAGTAGATGTCAATGTCATAATAATCTAGATTTTTAAAAAGCCTTTGATCATGTAGACAACGAAGTGCTTCTATAAAAGCTTTTAATAGGTATTCAGTGTAGGTTAAAAGAAGACTGTTAAGACGTAAGATTGTAAAGGATTTAGGTGTTACGTATCAGGACTTACGTCTGACAGATTTAAAAAATTAGAATTTAATGACGCGAAATTTCATGTTTCACGAACATAGGTGTCGTTAAATTACTATATACCTCTCATGTTAGATCGAAATTGGAAACATGCTATTGTACATGGAACCCACATGAAGTTACGTGTAGGTTTCTGCGTTTTCTTTACAAAAAGGTGTACGGTTACCATCTGTCGTATTCTTCGTGGATTGCTTTAGCAGAGGTGAGTATGTTTGCCGGAGAATCGCACCAGATTCCCCCCCCCCCCCCCCCGGCGCGGGGTGAGTAGCGCTTTTTCCTCCGAGGACCGCACGAACTGTGTGGCGCATAGCGGCATGGCAACATAACGCTCTATACTCTATAACCAGTGTTCGTCAAGCTTTTTTGACCAAAAGCCAATACTTAGATACTCTACCGGGCGGCACGACCGACGGGCCGCATCGTTGGATTATTTGCCCGATCTGATTAGTTTAGGTAAATTATAATTATTACCATTAATAGTATGGATAAATTATATGATACCTATGTACTTTAACATTATTTTCTGTCTTGTAAAAATGGTCCGCGGGCCGCCGCACTAATCTAAGCTTCGGGCCCTTCGGGCCGCATGCAGCCCGCGGGCCGCAGTTTGACGACCAATGCTAGTCTAGACGTACTGCCGTCCGATTGCTAAAATGCCGTTAAGTGACATTTGTTCAAATTTGACTTTTATGTACTGGGTGAAAGCGCTTTTTCTTCTCTATCGACCAGTATGCGTCATATTTTTCTATCATTTCCATGTACTGAGATTTGGAGCCGCACGCACACCTCTATCTACATCCGTTTTGGACTTTTTCAATTCTAAAATACGGTTAACTCATTTAACATTACTGAAACACAAAAAGTTAAATAAAAAATCACAAGATATACTTGTATTCTAATGCAATATATATACACTTCAAGCTTATAAAATACAAAAACATTTTGGTATTTCAATAAAAACTGTGTAGCTGACACAGCTTTGGTATTCATATAAATATTTGTCCCTTTTGTAAATAAAATCATTCCTATTTCTACACTCCAACTGAGTCTTACTATCTCCAAACCTCCGCAGTAGAATCCCGCAAATAGTAGGTACCTACTACTACAACTGTAAGTCTTCAAAAAGTCTAGAAAACCAAATTTCTCACGTTTTTGCTCGTAGCCAAAATTTTGTTTTGTTTTATAATGTTAGGTTTTATTTAAGAGTTATTTAGTATAAGTTGAATACTGTCTGCTCCATCCAGGTTTGTAAGATTTTTGTATATATTTTTTTATGTTGTAGGTACAATTTATAACGAATTGGATTTCTATGAAATGTTGTTTCTAAGTGAAATAAATAATTTGAATGCTAGCTGCTTCAGCGCCCCCTGGTGGGCTATGGCCGTAAAACATATCTAAGAACCTTATCTAAAATGATACTAAGTAACATAATGCAAAAAACTACGTCAAAATCGGTTCAGTAGTTATTCGAGTTTCAGAAGTGCAAAAAACTATGTTAGCTGCTGCAGCGCCCCGTGATGGGCTAGGGCCGTAAAACATTATCATCCCTAAACATATAATCTCAGAACCTTTCCTGAAATGACATCAATAAAATGCAAAAAAACCGCATCAAAATCGGTAATTTTTGAGGAATATGGTAGGTAACAGACAAACACAAATAGGTACCTAAATAAACAAACATACAACCTCTTAGGCCAAACGCATAATCCAATATGTCCTGGGTAAAAAGGGACGTTTTTAGGTTGTCAAGTATAGTTTACGAAAATCACGAGGAAATAGAGGAAAATGCATCAACATCATTGTGCCCTCCTTGCAGTAGGGAGCGCCATCTAGTAAACCATCCGAAACTATGTTAAACTTGTATTACAGAGCCATCTGTACTAAATTGGTCGTACTCAATTCAGAACCATTCTTGCAAAGCACAGACATGGGTACCAAACCAATTGGTGCAAGTTATAATTAGTCTTAAAAATATTCCTAGATGGCAGCATAGGCAATTCTAAGATATAAAATCGTTATCTTAATAAGCTATATCATTCTACTCCAATAACGTTATTAAAATATTATGAAACACGTTTTCCGGTACCTACAACTTAATTTATTGTAATACTAAAAAAATCTAAGGCCTTTCACCATCTATAGTAGATGATTTATATAGCGTCAGGAGGCAACTTTTACCTTCACTAACGGGACGCTGTAGTGCCCGGGGCTAATTAAGATGGAGTAGGCTTGCCCAGCACCTATCCCATCCTCTCAGCTTAGTCGGCCTTGTCCACAGGAAAGACATGGTCAATACGTGCGGAGCTGACTAAGCCGCGGGTTTCCTCACGATGTTTTCCTTCACCGTGGGATAAGGGCAGGAAGATGATGATGATGATGATATGGTTGTAACAGTTGTAGTTGTTACCTACTGCTGCAAATCATTACGTTACCGCTACTTACGGAGAGCACTGGTGGTGGTGGTAGCGGCCCCGCCTTCAGATCCCAAGGTCGTGGGTTCCAATCCAGTCATACACCAATGGGTTTTTCTTTTTTTTTGGAAAAAATTATGTGCTTAAATAGGTACCAGTACCTATTCTCTATACCTACCTGTATAGGATGCTTCCCAGCAAATCTTTATAAATAGCATATTCTATTGATCTACCAAGTTTCATACAGATTGGATTAACGGTTCGAAAGTTATGCGCCAACCGCAGACCAAATAAAAAGAAAAGACGGCGCGCCGCGAACAACAAAAGTGAAACCTCACAAAACCGTGCTCCTGCAAGTAAACATACACGCTCACGCACACACCTACACTAAAACAATGCTCAGCGCTCTAAGTACGTCACAAGTCTTAAAAATAGAAGTATGCCTTCCTGTGTAGTGAAAACTTGTAAAAACGGCAGCAAATCACATAAAAAGTCTCACGGAGTCACTTTTCACTTGTAAGTACTTCAAATAACATCGTTTCTTAATTATTATACTATGAATTTTAGGTTACTTGGAACACAAAACCTCAAAACATTCGACACACATAGATAAAAAGGTGGCGTCACTTTTGTTGTTCGTTTTGTTATCTTTTCTTTTTATTTGGTCTGAGGCTCTAACAATTCAATTTCAATTTCAAAAATTCTTTATTGTGATTTCAGACCAAATAAAAGAAAAGACGGCGCGCCGCAAACAACAAAAGTGAAGCCACCTTTTTATCTGTGTGTGTGTGTCGAAAAAGAAGTCGAAGGTTTTGAGATTTTGTGCTCCAAGTAACCTAAAATTCATAGTATAATAATTAAGAAACGATGTTATTTGAAGTACTTACAAGTGAAAAGTGTTTCCGTGAGACTTTTTATGTGATTTGCTGCTGTTTTTACAAGTTTTCACCACACAGGAAGGCATAATTCTATTTTTAAATTTTAAGTTTACTAGACGACGACTCGAGAGCGATGAGCATGGTTTTAGTGTAGGTGTGTGCGTGAGAATGTATGTTTACTTGCAGGAGCACGGTTTTGTGTGGCTTCACTTTTGTTGTTCGCGGCGCGGCGTCTTTTCTTTTATTTGGTCTGAGATTGTGATAGATAACTTATATACTTACTAGTACATTTCCAGTGTAGATGATGACCTAGGATGTACAATTCGCACTGTTAGGAACGTTTTTTAAGCTAGGGCGCTTCTCAAAACTTTTAAAAATAAATATACAATTAGTTGGTTGACAGTATGTAACTCTCGTCAGGTTTAACTCTGGATAAGTTTTATAAAGTTATGCAAGCTTTAGTTGAGTGTTAACATTTAAGAATAATACAATGGTTTAGATAACCGATGGCTATGAAGCTGTATTAATTGGTCTAGACTATTAAGATTGTAAGCTTTTATCATTTCTATTACTTGTCTAAAAAGCGGGTAGACATACATAACTTATAAGATAGCAGCAGGAACTCTCGGACCGCGCGGCTAATGTTATCACTGACAATCACACACACAAGCCTGAGCGGCGCCGCCGGCGCACACTGTGCACGCGCTAATCGGCCTATATCCCAAGATACTAAGGACGACTTTCGCGCGCACAGTCGCGGGAGCGCGCGCAGACACCTGCATATGCCATTGTACGCACGTTGTTACTCATCCCACTCGAGGAACAAGTGATGGGGTAATTTGTAAAGGTTGTATTTGTCGATGTATGGTAAGTTTTTCTTTCTAGTTTTTACAAAGATTATTTGAATTACTGTGTAAATAAAACTTTTTAGTCAATTTGTAAATAAATTATTTTAAGGTGGGGAAGTTGATCTGAGTAGGTATGTAATTTAGGTAGATTTGTACGGAAGGGTGTATTGAAAGCATATTTTAATGCTTTATTTTGAATGACCTGTTAGAAGCGCATGATGTGCTGCTCCAGACTGGGCAAGCATAGGTATGTAATACAGGGACGCACTAGGGTCCGGTATATACAAAGCTTAGTACGGTTGCTGAGGCAAGATTTTCTGTTAAGTATAGGACTGAGAATATTTAGTGCTTTAGTGCCCTTGAGTTTTAGCTTTATCGTATTTTCACTCCAATTGAGTTTCTTGTCCAGCACTATGCCGAGATATTTAACAGTAGGACTCTATAGGATGTTATGGCTATCGATTTTCAAAGTTCGAATTGGAAGTCTACGCTTTCGCGTAAACATAATAGCCTCAGTTTTGGAGGCATTTATTTTAAGTTTCCATTTAGGTATAGAAAAAGGAAGACAGAAGGTCTAGGGATAATTGCAAGCGACTTATGATTAAATGAGTATCCTCAGAAGAAATAAAAGACGCTGTATCGTCAGTAAAGCAGGCCAAACTTGTGCGTGGCTGAATGGGTATATCGTTCAGGTATAAAAGGAACAACTGGGGGCCGAGAATTGATCCCTAAGGCACGCCTGCGGTTATTAGTTTGGGCGGTGATAAAATGTCGCCTATATGAACCTGAAAGGATCGATGGGATAAGTAGGACTTTATCATGCAAACTAAAGACAGGGGAATGTCAAGTATCATTAATTTGTGAAGAAGGGCCTGATGCCAAACGGTGTCGAAGGCTTTTTCTATGTCAAGTAGGAACATCCCTGTCGACTCATTCATGTTGAGACCATGAGAAATGGCCTCTGTCACTTTTGCCAATTGCTGTGTAGTTGAGTGGGCTTGTCGAAAGCCAAATTGTTCATCTATTAGTCTGCTGGACGACGCACGACATAGCCGGTAGTACAGGATCTTTTCAAACAACCTACCTAAGCATGGCAGAATTATGGGGCGGTAACTAGAGGGATCCGGGAATTGTTCTTATATCTGCGATGGAGTAAATATTTTTAGTAAGCAAAAGATCTGGCGTTGATGGTTTAAGCTCGGCACGATAATGAACCAGGGTACGATCACTAGGGACGTGGATAATGAAATCACCATGAGTCATTAGCTCAAATAAAGTTTTACCATGCTGATTGAAACAAGCAGAACCAGGTGACCAGTAGGGATAACTAGCGTTTATATCACCCATTACCAGCAGCCTGTTTCCTGACGCTCTGAGGCTCTAACGAACATAATATCCACAAACATACAACGCCAAATCGCACAAGTTGCCACTGAGATCTTCGCTCGCTCGATCAATAATCTAAGCAAAATGGACTGACGATAGACAGGGGGACATGAATGAGGCTAGCAACAGACCATGGCACACAAAGGGAGGCTTATACCCTACAGTGGGTAGATCTGGTTGCGGATGTTAACGTGTATTGTTGATATGGTTGTGTGGGTCGTCATAATTTTATAGAATATTCTTATCATTTCGACAAAATCGTTTAAGGGAGGCAGGAGCAGGAAGAGGGGAGAATGGACATTTTATAAGCTCGCGTAGTACCTACCCGTATTAAAAGTATTTATGTTAATCGGGTACATTCACTTTGTATACTCCAAGTTTCATTCTAATCCGTTCAGTCCTCACAAACTTTCACATTCATAATATTTTGTTGGATAGGATGATGATGGCGTTTGTAAAATGAACATACCTACCTATTTAATCTAGAAGGGCATGCTGCCTGATGAGACCTCCCTTCAGGTTCTTCCATAACTTCATCAAATACTGAAATAAACAAAGGTATTTTCAACCATTACTCAGCTCACGATAAATTAATAAAATTAAATAAACCCAAACTGTCACATACTTCTGACCCTACACTAGGATTCCTTGTATCGCAGATATCAAAAACTATAATGCAGATTTACTAATCGATTTGAAAACTGTTTGAGAGACAAACTTATTCCTTCATCATTTCAATTACTAGGAAAAATCATCATCACATCTTTCTATAGAAATTATAAGTCTAGGTACTGTTGGACATAGGCCTCCCCGATATCTACGAACTTTCAGAACGAATTTGTGCTATCCATCGACTAGGTAGTAGGTAGGTAGGTAGGTAGGTACCTGCGATACGTAAAGTCAGCATGTTTGGATTAATTTGGCAAGGCTGCTTGGCATATTTTGTTTGATCGTAGCTTAGGGTAGGTAATAGGTAAATAAAAAATTGAGCAAATAAAACTTATAAGTAATTAATTTTTTATTTTTATTTTGAGTAGGTAATGATGATCCATCAATATTAAGATAAGATAAATCAATAAGATGTTTTCTTACATTTCCAATCGTGATCATAAATAAAATAATATCAATTTAAATTGATAATACTTTCTATATTGCCAACAACTACCAAGATACCTACTGACAAAATTGTAAGTAGGTACTAACATTTTGTAAAGGGGAATAAGAAAATGAATATGATCTAGTTTGATCATTATAATGTTAGCAACAAAATTTGTAGAGGGACATTCCAAGAATTATGAACTAAGTAAAAAAAACACCACCACCAAATTCTTAATTTAACGACATTGTAAACAAAACACGTGTAGGTAGGTACTTATTGTGTAGTATAACTTAGTTTGAACTTTCAAGTCCATGCCGTAGATACTTATTTATTACACGTTAAATTAAACGTGTAAGCACGTTTAACTAACAAACAAAAAATATACTAAAAAACAAACGTTTAACCGGAAACACTTTTCCCAATGTAACTTACCAAATCAAATACTTGGATAGTAAGATTTGGCATAAATTAAAAAAATACAGTTTCTATGAAACGCCATTCGCCATAACGTCTATGCATGCCATTCGAGCACTTGCAGGGAAATACTTGTTCTTTTTTCTTTATTTTGATATCTTTGTAAAATGATGATAATTATGTAGGTGCCACCATTATACCACTTTGTGTGACATTATACTATGTCCGAGTGTATGTATGTATGTTCGTATGAGCTAGTGGCCAACTCTGGTGACGGAGTTTTTAGGTCGCCTAAAGGCCTCCGTCACGGCTTAACGACTTAAAAGCCGGGACTGACTGTTTAACGTGCCCTCCGAAGCACGGAAGCGCTCAGCTCGTAATGCCACTTGCGATCACCCATCCTAATTTGTGGCCGCGCATATCGTTGCTTAACTTTAACGATCAATCAAGAACGCCTAAGCAAGCTACGCCACGAGCGCTTCAAGTAAAATGTCCGAGTAAAATAGCCGGGAATGGTTTCTCTTCACATTTGATAAAAATTGTACTGAAATAAGTATACATACCTACTTTGGGAAAAGTGTTTCGGGATAAAGCGTCGACTGAGACTAACTTGTTTTTTTTTCGACAAATGCAATTCTTGGACGAATGGGTGTAGCCAGGTTTTAATATCGGGGGGGGGGGGGGGGGGGGGGTTCAAGAAAATAAAAGTACATCACGTGTCAAATGCACGAAAGGAGCCTTTGAGGCGCACCTTAAATCCTTTCACCACACGATTAGTAGTGGTGAGTAGTTCCGTCAGCACACAAAGCATTCTATGAAAACGGTCGGTGCTAGGGAACGGGATGATGGGCAGGGCACCCTTTCTCTACTTTAGGTTTGAGTAGGTAGGTAGGGTATGTACTACATTTGAATAAAATATGTTCTCCGTTCCTCTCTGGTGAATAGATGATTATATGTATAATAAATAAATATTTGTGGACATTTCGGTGGCGTGGTGGGCGTTTGCTCGGCTGAGACGCAGAGGCGTGGGTTCGATTCCCGCTACGGGAGAAATGTTTGTATTTTCTACAAATATTTCTCTGGGTCTGGGTGTTGTAGTATTATGAATTATAAGTAGGTATGTTTTTACAAAAAAAGTTTATACTTATTACTATTTACTTAGCCTTGTATTTATAAGACACAAGTGTTTACTCCTCTTATCTTGAAGTCAAATCTTTTTATCGTATTATGTAGTGAACATCCTAAATCTACGTACCTAGGTCAAATCATAAAAATGTCAAAATTACTTCGTTTACCCCTCAGAACAAAGGTTTACCCGCGCTTGGTAACTAATTGAAGGCGACAAGGGCGCCGCCGCGCATTTGTCGCGCAGCGCGTGGGATACGAAACAGCACGAAAATATACGAAGGTTACCGAATGCGATCCGATAATCGATAGTAGCGGAGGAATCCAAACCACCTTATATTTTAATGTAGGTAATAATTAGTAATTAATGAGATATGCCGCACGCCTGTTATTATTTTAATTCTATGAATGTTAATAATAGGTTACGGTATCTGAACTTTTCGGGGGGTGTTTGAACCCCCAAAACCCTCCCCCTAGCTACTCCCGTAAGGCTGACTGTACATTTTTTATTTAATCTGAAAATGCGGTTGTATTTTTTTTCAAAATATACCGATAAGTAGTTTCCTGAGAACAAAACTTTCTAACTACAAAAAAAGGTATCTGTCTTCAATGTGGTTAAATTTTGCAACACTCTGTAGAAAAAAAATGTGAAAAACCTTGATAGGTGCATTCTATAAAAAAAAAGCAGGAATAGTACCTATACTGCTAAAAGTAAATATATTGTGTGGCACGGGGGCGCCGGATACTCTGTCATAAGATCAAGCGATACCTAGCTAAAGCCTTTTACCATCTATAGTAGATGATTTATACAGCGTCAGGAGGCAACTTTTACCTTCACAAACGGGACGCTGCAGTGCCCGGAACGAATTAAGATGGAGTAGGTAGGCTTGCTAGCACCTATTCCATCCCCTCTCAGCTTAGTCGGCCTTGTCCACAGGAAAGACATGATCAATACGTGCTGAGCTGACTAAGCAGCGGATTTACTCAAGACGTTTTCCTTCACCGTTTGAGAGTACTGGTATAGCGCACATAAATTCTTCGCACAGAAAAATCCATTGGTAAACGAACGGGTTTGAACCCAAGACCTTATGATCGGAAGGCGAAATTACTACCAACTAGACCACCAGTGCTCTCGATGCGATACCTAATGGCGTATAATAAGAAGCGTTAGGTGTTTGTTGTGGATCAACGTCTAAAATCGGAAGATACCAGTATTTAGTATTCAGTATTCCGTATTCCGTATTCAGAAATTCAGTAAATTGATCTGCACATCTCGCCCGAGTAAAAAGCACGTGAATGTCTCATCATTGTATGTAATACGTTAAATCAAATTATACACATGCCATAAAATACCTAGTTATTTAAAATGTAATAAACATGACAATTGAATTAAATCTTACAATTATAATAGGTCAAACCTAAAATTAAGATAGTTGTCAACAGAATAAAAACAATGATCAATTAATAAATTAAATAACTTTCTGTTAAATACGGGACCTTCAGTTCTTTAACATCACTTGGCAATTTGTTGTTAATTTTGATAGCCATGGAGTTTCGACCATACAATAGAGTTCTATCTAAGAACAGGAGGAAGGAAGTACCAATTTTTTAGAGTCTAAGTGACTGTGATGAGTAAGTCGTCAATCGACATCTATTTTTGAATAAATAAACAAATAAATATTTGAGGACTTATCACACAGCACCATCTAGCCCCAAACTAAGCAAGAACCAGATGGCTGATAGAATATGTACTTAATACTTATATTGTACTGTACACACTTATGATAAATATTATAAGAATCTTTGTCCTGACTGACTGACTGACTGACAGACAGACAACGCACAGCCTAAACCGCTGGACGTAGAGACTTGAAATTTTCAGTGTAGGTAAACCTTGGTACGTAGGGGTGTACTAAGAAGGGATTTTTCAAAATTCAACCTCTAAAGGGGTGAAAAGGGATGAAAACCTGGAATCAATTTTTGGTCTAAAACTGCACATAACCTATAGCAAATTAAAGAGCCGATTTTTCTCATTTAGTTGATGTCATAATTACCTGTAAATTCTTTGTTTTTGGCATGTTTTTCATGAAAAATAGAATGCTTTTATTTTGATATATGACAGGGATGATACCACAGATTAGTAATAGATGATACAAAACATATTATGGAAAAGGAACTGTCAATGTCAAATTACCTGTGAAAGGAAGCATAAATTATTACTGGTAAATGATAGAAAAATATGACGCATACTGGTCGATAGAGAAAAAAAAAGCGCTTTCGCCCAGTACATAAAAGTCAAATTTGAACAAATGTGAATACAGCCTTTTAGTAATCGGACAGCAGAGTTACTTGCCGACCCCGCGAACTTCGTACCGCCTTTGAATTAATAATGCAAGTTTTCAAATTTTTTATATTAAGTTGTTATTCTGTTTTTCGGGGCGGAGTTCTTGTAATTAAATAAATTTCGTTCCAATTTCGACTGTCGCCATCGTAACGCCGTCGGTCGATACGGTGACGCTAAGTAAAACGCCAAAGGCCTTATGGCCTTCAGTTATCATAATAACTTTAGGCACAATCATCCAAACTTTTACCTTTATAATAGTTAAGAGAGTAAAACTACTGATCTATTAGGTATAATACACTACTACACCGGTGATCTAGTGGCCCCACCTTCCGATCCTAAAGTCATGTGTTCAAATCCAATCAAATCCGATTTGGCGGCACTAATAGGTACCAGTACTCTCGAACGGTGAAGGAAAACATCGTGAGGAGACCGGCATGTCGTAGAACTAAAAAAGTTCGAAAAAATGTGTCAAGTGCCTGAAAGGTGCCTTTGAGGTGCACTTTAAATCCTTTCACCACACTGGTTCGAAACAACAAGACATAATATGTTCTAGCTAAGAAGCTCAAACATATACCTAAACATAATGTAAGTATTACGTGTACGAATTAAATTCCGTATGTTTTAACAATTTTAATAGCATTTTCATTGTTTCTATGGGATATGACCAATTTAACGTATGTATATGTTATGTATTTATCATAGACGCGTGTAATGGCGTTGCAACCAAATGACAAAACAGTCCTACCCACATATAAATAATAAACAGATATACTACATCCCTCCACCACTATCTTAAAAATACAAAAAGAATTAGAACTGATAATTAGGCTGTTTCCTAGTTTTTCTGATCGGATACCGGCGGACAACTTGAGGGTCCGGTAGGGCATCATCGCTTGAATCAGAATGAACTAAATCAGGAGAACCCGCGTCCACAAACTCATTATCCGAAACCATACCGATTTCCTCTTCCCTATCCTCTCGCGCAAGAGACGGGAGTGAGGCAGGAACTTGCTCCTCCAAGGTCGGAACCGGCTCAGTTATTAAACTAGTGTCACACTCGTGTGATTTACCGGAAACCTTGGAAGAACAATCTCCAAACACACTGGCATCGTCATCTTGATCAAAGGATGAGTTTCCCTTGTACGCCAGTAACTGATCCACATGTTTTCTTACGTTAACATTTTTATGAGGTATATACACTAAAAAAATTCGTGAACCTAAACATTAATTTACAATGTTTCGAACCGTTATTAAAATATTGTTTTACTAATACTTTATCTCCAACTGAGAATGACACATTTATTTTACCTCCAAAATGTTTACATTGGTTCATTTGAGCATGCATTACCTTTGTTTTGGCAACGGATGACGAGGATGATATTGACTTCTGTGAAGGAAGTTTTAGCAAATCAAGTCTGCAACGTAAAGGACGACCAAACATAAACTGTGCCGGAGAAAATCCCGTACCTAGTCAAATGAATTGAATTCCTAATAGTCAAACAAAATTTTATTTAATGCTTTTAAAAATACCTTTTGAGTTACGTTAATGTTTAGTATTATTTACAATCCATCATTGAGTCCATCCATTATTAGTCTTGACACTATTTTCTGCCTGTCCGTTTGACATTGCATGATAAGGTGATTTCGCGATAACGTGAAGGAATCACGATCTTATGACCCCGTAATATGCATTCAGTCTCGACAGCCAGGTCCAATCGACATAAGTAGAATGGAGGTAAATCCTGGTCTGTCACTTAAGAAGGCCAACCGTTTTTAATGTGTCCTATCACCTTTTGTTGTACCTGATCCCGCGCTGTTTCAGATCGGATATCCTCAATAGTTAACGGTAGTAAAACCGATTCACTTACAAAATTAATATACCGTGACTGGTCTATTGCATCGGGCTCGTTCGCTGTTCTAGGCACCGAACGCGACGAAATAACGTGGCGGAAAAATCCGCCACGTTATCCTCACTCTTTACATACTCAATAGTGAAATTATACGCCGATAACAACAAAGCATACCGTTGTAATCTGTTTGCTGCTAAGACCGGCACACCTTTT
Organism: Scotopteryx bipunctaria; assembly: GCA_949320045.1. Lineage (NCBI taxonomy): Eukaryota > Metazoa > Arthropoda > Insecta > Lepidoptera > Geometridae > Scotopteryx > Scotopteryx bipunctaria. Next base: position 6,060,554 of record OX439440.1, read on the forward strand.
TCCTTTCCAAAAATGGATAAAAGCGGTTTATGATCCGTACGCAATACAAATGGCACCGTACGGCCATATAAATAATGACTAAATTTCTTGATTCCAGACACAACAGAAGTGGCTTCCTTGTGAATTTGTGCGTAATTAGTTTCCGATTTCGATAAGGTCCGTGAGGCATATGCTATCACACGCTCTGAGCCGTCGGGCTACTTCTGCGCCAGGACCGGGTCCAGGCCCGCCGAGCCGGCAGCGGCGTCGCACGTGACAACCGTCGGGTACTCCGGGTGGTAGTGCGCCAGCACACGCTCAGAGGACAACTCTTTTTTTATTTGTGACTGAGACTCACCCCACTCCCATTCAATACCTTTCTTTAATAACTTATTTAGAGAACTACGTACCGAGGATGTATTCGGAACAAAACAGCGGTAATAAAAGACCATTCCCAAAAATGAATTTAATTCATTAACGTTCTTTGGTGGTTCACAATTAATGATATCTTCGATTTTACTGTTTGATTTATGCAATCCGTCTTTATCTATAACGTAACCGAGATACTCCACGGAGCTTTTAAGCAATTCACATTTATCGCGCTTAACTTTCAACCCTACGTCTTGCAATCTCTTCATCACTAATTCTGATCTTTCTAAATCTCAGACCAAATAAAAAGAAAAGACCCCGCGCCGCGAACAACAAAAGTGAAGCCACCTTTCTATCTATGTGTGTGTCGAAGGTTGTGTGTTCTAAGTAACTTAAATTCATAGTATAATAATTAAGAAACGATGCTATTTGAAGTACTTACAAGTGAAAAGTGATTCCGTGAGACTTTTTATGTGATTTGCTGCTGTTTTTACAAGTTTTCACTACACAGGAAGGCATAATTCTATTTTTAAGACTCGTGACGTACTAAGAGCGATGAGCATGGTTTTAGTGTAGGTGTGTGCGTGAGCGCGTATGTTTACTTGCAGGAGCACGGTTTTGTGTGGCTTCACTTTTGTTGTTCGCGGCGCGGCGACTTCTCTTTTTATTTGGTCTGAGTTCTAAATGTAAACTTCTATTGGGAGCCGTGATTAAAATGTCGTCTAAGTACATACACCGTCAATTTCGCCCAATAACTGCTCCATCGTACGTTGAAATATAAAAGGAGCGTTTGCTAAACCGAAAACCAGGCGCGTGTATCTATACAAACCTCTATGTGTATTTATACAACACCATTTCTTGAACTCATCGAGTTCTAGTTGAAGATAAGCCAATTTTAAATCTAACTTGCTAAATTTTACCCCACCATGAATAGCAAATAAATCTTCGATCCGCGGAAGAGAATAATTATCTAGATATAACGTTTTATTTGAGGTTACAGAAAAATCTCCGCAAATTCGGACATTCCCGTCGGAACGTAACACTGGAACGATGGGCGTAGCGACATCAGAATGATCTACTTTTTCTATAATAATCCAGCTGCCAATAATCTATCCAATTCCTGCTCAATTTTCAGCTTCAAAGCTAAAGGCACAGGCTGAGGCCTGAAAAATTTCAGCTGTGCATCAGGCTTTATTTTTAAGCTTACTTTATACTTGTTAAATCTGCACAACTCATCAGAAAATAGTGTTGAGAATTTTTTCATTAATCTTTCTTAATTCTTAATTCTTTATTGCACATATAAAAACACATAAACACACAGACATAAAATAAGGACATGTACAAAGGCGAGCTTAACCCTACAAAGAGTTCTCTTCCAGCAAACCTTTGAGGCTAGAGAGAAGTGGAATTTAAATAGCGGGTACATGTACAAACAAGACAAGACAAATGTTTAAGTATAAATAAACCTATTCATTTACATACATACCAATCAAAATAATATACCTACATATACTAGAAAAGAAAAACACTATTACCTACAATTAAAAATATAAACTACATAAATATTAAATATAATAGACCTACATAATATACATATTAATATACTTACATACATTACCTATAATAACATAACTAAACAGAAAAGAAGTGCTCTTTTACTTTCTTTTTAAAAATATTGAGAGACTCACATTCACGAACAACCTGGGGTAATGAGTTCCACAACCTTACAGCGTGAACCGTGAAAGAACCGCCGTAACGGCTGCTTGAGTGAGGTGGAGTTTTTAGACGAAACAGAACCCACCATGCGTCGAATAAAAGGAATAATATTATTGAGGTACTTCATATACAAATTAAAAAAAATCGTTCTATGAAACATGGTTTCTTGGTGCACGGGGCCCCTAGTCGATGCGGGGCCCCTAGACAGATACCTAATCCGCCTTATGGATAACTAGCTGCCGCCCGCGGCTTCGCTCACGTGGTATCTAGATAAAAAATAGCCTATATGTTAATCCAGCACGTGTACTATGTATATTCCAAGCGTGATTGAGGCACAAACATCCAAACATCTAAACTCACAAACTTTCGCATTTATAATAATGTATAATATATAATATATTTACAAAATATAATATATGTAAGAATGTAAGAATAAGAATGTAAGAATGTAAGATGTAAGATATAAGAATGTAAGGATGTAAGAATGTATGATCATCATCAGCCTATAGCAGTCCACTGCTGGACATAGGCCTCCCCTAATGAGCGCCAGCGCGCCCTATCTTTGGCTTGACGCATCCAGTTTCTGCCAGCAGCCTTTCGCAGATCGTCACTCCACCTAGCCGGAGGGCGTCCTACACTACGTTTACCGAGTCGCGGTCTCCACTCAAGAACTCGTTTACCCCAACGGTTGTCGGTTCTTCGGCAGATATGACCAGCCCACTGCCACTTCAGTTTGCTAATTCTCTGAGCTATGTCGGTGACCTTGGTTCTCTGTCGGATAGCATCATTACGGATCCTATCCTTCAGATAAACTCCGAGCATAGCTCTTTCCATAGCTCGCTGTGCGACTTTGAACTGGTGCACTAGCCGCACTGTGAGTGTCCACGTTTCGGCTCCGTATGTCATAATATGTATGATGTAAGATGGATAATTAATCCGGCTCTGCTTAGGGCGGTCACATTTTCTTGTACGCATATTATCTGTACTAAATAGTATTATATTATCTGTGGCATAGCAAATCATTTGGCTATCCAAGCTTGATTTAGATTAGGGGTAGGTAGGTATATTATTTTTAAATCTCATGTGAATATTCAAGCTGCATTCACTAAACGCTGTCAATGCTAGCGATACATGAACGTAAGAGAGTGCTAGCGTTATGATCGTAATGATGGTAATGTAAACTTACATGTGACATAAAACATAAAACCGGTAAAGCGCGAATCGAATTGTCACACGAAGGGTTCTGTACCATCATAGATGTAGGTACTAAATTTTTCATATTGTGCCCCTTCCCCCTTTTATTTATTATTTTATTACAGCGACAATAAAAATACACTCTCTGTATAAATTTCAACTCTCTATCTATTACGGTTCCTGATCCTGAGATAGATACAACGCGCTAACAGATAGACGGACGGACGAATAGTGTAGATAGTGTTTTCAGTGGCCAGCAACACTGAGCAAACACTACGCATAATTTACTAGCTTTTTGTCACTTTCACGTCACTTTGTCACGTCGCCTTCCGATCTAATAATGGATTTTTCTGTGCGAAAAATTTATGTGCGCTATACCAGTAGGTACTCTCAAAAGGTGAAGGAAAACATCGTGAGGAAACCCGCGGCTTAGTCAGCTCCGCACGTATTGACCATGTCTTTCCTGTGGACAAGGCCGACTAAGCTGAGAGGATGGAATAGGTGCTGGGCAAGCCTACTCCATCTTAATTCGTCCCGGGCACTATAGCGTCCCGTCTGTGAAGGTAAAAGTTGCCTCCTGAGTCCTGACGCTGTATAAATCATCTACTAAAGATGGTAAAAGGCCTTAGTTTTTTTGTCACTTAATGTACCTATAGGTAGTCTCAGAACAACAAATAATCTTCGTTTAAATTTAATTATTAAAAATTATTTATTTACAAATATGTACTTGTTTGCAACATTAGACTATCCAAGGCGTTACAACTACATTTATATACAAACAGTATACAACAGAAAACATATGAATTTATTTCGCTATGGGTAAGTATACCTAGTGGTTTAAGTAGACGACCAGATTTGAATTACTATGTACCTGGTCTACAAATGCATTTTAATTAAACAATCATAGGTACCCAAAAGTTAAGGCGATCACACAAAAATAATAAAGCTACTTAGGTACTTCGCGCTATAAACGGAAAAATGCCGAAATTTGAACTTGTACAAAACGTTGATATAGGTATAATTTTTTTTATATTACCTAAATGGGCTATCTCTTGACCTCAATCTGAGCCGAATGAGTTCAAATGAGGTCTACGATGTAACAAGATCGCCCAGAAGCAACCTATTCACTCGAGATTTGAAAAGTTTTAATTCAAAATACATAGTTAACTTAATACATTTTGTGCAATTAATCAGTTTTGTTAGAAAATTAATTTAAATGATGAAGCTAGCTGAAGCTGCTAGCTGAAGTAGGTACCAACTTTTATCTGTTTTCTCAAAATTTATTTAAAATATTCTAACAGCGTTAACTTGTTTTCTTAGACCTTGGAATAAGGTTGATAAGTGAGCAGGATGTAGGTATTGGTAAATTAAGTTCTACCATGAGCTTCCGATGATACGAAAGATTATTATTAGGTTAGTTAGGTACCTACTAACGTGGTCAGTGAACTCAGTTCAGATCGATGCTGCGCTTGCGTATTAAATGCATCCTGGCATGAAGGCGCTGGCTGGTGGGCTGAAATTCTCCTTAATAGTACGTATGTGTTGGTTGGTGCGGCCCAGACGAGGTCAATGTCCGATTGCCACCTGTACACACCTACCTATATTAGATGAAACTACGAATAAATCAATAAAGCCTTTGCCTCTAGCAATCGGGATGTTGCGAGCAATTCCGTATGTATGATGCAAACCTCAACGAACTTACTAAAACCTACCTTTCTGAGATGTTCAAATTACAAGCTTGAAACAAAATCTATTTAGGTACTTACCTACAAATGCGAAAAAAATCAGTCGGAAATAATTTGAATGAAACATATATTTTACGTACTTAATCATTTATTAAATTCAAACTTTATTTACATAAATAAACAGCTTACAGACAGAACTACTTCTAGACAGAAAGAAACAATAATAATATCTTAATTATGTACTTAGGATTGAGTAGGTACTTAGATAAATGTTTTAAGTAGGTACAGGTAAGTACTTAGGTATATTTATAATGAAAGATAGGTTATTGAATGTGAAATTGAGTAGTGAAAAGCTTGCTACAAAATACCTATTGTAACTAAAAGTGATACAATTATACATTATCTCCATGCCAAGAATAATCTTACAGTTAAATTTTTATATGTTGTTAAACTTTTAAGTAGGTAGGTAATTAGAATTCGTGTTTCTCTACAATATAGGTATACGGCACATTAAATATGATTGCATAAGAATAGGTACTTAATACTTTAATTACAGAAAGGAACTTATAACTAGGTAATACGAGCTATACAAATATTATTACAATATAAAAGAAACGCCCATTTGATCCAGATCCAGAGAAAAATCCTTAAGATTATTAATTTTTAATAATTTTAAGGACTTTTCCAATCGCAATAACTTGACTATCATCTCTGAGCGTGAATCTCCCCAGCTGTGGAAAATCTTTGAAAACTGTCAAGCAAATTGCGCCCGAGCATTTTATTCTCATGATAGCGTCGTCGTGCTTCTTCACGAAATTCACCTTGTTTACTCGAGTCTTTACATTGGTTTTTGGATCTACTAGGCAGAGGAGATGAGTTACTGTTACATCTTCAATTACGCTTTGGAAGTGCATTACAGTCGAGAAACCTGGAGTAATTATATATTTGCAGTCCATTATATGCAGGTGTGCGTCAAACAGTGTTGCAGTGGTAATAGGTTTAGCAATGTCGCATAAGACAAATCCTACTGATATTTCCTCGTCTTCGATTCCTTTTAATCTAAGTTTAACGCTTTCTCCAGCTTTGGCAGAGGTAACTGGTTTTTTATCTGACCATATTTGCTCAACACTTACTATTACCTTATTAGGCATGAGCAATAGACTATTTGATATGTGCGTGCCTCCAGCTTCTATTTTACCCAACACCACTGTCCCCATATCTTTAAATTTTTCCGCTATAGGCATAACGAAGGGTCTGTCAATTAGTCTTGCGATAGGAGACAATTGATTAAGACACTCGATGAATGATGGTCCATTGAACCAAGGACATGTCTTTTTTGGAATAGCACTCATTACTCCTTCACCCGTTAGAGCAGAAATAGGTAAAAAATGTATGTCTTTTTGTGCATAGCCAAGTCTTTTTAGAAAAGGCATAGTTTTATTACGGCAATAATTATACCTATTCTCGTTCCAATTAACTGTGGGGTCATCCATCTTATTGATCACTGCAATTATAACATGAATACCAGCTGATCTAGCCAGCACTGCATGATCTCTTGTTTGGCCGCCTTTATCAAAACCACTTTCGAATTCATTTTGACGTGCGGATAAAACCAGTACTGCAATATCAGCTTGCGCAGCACCCCCTATCATGCTTGGTACGAAAGTTTTGTGGCCGGGAGCATCAAGAATGGTAAAGTGTTTTGTTTTCGTTTCAAAATGACCTCGACCAGTTTCCACAGTTTTGCCTTTATCTCTTTCTTCTTGGTTAGTGTCGAGAATCCATGACAAAAACCAAGTGTCTCTAGATATTAGCTTAGCATCATCTTTGAATTTGTTCAAGGTTCTTTTATCGATCTTTCCACCTAAATACATCATTTGTCCACCTAATGTAGACTTTCCAGCATCGACGTGTCCAATAAACACTATATTTACATGCTCTTTTTGGCTGCAAACGTTTTCAATACGAGATTTTATTTTTTTCTTTTTTGATTTAGGATTTACCAAACGCTGAGCTTCTTCTTCAAGCTTGGCTTCAGGCATAGCTGCGGTCTCAGGAATCATCACTAATTGAGCTTCTTCTTTAATCCGAATATTTTCAAGCATAGCTGCATGTTCAGTTTTTTTTTTCAATAGTTTAGCTTTTTTTTTATTTCGTTTTTCCTTAGGCACAGGTAAGGGCTTAGGTTTAATTAATGCTTGACCTGCTTTTTCAATCCGATCATCTTCAAGCATAGCTGTATGTTCAGCTTTTTCAATCAATAGTTTAGCTTTTTCTCCGATTCGATTATCCTCAGGCACAGCTAAGGGCTCAGGTTTAATCAATGCTTGACCTGCTATGTCAATCCGATCATCTTCAAGCATAGCTGCAAGCTCGTCAGCAATGTTCTCGCCATATTTATTGATTTCCATTTTATTGTTATTATCTTCGTGAGTAACTAAAAAAGCTTCGTTTAGATCTTTTTTTTCTGGGAATGAAGCAAAATCCGACAATTCCGTCAGACTGCCTGATGACAGATTTGTGGTGTCACCAAAATTGTTATCTACCGATCGGCATGGGATGGTTGGATTAATAGCATTGGTGAATATTTTATTGATAAATTCAGATTGACAGTTCCACTCGTTACAAAGTGGAAATGCTGTGTCACATGCCAAACCGTAACGTTGCTCAAATTCATTGTTAAAAAACAAGTCAGTTTCTGGATATGCTATTGGTGCACTTCTATGCCAATGCATCATAGACGAGGCGTGGTCGTTAGATTCATAGCGATCGATATTGTAGTTCTGCATTTGACCCATCGCAGAATAACCTATGTGTGGATGTTCTTGTCTCATCATCATAGATTCGTTGAAACTGGTTTCAGGGCTATTTATGTTAAAATTCTGCATTGGACCCACCAATGAGTCACCCATGAAATAATTTTGCATGGGATCCATATAATCCGGTAAATAAAATAAGGGTGGGTATTCTTGCTGGAGTTCTGAAGTTCGGAACAGATCAGCCTCACTAACACCGAAGTTATAATTTTGCATTTGAGTTAAGGGGAAGTCCATGTGTGTGTAAGACATGGCATTATCATTGGTCTCACTGCTGCTGACGTTGAAATCCTCCATTTGTTCCGCTGTTGTAAATGTCACTGAATTTGTTCGCTCCTCCTGCCTTTGTGCCACTGTAGAAGGAACGAATTCTGTGGCGTTAACGTTTAGAGTAGAATGTTTTAAAATCGATTGAGTATTGTTTCCATTTTTAGAGTTTTTCTTTTTATTTTTATTTTTAGAATTCATTTTAACTGATTGAAGGTGATAGGTAACACTACACCACTGAATACTTTACAGATACCGGCCGGAATAACGATCGCGCACAATGTGCCGTCAGGCCGTCAGTTTGCTCCGGGGGTGCGATACACAGATTACCTAAGAGTAACAATGTCGAACAGTGTAGAACCTACGTGTTGGAATGGGGTTGCCCAAGTTAGAATTTTTATACTATGTACCTACCTCAATATCTTGATAAAATGATGTCATTGACAGATCCATCAAGGTGGCGGTATCATTTATTTTAAAAAATATATTTGGTAAAAGTTACCTTCTTTCGTCTATTGATCGAGGATAGGTATAGTTAACTGTTTGATTATGTCTGAACATACAGTGAAATGGAATATAAATTGGGCTCAGGGTACTTTATTAAAAAAGGCATCCGTTTTATTGAAGAATTTTGTAAAATTAATTCATGGGTACAAAATAAAATGCATACATAAACTTAGATAAAAAAAAATTATGCTAGATAACCCGACTCCAGACTGACTGACTACTAACATGACTACTAACTTACTGACCGACATAAACAGTAGTGACAGTGACAGATCTATACGCTAGCGTCCGTTCGCACCTCGTACGCACCGGCGCGCGGTGCCGTCGCTGTCATATCAAAAAAACCAAAAAAAAAAAAGAGAGCCAAAGGGTTAAGGAACCAAGCCAGGAAAAAAAAATCAAAGTAGGTAGGTACCTACCAGTGTTTCCACTTTTAGGGCGTTCGCCCATTTTTAGGGCAAAACTACTTAGTTCCTGTGCGACTTAGGGCTATTTTTATTGTAGCACGGATTTAGGGTATTTTAGGGCAAAAAAATACTTGACGTGGTAACCCTTTTTATTCTATGGTCTATGGCTCTGCCTATTAAGGGATTCCCCAAATTATCTTCGTATTATAATCCGACAAATGTTAGTTTACCGTTTTATAGTACTTTAATACCTTTGCTGTAAAGGACATCAGAAATTAGTAGCATGATTTATAGATTATTTTCGTTTGTAATTTTTGTAGCAGTAGGAAACAATAGCAACTAACTCGATTATCATTTTTGATTGTTTTTATATTTGAAAATAGAAGACACGGGTGATGAATGAGGATAGTGAGTACCTTCTTCATCTCAAAATAGAGAAGAGAAGTCAGCTGCAACTGCAAGTAAGAAATATGCGCAAAAATTTAAAACGTCTTGGTTGGAGCATCCGGATTTTAAGTCTTGGCTAAAGAGATCTGACAAAGGTGAGGCAAAAGCTTACTGTAAAGTATGTGATTGTGATTTTGTGTGTGGAATGTCCGAATTACTGCGATAAAGTTTAGTAATAAATATGAAAAAAAAATTTTTTTTTTAATAATATTTATGCGCCCTAAATTAGGGAATTAAAAAAAAATTTAGGGCTTTTTAGGGCTCATTTCCAAAGGATTTAGGGCCACACCAAAATCCTAAGTGGAAACACTGGTACCTACACCTACCTACCAACCAATTACCAAACATAGGTTGATAGGTACAAACAAAACAAACATCATAACCTCTTTCTGATGCGATGCTCCAGACCGCCCGTTTTTAGCAAATTTTAGTCCTACGTGCAGAAAGTAAACTTGAAATCGTGTAAATTCAGGTGTTTAGGTTTAAATCATATCTTTGGTTTGGTTTATACTGACAAGATTACTATAAGTACAAAGTAAATAATGCTTTAAGTAGGTATTCCTAGGTGCTAAAAAATGAGAACCATACCCAAATGGGTGAACAAAATCCATGAGGCTGATAAAGTTGAATTCTCGAGGTTTGTACCACGAAAAACACTTATTTCCCTGCTCTAAACTTTTAACGCCAATTACTTTCATCTTTCAGTAATATTATTATTAACTTCATCCCAAGAGTTTTCCAATTGACACTGTCACAACAAGTCGGTTTATTACTCTCTCATTGTCCAATGCACTCTTCTTTATCCTTTATTCCTTAATGATTATGACAGTACTACTGCATGAACCATGAGACGGCTACAGCTTTATTGTTAGTTTAATTTGCCCCCATTATATACATATTATATTGTGTATTTTATTTATTTCTATGACCAAATGAATTTCTAGATGCACTTGTAGGGAAGGAGTTTGTTTTGCCCTTTGACCTTAAACTAATCCAAGTATAATTCAGTGTTCACAGCCTATGCTTCAGTCCAGATGGCACACAGTTGGTGGTGGGTGCCGGGGAGAAAGTCATGGTGTATGACCCTCGAGATGGAGCCCTCGTCCAATTACTGCAGGCTCACAAGGGTGCAGTACATGCTGTGGCTTACTGCGGTGATGGCAAGAAATTTGCTAGCGGCAGCGCTGACAAGAATGTCATCATTTGGACTTCTAAGATGGAAGGGGTCTTGAAGTATTCGTAAGTATCTTTTTTCTTTTAAATTAATAAGCAGGCTTTTTTCTTTAAGGCACATTGTGTTGAGGTATGACATAGTCTGTTCCATCTTGTGTATCTTATATAATATAATCATACTTCAACTCATGGCTCTATCAATATATTTGATGAAAGGCTCAACAGTTGGCAGTCAGTGCTACATGTTTTTTTTTACTTAGCCTGATCCTGCCCCACTGCTGGGCAAAGGCCTCCCCAAATGCTTCCACTTATGCCAGTCTTTTGCAATAGTTATTGCAAAAGTGCTACATGTAGATTCCAAAAATTTCAAGGAATGTAGTGTAATGCAAACAAACTTGCTTGCTGGAATAACTTTTAAAACTTCCCTAAGATAACACTTCTAGTGATGACTGGATAGGACACGTCTCTTTGAAAACATATTATTAGATTTAGAATTAGAATCTATAAGGATCACTTTGAAAGGTCTTGAATCTACATCGAACAAATGCTCGTTCATAACATGACCAAGCGAGGAAGATACATTGTATACCCATTGTGTTTTTATTTAACTTACAGTCACAGTGAAGCAATCCAATGCTTAGCATACAACCCAGTTACGATGCACTTGGTGTCATGTGCAGTCACTGACTTTGCCTTCTGGTCTATGGATGTGAAAGCAGTTCAGAAGTACCGGCTATCTGGACGCATCACCTGCTGTGCATGGTCTTCCAATGGCCAGCATTTGGCTATTGGACTGGCTAGTGGAGTAGTGTCACTACGCGATAAGGTGAGAAAGGATACTTTTTTTAATCAACCTATTTCATCCTAATGCTTGGCAAAGATCTCCCGAATACACTTCAAAACATCCCTATCTCATGCCTTCTCCACCAACTTCTATCAAAGGCATTAAGCATGTCCTGCCTACTTTAAATACTTCAAGTACTTCTAATTCTAATTCTAATTATGGTTAGGGGAACAAAGATCTGCACTGACGTCCCGCGGTGGGGTGTATTGTGCATTATCCCCCCTGCTAACCCTCCCCCAGCCAGCCCAACTCCTTGAAGTACCGGAGGAGGACCTTGGGATGTTGGCAGCAGCGTTCCAGTATCCTCGATGATGTTGAGGCTGTAGGTGGTGTTGATGAGGTCGATGGTGATGCCGTGCAATTCTCGATGACCGTCTGCAGTCCCGATTTATGTCTTATTTCATTTGTTGCGGAACAATGTAGCGTCACATGTTCCACAGTCTCTTCCTCCTGGAAGCATCCGCGACAGAGACTACTGTCCGTTACTCCTATTTTGAGTAGATGGTGATTCAGCTCACAGTGTCCTGTGATGATGCCCACCATTGTACGAAGGTCCTCGCGTCTCTTCAAGTACTTCATTCATTGAAATTACTAGGACTAGATTCAACTTCTTAAATCTATGTTGAATTTAAGCCATAAAACAATCAAGCATGGAAGATACTGGCAAAAAACCATGCTTGGCTATTGGTGGTGGTTGGCTTGAAATAATCACTTACAATTTAATGATTAAAGTTGACTTCTCTGCTGAACTGAGAGTAAAGATAAAATATAGAATGTGTCCAGCTGCTTCTCTCCCCGAGCATGTCATAAAAGTTAACTAAGGGATAGTATTCTCCAACATGATAGACCATCTATATGGGCGATTGCTCATCACCTGTCACCATGGTTCACCATATCCATCTTGGGAGTTTAATTGCAGCCACCCCTGATTTAAACTTTAAATCAGGGGTGGCTGCAAATATTCTTATGATTTCTTGTGTTTCTGCTAACCCCATTAGGGGCGTGATTATATGTATGTATGATTAAAGTAATAATACCAGTCAGATAAATATATGTCGGACACTAGGATTTCCTGTATATTGAGTATCAGACACTACAAGTACAATACACCAATATCCAGATGGGGCAAAAATAGTTGCAGAACACGCAAACATTTAAAACCTGCTGAAAAATACTTAAAATATAATGTCATTCACTATAATGTAGGTATAACAAAGCATGTTTCCACTTTATTCCAGTCTGGTGAAGAAGTCCATCGAATTACGAGAGAAGCCGCGGTGTGGGCGGTGATATTTTCAAAGTCTACCCTCCTAGTCACCGATTGGAGTGAAACTCTCTCATTCTACAATGTTCAGGGACAAGTGATTCTCAAAGAGAGGCAAGTTGGTAAGTTGGTAATAATGGTAATCTCACTCTTATCTTATTTTTTAATACAGCGTCAGAAAACAAGTTTTCGTCTAGACCAGGGGTAGAGGCTTGGGGGGCAATTTGTAATTTCGTCTAGGAGGACTCTTGGACACCGACTGAGCTCTCGACTCTCAACTTGCGAACATCCATTAATATTAATTAAGAGCTATATGTCTGAATACTACAAAGTTGCATTTCAACAATCATTCTCATTGGCAGGTGTAGCCCGTAAGAGTTAACTTGAGACCTGAGCGCCGTTGTGTACTACCTACTGCGCTCAGGTCTCAAGTTAACTCTTGCGGGTTATAGTAAAAGTCTCGTTTAGAATGAATGTTTAATCTCCGCTAATATAGCTCACAATAATTAATTTAATTTGAAGTTATAGGGTTTTTTAAGTATATGAAAAAATGGGGGCGCTAAAAAATAATTTATTCTCAAAGTGGGCAGTAGACAAAATAAGTTTGGGAACCCCCTGGTCTCGACTAACGGGACACTAGCGCCCGGGACAATTTTTAATGAGCTTGACGTAATATTCATCCGCAATAAAATAATAAAAAGTGACGTTACTAAATTAGTACGAGTAAACCAGCGCGGCTTCTGAAAAATTTCAGTTGTATGAAATTGCAAAATTTTCGTCGTACGAGTATGTACTAATAGCTGTACGTTTTTTGAGCAAGTCGTTAAGGCCGAATATCAAAAAAAGGTATAGTTTTCAAAATAATAAGAGTGCCGGATTTAGATAGATTTTGTGTTATTTGTGAAAATGCTCTCGGACTTGAGCATCCTTTTGAGAGTCGCGAAACATCTGCTGACTCATCTACAGCGCGTAAATTTCGGCTAAATGCGGTCGCAATGTTGATGTTTCATAAACACATTACGACGCTAAGATGAATTGTTTGGTTCAGGCATAGCAGCGTTGTCTATATCCCTGCTGGGCGCTACTATCGTGGTGGGCGGCGCCGGCGGATGGTCCGCGTTCACAGCGGAGGGCGTGCCCGTCGTGCATACTGAGCAAGACTGGGTGTGGTGTGTCTCACCCTCGCCTTCGCTTAACGCGCTGGTAAGCACATATCACTAGAATAGGCCTTTGGGAGACCATACGAACTCACTGGAGTACTAGCTGCCTCCCGCGGCTTCGCCCGCGTGGTATCCGGATGAAAGATAGCCTATATGTTAATCCAGCACATCTATGTATATTCCAAGTTTCATTCAAATCTGTTCAGCCGTTTAGGCGTGATTGAGGCACAAACATCCGTCGCGACACTTTTTGTAGATAATGATTGTGTTCTGTAAAGTCGTAGTACATTATTTTGTTCTATCATCAATAGTTTTCGCAGAGCACGCGATGTAAGGATTTTTTTAGGTATTTTTTTACACCTCGGGTTACATTATTGGAGTTTTAGTAAGGATCCCTAATTTTATTGAAAATATAACATAGCCCATGTCACCCGGGGATAGTGTAGCTTCCCAACGGTGAAAGAATTTTTTAAATCGGTCCAGTAGTTTCGGAGCCTATTCAACGTAAACAAACAATTAAATCTTTCCTCTTTATATGCATAGCGTAGATAACACAATTTATAAATGCATATTCTTGAAGATTTCACACAGCACCATCTAGCCCCAAACAAAGCAAAGCTATTATTGTATAGAATTTTTTATTGACAGGAACATACAATTACGAAATATGTACAATAATATAAAAGAACAATATAGGAGGTATAACACAGAGAACAACAAACATAAAACTAAGACATCTACTGCGAACCAAAATGAATCCCGCTGTCTGGCGCAGGCCAGTAAAAAGGTCCAGACTCATCTTAGTGCTAATTACTATGCAAATATGCGATGAAAAAAGGCTTTCATTTATTACTTTTACTTGCATCACTAAAATAAAAACCGGTTAAGTGCGAGTCGAATTCGCACACGAAGGGTTCCGTACCATCGTACGTAGGTATATGTGTTTCTTGTATGGGGATCCTTTTTATTCTATTTTATTTTTTATTGTTATGACGGTAATAGAAATGAAACACACTGAAAATTTCAACTCTCTATCTATTAGTAAAGAAAAAGCATAAAATGCGTCCAGCTGCTTCTGCCCTCGATCATGTCATAAAAGTCGACTGAGGGATTGTATCGTCTCAAACATGATGGACTGTCTATATGGGCGATGGGCTGATCACCTGTCACCATGGCTCACCATATCCATCTTAGGACTTAAATCAGAAGTGGCTGCAAGTTTTCTTATGTTTACTTGTGGCTCTGCCCACCCAGTTAGGGATACAGGCGTGATAATAATGTATGTGTGTCTATTGCGGTTCATGAGATACAGCCCGCTGACAGACGGGCGGACGGACCGCGGAGGCTTAGTAATAGGGTCCCGTTGGCACCCTTTGGGTACGAAACTCTAAATACGAAGGCTTTTTACCATCTACTTACACAAAAATCTAACTTACTCAAAAATACGCCAACAAAGTAATAAACATGTTATTAAAGTGAGAATTTTTAATTTTTTTTTAGGCTGTGGCGTGCCAAGATGGTACTCTGTGGTGCTACCAGATAGTGTTCAGCACAGTCCACGGGTTGTACCGCGAGAGATACGCATACAGAGAGAACATGACGGATGTCATAATACAGCACCTCACTACCGGACACAAAGTGCGGATCAAATGCCACGATCGCGTACAGAAAATAGCTATCTACAAGCATCGATTGGCGGTAAGATTCCAACACTAGCGTAATACCTAGATCTGACTCGTTATGGTCTCATAGCTTAGTTGAACATGACCGACATCATAATACAGCACGTCACTACTGGGAACAGAGTAAGTGCGGATAAGATGCCACGATCGCGTACAGAAAACTATAAATAACTAGCTATTTACAAACATCGACTGGCGGTAAGCTAAAAATTAGTAAGTATACTTTTTCATCTAGTATGGGTGACAACTGGATTGAAAAACCGGTCAAATGCGAGTCGAATACGCATATAAAAGGGTTCCGTACCATCGTACATCAATGTTTCTTGTATGGGGAACCCCCTTTTATTTTATATTTTATTTTGTTTTTATTATTTGTTGTTATAGCGGTAATAGAAATACACACTCTGTGAAATTACGGTATCTAACTTTATCTATTACGGTTTATGAGATATATTTACAGACTGTAGGACAGAGGAGGCTTAGTAATAAGATTCCTTTTGCACCCTTCGGGTACAGAACCTTAATAAGATACAATAGTAGAATAAGTAGGCATCTGACAGCTATTACCGTTAAAAGCATTATAGCTGAAAAGGTCTACGTCGCTACGCCCGTTTTTGTATCAAATCACTAGTTCATTCAAACCAGTGTGGCGCCAGGATTTAAATTGCCCCTCAAAGGTTCCTTTCGTGCACTTGACACATGTTTTCGAACTTATAGGTACTACGACAGTCTCCTCACGATGTTTTATTTCACCGTTTGAGAGTAGTAATATAGGACACATACAGTTTTCGAACAGAAAAATCCATTAATGCACGATCAGATTTGACCTTAGGATCGGAAGGCGAGGTCGCTACCATTAATTAAACCACCAGTGCTATAAAATTTATTTATCCTTATAATGGATGACGACCTCGGTGGTGTGGAGGGTGAGTGTTCGGCTGAGACGCAAGACGCGCGCATTGGATTCCCGCTACGGGAAAAATGTTTGTATGTTCTGCAAATATTTCTTCCGGGTCTGGGTGTTGTAGTATTATCCTACTTCCTACTAATATTAGAAATGCGAAAGTTTGTGAGGATGTGTGGATGTGACGATGTATGTTGTGTATGTTTGTGCCTCAATCACGCCCAAACAGCTGAACGGATTTGAATGAAACTTGGAACATACATAATACGTGTGCTGGACAGAGATGGGCGCTTACCCGGTAAAAACCCGACCTTTGGGTTTTTACCCATTTATACCCATTTTTACCTTCCCATTTCGAATTAATACCGGGTAAAAATTCAATGCATCTTTTTTTGAGGTACAACTAATTATATATGCTTTTATTTGTTAGTTTTTATTCCTAATTAGCTATAATGATTTGACTGGCCTCACAGCTCACTTGGTAGTAGCTCTTCCTTTGCGCTGAAGGTTGTTGCTGCGATCCCCACCCAGAAAAAATATTTGTGTGATGAATATAGATGTTTGTTCTGTGTCTGGGTGTTCTAACGTATTTACAAACAAAAAGTATATAAGTATTTTATCAGTCATCTGGTGGAAAAAATGTGGAGAAGAGCAAAGGATGTGGCACTTTTAAAGCCTGGGAAGTTTCACGATGACCCTAAAAGCTACAGGCCCATTTCATTGTTGTGTCACCTGTACCAACTGTTTGAGAGACTCCTTCTCAACCGTCTCACACCACTTGTGGACAAAACTGATCCACAAACAAGCAGGATTTAGACCCGGAAAAGTCTGTTGTGGGCAGACTCTTAGACTCACCCAACATATCGAGGACGGCTTTGAGACGAATAATATAACAGGCATGGTTTTAGGTGACCTAACTGCTGCTTATGATACCGTAAACATCCGAAAACTCCTAGGAAAAGTTGAAGATTTGACCAACGATCTTGGGTTTGTTCAAATACTTGGTGAACTGCTTCGTAACCACCGCTTTCAAGTTCACCTTCTTACGTAAAAAAGTAGATGGCGCAGCGTCAAAAATGGACTTCCCCAAGGGAGTGTCCTTGCACCAACCCTGTTCAATTTGTATACGAACGATCAACCTAGCAGCCCAAATACAACCCGTTTCTTATACGCGGACGACCTAGCTTTGACCACTCAGACAAAAACCTTTGAAGAGGCGGAAGAGAACCTGACCGTCGCCCTTGAAGAACTAGGAGCCTACTACGATGCAAATGGTCTAAAACCCAATCCATCAAAAACTCAAGCCTGCGCTTTCCACTTGCGCAGCCACCAGGCTGATCGGTCTCTCAACATCACGTGGCAAGGAGTTACCATCCAATGTGAGCGCTATCCAAAGTATCTTGGCGTAACACTGGACAAATAATTGTGTTACAAACCACACTGTCAAAAGACAAAGATGAAAGTCGGCTCTCGCAACAGTCTACTACGGCATCTAACATCTACCAAGTGGGGAGCAGCGCCAGACGTTTTACGTTCTACTGGTATGGCGCTGTGCTTCTCCGCTGGTGCCCAGTGTGGCACATGTCTGCACATGCCAAACTCGTTGAAGTAGCGCTCGACGAAACGTGTCGCATAATTACTGGGTGTCTCAAGCCAACTCCTCTCAACATGTTATATTCTTTAGCAGGTATCACACCACCATGCGTGCGACGGGATGTAGCTAGTTCAATGGAGAAATCCAAGCAAGAGAGTGATAACCGACATCCTTTGTATGGGCACGAAATACCTGAAGCTCGCCTCAAAAGCCGCAAAAGCTTTCAGCGTTTCACACAGGCTTCAAATGACCATCCGGCTTCCGCAAAGTATAAGCTTTGGAAGGAGAAAAACCCCACCTCCTAATTTTATCACCCCGCAGGAAAAATTACCACCAGGACACGCTCTGCCATGGCTAGTCTGGAAGTCGTTAAATCGGCTCCGCACCCAAGTTGGTCGTTGCAGATTCAACATGTGCGAATGGGGATTTAGGGAGCCTAGTTTGGCACAATGCGACTGCGGTGCTCCGGCGCAAACCATGCCGCACCTGCTGGTGTGCCCCCTGTGTCCAAACACCTGCACAAGGGATGACCTCAATGCCGCTACAGATAGCGCGATTGAGGTGGCCACCTTTTACTCTAAAAACATTTAACGAAGCATCGACACGAGAAGAAGAAGAAGTCATCTGGTTCCCATATTACAAGTTTTTCTTAGTTTGGGGCTAGATGTTGCTGTGTTAGAATGTCCGCCACTATTTATTTATTATTTTATTTGTTTACTAGCTGTGCCCCGCGGTTTCACCCGCGTTTTTCTCGTTTCCGTGGAAATACCGAGATAAAATATTGCCTATATTATAGCCTCCCTAAATAAATAGACTATGGCCCATAACTCATTAATAGGTACCAACTCTTAACATCTTACACACGTGATAACTTTTAAACGAAATATCCGATTGAGATGAAACAAAAAGTATTTTACTTCTACATAAATACTCTTGATAACATAATGCTTAATTTCGATAAAGATTTATATTACGATACATATTTAACGTAGTTTTTTTTTCTTCACACGATTTAATAATTATTTTGAACACAAAACCGGTTATTGTGATTAAACCATGATAGCTAGATATATGTTCTCGCGGACTTTTTTGTAGGTCTTAATGGGATCTACAAACCCGTAGTACATCATTTTTTTCTATCGTCAATAGTTTTTGCAGCGCACGCAAAAATAGGTTTTCGATTTTGCACCTTGTGTTACAAAATAGCAGTTTTATTACGGATCCCTAATTTTGAAAAAAAAAACATAGCCTATAGCCTTCCTCGATAAATGGACTACCCAACTCTGAAAGAATCATTCAAATCGGACCAGTAGTTCCAGAGATTAGCGCGTTCAAACAAACAAACAAACAAACACTGCAGCTTTATAATAGTCTTTGAATTGTGAATTTCTGTATAAACAAAACAAAAGGTGAGTGAAAAATCGTTTTCGTTACGGTACGGTTACGGACGGGTAGGTGGATCTAGGCAATCGGTTAAAAAAAAATTTAAAATACAGGTCGAATTTTTACCCGGTATTAATAAAAAATACCCGGTATAAATGGGTATTTTTTAATTTTTACCTATTTTACCTATTCCTTCCTATTTTACCCACCCGAATTTTTACCCACCCGCCCATCTCTAGTGCTGGAATAACATATAGGCTAACGCGAGCGAAGCCGCGAGCGGCAGCTAGAGTATTATAAGTATGTATTTACAAAAAAATATAAGTATCTATCAGCCATCTGCGCCCATAGTACAAGGTTTGCTTAGTTTCGGGCTAGATGGCGCTGTGTGAAATGTTCACAAACATTTATTGTTTATTTATTTATTATTTACAGGTGCAACTACCGGAGCGCGTGGTGGTTTACGAGCAAGGTGACGTAGAAGGAATGCTGTATCGCGTTAAAGAGAAGCTATCGCAGAGAAACGAATGCTCACTTCTAGTAGCTACCAGTGACGCCTTATTGATCTGCCAGGTAAGGTGTCGTCCATTAATCACGTGATGTTTTTAACTGTGAACTCCCCCCCCCCCTACCTGGTGATACCCCCCCCCCCCCACGCTACTCAAAAAACGTGTATGTTTTTGGTACAAAGCATCTTAAATATTTTCAGAATATATTTTCTTCAAATACACTATGAAATTATTATTTATAATCACCAAGTTACACTTAAACTATACAAAACCACTAGTTTCTTCTTTATCAAATATTCGACGACTCAGTTTGCAACCGTTTTCAATCACTTCAGAACCAAACCAAATTTTTGAAACCTTAGATCTTTGAAAGTTTGTATAATATACATACAACAAACAAACATCCATGCGGATGTTTGTTACTCTTTCACGCAAAAGCTACTGAATGGATTTTAATGAAACCTGGAATATACATAGTACATGTACTGAATTAACATAATAGGCTATTTATTATCCTGGTGCCACGCGAGCGAAGCCGCGGGTAGCAGCTAGTTTATTTATAAATGAACGTAATATATTAAATGAGGGTGAATATAAATAAGAGTGCGTGGTCTATTTTATAAGATAGATTTATTTAGTTAATTAAGAAATTAACTGACGACCTCGGTGGCGAGGCGATCGAGTGCTCGGCTGAGACGCAAGAGGCGCGAGTTCGATTCCCGCTACGGGAGAAATGTTTGTATGTTCTGCAAATATTTCTCTTGGGTCTGGGTGTTGTATTATGTATTGTAAGTATGTATTTACAGAAAAAAGTATACAACGTGTAACATAATGTCCCTATAAGCCCGAAAGGGGTGTATTCAGACCGAGCACTTGAATACATTGACGTGTGCAAAAGTTCAATACATCATATTTGAAATTCCAATACAATTAAAAACAAATTATTTCATGAGAAATTTGTGACAACCCTATGTGTTTGTTTACCATTTGCGTAGGTAACAAACACACGCCCACCCTCCTATCGCGTCGGACCCACACATACGCAGACAATTGAACGCGCGGCAAGTTTCAAAAAGTACCTAGGTGTAATCACCAAAGTTTTCGTAAGAATTTGCAATTTTTTTAATTCTACGTAGAAATTAAAGTCGAAGATTAAAATCACGATATCTTTCACACATAAAAAAACAACTACCTACCTACATCTACCTAGGTAGTTACCTAAGGACCTAGGTACAGGAAAAGTTAAGTTATACCTTTTCTCCCTTCTTCTTGGTTGGCTCGGAACACGGCTAATTGACATGGTAGGTATTAGGTAGGTATGTAGGTACCTAGGTTGGTATTACTGGTACACATTCACATTCACAATCACAAAATTATTTTTGTCATTTTTTATTAGTAAGCTAGGTACTAATGGGGTACCTACTAGGTAGGGTGATAGGTTAGGTACCTATCATCATACCTACCTATCACTGAATTTTATCACTGTTGACACACACAGTAGGTACTCGGTATCCATCAAAGGGAAGTAGGTACAACACACCACCGAATTCCCGGTCTTCCCTCACTGGTGCGCCGGTGGAAAGATCCCGTCGAGAGAAGACGGTTCACCAATCCCAGAAAATAGCCCGTAAGATGGCAATGGCCGCCCTGGATAACGCTCTCTGTAGAGCTGACGCGCCGCTACTAAGCTATTAATTATTTGGTGCTGCTCCAACACACACACACAACACCATATCATAATACTCACCGTTTGAGTACAAAGCCGACATCGTATCGTTAATTAGTTACGCGAACCGAGAGATTACTTGTTGCAGTTGTTGCAAGGAACGAATGCTAATTGCGACTGATAAAAACCGATCTGTTTTGCGACCAAAAGTAGGTACCTATTGCCGAAAGCCGAATTTTTAGGGTTCCTTGTCTGAGGTAACCCACTAAATACCGATTGGGAAAAAAAAAGGAAAAAAACTTCACCATACATCTACTACTACTACTACTACTACTACTACTACTGTCGTCGTGTCCGTGTCGCTAGCTCTTTTGAACCAGTGTGGTGGAAGGATTAGAGTGCACCTTGAAGGTTCCTTTCGTACACTTTGACACACGTCTATGACATGCCTGGTTTCCTCACGAGGTTTTCCTTCACCGTTTGAGAGCATTGATATTGCACACATAAATTTCGAATCGAAAAATCCATAGATTCGAACTCACGACTTAAGGATGGGAAGGCGGGGTTCATACCAATATGCTACCATGTGCTCCATCCCCATTTGCTACTAGGTACCTACCTACTTACATAATAACCTACCAACAATTACGTAGTTCAATCAAGAAAAGTAAAAAACAAATAAACCTACGGAACCAATTTGATTTTATTAAACAAACGCTTGCGGTGCGGTGTCGGTTGACGGTTGCGGATTTTGAATTTAGCAAAGGCACCGACAGCCAATTAGGGCGAGGTGCCATCCCACTAGTTGTTGTTGTTGTTTCAATGCAACCAATGACAAATAGGCTGTTCACGATGAAAATGAAGATTAGTAAGACAGATAAGTCACAACCTTTGACTTTAGTGCCCAAGTAGGTAGGTACAAAATTGCATTGAAAAATGCTCCAATGAATATTGGAATAATACATCGTTGGAAAAACTAAAGTGGAATAGGGTCACGGCTTTATCCTCAGGCACGGTAGACCTCTTCTCATACTTCTTGTTACCTACTCAAGATGCTTTTAAGGCCCGAGTAGGTAGGTACAAAATTGAGTAGGTATCACGGCTTTATCCTCAGGCACGGTAGACATCCTCTCATACTCCTTGGCACCCACTGAGGATACCTTTAAGGCCCGAGTAGGTAGATACAAAATTGAGTAGGTAAGGTACCTATCTCCTATACTAGGTACTTAACAAAGAGATCTGAAAGGATGTTTACGGTGCCTAGGGATTTTAGTCGTGATGTGACCTTACATTTTAATTACCAATAAATACCAAGGTACCACTAGGCCTTCAAAAAAAAATAGAAATTACTTATTAAGCCACCTCGTTATTAGGTAAGTAGGTAGGCATTTTACTAATGGTGTCTGTTCTGTTACCTGTTT
Organism: Scotopteryx bipunctaria; assembly: GCA_949320045.1. Taxonomy (NCBI): domain Eukaryota; kingdom Metazoa; phylum Arthropoda; class Insecta; order Lepidoptera; family Geometridae; genus Scotopteryx; species Scotopteryx bipunctaria. The sequence goes on from OX439440.1 coordinate 6,083,541, forward strand.
CATCTAGAGTTCACACTTAAAGGTCAAAAAACAGCTGTAAATAGGGATGCCTCATGTTGTGTCAAGTTACGTATTGGAGCAAAGTTTAAGAGACATTTCATGAATGAAAACCTTTGAAATTTTAAAAGTCGTTGAACAAACGTTGTTCGCAATGACGTATAGAACACCCCCGTTTCGGGCTTATAGGGACATTATGTTACACGTTGTATAAGTATTATATCAGTCATCTGGGGCCCATAGAACAAGCTTTGCTTAGTTTGGGGCTAAATGGTGCTGTGTGAAAAAACCGCAAATATAAATATAATATATATTTAACTAGCTACCGCACGCGGCTCCTTGCTTTATTCTTCTCGTTTGATTTTCAGGATGCAGAACTGACTATGATTGGTCGTCGGATACCAAAGTCTTGGATGATGCCGGCTCCAATACGATATGTCAAAGTAACCACTTTGTACTTTGAAGAGGTGCTTCTACTAGGCTTGATGAACGGACAGGTTAGTTCTACATACATATAATGCTTTCACGACCGTATCCCTAATGGGGTGAACAGAGTCTCAAGTAATATTAAGAAAACTTGCAGCCCCTCCTGATTCAGAGTCCCAAAAGTCCCTTATGGTCCATCATATTGGAGAGGATATTATCCCTTAGTCGGCTTTCACGATATGCACGGGGAGAGAATTAACTGTATACAACGTGTAACATAATGTCCCTATAAGCCCGAAAGGGGTGTATTCAGACCGAGCACTTGAATACATTGACGTGTGCAAAAGTTCAATACATCATATTTGAAATTCCAATACAATTAAAAACAAATTATTTCATGAGAAATTTGTGACAACCCTATGTGTTTGTTTACCATTTGCGTAGGTAACAAACACACGCGCACCCTCCTATCGCGTCGGACCCACACATACGCAGACAATTGAACGCGCGGCAAGTTTCAAAAAGTACCTAGGTGTAATCACCAAAGTTTTCGTAAGAATTTGCAATTTTTTTAATTCTACGTAGAAATTAAAGTCGAAGATTAAAATCACGATATCTTTCACACATAAAAAAACAACTACCTACCTACATCTAGGTACCTAGGTAGTTACCTAAGGACCTAGGTACAGGAAAAGTTAAGTTATACCTTTTCTCCCTTCTTCTTGGTTGGCTCGGAACACGGCTAATTGACATGGTAGGTATTAGGTAGGTATGTAGGTACCTAGGTTGGTATTACTGGTACACATTCACATTCACAATCACAAAATTATTTTTGTCATTTTTTATTAGTAAGCTAGGTACTAATGGGGTACCTACTAGGTAGGGTGATAGGTTAGGTACCTATCATCATACCTACCTATCACTGAATTTTATCACTGTTGACACACACAGTAGGTACTCGGTATCCATCAAAGGGAAGTAGGTACAACACACCACCGAATTCCCGGTCTTCCCTCACTGGTGCGCCGGTGGAAAGATCCCGTCGAGAGAAGACGGTTCACCAATCCCAGAAAATAGCCCGTAAGATGGCAATGGCCGCCCTGGATAACGCTCTCTGTAGAGCTGACGCGCCGCTACTAAGCTATTAATTATTTGGTGCTGCTCCAACACACACACACAACACCATATCATAATACTCACCGTTTGAGTACAAAGCCGACATCGTATCGTTAATTAGTTACGCGAACCGAGAGATTGCTTGTTGCAGTTGTTGCAAGGAACGAATGCTAATTGCGACTGATAAAAACCGATCTGTTTTGCGACCAAAAGTAGGTACCTATTGCCGAAAGCCGAATTTTTAGGGTTCCTTGTCTGGGGTAACCCACTAAATACCGATTGGGAAAAAAAAGGAAAAAAACTTCACCATACATCTACTACTACTACTACTACTACTGTCGTCGTGTCCGTGTCGCTAGCTCTTTTGAACCAGTGTGGTGGAAGGATTAGAGTGCACCTTGAAGGTTCCTTTCGTACACTTTGACACACGTCTATGACATGCCTGGTTTCCTCACGAGGTTTTCCTTCACCGTTTGAGAGCATTGATATTGCACACATAAATTTCGAATCGAAAAATCCATAGATTCGAACTCACGACTTAAGGATGGGAAGGCGGGGTTCATACCAATATGCTACCATGTGCTCCATCCCCATTTGCTACTAGGTACCTACCTACTTACATAATAACCTACCAACAATTACGTAGTTCAATCAAGAAAAGTAAAAAACAAATAAACCTACGGAACCAATTTGATTTTATTAAACAAACGCTTGCGGTGCGGTGTCGGTTGACGGTTGCGGATTTTGAATTTAGCAAAGGCACCGACAGCCAATTAGGGCGAGGTGTCAGCCCACTAGTTGTTGTTGTTGTTTCAATGCAACCAATGACAAATAGGCTGTTCACGATGAAAATGAAGATTAGTAAGACAGATAAGTCACAACCTTTGACTTTAGTGCCCAAGTAGGTAGGTACAAAATTGCATTGAAAAATGCTCCAATGAATATTGGAATAATACATCGTTGGAAAAACTAAAGTGGAATAGGGTCACGGCTTTATCCTCAGGCACGGTAGACCTCTTCTCATACTTCTTGTTACCTACTCAAGATGCTTTTAAGGCCCGAGTAGGTAGGTACAAAATTGAGTAGGTATCACGGCTTTATCCTCAGGCACGGTAGACATCCTCTCATACTCCTTGGCACCCACTGAGGATACCTTTAAGGCCCGAGTAGGTAGATACAAAATTGAGTAGGTAAGGTACCTATCTCCTATACTAGGTACTTAACAAAGAGATCTGAAAGGATGTTTACGGTGCCTAGGGATTTTAGTCGTGATGTGACCTTACATTTTAATTACCAATAAATACCAAGGTACCACTAGGCCTTCAAAAAAAAATAGAAATTACTTATTAAGCCACCTCGTTATTAGGTAAGTAGGTAGGCATTTTACTAATGGTGTCTGTTCTGTTACCTGTTTCATCTAGAGTTCACACTTAAAGGTCAAAAAACAGCTGTAAATAGGGATGCCTCATGTTGTGTCAAGTTACGTATTGGAGCAAAGTTTAAGAGACATTTCATGAATGAAAACCTTTGAAATTTTAAAAGTCGTTGAACAAACGTTGTTCGCAATGACGTATAGAACACCCCCGTTTCGGGCTTATAGGGACATTATGTTACACGTTGTATATTCTATGTGTTTAGGGTTCCGTCTGTCCGTCTATCTGTCAGCGGGATGTCATATTCATGAACCGTAATAGGTAGATAGATGACATTTTCACAGGGAGTATATTTCTATTGTCATTATAACAACATTATAATAAAAACAAAAAAAAGAAAAGACCTCGAAGGACGAGATGGTTGGTGGGGTTTGGAGGAGACCTTTGACCAGCAGTGGGACGACATAGGTTAAAAATTAAAATGGGGGCCCAATCCAATATTTTTTTTAACCTTCGTAATCGATTAACGAAGCCACCTATTCAAAAAGTACATAGAGTAAAAGTCATCTTAAAAAGTATTCGTGTGCGAATTCGACTCGCACTTGACCTGTTTTTTTCTTTACTCTCAGTCTAGCAGAGTACTAATCATAGTTGTATAGTTTTAATAGATGGCGTCACCGCTAATATTATTTTTATATTTATTATTTTTTAATAAATTTCCGAATTTTGGTTAAGATGCCATCCTTAGGAACTTTTGAATCCTCATTATACTTTGATAAATAATTACATTAATTATTTTGACATTTGGTGAGCATCCATCTTTCCATAATTATATAGATATGGCAAGTGGACCCGGTAGACGGCAGATGCAGATTGTTGCTCCTGACGCCGGCGAGTGTGCGTTGCCTCGACTTGAGTGCCTCGCGAGGCAGCCTCGCCGTGGTCGATGAGGCCTCTGTTTGTCGAATATACAACCTGCCAACCGGCGACTTGCTGCATACTGTGAGTATCCATTAAGATAAGATAAGATAAGATAATACTTTATTGTATATACCAAGAAAAGACATGGAAGTTACAAAAGTTAAAAATAATAATAATGGTATACACAATTGGCGGCCTTATCTCTATAAGCGATCTTTGATAGGCAACCTAGAATAGGGAATAAAAAAGAAAAACGAAGTAAAATTAAACTAAACTTAACATTATATTCACGCGTGGACCTTTCCATTAAGTTAGATGCCAGTTAGATGTATGCTCACGTTGTTAGATGCTGCCGAACCAAGCATTTAAAAATAAAAGAAATTCGTAAAACAGTTGCCAATTGGGGATTCTCGTCTGTATCTTACACGCTTGGTTACGTTAGAGTCTGTCTACGTCTGTCTCATCAGTAACATGAGAGTTTTATATATTTCGTTTAATGATTTCAGGAGGAGAACGTATCGTCTGTATCGTGGAACTCTTGGTGCGACGAGCTAGTTAGTATGACTGGCGGAGGGCTGTTGTCAATTAAAGCAGGCAACTTCCCACCGGCGACGCAGCCTCAGACCGGCTCCGTTGTTGGATTTCAGGTAATATAAACATGATTGACATTCCCAGTGTTCGTACTAAGCGCTTTGAGTCCATATTTATCATATGTACTGCAAAAATGTGGAACTTCCTGCTGCCGGGGTCGGTATTTCCTGTGAAGTAAAATATGGGTGTCATCAAATTCCCGATTTGAAGACACCCATATATTATACTATACATACACCCATATCAATAGGTTCCTTACCTAGGTAAGCGTGCTCCATCTTAGATCACACTGTTACTTAACATCAGGTCACATTCACACACAAACTTTCATATTTGTTAATTAGATAGTGAATATTGCTACGTGGTTTCAATTATAAATATGTTTCTGAATAGAGTATGCAACTACTACAACGATAATTTAGTACTTAAATATTGATATTTTTAACGCCACTTTCACTTTTTAACGCCAAAATTTCGGAAAAAAGTCATATCAAGCATTGCCGCCAAATTATGATTGCATTTTGATTTGTTTTTTTTTTGTGGTTATGTTTAGTTTTTTTTTTTCTTTTTGTCTATACCGAGACCGACCACTGTTCACTAGCTTGAATGTAAAATTTTACTGTGGAAACTATTGGTTACGGTATTGTTTGATTGTGTTTTTTTTTATTGTACTGTTTGTTTCCCAAATAAAATAAAATAACATAAATAAAATATATATATTTCAGGGAGGCAGAGTATTCTGCTTGCAAGCAAATTCAATGCAAACTGTCAACGTGCCTCTCTCTCACGCCGTGCACCAATACATTCAGCAGAAAACATTCAGGTAAAACTTATCTAAACCAATCTGCCCTACTAATTGCACTTGCAGTAATCGTCGTTTTTGGGTTTTTCACTTTTTTGAAAAAATGGTATTCCAAGGGGCTAAATAGGTATATATGTATATATACATTAAAAAAAATCATTATATTTTTACTATAAGTATATAACACGGACATGCTGCAGAGATATCTAAAAATATGATTACTTACCGCGTTTTTCTCGAAACCGCCATTTTGCAGAAACTGCATTTGCTATTACGAGGGCAGCAATATGTTTCCAGTGATTTATCTCGCGTTGTAATTGATTGATATATTTATCGTTTAGTTTATTAACTATACCTACACATACAAAGTCGTATTTAGTTCATACCCTGAGGTCTGTATATTAAAAATATTATGAAACGTATTCAAAACAGTATGTAAACTTAAAGCTTTTACAAGACAGATGGTGCAAACCAATGTTTACACGTTCTGATTATTATTTAAAAGACAAAAATGCTTGGGACTGAATAATGCTCCAACTGGTTTTGTCAAAAATATGGAAAGCTATCATTTATTTATTTATTTAACAAACAAAATACACAGCTCTTAAGAATATTAAGCTTAAACTTATTTACAATCCATACAGCCAATAAAGGATTTACATTTTATAGATACGGCATATAAAGCGACCGTACTACTAAATATTATAAATACGATAAATTATACAGTTATACAAAATAGTATTATTAAGATAAGAGGTTAACATTAACAACACAGCTTTTGAATTTCATGTTAAATGTTACCTTGCCACAATGGAAAACATCTGCAGACCTATATTTTCATATCATGAAAAAAAAAACAAGTTGCTTCTTGAAACCACCACCTTATTTAAATAACAACTATATATCAGTATGAATGGAAGAGACCTTATGTTGTTGTGCTTGAGGTATTGTGAGAATGACAGATGATTAAGTTTTGACATTATAATTATTATATTGAATATTTAAAACCACAGAGGTCGTCAACCTATACCGTCATAAGATGTTGACGGACCTATCTGTAATAAATAAATTTATAAATAAGTGGTTTAACAGAGTTTATTTTGACAGTGAGGCGTACGCGGTTGCCTGCCTGGGTGTGACCGGCAGTGACTGGGAAAGACTGGGCCTGGCTGCACTGGAGGAACTTTCCTTAGAAGTGGCGAGGAAAGCTTTCCAACGCAGCGAGAATATACTGTTCCTCAACCTGATTGATCACTTGCAGGTAAATAAATAGCACTCTTCACATACATAGTTCCGACCCCACACTATGATTCCCTGTGTCGTCATCATCGTTTTCCTGCCCTCATCCTACTAGGTGGGGTCGGTAGACCATGTTTCCCTCCTCCATTTTCTCCTATCACTTGTCATCTCAGCACTCACTCCTTTCACGCGCATATCCTCTTTCACACAATCATCATATCGCAACACCCAGACCAGGAAGAAATATTCGCCTTGCGCCTCAGCCGAGCACATGTCGGTGGCTTTGTGGGCGAGTGCTCGACTGAGAGGCAAGAGGCGCGGATTCGATTCCCACAGCGGGAGAAATGTTTGTATGTTCTGCAAATATTTCTTCCGGGTCTATCAGCCATCTAGTTCCCATAGTACAAGCTTTCCTTAGTTTGGGGCTAGATGGTGCTGTGTGTTTTTTTTTATTAATATTACTACTTATAATACTACAACACCCAGACCCGGAAGAAATATTTGCAGAACATACAAACATTTCTCCCGTAGCGGGAATCGAAACCGCGCCTATTGCGTCTCAGCCGAGTATTCGCCCGCCATGCCACCGAGATCGTCTAAAATACTAGATTACTTGTATACTCAATTTAGATCTCACATATCAAATCCTCGTTGTTTATTGAGATCAATTATCTTCCAGGAGCGGCTAGAGGTGGGTGAGAAGCGCGAGGTTATACTAGGCGAGATGTTGGCGTACCGCGGCCGGTACAATGACGCCGCGCGCATGTTCAAGTCTGTTGGACGCGACGAGAGGGCTCTGAACATGTTTGTCGACCTCAGGATGTTCAACAAGGCACAGGTACAGTATCCTCAGGGACCTAAGGCTACATTGCAGCCGCGGGCGGCAGCTAGTATATAAATAATCTCTAACAACGATGATAAGAATGTTTTGTTGCAGGAATACGTAGGCGAGGGCGAAGGCCTAACGGCTTTAGCGAGACGTCGGGCGGAATGGGCGCGGCACATGAATGAGCCTCGAGCTGCGGCGGAGATGTTTCTTGCGGCGGGGGATGTGAGACGAGCAGCACAACTGATGGCCGAAACAGGCCGTAGAGACATGTCAGTACAAGTCTACCCTATTCTAATTTCTAATTGGTGTTAGGGAAACAAAGATCTACACTGACGTCCCGCAGTGGGGTGTATTGTGCATTATCCCCCTGCTAACTCTCCCTCAACCAGCCCAACTCCTTGAAGTACGGGAGAAGGACTGGGATGTTGGCAGCAGTGTTCCAGTGTCCTCGATGATGTTGCGGCTGTGGGTAGTGTAGATGAGGTCGATGGTGATGTCGTACAATTCCTAATGACCGTCTGCAGTCCCAAGTTATGTCTTATTTCGTTTGTTGCGAAGCAGTGTAGTGTTGCATGTTCCACAGTCTCTTCCTTCTGGAAGCAACCGCAATAAAGGCTGCTGTCCGTTACTCTTATTTTGAGTAGATGGTGATTCAGCTCGCAGTGTCCTAAACCTGCCTTTACAGGCGTATGAATATAAAACATTATTATGAATATAAAATATTATATATTATTAAACATTACTAAGTATTAAAATAACTTATTTAATTAAAATGGTAAAAGTCAAAAAATTAAAGCAAGAAAGTGAAATAATGTCATAATGTCAGTTTAGTAATAAAACTTGAAAAAACACAACATTTCTTGAAGATGATTACACTTTTGTTTTTATTCTAAAAAGTGTATATGGCCAGTCTCATCTCAAGTGATCAAATAAATTGACATTGTGCATATTATAGAAACACCAACTCCCAGTTAGGTGCTATAGAATGGCTCCAAGGAGTTTTAATTCATCATAATGATAGATGAGGTCTTTATTATAGTTGTTTAATAATTATCGAATATGTGACAATCAAGAATGACGCTTTGGCAATAGAGTACCAGCCAGGTGGTCAGAAGTCATTGTGAAACGGGAATCCACTGGATTCAGTTGGCACAGGATCAATAAGAATAACTTACTAAAGGGGAGGCTTATATTTTATTTTATTTTATTTATAAGGCAACGCCAACAGTTACATAATACACACTGTCAAGGATTATTCACATAAAAATAGTACTATAGAATGTGCACCAATTACAGACATGCACAGCATTTGCAAAAATTTAGCAGACAACAGCTTTTTTGTTTTATATTATAAAACAAAAAACAATTCTAACCTAGCAATCAAAGAAAACTACAAAATAATAATAAAAAAAAACATTATGGATATATGAAAAATACTAACAAAACATAATTACACTACAGGCTCAGACTGGTTTAGGTGACCCACCGTTTAAACAATTTTCGTTTGAAAATATTAAAGGAGTCACCAAACGGATCCAAATCTACCATTTTTTGGGAAACTAAACTATAATCTTTACTAATTCAAGTAAGACGAGAGTTGTATACCCAGCAGTGGTTGATATGATGATGAATAGAGTATCATTGATCTGTGTGTTGATGTTACTGATTGTTTCAGGTTGATAGAGCTGGCGCGGAAGCTAGACAAGGGTTCGAGTGAGTCGTTGCGTCACGTGGCCGAGGCGTTGGTCTCGGTCGGCGAGCACGCTACCGCCGCCGACGTCTATCAACGCTTAGGAGATTATAGGTACCCTACATTCTATTTTTGTATACCTGAATAATAATAATAATAAATATTTGTGGACGTTTCACACAGCGCCATCTAGCCCCAAACTAAGCAAAGCTTGTACTATGGGAATCATATGGCTGATAGAATACTTGTAATACCTTTTTTTGTAAATACATACTAATAATACAAAATACTACAACACCCAGATCCGGAAGAAACTGACTATTTGCTGAACCATTTGCTGAACATTCAAACATTTGTGTTGGGGGGTCGAACCCGCACCTCTTGCGTCTCAGCCAATTACTCGCCCGCCACGCCACAGAGGTCGTCGACAGATGACTAGCTGTCTTGCTCTAACTCGTCCTTTGTGTTTACAGTAAAGTGGGACAGCTAGCGGTGGCATCTAATGAGTGGTCACGCGCATTCTCTCTGGCGAAGGAGCACCCAGAGTGCAAGCGAGACGTCTACCTTCCTTACGCACATCGAATGGCGCAGGAAAGCAAATTCGTGGAAGCGCAGAAAGGTATGCCACTACGAGTTCACATAATAATAATCTTCTTCTATTACACTCCCTAAAGACTAGTAGTATAAGTACATTAAAAAACAGACTGCAGAAAAAGCTAGTAATATGCATTTTACATAAGCGTCAAGTCCCTTAATTTTACATAATAATGGTGTATTTCTGCTTCGCACCACGCACAAGATAATTCCATATTTTTTTGTTCTAGTGATACATACCTGTATTGATTTAATGGTCATAATACATTTTTGTATGTGTTAAACGCTGTTGCCTTTGACTACTGACAAAGCCTACTAGAATTCTTAAATCCATAAATAGACTGGTCACAATATGATAAAAAAATTACAGAAGATTTTTTTACGTTGTTTGTGTACGCGAAGTCGTGCATTTTGTAAATGTATATTATTTTTATTTAACGTTGCTCTTACGATTGCTTGCGACTTACGAGTTCTAATAATAATAATTAGGCTGAAGACTTGGTATTTTTATAAGTTGTTTCACCATTTCAGCTTACCACATGGCGGGTGAGACGGCAACAGCGATGCGCGTGTTTTCAATACTAGTCGGTAACGCGGTTTGCGAGGAACGGTTTTCGGATGCCGGCTACTTGCACCATCTGCTGGCTTCCCAGTGTCTGGAGACCAGTGCCGAGGCGAGTGACAAGTCAGTACCTCATTTGTGTCAGTTTTACTTCTCATTTTTGTGACGTGTGTTGTTTGGCTTCTTATTGTGTATAATTTTTGACGTCAGGCAGGCAGCCGGTCATAAAACACCTTAGCCAAAACTCTTACAGCATGATCCAAGGAACATGCTGTGCCGACCCCACATAGAGTGGGATGAGGGCAAAGATGATGATGATGATGATGTGTATAATTTTTGAATCCACATAGAGTGACGTGTGCACCTTTTTGACTCTTCGTTTGTATGACGTGTGTACCTGTTTGACTCCAATTTGTGTTTGAATCCTCATTTCCAGCGAGCGCAATACATTGCTGCGTAAGCAAGCGCACTACGACTGGCGCGTATCTACTACGCGTACGAGTCTGTACATCGCTGTGTCCACGAGCCGTTCTCTCTCATTCAGCCTAATTCGTTACACTTTACAAAGTGCTTTGTATTCCAGAGAGCGCGATACATTGCTGCGTAAGTACGCACACTACGAGCGACTGGCGCGTATCTACCACGCGTACGAGTCGGTACATCGCTGTGTCCACGAGCCGTTCTCTCTCATTCAACCTGATGCTTTGTTGAATGCAGCGCGGTATGTCCTCGCTTTGGTGGAAGATGAACCTCCGCCTGGAGTCTCCATGTTGTATCCTTTTAAATCAAAGTTAAATGCATTTTATTCATTGAAATTGCTCATTTAAAAAGCCACAAGTAATCATAAGAAAACTTGCAGCCACTCCTGATTCAAAGTCCCGAAATGGATAAGGTGAACCATGGTGATAGATGATCAGCCCATTGCTCATATAGATGGTCCATCTTGTTGGAGAGGATGCTATCCCTTAGTCGACTTTTACGACATGCTCGGGGAGAGAAGCAACTGGACACATTCTATGTGTTTTCTATACTGGACTGGGAGTCCAGCAGAGAAGTTTTCTGTTAGAATTTATGTGTGCTGCCAGAGCCATCGAACGGTGAAGGAAAACGTCGTGAAAAAACCGGGACACATATAATATATCGTTGACAAAATAAGGCTTTTATACCGAGTGACAATAAAAATACGAACTTTACGGTAAAAAGTAACTAATAATATAACAAAACACGATTAAACAAAAATACAAAAAGGTCAGGTTACGATAGAAAAGAAAACTATTCGAGCGATCCCTTGACGGGGCGCACGGCCGATCGGTTCAGTAAGAAGATTACGACTGGGGACTAACGGCGTCGACGGAAATGGCCGTTATACTTTATTCAATAGAATCACAATCTTGAACATAAGCAAGTAAGCTATTATACATTTCCTTAGCTGTTACCAGCGGCATTTGCCTGTGCCTGGCGAAGCAAGCAAAGGCGCTGGGAGCCTGCAACCTTGCGAAGCAAATGCTAGATAAGATCTTGGGACTTCAGATACCTCAGAAGTTTCAGGTCGGTTATTCAAAAAATGGCTTTCTGCTGGCCAAAGTATATATGTTTTTTTTTAGAATATTTAATGCATAGAATTTAAAAACTAAGAAAAGAAATAAATATGTTGATAATAATAAAAGTAGCTGCACTGCTTTTTAAGTATCAATTTTTTTTATCAGGAAAGCTTAGAGCTGCTAGTGATAAAGACGCGCGGCTGTGACGGCGGGGAGCTGGGTCCGCGGGACGAGGACGTGGCGCCGCTATGCTGGCGCTGTCGCCGCCACGCGCCGCCACTTGCGGCCGCGCTCTGCGGCCACTGCGGCCACGCCTTCGCGCACTCGCTCGCCACCCACGGTCAGTGACACTGTCACCAGTGCTAGTATAACAGCAGCTAACGGTAAGGACATCAGATCAAAGCGTTGTGCTGCTAGCAGTAAAGACGCAAGGCAGCGTTTCCAAAATCGCTCGTGGCGTAGCTTGCTTAGGCGTTTTTGATTGATCGTTAAAGTTAAGCAACGTAATGCGCGGTCACAAATTAGGAGGGCACGTTAAACAGTCGGTCCCGGCTTTTAAGTCGTTAAGCCATGACGGAGGCCTTTAGGCGGCCTAAAAACTCCGTCACTAGAGTTGGTCACTAGCTCATACGAACATACATACATACAATCTTATTCTGGGAGAGGGAAGCGAGGGTAGCTGCAGGCAAAAGCTGGTTCTACATTAAATGTTTTATTCACAGAAGTCCTGCCATTGGTACAATTTGAGCCGTCAGAGGGTATCTCGCATGAAGAAGCCTTAGAGCTGATCAGTCGAATGCCTCTTCCTGAAGCGGAGGTGGAATCGGAGGCGGGTGCGGCCGATGTACTGCGGTTAGATCACGACGTAGATTATATTGACCCTTTCCTGGACAAAGTTGAAGAGGTACGTTTAACAGTTTGTTGTGTTCATTCATTGAGGCTGTGACGGCTTGGCAGGCACAGGTATTCGGTTCGGGTAGTCGCGAGTAATTCAGCATTTGGGAAACATGATCTCTTCTCATTCCCTACAATAAATAAATTAATATACATACTATCACGTCCATATCCCTAATTGGGTGAGCAGAGCCGTCTGTCATAGGGCTGTATGAATCGTAATAGGTAAAGAGTTGAAATTTTCACAGAGTATGTATTTCTAATTGCCGCTATAACAACAAATAAATAAAAACGAACATACTAGAAACATTTTTTAGCGTTCATAATCGATCATCGAAGTTAAGCAACGCTAGGCGCGGTCAGTAATTGGGATGGGTCGAGTGTCTTTTTGCACATTTTTTTGTAAATACATACTTATTATACATAAAATTAGAAAAACCAGACCTGGAAGATATATTTTGCAGAACATGCAAACATTTCCCCTGCAGCGAGAATCGAATCCGTGCCTCTTGCATCTCAGCCGAGCACTCACCCGCCATGCCACCGAGGTCGTCACAATACAATTATATGCGCCTCTAGAAGTAACTTTGGTATCCCAATTGCTAGTGGCATCTATCAGCTAAAATGATAGATGCCACTACTTGTGAAGTAAAAATGATACTAGTACGAATAATATTATACGTATAATTTTTCAACAACAAATATGGGCAGGGTAAAAAACGAGTAGGAGCATTGTTCTTTTGTTTTTCCCCCGCAATAATAAAAAGTTTTATGTTGCACAGGAGGACGAATGTGGCGTTGTCATATGCAGTCGCAGTGCCTTATTACAACTGAACCCAGCCTGCGTTGTAGTAGTAGAGCGTCCCCCTCTCCCCCCCTTGATGTACCGCAACATGCTGCCGGAGCTGCCTGCCACCGCCTGCCAGAACTGCCACAACGTGAGTGTCACTACCTCGCACTACTACTGAACCCTTCCTGCGTGCTAGTAGTATGTATGCTCTGCCTGCCACCGCCTGCCAGAACTGCCACAACGTGAGTGTCACTACCTCGCACTACTACTGAACCCTTCCTGCGTGCTAGTAGTATGTATGCTCTGCCTGCCACCGCCTGCCAGAACTGCCACAACGTGAGTGTCACTTCCTCGCATGACTACTGAACCCTTTCTGCATGCTAGAAGAATAAGTAATAGGTGAAATGTTCACTACTCTTTCTTACCAGCCGGTATACTTCTCATCTCTGCTGTTTCTCATCTAACTCATGACCCATCTCCACTATTAGGGACGCGCTGAATTGAATTAACTTATTTATTTTATTTAAACTAGATTAGGAAACAACTTAGAAACTACTTATCAATAAAATGTTTACAATCAACATTACCAAACGGAGCATTTCTGTCCTGCCTATTGTGGACACACACCTCATATACATTTTGTGCCTAAAAATCAATCCGAATAAAACACTAGTCATGTTTCTCGGCTCTTACAAGGCGTAATTATGTCCGCAGCTGTTCTACCTCGAAGACTACGAGATCCAAGTGGTGACAAAAGGCCATTGCTCGTTTTGCCGACACGCATTGGAGAAACAGGAGGAAGAAGCGGAAGACTCGTTGACTGCTGATTCTAACGCATCCACTCCGGGCAGTCCCAGCAATGGACACCTTTCCTGGCGATAGTTCCACAAGTAACATCTTTGTAATCTTCTCAATGCAAACGTTTGTAAATATGAGAACTGAGTATTGCCCGGTTCCGATATTCTACGAACGGACGAAGGTTTATTACCATAGCAACGTTGTTATCTGTCGAGCGCCATATTTTTTTGATTAGTAGATCTCGCCGTGATGCACTGGTTTATGATAAAATTTTGCACATGAGCACATGTGGTGAATAACCTGGATAGCTCAGTTTCATAAGCACCTACCGAACGAAACCGGGGTAGTACTACTTAAAATTGCTTTGAAATAGTACCTATTGAAAACACATTGTACTCAATTTGAATTTAGACTCGATCTTAACTGGCGTGCATACAAATTAGCATTTTTATGTATCAATTTGTTCCATATTATCCAAATCATATAGGGATGTGAACAGTTTCCATGACTTCTGTTTAATGAGAATCTTCTTTAGTCCTTTGATGTCAAGGCTGGGCAAAATTCTTCTGATTCTGAAATTTTTGAGTTGTTCTCCAGCGCCAGTCTAATCGATTTTTTTCAAAGTGTTTTCTTCCTCTTTTCAATGAAGTCACTGCTTTGATTTTCCATGTTAGATTAATTTCTTTAGATTATGTTAAAGGAATTTTTAACAAACAAACACACAAATAAATAAACATACAACTTCGAAACGATTATTCTAGATTTTCCTATAGTCTAGGATAGCAGCAAGAAAAACAAGATACAAACAATTATAATTATTTATTAAGAGACTCAAGTACACAAACTCGAAAAGTATTTAGTGAAATAAAATATTTGTTTACAAAATAATAATAAATATTATATAACCGCTCAAAAGTAAAAATCTATTTTGATCAATATACTCGAAAACTCGTGTTGTTTTTCTTTTGAGTTTTGAGGGAGAGTTTTGCGTAGAACAGAACTATTATGGTTTTTTATTTGAGTTACTGCCATCTAGCGGTTTAGCATGTCTATTTGCTTACTAATTAGTTTACCCATCAATACGTAGATGTCGCTACCGTCTATGCAAAGTTTGGATTTGTTTAAGTTTCCTCCCCCTGATCCAGTCGTGCCAACCAAAAAAGAACGAAATCCTCTGTTCCTGACTGTCATTGGTCGCTTGCTGCCCTATCGGAAGTGCACCGCCGTCACTGTCATGAGGCGTGCGTGAGAGCGGAAAGCGCGGGAAAATTTAAAAAATAGATACGTACGCCTCGAAATACGGTCGTACTTACTCAAGTAGGTACAATATTATAAGTATACATACAGAAATGTTACAACCTCTTTATGCTAAACTCATATACCTTCTTCGTTCCGTCGTAGGTAAAAATAAGGTAAATAACGCTATTCAAACATAACTAAAGGTTTATTTTGACTTTTTACCGTTAATACACTGCAATCGAATGTTTAAAATGTATAAATTATTATGAAACTAGTCAAATAACAATATTGTTCGAATTTTAAGGATAGCCTAATTTTAATGCACGCCAGTTTATTTTGTTTGTGTTTTCTTGAGGTATACATTTGAGGTTTCTTGCAGCATTCTACTTATATTATAAATGCGAAAGTGTGCACGTTTGTTGGTTTGTCCTTGCACGTAGCGGCAACAATAGATCGACATGATTATTATAGAGATAGATGGCCGGAGAGTGATATATGTACTTTTTATTCTGGTACCACGCGAGCGAAGCCGCGGTTGGAATCTTGTTTATGTATAATTGATCTCTAGAGACATGTTTTAACATTGTGATAAAGCCACCGTCCCAATAATTTAAGCATAAATATAATTACTTAATAAAGATACAATAAGTATACAAGGAATGTGTTTTATTATACGTATACAAAACCTTGTTTCAAATTATTTCTTCAAAGGATCTTTCTAAGATCATTATACTACTAAGGCCTTTTACCGTCTATAGTAGATGATTTATACAGCGTCAGGAGGTCAGGAGGTCCACAGGAAAGACATGGTCAATACGTGCGGAGCTAACTAAGCCGCGGGTTTCCTCACGATGTTTTGCCTTCACCGCTTGAGAGTACTGGTATAGCGCACATATATTTTTCGCACAGAAAAATCCATTGGTGCACGACCGGATTTGGAACGTAAGGTGGGGTCACTACCACTAGACCACCAGTGCTCTCGTAAAAAATAAATGAAAAATAACAATTCCGTATTCACACTGCCTATTTATCTATACTCAGGGACCAGCATAGGCTATAATATATTTTCAAAAAATTAGAGATCCGTAAGAAAATTGCAATATTGTAACCCAAGGTAGAATACCCAAAATAGTTTTTGGCGTGCGCTGCGAAAACTATTGATTATAGAACAAAATAATGTACTACACGCGTACGAAGTCGCGGGCAACAGCTAGTTTAATAATAAAGAGGTATGAATAAATGAATGAATGAATGAAAAATGAAACATATTATTTTTGTCAATGTGATGATTACAATGATTTTTATGTTGAGCTGTGTGTCACGTTTCCGGACACATTTTGTGGAAGACGAACTGTGTTTCTGTGTAAACGTACCATTCGTGTCCTGTTCTGTTTAAAGTTTAATCCAATACCTACCTATTGTCAATATCATTATTCAGTCTAGAGTCTAGGCTGTTACAAGCTTCTGTGAATGTTGAAGAATAAGCTACGCCATCAGTTCGCTAAACCCAACTGCGGGAGACCTTTTAACGAGAAAAAAACCTTCTTTCCCTTAGACCCACGATTCTTATCCTCTGATTCCTCTGAGGTGGTTAAGCGAGCAGGCATTTTTATTAGTTGCAATAAAAAATTCTTCTTGAATGTGAAATCAATAGGTAATATAACTTTGATTTATGATGAGCATTCTCTTTATTCTTCTGTGTATTTTTTTGATAAGACAAGTTTAAGAAACTTGCCTCTTTTTGACGAAGGAACTCATCAGTAGTAGGTATTTATTAAAAAATATTTTGTTCTAAACTTTGTTAACAATATACCTACACACATATCGTCACTGGAAAGGCAAAATTACGTAAGCGCCAAAATGGCGCCAAATAGGCATATTGAGTTATTATCCTAAAATAGCAGTCCAAATACAATAATATGAATTGCTGGACATAGAAAATGAAAAAAGAATGAAATCTTACGTTGACGTCATCAAAATTCGATAATTAGGTAGAAAGTTATGATTAAAAAAACGAAAAAAATGAACTTCAAACGGCTTTTTCTCGATTGGCGCTTACGTAAATTTGCCTTTCCAGTGACGATATGTAGTAAAACTTCTATGCGTTACACTCACATATGTAGTGATAACACGTCATTGAATAGTCTCTTCCTTGCAATATTTTTGATGATGAAATGTATTATGTAGCTAACAGGGAAGTCGTTTGAACCTAGGTAATATGTCGTGGGAATCAGAAACTACGAGTAAGTACCATGGTACCGCAATGCCCAGACCCTAAAAAATATTTGCAGTAGGTACGTACAAACATTTCTCCCGCAGCGGGCAATCGAACCCGCACCTCTCGCTTCTCAGCTGAGCAATCGCCCGCCACACCACCGAGGTCGTCAACTATCTATAAGTTACTACACCACCTAGCAAGTACATATGTCCTATGAGCTGAGTTTCAAACAGGTCCTGATGAATAAGCAAAGTAATAATAAAAGTAGCATCGTCTGGCACGATCTGATAGTTTTTTTGCGAGTCGATTGTACATGGCATTGAATCAGTTGGCTACACACCTGGTGGCCCGGACCCGGTTCTAGCTTGCTGCATTCGAGAAGTGAATTAAAAATACTCTCACTGCACTTACGTTTGATCTTTTGAAAGACGCAGTTTTAATTCTAATTGTATCTTCAACGCTTAGTCGCATTACGAACAGGTAAAATGCAACATAGATTTAAGACGTGTCCAAAGTGATCCCCGTGATTTTACGGAATAAATTTTTTTGACTTTGGCCTTGCTTGACTTAACAAAGCTCAGACCAAATAAAAAGAATCATATTTGTGGTACTACAGTAAGTACATTATATCACGCCTGTTTCCCATAGGGGTAGGCAGAGGAGACCACGGACCTCCATTTACTACGGTCATGACATACTACTCTCGCTTCATTTACTATCATCATATTCCTCATGAAAGCTCTCAGACGTAAGAATTATTGATCGAGCGAGCGAAACAAGTGAAGATGTCATGTCAGTGCAACTTGGCCGATTTTGTTTGTATGTTTGTGGATTATGTTTGTTTGCCTCAGACCAAATAAAAAGAAAAGACGGCGTGCCGCGAACAACAAAAGTAAAGCCACAAAAAACCGTGCTCCTGCAAGTAAACATACGCGCTCACGCACACACCTACACTAAAACCATGCTCATCGCTCTAAATATGTCACGAGTCTTAAAAATAGTTTTATGCCTTCCTGTGTAGTGAAAACTTGTAAAAACAGCAGCAAATCACATAAAAAGTTTCACGGAATTACTTTTCACTTGTAAGTACTTCAAATAACATCGTTTCTTAATTATTATACTATGAATTTTAGGTTACTTGGAATACAAAACCTCAAAACCTCGCGACACACAGATAAAAAGGTGGCTTCACTTTTATTGTTCGCGGCGCGCCGTCTTTTCTTTTTATTTGGTCTGAGGTTAAAGTATAACTTTCGAAACGTTAAATAATCCAATCTGTATGAAACTTGGTTGGTCAATAGATTGTGTTATGAAGATTTGCTGGGAAGCATAAATAATCGGTGAAGGGGCTGCAAAGATATTGGGTTCCTAAGGAAGGGGGTAAAAGCATTATGAACTTGTGAGTCTTGGCACCTATTTTACATTGACTGTTTTTGGTGGGATCGTGTTTTTTAGCTTTGAGGAACTAAAGAAAAACTATTACTATTCCTTCATTTTCTTTTTGAATAAACACATTTTACTTGTGTGTAGTAGTAGCTGATTTGGTCACCAAAGTCGATGTAGAACTCTGTTGTAAGTTAATGAAAAGTGTTTAACAAAAATTAAAATGAAATTTTATAATTTTTTCTTTGGTTCCTCGAAGTGAAAACGCGATAAGAGAAAAAAAACACGATTTAAGATACCCAATAACTTTGATTATATACCTGTCCAATAACGACACTATCTTGAAAAAAACAATTTTGAGTAGGTATATGTTTTGATCTAGATCTCGGAAACACTTCCATTTTTTCAGATGAGTTTTACTTTGATAGGCAGGTAATAACTATTTCTTTAGTCGTTGAAACCAGTTTTTTGTAGTTTTCTTATAAATTCTTTTCAGTTATTTGATTTGAATATTTTGCGCGGTCTCCCTCTCTCTCTATCTTTCTTTTAAACACACGAAATAGGTAGATAATGCTTAGAAAGTCTAGTAAATCTAGTTAAGTTTTAAATTCAGTGTCTATTTTAAGCATCAGTTTCAGTTCGTGGAATGTGTCGCATAGGTAAAGTAGGTGATACTCGTAACACGAACTGTAACGTGAGATTCAAACGCACACACACAGTGTAAAGTAGCGATTTTGCACTTCAGCTAGTTTGCACCTTGTGCTTTGCTTGTGTTTATCTTGTGTGAAAATAATTACCATTCTTTATTAAGTGTTTAATTTTTTTTCCAAATTTTTGTAAGAGGTGGAATTGGGTGAATGGTCATGTCCCCTGTAAACCCCCCCCCCTCCCCCCGTCCTTCGGACCGCGCCTGATGTAGCCATAGGTATAGGTGTTAGGTATAATCGGGCTGACGCCTAACTTTTGCATGTGGCGTCGCGCTAGGTTCACTTATGTCTTACCTACTCTAAAGTAAGTTTTTATTCAGTATGTGGAACACGGAGGTTTATCATTTACCTGCTCCTCTGAAGAATGAAGAAATACTGTAGGAAAAATGCTCTCTTCAACCCCACAGTAGCGCTATATCTTTCTAAATCGGTCTAGTAGAGACGCGATGGTACGGTAGCCTCTTAATTTACAAAGAGTTCTACATCGCTAAGAGTAATATTAAAGTATTCTGTGTTCTACATTATGGCACACTCTTAAGTAGGTACCCATTTGATAGGTATATGTAATATTATGTAATCTATGTATTTACAAAAAAGTATACCTATAAGTACTTACCTATTATAGCAGCCATTTGGTTCCCATAATACAAGCTTTGCTTAGTTTGGGCTAGATGGTGCTGTGTGATATATCCTCAAATATTTATTTATTTATCTACTTCTCTGCTGGACTGGGAGTAAAGAAAAAGCATTAGAATGTGTCCAGCTTCTTCTCTCCCCGAGCATGTCGTAAAAGTCGACTAAGGGATCGATCCTTTCCAAAATGATGGACCACCTATACCTATGGGTGATGGGCTGATCACCTGTCACCATGGTTCACCATTTCCATCTTAGGATTTTAAATCAGAAGTGGCTGCAAGTTTTCTTATTTTTACTTGTAGCTCTGCCTACCCCAGTAGGGATGTGGGCGTGATAATAATGTATGTATGTAGAAGTCTTGCAGAAGATGACAAGCGCGCGAGATCTCAGTTCGGGGCGAAAGGGGGCGAACTACTAATACGTAGGTATATCGATATATGTATCTACTTTGTAAGCTACGTTTTTGTGGGTAAGTATACCTTAATAAATGAGTAGACGCAGCGTATCGACGGCAGGTGATGCGTCGCACTGTTCGTTTTTAGCGAATCAGAGGTGAGCAGGTGTGCACGCAGGTGTCCCCGCGATCTCTGTCGATATCCAAATTGTATTCGAGTTGACAGGTTGATTGATACATGCTGGCGTTTTCACCCGAAGCCAAGCAAATATGTACCTACTTAGTCTTTAGTTTTTACCGATCGCGCGAAGCACAACGGGAGGTGTGTTTAGCAGTTTTGTAATATCTTTGCTAATATCCAAATTGTATTCGAGTGTATTCGGTTCATTGAACGCGCATACATTTTTACCCGACGGCGACGGACGATAGCAGATACAGGGTGTTTAGGTTGGTTCTAAAAATACAAGTCGATAGTTTTTACGTAGTATACCTACTTACTTAGGTACTTGGGTTTTAGTTTTATGTAAGTGACTACAGAATAGCATTAACTACAAAATATACCAAACAGTAAATTTTATTGTAATGCCAAATATCAATCTCCAACATTTATTTACACCTGCGTTCTAAAATAAATAAATAAATATTTGGGGACATTTCACACAGCGCCATCTAGCCCGAAACTAAGCAAAGCTTGTACTATGGACACCACACCAGATGGCTGATAGAATATCTACTTTTATATAGGTACTTATAACACATACTTACCTTATATTATACCTAATAGGTACGGTACATAATACTACAACACCCGGACCTGGAAGAAATACTTGCAGAACATATCTATCGATAAATTTTAGATGCATAATGGTTCCATTGAAAATTTATTTGATTAAATGGACTTAGTGAGTAAATTCTATAGGTACCTAACCTACCTAAGTACCTACTATAACATACCACGTGCGGAAGCTAGTGAGCTATTAAAGTAACACACTGTAGGCTTTGCGGTACAGCGACGAGAACAACAGATGCAACGCCTTATGCCATCGCGTCGGTTCAATAGCAAAATAAAGACCACCTTACACTGATATGGTATCTACTTATTAGGTAAATAGATACTTACTTTGTTTGTGAAGAAAAACTTATCGAGATATAGGTCCTCCGTATTTTATACAGGTGGGAAATTTGAATCAACTGAGAGCAGTGGGACTTGGGACCCGCAAACAATAACTAATAGCGTGGTCCCATTAAATTGGTCAAAATCGTGGAACTGTGAAAGAACACACAGAAAACCGTCAATTACACGAAAGGAACCTTTGAGGCGTATTTTAAATCCTTTCACCACACTGGTTCTAAAGAACTAGTGACACAACTAGTACGGTACCTAATAGTTAGTAGTTTGATTACCTAGTATGATTTAGGTAGGTAGGTACATACCTACCTACCTATCAATGATCACGGTAGATCAAGTCCTTTGTTAACTAACAAACAAACAAATCAATTTATTGACATAATAAAATGGTTACAATATACTTAAATGAATCCTTAGGCTCCTGAACTAGTAAAAACTGCGTTTCAGGAGCCAATGGCTTCTCCCATGAGATAAGACAATTATTATTATGTCGACAATTTAATTTAAGTGTATAATATCTAAATGAATATAGTATTTAAAAAAAAAGAATGAAAGGTAAAAAAAAATAATGAAAGGTAGAAAAAAAAGAATGTAAAGCATCTCTGCTACATTTTGTGTTTGTTTATGGAAATATTCGATTATATGATATGTTAATGTTATTTAAAAATTGTTAATGTTATGTAAAAGTTATTTGTGTAAATATGTTGTGTTTATTTTGTAGGCACCTCAGTTATTTTAATATTAAATACGGAATTCGTTGAGTATACGCTCAATGCCCTCATAGTCAAAATTTTTAAGCCAAATATGGATAATTCATGATTGATGTTAGGTTGATATAGATACCTAGGTACATACTCAAAAACCTATTACTCGTGGTCAGAGAAAATAATATTTATGTGTGAATTTGTTTCTTGTGATAATATGTACATCTGATCTGGCAGAAGAAGATGTGAGAGACTAAGTAGGTAGGTATATCGCACAGAAACATGCAAGCTAAGCTACATCGCAAATTCTAACACTGTTATCACAAACGTTGAAATAAGTAGATTTCTATTGCATTTGTGATTTTGCTGTAGATTTTTAGCAGCCGTTTAGACCCAAGGTCTTGACGCACTTCTAAAGGTGTAAGAAACAAATTAACTCAATGTGGTAATTGTAGGTCACCTACAAACACGAACACTTTTATTTTGAAACCATTGAAATTTCCTGCAACTTTGTCCGCTTTTTTTCCCCCGAGTTTTTTCATTCAAGCTATCTTCTAGCTGCGTCTTCTAGGAGTTCAATTTCTGAAATTCGTTTCTTAGTAGGTACTCCCCTACACCATAACTTACTACTTACTTCTTCGCTGGACTGGGAGTAAAGAAAACACATAGAATGCGTCCAGCTGCTTCTCTTCCCGAGCATGTCGTAAAAATCGACTAATGGATAGTATCCTCTTCAACATGATGAGGTACAACAAACAAATATTCCCAAGGAGGGTTAACGTCAGGCAGGCGGCCGGTCATAAAACACCTTAAGCAAATCTATTACAGTAGCCGACCCCACATAGAGGCAGGAAGATGATGACTCCCCTGCACCATAAGATGAATGCATCTTTAGAAAATTGGTTTCAAGTTACTAGGACTTAGTTTGGGGTGTGTGTCAGTCTATCAGTCAGTAAAATATTTTATATAATTAGATGATCAGAGTGTAAGAAAGTTGAACGAAAACGAAAAATCAGATAATAACACGAAATGTTTAAAATTGACCATGTTTGAATGCAGCTGTCGTTAATGATCCGGGTCCGGAGGCGCGTGCGCCGGCACACTGCCTAATCTCTTCTACTTTCAAAAACATCTGCCATAAAAGCTGCTTTCACAAAAAATGGTGCAGCTTTGTTCCCGAACCTCCATTACAAAAAAAAGTAAATTTTATTAACAAAATATGTAGTAGGTAAACAGTGATACAGATACAGTTCTGTTGTTGTTTGCTTTCGCTGACAAACTTATAGGTATAGGATTAGAATACCTTTTAGTTTTCTCACTAGGCTGAGCCTGTATCGAGAAAATTAGAGTACGAATATGTATGTAGATTTAAGTTACTCAGAAGACAGTCAAAGCCTATAGGTACAATGAGGAAAAAAACAACAGTATGAAGTTGAATAAAAATAGACATCATTATTCACCCGAAATTCGTGTGCTTTGGTCTTTTATAAAAGCTCATATTATCCTATCATTTTATTCACACTAATGTTACGGCTGGAATAAGACTATACATTTTATCCTTTCTGGTAAATCTTATCTACGGAGATGAACCATGGATTAGTCGTGATCCCATTTTCCTTTCAGTCGCGAAAAATCGAAACTATGACAATGTTGTTTACTTAGTCCAAACAAAGCTCTATTGTCAATGCAATGGAAGAGGCCTTTGTTGGATGGAGTTTCTAGCCGTAATCCGATACCAACCGGAAAGTGGAATCTAATAGGTTCTGCCATTCATTATTCGATCTCGAGTGAACTGAGATAAAAATAAAACTTCGGAACCTATGAATAGAACAGGAAATAAATTTATATCCTAAGCGCCTACCTATCAACCTATTGATGTCTTCGGTGGCGTGGCGGGCGAGTGCTCGACTGAGACAAAAGAGAGAAGGGTTTGATTCCCGTTGCGGGAGAAATGTTTACTTGTTCTGCAAAATATTTCTTCGTGGTACTATGGTACTCGTAGTTCCTGTTACTCACGATACAGGGATTCACAGTTATGTAAGTATGTTATGTATATTTTTATGTACCTATGTTTGGTTTTTGCTTAGGTTGGTACAACTTTTGAACTGGTAACCACTACGTACGGTACTCTACTACTTACCTAAACAAGTATTTGTTTAATTAACATCATCATCAGCCTTTAGCAGACCACTGCTGGACATAGGCCTCCCCTAATGAGCGCCATCATGCCCTATTTTCGGCTTGACGCATCCAGTCTCTGTCAGCAGCCTTTCACAGATCATCTTTCCACCTAGCCGAAGGGCGTCCTACATTACGTTTGCCGAATCGCGATCTCCACAATAGAACTCGTTTAGGTACCCCAGCGGTTATCGGTTTTTTCGGCAGATATGACCAGCCACTTCAGTTTGCTAATTCTATTAGCTATGTCGGTGACTTTGGTTCTCTGTCAAATAACATCGTTACGGATCCTATCCTTCAAAAAAACTCCAAGCATAGCTCTTTTCATAGCTCGCTGAGTGACTTTGAACTGGTGGACTAGCCGTCCGACTGTGAGTGTCCATGTTTCGGCTCCGTATGTCATGACAGGTAGGACGGACTGATTGAATCAGAATCAGAATTATTTATTTGCAACAAAGACTAAAACTAAACTAACATAGGTAATATAATTAACTATGAAACAGTTGCAAAATGGTCCCAACTCAGCATGTGCAGGTTGAAACAACCCACGCTGGTCTTCCGTTGATTGATTGAACACTAGTTTTCAGGCATTGTGACTGTTGGTCCTATACTTGAACACACATGGTGGCGGCTTCATAGAGACATCTCAACACTTCTTTATAACAATAGTCCTGTAATTTATAAGAAGAGTTTTATCATCCTTCTTACAGAACAGGATCACCAAACTTTAAAAACTTTTGAAAGGTGCAAAACCTTTCACCACACTGGTTCGAAAGAACTAGTGTCATGACTAGTAGTTGTAACATACTAACCCCCGAATACTCAAACGCATCTCAAAGTTGAGCACGTCTCAAATGACGATATTTTTTTTGTCAGATTTTCATCAGAAACTGTCAAAAAACAGTGAGTTGAGACGGCTCAACTCTGAGTCGCGTTTGAGTATTCCGAGGTAAGGCGTGTAAAATATGACGTGGTATTCACGCTAGTTCCCAGTAGCGTATGTGTTGCCGTAAGTACAGGAACAAAGCAGGGTCTCTGATTAAAAACGGCAGACAGGCCTATCATCTGCATAACGCGGGAAGTACTGGGTGTACCAAAAGCTCTAACAACAGGTAACAAGGTAACTAACAACAGAGCTCTACATCGATTTTAGTGAACAAAATCCGCTATTGCACACTCAAAGTGCAATAGCGGATGCAATAAGGATCCTTGTTCACTAGATAATTTCTAATAGAGATCAGTGATCCAAGACAGATTGACATATTTATGTTATTGAAGTAAAGAAAGCGTATAAGGGGATGATGATATCGGCTGTAATCAGATCTGTATGACACAGAATGGGTGAAGTCTATACCCAGCTGTGGGTAAATATAGGCTAAGCTGTGATGTTGATGATAATGATGCTATCGAAATGTAACGGCGGGCCACCGGAGTTGCTATATCAGGAAATCGTTCCTATTTAGTTCACGGCTGATTTTTATGTAACACAATATTTAAAATAGAAACGCTTCGAAATCGAAACGCTGTTTGTCATACCCTCAGGGCGTAGAGGCCCTCAGGCCCTCGCTGGAGCCTACTCAAGGTTTTTATTTTGGAGGCATCTATTCGGTAGATTGGTACATAAAGAAATAAAATAATTTTATTTCAGGCAACATTAGAAGAGTTACAGATGTTATACACTTAATCTACGGCCCTATGGCCTATATGTATGTATAGGCAGGTAAACTAAGTGGTAAACTAAAAAAAAACATCCATGGCCTTTTACCATCTATAGTAGATGATTTATACATAGAGATGGGCGGGTGGGTAAAAATTCGGGTGGGTAAAATAGGAAGGAAAGGGTAAAATAGGTAAAAATTAAAAAATACCCATTTATACCGGGTATTTTTTATTAATACCGGGTAAAAATTCGACCTGTATTTTAAAATTTTTTTTAACCGATTGCCTATATCCACCTACCCGTCCGTAACCGTACCGTAACGAAAACGATTTTTCACTCACCTTTTGTTTTGTTTATACATAAATTCACAATTCAAAGACTATTATAAAGCTGCAGTGTTTGTTTGTTTGTTTGTTTGTTTGTTTGAACGCGCTAATCTCTGGAACTACTGGTCCGATTTGAATGATTCTTTCAGTGTTGGGTAGTCCATTTATCGAAGAAGGCTATAGGCTATGTTTTTTTTTTCAAAATTAGGGATCCGTAATAAAACTGCTATTTTGTAACACAAGGTGCAAAATCGAAAACCTATTTTTGCGTGCGCTGCAAAAACTATTGACGATAGAAAAAAATGATGAACTACGGGTTTGTAGATCCCATTAAGACCTACAAAAAAGTCCGCGAGAACATATATCTAGCTATCATGGTTTAATCACAATAACCGATTTTGTGTTCAAAATAATTATTAAATCGTCTGAAGAAAAAAAACTACGTTAAATATGTATCGTAATATTGATCTTTATCGAAATTAAGCATTATGTTATCAAGAGTATTTATGAAGAAGTAAAAAACTTTTTGTTTCATCTCAATCGGATATTTCGTTTAAAAGTTATCACGTGTGTAAGATGTTAAGAGTTGGTAGTTGGTTTGGTACCTATTAATGAGTTATGGGCCATAGTCTATTTATTGAGGGAGGCTATAATATAGGCAATATTTTATCTCGGTATTTCCACGGAAACGAGAAAAACGCGGGTGAAACCGCGGGGCACAGCTAGTAAACAAATAAAATAATAAATAAATAGTGGCGGACATTCTAACACAGCAACATCTAGCCCCAAACTAAGAAAAACTTGTAATATGGGAACCAGATGACTTCTTCTTCTTCTCGTGTCGATGCTTCGTTAAATGTTTTTAGAGTAAAAGGTGGCCACCTCAATCGCGCTATCTGTAGCGGCATTGAGGTCATCCCTTGTGCAGGTGGTTGGACACAGGGGGCACACCAGCAGGTGCGGCATGGTTTGCGCCGGAGCACCGCAGTCGCATTATGCCAAACTAGGCTCCCTAAATCCCCATTCGCACATGTTGAATCTGCAACGACCAACTTGGGTGCGGAGCCGATTTAACGACTTCCAGACTAGCCATGGCAGAGCGTGTCCTGGTGGTAATTTTTCCTGCGGGGTGATAAAATTAGGAGGTGGGGGTTTTTTCTCCTTCCAAAGCTTATACTTTGCGGAAGCCGGATGGTCATTTGAAGCCTGTGTGAAACGCTGAAAGCTTTTGCGGCTTTTGAGGCGAGCTTCAGGTATTTCGTGCCCATACAAAGGATGTCGGTTATCACTCTCTTGCTTGGATTTCTCCATTGAACTAGCTACATCCCGTCGCACGCATGGTGGTGTGATACCTGCTAAAGAATATAGCATGTTGAGAGGAGTTAGCTTGAGACACCCAGTAATTATGCGACACGTTTCGTCGAGCGCTACTTCAACGAGTTTGGCATGTGCAGACATGTGCCACACTGGGCACCAGCGGAGAAGCACAGCGCCATACCAGTAGAACGTAAAATGTCTGGCGCTGCTCCCCACTTGGTAGATGTTAGATGCCGTAGTAGACTGTTGCGAGAGCCGACTTTCATCTTTGTCTTTTGACAGTGTGGTTTGTAACACAATTATTTGTCCAGTGTTACGCCAAGATACTTTGGATAGCGCTCACATTGGATGGTAACTCCTTGCCACGTGATGTTGAGAGACCGATCAGCCTGGTGGCTGCGCAAGTGGAAAGCGCAGGCTTGAGTTTTTGATGGATTGGGTTTTAGACCATTTGCATCGTAGTAGGCTCCTAGTTCTTCAAGGGCGACGGTCAGGTTCTCTTCCGCCTTTTCAAAGGTTTTTGTCTGGGTGGTCAAAGCTAGGTCGTCCGCGTATAAGAAACGGGTTGTATTTGGGCTGCTAGGTTGATCGTTCGTATACAAATTGAACAGGGTTGGTGCAAGGACACTCCCTTGGGGAAGTCCGTTTTTGACGCTGCGCCATCTACTTTTTTACGTAAGAAGGTGAACTTGAAAGCGGTGGTTACGAAGCAGTTCACCAAGTATTTGAACAAACCCAAGATCGTTGGTCAAATCTTCAACTTTTCCTAGGAGTTTTCGGATGTTTACGGTATCATAAGCAGCAGTTAGGTCAACTAAAACCATGCCTGTTATATTATTCGTCTCAAAGCCGTCCTCGATATGTTGGGTGAGTCTAAGAGTCTGCCCACAACAGACTTTTCCGGGTCTAAATCCTGCTTGTTCGTGGATCAGTTTTGAATCCACAAGTGGTGTGAGACGGTTGAGGAGGAGTCTCTCAAACAGTTGGTAAAAGTGACACAACAATGAAATGAGCCTGTAGCTTTTAGGGTCATCGTGAAACTTCCCAGGCTTTAAAAGTGCCACATCCTTTGCTCTTCTCCACATTTTTTCCACCAGATGACTGATAAAATACTTATATACTTTTTGTTTGTAAATACGTTAGAACACCCAGACACAGAACAAACATCTATTATTCATCACACAAATATTTTTTCTGGGTGGGGATCGCAGCCACAACCTTCAGCGCAAAGGAAGAGCTACTACCAAGTGAGCTGTGAGGCCAGTCAAATCATTATAGCTAATTAGGAATAAAAACTAACAAATAAAAGCATATATAATTAGTTGTACCTCAAAAAAAGATGCATTGAATTTTTACCCGGTATTAATTCGAAATGGGAAGGTAAAAATGGGTATAAATGGGTAAAAACCCAAAGGTCGGGTTTTTACCGGGTAAGCGCCCATCTCTGTTTATACAGCGTCAGGAGGCAACTTTCACCTTCACTAACGGGACGCTGTAGTGCCCGGGACGAATTAAGATGAAGTAGGCTTGCCCAGCACCTATACCATCCATGGTGAAAGACATGGTCAATACGTGCGGAGCTGACTAAGCCGCAGGTTTCCTCACGATGTTTTCCTTCACCGTTTTAGAGTACTGGTATAGTGCACATAATTTTTTCGCACAGGAGAAGCCATTGGTACACGGCCGGATTTGAACCCACCACCTTAGGATCGGAAGGCGGGGTCACTACCAACTAGAGCACCAGTGCTCTAGGTAAACTAAAAAAAAACATTTATGACTCTATTACAGTAATTCTAACTGCAACAAAAAGTGATTTTTGTGCATGAAGCCTTTGCCATCTTGTACCTACACAGTGGGTACTAGGTGATGTGCTATTAGAGATTGGGTGAGATAGACGAGTAGAAATACAAAAGAATAATCGAACTAGTCAGAGCTGTAAATTGTATCCAACTGATACATTAGTGTATATTCCTTTGTAAGTTTTCCTTTATGTACCGTAAGAGTACCAATTTAGTTCAATAAAATGTTGGGGTCCCTTTTATACTACGGTTACAAGCCTGAACAAAAACCTTGTAAAGTGCCTGCTTTAAAATTAAAGCTTCACTTAATTGGGTCGAAATTGTTTGCTGTTCTGAGATCTAGGTAACCGACGCGTGGGTAACCTAAATCTCGGAACAGCAAACAATTTTTTTCACATACTTTAAGGGTATGGTTTACTATAAAAAATGTTTACTTAGATAAAATGAAAATGATTTTGCGGTTCGGCGTAGAGCTCTACACCTCGTAGTCTCGTAGACAGTGTGTAGCACATAGGTAAATATTCTAATGAAATTGTTTGACTTGTTTATTTGAACACTAGGTATATGTATTTACTTACGTATGTTTTTGATGTGTGATATGGGCGATGAGCTGATCACCTGTCACCATGGTTCACCATATTCATCTTAGAACTATGAATTAGAAGTGGCTGTAAGTTGTTTTCTTATGTTTACTTGGCTCTGCCCACCCTATTAGGGATACGGGCGTGATTATTATGTATGTATGTTATGAATACTATGTAGTTTAGTAAGAATTGTTTTATCCCTATTTCCCTATAATTTTAATAGACTGACTACGCACAAGTTGCTAGTAGCTACACGCCCCGAAATAAAATGTTCACGCATTATTGAATAATGCGCTGAAGCCATTTAAAGCTCCACATTCTCGCGCCATGTGTGTGGACAAGTGCTAAAGGTATTTTGTTACACATTCCTTACCAGCTGTAAATAAAATAAATAACACTGCCCTCGTAATAGCAAATGCAGTACTTGCAAAATGGCGGTTTCGAGAAAAACGCGGTATCAATTATAATTTTTAGATATCTCTGCAGCAAGTCAATGTTATAATACATATAGTAAAAAATATAATGAAAATTATTTTTTTATGTAGGTAGGTATAGATTTAGCCCCTTGGATTTATCATTTCTGCAAAAAAGTTAAAAACCCAAAAATGACGATTACTGCTAGTGCGATTAGTAGGGCAGAACACCCAACAGCGTTTCTAGTAACTCTTGTCACTAGTTCTCTCGAACCAGCTTGGTGTAGGGTCTTAAGTGCGCCTCAAAGACTCCATTCGTGCACTTGACATAATTTGTCTTCGAACTTATTCTACGACGAGGTTTTCCTTCGCCTTTTGAGAGTTCTTATGTTCTTATTCCTTATGCACCTAGAAATTTTTCGAATAGAAAAATTGGTGCTTAACCGGGTTCGTAAATACTGGGTCATTTCACTATCACTTGACCAGTTTTTCTCACGTGGAAGTCAGTTGGACTGCACTTTTGTTTATGATATCGTCTTACAATTTTACTGAAAGATGGAATAAAAAAAATATATTTCAAAGCTCCATTACTTTTCATAAAAACTTTCGACCACCATCAACCACCATTCTTTATAATAACTAATATGTACATTGAATTATGAAAACGGCGAAAAATAAATCGGCAAAGATACCTTCCAATGTTTAATCTCGAAATTGGAACCTTTTAGGGTTCAGAAAGAAAATGGTGAAACTGCTAAATGGAACATTTACGTCATCCGCCCATCTGCCACGGCCGATTAGTTCACGAACTACAAAAGCTTTCAATTTAGAATAGTTTTAAATAGGACTTGCCTTTTTCAAATGAAAAATGAAATAATTTGAAGCGTTTTGGTGGGACGAACTCGATGCCTTCGAATGAGGGTAGTGGTGGAAGAAATGAGGGTGGAAGAAGGCTCGGGAATTCAGGATGGTGAAGTCTGGAAATGTTTGGAGGAGACCTGAGCTCAGCAGTGGGATGAAAAAGATTGAAGATAAAAATATCGTACTGGCTTCTGCCCGCGACTTCGCTCGCGTGGTGCCTCGATAAAAAGTAGACTATTATGTGTATTTATTATTGTATATCTATGTTATTCCAATACATGCATTCTAAGTTTCATAATCCGTTCAGCCTTTACGCCGTGATTACTGTCTTTGCCTTAATCACGGTCTGTGACAGACATCGTCACATCCTTACATCATTATAGTAGGATTGGAAATACTGCGAATAAACTGCGATTTAGTTTTAAGTTAATTAAGGTAGTTTTCAACGTGTTCCAATTGTTTCTTTGTAATTTTGTATTATTTTATCAAATAAATTATATATATGTTATGTTTACTGGAACACTGGAACTTTTACATCACTGGAATTTATGATTAAAAATACCAAACCTCTCCTGAAATTTGAACCTTGCAAAGCGACAAAGTCTGCTCGGCTTCCGTATTGAATCTCACTTGCCCGGTTTTGTCAATAAATTAATTCAGTTCCTATAAATCTATATCTGTACTAATGCCTATGCGAAGTTATTCGATCACAACACTCCAATTATTTTTCAGGTAGTGCAGCAGTATGTTCGATATATATCGAGACTAGACCAGTTTATTTGGAGTCGTATTT
Source organism: Scotopteryx bipunctaria (assembly GCA_949320045.1). Taxonomy (NCBI): domain Eukaryota; kingdom Metazoa; phylum Arthropoda; class Insecta; order Lepidoptera; family Geometridae; genus Scotopteryx; species Scotopteryx bipunctaria. The sequence goes on from OX439440.1 coordinate 6,116,045, forward strand.
CACTATTTTATTTAGTTTGACTATTGTAGTTTTAGGAACCCTAATTTTTGAAAATAAATTATAGCCTATGTTATTCCGAAATAATCTATCTACGGGTGAAAGATTTTTTTTAATAGGTTCAGTAGTTTCGGAACCTATTTGTTACAAACATAAAAACAAACAAAAAACTTTCCTCTTTATAATATTAGTGTAGAAGTGTAGATAATACTACAACACCCAGACCCGGAAGAAATATTTGCATATTTGCAGATCATACAAATATTTCTCACGTAGTGGGAATCGAACTCGCGCCTCTTGCGTCTCAGCCGAGCACTCGCCCGCCTCGCCACCGAGGTCGTCGCTTTGTTTCCGGATTTATGTAACAGCTTAGCAAAATGAAATTGTTTTGACTCTCGTAAATAATTTGAATTCGGGACTTAATATTATACGACACCCGATAAGCCACAGGTAGATTACAGCTAACTTCATTTTCATTTTGGTCTCGTTTAAGTTCCGTCCATCTTAAATGATGATTTTTAGAAGCTTCAAAACTCTGTGGTAGTCGGTCAGGGTTTTAAAAAAAGCTAAATTATTTCACTAAAGTCCTCTAAAAGAAAAAGTTACTAAGACCTTTTACCATCTATAGTAGATGATTTATACAGCGTCAAGAGGCAACTTCTACCTTCACAAACGGGACGCTGTAGTGCCCGGGACGAATTAAGATGGAGTAGGCTTGCGCAGCACCTATTCTATCCTCTCAGCTTAGTCGGCCTTCTCCACAGAAAAGACATGGTCAATACGTGCGGAGCTAACTAAACCGCGAGTTTTCTCACGATCTTTTCCTTCACCGTTTGAGAGTACTGGTATAGTGCACATAATTTTTTCGCACAGGAATAATCCATTGGTACACGATCGGATTTGAACCCACGATCTTAGGATCGGACGGGGCGGTGTCACTACCAACTAGACCACCAGTGTAACAGTTAAGAAACAGGGTATTAGGTAATTGGTACTAAAGCAGGACACATTATACCTTCCAGTTTATAAGCATACATTATTATTCATATTTTTCAAATATATCTTTCACTAGCTGCCGCCCGCGGCTTCGCTCGCGCGTGCCCGGATATAAAATAGCCTATATGTTAATCCAGCACAATATGTACCATGTATATTCCAAGTTTCATTCAAATCCGTTCAGCCGTTTAGGCGTGAAAGAGAAACATCCATACATCCATACTTACAAACTATCGCGTTTATAATATTAGTTGGATTCCGCTGGGCAAAGGTCCCCGAAGTCCCTCTTATAAAGCCATTAGTTATCTATTTAATTACCAGGCACTTTTCAGGGCATTTTCACCTCGTCATTGGCTTAAACGAGTATTTAAAGGAAGTTAGTAAAGCTCGATACTTTACACAGAAACTTCCAAGATGTCCTATAATGCAAAGTTGTAGAAATGAGGAACAAGCTAATATCTTCAGCCATGTGCATAATCCCCGAAGTTTGAGACGCTAGGATCAGCTCTGCTTTTGAAGTTAGTCCTAGGATGAGGATTGCCTTAAGATGAAGATGGTGAAACCCTTATTTCAGGAAGCTTTTTGGAATAAGTTTTATTTTTTGGCTCTTAAAACTTTGCAGCCTGCAGTGTTATTCTAGGTACTGTTTTTAGATCAAACTTTTGAACATTTTGTTAATAATTTTACGCTAAATATTTTTCATAATCGAAAGCAACAATGTAAGCTACTGCTAAAAGCGCCGCGGCATCGCAGGCGCGGTTTGTTACAAAGGGTTTGTTAGTGTAACATTTTGTAACTCTCCTCGTTTTTTTATTTTTATTAGTGTCAGATTGTGCAAAGTGCGGCGTCAGGCTGGTGCACCTCGAGGCTTCAGGCAACTGTTGAAGACATCTGCACCACTCAGTACGCACCCTGGCTAACTTATAAATCGGCTAGCGAGCAGCGCGCGGTCATTCTGTCACCCACCCCCGAGTCGCGCACACGTGCCGACCGTTCGACTCGTCCTTTGCGCTCGCACCCGAATTCCGTAAAGATGAAGTGGTTTAAGGAGAGTGTTTTGTTTGTGTTAATTTTAGTTGTTCTCGCGAACGCGACGGAATCCGATTCAAGAAAACTGAAGCGTGAAATGGCTGCTGTGTACGAGCAGTTAGACATCCTGAAGAGTTCCTATCTCAACGACATCCAAAAAATTCGCAAGGAGTTTCAGGAGTTCAAGTAAGTTTTAACAAGTTTTATTTCGCTGAGGTTCTATTTTCAATTTTCATACATGCACGTTCGGTCTATGATTTTCTGGAGTAGACCGCATCTGGAGTTCAGATATTTTAATACGAGTTAAGATAAAGTTTTACCGGTTTTGCATGGCGTGAGGAAAATAACTGTTCACAACCTGCCTTTTTTTAATGTTAATTAAGCGAACATTGATTTGAAATGTTTATAATTACGAAATTCAGGAATTGTTTTGCCAAGCATTTGTAAATTAGAAATAAGTACAAGGCTGGTTTTAGCTTTTTGTTCCTGAAACATAGCCAACGGCAAAGCGCTTAGCAATATAATTCAGCGCTAACTTGATAATTTTGTCGTGGTTGCTTAAATTTAAAAACGCGAACTTTTTTTAAAACATATGTTTTTTTTCAAACATACATGTTTTGCTATTATAACGTATGTGGGTATGTAGAAAAATGAAATAGAACCTCACGGAATGATGTTAGGTTATGCGGCATAACTTATGCCCGTTGGGTCACACCCTTTGTTTCACGTCACACTGTGACTGAACGGGAAAAAATATTCTTCTAGTGTAATTCCACTGTTACTCACAATTTGCAGGTTTTCTAAATCGTAAAATAGTATTTTGGATGTCAAGCTTTTTTGTCTTTTCGCTGTTTTTCCAGACTAGTATTTTTTAATCTCTACCATTTTAAGGCATTCTGAAGAAGAATGCTGAAACGAAATCCTTGTGGACGGCCGAAATCACATTCTGTTACGACTGGTTATTTATCTGCTAGTAAAAGAATACTAGTTTTAAACTACTACACTACTACAGCAAGTGAAAAAACATTAAAAAATTACAGCAGTTTACCATTTCTTTTATGGGGCATAGTTTTTTAACTTATGACGAAATTTAATGTAAATTACTAAATCACCCTTTAACTTTCTGATGCTCACGGTACAGAGATCTTAGTGTGGGGTCAGAACGTATGGTGACTATTGGGTATTATTTTATTTATTAACTCATAGTAAAGCAATAAGATATTATTGTTTCCGTACCCGAACGGTGCCAACGGGATCCTATTACTTTAGCCTCCACTGTCCGTCCGTCCGTCTGTCAGCGGGCAGTCCTCATGAACCGTAATAGGTAGTGTAGAAATTTTCACAGAGTGTGTATTTTTATTGCCGCTATAACAATAATAGAAGAGGGAAAATGTTTGGACATCTTATACGACATGACAGCTTCATAAAAACGATCATAGAAGGAAAGGTAGAAGGAAAGCGAGGAAGAGGAAGACCAAGGATTAGTTATATCAGCTAGATAAAGGAGAAAGTCGCTGTCATGTCGTATAAAGAAGTAAAAGAAACCGCATTAGAGAGAGAAAAATGGAGGAAACTTCATCATTACACCGACAAGAGCTAGCTCTTAAATAATATATATACCTACAACGTAACTGCCGAACGTTTTGGGTTGACGCCACTGGAGGTCAGAGCCAGAGACCTTTCTTCACGCCCCATATAATTTAATTTTTTTGTATATTTTTGTATACATCTTTTTCATACGATCTAAAATTAACTAATTTGTACAACAATAATTAATAAAAATAATCATAGCAGAGACGTGTTTCATTTTGCAACTTTTGCTCGATTTTAATAGCGAACGCGTTGCCATCTACAATAGGTGGCATACAAGAAACATTTATGTTCATGTGCGGTAGTACGGAACCCTTCGTGTGCGAATTCACTTTGTGAATTCACTTGACCGGTTTTATTGATGCTTTCAGCTCCTCACGTATCAGGTGGTTATCCTAACTTTGATTACTTCTATAATATTCATGTCCTACAGAGTGTACTACGAAATTATTTTCGTATCTTTTTATAGGCATACTAGCTTTCGCTCGCGGCTTCGCTGGCGTGTATCGGGATAAAAAGTAGCCTTTAAGTTATTCCAGCACACATAGGTACTATGTATATTCCAAGTTTCATTCAAATACTCAATTTCAGTTTCATTCAATTGTTACGGCATGATTGAGGCAAAAACATCGTCATATTCTCACAAACTTTCGCATTTATAATATTAGTATAGGTTTTGGTCCACCGAATTTGTACACAAGATTTTTTAAGTTCTTATAAGTTTGAGTTTAAATATTTTGAACTATGAGGCTAGTTCTAATAATGAATATTGTTTTTTACTTCTCAATAAACTAAAAATTGATCAAAAAGGAAATAATGAAATGAAATAAAAAAATGAAAACATGTTTATTTCAGCAAACAATACAAAGAGGAGATGTACATGTTATAAAAATATCACTACATCAGAATTACAAGTATGAGAACTTGGGTACACAAACACCTACGCACCTGTTCTCCAATAAATTATTATGTTACACATTAAAACAATGTTTACGCCGCGCCGGCATTAGGTTTGATGTTGCTGTATTTGTATGTATGTTCGTATGAAGTAGTGGCCAACTCTAGTGATGGAGTTTTAGATCAATCAAGAACGCCTAAGCAAGCTACGCCACGAGCGCTTCGTGATGTTGATGATGATGTTGCTGTGACTCAGGTTGAGACTTATAGAGCGTCCTTAGACTACTCAGACTTATCTAGCAAGTCGAGGTCGGTATTTACCCTATAATCATTGCTCTGAGTGCGAGTTATGCTTAATGACGACGACTTACGAAAAACTTTAAGCCAAACCAAAAATATTATCCACATTTTTTTTAGCTGAGTGTAAGTACTCTCTACAGATCTCAGCCTTATATTAAAAATTATACTTCAGCGGTCTTCACACTAGGCAAGCCCGTATCGTGAAGACCGGTAATAATAGGTACTATGAAAAAAGTCATAAAAAGAATTAAAATGAAAAAAAAGTCGATAGACATAGAAATGAAATCAATAATTGAAAAAAAAAATTAATCTATATCAATCATTTAAGGTACAAGAAAACTGTTAGGTTTGCAAACTTGAGTTTATTCTGCCTACGTTGTTCGTTTCACTCCACTAACCATAACCACCTAAAAGCTGAATACAAGGTATCGGCATCGCAGATATTCATTAGAAAATACACCCAAACCAAAATTAATTGTTTGATATTATTGAAATGAATTAATTCCTCTCGTAAATAAAAGAGTTTCCTCACATTATGTCGAATGGATACCGGAAAAGATTAATTTTGTTTTGAAGCAGGAGCTTTTCCATTTGCCTGAACTTAAATATTGCTAAATATAGAAATATCTCACGAGTACTGTATGGGTTTCCACGATGTATTGTAGATTATTAATGAAACAATAATAAAAAATCTATTTCAAACACAGGTTCATAGAAAAATACAACATTTTGATATATCAAAATGAGAAAACAACGGTTTATACAAAATTATGTAGGCACCATAGGTATAGTTAAATTCTTGACTGTTGTTTCCAGGTTTTTTGCAAATTACAAGAGTCATTATAATTTTTAACGAGAAAGTAAAAATAAAAAGCTGCATTGCTTCAGCTTTACTTTTATGCGAAATTTTAATGATGGTCAACCTAGCTCTTTCTTTGGTCTTATACCGGCTTTCATAGAAGATACAAGGTACTTACGTAATATATTATTATAACTTTGCTAACCGACAAACTCATTTTACAAGTGATATAAAACGATTCAATTACTGTAAGTTCTATACGTTCGATATTGACTTGGTGCCAAAACTCTCTAAAATATCAGAGCAAACTACGTGGCATGAGCTTCAGAAACTGGCAGAAAGTTGGGCCGAATGTTCCATATAAACCAGCATAGCACTTTTGAAGCCACACGCCTTTAGGCCTCGAGCGCTGCAAGACGTGTAATAATATAAAACTCGTAAACCAGAAGTGGTCTTTCAAGATGACGAAACAAGAGGCACTCGTCGCAAACCAGGCCATTTGATCGAGTCGATTATTCCAGTACTCCGCATCTCCGCATCCCCTTGCGATTTATGAAAGACGTCATCACTTTTGTTCTCTCAAAACGGCTACAAATTAAACCTCGGGGCTATCAGAAATAAAAAGAAAATTACTTTTCTATACCCACGCTTATTTTAAGGCAAGAATTCTCATATTATAAATCAGGCGAAATCCCTCGACTCCTTGACAATGAGGAGATATACCTACATCTAAACATTAAACATTTTCATAGTATGTAAGCTTGGATTTTTAATCGTAGGCGGCATTTCTTTAGGCGTGTTTATAATTAAGTTTAAAACAGGCTGGATTATAGCACCTGAGCTATCAAGATACACTCGAAGCTTTTTAACTTGGGGACTGTATATGAATATGAAATTTACGTAGCAGGGTTAAAGTAGTTTTTACGCATCAGGGCATACTCATCAGATGGTCTTGTTTGCAAACTTGTAATGCAGCCTTACCAGCTGGCGTTGTACTCTTAATTTTTTGTTGTCGTATGTTATTTTATATTAGTATCAAATAAATAAACATTATACCATCCGTTGGATATCGGTGTATAGGTTCAAGGCTAAGTACAAAATGAAAGTTGTTTAGATAAAATATATTTTGGAGAACCTCAGAAATAACAAAAAGGAACAACAACATTTTGCGTCGACTGTTATTTTGCCCAAATATTCGGTGAATAACTCATAAGTGGAGTGTCGTAAGTTTTAAACCTCTGAACCCGAGTCCACTGAACGGATTTTTATACTTCGAACCAATTGGAATGTGATTCAACACTAAATAATAAAATGGTTAAACTTATTATTTCTTGCCGATTTCAATGTTTGCATGGAAAATTTTTAACGAGCACTGCGATTGGCTTCAAACTAGGTTTGGATACTTAAAATAAAAAATAAATGGACACCATGTTTCAGGGTTTTCCAAAATAATCCTCAAAATTAAAAAAAATTGATAAAATATGATGGGTAAACTTTTTATTTAAGCTTTTAACAATGCTATCGAAAAGGTTTCATTAAAATCCATTCAATGGATTCGAGATTTTTACATTTTTATGACTTTGCACTAAATATTGAAGTTTCTCCGATGGGGTTGAAACTAGGTAGTTATTTATTAAGCTAGCTACATCACTAGAATAATTTATATGACATTCTAGCGATCGAGGCGCCTCCGCTTCAGAATTGCTGAGTTCGGCCCCATGATAGCTGACTTGTAGGTCGATTGTTGTGCCACTTTACAGCCGGGGTTTAATTAGTTGGGGTTTAATTGAAAGTGAAACTCACTTCTGCTATTTATTATTTCATGATGTTATGTTCAGACTTTTTAAAAGTCAAAACCTTTTTGCTTCCAATAAGCGTTTAAATCAGTATAAATAAAACCAATCAAGTGCGAGTCGAATTCGCACCAGAAGGGTTCCGTACCATCGTACATGTAGGTACCTACATAAATGTTTCTTGTAAGGAGCCCCCTTTGATTTTATTTTACTTTCATTAATATTATAAGGCATTTTACCATCTAGGTATAGTAGATGATTTATTGTTATAGCGGCAATAGAAATACACAGTCTGTGAAAATTTCAATTCTCTACCTATTACGGTTCATGAGATACAGCGCGCTGACAGAGGGACGGACGGACGGACTGACAGCGGAGGGTTAGTAATAGGGTCCAATTGACACCCTTTGGGTACGGAACCCTAAAAATACAAATAGCATAATGTAGATGATATTTACAAAATTAAGTAGGTACCTACAACATCTAACAGGTATACATTTTGTTCAAGTCTATACCCTTTTCAATATTCCACAGCTTCAAAACATAGTAAAATATAGTTTAAAATATCTTGCTACGTTTTATTGTTTATCTCCTTGATATAAAGGTGTAAATCCTAATACATTAGCTAGTAGGATACGGATAGGGGCGAACATCTGGCTTTAATATTGTTTATTTATAACCCGACCGGAAGTAGCATGCTCAAGGCCCACATCCGGTGCCCACAAATGGAGCATGTGCCTAAACAAAAAAATCACCTAAATTGCATCGAGTTTATAATTTGACCATTTTATTATTGACACGATCGAAAAGGCTCTTCGTTTTTTTATGCACGAAGCGTGTCATCTACAACAGTTCCTTCCTTCTGACTTATCCTGTCGTACAAGCTATACAGAAATAATGAAGACGAGATGATGGGCGCTATTTTAATACCGTCATACTCTCTCTAATTATTATTATTATTCATTAATATTATGACCAATCTATCTATCAAGCATGCATGAAAAATGTAATGAGTAAATGAAGCGAAAGAAATATTTATTTATTTATTTATTTTTAAATTTTAAGAAAACTTACAGCTAGGTACAACAATAAAACTAATTCATGTAAAATTTACAAGCACAAAGACATGTATGCTGAAGGCCAATTAAAAGTTTCCATAGATATAATGTAAGTGAATAGATTAAAAAAAAAACAGTTTACGTGGACGACACTATTAATTAACATAAATAAACATAACAATAATTTAGTGAGAAAAAAAATGCTATTAAATATATAAGAAATTTTAACATAAACAAGTTTACTTATAAATAAAAAAAATTGTTAGCTAACAAACATTTGAGCTTGTCTGCCGAGGTGTTAAATAGATCAATATCTAAATCAATATCTGCGTTTGCCAAGGTATTGAATAAGGCGCTTGTTCGGATAATAAAAGAATTTTGCCTGTAATTAGTCCTTACTAGGATAATATGTCAGGATCGTAGCAAAAGGAGGTCCGTAATCCTTCCTCTATGGAAATAGGCGTGATTTTATGTATGTATGTATCTAGTCGTGTCACTAGTTATTTTGAACCAGTGTGGTGAAAGGATTAAAGTGCGCCTCAAAGGCTCCTGTCGTGCACTTGACATTTGTTTTTGAACGTTTTAGGTTTTATGACATACCGGTTTCTTCACGATGTTTTGCTTCACCGTTTTAGAGTACTAGTATAGCGCACATACATTTTTTGAACAGAAAAATCCATTGGTGCACGACTGGATTGAAACCCATGACCTCAGGATTGGAAGGCGACCACTAGACCAACAGTGCTCCATGTTCTATTTATGGTCAATAAAAAATTTTCTCATCATTATAATCCCCTGGATTCCTGCTTGTACAGTCCGCCATTTGAAGAAAGTTTTTTCCTTGGACCTGATTTGCTTTATTTGCTGCCAACTGACATCACATAAACATTCACAAATTACATAGAATATTTTAGTATTATGCAGAGAAAAGCACAAAGAAGAGCTTTTAAAAAATACTGCTCACTTAATTAAGCCAAAACTTATGAAGTAATTCAAAACCAGCATTTTCGGCTCTGTATCCACTAGGTACCTACCTTCCAAAATTTTATTTTACGAGCGTACCACAAGGGCCGAATTATTCAAACTCTAATGAGTTGAAAGGCAGGTGCTATTTCTAATGGCGGCCATTCGGCACAGCATATGGCGCAAACGACTCAGGTAAACTAGCCCTAAACTGTATTACAATAGGGACCGTTTTGACCTTACAGTTTTTTCGAGCTTTTATCAAAAGGTGTTCAGTTTTTTGTGGTAATCCGAGGAAGGCGCATTATGTTAGAACTATTCGGCATCTGCATCATAGTACCTACCTATATTGTGTTGCATTAGTTGATGTAAATCCTGCAATGTAAGGAATGATTTTGTGGCCGTATTTTATATTGCATAGCATTATATAGCATTGCTTGGTGTTTTGGACAGAATTAAATGAAACTAATTCTAGGTGGGTAGGTAACATACATAAAAAATAACTTACCCACTTCTGAATTTTACGAAAATTATTAAAACGGATATTTTCAAAAATCAGCCCCTAAGGGGGTAATCAGGGTGGTAAAGTTTATATGGAGAAAAAATATTGGTACAAGTATATATTTGCACTTTAAAATAAATCATAACACTTAAATTTTTTTTTATAAAAAAATACAAATTACCTCTAGGAGCTCCAAAGTTTGTATGGAAACTTTTTAACGGGTGGTGCAATTGGCTCGAAACTTGGTTACGGTACTTTAAATACAAAATCAATGGGCAAGTGATTCAGAGTTTATTAAAAAAACCTTCAAAAGGGGTAAAATGGGGTGTCTAAATTTACACCACTAACGGTAAACTAGTTTTGTTATATTTAATGGCCTCAAGTTGAAAGTTGTGCCTCTTACGCTGTAAGTTGTGGGTGTGGTTCTCGCCAGTGGCAAACATTTGTGTGATGATGATGAATATGGATATGTCAGTTGTGTCATCAGCATCTTCCTGCCCTTATCCCACTCGATGTGGAGTCGGCACAGCATGATCCTGGATCATGCTGTAGTTTTGGCTAAGGTGTTTTATGACCGGCCGCCTGCCTGACGTCAACCCTCCTTGGGAATACTAGCTTATTGTATCTCATCATGTTGGAGAGGATACTATCCCTTAGTCGACTTTTACGACATGCTCGGGGAGAGTAGCAGCTGGACGCATTCTATGTTTTTTCTTTACTCCCAGTCCAGCGAAGAAGTATTATAGATGTCAGTTGCGTTTGGTGTAGACATATTTATAAACATCAGGGGTCACTACACTACTAAATAAATACTCCAAATAGCTTATCAGTCAAAGATCCTATCATTCATTATACACCTTGGTACTAGTACCTACCTACAGTCGTCATAGTAAATACACCTATCGGTACGTGAAGTTATATCAGTGTATCCGTCACCGTAAAGTTGTAAATACCGCTAGATTATAATCTATCTCGCGAGATTGTAAACTGACGAAATGTTGCGTATTAAATTTGTCGCAGCCGCTACCGCGGTACGCTCGCTCTGCTTGCTCGCCTTTTAACCTATTAATTTCGATCAAAGCTGATACCGACAGTTTACAATCTCGCGAGATTATAATCTAACAGTATTTACAATTTTACGGTGACATATCTATTTGAAAAAGTTACTGATAAGCTATCCCAGTAAGATTATAGTATCAGTTAGTCATTTGAAAGATCAAAATGTTGACTACACGCAATTAGCAAAAAAAATAATGTCTGTATAAGAATTCACTAGACACGGTTAGCGCAGGATTGGAAATAATCATCATCATCAGTAGCAGTGGGTGGATGTGGGTTGATATGATGATGATGAAAGCTTTACTTTTGAACGTTATTTAAACCGGCTGACTCCATACGCAAAGTCCCAAAACAGTTTCACTATTGTACCTACACAATCTGTACTGCATTATTATCACTTTATTATGCATTCTAACAATGAATGTTGTTACGTACATACATTAGGGATAAGACATAACCCGGGAATTTAGACAGTCATTGAGAATTATAAGGCATCACCTTCGACCTCATCTACACCACCAACAGCCTCAACACCATCGAGGTTACTTGAACACTGCTGCCAACATCCTAAAGTCCTTCTCCGATACTGAGTTAGGTTGCTGGGGGAGGGTTAGCAGGGGGATGATGCAAAATACAACCCACCGCGGGGTATGGCTGATCCCAGCTGGGCCACAAAAAAATGTGAAAAACCGATTATTTCGTCGTAGTCGTAGAACAACGACGGATCTGCAATTTAGCTACTGTGACGAAATATTATGTACATTACCTAACCGACTTATAGTATCGTAAACTGTTAAATATAATAATATTTTTTTTTATATAGCAACATGTCCTTTTAAGCTGATAGAGCTAGCCGTTCACAATATGCCATAAAGTGATTTACTGTAAAGTAGCTAAAATGCAGATCCGTCATCGTTCTACGACTACGACGATTTGAGTACCTATTCCGCTATGATCTCGGGACTTTGTCAGTTTGTCACTAAGTTTCAGAGTTTGTCGGTCTCTCGTTTAGGAGATCTGTATGGCTCAGCTGACAAACAGTTTCGTATTTGCAGTTGAGCCACCTGCATCTCTAAAACGAAACGACGCAGCGAAAATCTGATTACTTGTAGATGTAGTTGGGAGTTTGTCAATACTTTATTCAAAGATTCAGAGAATGTCAGTGCTCCGTTCCAGAGTAAGAGATAATCTCTTTTAAGGTGAATAGTCTCGAGCCAGCAGCACAAATGCAATAAGTGTAGTTGGTTTGTTATAGTTTGTGTATTTAGCTATTATTCAAAGTTAAATTTATATAGTTAACATAATTTAGTAAGAAAATAATTACCGATTTCAATTGATATCACATTATTTCTCGATTAGTCATTTTATGCATTCAACGATTGTTATTAGAACAACATTTGGTTCTTAGACTCCTAGTCTATCTGCCTAGAGTTGGGTACAGTCGCAAGGAAATTTAATTTATAAAAGACGTTTTATCAATTACCAACTGCCTCCCGCAGCTTCGCTGACGTGGCACCCGGATAACTACCTTCCTAGTACCTACCTACTAGATTTTAGATGAAAAGAACGCGATTTGTGCCTACTGCAGATTAGGTTTATTGAAATGTAATACTCGAGTACATATTGTGTAGAAATGTAATACATATTGTGTACCTAATTACTAGCATCTACTCGCGGCATCTCTTACGAGGTAGGTACCAACTTTTCTTTTATTTATTTTAATTATTAGTTCACTGGCGTTCAGTCACTTAGTGATGCCATATAAGTTAAACTAGTAATTGATAGAACCTCTTTTATTGGTCAAGCGAGCGATTATCTCGGTGGCAACTTGGGCGATATGGCGTTGTATGTTCGTGGATATGTTTGTTAGATTAGAGCATAACTTTCGAACCATTAATCCAATCTTTGTGAAACTTGGTAGGTCAATAGATTGTTCTATGAAGATACATTCTCCGTTCATTCGTGGGTAAAAATCATATTCGGCAAGCGTGTCTAGTTCTATTTAGTTCGTTTGTCATTAGCAGCGTACTGGTGGACCAAAGCCTCGCTGCGAAGCCGCGCGAGGCAAATGCTCACTTTTTCAGGACGTGCCTCACCCGCAGTTTTTGAGTTTGCCTCGGGCGAGGCATGTCTTGACTAAGCGAGCTCTTGCCTTGCGCTCAGTCACTCAGTACAATCGGTACAATGGCGACTGTCAAAGAATTTGTCTACACTAGTGGCAGGTAAAACCCTAAAGCTGGAGGCACAGTGTGTAATTACTCGTTGTTATATAGACCGGAAGGGTGTCAGCGCAGTCCCTGGAGATACGCCGATGCACGCGCATTCTTGCATATCGCTGTATCCGGCTAGCAAATTAACCCTTTTCAAAATAAAACTATTGAAGATACAAATGACATTACGGAAAATTACTAGGCAAGTGAAAAAATAAGAGACTCATAGGACCGAGGAGGCTGGCAAAATCGGAAGGAGGCTTCTACACAGCAGTGGGTGATACCAGCATAAAATGATGATGATGACTAGGCGAAAAGGCACGGTGATAAAAAGTATTTTAAGCAGGTCATTAAATACCCTCCTAAACCACCCTGCGTGCAGATTACTATCATGCTTATACAAGCCAACTATAATACTATAGTTCCAGATCTATTTTGATAAAACTTGACCATCTGTTATAGTCTTTTTTTTGTAGGTTTTGTTAAATTTACAACACGATATCTTGCTTATTTGACGCGAAACATCTGCTGAAAGCACAGCGCCGAAAGTTCGGCTAAATAATGCTCGCAATGTTTTTAAGTAACCTATAACACATTAGCCGAAATGACGTAGCACCCAAAAAGCCTGAGAACGGCAAACCAACTTCGTTAAACTTTGCGAACGTATTATGCCAAAGTTTCGACGCGGCGCCGTACTTTGAATAGATATTTCGCGACATATAAGCAACATACCGTACAAAAAAGGACTATACATATAGAAGGATACACAGGATGGTTAAGGAGAGTACCTATTTAATGACCTGCTTAAAATCGATCAACAAATTGAGCTGATATTTTGCATACACGTTTAGTATGGATGACAATGCACGATTAGCTAAGTGACGTCATGCTAAATCCAATATGGCGGACTACCGAAGATGGTGGACTGTTTTTTTTGTTCACCCCCATGATATGGATATCAAATGAAAGGGTTTGCTGAAAATAATACTTTAAAATATTTAATAATTAACAAATAATTTAAGTATTTTTTATACTATCCAACTCCGACTTCCAAACATAATAATTCATACATAGCCTCATACAGGTAGTAGACGCCGTCAACATACTCGTAATTACCTTTGTAATGAGCGTTGTCGTGTTGACACCGCCGTAGCATTTTTACAGATCGTACAGTTCACATTGTATTTATTCAATATACATAGAATCCTCGTAGTTTCGGTGGCGTAGGAATAAACAAACTTATAGCTTTAGGAATAGTGTCACTTTTTACCAGTAAAAGATTTTCGGAATCTGTTTTGTACCTTTTGAGATTACCCTTTACAAACAAATAAACAAGCTTATTGATAATAGTAAAAAAGAAGTATATTATAGCTTTTCTATGACATAATGTATATATAGTTTGCAAACTTACTTATCTCTGATTTGAACCAGATTTACTTTTCAGTATCTTATAGTACCTATCACAATGAGAAACCAGTTACCCACTCGAGGATAAACTTAGTAAGAGCTAAGAGTCACGTATTTGTTCTTAGGATCATTAGTGATCTTTTGATGGTCGGGCGAATGCGCGGCTGAGATATGCCCGGGTTCGATTCCCGCAGCGCCAGCGGGAGAAATGTTTGCATGTACAGCTAATAAATTAGCATGTGGGACACAGGGAATCTTAGTGTAGGGTCAGAACTATGTATATGACTGGTGTTATTATTATTTTCTCTAATTGTTTAGGAACAGTCATCAGCCTCGCGTAGAGACGACCAACGAGAGGAATGAAAAACTGACTCTCGAGTGGGCTCGCAACTCCATGCATGAGCTCCGCGTCGAACTGCGCGAGATGGGCAAGAGCATCAACAGCTCTGCACTTCTGCATCAACTGCACAACATGCATAACCAGGTAACTGATCGAATCCTGTATTGGCCAGTATGGTTGCCAGTTGCTCCGTATTTTACGGGTTACCTCGTTTTTCAGGCTGTAAAAAATAGAAACCCGTAAAAAGCAAAACAAAATAGGTACGGGGTAAACTTAACATTACAATTTTACGGCCGGGGCTTTGAATTTGGTGCGGCGAGAGCTTGGCGTGAGTGAATGAAGAGCACCCGCCGGCCTATGCTAGGACATGCCCCTGACCATCCCCTTAGACAGCATCAACGATTACAAGAGCCTGTAAATTCAAAAGGATGTATTTATTTAAATTTGTCTCCCGTAAAAGAAAACTTTATTTTCCATGCTGTTTACCCTTAAATCAGGAAGTGGCCGATGGCAACCCTATATTAGCTGCTACATGTTTCTGAAACTGATTGTTACAAAGAAAAAAAATTGCCCTACAGATCTCGTAGTTTGATCGTTCTCAAATCGTTCGTTGCGACAGAAAACACCTCTTACCAATTAATGTTTTCCTGGTAGATCAAGCGTGTAATCTCCGAGACCAGCGACCTGCTCAACTTGGACCGCACTCAGGAGGCTCGCATCGACAAGCTGGACAGCACCGTCGAACGACTGAAGTACGATAAGCAGGAGACCAGGAAGATGCTCGAACAGTACCGCCTCGACCTCGCCAAACTAGCCAAGGAGGTTAGTGTCCTTTACTTCACAGAGATTTTATTGTATAGTCAAATTCCATGATTTAAAATATTGAATATCTTCATGACGTGTCTTCTTCGGCTTATACGACGATTAGATTCAGATAAAATAAATAAATCACTTGATGAGATAATAAGGTATTGATTTCGAGCCTTAAAGACCTTTAAGCTAACGAAATTGTAGCATAATTTTATTGGAGAGATATAGCATAATTCTATTAGAGATATAACAAAGCATTCGGCGCATATTGGTTCGTTTTACAGTCATCCGTTTTTGTGACACATCAAAGTGAATTTTAGTTAAATAAAAATCGATTCTACCTGTAGTGTTGGCGTGAACTAGTAAATATTTCATGTCTGTCTGTAACACAATGATTATAGGTTATATACTCTTACCTCACGTGTTAAGTAAACCCTTGGTGTAATGATGTATGCCTACATTATAGAATTTACATACATATATAGGTATTAACACACCCGTATCCCTAATAGGGCGGGCAGAGACACAAGTAATCATAAGAAAACTTGCAGCCACTTCTGATCCAAGACTCCCAAGATGGATATGGTGAACCACGGTGACAGGTGATCAGCCCATCGCCCATATAGGTCCATCAAGTTGGAGAGGATACTAGGTACTCCTTAGTCGACTTTTACGACATGCTCGGAGAGAGAAGAAGCTGGACGCATTCTATGTTTTTTCTTTACATTAGAATTTGTACCGTTTTATATATCTCCATCCTCTACTACACCTTTCCACAACCAAGCAAAAATTATACCACCCCATTAGGGTTAATATGTATGCATGTAAGTACTAGACGATTACTAATCTTATGTCTACGAGGATTTAACACTTACAGCTAAAACTTGATATCAGATACATAAAATAATATTGAGTGCATTAACCCCCGAGGATTTCCGTAACCCCAAGATCAATTCCCAAGTATCCAGGAGTATATCCATCATATTATGGAACGGTGTAGGCGGTAGGCGGCTCAGGCACGTAGAGTACGAGTGCAATAATGAAACCGGTCAAGTGGGAGTCTAATTCGCACACGAAGGGTTCCGTGCCATCGTACATGTGCATTAATGTTTCTTGTATGCTACTTATCATAGCACGTTTAAAATCAAGCATCTCTTCCGTAGGAACCCCCTTCATTTTTTATTTTATTATTATTTTTGTACAAATCAGTAAAAGTTAGATCGTTTGAAAAATAAATACATAAAAAAATGTGCAAAAAGTCACTCGAATCATCTAAATACTGACCGCGCCTAGTGTTGCTTAACTTCGATGACCGATTACAAACGCAAGAAATATTTTTTAGTTTATTTTATTTTTATTATTTGCTGACAGACGGACGGACGGACGGACAACGGAGTCTTAGTAATAGGGTCCTGTTGGCACCCTTCAGGTACGGAACCCAAAAAGTGATTACACAATCAACGTCTAGAAACGCCATCAAATTTTGTCAAATAGAAGCACAAGACTATTTGTTGAGGACCAACAAACATAAACATCCTAAGTAGAATTACACTTTTTCGTCTTTTCTATAAGTAAATTGCGACTCAGTGTTGACTGAGACTCAGATTTGCTCTCGGTTCTACCATTATTTTAAACAGAGGCACAGTCGCGGAGAACTCTCGTCTCAAAAGCAATATCCCATGGACGCTCGAGGGCGGCAGGAAACACTGCCGAGTTCTATCGCACAAACAGATTTTAATAACATTTATTTTTAAGTCGCGAAAACATTTTGTCTTTGTATTTGTATTGCGCTGTTTTATTTTTGAAGTCTTCTTTGAATAAAATCTCAAGTATCTTAAAAAACACGCTTTAAATTAGTCATTCGAAACAAAGAACCATCCCTGCCTTTATGTTGTTTTAATTTGTACTCATAATTTATGCCTACCATTTTTAGGGTTCCGTACGAGACCCTATTACTAAGCTTTCGCTGTCCGCCTGTCTGTCTGCCTGTCTGTCCGTCCGTGCTTCCGTCCGTCTGTCAGCGGATTGGAATACATTGTTCGAAATCTGAAATAGCACGTAATCTTATCTGTGTACTACTCTAGTAAAGCCTCGGCGGGAGCTAGTAAATTACATACATACATAAAATCACGCCTGTTTCCCATAGGGGTAGGCAGAGATCACGGATCGCCTTTTGCTACGATCCTGACATACTTCTTTCTCTTCATTCAGTCTCATTACATTCCTCGTGCATGTTCGTCGGTTTAGGGTACTCTTGACCTGGCCCTTTTCCAAAATGTTGCCGATTTAGTCCTAGTACCTACCTACGTACGCCGAGGTCTTTCTCTTCCAATCTTCTTTCATTCATCTTCTCATACCTTTCTCAATCTTCATCACTACACCTTCTTTCATTCTACATCGCTCTCTTATCACGCTATTTCTCACTCTATCTCTCAAAGTCACATCACACATACTTCGCAATGCACGCATTTTTACTGCATTCACTCTACTTTGATGTTTCTTCTGCTATACTCAACTTTCACTACCATATTACATAAGTGTCGGTCGGCACTAGTACTCCTCTATGTATAGCCAGTCGTACCTTTTGAGACACATTCCGGCTTTCCATAAATGTTTGCAATCATTTCACAGTTTCCAACCACGACTATCGATCAGTCCAATTAACGCTGACTACCTACTGACTAAATAGAATACTGTATTAATTGAGAGAGCCTGTGGTTAATTTTGCAAAGCTATTAATTAAATGATGGTTTGTTTATTATAAAGTTTACATTTGAAACATATTTTGTTCAATTATGTATCAATTTGTTTATCTCACGCAATTAGCAACGTTTAAAATTCGCATTTATTCCATTGACCATTACTGAGGTCAAGGTCACAAGGTCGTGGGTTCAAATCCGGTCGAGGACCAATGGATTTTTCTGTGCAAAAATATTATGTAAATTATTATATTAGAACCTAATAAGTTCGAAAGCATGTGTCAAGCACAAAAGGAGTCTTTGAGGCGCACCTTAAAAAACCTTTCACCACACTGGTTCGAAAGAACTAGTAACTAGTACTGGTTAACTCGCATTTTTTTTTCGCCTTTACTTTGCAGCGAGACAGGGCTTAAAATAAATAAATAATAAGTTAACAATTTTTTTTTTAACTAGCACTAGATATTGTACCTAAATGTAGGAATATTTGTGTTCTCTTTGAGCGTTGGTGAGTTTTGTGTGTGATTTTATACCCTGGTACCCGTATCCTGATACGGTTTTTAACTTGCGAGAAGATAGTAATTGAAAAAGCGGCTAGAATCATAACTCCCTGAGCTAATTGTAGGTAATAACAGGTGGGCCTTCACGGTTTGTGCACTTAACCGACGCCGGCGACCGTTGTGGCAAGGGACCGCATCCCCTAGATTTACATAACGATCTATTTTATATTGTATCTATATTTTATCGATACTTAATATCGTTTTAGCCAAAACTCTTATCATCAATGATGATAAGAGTTTTGGTGAGAGAGATGATAAGAGAGATGATTCATCATAGGTCACATAAAGTGGGATAAGGGTAGGAAGATGGTGATGATGATGATGATGATATCGGTTTAAACAAGTTTAAACATTTGCGTAAGTGTCTATGATATCGACAGGGAAATGATGAATCTAGTAATGAAAAGTTAAAAGAAGTCGCCATAAAATTGTTTATTTAGGCTTGATGCATGAAATGCTATTGGCGTAGTTACTGCGGTATAAGTGATTCAATAAAAAAATAGCAAATACGAGTAAGAGATCTACTCTTATAAATAATAAAAAAAAAACAAATGTAAAGTCGTCCAGTTGGGATCCCAAGAGATGGCCTTTATAAAATTTTACGGTAAAAATTGCATTCTCTTTGGAATAAATACAATTATTATTTTCAATACAAGGAAAAAGATCATTAAAATAATTAGGTATGTGTGTGTATGTTGGAGGTTTGTGGCATTGTGAAAACACTCTTTGCAAAGACTGTTACATTGTACACAACTATTACAACTATTGTACAACTGTTACTGTTACATTTTGAAAACACAAAACAAAACCGACTTCAATGAAAAATAAGTTAAAACTTCTTGGTAAAAACGAATTGTTCCGAGAGAGTAACAGAAAAACGCCTCGTGACTTTTGTGTCCACTTATGTCATTACCATAAGAAACTGAGTAAACTGAGAGTAGTACTGAGAGAGAGGTAAGTAGTCATTTTAAAATTTTAATTCACGATTTTTAAATATAAATTGGAAAGTATGAATCTCTCAGATAACCAATTTAAACGGGACTTTCTCGGGATCATTCTCTATATACCAGTGAAAGAATCATCAAAATCGGTTAACTATTGGCGGAGATATCGGTGAACATACATAAAAAAAAGAACCTTTTTTGAAGTCGGTTAAAAATACAAGATCTTGTAAATCCGATATCGGATTAAAGATTTTAATTTTTTTATACCATCGGTACGAGTAACCTTCTGGTATATAATCAAAGTTTCTATTATAGCAAATGAGATCAAAGAGAGGTTTCAAATCAATTTTAAACTGATTGAAACTGTTCAGCGCTGTTTAAATTAGATAATCACTCCTGAATTTTGTGATTACAATCACGAATAAATTGAACTAAATAATATTGTCATAGCGACACTTCTTTGCAGCTGTCGAATACTATCGAACTGTTAATAAAATTAAATATACGTAAATCTTGGTATTTCCGAAAGGCCCATTCATTCCGTATCACCCGGTCTCAGCTTTCAACTGTCATGAATGCTTTTGTATCATATTTTGTGCACAAGGCTCTACTTATCCATGGGAAGCTGATGACGCTGTTTATATAATTGAAACTTATTACATCGTAACGCGGATGTGTTTTGTAAAGCTTCCTTTGAATTTTTAAATAATGCCGCTTGTGCCCAGCAACTGTTGCACTTATAATATGCAAAAATGCTTGACGCTTGCGGCAGTGAATGAAAGGTTTTAATGGGTTTCAGGGTGTCGTACCTCAAACGGGGAAAACGAAGCCCTTATTATGATCACTTTGTTGCCCGCCTGTCTATGATACCACATCAATACCTTTTTCTCAATAACGGGTAAAGGTGTCAAGTTGAAATTAATAATACAGTAATCCTTACCTAAAAATCAAGCTTCTAAGTAAATAAAATTAAAAGATGCGGTCATTTTTGCTGTCTATTTGCAATTTCAACAAAAAAAGAGAGCACTGGTGGTCTCGTTGGTAGTGACCCCGCCTTCTGATCCTAAGGTGGCGGGTTCAAATCCGGTCGTGTAACAATAGATTTTTCTGTGCGAAAAATTTATGTGCGCTTTACCAGTGCTCTCAAACAGTGAAGGAAAACATTGTGAGGAAACCCGCGACTTAGACAGCTCCGCACGTGTTGACCATGTCCTTCTTGTGGACAAGGCCGACTTAGCTGAGAAGATGGAATAGGTGCTGGATAATCCTACTCCATCTTAATTCGTCCCGGGCACTACACTACAGCATCCTGTTTGTGAAGGTAAAAGTTGCCTCCTGACTATCACTGAATATCACTGAATATCTTGTAAGTCGAACTAACAATTGCATTTACCAAAAATTGCATCCAAATCGAATCAGCACTTTTGGATATAAAGACCCTATAAGCATTATAAGCTCAGCCTGGTTTTTAATATTTGAACAAATTACTTGTAAGCCAGGTTATCGTGAATAAAAAACTTAAATAATCTTAAAAATAAGTTATTTATTATTATAGTTATTTTTAAGCACAGTAAATAAACGGCAGGGGCTCATTTAATGGCTCATCGTTAAATATTTACATTCAATATTTTGTTGGTGAACAATAATAAAGGTTCGGATTAAACTTCGTGTAGTTTAATATTTTTTACGTAATAAATAAATGAAACTATATCCATGATTCTTGTATCTTTTAAATAGGTAAAACTATCTTTTAGTAAATGATCGATCTTACGATGAGTAAATAATGCCCGGTTCCAATTTTTTACCCTCTGAACAGCATATCGACTTCTCCGACGGACTTCATTACCACAGTAAAGTTATTTCTCTGACAAAAATTTATAGCTTTTCTAAAGATGTTGCGATGATAATGAACGATGCGTTGTCTGTTAGTAGAATAACCAAAAATCAGACAGTAAAATGTAGTAGATCAGACTTGCAAAATGACTACTGAGGCAATTGATGGCTCTTTCCAATCCATCTCTATTGTCCGACCACAATCAAACCAACGCAACGACCACATTACGCTTGCGTTACGAACCGCATCGCAAATGCTTTTGTGTTTCGGCATAATGGGCAAACTTTGGCAAGGTAAGTACTACAAAGAGCTTTTCAATCTACTGTTGCCGCCATTTGGTTGTTTTTCTATATGAAGAATGGAAATTAAATAGTTACCTAGGTAAGTACCTAATTTACATTTGACTCCGCCATTTATGACATTTATTTTAACAAAAATTCTTCCTAGTACAACACGTAAATATATCTTTATTTTTTTCTAAATATCAAAAATAATAAAAAAAAAATCTGCAATCAAGGCACAGGCCTACTGAATCTGTAAGGAAGGTTTGGAAGCTTCCTTTTATAACAAAAACACCGGGCGGGATTTTTCAAAATTTAAACCCTACAGGGGTGAAGACGTTTACATTTGGATATAAAACAGCCCTTAAAAAGGGGTAAAATGAGGTGTCAAAGTTTGTATAGGAACTTTTTAACGAGTGGTGTGATTGGCTCGAAACTCGGTTTGAATACTATAAATAAAAAAATGGACACGTGTTTCAAGGTTTTTCAAAATAGCCTTCAAAAAGGCTAAAATGTGGTGTGCGACGTCTTGTTTGGGTTTGACACCTACATACACTAGCAAGTGAGTGAAACAGCATGGGATGCCTAGTATTGAAATATAGTAAGAAACTGGCTGCAACTCGTATTTAATTTATTATGCACAGTTGTCAAAAGGATTTTCCGAAAAACGACGTTGGTCTTTACGCATTCAGTTCACACTGCCGCACATGTGATTTTGAGCTTATTCATAACTTTCGTTCCGTTTATTGATAGCACCTACGTACTTAGTTATAGATAGACCTCTCATCTGATAGGGAAGCATAACGCCGAGTCTAGATTTTTTGCTGCTGTAGCACATAGCCCTGTTAGGTAGGTAAGTATAATATTTGTTTTTAAATATTGTTAATGTTAATGTTATTTTTCCTACTCTTTATTATTTCGTCTTCTTTTGTTATTAACGTGTATGTGTGCTTACGCAGCAAATAAAAGAGTGCCTTATGTCTTAGTTTCCATCGTGAGAACGAAATAAAATACCTTACTTGGTAAAACACTTACTTGAGGGACGACTATGTATTTTTGCAAGTATCATCGGGTTTCTCTGGATCAAATGAATGTTGTGCCTAAGTGAGCTCTGTTTACAATACACCGGCGTAAAGAGGCGCCGTGAAAACCGTTCTGTGGGAATTCTACCACCTTCTTTGAACCATCCGATATCGCAAAATCGAGGACCTCACACCGCTTTAAAGGCGACAGCATACTGCGACTTTTTTTGAGAGGCTACTTGCCGTGTCAATAGTTATTTCGAACCATGGTGGAGTACGTCTTGAAGGTTCTCAATTTTGAGGCGCTTATCAATTTTCAATAGTTAGAAATACCTAGCCTTAAAAACACTTCCTTATTTAGCTACCTTGTAAACACAGTAGGTACATAAGGACTCGGGGGAATAAAAAAAGCGTTTGTAAGTGACCACTAATGTGAATATAGCTTTATAAAACTCAAGTCACTGTAGGTTGTTACGTATGAGTAGGTACATCGCTGACCGTTATTTACCACTTAATTTGAACCCGTTCAAGTTTCAACACACATTGCAGGTTTGCAGGTATTGTCAAGGTTTATGTTCATTTATGGCGCATAGTTTTAAACTGACATTAACATGAAAAAGGTATTTATACACAATCAAAAGATATAAGTTAGAGCATAAATTGTGTGTGAAGTATAATCCACAATTTAGATCAGTAGTGGAATCTAGAAACAGGTATTGAAAAGCCAAAATTCATGGCTGGAAAATTACCTTTTATGGAAATATGTTGTAGGGCATAGAATTCATGAAAGAAGTGCTTCCATAATGTTAAAGGAAGATTTTAGAAAAGCTGAAAACAGTTTGGAAATAAGTATAAATAGTTTGTTCTTATCCTCAAAGTAGCTTTCCTTGTTTCCGTCAGTGGGCATAGTTTGAAATACCTAATGAATAAAGTGAACTAATGAATAGAATTTGCCTGACGAAATGCTTTATATTTAAATGTGTTCTGAAACTTTACCATCGGATTTCTATAATAGGCCACCTCTAACATCAGTTATATTAAGATGGAAGTCAGTGCTCTTTACATATTGGGCTGTTGCCTCCAGCTCGTAAGCCAGCATGTTTCACAGCGCAAAATTCACGATGCGCTTATTGGGTATAAGATTTAGATTAAGCACTTTCTTCTTATTTTATATATTTTATGTACATACTAGCATCTAACAGAGAGCACTGGTGGTCTAGTTGGTAGTGACCCCGCCTTCCGATCCTAAGGTCGTGGGTTCAAACTTGGTCGTGTACCAATGGATTTTTCCTTGCGAAAAATTTATTTGCGCTATACCAGTACTCTCAAACGGCGAAGTAAAACATCGTGAGGAACCCCGCGGCTCAGTCAGCCTCGCACGTGTTGACCATGTCTTTCCTGTGGACAAGGCCGACTAAGCTGAGAGGATGGAATAGGTGCTAAGCAAGCCTACTTCATCTTAATTCGTCCCGGGCACTACAGCGTCCCGTTTGTGAAGGTGAAAGTTGCCTCCTGACGCTTTATAAATCATCTACTATAGATGGTAAAAGGCCTTAGTAGTAGCATCTAACTTAGTTATTTAATGTTTTTGTTCTTATTCATCACCGTAACGGCTGAATGGATTTGCTTAAAACTTGGAAGACACGTAGTTTATGATCTTGACTTAGGGTACTTTTAATTCAGGTAGGCAAAGCCGCGAGAAGCTAGTAGTATATAAAATAATGGTGCATTTAGAATGAAGTAGAAAACGTTGTTTATTTAATTAACAAACTTGTCTCCCCGTCGGCTCTACGAATCAGGTAACAAAACAATTCAGCTCGAATTGTCGGGAATATTCTAATCCTTTGCGTACTTGACTCGCTCCGATGCTACTCCCGACGGATTGCAATTAACAATTCCAATAAAAATACTTCTGCTTTTAAAGCGTTCGAAGTAAAAATAATACTTATATTTAATAATAGGCGGATTTACCGATGAACACACACATATCTAGGGTGCATCTCTAGTTGACAGTGACATTTAGCAGCGATAGACTCTATGGTGAAATACGGGAGAGGGGGAAATTTCGCACGAAAAGTATTGCTAACTCGAACAAAAATTAAAAACAAATGTTTTTATAACATTCTGATTTCTTTGCCTAGCCCGTTTGGAAAATAATAATTGTCGGATGGAAATTTCAAAAATATTTAAAAGTAAAAATTACATCATATACATAGTTTATTAAGTTACTTTCCATTATAGAGATCCGCTTCATAAATTCCTTTGATGTTAGATATTTTTATGAGTGGTGACAATTTGGCTGATTTGTATGTTTGTATGTTTGTATGTTTGTATGTTTGTTTGTTTGTGGATATGTTTAATAGACCATAACTTTTGGTAATTCAATATATATGAGATTTGGTAGGCTATGGCTATGGTATTATTATGTTATGGAGATTTGCTGGGAAGCATATGAGCATAATCGGTGAAGGGGTTGCAAAGATATTGGGTTCCTAAAAGGTAAAAAAAGTTTACAAATATGGGTGCTATATGAAAGTGCTATTTGTACATTCCAAATTGGTTTTTATTTTATTCTAGGATGTACAGCGAAAAAGTTTAATTTAAATAACCGTTGTAACCTGAGCCCTCGTTGTCAAGAGGGACAAGAGTTATGATGTCTTCGTAGTTCAGGTTAGACTGGATATAAGTATGAGGAAATCCGAACCAGAAGAGAACTGGCAGAAAAGTACAGGAAAGTTGCTTATGAACCGTTTGCTCTTTTTTTGTGCAATCAATTTTGACGTGGTAATTTTTCTGGCCAAGCGTGAGTTGGCCATGAAAATGGGCGATGTTGCCAAAATCTATTTTGATGCGAATCGACTCAGTTAACTTCCAAGGATCATTTCATTGCATAGGGAAAAAAATTGGGACAATAGAAGTACCTAGGTAGTGTACTTATTTACTATATATAAACAAAGCGTGTGCACAAGAAACCTCAGGGCACGAATGCAAATCTTACGTATTGTGAACATCGCGCGTCATCTCGGGGCGAACTACTAGTAAAATCTTCCAGCTTAGTACCTACCAATTCAACCACAAATAGATCCAAGGTCGCAAGGTCGCCAAGCTAAAAAAAAAAGCAGACAGCTGTGACAGCTTGGCAGCTGTGCAGAACCAGTGAGAAAACCGGAGTCGTACCAGCCACTCTTCAACTTCCGCGTCATTGAGGGCAACCTGCTTTTGTTTATCACATTCGACTTGGAATAATAAAACGGATGTCAACTACCGTCTCAAAATCTGTGAGAATCCTGCACTGATTTTATTCCTCCAGGATAAACTGGTTAGTAAGGTTTTTTTTAATAATAACGGAATAACTTTTTATTTTAATTACCTACTTTACAAAATTCACAGCTCTTAGAAATAAAATACAAAGTTTTTTACTAAACTTAACGCTAACGGATTTATATATGTACTTACCTATTATAACAATATATTTTTTTTGTTAACCGTGATGAAAATAAGATTATTTTTCAATTAATCAGTTATTCTGGTGAAAAAACGCTTCACAGATCACTGGTTACCTTACCTGAACACGGTTATCTGAAATTAGTTAAAAAATTTAGAAATAGTTCAATAAATAAATGGTTTACAATGTAATGTTTGTGTTACTGTTTATTCTGATCTAGTTACCTATTAACCCCGCCTTCTATTTGCCAAAATGATGTAGCCGGCTCATTACATACACCCTGAATACACAAAAAAATATTCTACTTCTTCGAAGACTGTTGCAGGTTAATGTCCGGTTCCTATATTTTACTAACGAACGACGGCTTCTCCATTATCAAAACTATTGTTATTGTTAGAAAAATGGATGATGCTTTTCGACAAATTACAATGTTGATAATATAGAGACCAGTTATAAGGCGTAAATCGTTAAGGAAAACCGGACCTATCGGCTAATTAAAATCAGTGAGTCTATATGGGAACAGAGGGTCACGAGCCGTGAAACGCTATTAAGTACGAAATGCAAGTATTTTAGAACCATGCACTGTTATAGAGGACAAAGGCAAAGCTGCTAATCTCAATGCCAGTCGGTACGCCGTCATTGAAGCCTGCTGAAAGCCTTTTAATATTTAAAGCCCTCCACTTCTGGTGGAACTTTTTTTGGTTTTTGCTGGGCACTGCTTTGATACCTACAGGGTAGGACCGTATGTGACGGTCGTCATTTTACATACATACATATTATCACACCTGTATCCTTAATGGGGTGGGCAGAGTCACAAGTAAACATAAGAAAACTTGCAGCCACTTCTGATTTAAGTCCTATAATGGATATAGAGAACCATAGTGACAGGTGATCAGTCCATCGCCCATATATCTCATCATTTTGGCGAAGCTTGGTCGTAATTTTAATATGGTCTATTCTATTCTATAGGTATCTGATGCATAGATAAAAAAACTTCGAAGTAATTGCAATTCTAGACTATTCGTTACTAATAAGTATTATAAATGCGAAACTTTGTGTGTGAATGTTTGTTACTAAACCGACCTTGATGAAATATAAAATGTAAATAATTTAGGCTCTATAACACATAAACTAATTTAATCTTCGAAAATCAACCCCTGAGGAAATTAAACAGGGTAATTAATATTTTTTTTACGAAAACAATATTTTTAAAGCCTATTCGCGCAAAACTTATTTGTATTTAATTTCAAAATAATTAATAAAGCAAGTTTTTTTTAAAGCTTGTGAGTTTTTTTTACGAGAGGTGCGACGATTAATTTAAAATTCGTCTGAAAATGTGAAATGCAAAATAATTGAACACGTTTCAGAGTTTTTCAAAATTACCCTCAAAAAGGGGTAAAATGAGTGTCAAAATTTACACCACGCGAAGCCGCGCGGGTAAACTAGTTTGAAATAAATATAAGTACCTTCTTCACCTGCTCTTATTATTGAAATGATCAAAAGTCGAACGTCAAAATTCTATAATACAACACGCGACATGCCGATTCTACAAAGTGCATTCCGTACTCTGACTGTTATACAAAATCCGTGCACGAATGTACTAGTGAGTGAATAGGCTTATCGGAATAAAATAGAATCAGACCTTTTAGGAATTAGATTGTAATCGTATCAGAGTGCTGAGCGATTGTTTATTTATTTATAGGAAAACCAACAGCAGAAGATAACTTATAGGTAACATAATGAAAGCAGAAAGTCTATTAAAATTGTTTAAAAATTTAATTATATTCGACTGCTTCATTAGTTGGCTCGCCTACATATTTAGTACAAAGTTTTCAATTTAAGCAGAAACATTACAAATCACCTGATAAATATGTAAAGTACTAATCCATGCTAATATTGTAAATGCTGAAGTAACTCTGTCTGTCTGTTACCTTTACACGCCTAAATTGCTGAACAGAATTTGATGAAATTTGGCAAGGGGATAGATTGCACCCCAGGGAAGTACATAGGCTACCTTTTGTCCCAAAAATAATCCTGATGGGGTGAAATAAGGGATAAAAGTTTGTATAGGGAACCCATCATTATACTGACCGAAGTTAAACAATAAAGTAAGTTCGTACGAGCTAGAAGTGGCCAACTCTAGCTAAGTAATGTTGTGCGCAGCCACAACTTGGACGGGTGACCGCTTGTGAATACTTTGTGATGTTGGTTTTTGGTTTTTGCACTCCCAGATTTTTTTATGCCCATCAACGAATTCATATACATATACCCATAATATGCAATGGCGGATTGTCAGTGAGTATTTATACACTTGTTTGTTTAGTTTGTCCATCTGTCCGTGTGCACGTGAAGTTAGTAGTAGGTACGTACATAATCTGTGGTCAAGGATAAAAGATAAAATGAGAAGACATCGTCGTCTTGGACCGAAACACCTGGAGCCGCATACCTTAATGACGCATGTTTCCACAACACCGGTTATTAAATCGCAGCAAAGTTATCTGTTTATTTATTTATTACAAAAAAGTATCAATTATAACAAAGATGGTTTCAAAATAAGGTTGCATTCAGATACATACTATCACACATATCACATTATAAAAATATACATTATAAATGCGAAAGTTTCTGAGGATGCAAGAATGTGTGGATGTGTGGATGTGACGATGTATGTTGTGCCTCAACGGATTTAAATGAAACTTGGAATATACATAGTAGGCATGCGTGCTGAAATAACATATAGGCTAGTTTTTTTCCGGATATCACACGAGCGAAGCCGCGGGCAAAATCTTGGTAAGGTTTGTATTTACTCTACCTCGTTGTTACTGACTAGCATCGTATGAAAAGTATGGTTCCAGACAGTTTAGCTCGAACTGTCTGGAACCATACTTTTCTAGATCACATACTATGTCTATTGAGACGCTACTAAAATCCTTTCACCACACTAAGTCAAGAACAAACACGACTAGTAGCAAGTAGTACCTACCTACTATGTCTATTCCAAATTTCAAGGTACTTGAACGTGATTGAAACATATTTACAATCTAGTAATCTCACATGTAAAAGCACGAAACTTTTCCCAAAAATATCGTCACAAGCATCCTACACATGAAATGTCGAGTGCGAATGGACACGCGCGCAGAATAGTGCCAGCCTCCTCGGAACCCGTTCAGCCGAAGTACGCTTAATTGCAGGCTAACGATTTGAGCAGATGGTGACTATATGTGCCTCCAATTGCTTGAGCTGACTTTATAAGTATGCAAAATTGCAAATACTTAGGTACCTACTTAAAAAATATATTTTTGGGTTTCATTGATTTTTAAAACTATCATGGTTAAAAACATTATTAGAAATTATAAAGGGATATTTACCATGGTTACATGTTTTATGAGTTCCCCGATATTTCGTAAAACATGTATGAAAATATTCCGTTACAAGTGCTAATAGCGTATTTGATTGAATACGGGAGTAACAGAGTTTAGTCTGATCTCTGACCATCACTCTGCGACAACTGTTTTCTTTTTGGGTGTGTCTATGAGTAACCCCCTTGACGAGAAGGATCTAGATTGAAGTATTAATTTCCTCTGACCTCCGACTATCTTTTTGAGGTGGCTTTAAAGGATTTTGAATGACTTTTGAATCTCTACTCGTTGAGACTACTGCTCCAACTCGTTTTATAAACATGATTGTACAGGGATTATTTTTCAAAAAATAGCCAGGCGTGGTTTTTTGCCTGTATCTTTTACGCTTGAACGCGTTACGAACAAGCGTGAATTAAACGTAGATCGAAGACTTGTCCAAATGATCCTAGTGATTTTAAGGAATAAAGTAATTTTGAACCAGACGCATTCTGGTTCTAAGAATTTAACAATACCTATCATCATCATCATCTTCCTGCCCTCATCCCACTCTATGTGGGGTCGGCACAGCATGATCCTTGGATCATGTTGTAAGAGTTTTGGCTAAGGTGTTTTATGACCGGCCGCCTGCCTGACGTCAACAATACCTTAATCTGTGGTTTCTCTTTTTAATGAACTTTAAATTACTTGTGGTAATAAACAACACGAAGTATTCCCGTTTGAGCACCTATCACACCATTAATTATGGAATTTAATATGCAGATTGTTATAATTTAAAGGAGCTTTTCTTGGTGTAAATTATTTAGTTACCGCGTTGTCCCCCAGGGCTTCGTGATACCTTAAGTTACCTACGTGGTAAGAGCCGGTGGCCTCACGTTGCAGCACTGCACTGTCGGCGTCGTAACGGTAACATTAAACCAATTCCATGATCGGCCAAAGTATCGTCGTACGTCTTTTATTCCTTTATTGTACGTATAAAAACACAGACATGAAATAAGGACATGTACAAGACAAGCTTAAGCTTAAGCGCCATTATGATTTCGAGCGCATTACCCCCGAATACTCAAACGCATCTCAAAGTTGAGCACGTTTCAAATGAAGATTTTTTTTTGACAGATTTTCATCAGAAACTGTCAAAAAAACCGTGAGTGTAGACGTGCTCAACTCTGAGTCGCGTTTGAGTATGGTTTTTTTTTTTTAGAACGCAGTAACTATGTCAAACATGTTTTGATACGTGAATGAGAATAAAATGTTTTTATGTATGTAACTAATTTTTGTCAAATATGCTAGTTACTACGTTCTTCACTAGGAGGGCAGAATAGAACATCATAAGTCGAAATACTTATAATTGTACAACTCTTACGTGACTGACTGAATGAAGGACAACGCTCAGCTAACAATATTACTATTGTGATCATCGATCCGTTAGTTGATTACAGGAACGAGCATACGTAACAAATATTCAGATTTCAGTAGGTAGGTACCTACTTCAGCGTCCTACAATAGCGACAGAGCTTTTGAGAACGTTGAATTATGAAATCGTTGGGAGTCGTAGAAATTTCAAACTTAACCCCCTGTTCTTATGACCTTCATTACTTCTTCGGTGTACCGGTGAATAGTATGAATATTCTCGCGGTAGTTACAACGTTATCTTCATTAACATTCTGTGACCTCTTTAAACCATTTTATTTTTACCTTTATGAACGAACATGAGCACTATGCGTGCTTAGAATATTACATAATCACAGTGAAACACGCTCAACAGAGTCAAAGCTCTCTGAAATACCTGATCTGTGCAGGTACTTAGGTATTTCAACGGTAGATAGGACCTTTAGGTTTATTTAACATTGTAATCGAACGGATTACTTACATTGATACCTTGCTAGAATTATTATCCAAAAATATTATACTACCTACTTACCAAATACTTAACCAAATTTTTTTCATAAATAATTTTAATAATTCTAATTAAAAAATATTTCTAAACTTACTTACATATAATTTATCACCATTACTTTCTATTTTTAAATCAATATTTCTCTCAACTTTTCATCTACACATCAAATATTCATCTTGTCTTTCTTTAACAATTGCAATAACTCGGATTTTCTTTTTATAAAGTCATATTTTAAAACATTCAAATTAGCTATCTTGTCTATCAAAAACCTTAATGATTCCTTTCCTACAGCCATACCTCGCTGCCATTATTGATGTACTCAAATTTCATTACATTCATTTCATTTGATTTAATATCTGCGCATTTAGTGATGTGCACCTATCACTCGGTATGTCATCATGGAGCGTCAAGTAACGCTGCGCTTGCAAGTACTGCAAGTTTGCTGGAATCCTATCGCACTCATGTGACCTATTTAAAACTTGTGTCATTTATAACTTTTCATTTTTGTTTCCCCAAAATGTTTTCTGTCCGAATTTTCTAAAATCCTATTACTTTCATGTCTATAATCATACTTTACTCGTGAATTATTCGTTAAGCCCTTTTTAACATTATGATTTGGTTGCTCTACATAACTATTGCTATTTAAATTATACGACCTGTTTCTGATACTACCTTTTTTATCCGTGTCCGATATTTCCATCATCATCGGCTCATCCGATGCTAATGGTATGGCTTCGCGGAGACTTTTAAACTGCCTACATGCCATGATGAGCCGTAAAAGAGCGTTCTTTAAACCATTTGAAAAACTTTGAGTAGCCGTTTTTCTAAAAAAATAAAATTGAAATCAAGTAGAATTTTCCTATTTTCGCTCTGATTATGTCCTAAATTATGTAAAAATTTGTGCTGAGCTAATGTTTACTTTGTTCCACCAAAAGATGTTCTATTTCCGCACAACATTTTTTAAAATTTTTAAATCTTTGCTAACAATTTAATAATAAAATTGCAGTTGCAACTCACAAAAGACCTTTGAGGCAATAATGATTTTGCTTTGTTATTTAATAAACCCGTCACGTCATCATAATAAAATTTTATTAACATCGCTCGCGTAACATCTTCATATCCAGTCATTATCGGTTCACTATTTTTATGATAAAACTAGCTGTTGCCCGCAGCTTCGTACGCGTGTAGTACATTATTTTGTTCTATAATCAATAGTTTTCGCAGCGCACGCCAAAAACTATTCAGGGTTTTCTACCTTGGGTTACAATATTGCAATTTTCTTACGGACCCCTAATTTTTTTGAAAATTTATTATAGCCTGTACTGGACCCTGATAATGTAGCTTTCTATTGATGAAAGAATTTTTGAAATCGGTCCAGTAGTAGTAGTAGTAAAAAAATCTTTCCTCTTTATAATAGTAGGTATTAGTATAGATTAGCAAGGTAACAGACGGACTTACAGAGTTACTTTCGCATTTATAATCTTGGTATGGATTATTTTATATTTTTCTCATTTTATTTTTAATTCTTTTAACAGTTGTTTTCTTTCTTCTCAATTTTTTTTTCTTCTTTCATAGTATGTATATATTCTTCCATATTTCTTGAATTTTTTCGTATTTTCTGTACATTTTTCACTTCTATATTTTTGGAAAAAAAAATTGACTCTTTGGTCACTCTAGGGTCACCAAGTAATGACTGTTTGTATGTTTGGTGGAGGGGTATAGTGAAAAATAGTGTTTCGATGCGTGTTTACTGATCTGAGATGCAATGAGTTGTGTTTTAGAATGCATATGGCTACTATATTCTAAACTATGGTAGGTAACAAATATACTGAGCTATGCGCTCACAACACAACATCAAGCTTTATTTCTGATTTATTTACGCGGGCGAAGCGAGAGGTGCAGTTTCGATTACCGAAATGATTCCGGGAAATGTTTGCTCTGGGTTTGGGTGGTGGTAAAATGGTATTTCACTCATAATTTCCGATACCCAAAGATACGACACATGATCTTAGGGAATATTACCATGTTGGGTGTAAACTTATTTGTTTGTTTATTGCACGTGTAGCTTAACAAAATAAGTAGGATTTAAATTATTCAGTTCTTATCAACACAATACCTTATGCTCTGCTCTGACGGGCTCCATCCGACCCGTCGCGTTCATTATTCAGACACAAACGCGCTGCGTCTCGGCAAACGTTTTTACAATACCGACTTTTGTAAAACATGCTAACACAGCTATCCGGCGTTCGCCTAAACTTTCCTCTTTAGAATCAATCAAATAAAAAGATTGATCTAGTTAATGAGTAGATATGTAGATGGAGCATTTCGTGATGTAAGTTTTGTTTCAGGTTCACGCGAAGCAGTTCCCCGAAGACATGTCCGCCAATATCGACAGCCACCTGGCGCGCTCACAGGCCGGGCAGCTGCAGCCGGAGCGCCATCACAAATATCGACACAACAAGATGGTGCACGCACAAATAGCCCGACTCGCTAAGGCTCAGGAACAGATTGACAACAACCAACAGACCATGCAGACCCAGGTGCTCGACCTCACTCGCCGACTCGACCGCGTTGAGGAGCCCAACTGGAACCTCATCGTTGCGAAGATCGATCTTCTGGAGCTCCAAGCTAAAGTCTTCAGCGATCGTCTCAACAACAATACTTTGGCTGTGTCTGACTTCGAAAAGGTGCACGCTTCTATGCTGGAGCTCCGTGAAGAGGTAGAGTCCTTGGAGAACAAGATCGACAAAACCGTCCCCGAATTCCGCAAGGAAATCTCCAAACTCGATGTATGCGTTGCCCAAGTGAGTTAGCAATTTTTTGAGAATCTCTCTTACAATTTGCATGATTCGTACTAATCAATTTGCTTTGTTGTAGAATAACGCCCACTTTTCTTACGTGAAAGAAGATCAAGAGAACCTACGTCAATCAGTAAAGGCCATCGCCGTGAGCGTGAGCAACGCCCTGGACCGCGCCGAGGACGACCGCGACGAGCTCAAGAAAGTCACTAACACAGTCATGGATCTGCAGGCCCGCTCCAAGCAGCACTACTACCGCTTGAACGACCACATTCAAAAGGTAAGATTCTGCTTTCGTGTTCTATTTCAGCATAAAACGGCAGAATCTGTAGATTTATTCAATTAAACATCTTGAATCGTGATGCCTTCCAAATAGCAATGCCTCGGTACGTTTTGCGTTAGTGGCATTTGTATGTTTGAGCATATAGTGGTTCTAGCTCTTTGAATAAGTTTAGTCTCGCTAAAGCAGGAAGCAATAATGTTACATTATCTTGAAATTAGATTAAGTAATTTAGGTACCTTTATAGTTGATTTTTATCGAAAACCCTTTTTGACTCCTCGGTAGCGTGGCGGGTGAGTGCTCGGCTGATGCAAGAGGCGCGGGTTCGATTCCCGCTACGGGAGAAATATTTTCTGCGAATATTTAGTCCGGGTCTGGGTGTTGTAGTATTATGGAAGTATGTGTTTACAAAAAAGTTAATAAGAATTCTAACAGTCATCTGGTGTCCATAGTACAAGCTTTGCTTAGTAAGGCTAGATGGCGCTGTGTGAAATCTTGACAAAAATTTATATTTTTTATAAATAAATATAAATCTTTCATTCTTCTCTTCCCTTGGAGAGAGAATGTTGGGAGATCTCGAAGGACAGAGATGGTTGGCGGAGTTCTGGGGAGACCTTTGCCTAGCAGTGGTACGATATAGGTTAATAAAAAAAAGTTATAACTAAAACGCGTTGTTGCAGAGCGAGGCTAATCAACTACCTCGTGAGAACCTCACCGAGAGCATCTCTCTCTCTGAACTGATGGGCGAAGTGAAGGAGCTACAGCCGGTGGAGCGTGAGTACGAGGACCTTGTGAGCCAGCTGCCGCGTGACTGCTCCACTGTCTCCGGTCCCGCGGGAAAGTACCTCATCCACCCAGGGCGCGCTCCGCTTGATGCCTGGTGCAGCAACGGATACACCTTCATCCAGCGCCGCTACAATGGTACCGTAGAGTTTAACAGGAAGTTCGCAGAGTACGCCTCGGGCTTCGGCAACCCCGCCTCTGAGTATTGGCTCGGGCTCGACACCATGCACCTGTTGACCGCTGACAATTGCTCCTCCATGCGCATCGACATGACCGACATCTACGGCGCCTCCTGGTACGCTCAGTATGACAACTTCTACGTCAGCAGCGCTGATACCGGCTACGTTCTCGAAGTGAGCGGTTTCAAGGGCAACGCTAGCGACGCTTTTGAATACCAGAACCATATGGAGTTCTCCGCTATCGACCACGACCGTGACATCTCCAACACTCACTGCGCTGGTAACTACGAGGGAGGCTGGTGGTTCTCGCACTGCCAACACGTGAACATCAACGGCAAGTACACTCTTGGACTCACCTGGTTCGACGGCGCTCGCAACGAGTGGATTGCTGTCGCCACCAGTGAGATGTCCATGTACCGTAAACCGGGCTGCGCTTAGATCAGTTGCGGTGCATCTATACTCCATTTGCACCACTGCTAACTACTTATGCGAAAAGCTAGTTATGTTTCTTTTTGTCCATTATTAAGATAGAACAGAAAGAAGCTAGACTGAAGCTTTTCTACCGACTATTGAGTCAGACTAAACTCCGTTTACTATGAGACGAAGGCTAAGTATAAAGTAATTGAACATTAGTGCAAATCGAATATGGATGAGCCCAAATAGAATTTGAAGAGATTGGAATTTGAAGTTGGCATCGATAGGATTTTAATTTTTCAAACTGTTTTGTATTAAAATTTTAGTTTTACCATACCAAAGATATCCCGTAAGCAATTTACGTAATATTATTTTGGACGGGCAGTAAGAGTACCTATAATATATTTAGTTAAATTAATAATCATTTGCTGATACAATCAAGTCATTTAGATTATTATGATTCTGTTCATACATTTATCACGAGTTTCTTGTAGGATCCGCATTGTCAATGTTTTTACTGCACTGAGAAAATCTACTACAGTGTAGTCGTAACCTCAATTTACTATGTGACATTTTTAAACTGGTACGACATCTCTAGAGACTCGTGCTAAAGAGTGATTATTTTATTATAGTATTTAACTTCTAAAAATTTTCAGTGAATCCACGTCAAAGGTTCCATTATCTTTCAATTTTAATTTTGTAGATTTTTTGGTAGTATTTCAATCAAATTCACAATACATATTCAGGTGTTTGTTGTATTTCTTTAACTGTTTATTTAAAATTCGACGAAACTTTTTATACAGCTGATTTGACCTTTGACTGTTCACTACTTGTTCTTTCATTTGTTTTGTTTACATAATTTACTA
Organism: Scotopteryx bipunctaria; assembly: GCA_949320045.1. Classification (NCBI taxonomy): domain Eukaryota; kingdom Metazoa; phylum Arthropoda; class Insecta; order Lepidoptera; family Geometridae; genus Scotopteryx; species Scotopteryx bipunctaria. The sequence continues at coordinate 6,153,150 of OX439440.1, forward strand.
GAGACCCGTCGAATCGTTGTAGTGGTGTCTTGTCTGTTTACTGCATAACCAGGTCGCACGTGGATTGGTAATTTTTTTGCATTTCCATATTCTGCGTTGCATGGCCAAGATATTCTTGGATATTTTATATTTTTTTTATAAAATTGTAAAAGCGAGTACTTTACTCAATCATAATTGCTTGTTACCAAGATTTGATTGATCTTATTTCCTACATCATCAGTTAATTTATTTTTCTGAACTTATATTTATTTATGGCATATTCCCGGATATTTGCTGTGGTTTCGTTTACAAGCTAAACATCCCGACACCTGTCGGTATTAAAAGCTTTGCCTAGGCTTTCCAAATGCATAAATGCAATCCGAGGTGACGTGGATGTGTGAGATATCCTCACAGGGGAATATCTCTAATCCCTTAGCCGTCGGCGTTGACACTGAGAGCCTGAATTACAATCAAAAAATCCAATCTACCGCAGCGCCACAGCACTCCACGTGCAACTTGGCTTTAATACATTTACTGTTTATGTGTAGGATTTAAGGCAGATGTAGACCAAATTTATGCAAGTTAAAACACGTAGCAACGTACCTACTGTTAGACTGATTCTCAACAAATGCTTTTACATTGGAAAGAATAATAATATTTATTAAATATTTTACGAAATGTAACGGTTCGCTCTATTTTGGTAGTTCACAATAGAGTATCAAAGCGTTTGTATCTCCATTCTTGATATTGACACGGTCAACTAGATATCTATCAGTATATAATAGTCTACCAGTACTTATCTCATTCAAAATCCTCTGAGATCCATTCATCGGTTTACTTCTGAAGCAAGTTGTGACAAAAGCCACCTTGAGATTTTCAATATTTTGCTATTAATGTGCACATCAAATTCAAAACACAGTGCATGAATTCGGTCTGCATCGCCCCTTACTCACTTTAAATTTATGAATAAATTCTGATTCTCTTTCTGCATAAATTGATATTCGATGCTTCAACACCTTTGAATTGTTCTGGTCGTACGCAGGATTATATTCATGGGGAGGAGGGAGGTGGGATGGTTCAAACGGGCTAAATAATACTAACTATCGACTTTTATTCACAATGATCCGAAAGCCGACCACCACTGTCCGCGGCACAAAACACAGGCAAAATAGAACTTGTCAAATAATATAAAGCATTTTTTGAGTGACGGTCGATTATGGAATATGATAGTGGAGACTCTATTTACTAAATGAAAACAATCAGATTGTTCAGGTAACCTCCTTAGACAGAATTTGTTTATCATTAACAAATTCTACCTGACTGAAAATCTTACATGCTCATAAAAACGTAAAAATGTATTATTGTTATTTCTCACTATACTAATCGAGTTAGGTTATTTAGTAGTGCAGTTCGGGTGTAGGCAGTTTAGCCCTTTCTCCTCCCCTTTGCGTGCGTCCCAATAGCCGTTAAATGTATGAATGTTATCTTTAGACTAAGGATATAAGTATTTTAGCTTGTTTTATTAATCCGGCTCTATATTATCTAATGTTTATGAATTATTTACATAAATGGCTGCGATTTATTTGTATTAATTTTTATTGTTTTCGCTTAAATTTAAAGGTCCTATTGGCACCGAGAGTAAGACAAATTAGGGTAGGATTGAAAAAGACTGTTTGTGTAAAAATCTGAAAGGGGATAAGTTGTTTGCATGGCAACGCCGGGTTGAGACTTAAGCTTTCAACTGTAGAATAATGACTTCGGCGATACACCCAGTTGTTTGGAATGAATATGAATGCACAGTGACGGTAATTCTACCGATCATTGATTGAAACGGAAGGTAAAGACTCGCGCACATGCCCTCTGAGACGCAACGTCGTTTTATAACGTTTTGAAATGTCAATGAACATTTTAATTTCAAAGTGGCCGACGGTTAATGTGCGCGAACCTTAAACATTAAAAAAAACATAAGCTAAAACTAAACTTTAACTTAGATAAAAACAATGGAATACGCGTTACACTGGCCTAGTGACACTAGAAATCTATGACCAACACTTTACGAATAATGGTGCATTCACACTGCCATCTGCAAAATCTTCAAGGTCATGTAATACGGTGCGGGTTAGAGGTGCGTACAATGAGAGATAAAGAATAACTATGCGTTTGTAAAATATCCAAAATTACTTAATCACTACAACAGGATATACTTAACCACTTCGTTAACGTTAACCCGAGCGTTAACCAAACTCGTACTTGGTGACAAAAAATAAACGTTATTTCCAAGTTTTCCAACAGAAAAAAATATTGATGAAAAAAAATACCCACCCACCCAATTTATGTGCCATGGTCAAGCATATTCCATTAGTTCGAAATCTAACATTATATTATTTTCGCTCATTTAGTTATATTCTAACATTCATAATCATAGCTATAGTAAAATCTGAGTACAAATGTGTCATTATGGTTTCTGATAAGTTGTTTTGTAAGTAAGTAGTTTAGTTTTAAATGCAGAGTTTTATTAAGTTTTATAACATTATCGCTACTTTTGAAAACTTACGTAACCAATAACCTTTGTCAATGTGCCGCTTTTAGATGCCATCAGCCTGCGGCTACATTTATGGCTTAGGTAAATTGTCGCGATGAGTGACAAGTGCGGCCAATGACTAGTCTCGGGAATGACAAGGGCGCAAACGCGAAGCTTCGCAGTTCGCAACTTCGTTATTAATTTAGAACTGCACAAATTAAATAGGTTTGTTTTTAGTTTGTTTGGAATTGCCTTGCGTTCGAAAACAGTTTTGGTACAGCTTTTTTAAAGTGGTTTTTGGTGGTTCGGATACCAATTGTTTCGCACATTCTGCTTTTGGAGCTTGTAAGGCTATTCTGTATGAACCTATTTCAATTTCCTCACTTATTATTGTTGTATGGAGTACCAATCTAACAAATGTGGGTAAATCTATCAATGCGACATGCCCGATATATTTAACTAACGGATGAGCATAGCAAAATTATAATCACTGAAATAACAGCACTTTTTTTTCTATTAAAACAACTTTGGTAATTTTCCATCCATCGTCCGTTAGTTGAATACAGGAACTAGGCATTAGTCGCTGATCCCCCGACAGTGTATGCCAGCCTTTATTAATTTCGTTCTGATAAGTTAAGTTTACATTGTATAATTTTATGTAATCGGTTCTGTTTACAGACACATTGTACCAGTGGATTTAATTCAAATAAATGTTTTTATAAAAAAAAAACTGTTTTATTTCATTTTTAGTAAGACTCCTTTAGGACGAACAAGATACCTCATCTTCTAATCGCTCTTACCATAGTAGGTATCTAGGTACATAATTTATGAAGTAACCAAATTAATAAGTACTTAATAAAAACTAGGTAGATAAAATAATATCTGAACAAAATATGCTCATTTACATTGAGTTATAGGTATGTGTACAAAGTACCTACATACATAAGTATAATTATGTATATAATATCGATCCTCATTTATACATAAAATATTCTTAATAAAACCGGCCAAGTGCGATTCGAACTCGCACACGAAGGGTTCCGTGTCATCGTACACGTAGGTAGGTGCATTTTAATATAACTTGTACTCTATGTACTTTTTGGAAAAGAACCTTATATGGCCCCTTTTATTTTATTTTTATTACTTGTTGTTATAGCGGCAATACAAATACACACTCTGTGTGAAAATTTCAACTACCTATCTATTGATATGTTCATGAGATACAGCCCGCTGACAGACGGACAGATATACGGACAGACGGATGGGCAGCAAGGCTAAGTAATAGGGTCCCGTTGGTTCCCTAAAAAGAATAAATATAGCAGCTACTGCATAGCTATAAAAGTCTCCTATCCTACATACATGAAGCAGAACACTAGTGAGCTAGTGGTAGCGGGTCCGCCTTCTGATCCTTAGGCTGTGGTTTCAAATCCTGTCGTGCACCAATGGATTTTTCAGTTCGAAATATGTATGTGCGCTATATCTACCTACTCTCAAACGGTGGATCAAAACATCGTGAGGAAACGGCATGTCGTAGTACTTAAAAACTTCGAAAACATGTGTCAGCGAGGATTGGCCAAAAGTTTGTTATTCAAAGGTAGAAAGACGCTTTTTGTATGGACTTTGACCAAGACTTTTAGTCAGACCTGAGGTTTAACTAGGCAAACCTAGGAGCGCCGAAACTTCGAGGTTTGACTGTAACAACCTATGTTAGTACGAGTACCAACCCTAGGTCTTAAACTTTAATGAACAACTAACCCAAACGATAGGATAGATTAGTGGTTCGTAAACGGATGTAAATTTCGCTATCTGCAACCGGGTCGAACCCAAGTTAGATGGTCTAATTAAACTTGTTCCCAATTGGCAACAATACCAAACTCAGTTTAGTGCAGTAGCTGAACCGGTGAAAGTTTATTTAGACTAAAGCCTTGTACCTGGATGATTTATACAGCGTCAGGAGGCAACTTTTACCTTCACAAACGGGACCCGGGACAAATTAAGATGGAATGGGCTTGCCCAGCTTTGACCACATTGGTCAATACGTGCGGAGCTGGCTAAGTCGCGGGTTTCCTCCCGATGTTTTCCTTATCCGTTTGAGAGTACTGGTAATAATAGCGCACAGAAAAATCTATTGGTACCTGCACGCCCGGATTTGAACCCACGACCTTAGGATCAGAAGGCAGGGTCATTACCAACTAGACCACCAGTGCTCTAAAACTCTCTATCTAGTCGTCTAGTCTAATCTAGTCGTGTAACTAGTTCTTTGCAACCAGTGTAGTGAAAGGATTTAAAGTGCGCCTCCTTTCGTGCACTTGACACATATTTTCGTTTATATAGGTACTTTTTCTGTTCTACGACATGCCGGTTTCCTCACGATGTTTTGCTCTACCGTTTGAAAGTAGGTATTGGTACAGCGCGCATAAATTTATGAAATAGCAAAATCCATTGGATTTGAATTACCTACTACCACTAGACCACTGACCTATTGCTCTAGCTCTTTGTCATTTAGCTTAAAAAACAATACAAATATTAGGTCTAGGTACTTTGGTATTTACTTCTCCAGAATACTTTTGAACAAAACCGCGAATATTTTACACGTTTTATCGTTTAGTTTAGTTTAGTGGCATTACGAGCTGAGCGCTTCCGTGCTTCGGCGGGCATGTTAAATTGTCGGTCCCGGCTTTTGGTCGCGGAGGCCTTTAGGCGGCCTAAAAACTCCGTCACAAGAGTTGGCCACTTGCTCATACGAACTTACTTACTTTATCGTTTAGTTTTAAGAATACATACATATAATCACGTCCGTGTCCCTAATGGGGTGGGCAAAGCAGCAAGATATCATAAGAAAACTTGCAGCCACTCCTAATTCAAAGTCTCAAGATGGATATGGTGAACCATAGTGACAGGTGATCAGCCCATCTCCGAATCCATCATATTGAAGAGGATACTATAGTAGACCTTAGTCGACTTTTACGACAAGTCGACTTTTTTAACAATTTATAATAAAATAGGTGCTTTAGTAAACCTGCCGATTCATAATCATCTAGATCACACTAATTTTATTGGTTATAAGTTGTCAAAGCTAAGATTTAAGATTTAAATTTAATAAAAATAAAAATATATTATTTCGGTCAGCAAAGATCAATAATTTGTTAGTAAATAAATACACACAAGCACTTATAATTAGGGTTAGTTATTTGACTTAAGACTAGGATTTGTACTTATACCACCGGAAGTTTATAAAAAAAATTCGATGACTATCTAGAATATCTCCTTAGGTAACCCATTCTGTCTCATATTTGAAGATTTGAAGAAGTAGTTTTTTTAAACACCTGTGCCTTTTTAGGGTTCCGTACCTGAAGGATGCCAAACCAACAGGACCCTATTATGTACTAAGCCTCCGTTGTCTGTCAGTCCGCCTGTCAGCGGGCTGTATCTCATGAACCGTAATAGGTAAAGTTGAAATTTTCACAGAGTGTGTATTTCTATTGCCGCTATAACAAAAAATAATAAAAATAAAATGAAATAAACAAAAAACATTTTGGCCTAAATAGGCAAAATCATATTAAAAGTACATGTACGATGAGACGCAACCCTTCGCCTGCGAGTTCGACTCGCACTTGACCGTTTTTTTTTTCTACAGAAAGAAATGACAAGTAGAAGTGTATTATAAAACTCAACCTATTAATCAACTTTCGCTGCTGACTGCACCTAGTTCACGATTCGGCTAAAGTTGGAGTCACCTTTTAAGTTCGGAAACCACTTATTATCAACGAATGTATTGTTGGGTAAAAATCCACGCAGCTCAACTTTATTCGACTTTTCCATCACCTTCAACCATTTAAGCCGCTCGTTCGCTGCGTGTCTAAAAGCCTGGTGTATATTTTGCTTTTCTTCATGAAAGATTCCACCACTGATGAAGTCCCTTACGTCGTAGACTGTGCCTTGCATGTTTGCGAGTTCCACATCTATGTCGAGGGGTTCCAAGGTTTTGTCCTGTCTTATTTGCACAGTCGGGGTTTTCAACCTGGTATTGATAAACCATTCGGCTATGACGTACGCTTTCGTGGCTTCTAATAGCTGCGTCATGTTCGCTTGCTTTAATCTCCCCAAAGTCACAATATTGTGTAAAATCCAGCTGAAATTTTAAATATCTGATAACTTTTTGTCCGATGGTCGAAGGGCATCGTAAGCGCAGTCATATGAGATTCGCGAGAGACCGTAGAGAATGACGTAATAAAAAGGAGGCCTATCTTATAGAAGTGGGCAGACGGGCTGATAATTATGTTAATTATAAGGCTGATGGTAAATTTTCAAGCGTTTGTACATAGTGAATTTAAATAACTATAATATATATATACCGTGTTCTTTAACTTCGACACGTCAAAATAATCATTTTTCATTATGGAGACATTTAAGTTATTTTTTCTTTTTAACTAAATTCCTTGATGTAAATCATAGATTTATATTTATATAGGTACATATTCATATGTATATATAAAAAAGATATTCAAGTGTGTTTCAAAAAAAATTATGTACTTAAATAAACAAAACATTACATACATACATATTATCACGCGTGTACAATTCAAATGCCCCACCTGCCATAGTGTTGTATGCTGGTATATATCAGCGGGAGGTCGTGGGCATAGCCGCAGCCGAAGCCCCAAGACAGAATGCCCACGAGACGTGACTGAACAACCAACGGGGCCCCCGGGGCGCCCAGGCACGGGCACACTGCGTCCGCCTCCCGCGCCGGACCCGTACAAAGCATACCTTCCAGTATTGATACATCGTGCTGCGAAATTTAAAAAGTACATTGCAGTATGTTAGGTACAAATAGTGACGGCCTCGGCCAACGTTTCACGCCACGTCAACATTTCGGAGAAATGTTTAGTTACATCATCATCTTCCTGCCCTTATCCCACTCTATGTGGGGTCGGCACAGAATAATCCAAGGATCATGCTGTAAAAGTTTTGGCTAAGGTGTTTTATGACCGGCCGCCTGCCTGACGTCAACCCTCCTTGGGATTACTTGCTTATTGTATCTCATCATGTTGGAGAGGATACTATCCCTTAGTTGACTTTTATTTACGACATGCTCGGGGAGAGAAGCAGCTGGACGCAATATACGTTTTTTCTTTACTCCCAGTCCAGCGAAGAAGTATGAAGAAATGTTTAGTTACATGTTCTGTAAATATTTATATCAATGTCTGGGTGTTGTGGTACTGGTACATTTTTAGGCTGCTAGCATGCAACGTTTCAACACAGCTTAGCGCCTTCAGTTCCGCTGACGTGGTACCTACCTGCCTGGAAAAAATACCTAGGTAGGTACACTGTGTTATTCGAGGTCATAATCTATGTACATTTCATGTTTTAGCCGAATTTTACAAAAAAGTATACCTACAAGAAATATTCAGCTATCTAGTTCCCACACTACAAGCTATGCTTAGATTGGAGCTACGAGTAGATGGCGCATTGTTAAAATGTCCACATATATTTATTATTATTCATAATATTACGTAAGTAAGATTGCCTACATTCAAATATTATGTTTAATGTGTGTAATTTACTATTAAATAGACAATTATATTCCAATGTGGGTTCATTAGCGAAATACCTAGTGGTTCATTGTATCGTGAATTTGACTAATTAGATGACCAGTAGGTACTTTGATTGAACTAACCGGTTGTAGGTATTATTGTGGTCGTGTGTCATGTACACACATAGTGTTGTCTGATATAGGTATTAATAGTATAAATTATGTTTGTCCACGGCTTCGCTCGTGCGGTAAAGTGCGGTTCAGAGGCCTTCAGAGGCCTTAGATCGGGGTGAAAAACATACATTCACACTTTCGCTTTAATATAGTATATCATATTATAGCCAAGGCCGGAAATAAAGTATTATTGCCATTTTAGTCTACGTTTTAGTTTTGTGCCATCTTAAGTTAGTAATTGGAAATGGCTCCTTCTCAGAACAATAAATGGCTCCTTAAAGCTGCCATATTGGATTTTTTACACTTTAAGTGTCAATAGGCTTATGACACTCTCGCTGTATCTAGACGAAACCTCTTTTTTCAAAATCCGTCCAGCCGTATCGGATACAGAGGCAACAAAAATAATAAATTGAAAATGGCTTCTTACAGCCGCTATGTTGGATTTTTTGACACTTCATATACCCTTTGAGCTATGAGACACTTTCGTCGTCCAGACGAATCCAACGGCACCTCATTTGTCAAAATCCGTCTAGCCGTTCGGACTAGAGCTACAGTCAAAGGAATGCACATACATACATAAATACACCCCAAACACATTACCCTCCTTCTTCGCAGTCGGGTAAAAACTGTTCAGAGAGAATAATATTATTGTATGTAATCCAGCCTCCGCGTGAGTAAAGTCGCGGGAAGATGGCTGTAAACGAGATACATAGGGTAAGTTCGTTTAGTTGGCAAGAATAGCAAGGCTTACAGGGAATACTTTTAATCCTCCATCCCGCCCGTTAAGTTCACGAACAATCTTTTGAAAGCTTTGTATCCCTCGAATATTCCTTGGAAACTTACATTACTTTACTAAGTATGGGATCAATAACCTCTACATTCTATTATCTAGATAAAAATAAATCTATAACGTGCAATAAGACATCTCCCGAATTCCAAAGCTGCCTATAAGAGCTACTTACGCAAATAATTTTATAGCTTTTGTCAACAACTTCATTTCTAGTAAGTAGTAAAAAAGAATTATAAGGTACATAACATAGCCAGCAATGTACATAAATAGTTGTCTTTTTTCACCCAGTAAGTTGTAAGTTTTCAGGTCATAAAGGGGTCCGAAACGGTTCAATAGAGTTCGTTTTGAGCGCTGAAGCGTATCCCAAATCCCTACTTCTTCTCCGAGCGCTCAACATCCGTGTACCTCTACAGCGGGAGTGAATCAGCAAGAAAAAACAAACTAACTCGCTTATATCCTTCGCAGTAGTAGTTCGAGGTCGACATAGTGAAGGAGATGCTCCTCAGCATGGGGTCGATCCTCTCGTCGGGGTAGTATCTCGAAGAGCGATCAAGACATAGCTCTGTTGCCTAGATTTAAAAAGAAAATAACCTTAGATACTGTTGGTTGACACGATGCGAGGTTTCACGCACGAAGAGCATACTGCCTTTTCGAACAAGAAAACTCACATGATGAAGCGTTCGTCAAAGAGTTTACTCGTCTGTAGACGAAGGTATAGCGTGTGTAGATGCAATTTTAGCGTTTATGAGTTCATCAAAATCATTGGTACATCAGTCCATTTAGTCATAGGTACTTCAAAAACCAAAAAAAATACTAAAAGAAAACTTTTTCGCACCTGAATTACGCAACGAATGACTTTTCAGGCATTTACGTAGTAGCTCTGCCGCGACAGTAAATGCTGTGCCACTGACGCTTGAAAAGTCTATTTTCAAGTTCAAAGCACACTTATCCGAGCCAAATGCGTCAAACGAATCGAAGAGGTCTTCCAGGGGATCTTCCAGATTCGGACGATTCAACGCGGGTGTGCGAGATTTCATAAGATTTCATATAAAGAATTCCAAAATTCGTTTCGTTCTATTCGTTCTACGCGTTCGGCTCGGATAAATGTGCTTTAACTTAATCTTCAGTCCGTTCCGTAAACAATACCGTCACCGGTAGCAAAGCAAAGCCTGTCAAAGTTTCTAACTGTCAAACGGCCTCTGTACGGAGAGAAACATGCTTCCTGTAATCTCATCCCATTTGTGTTACAGGTACAGGATTGGGCAGAAGTACCTAAAGACAGAGTTTACAAACTTCGTTATTTAATATTTACCTGTGGTGGGGGTTAAAATTATATTTATTTTTAATTTTGAAGTCACCAAATGACTTTCAAGAAAACGAAATTAAAAAAAGCAATGGAATTGGACCATTTTAGTGACTTTTTATCACTCGGTGATTTTCAAGAATTGATACGCTGTATCTCATGTACCGTAATGGTGGTCCCATATAAATTTTAGCTCTGAGGGATGTATACTGTCCTAATAATATTTAAAAGTTCTGAAATAAAGTTTTGAAATGTCAACTTACCGACTTATTTTCTTACTCAATTTTATTCGAAAGTGTCGATGGCCACCGACATACGACATCGTGATAAATATCTAAACGCCAACTACCTGTAAAGCCGCGTTGACACAGTAACAGTCTGTAATCTATATAATATACGACCGAGTAGGTATCCGAGCCCACTCGGTCCGGGCAGACTCTAATCGAGTCAACGTGGTTTTAGTTTCTGAAGGATGACACAAAAAACAAAACCGATTTCAATGAAAAATAAGTTAAAACTCTTAAGTTATTTTTCATTGAAGTCGCTTTTGTTTTTGGTGCCATCCTTAAACAAAACCGACTTCAGTGAAAAAGTCGGTGAACTAAAAATTACTAGATAGCAAGAGTATCGATATGTACGGTAGTATCACAGCGTCCCCATCCAGTCAGGAACGCTACTCTTCCTTCAAGTTTCATATTTGATGATGCCAGGGATATCGACTTCACAGCAAACCTTAAAAACGAGTTTCATCAAGCAACTCAACATTAAGACGACCTTGGTGGCAGGGTGGGCGAGTGCTCGACTAAGATGCAAGATGCGCGGGCTCGATTTCCGTAGCGGGAGAAATGTTTGCATGTTCTTCAAATATTACTTCCGGGTCTGGGCGTTGTGGTACCATGGTACTCTTAGTTTTTGATGCCCATGATACAGAGAATCCTAGTGTGGAGTCAGGACTATGTTATTTATTTGGCTGAATATTGGAACCGGCGGGCTTTAGACTAAAACAGTAGTACCACAAATATTGTGCGTCTCGGCAATTTTCTTCTACATTCTGAAATACGAACTAATGCGATAATGATAATGTAATATAGAAATGTTACAATAATTATGTAGATACTTTTTTATTAAGGGTTGGTTAATTTATTATTTTAATTATATATTCGGACAAATTCGGTTTTCATACAAAGCACGAAGTTTGAGGAGGGGCACAATATTCGTGGTACTACTGTACTATTAATAAAAGTCGACTAAGGGATAGTATCCTCCCCAACATGATGAACCATCTATATGGGCGATGGGCTAACCACCTGTCACCATGGTTCACCATATCCAACTCTGGGATTCTTATGATTACTGGTGACTCTGCCCACCCCATTAGGGATATGTATGTATAGTTGAACCTGTAGGTAGTGTCCTCATAGAAGCGCAGCATAGCGATGTCGCATTCGAGAGTGTAGGGGTCGAAGTGCTCGTGAATGATGACGAGCAGCACGGTCGCGAGGACCGAGCCGCGGTCCGAATAGCTCTCCCCCATCACCACGCCGAGCTCCGTCGTCGCAACACTACACACAACACGATCTATAGCAGATGATTTATACAGCGTCAGGAGGCAACTTTTACCTTCACAGACGGGACGTTGTAGTGCCTGGGACGAATTAAAATGGAGTAGGCTTGCCCAGCACCTATTCCATCCTCTCAGCTTAGTCGGCCTTGTCCACAGGAAAAGACAGAAAAGACATGGTCGATACTTGCGGAGCTGACTAAGCCGCGGGTTTCCTCACTATGTTTTCCTTCACCGTTTGAGAGTACTAGTATATAGAATCTAGTAAATATAGTACTGGTATATAGAATAGTACATTACTGCCGGAAATAAAGCAATTTACGTTCGAGAAATATTGGAAGGACGTTGCGAAGCCGAGGGCTTCCTAAGTGATTTTAAAAAGACGAGGCGATAAACTATTTTGGCCGAGACTTTATAAATAAATAAATTCAATAAGCGATGCGCGATCCAAGAGCTGGTTCTTATTTGGCTCAACGGACCAAAAGTTAAATTTATATTTTTATTGGTTGATTGATATGGTGAGTTACTTAGCAAGAGGATGCGCCACGGTGATGGCCACGCTCCTAGTGAGCAGCGTGCCAGTCAGGTAGTGAGCGTGTCTCCTCCGCACGCTCACTACGTACGGATGCTCGCGGATCGACACACGCTGACCTCTGAACACCTGCCAAAAAACAGAAAAAGAAGTATAAAATAACAAGCAACCCGCTCCGGCTTCGCACGGGTGCAATGCTGATATACTAAATATACTACAGAATAATGTAAGCACAAAAAAATGTGTTAATTTACGACATCACATTAGAAACCTATAAAATTATCAGTGTTTCTCTACTATATTATGCATGTATTATACATATAAACCTTCCTCTTGGATCACTCTATCTATTAAAACAAAATCTGTTGCGTAGTTTTAAAGATCTAAGCATACATAGGGACAGACAGCGGAAAGCGACTTTGTTTTATACCATGTAGTGAAAAGCACCCAACAGTCACATATGAATTCAAAGAGTGGTTCCGAATTCCGTGGTTCCGTACATAGGCCTGATGAACACACACTAAAATTAACCGTGTCGTGGGTGTGAGAAACCACGAGTACTTACCTTGGTAACACAACGCCCGGAAGGAATATTTGTAGAACATGCAAATTTTGGCCCGAAGCAGGGCAAAAAATCGTTTTACCATAGCAACGTTGCTAACTGTAAAAAAACGACATTAATTTCTTGACAGATATACAAAGGATCCGACGTCTATTTAGTAACCTCACCACTCCTCACCATAAACCAAGTTACATCAATTTCCTGATCGGTAGTCGATGTCAAAAGTTGTAGGAAACTTAGAGAAGATCAAAAGGTTAAATTAATAAAATTTATTATTCAACATTTCAATATACGCCAAATTCGAAAATTGATTTATTTATGTAAAAAAGATTTATTTATTACACTTATGACACTTATTTTATTAGAATATAAAACATGAAATGAAATAAATATAAACCTGATTATAAGTCCATGAAAATTGCTCTAGTTAAATTATTCAGTGTTTTATTTCATCCCATTTTCATTAGATACCTACTTAATAAAGTACATTTAAAGGCAGCTTTAAAGCAACATACAAAACATTTTGTGGGTCCAGTTGTCATAAGATAATAATGTTTATTTCTGAAATCGTCTACTGAGCCCTTGAGGTCCCTTTGTGGATTCAAATGATGACCGAGTCCGGTTTTCGCATGACTAACAGATCAGCCGGCTTATCCAACTCTCTCCTATACATTATTCCCATCTGATAGTGGGGTCTGCTTTCGGTGACGGCGATGTGTTCCAAATTCAGGGTTTTCTATGTTATATGTTTCCTAATTTCTTTGTTATATGTACGTTATTTTATTTGTCTAAATAATTAATATAATATTTTCTAAATTTTCCAAATTCTTCATTTTCTTACTATAAATTGTACAAACTCTTAATTTTTCGAACAGAAACAGTTTGATACATGAAGCAAAAATAAAAGAGATGGTAATGGAACTTTAGCATTTCATCATCGGCCTTTTACAGCTGTTATTACAGATGATTTAGGTGGCATCGGTTTATAGAACAGTTTGAAGTTGAACTAGAACATTTTCGTCGCTCATGATAAGGCCTAGCTCAACCATTTAGCACACAAATGGGCTAAACGACACGAACGCGCCGAATTCCCTGTAACATCCTCAGGGCCCCTCATATGTGGAAAGTGTGGTCGAAGCTGCCACTCCCGTATAGCCATGAACGAAAATGTTAAGCATTTATTCATGTAATAATGATAATAGAAATAAAAAAAACTACATTTCCAGTAAAATATATTATATTACAACATAACTGATGACTTAAACCAACATAACTTCTTCAGGTGATATTTTTCCTTTTAATAGATCATCTATTATTTTTATTTTATTTTTGCATCTTTAGATACTTATATATTCCGATGTCCATTTTTAAACCTAACATCCTGCTTTCTTCGCCTTTTCCTTCTACTTCGCTCTATCTAACACGGGTTATCCAACTAATATATAAATCCAAAAGTTTGAATGATATTTTGGGCTTACGGCAGCCACTGCAAATGTAAAATTGTTTTTGGTAATGGTATACAATTTGGCTACTGCATAGTAGTAGGAAACCTGCATTTGAAGAGGTAGACAGACCTTTTAGTTTGCTCCAAAAAAATTGTTATTTCCATTAAAAGTTCTCACCTTCCGATTCAGAACAGGGATATCACCAGGCGTGGGGTAGCCTATACTTTCTAGAAATGAGTTTAAATCCACGAGCGAGTCATTGAACTCCATTATCAGACCTGAACAGCGTACCACCAGATTCCAAGTAACTGCGAATAAAAACGTTTCAATCTACATATTATTACATATCACTACATATCATTCATCACAATCGGTTCAGCCGTTTAATAGTTACGAGGGATCATAGGGAGAGACATCCATAAGGTAGGTAGGTATTTATTAACAGAAAGAATCACTAATACAAACATAATATTCAAAATACAAAAGCAATTACAGTTGGGCTATAAATAGAAAGAAAGAAAGAAAATAATTTATTGGCAACATAGGTACACATAAAAATACAGAAATAAAAAAATTAAATGACAGAGTTTAAGGCAAAAAGAGAGAAGAAAATACATATACAGACCTAATCTACATAACACGTCCTGATTGCTTTGTCAATAAGAAAAAAGTCGCCAAAAGGTCCTAACTCAGCTTTAATAGGTATTATATAGGTAGGTTACATACGCACGCAGGTCAAACACATATACCCTCCTATTTTAGCTTCGCCGCATTCCGGTAAAACATCACGTTATTTTTTTTTCCTCAGGGTTGAAACAATTTGTTTATTTTCTTAAAACTTAAAACGAAACTCTTCAACAAAAGCCTTTGAAGAAATAAGAAGAAATATCGCCAGCAAAACTATTACGTAAAGCCGTGAGATGTTGGGGGAAAAGTATCAATCCTATTTATGGGTCCGCACGTTTGGCACGTTAAATTGTCGGTCCCGGCTCTTTGAGGTCTTCGAGTTCGAAGAAAAACTCCGTCACAAGAGTTGGTTAGTAGTTCATTCGAACTTACTTACTTTTACTTACCAGCAAAATAATCATTAATATCGGTTAGCTAAAAACATTGGTCCATACTAAAACTCAACGTATAAATACGAGTATCATCATCATCACCCTACAGCAGTCGACTGTTGGACATAGGCCTTCCCTAATGACACAGAATAAATCTAATGAGCGCCATCGGGCCCTGTTTGCGGTTTGACGCATCCAGTCTGCCAGCCTTTCGCATGTCGTCACTCCATCTAGCCGGAGGGCATCGTAGTATACATATTAGGTTTCCCACTGCCACCTCAATTCAATTTGCAAATTCTCTGAACCATGTTGATGACTTTGGTTCTCTGTCGGATAGTATAGTTGTGAATTTTATCCTTTCTATTTCCATAGCTAACTGTGCTGCCCTCCCAGTGAAGAACGCAGTAACTATGTAAAACATGTTTTGATACGTGAGTGAGAACAGAATGCTGTATCTTGTCAAGCGATTCCGAATAATGTATCTAACTATTTTTTGTCAAAATTTTGGAGAACGCAGTAACTAGCATTTTTGACTCAAAAATGCTAGTTACTGCGTTCTCAACTAGGAGGGCGGTGTGAGTGTCCAAGTTTCAGCTAAGTAACTTGGACGCATAACAATAAGTAATTAAACGCAATTAGCAATACATACCATTGCGTTTAATCAGGCAATAAGAATAGTAGTGGCACGGGAAAGTAAAATTTCCTTTCACTCTATTAGTAGTGCCAAGCGGTAGTGCCTAAGAAAAGAAAGGTTAAATACGAGTATAGTATCCTTATCAAAGGTAGGTACATAGTTTAATATGTTTTTCAAATAATAAGAAATTTCTGAGTAGCATATCCGCACATCAGTTGAGGAGCTACTCTACTGATTTTTGTGCTCGCTTGCCGTACATTCGGCAAAGTAAACAAAACCAACCTCAACTTTCTTTCATAATTTGAAAGGTAGGCAAATAATTTCAATTTGTTCTAAGGTTTCCCAAAGTTGTTCCTCGTGCTCACATTTTAGTTGTAAGTAATTTTTAACAAAATAAATACCTCTGCTACAGTAGTACCACAATGCGCACCTTGGCAATTTTCGTCTAGCTTCTGTTCATTCTTCAAGATTCAGTCTCAGAACAGGCATAAATTCTTAAAAAGGATTCTTGTAATTTCAATGTACAATACATCCACTTAAGGCATAATTAAATTATAAGGCATAATTTTTAAACGTGAAAACAGAACATTTCTGTTTGCCACGGCCACGAACATGTTCGTTAGTCTTCGTAGCACCAAGTCGTAGCACGTTGTGTGATGCCACACAGTACTTTTTAACATCATTGTGGTGCTAATTTTAAAATGTATAATTTAAAGGTTCATTTATTCGTATTTCGTTGAATTGACGAAACCTAGAAAAAGTCCTGTGATATAACTACCTAGTAGTTAAACGCATTCCTTTTAAAAGGCACGCAGTATTTTTTTTTTTTTCAAACTGTCAAGGTTGAAAAAAATCCGGCTATTAACGTTTTTCGCTTTCTCATTTGTTTTGATTATAATATTACTAGCTGCCGCCCGCGGCTTCGCTCGCGTTGTACATGCATAGAAAGTAGCCTATATGTTATTTCAGCATACGTATTGTGTATATTCCAAGTTTCATTCAAATCCGTTCCGCCGTTTGGGCGTGATTGCGGCACAAACATACATCGTCACATCCACACATCCTTACATCCTCACAAACTTTCGCATTTATAATATTAGTAGGATGTACTTACTTGAAATTCTCTATTCAAGAACATAATTAAGATGGCATTGTACCTACTTTAGTATTTGCCTGTGTGAAACGAAAACTACAAAAAAAGATTTTGTGACAAAAACAAAGTATTTTTTTATATTACTCAATATGACATATTAATTATTTCCTTTGGCGAATGTCTCTTTGAGACTCCCGGCCTCCTACAAACTTGAGATGTACTAACTTTTCACGTCAGTGGGTAGCTCGATTTCTACCCCGGAGCTATACGTATGGAGAGGCTACCCGATAGGTACCTCAGTTCTGAGTCAATATCAATAGAACTACCTGACATATGGTATGCGCTACGAGCGAGTATCACGCACGGATCTATGTATGTCACGTCAAACAGAAGGACGTCACGGATGGAGGGTGTAGACAAGGAGTCGATCGTCAACTCGTACCACATGAACTCGGCCCGCGTGGGCCGAGTTATAGACGCATAAAATTTTATTATTTTCGATCACTAACTCGTACCACGTCCTAATCTCATTAAGATTTAGTACTGTTAGCGACAAAAGTGGTTCACGGAATTTTCAAATAATAAAAGCATAGCATTCGTATAAATTTAATATACTAGTAGGCCGCCCCGGCTTCGCACGGGATTTAACAAAAATTTCAAAAATTAAAATTTCTAACAAATACACACTCACACACATACACCCTTCTTTTTGCATCGGGTTAAAAAAATATAAAAAAGTTTGGATAATTATTATTTTAATGAATTTTTAATATATATTTTTATTTCTAATGTTTGTAAAAAGATCATATCTACTAAACAAAAGCCATTAAATTTATTAATTCAGAGCTTCCCTGTAAACGATATTTGTTCTTTTATCCTCGAGTAATTGGAGTTTTAGTAAAGATCCCTAAATTTTTGGAAATATAATATAGCCCATGTCACCCCGGGATAGTGTAGCTTAGTAAATTAGTAGTAGGTATGAAAAGTCCAAGTTTAAAAATCCAGTCATTATTCAAGTTCAAATCCAAATTTCACAGCTAAAGTCACAATTTCATATAGCCACCAGAGTTTAAAATCGATCAAAAGTCTATTTTTGTTCACCTAATTGCACAGCACGTTACTGTCTAGATCAGAGTGTTAAGCTAACTAACCCATTTTTAAAATTTGTGCATTTTTCTATGCATAACTCAGCATGTGAAAAGATATCTAAGTATTTTATGGTTCTATAGTTTTTTAGAGCGACAAAGTATCTAAAACAAAAAATACTACCATGCTTTGACATTTTTTTTTACTTTGTTTCTGTTGATGCGCTGCTCAAAATATTTGAAGCCGTTGGAAACATTTACCTTTTTATTTCACCGCCAAAACGCTATGATTTATTAGTTGGTTGAGCTTTCAAGTCATCATATATTTTACAATCGATAATACTTTTAGTGTTCATCCTCTTGTTCAGTTGTCGGGTTTGTTTGAAAATAAGTCAAAACTATACCCTGCTATTGCCTTTGGTAAAACCCTACTCAGTTTTAAACTGATAACAAAATCTATAAGCAGCGACGGCTCTGTAAAAAAATTGAACTGGGTTTTTATTTTGAATCATTACAAAGCACTTTTCGTGCTGACGTTACTTCACTTAAACTAAGATAAAAACTCCATACAAAAAAAAAGTGGTACGAGTTAGTGATCGAAAATAATAAAATTTTGTGCGTCTATAACTCGGCCCACGCGGGCCGAGATCATTTGGTACGAGTTGCAGATCGACTCTAGACAAGCGAATTGTTTCCCCCAGATATTTTCGGTCTCGTATTTAAATTGAACATAATATAATAAGAAACCCACAAAAAGTGACATCAAATTAGTAATAACTATTATCATCTTCAGCCAAATCGCATACACTGTTGGATATATTTTTATTATCGTTGGTCTTGCCACTTAAGAAAGAAAGAAGGAAAGAAAGCATTTATTTTACCACCACCTAAATATAAACAGACAGAATTACATAAAACACAAATATAATAAGGAAAGATATCAAGAAAAAAAATAAAAATAAACTAAATTAAACAAAACATAACTTCCACTTGTGGTGGCGAAAGGGTTTCAGCTCAGCATATGCCTCTTCTTCTCAACTCTTTTGTGTCATCAAACAAGTAATAAACAAGTATTTATTAAAAATAACAAAAAACCCGATCGTGTAAAGTTGAATTAGCATAGTACTTACATCTGCCATACTCATCGGCCATACTTATTCGATTTTTTTTTACAAAAGATGATTATGTTGAGGATGATGATGAATTTGTACCATTTAATCTAAGTATTATTTCATTGAAAAAGGCTTCATATTGGATTTTTTTACATTTTAGTGTCAATAAGTGTCATGCGCTGACTACCTATGACTCTCTCGTTATCTAGTCCTTGGAAGAATAAATACAATCTAGTCTAAACGAATTCAACGACACCTGATTTGTCATAATCCGTCCAGCCGTTTCGGCTACTGAGGCAGCCAAAGGAGTTAGTTGAAAAAAGCTTGTTACAGCTGCTGTATTTTATTTTTTGACTCTGTATTTACCTATACACTCTCATCATCCAGACGAATCCAAAGACACCACATTTGTCAAAATCCGGCCAGCCGTTTGGTTAGCTTCAGCTGAAGGAATGTACATACCCTGTATTTATTATTCCAAGACATACTCACATACATACATACAAAACACATTACCCAAGAAGGATCTTCGCAGTCAGGTAAAAACATGAACTAACATAAAAGGGAGACTTACCCAGAGAAAGTATTAATTTCATGATCACGACTTTATTCTACATTTCAGTTCCCGAAGCACTTCATTGTAATTCAAGTAGGCCATGTGCTGTCAGATATAATATCCCACCAAAAATATTCCATGTAAGTTTTAAAACTTCATTATTATGTCACGTTCCACGAACATTAAACGGCCAAGCGATTTATTACCAAGATTTATTTAGGTTTCAAGATTTATTTATTTAGGGTGTCAAGATTCACAAGTTTATAATGCTTTCACTGTTAAAAAGATATGAGATAACCACTAGTACGGCTAAGCCTCTGTCTGAGCTCCGATTTGTGCTGCGCATCACATAGCCCACGGGGCCTGTCTCATGTCCAAAGTATATGGCTGTAGGTAAGTGCTCTTGACTGTACCAAATTTAAAACAATAGATACCTAACAAATAACTCTACCTGTAAGATCTGACTCTACAAACTCTAAATCTTGGTAAAAAGGTATGGCTTGGCCGTTTAATGTTCGTGGAACGTGACAAAATAGTCACGTTTTAAAACTTAAAGATACATAAATAAAGAAATAAAAGTCAGAGTTGAAAATTACAAAAGTGGATGAGGTTTTTTAGGTTTTACGAAACGGCAGATAAATCTGAAACCATGGAAGATAATCGATACTTGGTGTGTTTGATAAGTCTACCAAGGACAATCCGAATCCGTCCAGCTGTCGCATGGACGGATTCGGATGAAACTTTGAATTTCGTGACTTATAATACTGAATTAATTTTTGTCAGGATAACACACGAGCAAAGCCGCGGGCGAAAGCTAGTATACCTATGTTGAAATCAATTGACAAAGCTTTTACAATTCTAGCTGCTGCTACTTTTTGTGTCCCATTCAGTGATCAATCAATTAGTTGATAAAATCATAGATCAATGTCAAGTAATAATATGTATCTTTACCTAAAATAAAACTGTAACTGATCGATGTCTGTGCATTGAAGATAATTAAGAAAGAATATTTTCAGGGGCATCTGTTAATACAATAGAACCCATATAATGATTATCTGTATGTCTGTTTGTCTTTTTGTCTGTGCGTTTGTGCACGCTAATCTCAGAAACGGCTTTACCGATTTGAACGCTGTTTTCACTGATGTTTTGTGGTAAACCTGGATTAACATTTGGAGTTGTTTTATAGAAATCCATTCACAAATAAAAAATATATGTCCCTTTAATTAAAGAATCCCGTCTGTAAGTACATTATTCTACTTTGGCTGATACATTTTCAATAGGTACATCTTATCAAATACTGGCATAATGGTCCAAAAAATACATGAAAGTATCATTTTGACGACCTCGGCTTTAAAATTAATCACATGTTTTATCCGAAGTTTTAACATTCATTCTACTACAAATGGAAATAAGAAACCTGTCTTACAATATCTTGTACGAGTATAAAATACCAAAAACGTAAACTCTGAATAATTTATAAACTCTATATTAACTTTTCTTACTAACGTCCCCCGGCCAAGTACCGTCCCCCATCTTGTTTTTTTCTCTTTTTTCTTGAAAGCCCTCCAGTTGGCAGCATTGAACACAGAAGTAATAATAAAATACTGTTACTTCGTTCTGTTTTATCATTACCAAATTAATGTTTCAATTCAAGTAGTTATTTAGATCCTGCTGTTGTTAAATGACTACTCATCGAGATCAAGTCTTTACATACCAACCAAAAATTATCAAAATTCAACTAAAAAGTATTCTTCAAAAAATATGTTTCTTTTTAATTTACAAATTATAATAATTCTAACACAGTACCTACCTCCTCTTACTTCCTACTATATTAAAAATGCGAAAGTTTGTGAGGACATTTGGATGTTTGTGCCTCAATCACGCCTAAACGGCTGAACGGATTTTAATGAAACTTGTAATATACATACATAATACGTGTGCTGGAATAACATATAGGCTACTTTTTTCAACCGGGTACCATGCGAATAAAGCCGTGGGCGGCAGCTAGTGTTTGCATATTTTTCAATACCTTTCGAATATTCAAAATTTTATTAAAATCCATTCAGATTTAGTGTGAAAGAGTAACAAACATCCATGACAATCTCGGTGGCTTGGCTGGCGAGTGCTCGACTGAAACGCAAGAGGCGCGGGTTCGATTCCCGCTGCGGGAGAAATGTTTGCATGTTCTGCAAAATATTTCTTCCAGGTCTGGGTGTTTCAATACTATGTATTATAAGTATGCATTTACAAAAAAATGTATATAAATATTGTATCCGCCATCTGGTGCCCATAGTACAAGCTTTGCTTAGTTTGGGGCTATATGGCGCTGTGTGAAATGTCCACAAATATTTATTATTTATACATACAAACTTTCGCGTTTATAATATTAGTAAGGATTCTCTGAACTCAATAAATGCTGCGAAAAGGCCCGGGCGTAGGTATAACCGAGGTAGAGAAAACAAGTACTGAAAGGACTTGAGATTTTTCAAACTGGAACAGATGGTGAGTTCTCAGTAAGCAGGTCGATTCCTGATACCTAAAAGAAAAGCGGTTAACTGTATTCTTTGTAAAAAATAGTTTTCAGTATTTTTTTTTCATTTAGTTTCTTTCTGTCCGGAAAGTGATTTTTATACGTTTGCT
The DNA here is from genome assembly GCA_949320045.1 of Scotopteryx bipunctaria. Lineage (NCBI taxonomy): Eukaryota > Metazoa > Arthropoda > Insecta > Lepidoptera > Geometridae > Scotopteryx > Scotopteryx bipunctaria. The sequence goes on from OX439440.1 coordinate 6,175,731, forward strand.
AAAGAAATACAAGTATTATTAAAAATCTTATTTAATTTCATAAGGAGTAAATTAAATCAACATAACTAATTAAACTAATGAATATCATATTCTTTCGCGAGAGTGCATGACAAAATTTTAGAAATAAAGAAAAAAAATGTAGCTCGTCGTTCGTTCGTAATAAGTTTGCACACAAAAAAACCTAGTTAGTCATTGTTTTAGAGTCCTATTTATTTATTTTGCACGCAGAAGATGGCGGGACCAATAAAATTGCAGGCACGCCTGGAGGATTGGCTGGCATTAGCGCAAGAAAGAGGGGATAAGGCTTTTTCCTCCAGTGCGACAGAACAGACTATAAATACGAATATTTTCGTAAACTCAACATTACACCTGAACAAAACATTAGAAACATCTTTTGTGGGCATCCCGCAGGTTACCTAATTTCACATGACTCAACCAATAAGTACTTAATTATTCCGCGACGGTGGTGGATCTACGTGCGCTGGTGGGGGGCGTGCCGAGGTAGCCGCTAGCAAACTTTTCTCGCGGGTAAAAATTAAGATGCATATACCACTCTCGCGAAATAATAGCATATGATTATTATTCATTCTTTCGCGAGGGTGGTGGGTCTCCGTTCGCTGGTGCTGGGAGTGCCGAGAGCGACGTGCGCGCGCGCCGGCCACGAGGACGCCCGCGCCCGCTCCATGAGGCCCAAGCAGGACGCCGCACTGCCGGGGGCACTGTACACCCTGCTGCTTGTCGTTGACAGCGAATGCACTGATATCACCTGCAAATTTTGTGTACCATTTAATTTTACATAGTATGCAGCCTTGCAGCCACTCCTGACTCAAAATCCCAAGATGGATATTGTGAACCATGGTGACAGGTGATCAGCCCATCGTCCGTATAAAATAATAATAATAACAATGAATATCATGAAGACAAATAGCTACCGGAAATATATCATGATGGACGGTACGATCGACATCTGTCGGGCTTGCTACCGTCCCGGAGATTCTCTCCGACATGTCATTTCCGGTTGTTCGCATCTTGCTAATGGCGAGTACTTGCACAGACACAATCAAGTGGCAAGGATCATTCACCAGCAACTTGCTCTTCAATACGGCTTTGTCGAGTCCGAGGTGCCATACTATAAGTACTTACGTACCAGCGCAGCGCCAGTTCTCGAGAATGGTCGTGCCCTGCTCTATTCGTTCTATTATCACGGACAAGACTATTGTCGCCAATAAGCCTGTTATCGTGATGGTAGATTGCTCCCAACGTCGGGCAGTGATCGTTGACATCGCCATTCCTCATGACGAGAATCTCATGAAGGCCGAGAAGGACATTCTCAGCAAGTACCTTGACTTGACTAACGAGATAATCGCCATGTGGGATGTTGATTCGACGATCATTGTCCCGATAGTAGTCATGGTAAACGGCCTACTTCTAGGGCATTGATCAGACTCAAAAATAAAATCTATCTAACCTTATTTTATTTTCATGTTTTTAAGTTTGCACTGTGTTCTACTTGTGAAGTAGAACTTACTTAAACTTGTAACTTGTAAGCCCTTTCATTTACCCATATTGAGAGGGTTGTGAAAAAATATGTAATCCGCCATTTTGTGGCGGCGGCCATTTGGATTTACAATGATATTGAATAATATATTTAATTGTTTTGTTATCAAAATGAAAGGTGTGTACCAACCAACTATCAGATCAATCTGTCAACGGGAAAGGGGTAAAATTTAAATTACTTTTAACCCAAACAAAAAACAAACAAACAAGCTAAATAAAACCATTTCAAAATAGAGCTACTACTATTGCTACTACTGATCATGTCACTAGTCCATTCAAAAACCTGAGCTAAGGTTAATCTCGCAGCCCACAATTATTAAGTTGAGTTACCTCTTTGCGCAGATTATCTTACGTCTGGCTACTCTTAGGGCACTACGAGTAGCTTCATTATCAAAGACTTTGTATTTCATAAACGGCGAAGCAAAAGGAGTCTTGTAATTGTGACGGATATTATGAGCTACAGGAATAAGTACCTATGTATCTCAATTTTATTCTACTAAAGCTTAACCTTCCAAAGATATCCGTCGTTCATAAAATGGTATAAGATTTGAATGTACATATCGATGGAAAATTGTTATGCTCGAATCAATAATGCGAACTCTCATTGAATTTTCTGGCAAGACGTGCGACATCGAAGGAGTTTTATTCAGTAAAATTGAATACATATCTGATTTGCAGGTATAGATGTGATATCGTGATCGTGATACACACACAGCTAAAAGCAACTTACGTGAGATATAACTTCTATAGGTACTAAGCTATAGCGAGCAATAACCTAATAATCCTACTAATATTATAAACGCGATGTAAGTATGGATGTATGGATTTATGGATGTATGGATGTTTGTTACTTTTTCACGTCTAAACGGCTGAACGGTTTTGAATGAAACTAGGAATGTACATAGTACATGTGCTGGAATAACTTAGAGGCTATTTTTTATCCGGGCGAAGCCGCGGGTGTCAGCTAGTAAAAATATACTTTTGTGAAAGTTTGTGAGGATGTTTGTATGTTTGTGCCTCAATCATGTCTAAACGGCTGAACGGATTTGAATGAAACTTGGAATATACATAATACGCGTGCTGGAATAACATAATTATAGGCTACTTTTTATCCGGGTACAACGCGAGTTAAGCCGCAGGCGAAGCTAGTAATAATATCAATGCGAACGTAACTCTGCCTGTAACTTTTTCGCGCCTAAACTGCTGAACAGATTCTGATAAAATTAAGAGATAGATTGTAACCTGGGGAAGGATATAGGCTACCTTTAATTAAAAAAAATCAATGCAGACGAAGTCACTGGCAGGCAACAGCTAGTATTACATAAAAATATTTTATTATCTTGCAAGCTCTTACCCTTGAGCGATGATGAAGCAAAGGGCGGCTCTCTGAAGAAGAGCCGTCTCCCTCGATACTTCTAGACTCATAGCCTTGAGCCATCCACAGAAACACAAGCATGGCCCCTGCAAGCACGGTGGCGTACACGAAGAACTCTGTGGCCTAACAAATAGACAGTCCAATTACTATTCGACGGCCTCGGTGGCGTTGTGGGCTAGTGCTCGGCTGAGACGTAAGAGTAGCGGGTTCGATTCCCGCCGCGGGAGTAATTTTTGCATGTTCCGCAAATATTTCTTCTGGGTCTGTGTTGTGGTACCATGGTACTCGTAGTTCCTGGTACCCACGGCACAGGTAATCCCAATGTGGGGGTTATTTACTATTAAGTAATTGGTAAAAGTATACTTCTCTGCTGGACTGGAAGTAAAGAAAAAGCATAGAATTCGTACAGCTGTCCGCTTCTCTTCCCTTATAGAGACATTTCCAAAATGATGGACAATCTATATGAGCGATGGGCTGATCTCTTGTCATCATGGTTCACCATATCCATCTTAGGACTTAAATCAGAAGTGGCTGCAAGTTTTCTTATGTTTACTTGTGGCTCTGCCCACCCCATTATACGGTACCTCATATACGGGCGTGATAATATGTATGTAATTGGAGGACTGAGATGTCAAAATGCTTAGGAATTATAGGGTAATCATTTAAAAGAAGTTAAGCTTGTTTCGACGACTTCGAGAGGATAGTGAAAAATTCGTGGATGCGGTTGGCCGAAATCCGATCTGAATGACATAAAATCTGGGAGGCCTTTAGGCCTGAGTATACCCAGCAGTGGGTAGATTAATGATGATGATGATTAAACTTTTTTTAATCACTTATAGAGCTATACGGTAATGCTTAAGGAAGTGGATCACACTTCACACACCTTGTTCTCCATATTTTAAAGTAACAAGAATAATGTAATCCGATGTGCAGGTTTGTTTGTAAAAAATAGAGAGAAACAAACTACAGAAAAGCATTCGATTGGAAATGTCTACCAATGCATCCCAAACGAAGTAAATATAAATAATGCGATTTAAAATCCAACCAAATGGAAAAATCGCAAAGACCGCCTGGGAATTTATGAATAAGAATCCCCAGATAAAATTATTGAAGGATGAATTCAAGAGTAAATAATCTGGCTGGAGACATCGATTTAAAGAAAATATTAGATGTAATTTAAGTTTTGTAAGAGGTTTGGAATATGTACATCGATTTCTACTATAGTTTTTTTAAGGAATCGTTTTGTAATCCCTTTTCTATTGCATTTACAATCAATCAAGCGCCAGAAATATTTTGTAAAATCTTCTGCAGCATCCATATCGGTTGCGTCATTCCGGAGGTATGTACTTAGATAGGTACAGATAATTTTATAAAAAGTTCGCAGGTTTTAGAGATACCAGCGTAATAATATGTATGTATTATACATATATGTAGGTACATATGTTCGTGAGTTATTTCCTAATCTATTTCATGATAGTATAAAATTAACATAATATTGATTAGTATATAATAAAAGTAATAATATTATTTTCTTCCTTCTTTTACACGAATTCAACAAGTCATTGTATTAGTAAAAATAATAAGCAGTAAAATAATAATCCATTCCAACATTAATATTCGTAACTAATAGAGTGCTCGTAGCTTCGCTCCTGTAAAGTTATTTCCTTTCAAACTTCTAGTCCTTACAAACTTCAAACATTCGTTGCACCGTCTAAAGAGAGAGCATTTCGGGAAATTCCTTTCATTAGCCCGGTTTAGTTACATATCCAAAGTTCCTTTCTGACTTTAGAATCTGAATCCCGTATTTTACAAACTGGATTCTCTCACATCCAGTAGTTTTATTCAACTAACTTTATTACTGATTACTTACAACTTTTATGTAGAGTAAGTTGTTTGTATACTCAGTTTACCGAAATGTATACAAAAGTATACATTTCGGTAAACTGAGATTCTGAATTTCCGCATGACCAACTTTGATTTTCAAGAATAATACTCATTTATTATTTTAGCGTCTCGCTTATAGTCCCTCCCTCCGGGCAGGCGACATTTTAAGACAATAGAATATTCCAATTAATACTTGAACAACTTTTTTAGTTAAAATCATAATTCTACTATATTATAAATGTGAAAGGTTGTTAGGATGTTTGTATGTTTGTGCCTCAATCACGCCTAAACGGCTGAACGGATTTGAATGAAACTTGGAATATACAAAGTACATGTGCTGGATTAACATATAGGCAATCTTTATCCGGGTACCACGCGAACGAAGCCGCCAGCGGCAGCTAGTACTATATAAAATGGTTTGAGGTGACTGACCTATTGACAGACAACGCTGAGCCTACACTGCTGGCTCAGAACAAATAATAGTCCGCTGGTCCCAGAGACTTGAAATTTGGAAGGTGCATTCCTTACAGGACGTAAACGTACGAGTTCATTAAGAAATTAGTTTTGCAAACTCGTCCCTCATCCCCCTCATCCCCTTAGGGTTACTAACGGGATGAAAAGGGGTTAAAACGTTTGTATGAAAAATCGTATTCCTTGAACTTTCAAACTTGAAATGCTAAGTATAAATACTCTTCAATATGTACATTTAATAAAAGTCTATGGTAAGTAAAATATTTTCAAAACTACCCCCGAAACGGGTTGCCGGGGTTGTTAAAGATTGTTAGGAAACTTTTTAACGGATGGTCTTTCTCTTGAAACTTGATTTGGATTCTTTCAATACAAATGATAACGAGTTTAGAGGTTTACCGAAGAAGTGCAACGGGGTGTCAAGGCTGTTCAACACGAGATACACCCGAAAAAATCTACTCTCATCATCATCATCATCTTCTTGCCCTTATCCTACTTTATGTGGGAGCCGAAAGAATCTACTCTACGCGAGTGATACCGCGGGCGTTCCACTAGTTAAAAAATGGTATCTCTTGACGTCAGCTTCCTTAACTTCTCTTATTTCTTCTTACCTATAATGTTCTCATATTTTTACTGTTCACCAAAATAGTGTTTTAAGCATATTTTGCGTGTATAACAAACTTCAAAAGTTTACGTTCAAAAGGATAAGGCATGCAGTCACTAGTAATCTAATCTATAGCAGGGCAGTGTGCACACTAGAGTCCAGATTGTCTGCACTCAGAGCTGGCGGAAATCAATAATTTTCGACGAAACGTCTCGTAGATAAAGATTTCTCACATTACGCAATTTGCTTCCTTTTTGTTATGACCTTCAAAGACAGGCTTGTATTTCCTAGACAGATGAATTTGAAAAGGGTGTGCGCGCCGCTTTGGGCAATCCATTTACCCTGGACTCGAAGATCTTGGTTTGCGCGACGAGAATTACAATCAGGTTTCCGAAGGCGACGGACACGTACCAGGCGGCGATCGTGATCGTCTTCATGCTTTTTGGTGCCTGCAAAACAAGATGGTATCCATCCTATCGCACAAATCATAGGTTACCTACCCTAATAATTTATTAGGCGGCTATCATTCTAATTTACAGGTTGCATATCTACTCGTTTTCGTAAAGAATGGCACCCACGCGATAAAGATTTAACTAAGTAATTTGTTACGTTAGCTAAGGTTTTAGTTAGATTTCATGACGAACGTGTTTTATTTTTTAATCAGTTAGACAACAAAATAATTAGGTAAATCCAATACATTTTTGCGGTAGCGTTTTTTTTCTTTATTTTGGGCTGGTTATCTTTACGAATATGCCGCTCCAATAGCTTTTTGCAACGAAAATGACTTGACAGTCAGTCTTGACCATTAACTTACCTGAGTAAAAGAGAACTCCAACCCTGAAACTGCGAACATAATCTCCGCCACAGAGACGAGTAAGTACTGCGGCACTATCCAAGCCAGGTGGAGTTCGTTTGGCGGATTGGGTGCGTGGAGCACGGCCGCATCGAGCCGGCCCATGCGCTCGCGCACGCATAGAACGTACACTCCCCCCGCGCGCAGGTGCCCCTCCCCGGAGCCAGAGACCTCCCCGTCGGCACTGCTCGCTTGCCATCTGAACCTAAATGAAGAAGAAAAAGAATAAAGAAGATTTGTTTTTTTTTTCAATAAAAAAAATCTGACTACGAAAAAGCTAGTAACTTAAATGCACCAGTAAAAAGTCAGAAGCAGATCCAGGGGGGAACTAAGGGGCTCAAGCCCCTGACCTCTCCCAAAAGCGTCTAAGTCTTCCCGTGTCAAACTTGAATTAAACTTGATCAGAGGGATCAAGCCCCGCCCAGATCAAAAACAAAAAAAAACCAGTAGTGGATGCCGCAAGCCTTTTCATTTGATAGATACCAAACACGATGATGACTCATCATCGTCATCCTCAGCCCGACTTTACCCACTTCTGTTACCCGGTTATTTTCCAGTCTTGTCTTTCCACGGCCCATGGTTTTCACTGTATATGTGAAAAGTTTCAGCCAAATCCGTTCAGCTCTTACGTAGATGAATGAGCACAAACAGACACACACAAACTTTTATAATATTAGTGTTTAATATAATAATTTCTAATATTAATAATTTCTAAGAACTTTTTAACAAAGGCGGTATAACACAAAGCTCATAAACATCGCATCAAAAAAAAACGAGTAAGAAGTTTTGCTGTATTGCGATCGGTGGAGGACAAACAAAACGATCAAAGCGACGGAAGCAGCAGAGGATATTAAGGTCGACCGCCAATAGCCTCGTCAGCCGGTCAATAAAACATCCGATTGGTTTCTACCTGTTTCTTTTTTCAGAGCTGAGACGGTGAGTTGAATAGAGCATTCGGAATTATAAGTTATCCGTTTTTAGTAGGTACTAGGAATTGATGAGTTTAAAATGAGGTTCCCTTTTTATTCACTTAATTGGGTTAAATTAGAAAACGAATGCCTGTTTCTAGAGGGTGTCGCGGAAAACTGAAAATTTTTAACAACAAAACATTATAAGAACTTATTAATTATTAGCTGCCGTTCGCGGCTTCGCTCACTTAGTACCCCGATAAAAAGTAGCTTATATGTTATTTCAGCACAAATACTATGTATATTCCAAGTTTCATTCAAATCCGCTCATCTGTTACGGCGTGATTGAGGCACAAACATACAAACATCCTCAAAAACTTTCACATTTATAATGTAGTAGGGTAGCGGCCCCGCGTTCCGATTCTAAGGTCTTGGGTTAAAATAATAGTACTGTTTATGATTAGAAAACTGAGGAGGCAGTGGGCCGGAAATATCTGCCGAAGAACCGACCGATTATGAGTGGAGACCGCGACTCGGCAAACGTAATGAGTGACGATTTGCGAAAGGCTGCTGCCGAAGACTGAATACGTCAAGCCGAAGATAGGGCACGATGGCGCTCGTTAGGTGAGGCCTATGTCCAGTAGTGGACTGCTATAGAATGATGATGATGATGATAATTATAATGACTGTTTATAGCTACTATACAGGGTGGCACTTAGAAAGCTACTACAGGCTACAGGCGGACGCTAGTTTATACAGTTCTAAGTCAAAGTAGTGTAGGTACCTACCTACAACATTCTCAGTAAGTTCACTAGTTCGAGTATGCGCTAGATAGCAAGGAATCCTCACGCAACAATGCACAACGCTCAGCCCCGCTGCCAATAACTCACCGAGAACAATATACGAACGCTATTTCACCGCAACGATGCCTGAACTATTCAGCTGTAAATATTTTAACCCCTTTAAAAGTGAATTCAACACATTTTTAGAGGTTCAAGTCTAAGGAAACACCTACATTTTAATCTAAATAGTCATTATTTTATTCAGATAATACCACCAGTTAGGTGACTCTTGGCCTGTGTTAGTGATAAAACAGTAATGAATAAGTCAACAACGCAGCTTGGAGCACAGCTTTCTTTGAATTTCATACATCTAGACCCGTAAAAATTATTTGCAGAGGTCAAAGGTGCCACAATACTGGCTTACACGCGCGGCTTCGCTCACGTGGTATTTATTTTTCAGAATTCTAGCTTCAATAAATTGGCTTGTGCGTTTTGATTGCAATAAAATTGCTTATTCTTTTATGTATGTTACTGTAAAATCCCGAACTATAAATCCTAAGATTTTCCAGCGAAACCTAATATTTGGCAACTCATAACGGTAAAAGTCCGAACAGTTCTGGGAACATCGTTAATTTAAAACTTTCACCACAATTCGGTAAATCTTAAGATTTAGCTCAAATACACGGTAAATGTTAAAAAAGACATGCCATAACGTTGTTCGACGTATAAATTATGGTCCAGAAATATAAGTAACTTTCTCAAAGGTCACTACTCAAACCTAACCTAACCGTATATAGACAATGTTTTCTTTTTATCGTTTATTTCTAATGAAATAAATATTTATGCACAAAACAGTATAGCAGTAGATCTTTAGAATACCATGGAGGTAGAGTGAACACTAAAATAGGTATGTAGGTATTTACGTATGTAACCCTACCATCCTCGCAGCTTAGTCGGCCTTGTCCGCAAGAAAGAGCAGATGGTCAATACGTGCGGAGCCGACTAAGCCGCGGGTTTTCCCACGATGTTTTCCTTCACCGTGAGTATAGCGCACATAAATTTTTCGCACAGAAAAATCCTTTGGTACACGACCGGGCTTGAACCCAAGACCTTAGGATCGGAAGGCAGGGTCACCACCAACTAAACCAGCAGTTCTCTCGCCAGTGTATGTTTTTATATGGTCGTGTAAAACCCTTTGGTCCATTTTCATAACTAGCTACGAAAAAGGCAATTTCCTTCACTGTTATAACTAGTTATTAAAACCTATTGTTATGGACCTTTCAGTTAACTTTTGTATCAAATATGCACTAACTTTCCTGGCTGCAGACACATGTAGGCCGACTCGCCGATGTGGTCGACGGGCGCGTCTGATACATAATAGATATCGCTCAGACGCTTCTCTGTTTCCACTGCGATGGACACGTTCTTATTAGGACCGGTATCACCCACGTACACAACTCTGTGGAAGCCAAAACCATTCTAGTCTAGCAGTGTCACTAGTTCTTTTGAACTATGTAGATAGATAGATAGAAAATCCTTTATTGCACATACAAGAAAACATGTACATAGGCGAACTTAATGCTAATTAGCATTTTCCAGCTAACCTTTGTGTAGTTTGGAGTAAAAAATGGAGGCAGTGCATTGTAGAAAAGTAACAAGACGTCGTAGTCGTAGAACAATGACGGATCTGCAATTTAGCTACTGTGACAAAATATTATGTGCATTACCTAACCGACTTAAAATATCGTAAACTGTTAAATAATAACATTTTTTTTAATATAGCAACATGTACTTTTAAGCTGATAGAGCTAGCCGTTCAAAATATGCCATAAAGTGATTTACTGTAAAGTAACTAAATTGCAGATCCGTTATTGTTCTACGACTACGACGAAGAAAAATAATTATTATACAAAAATAAATACAAATAACTGAACTAGTGCGGTGGGCTGAACTAGGCTGTTTACAAACAGCTTTTGAGGCGCATTTTAAATCCTTTCACTCACAAAACTACACACAATACTCTTAAGTGCACGAATGCACTTGACACATCTTAAGAGTATTGGCATAGCGCACATAATTTTTTCGAACAGGAAAATCCATTGATGCACGACCATCATTAGACAGATTCATCATTAGACTTGACCCCCAGTCCAGCAGCGATGTAAATTTGCGTTTCTATGAAACAATTTTCATTGATATCCTCTCCCTATATAATCCCCTCGACACAGGATATTGTAGTTAGGGTGGCCACAGAACAAATAACAGTACAATTCTCGCAATCTCGCAATGAATTCTCGCAATTATAATAACCATAGTATGATGATCCATGCAGTCGATTTTAATGAACAGTCAATTCTACTAAAATCTAGTAAGTAATCTTATGTAGAGACAATACAATACAGTTAGTGCAGTTGAACATATTTTAACTTAGGTAGTAGTAAAGGTTCTCAAAGGCCGGCCACGAGAAACAAAGTCTGGCATGACCACCCAACCCATGGAACGATGACATTGTAAAGGTAGCGGGTGGTCGGTGAATGAATGCAGCTTAAAAACGCTCGCCCTGAAAGTAGGTAGATTATGGAGGGCTACCTATGTCAAGCAGCGGACTTCCATAGGCTACTGATGATACTTTCTACATTAATAAATAGAAAAATGTACTTCAATTTGGGCTTCCCAGTTAGAGACTTGAGAAAGGGGCTTGGGTCCATATAGTAGAAGGATATTTGATCGTCAGAGTTCTGCCCGATCACGACCGGTATGAACTGAAACAATACATTCAAGAGAGTTAATACGCATCTTCTGGGAAAGCTCACTCCATCGCAGATCTAATCCATGCCTAGGCAAGCTTCTTCTTATCTTAAGTTTGTGAGTTTGGATGTTTGGATGTTTGTGCCTCAATCACGCCTAAACGGCTCAACGGATTTGAATGAAACTTGGAATATACATAGTACATGTACTGGATTAACATATAGGCTATTTTTTGTCCGGGTACCATGCGAGCGAAGCCGCGGGCGGCAGCTAGTTTTATATTTAAAAAAGTGTTCTGCGGTGAGACCTAATTTTATTAGCTTATACTCCGTCCAATCCTTTATTTTACTTTTGACAGGTGAGAGCTGAAATCTTAAGAAGTTACCTTCTTAAGCTTTTAGCTCTCAGCTGTTCCATGATTTTATAAGTAATGTTTAAAATGCGTGTTAAATAAAATAAATATATAAACTGCCTAATCATATTTATCTATCTTATTTATTACCTAATAAAACATTAAAATATCTTAAATGTCTCAGTTTTCATAATACTCGTATCAATAATAAATTATTTGCGTAATGAAAACTTTTACGTCACGTTCTATCGTTATATACCTAGTGGTGGGACCGAACGTATTCGCTGCAAATTAATGAATCGAAAGTACCTAATCGATTAGACTTAGGTAGGTACTGTAGCTAAAAAGCCTTATACGACGATAGGAATTAAAAAAGTTCTCATATTATTATAGCAAACTAGCTGACTCCGAGGTTTTAATTTCAGGAGTACTCATAATAGCAAAAAAATGTATGGAAATTTTCGACAGATAACAAAGTTGATATGGTAATGAACAATCAGTTATTGTCCATTAGTAGAATAGAGAAAACGGGCAATAATTATCATTACGTGAATGTCACGGCCTTGCTTTCTACATCTGTTGTATCTAGATGAACCTCGATTCGTCAATTATTTTTTATCACATTAATTCTAAAAGAACTGGTTGGTTCCTCGTAAACAGGGACCGAAGTAGCTCTTTAATCCCTAGGGACTAAAAAGGAATTGAATTGGATCGTGAATTATTGTTAGTAAATGTTCCAATCATCAAACAGATCGATCACAAACATTGTATGAACGAACAAGTAACTGGCTGAAATTAAAAATAAATAAATGTACTATTCTTATTCACTGATGGCCTAGTGGTAACGGTCCCGCCATCCGACCCTAAGGTGGTGTGTTCAAATTCCTGTATCAATGGATTTTACTGTTGGAAAAATTTATGTGCGTTATACCAGTAAACGGCGAAGGAAAACATCGTGAGGAAACCGGCATGCTGTAGAACCTAATAAGTTCGAAAGCATGTGACAAGTGTACGAAAGGAGCCTTTGAGACGCACCTTGAGATCCTTTCACCACACTGGTTCAAAAGAACTACTGACACCATTAATAGTCTACTTTAGTAGTCATATTCATAAGTTGCACTAATCTTACTCATTTACTCATAGACGGTGATAAAAAGTAGAGTGTCCAACCTCTTAGCGTCGACTTAGGGATAGTATCCTCCAACATGATGAGATACAATAAGCAAGTATTCCAAAGGAGGGTTGACATCAGGCAGGCGGCCGGTCATAAAACACCTTAGCCAAAACTCTAACAGCATGATCCAAGGTTCATGCTGTGCCGACCCCACATAGAGTGGGATAAGGGCAGGAAAATGATGATAATGATGTCCAACCTCGAGATAAACACTATTTTAAACTTGAGTGACGTACTTTAGAAAGAAACACTCTCGCCTTAAAATTCGACGACCTCTGTGGTGAGGCGGGCGAGTGCTCGGCTGAGACGCAAGAGGCACGGATTCGATTCCCGTTGCGGGAGAAATATTTGCATGCTCTGCAAATATTTCTTCCGAGTCTGGGTGTTGTAGTATTACGTATTAGGTATAAGTATGTATTACAAAAAAAAGTACATAATGTATTCTATCAGCCATCTGGTTCCCATAATACAAGCTTTGCTTAGTTGGGGCTAGATGGTGCTGCATGATATATCCTCAAATATTTATTATTATTATTATTAAAATAGCTGTTTGCTCCCTAGATAAACAATCCACTATTTTTATTATTAACAACTTTTTGACATGAGTTGATTGCCAATATTGTGTTCAACGCATGACAGGCCAATTATAACTTCCGATTCAAGCCATGAACTCATTTTTACAACGCTGCAAGCATCCGGATAAAAGTTGCTAAAAGCTTTTACATCCGAAACGTTTTAACCGATGAATGTCAAAGTTAGGGCTAATGGCTAAAGTAAGGATAGAATTCAACAACAAACATCCTCATTAACTTATTAGTAGGTTTTCCTGCAAGACCCAATTTGTAGGAACCAAAACCCTTCCTAAGTTAAAAATTCATGTGTAATGAATGAATGACAGTGACATGTGATAATTTGAAATTCTCTAACCCAGGTTAAAGTCTAATAGCACTACGAATTTTAAGTGTACCTATTTATTTTTCCAAGGGTTTATCGAAGGGTTTAATTAATAAATATATACATGCATAATGGAAACCCGAAGGAGGTCAAAATGTTTGAATAAAATACAAACATTTCCAGAAGTGACAAAATTGGAACTTTGAAGACTATACTTCAATACCAATGATCAAGATAATTATATTTCCCAAATTTCCCTTTTAAAGGGGTGCAACATAGTGGAATTTGTTTGGGTACTTTAAATACAAAATAAATGGACAAGAGAGTTTTTAAAACTAACCTTGAAAAGGGGTTAACGCCTAAAGGTCTAAAGGTTAAAAGGGAGTAGTATGGGGTAATACCTACTCGTAGGATTTTGGACTCGTGGTGTGATCGGGTTTCCCCACGACGGAACGGAGAAGGTATATGCGTTTGGCATAAGAAATTGTATGTTTATTTATTTGTGTTTGTAGTTACCATACATACATACATACATAAAATCACGCCTGTTTCCCATAGGGGTAGGCAGAGATCACGGATCGCCATTTGCTACGATCCTGACATACTTCTTTTGCTTCCTTCACTCTCATCACATTCCTCATGCATGCTCGTCGGTTTAGGGTACTCTTGACCTGGCCCTTTTCCAAAACGTCGCCGATTTGGTCCAGGTACGTGCGCCGAGGTCTTCCCCTTCCAACGGTACCATTCACACTCGCCTCATACACCTAGTTACCATTTTCCTCAAAACTACTGAACCGTTTTTGAGTGCGGATTTCGATGCAGTTTTTTTAATTTTATTGGTGTCATTTCACGGAAGGTTCTTATAGACCTTTTACGCCCATAGCCCACCAGGGGGCGCTGCAGCAGCGAGCATAGTTTTTTGCACTTCGGAAACTCAATAGCTAGGTACTAAACCGATTTTTGCATTGTGTTATGTTCATTTTGGATATGGTTTTCAGATATGTTATAGAGAACTTATTGTTATCGTCGTGGATGTTTAAAAAAAACAATTTTTTTAAACATCCATTTGTTTCTATTTGATTTCAATAATATTTTCCTATACTAATTGCAATATATTGATAAAGCTGAAGGTTATGCCAGATGAGAAACAGGTAGTAAAATATATTATTATGATAATAAATATATATTTGTGGACATTTCACAAAGCGCCATCTAGCCCCAAACAAAAAAAAAGATTATTATAACAAATACCGTAGTATAAAGAGCACATAATAATAGTAATCAATAGTTAAAAAGTTTAAAATGGTGCCACATCTTTACAACAAATATTTAGAGCATAATAACAAAACATCTACTGCACATCTCTGACATTATTTTAATATTTTCAGAATTATACACCTTTATGCAGCCAACTGTACTGCGGAATGTTTGAAATCCAATTTCGCTCTTATTTACTGACTCACAAACGTTATACCAACCGGGCATTTCCTTCCGTTTTAAACCTTCTAATTAGTTCTTTTGAGTCGGATGAAAATTAAAACATTGATTTTGAATCGTCTATTTGTAAATGTCGAATAGATTCACTGCATTGCAAATGAAAAAAAAAACTGATAAAAAGATTTTGCTTATGAACATGGACTGAGATTAAAAAATCATTTTGTAACATCTCCGATTATTGGGAGTGATGTTGGAAGACTACGCCGCTACGCAACGCTACGGGCGGAATGAATACGTATGAAATTCTGTTTCTTTTTATCTTCGTGGAGTTTACTGAAAAACTCTGAAATCTTAATTATAATTTTAAATGCGAAAGTTTTTGAGGATGTTTGGATGTTTGAATGTTTGGATGTTTGTTCACGCCTAAACGGCTGAACAGATTTGAATGAAACTTGTAATATAGGTACATAGTAAATGTACTGGGTTAACATATAGCCTATTTTTCATCCGGGTCACACGCGAGCAAAGCCGCGGGCGGCAGCTAGTCTTTATAAATAAATTTTCAAATATCTCTATAAGTAACCAGTTACCTTTCGAGGTAGTCAGAAGCATCAATGCCGGTCAATACCTACCTCTTCTGGGTAGGTATTGACCACGGATCTCCATTTGCTGCGTTCTTAACATACTTTATCTCTCACTTAATTAACTCTCATCACATTCTATACCTATGCATGCTCGTCGGTTTATGGTACGAGTTTTCTGGCCTTTTTCAGAAACATATTTAAACAAAATGCTAATAAACTAAATTAAGGCCTTTACTAAATATACTAGATGATTTATACAGCGTCAGGAGGCAATTAGTTTGCTTCCTCTAACGAAACACTTATTCGAATACCTCATAGTTGTACGTACCGTCCCAGCAACCGTCTTGAGCTCATCCCTAACCGTATGTCTCTTCATGACCCTGCCGGCGCAGTTGACAGGGCAGCTGGCAGTGAGGGTGAGGGCGCGGTGCGGGAGGGGGGTCATGAGGGCTGTGCCGTGGGCCTCCACCGGCGCAGAGCCCTCCCCCCGCACCGCCGTCTCCACCGGACAGCCCAGCGTGTTTAGAAACACCAATCCGGTCTGGTAGTGCCCCGGTATTTGGAGAGTCGATCGCTGGTCAAGAGGGAAATTACTGATATGAGTGCACGAAAGGAGCCTTCCGAGGCGCTCTTTAAATCCTTTCATCACACTGTTCGATACTGACACGACTAGAAGTATAGTGAAGAAATGCTAAGAGAAGATCGTATGCATCGTCGATGCTGGACAAGAGGGCAGATAGCAATGAATGAAAATCACTGAAAACCGTTCATCTATTTGCTTATTCAGCCTCGGATCTAGGGGGGGGGGACACCTGGGCACCCCACTCCGGGCGGCAGTTTTAGGAGGCGCCAAAATCATAATATAACCCAATATCTTTGCAACCTCTTCACCAATTAAGCTCATATGCTTCCCAGCAAATCTTCATAGCACAATCTATTGACCTACCAACTTTCATACAGATTGGATTAACAGTTTAAATGTTATGCTCTTACAAACATATCCACAAACATACAAGTATACAAACATACAACGCCAAACTTGGGCAGGTTGCCACAGAGATCTTCGCTCGCTCGAACAATTAAAAAAATACCTATCGGTTTTTCAGCAATAGAGAAACTAAATAGCAGTGTATTTTTGTTTTTCAAAATCGAACCAGTTTACAATTGAATCGAAAAGCATACGAGATTGAGTTTCATTTCAATTTAATTTTTTATTGATATAAAATGTAAATACGTTCGTTATATTTGGTTCATGGTTTTTGGTCATGGCCATCGACAGTGTGATGAAATGATTTAGAGCAGGGATTCCTAAAGTGGTCCTAATATCGGTTTCCTAGGGGTCGACATAAACGAAAACTGATTTTGGGGGTCGACGAGGTCTAAAAATCGACCCCTATTAAATTAACACAAGTTCTTACTTAAAACTTTCAAGATAGGTAGGTACTGTATTGTTTATGTTGTGTCACGTGTACTAAGAATAATTAATATTTTTGTAGGAAATAGCATTGTTGTAGTAATGTAAAGTCTCAAGTTCGTACAAGATGAAAAACTCGCAGCTGTTTTAAGTTAGCGGACCATTATGAATAAGGGAGTTGATCTTAAAAGTAGGTAATTTGGCCATGGGGGTCTGAGGTAACAGTTCATTTTGGAAAAGGGGTCACTTGTCCAAAATAGTTTGGGGATCCCTGATTTAGAGGCTTAGGACCGCATTCATTCGTTTTATACACTTGTTTTCTACACTATAAAGTTCCACATACAAAATAGTGAAGTACTTTGTAAAGTTGTTGCATTTTTCATATTGGAATAGTAGGTATTCCTAATTAAAATCTTTCAACTTTCAATTTGAAGTATTATCTATCTATCTAGGTTCCTAAATTGAACTAAAAAAGTATATTATTATTATTATTTCAAAAATCAAAAAACCAGATTGCTTAGAATCAAAGTAGGTAGCATAGTACAGTCGCCGTATTGAAATTTTTGACACTTCATCTACATCTACACTAATATCTACACTAATAGAAAACTTAAAATTGTTTTTGGCGTGCGCTGGGAAAACTAATAATGATAGAACAAAATAAAATAATCTATTACAGGTTTACAGGTCTTATTAATATCTACAAAAAAGTCTGCGAGCCAACATATCCATCTATTATAGTTAAGTCACAATAACAGCTTTTGTGTTCTAAAATTTAATTACAATGTAGGTAGAAACAAAGGTCTGTTCCATTCGCGTCATGGTACAAACCCTTAGCCAAATAATTAATTTCATCACCAGGACTTTTTATTTCTAAGCAAATTCCATTTAAATTCATTTGAATCCGACATTTTATAAGTTCACATTTGTCGTAACATTTTGGAACGTCGTAACTCAATCATGATGGTTTCTCACAGCCACCATATTGTTTTTTTTTACATTTCGTAGGTAAAGCTGGACATTTCAAAATTTGCTGAAATAAATTCTGATACTGACGGCATATGTTAGCTTAGGAGAAGAAGTAAAAAAATAAAGCTCTGATATTCATGCATGCGCTTGATAAAGTTCATAGCCTTCGGCCTTTGACGGGCATATCACGTCGTGCGAGGTCCTGCTGCAGAGTTTTCATTAATCTAGTCGCATAGAAGCACGAGCATGGAAAATGGAGAATTTGGTGGGAAAATATCTGCTATTTTTTCTAACGTGTTCATTCCAGTCATTCCATTAGTCTGCGACGCAGCTATTACATACATACATAATATCACGCCCGTATCCCCAATGGGGTGGGCAGAGCCACAAGCAAACATAAGAAAACTTGCAGCCACTTCTGATTTAAACTCCTAAGATGGATATGGTGAACCATGGTGACAGGTGATCAGCCCATCGCCCATATAGGTGGTCCATCATTTTGGAGAAGATACACCTTAACGCAGATATTAACCTGCCTATATAAACATTCCAGGTCAAAAACCATTTAACCTACCTAAGCTTATTCATAAGAGTATTCTTAGGAGATTAAGTACCTACAGGTTTACCACCTCTGAATTATAATTATAACATACCTCTATCCCAATCTGCAGTATACCAGCGGAAACAAAAGCCAGCGCAGCAAGAACTCCGCCAATGAACATCTTCTGAAGCGGCGCCAGGTCCGGCAGCAGTGGCCAGGCGCCGCCAGGGCAGACGGGAATCATCACCAGTACCATCGCCGGGTTCATCACTTGGAGCTGATCCGGCATCAGCGTCATTCCGAACACTTCGCTGCGGAGGCGAGACGCTTGGAACGTCCAGCGAGAGCCCTATGAGTTGGTGATTATCATCATTCGTAGCCTGATTTCTACCTGCTGGGTATATACATCACATTATTCCTACTGGGTGCTTATACGTACATACACGCACGTATCCCTACAAGTAATCATAAGATAAATTGCAGCCACTCCTGATTCAAAGTCCCAAGATGGATATGGTGAACCACGATGACAGGTGATCAGCCCATCGCCCATAAATATAGTTCATCATGTTGGGGAGGATACTATCCCTTAGTCGACTTTTACGACATGCTCGGGGACAGAAGCAGCTTGACGCATTCTATGTTTTTTATTTACTCCCAGAGCCTTTTCATTCTTCGCAGTCCGATTAACCACCTCCAGCGATGCTTACAATTTCTGTTCTTGACTTTAATAGGTAGGTTTAGACACAAATTTTCCTGTAATAGACCTACTAGTATGGTCGTCCCGGGAATTACAGCGTCCTATTCTTGTTCGACTAAAGTTGCCTCCCTCCTGCGCTGTATAAATCGACATGATTTACACAGCTACTGTACTCTGTCCAATCCTTTATTTTAATTTGTCATTTTATTGATATTTTATTTTAACTCAACATTTTGTATGTTTTTTATCTTATTACAAAATCTCAGAAAGAAACAAAACGAAACACGCGGTCTATTTTTATGATTAAAGTTTAAAATCAGTTTTATTTTATGCTGTTTACTTCTGAACTGTTTATATAGTCCGATCTTAAAATACAATAGAACTTCAAAATACTTTCTTAAAACTTAAAATACTTTCTTTATCTTTATCTTTATCTTACCTAATGACTTCGAAAATTTTCCATTCCTATGTTCTGCTTGTTTACTTTATAATAAAACATTACATGTTAAACAGTCGGTCCCGGCTTTTAAGTCGTTAAGCCATGACGGAGGCCTTTAGGCGGTTAAAAACTCATATATACTTTATAATACAACTTTTTGAACTCATAAAGTATTATGAAGGTTTTTTGGCTAATACACTAATAAACTACAGTAAGTCTAAACAATTAATCGAATACATTTAACATACAACATGCGGATACATTCGGTCCACCCACTAGGTATAATATAACGATAGAACGCAAAATAAACTATTACTTACTTAAATCATTACTTCATTATAAAACTGTATACGTCTCTGTTAATTGTAGGTACTGTATAAATGTTTCATTGGGTCATAAATAGGGTAGATAAATATGATTAGGCTTAGGCTATAGATTTATACATTTCTTTTACCACGCACTTATGGATTGGACGAAATATAGATATGCTCGATGATGTACCCACTCTATCTACACATAATACTATAGTTACCTACATGTTTTAGTTTTAATTTGTTTTCTGTTCCAAATAAATATATTTGTATTTGTATAATTAAGCCTTTTGTCTTAGTAATTAGTATTGACACATTTAGGAGCAACTTAGGTCTACACCAACAAGACGGCGTGGTGCAATGTAATTTTTTATCCAGAAAAAAGGAAGTAAATCTATGGAAGCTAAAGAAAAAGCCTTGATGTATGTATGTTCGTATGAGCTAGAGGTCAACTCTAGTGACGGAGTTTTAAGTCCGCCTAAAGGCCTCCGTCAAGGCTTAACGACTAAAAAGCCGGGACCGACTGTTTAACGTGCCCTCCGAAGCACGGAAGCGCTCCTAATGCCACTTGCGGTCACCCCTTACATTGTGACCGCGCACAACGTTGCTTAACTTTAACGATCAGCTACGCCACGAGCGCTTGATACTAAAATATATTTTTATATACTAAAAAAAGCCTTGATACAAAACGTGCATGCGAAGCTGACTATGATCCGAGTGGATTAAACCCTTTGACGAATAAATAACCCACACAATCTACTTATTTCCCTGTTGTGGAAACGTGAAATGGAATGCGAAATGACACGTATAGAGATTATCTTATTCAAACAGCGACACACTGTTTGCTGTCCACCTATGAGGAAAACACCGCTGCCTGTTTACTTTATATGCACGTCAGGTCTGCAGCGAGGGTTACCTATAGAACAATGGTTTTCGATAGGCCGGTTGCTACTAAGGCCTTTAATACTAGATTATGATAAACATCGTCAGGAGGCCACTTTTGTCTACACTAACGATACGCTACGCGCTGTAGGCGTTGGACGATTTGAGATCGAGTCGGCTCTAATGCCGGCAGTGGGCACTAATACCATACATTGACCTTAGTCGGCCATAAGTCATAACCAAACCAAAGTCATTGCGTTTTTAAACGCAAACGACACTCGCCATGGTGTGAAATCGAAAACTTGTATTCTGAAAGATATGGTCAATACGAAGATGACCTTTACCTTTTTTTTCACCATCATCGCTTGAGAGTTGTGAGAGTGAAGGTGAGAATGGTGCACATCATTTTATCGAACAAAAAAATACAATGTAGCACGAACCCACGATCTTAGGATCGAAATTACTTCCAGTTGAATTCCTTTTTTATTACTTAAGGCCGGTTTACATTATTCAAGTTCCAGTATCCACGGAATTCACTCAGCACTGGAATATGCTGAATGCTACATCATTCAAGTCCGGCGATCCTGTCACTGGGCGGGATTAATTACTAGTCATTGTATTCCACTCCCGGTTGCAATATAGCGCTGGATTCGATCACTGGGCTGGAAACCTACTGGAATGATGTAAAATGGCCACTATAAATTACATTTTTCAATATTAAACCTGGGATGTTTTTTCTTTCTCTGCTGGACTGGGAGTAAAGAAAAAACATAGAACGCGTCCAGCTGCTTCTCTCTCCGAGCATATCGTAAAAGTCCACTAAGGAGTACCTAGTATCCTCTCCAACTTGATGGACCTATATGGGCGATGGGCTGATCACCTGTCACTGTGGTTCACCATATCCATCTTGGGAGTCTTGGATCAGAAGTGGCTGCAAGTTTTCTTATGATTACTTGTGTCTCTGCCCACCCTATTAGGGATACGGGCGTGATAATATGTAGGTATGTATGTAAACCTGGGACTATATGGTAATTACTAATTACCATCTAGGGCTAATCTAGGATATATAAACATATGTAGTTACAAGTATGTACTTATCTTATGTACCTACCTAATCCGGTTTGGAAGAAAGATGAAAATTAACGAAGGAAAATATTTAGATGCAAACTGTAGTGACAAGAAACATCAATAAACAAGATTAAATTAAAAATTTCATCAACCCCAGGCATGAGCTATAAATAAACACCGGTCAAGTGCTAGTTAAAGTGTTCACACAACAATCAACCAGTTAAAGTGATGATGGACCGGACACTTGGCAAGGCGGAAGAACGGTAGGTGGACAAAGTAAGTGGTGGCCACGCTTGGGTCAAATATCACCACGCAGACCACCAGCCAAGTGGTCTGATGAAATGGTGAAAACTGCCATCGTACACTGGATTCGGCTGTTATAATGATGATGATGAGATATTTCGTTCTATTTTATTCCGCTAACCTGCTGATCGAAGAGCGACCAGAATATAGGCACAGGCAGGTACAGGTAGAGTATAGAAAACACTATCTTCATATCCTCGACCAACTTCTCTCCGTACTTGTCGATGGAATGGTCGAGCCAGTGAGCACGGGGAGAGCCCTCCTTAGCGTCGTACTTCAAATTTTTCGTAAACGCATGCTGTGAAAAAACAGCCAAGAGAATCACATCTATTGTGGCATTAAAACCTATACGAATGTTGGGGTCATTCGAATAAGTACTCTGTCCCAAGAAAGTGGTCTACCAGTTTTAACAGAACTTCCCGTGTAACCAAAATCGCGCTAAGACAGTAGGTACGTTAGATCTGTCGGAATATTGCTAGGGAAAATCAAACTTATTATTTTTTGACGTACAAATGAACTTCAACTATAGGGTAGTAAACCACATTTTTGGCCGACCGTTCATCATAATTCTGATCACATACAAGGATTCCCTGTGTCGTGGGTATCAAAAAGCATTGTACCATTGTACCACAACCGGGAAGAAATATTTGGGCGGAAATCGAATCTCTTGCGTCTCAGCAGAGCACTCGCCCGACTCGCCAGCGAGGCCGCCTTTGTTATTAAACAAGCCTATAGATCTGCGAGATTATTATTTCTTTGTTTTCGATTTGGTGTCATTAGCCTTTTCGATAACAATAACGATACCTACATATCGTTAAGTATTAGATAGTGGTGTTATTGACGGACTCGGTGGCGTGGCGGACGATTGTTCGGCAGATACGCAAGAGGCGCGGGTTCGATTCCCGCTGCGGAAGAAATGTTTGCATGTTCTGCAAATATTTCTTCCGAGTCTGGGTGTTGTGGTACCATGGTACTCGTAGTTTCTAATATCCACGACACACGACATAATGAATAAATAAATATTTCTGGATATTACACACAGCGCAATCTGGCCCCAAACTAAGCAGAGCATGTACTATGGAAACTAGATGGCTGATATAATACCTATGTACATTTTTTTGTTGTAAATAATTACATACTTATAATATATGTTACAACACCCAGACCAGGAAGAAATATTTGCAGTTTGTACAAACATTTTTCCCGCAGCGGAAATCGAAACCGCGCCTCTTGCGTCGCAGCCCAGCACGTAACATTACATTGGTAACGGCTGAACGGATTTCAATTAATTTGAAACAACATAAAACAGATACTTTATAACCGGGTGCAATTTAGTAGCCTACCTGACAGGATATTCCTATATTATTATTTAAAGAAATTTATTCAAAAGCGTAGTAAGTACAGACTTACCCAAGCACAGGATACGAACTTCAACGTAATATTATCACGAGGTTGTTTTATTCTGTACCAAGGCTTACCAGCAACAAAAATAACTGAAAAATAAAAAAGCTGCTAAAATATACCCATAAAAATGCATTCGTCATCATCGTTAGCCGTGAGAGACAAAAGACCTTAGTGTCTATAGAGTAGACAAACGAGGTCGCTTTGAAAGAATTCCATTTCTGCAATCACTGACGCCTTATTTTTGAAGTATAAAATGAATTGTCATTTTAATACCTAAGTAATTTTAGCGGTAGGTACAGTACTGTCACGTGATATTTCGATAGCTTAATTAAGTATTATGGCAATATCATGTGACGAGAAGAGTGATAGATATGAGATTAGATGGATCCAAGGATAGATGGATTGCGTGAATGATGATATGAGTGATAGAGGGGAATGGAAGAAGAAACATTTTGTGCCGCCCCACTTAAATGGGATAAGGTCAGAGAGATGATGACTTATTATGGCAATGGCACTTTCAAATCTTGTCTATTAGCGAAATCGATGATCGACACTGTCATTGCTGTCCATGTTTGTTATCTTGGCTAAGCCCCAGGCAG
The DNA here is from genome assembly GCA_949320045.1 of Scotopteryx bipunctaria. Classification (NCBI taxonomy): domain Eukaryota; kingdom Metazoa; phylum Arthropoda; class Insecta; order Lepidoptera; family Geometridae; genus Scotopteryx; species Scotopteryx bipunctaria. The sequence goes on from OX439440.1 coordinate 6,199,981, forward strand.
TGGCGGATTTACCAGCAGGCTAAGTAGGCTTGAGCCTAGGGCGGCAGATTTTACGGGCGGCAACTTTGAGATTTAATAAGTAAGAGAAAATTTAATAAGTTAATTGAAATTATCATCATTTACCGTGGGATAACTACAAAGGCGTAGAACAGAAGTTTGGTGGTCCTGTTCTGGAGATAAAACTCTTCTTAAAAACTACAGACCCATCTCACTTCTGAGCCAAGTCTGTAAGCTGTTCTTAAGAATCCTCACGAACCTTCTCGCCAGAAGATTTGACGAACATCAGCCACCGGAACAGGCTGGGTTTTGAGGAGGATTTAGCACCATAGACCACATCCACACATTGAGGCAGATTATACAGAAGTCCAAAGAGTATAATCAGCCTCTGTGTCTTGCTTTTGTGGATTATGAGAAAGCCTTTGACTCCGTCGAAACCTGGGTTGTTCTGGAATCATTAAAGCGATGTCAAGTAGACCATCGCTATATCGAAGTGTTGAGATGTCTCTATGAATCCGCCACCATGTGTTTCCAAGTACAAGACCAGCAGTCTAAACCTATCCAACTGCGCAGAGGAATGTGACAGAGGGATGTCATATCCTGAAACTGTCCACCAGCGCGTTGGAAGATATGTTTAAGACGCTAGACTGGAAAGCATAGGCATTAACATAAACGGCGAGCACATCTCACACTTACGATTCGCAGATGATGATTCTTATGACGGAGTCGCTGGAGGAGCTGCAACAAATGCTGAACAGCCTAGCATCAGCCTCACGACAAGTTCACCTACATAGCTCAGAGAATTAGCAAACTGAAGTGGCAGTGGGCTGGTAATATCTGCCGAAGAACCGACAACCGTTGGGGTAAACGAGTTCTTGAGTGGAGACCGCGACTCAGTAAACGTAATGTAGGACACCCTCCGGCTAGGTGGAGTGACGATCTGCGAAAGGCTGCTGGCAGAAACTGGATGCGACAAGCCAAAGATAGGGCGCGATGGCGCTCATTAGGGGAGGTCTATGTCCAGCAGTGGACTGCTATTGGCTGATGATGATGATGATTGAATTTTTTTTTTTTAACTGTTTGTAAGCGTAATAAATATTATTTAACTACGTTTACCGAATGTATATTATTGCGTGAGTGGCATACCCCGCCTCATTAGTCGTACATCACTGAGCTTTGATTACCTCAGAAATATACCCAAAACCTATTTCCTGTGCAATTCGAAGCGAATTGTTGGATTGTTAAGATAATCTAGGAACTGACAATTTACAATTGTAGAGATAAGGGCGGCAAAATTTCAATAGCTTATACTTGGGAAATGTGTAATGCGCCACTGGCCCCAGGTCAAAAATTCATCTGTTGAACTTACTAATGGACAGAAGCACGAGCAGAGCTGGGAATCCGAAGCCCAGCGCGTAGCACGTGTCGTCTCCGAAGCACATGACGCCACGGCGCAGCACTGGCGTGATCACCATGCCCATGAAGCCGCCCAGATTCACCGTGCAGTAGAATGTGGAGAAAAAACGCTGCAGGCGGTGGTTCTCTTCGGGTAATCGGAACTGGAAAGGACCATCCTTGAAAATAGTTTTGTTCTCCTACGTATGGGTATCCTGACTTAAAAATAATTTTGGCTTCCTATGATATGGTTTTTATGACTCATAAAAAGATAGTGTGATGATATCACAATAATAGCAGGAAATACGTGGCCAAGGATAACAAAAGATAGGAAAAAATGGAAAAGCCTGTAGGAGGCATCCACTGCCATGGGCGGTCCTTATATTCATAGATAGATCACATACATAGATCACGACACAAGGAATCCTAGTGTGGGGCACTAGGATTCCCTGTGTCGTGGGTATCAGTAACTACGAGTACCATGGTACCACAACACCCAGACCCGGAAGAAAATATATGCAGAACATTCAAACATTTTCTATAAGTACATCACTTATAAACCGGAACACTTCATTATGTTATCTGTCGGTACAATCAGATCAATCAGATGATCGTTTGCCCGTTGCGACTCCCAGGGTTTCCGATAAAATGCTATCTAAGAAGACTGGAAATTATATTTAGCTTATGAATATTTATCATTACAGAATGGCTAGGTATTCGAGAACCTTGACCAAAACAATGAATGAACATCCCTCTGGAAAAAAAGCTCAAGTAACCTGATCACCGCCGAAGGCAGCCACGCACGGTTTGATGCCTCCAGTTCCAACGGCGATCAGTGTCAATCCGATCATTGATGTGCTTCTAGAAATAAAATCATAATAATTATCTCAAAATAACTAGCTTACGCTATTATATTTCGAAATGTGGCTAATAGGTGGCACCACGTTCCCAAAAAACAAAAATGTCCAAAAAGACACTCGACCCTTCCCAATTACTGAACGCGCCTAGCGTTGCTTAACTTCGATTATCGATTACAAACGTTAAACATTTTTCTTGTATTTTTATTATTTATTGTTACACCGGCAATAGAAATACATATTCTGTACAAAATTCAACTCTCTACCTATTACGGTTCATGTGATGCAGCCTTCTCTGCTGGATTTATAGTAAAGAAAAAAACGGAATGCGTCCAGCTGCTTCTCTCCCCGAGCATGTCGTAAAAGTCGACTAAGGGATAGTATTCTCTCCAATATCATAGACCATCTATATGGACGATGGGCTGATCACCTGTCACCATGGTTCACATCCATCTTGGGATATTGAATCAGGAGTGACTGCAAGTTTTCTTATGATTACTTGTGGCTCTGCCCACCCTGTTAGGGATACTGACATGCTAATATGTATGTATGTAGATACAGCCTTCAAACAGACGGACGGACGGATGGACAGCAGAAGATTAGTAATATGGTCCCGTCGACACCCTTCGGGTACGGAACCCTAAAAGTATCTCACTCAAACGAGCATCAATAACAACAAAACGATAAAAACTGTTCTATATCAAAATCAGATGCACAGGGTGTAATATAGGTAGAATGAATATCTAAGTGCTTCTCTTCCCGAGCATGTCGTAAAAGTCGACTAAGGGATAGTATCCTCTCCATCATAATATGATACAATAGGCAAGTATTCCCAAGGAGGGTAAAAAAAAGTAAAATACTTAAAAAACCTTAGCCAAAACTCTTACACCCCCCACATAGAGCCCACCATAGAGTGGGATAAGGGCAGGAAGATGGAATATCTAAGTACCAGCCATATAACTTTATTAGCGAAGCGACGACGGGAGCTCTTGAGTCAAATGTTTGAATAGGCATCAAGTCAGTGTTGCGATTGTAAAAAATTCAGTTGCCGTATCTAAAAATGGAAATTGCCGTATTGCGAAAAAAATACACGAATTTGTTGTAAAGACTTTATTACATCTGAAATATCTTCACCGTATAGGTTTTTAATTGATTCGAAAACATCACTCTAGAGAGTGAAAATATTCATTACATAGAATCTCATAGAATTAATAATATTTTAATAGTGAATATTTTTTTTACTTTTCATTTTCTTGCACATAATCATTTGACACTTGAAATTTCGTACAACCTCCTTGATTTTTAACTGCTTGTCTTGCTAATAGAGCTCCGTTGATGGAGGATAATTGGATGTGTTATCAATTTATTTCTGGATTTTGTTTTCATATTGTTCACCTCACTGAAAACTCTCTCGCAATCTGCATTGCTATGTGGTAAGTACCTAGACATAAATACATCAAGGTGAATTGAATCAAGCTGAATTGCCGTAATACTTGATACGATAATGAAAAGCCTGCCGTATGCCGTATAATCTAAAAAATATCATGGAATGCCGTATATTACGCCAATTGCCGTATCAATCGCAATACTGCAGCAAGTACCTATCGATAGGGAGATATTCGCAGTTCCAGTTATCTACATTCAATCTACTCGTTCATTTTAAATCAATTGAAGGGTTTTCTCATTGAAGTTGATTTGCTTTCCTGAGGTTCTTATAACTGGGTAGAATATCTGATAGGTACAGTCGTGTGCAATAGAATGCATGCCTACAAAACATTGAAAATGGTGTCTGAGTTCCAAATACCTAGAGCAATAACCATGAAATTGTTTGTACTTACACATTTTTAAAGCTCGAAAGAGCAAGCCAAAACCCGCCAAATAGATTGACGATATCGAGAGAATAGGGAGAAGTTCTGGGTGCGATTGGCCGAATCCAAGTCTGAATGGCATAAAATGGGGGACGCCTATACCCATCACTACCCATCAGTAGGTATATAGATATTATAGTGACATAACTTAAAATTTATTGCAGGCGACTGTACCTACTTCAGCGCCCTGAAGCTATGCACTATAATAACTGTATTAAAATATTGCTATAGCTTTTCAACCGCGGGCATTCATTAGTTGAATGGTTTTCCTTCAATTCCATGGCTTTCAATAATTTCATAGATTTTTTTCACAAAAAATCTGATTACGTGATCGCGTAATTTTGAAAATATAATAAATACAGGCATAAAATCACGCCTGTTTCCCGTAGGGGTAGGCAGAATTCACGGTTCGCCATTTGCTACGATCCCGACATACTTCTTTCGCTTCACTCTCATTACATTTGTCATGCATGTTCTTCAGTTTAGGGTAGGTAGGTACTCTTGACCTGGCCCTTTTCCAAAACGTTGCCGATTTGGTCCAAGTACGTGCGCCGAGGTCTTCCCTTTCCAACGGTAGGTACCTACCATTTACACTCGCCTCATATCCTGTTTCGTTAATCTTCTTTCATTCATCCTCTTACCGTACCTTTCTCAATCCTCATCACTACAACTTCTTTCACTCCACATCGCTCTCTTATCACGCTATTTCTCAATTATTTATTTTATTTGGGTAATATTTTACTTTTTTAAATAATATATGAAATACTAGCTGCCTCCCGCGGCTTCGCTCGCGAGGTACCCGGATGAAAAATAGCCTATATGTTAATCCAGCAGATGTATGTACTATGTATATTCCAAGTTTCAATCAAATCCCTTCAGCCGTTTAGGCGTGATTGAGGCACAAACACCCAAACTCACAAACTTTCGCATTTATAATATAAGTAAGATTTAAGATTAAGATTTATTTAAGTATTTCTTTGCTGGACTGGAAGTAAAGAAAAAACATAGAGTGCGTCCAGCTGCTTCTCACCCCGACCATGTCGTGAAAGTCGACTAAGGGATAGTATCCTCTCCAACATGATGAGATACAACAAGCAAGTATTCCCAAAGAGGGTTGACGTCAGGCAGGCGGCCGGTCATAAAGCACCTTAGCCAAAACTCTTACAGCATGATCCAAGGCACATGCTGTGCCGACCCCACAATAGAGTGGGACAAGGGCAGGAAGATGATGATGAATATAAGTAAGATTTCCCTAATTTTTATTCAAAAATGAAAGTAAAAATATTATATCTAAAAAAAGGATGGCTAATGCCTAGACTAGCGAGTATGACCAAAATGACCAAATACTTAGATCACGCGTCGCCAAATAATATTTTTTTGCTAACTTACGTTGCTGGCAACATGAGTGGTGGAATAGCGGAGCAACATGTCAGCACCGTCCCCATCAAATAGATTATTGAAAAATACAAAATGACTCTGGAAAAGAAGTTCAGGTATAATTATAGATGACTAGCTTCCTACTTCTTCGCTGGACAAAAGAAAAAACATAGAATGCATCCCACTGCTTCTCTCCCCGAGCAAGTCGTAAGTCGACTAAGGGATAGTATCCTCTCCAACATGATGAGATACAATAAGCAAGAAGTATTCCCAAGGAGGGTTGATGTCAGGCAGGGGCGGCTGGTCATAAAACACCTTAGCCAAAACTCTTAGAGCATGATCCAAGGATCGTGCTGTGCCGACCCCACATAGAGTAGGATAAGTAAGCAGGAAGATGATGATGTTGATGACCAGCTTCTTCACGAATCACGCGGCTTTGCGGTACTTGAATAAAAAGCAGCCGATGCATTCTTTGTTAAGAACTGACATTTCAGACTTCATGACGTGAAAAGGAGCCTTTGCGACGCACTTTAAATAATGTCACCACACTGGTTCGAAAGAACTAGTGACACGTCTAGATAGAAACATTCAGTAGGTAGATTTAAGATTAATGAGATAGATTTTACCTTTGAGAGAGCACTGGTGGTAAAGTGGTAGCACCCCCGCTTTCTGAACTAAGGCTGTGTGTTCAATCCCGGATCAATAAATTTTTCATTTCGAAAACATTACCTATGTGCGCTATACCAGTAGGTACTCTCAAATGGTGAAGGAAAACATTGTGAGGAAACCCTCGGCTTAGTCAGCTCCGCACATATTGACCATAATTATCTTTCCTAAGAATAAGGCCGATTAAGCTGAGAGGTATAGATGCTGGGCAAGCCTTATCTAAACTCGTCCCGGACACTACAGCGTCCCGTTAGAAGGTACCTACCTATTGGTAAAAATTGCCTCCTGATGCAAACGCTGTAAAGATAAAACATCTACTTACGTCTTCTAGTATAGATGGTATTAGTACTTATCCTGTTTTAGGTCAAACCATGATAATAGGTACCCACTAGAGTCGACAAGTAATTTCACCTGTATCTGCCAATAAAGTTATCAGCTAAGATGGCTCCCACCAAAGGCATAGTGTAGCACATCATTATAAAGATGTGGTAGACAACCGTAGCGGCATTCTCGTGAAGACATAGCACGTTGCGTAAATAAAGTGACAGTATTGCTGAAAACAACGATAAATGCTACATTCTGTAGGTACCAAAGACATGGCTGGATTACGTGAATAAGAAAGAAAGAAAGAAAATACGTTTAATGGTTCATCACACTTACTTAGGTAATTATACTAACTAACTAAGTACCTATACAAAAACTAAGAGTAAGTAAACAAGTGATGTGATGAACCAAAAGGCCCTGCCTCAGCATTATGTTGCTCAACAAGAAGCTGATGCAAAGCTGGCTTTATGGCAGGACCTTTGGTTCGTGTCGGCACGGACGACAAACTTAGGTAAAATAACTAATATAAAATACTTTATTAACAGAAAGAAACTTACAACCAATACAAATATAATTTACAAAATACAAAAGAAACAGTCGGGCTATCTAAAGACCGTTGCTAATATAATATCTAACATCTAACATAAAATACAAAACTAAAATAAAAACAAACAAGCTGAATGATGATGAATGATACTAGGCATATGCATATATATCTACATATCGACGCTTGAAAGGCAATAATTACCAAGCGACATTTTGGGCGATATTGAGTTATATATATCATTGAAATTAGAAAAAAATTCTGCGTCGATTGGTCCCACTCTCATGCTGCTAGGACGAAGTTTGTTGTCGTTTGGTAACTGAAAAAAAAAGCACATTTTCTCAGTTTTCGGCGTCCAAGTGACTATAATTTTAGCGATTTATGAATAATTTTCACTTAGTATGTATTCGATTTTTACTCTTTACACTTAGTAATTTTTGCCTAGACTCGGAATAATGTGTTTAAACATTTAGTATTTTTTGCCTTGCGGTACCTAGGGTATGAACATCGCTTAAGAAATTTTACCTGGTACAATTTTAATTTTTCTTGTCACTTAAGACTTTTTAACACACCTTAATTATGTATTCATTTTCATTTAGTACTTTTTACCTAAATGCAATGGATTTAAAAAAGTAAAGTAGTAATATTTACCTACCTAAAAAGTATATTATTTTGTCGTTTGGTAATTTTTTACCTGCCGTTCTTTTACTGTTTTTGTTACTTATATAAACTATTTCTGGTTATGAAATTTGTATAAAAGTTAGCTTATCCCTGATGCACGTATTTTGTTTTGTCGCTTATCCGCACTGTAAAGTAGATTTTGGGTGGCGGTTGGGAACAAAATAATGATTACGTCTTCACTGAACCGTCGCATAGGTAACCCGTGTGCTCACGCGCATCGCACTTAGTGCTTTATCGCGTAGCTTAAATTGTACTGGGTAAATGTAATATAAAAATTTTATGAGTATAGGATTATTTAATACGCATTTTTATTGATTTAAATTTATGATTTTAGGTACATAATGAATCGAAATAAGTGAGTAGATACCATCATTAAGCAAGCTATGTCAAACACCAATGTGAATAGCAGGGATTTGACCTTAGTAATGTGCTACCTGCTTTGTTAAATAATCAAAGTAATAATTTATTCTCTAAATCGTAACTAATAGTTAGCGAGCGCAGCGAGCTTCAAGCAAGCCAATGCGAGCGAAGAGAGCTGAATTTTTTAACTCAATGTAGCTTTAAACAAATCTTTAACAAAGGGTTAGTCACAGGCCTAAAACCTCCACCAACCTGAACTAGGGCAGCTAATATGCTCTAATTCGTCACTCGTCAGATGGAGGCCCATGCTCAGTAGTTAGTGATTGTAGATTACTACAAGGGCTGTTTGATGTTGATGATGACGATATCCATCGAAAATCTTTGTTCGAAACTCTTTAATTTTGCGTACTAAAACCTAATTTTTTTGTTACTTGGTCAAAAATGCCTTACACTTACCTTACTTAATTTGTTCTATGGTTGAAATTGCTTGGCAGAATAATTTTTATGCTTTTTATTTTGATCATTTTACCTATATGTCAAACATCTGTTACTTCTGGATGCATCATTTTGCTTAAAACACAATTATAAAATACTGGGGTTTAGTTAATTTTACTTATTTTATAAAAAAAAATCGTTGTCAGTAAGTAATTTTTACTTGTTTGTGATTTTGATTAAAATTTTACTAACCGACACTATTTCTTAAAGTATTGGGAAAATTCATATTTTTTAAATGCCAGTATATAGAGCTTTTAAATAGCATTTAAAATTCGTTGGAATCAAGTAGCTATGACTAATAGGCGATCTTTGACGAATTTTTTTCCGAAAAAAAAAACTTTAAAATGCTCTACTGTAAAGTTGCTAACATGTCGCTTAGTAATTATTGCCTTTCAAGCGTCGATATTATCACACCCCTATCCTTAACGGGGTAGGCAGAGTCACAAGAAAACTTGTATCCACTTCTGATTCAAGAGTCCCAAGATGGATATGGTGAACTATGGTGACAGGCGATCGATGGTACCTACCAAGTATGAGTAAAAAAGTATCTAGTGAATACTGAGATGACGGCCGATCTGATAGAGGAGAATGGAAGAAAACATGTTGTGTCGTGTCGACTTCATTTAAGTAGATATCTATTAAGTATAAGAACATGGAGAGATGATGATGACAGCAGATTTCGAAATCTTGAATGTGGCTTGTTTAGGATACGGTCGAAAATGTTAAGCGGAGATGATACTCACTCCTTAGTCCACAGAACGAAAATCTTTCACAAAACTCCGTCGCTATTATACAAAATATAGAAGTCGGATGACTGTGAATCATTTCCAAAACAATCAAAGCCTATCAAACTGTGAAGTGAAACAGAACCACCAGTGTTTTTCTGCACTTTTACTTCTACATAAGTATAAATAAGTTAGGTATTTGGTAGATGTTATCCACCTTCTGACTACATACCTAAAGTTTAGCGCTTACTTATTAAGTAGTAAGTACCTACCTACTTATTATATTCAACATAAATTATTATTACAGAGATAGCAAAGCATGACAGAATCGCGATCGAGAGACACTGGCTGGTGACACATTGATATACCTTTGTCATTTAGTTGCAATCATTTTTTTAAAGACAAACTCAAGTTCCTTTAGGTTCCTACCATAAAGTATGAATAGCATTAAAACGCTGAGGTTTACTAGTGCTGCCATCTACTCAACTGGGAAGAAAGGTAGGTAATGCTTTTGTGTACCTTGATTACTTAATCACGCTTCCTGTATTTTTCTATACTCGGCTTCCAGATTTAGTTTTACGCTTTTGCAACAGATGGCGTTGCGCGACTCTGAAACTCAAAAGTAGAATGCAGGTACCTAGGTATCTATTCAGTTGATTTGCTGTTACAGACGCAATAAACAGCATGCTTTTATTAACTACTAGCTGCTGCCCGCGGCTTCGCTCGCGTGGTACCCGGATAAAAAATAGCCTATATTATAATCTAGTACATTTACTATGTATGTTCCCAGTTTCATTCAAATACGTTCAGCCGTTTAGGCGTGATTGAGGCACAAACATCTAAACATTCAAACATCCAAACATCTTCACAAACTTTCGCATTTATAATATAAGTAAGAAGATTAGTTGTAAGTTTCTTTTTATTAATAAAGTTTTAAAAGTGTACCTATATACCAAGTTTCATTCAAATCCGTTCAGCTGTTGAGGCGTGATTGAGGCACAAACATACTCACAAACTATCACATTTCTAATATAGGTAAGTAGTAGGATTTGGTAATCATTTTATTATTTGGGGTAACTGCATGGGCAATAAATAAAAGACAGATTAAATCTAATACTCAAATCTACTTATTGATTTTAATGTTATTAATAACTGTTCTTACCCAGAATACATGAATTACTCATTAGGTACCTACATAATTTATTCTGATTAATCAACATGATGAAATTAAAAAAATCTCCTTGGTGTTTTTTCAAAAATCAAAGCTCAACCTCCGGACACTTTTTGTTAAGCTTAATGTATGGTTTATAAACAAACATTTACAAAATTTACTTGGTTATTATATTAGGTACCTAGCTGGTAAAAGTAAGGTTAGTGGGATAAAACACTTCAAAAACTTTGAATAGCAAATTACTTGCCTAATTAAAATTGATTATAAGTACACATTCATTATAAGTAGGTACCTATTTAGGTGCATACTACCAACTTACCTAACTGCAAACTACTAGGTAACAGTGCAGGTACCTACCTACCTTTCTTTAAATGTAAAACACCAATGATTATAATTACTTATTATTTAGTCAAATTTTAAACCTTAAAAAAACATAATATCTGAAACTTAAGAGTAGGTATTATAAAGGAACGCAATTGAGTAGATACGGACTTTGCTCATAAAACTAAAATAAAAAAGTAGAAAGTAATTTCAAAAAAAATAGGAATTTGTCCTACTACATACGAATATAAAAATAAATAAAATTCCAACTTAACCTTAATAATGCCTGTCGCATAAATGCACATCCAAGGCTAAATAAAAATTATTTTAAGTAAAATAAATTGTGGTAATTTGACTTAAAATATTAGGTTAATGTGAATATTTATATAGACACCGATATACTTACATCATCGAGCATATTATATGCTCGATGACCTACATAGACTTAGTTTATAAGATATAAAACGAGTGGGCCTTAAACAGTCAACTCCAAAAGTTCTAAAGCGCTTATTACAGTTGACTATTTTAGTCGTCTAAATTCAGAAGCAACTTTAGAAGCTAATTAAAAGCTTCTGATCACGAAAGGTGTAGAGGAGTTAATTCAGTTGTTACTGTGCGATAAGTGCTTAGGTAGGAATTTTTGTAAACACAGACTACTTACAAGACTTACGAATAAAATAATCATGTCAGTAATCATGAAAATGTCAACCTCCGACAATTTAAATGAAAAAGACCCCTTGTACAACATACATAAAAAATTACTACGGCTGTCGCTAAACTTAGAATCTTTTGGAGTTGAGTACAAAATAAAAATTTCACATTTATTTTATGTAAATAAAATGTCAACCTCTGACGATCTAAATAAAAATGACCCATCGCATACCCCGCCTTCCAATCCTAAGGTAGTGCATTTAAATCCGTTAGTACACCATTGTATTGTTCTGTAGGAAGAAAATGTGTGACTTTTTAACGGCAAAGGAAAACATCTTGAGGAAACCACAATGTCGTAGAACCTAAAAAGTTTTAATACATGGTGTCAAGTGCACGAAATTGTTAAAGAAGATTCCTACAACGTTTTGTTCTCGAACCAATCTAATGGTCGGGGCGATCAGGATCCTCCGGGTAAATGTCCTCCGGGTAAATGTCGTCCGGGTAAATGTCGTCCGGGTAAATATCCTCCGGGTAAATGTCCTCCGGGCGAATGTCATCCGCTCGAATGTCATCTGCGTAAATAGCATCCGGGTAATTACCGTAACCGTTCGGTTCATTATCATCATGTCCATTCGTGTCATTAATATCCAGGCGGTTGAGTAGGGGCATGTCATCATAGTTTGGTGCTATGTGGAAAATTCCGTTGAGGAGAACACTCCTTCGGCTCCGTGGTCCATCGAACGGGCGGAATGGGTGGTGGGAGTCACGGAGGAACACTACTCGGTAGGTGGCGACCTGTAGATCAATAAAGAAAATTATAATTACCTACCTACAAACATGAAACTGTACATCTTTCTCATACCTACGTGGAACTTGATAAACTCCACAAAAGCAAGGACGGACCAGGGTTTAAAGTAGGTGTACCTAAACTTTTGAAAAAAAGTAGGTAGGTACCTACATACTTTTTAAAAAATGTAATAGCATTTACCTATACACAATTAATTATATTTGTAATACTGACCCCGTTTTCCATGCTCGACCGGCACACCTTTGGGCCCACCACGAAGAAGCTGCCATGGTTGGCCCTGATTTCCATACCATCCATCAGTGCCAGCATCTCAACCATACTGCGTAACCTGGAAAGACAGGCACGTGAGGGAGTCACGTCCTAGCATCTATCCATTACCAACTAGTATTAATGCGAATGTCTGTTACCTTTTCACGCCTAAACCGCTGAGCGGATTTCGATAAAATTTGGCATGGAGATAGGTTGCATCATTGGGAAGAACATAAGCTACTTTTTATCTCAAAAATAATCCTGAAGGGGGTGAAATAGATGCATGCGATAAGATGGCAGGACTACCTTTTTTTCTCAGAATAGCAAAGTCGCAGCCATACACAGATAACACAGACAATAGCGACATAATTATTGAAGTACTAAAGTCAAAGTCAAAGTCAAAAAAAATTATTTCATAAAATCACGGGGACATTGATCACTTGGACTACATACATACAACTTTTTGAAACGAGTACATAGTTTCACAGAAAAATCGATTACATAAGAAATCGACGGATCAAAACGACAGAGCAATGCGGACTTGTGCTTGTTTAAATCATTCATTTTAAAAGGCGCCTGACCAAATCTTGTTTGTAACGCATCTTTGTGCTTGCATTATCTTAATGCCATTAAGTACTAGTAGGTACATTAGTGCCTACTTAATTCATAAATAAAGGAAAGGGTTTCATCGATTTAACAGTAGGATCAATTTTATTTGTCTAAACTGCCTACTAGCCTACCTATTGTACTTACCTACCTACTTAGGCTGTGGGTTGGGTTTGATAGGTATGCGAGTAGGTAGGTAGGTAGAATCAGGTGATAGGTATTTGATTAACTAATAGCTGCATCCATGTAAGTCATATTCATACATTTCTCTCGACTTCTTATCGTGATGTTGCTTCTATTCGATCTTTTTGGAGTAGAAGGCCTCAATTAAAATTGTGCTATTTATCTCGGCAACACTTTAGGTAGGTACACTTATCTATCTACCTACTTAGGATTCAGTCGTGTTGTGATTTAGATTCTGAGCTGTTCGAGCTGTGGTTCATCTCCAGCTCAAGGTAGTAGGTAAATGACCGGTGGACTGCAGTTCAACTAACCATACCTACCTACCCCGATATGAAGATGTAAGCCATCTTGTCGCATGCATCTGGCGGGACTTGAAAATTCGCTACTTGTATTTTCATTTTAGGTACCGATTAGTACCTAATTATGTACCAATTATCTATCATAATTGAAACGAAATACAATAAATAATTCTGACACTAGGATTCCGTGTCAAAACCACAACACCCAGACCCGGAAGAAATATTTGCAGAACATGCAAAATTTCACCCGCTGCAGGATTCGAACCAGCAGCTCTCACGTCTCAGCCGGACACTCACGCCACCGAGGTCGTCAACGTTCGGCACATGACACTATTTTTGGGATAGTATTCTTCATAATGTCACTTTTGCAGAAGTCAATAAGCTTAGATAGGTACTGCTTACCCTCAAATAACATACAAAATGTCTTGACAATGACTAAGGTAATAATAGAGGACATAATCTTGTTTTGTGTAGATTTTAGCTAAAAATTTTCACTGCAAGTCGAGAGTTCATATTTGGTTTAATCCCTGATATGAACTTAAAATTACTCAATTTGTAAAAACAGTAGCGTTGTTTCGGCTCTTATTTTCAAATACAGAAATAAATCGAGGTACCTCATTTATTATTAACCTGCACGAAATGCTTTCCAAAATGAAGTTAAACAGAAATAGATGATTACTCAACTATTCCAGCTATAGGTATAGTTTCAAATTTAATACTTTTATCGTCACTCTTTCAATGAGCTTCCCAATTGTCATTAGGCTGTATGACTATTTAATTTTCGTCAAAAAATGGCAGCCACCAAACGTCAAAATAGTGAAACTAATTTATTGGTCATAGTTTATTGTTCCGAGGGTCATGGCAACTGGACAAATGAACGCCACGGCACTGTCTGTAATTAAAGGACGCTACATAATAGCAAAAATCATAAAAAAAAACTACAAGCACTAATTTCAAATACGGCGTTTATGAATAAAAACAATATCTAAAAACTAATGAAACATAACTTAAAATTGCTTTCCAATGTAATTACTACTTCACTATCTACAACAAAATAAATTACAAATACAGACATAAAATAAAACTTATAAGGAAACCTTATTTCAAAATACACACGATATTTCTATGTGCCACAATCATGTTCAAATTCAACCATGGCACAAAAAAAAATACAACTAACATACTCACAAAAATATTTTAAATAATTCAATTCATTCATTAAATAAGTCAATAATTCAAATTACTATATAATTTAAATATATTTTGGTTCTTTCTTGGCTCAACGGATCAGTATTGCCATTCAAAGACATTTATTTATATAATTTAAATACAATAATATTCAAATATGTTATTTAATGTCAATAACTTTTACCCCTACTCTGAATTAATTTTAAATTACTCATTTTAGATTCTCGCATAGTACAAAATATTTACTTGGAATGTTATTTTAAAAATATTTATCCAAGCTGTTAGAATTCAAATTATGCATTTTAAAATTTAACTTATACTAGCATTTAAATTAATGGAGTTTGAATCTCGAAATGTCCAATAAAGTGTTTATTTCACAACTAGACAAAAAAACTAGACAAAAAAACTAATGTAGACAGTTTATCAGTGTATCACAACACAGCATCGATTTTTACTTTAATATAGAAATTGGACAAAAATCGTTAAATTCACATATTTGTGTTTACATAATTTATTATAACACACAACAGTGAGTAACAATTATTCACTATTTTATAAAAAACTGATGCATTTTCACAAAACCAAATATACAAAAGATCGACATAAGCAAAATGATAAAACAAGTTAAACGGGGCCAGACACAGATAGTGAATAAAACTGAGCCATGTACACATTATATTGTCACGCCCATATCATTAATGGGGTCGGCAGAGCTACAGGTAATCTTAAGATAACTTGCAGCCACTTCTGGTTGTTACAGTTTGTTTTTTGAATAGCTGGGGCCATGAACAATGCTTGTGGTCCAGTTTATCTTGTTTTGTAAAGTACACAGATTTATAAGGCTGAGACCAAATGAGCATAATTTGCCAGTTGTAAGTCGAGTAATTTTTGATCTTTCATCAACATCAAGTTCATGAATTGCATGACACAAACCTATGAAATCGAAAAGCGACTCATAACTCACAAAATTACGTTTCTTGGTCCCACTACAAACACCGATGCATGCCAACTCCAGAAGAGCTTACCCCACTTGGTAAAAATCGGGGTGAATGCCCTGGATGAGTGATAAGAGGACATTTTGCAGCCTGAACTGTTCCTGCCATTCGATGAAGTAGTTATAAGTGTCGATACTGGAGCTGTCGCAGGGGAATGGGTTGAATGATACGGTTGGAACCGTATGAGGCATGCGCTGAAACCATTATAAAATCATTATAAACTATTTAACATTTATTTTATTTTAATTATTGATTTAGAGAGCAAGGACAGCCTTTGGACCGTGTATAAAGTTAAATGACTTACCCCATCGGATATGTATTTTGCCATGGGTGTGATTGCGTACAGATGGCGCCTAATTTCCGTCGGCAGCTTGAGGTACAATTGCGCTCGCAGCCTACCATTGTCCCAAAACTCCTCCTGTAATTATATATAATGTATTTAATAAGTTTAATAATTATATATAATACGTCATTGAGATTTTTTACAACCTAGGACTTTTTAGACACTTGAAAAGAAATGAAAGGAACATACCCGCAGGTCGGCGGAGCGTTCGTATTTATCGATTATGTCCGTGCTGGTGTCCATAAACCAGGCCCAGACGTTGGGCTCACGCCACCTCGGCGCTATCATCCACGCGTACAGAGCTATAAGCTCATTCAGCTCTTTGTTCTCGCTGAAACAAACACATTAATATACAGTACACTAACTAGCAGAACCAACTTTCACTCGCGTTGTACGTGGAAAAACCAAACCAAAGTCAAAGTTGAAGTCGAAGTAGAGGTTAAAGCCAAAGTCAAAGTCAAAAGTATTTCATTGATTGAAGTTACTACGATCATTCGTAGATATTTCTAATCTAAGTAACGTTGAATTTACGATTATTCGTAACGAAGCGTGGAAGATCAGTTTTTAGAATATTCCCTTTACAATCATGTTTATGGAACATGTTGAAGCATTATTCAGTCCCAAGATTTCTCGTCTTCTGCATAGCTTCTGCATGCTTCGTAGTGGAGTAACTTTATACTTACGTGACATTCGTCGGTGATTCGAAAATTTCATGGTTCCTTATGTCAGCGGGAACAGTCAATTTGGCAAACTCCATGATTTTCACAGCTACGAACGGGAAGCATTTTATCGCCTTCATCAATGCCTCTTTGGAAGCATCGACTCCATCTAAAATACAAGCATTTCCTAAATACATAAAACTCGTTTGTTACTGATTGTCTGACTGAAGTATGAAACTTGAAGCATTTATTTCTTTCATGGTGTAGGGGTGGATGCAGTAGGAAGAGGAAGTTTGTATGAAAAAAAAACTACAAATCGTGGAGCGTATCGAATTATGTAGGAAAGTAACTGATTATGTTGATTTTATAAATATTACGTGTATACAAAAATTCGAAATTAAGCATCTGGTGAAAGTTTATACTCCAGACTAGAGATTTCTAATTCCAGCCAATAAGAGAAAAAAGAGCCACCTAATTCTAAACCATACACCAGACGCTTTTGCCTTCGAACTTTTGAAAATAGGAAGGAAGTATTTATTTAATAATTTGAATATGTCTCACAGTCGAGCATGCATGAAGCATGTTATGAGAAGAAGTATGTCAGGGTCGCAGCAAACAGAGATCCATGATTTCTGCCTTCACCTATGGGAAACAGGCGTGGTTTTGTGTATGTATGTATGTATAAGTCTTACCATAGTCCTTCTTCTTACAAGCCACATGGAACATAGCAAGAGCGCGGGAGTATCTCATATGGAAGAGACGGTGGGCTTGCCTCTTCTCCCTCCAGAACTCTATCAAATCCAAAAGCCATTGGTGCTCCCTGGCCCTTATAGCCAGTGTATCGATAACAAGGATGACAGCTAATGGGTCTGAAGGGTCGAGGTTGAGCAAAACCTTGGCCAGTTCTAGAGCTGTGCGGTGGCACGCTATATTTGTCAGTACGTGCATATATTTCAGAATTGCGATGTGGAAGGGACGATTTTCCACGAATTCGTACTCGAGACGAGTTTTTCCCTGCAATTTAAAATAAAAAAAAAATGAATTTTGTAATATGTAATGAAGCGAAGAAATTTTGTATGTTTGGGTCTCTCAATCACGGCGGAACGAATTTGAATGAACCATGGTAAATATAATACCTAAGTTTTTTAATGTATTACTTACATCAACAAAATTGAATGAAGGTTCTCCGACACTTTGCATGAAGTAGATAGCTTGTTCCAAAGCCTGGTTAGCTCCCTTGTGCTCCTCAATGTAGTAAAGAAAGTCGCAGTTCTAGAAGAAAAAAGCAAGTTTTTTTAAGACTTACTTTTGGACACTATTTTTATTTCATTGTTTAGAAGTATACCTCCAAAAGGGCTTCTACACAGTTTTCAGAGTGCAAGTTGTTCTCATGCCTGACATTGCCAACGAGCATGAGTCTCAATTGATCCACTAGCGTCTGACAGCGGGTCTTGTAATCCGGTGTGTGCTCAAACTTGAAGTACTTGACATAACCCTCTGTCTTGTAACGGGTCATTGTCAGACCTGAAAGTATACAGATACATTAAGGTATTTTATAGGAGTGCACGAAAGAAGTCACTTTGGGGCGTACTTAAAATTCTATCACCACACTGATTCATAAGAACTAGTGACACGACTAGTAGTAGTAGATGTATGATTTTATATTAATAATTTGCATGACAAAAAGAAGCGTAAGTGACGGATAAGTTGAGGAGCAATAGGTTTGCATCTCGGAACAATGTTTGCATGGTATTGTATTACATGTCATGAGAAGGGAAAAATGTCATGTATATCTAACACAGATATAGAAGAATATGTGGGTAGAGGTAGGCTAAAGAAAAGATGAATGGACTGTGTGTGTGTAAAATACGATATGAGCAAGAAAGGAGTGAGTGTTAAGATAACTTCTAACAGAGGGAAATAAGAATATGTGTTGTATTGACACCACATAAAGTGGCAAGGATGATAAAATTGGATAACAAAAGTCAGATTTTGTATTATTTATTAAAATGTGAGTTTAGTAGATATCTAACCTTTCACTCTGAATGGGTGTACATCAGGAGACAATCCAATTTCATGTCTCATTCGGCGGGTGCCAATTCGGGCTTTCCTGCAAAAAATACCACATAAGATTTATTTTTAAAACGCTACAAGTACTACTCATGATATTTTCAGGAATGGCCATAACAAAGTATATAATAAGATGAAAGAAATACAAAAATCTAGTTTCTTTTTTATTCCCAACAGTAGGCAAAACGTGTTGTGGATGATGATGATATTGACTTATTTTTTTGTTTTATTAGCAGAAAATGGCGGCTTCTAAGATGTTTTAATGCTCTCAATAAAGTGTCACTTACTTCAATCTACTTTCTTCTCCAAAAACTTTAGCCAGTTCATAGTTGACGTTGATCTGGTTGGGGTGGACGGAGAATATTTTCTTCTCCCATGCAGCCCTCTCATCTACAACCGCTTCTTCCACTATCAGCGGCGGTGTGCCAAGAATGCGGTTCACTTCACGGAGAGACCACTCTATTTCGTCCATCTAAAAATATATTTGTTTTATTACTAATCCAAATGTAAAAGAACCTGTGTCCCAGAAGGAGTGACCTCGCCTTCCGAACCTAAGGTCGTAATCAAGCAGAAATTGAATTTTCTATTAAAAAATATACCAGTATTATCAAACAAAGAAAGAAAACATAGCGAGGAAACTGCAATTTTTCTCAAAATGTTCGATTTGAAGTAACATAATTTTGTACCTCTTCCGGTTTCACGTTCTTATTCTTCTTATTTTTGCGTTTCTTTTTTTTATTTTTATTATCAGTTTCAGCTTTTGTGTAGGTTTTCTTTTTGGCTCCATACTTGTCTTCCTCAGGGATGACAGCGGCGGCCTCATCTTGGTATTGCTCTGGCTGTTCCGTTTCTTCATTGGCTATTTCCGGCTCATCAGTTTGCTCAGGCTGATCAGGCTGGTCACTCAAGAATGACAACTCTGACTCAGAACCTGAGCTCACTTCCAACTGTCAAAAATGCAATGTTAAAGGCATATACAATAAATAATAATAAATAAATAACAACGATTCAACAAAGATTTTAGTTGCAAAAGAATTTTGTATACTAAGTACTCACCCCTTCATAAGCTGGGTTCATTTGCACATAGTGAGGCGAAAATTCTTCTAGCGGCTCTTCATTCTCTTTCTCCTCCTTTTTCTTTCTTTCTCGTTCTCGCTTCTCCTTCTCAGCCGCCAGCCGGCGCATGTTGCGGCTCGACATGGTAACTACTCGTAGTACCGAGCTGGAAAATAAAATAACAACCATATTTTTTATAATCAATTATACAAACTTTACTAAAACAATTGCAGTCTTTTTTCTTCTGGAGCCCTGATGGTCTTTGTTGTATCACCAGTAGAAGTAATGCTATGTATCGTTAAAATAAGGATAGACATGAAGTAAAAACACTAGTTCAACAATGCGACATTCCTCAGGCAACAGGGATCTATCTCTTTATTAAATACTAGCTCCTCTGATGTTGCAGGTGTCCCTGGGTAGTAGTGATCACTTACTATCAGGTTAGCAGCTTGCTTGTTCACCCTTTCTTTCATTAAACAAAAAAAAAACAACCAAGTTTACCGCCTATACAGTTTACAAAATATCTTAGTTTTGTTTGGAAAACTTCACCAATTTGTTACTACACTGATGAGCAATCAGCCATATTGTAGACACAGAAATCGCACTGACGTTCCGCGGTGGGGTGTATTGTGCATTATTGCCCTGCTAACCCTCCCCTACCCAGCCCAACTACTTGAAGTACCGAAGAAGGACCTTGGGATGCAGCAGTGTTCCAGTATCCTTGATGATGTTGAGGCTGTAGGTGGTGTTGATGACGTTGATGGTGATGCCATACTTTTTTATATAGTTTTATGATGATGATTTCAAATGTATGGAAAAAGTAGTGATAGGCTGAATCTGAGATTGTGATTAAAATGAGCAATGAAGCAAATGAGGCATGACCCATAAAGATTATATTTCAGTTTAAACTAGTACCATGTAACAGTCAGCTAGATTATATCTGCCAGGGTTCTATTTACTTGACCTACACCATTATGAACATTGGTAGCTACTACTTGTTGCCTCTTAAGATTTATGTAATCAAAATATACTTACGATTTGCGTGATATTCAACTGGTATAAGGATTGGTTAACACAAGCAAGAACAACTGCACCACTGCAATGCGGCAGCAGCAATGCGCCGTCGCGTCGATTATTGACTTACCTTCCAATACAGGCAATTATACTAGACGTGTGCTGTTTCACAACAGTACCTATAGAGATAGGTCTCACTAAGTTAGAACTCTCGATCACGAAGAGTTGCGCGCGCCGCACTACACACCCCACTTCACCGTAATCTCCCTACCCCTTATTGATTTTTCACGACGTGTATGTACTAAGCTAGGGTTAGTAGAAGTCGAAATAAAACCCCATGATTATTAATTCATGTTATTTCACCACGTTTCTATGACCAAAATGAAAACCGAAACAAAACAAACAACCGACAATACTTGTTATGGTATGAGGCACAGAAATTGAGGTAAATAGGTAGGTAAATACTTGTAGATTTTAGGTTTAGAAAAAAAAGAGAGAATATGGAAATGGGTAGCTACGTAGGTACCACCTATTAGGTACCTACCGTTTATGGTACATAATAGGTGTTACCTATTACCTTATCTTACCTTTCTTATTGTTCACGATTGTGTTTGCTTGATGCACAAGTTTTTCAGTGTAATGATACCGATACTACAATTTGCAGATCCCTACTCATTAATCAACAAACAATGGAAAGGAGAACGAAAGCTTTTTCTAGTTCGACTCAACCATGTTAACTGATATTATGGCAGATTTACACAGGGTCAGTAGCTGTCATCAGTGCTGGCGCCGAAAACTGACTCATACTATTTACACGCAGTCAGTATTTCGTCAGTAGTCGAGGATATTTCTTTTGGTGTACTGTACACACGTTCGTACAGTCAGTGCGGAAAAATGAATTCTCGAAAACAGCAAAAAATTAAAGTTAATAATTTGCTGAGTTTACATTTGTGATGATGCAAGAACTAACTGGTGAAACTAAGAAGAGTTAACTAAACAGAAACGAATTTGGGTAAGAAAATGGATAGATGACAGAGATAAAACTGGAGGTTCTGCTCTGTTGTTAACCCAGTTGAAAATTGAAGATCCTGGGGAATGCAAACTGGCATTGAGAATGACGCTAAAAAACTTTGACGATTTGCTTATGTTGATAACAATCTCTATTCAGCGTCAAGACACATTTACATTTATTAGAGACGCCTTGCCAGCCAAAGTGAAACTCGAAATTACGCTGACATTTTTGGCTTCTGAATGTCGTTCGCTCAGTTTTTGCGTCATTTTGTGATGCGGTGCGACGCAGAGTGGTCCCCGTACAAAAGAGCGGTAGCGACTGACTTCGGCATTTACACGGCGTCAGTTGCGCTGGCGCGGGGGGGCGAGGCC
Source organism: Scotopteryx bipunctaria (assembly GCA_949320045.1). Classification (NCBI taxonomy): domain Eukaryota; kingdom Metazoa; phylum Arthropoda; class Insecta; order Lepidoptera; family Geometridae; genus Scotopteryx; species Scotopteryx bipunctaria. The sequence continues at coordinate 6,222,266 of OX439440.1, forward strand.
GCCGAAAATATGAAGCGTGAATATTGAAGTCAGTACTGACGCGGCAGGTACTGTATTGACTTGAAATAAATTTACACGATGGCAGTGCCAGGTCAGCACGGCAATGGACTGACGTCAGTTACTGACTCAATGTAAAATTGCCTTTAGCACATACTACAGAGATGCATAGTAGTGTTCGTAGTGTTCTGTGATGTTGTTTGTCTCTCTCACTGTCAAGATTTAGGTTTTAGAATTAGGTATGTAACCTTCAGTTGTTAACTGAATTGCAATGTCACTGTCAATTACTATTGGATGTCATTTTTAGTTAAATGTCACTATCGAGTACATTCAAATGAAACTATGATACTGTCACTCTCACTGTCACCGACACAATATCGAAATTGTCAAACCGAGTGTCAAATACTCGAGCAGTGTCAGCCGGCTGACTGAATTGCGGCTATCTTTGGTACAATATAATTTTTGACTCAGAAGGACTCGGAACAATAAAATAAAATTGACACCCACTATGTATCTTGAATGGTAGTGACAGTGGCAACCGATTCACGGTTGCTTTCGATTTTGGCGGTGGCTTTCGCCGAACTGTGTCACGAGATGAATATGAATATTACGCTTATTATTCAAAACGGCCGTGCTCATCGCTCCGAAATAATAAAACACTGCAGAGTTGTTTTTGATAAAGGCCTTGACCTTAATTATAAATTAAGCGGACATCAATTACGCCACAATTGATGTCCGCTTTGCGTACTTATAGTTTATTAGAATTTAGGCGAGCAGTTGGCTTATTGTTCAGTTTAAATCTGGTCACACTGCTTTGAGTTGTCATTGTCATGAGTTGTCATGTCATGCCAACCGAGATACGCAACATAGGCCGGCAGGAGATTTTCTGAGTGACTGTGATTATGACTAAATGTCAAACCCATTGTTATGGTCGCCCGCCTGACTTTTGATTCGCTACGCTGCTTTTTAGTTTGGCTGGCTGGTTTTATTGAGATTTCATCTCAGTCAGTATGCATGAAGTATAATCAACCGGTGGTATCGTGTCACCAACACTTCAGAGCTGATATACAGTTATCTCGGCTAAAGTACCTACCTAAGTGTTACTGAACAAGTACCTAGGTACCTAAAATGATGAATTGGTGCTATATTATATTGTGCATTGCTGCGTGCGGCGCTTTAGTGAAAGGTGCTGTCATACCGGGGGATGCCGATGTGGAACAGCAAGGACTCTACAGTAAGTCCGATTTTGTTGAAATTTTAACCACCGGTAATTTTGAAAGGAAAATCTACCATCAACCCCATGCATTGGTTATACAATTTTATAACAGCTACTGCGGCCATTGCAGATCATTTGCGCCAAAATTCAAAAATTTAGCAGCAGATCTGGTGGCATGGAAGAAGGTAATCAAATTGGGAGTCATTGATTGCTCAGTTGAAGAGAATAATGAAATTTGTCGACAGTTTGAAGTAATGGCCTATCCGACACTTAGATACTTGCATGAAAACTATGTAAAGGCCAATGGAAATGTTGGCGAAAGAGTGCTGCAGACTGACACAGTAGAGAAGCTTAAAGAATTGCTTATACACAAAATGAAATCTGAACAATCACTTGGCCGTCTTCAATTTGCTCCGTCTTTTAGCATTGCTTCCTACACTTCGTACAGAAATGCGGTGAAAGATATCCCGAGCAATGTGCTATACACATTTTTGGTTTTTGAAAATGAAAATTCAACTGTAGGATCAGAACTTGCTCTAGACATGAGCAATTACAAAGACATAAGACTGAAAAGAGTGTATGATACTAGTGAGTTGGCTGAAGTTGCAAGAATACAACAATTTCCAGGTGTTCTTGCTGTCAAATCAACGTTAGAACCCACTCACATACCTCTTAAAGATCCTACAGCTCCAAAGCTTCTGAAAGCTATTAATACATTCTTAAAATCTAAAAACTATGTATTCCCAGACAGTGGTGTGATTATCCCAGAACCAATAGACGAAAATTCAAACACAGTCTTACCTGAGATCCCTAACTTTGATGTAGTTTACTACAGTGATTTAGAAAAAACTCTAAAAACCAGTTTGCACACTGAAATTACTAGACATCCAACTTTGAGAGGAGAAGCTTTACAAGCATTATTGGATTACTTGGATGTCCTCGTAACATCGTTCCCATTTAGAAGTAACCTGAAAGAGTACATATCAGGCTTGAGAGCAACTATTCTCACAAAGACTAGTTGGGATGGTGGGGAACTTTATAATACCATCAAAAGATTGGAAGAAGTCTATGCACCAGTATATATATACAATTCTAACGATTACATTGCATGCAGAGGCAGTCTTCCAAAGTACCGTGGATACACATGTGGACTGTGGACCCTATTTCATACCTTGACTGTCAACGCAGCCAGAAAGCCAGGCACCGAGGGCCCCAAAGTTTTACGCGCTATGCATGGATATGTGAAGCATTTCTTTGGCTGCACAGAATGCGCGCAACACTTCCAAGCCATGGCAGAGCGGAACAGATTGTTTGATGTGAAGGAGAACGATAAGGCAGTGCTGTGGTTGTGGATATCGCACAACGAGGTGAACTTACGACTCGCTGGGGACGTGACAGAGGATCCGCAGCATCCTAAGATCCAGTTCCCGAGCATCGCGCGATGCCCGGCGTGCCGGCAGACGCGCGGCGCCTGGTCGCTGCCGGCGGTCTACCAGTACCTGCAAACGGTCTACGGCACGGAGGGCATCCGCGACGTGCGCCGCGCGCGGGCCGCCGCCGCCGCCCCCAGCCCCTTCTCCGACTTGGACATCGGAATGCTAAGTCTCTTGTACTTATTATCTTTTATTATCCTCATTTTAGTCATCAAATACTTCTTAACCAGGGGTTTTTACAGAAAAAGACTTTACAAGCATGGATTGGGTAAAGTATAACATTTTCTTCCATTCTTTTTTGCGTCAATCCGTGTTTTATGGGATAGTTGTAGAGTAATGGGATGCATTCCTACTTAGCCCACTAAATATAATGTGTGGAACCAATTAGGTATGTAAATCATTGTGATACTAATACCTATTTCACTTGTCATGCAATTTATTGTGCATGCCATACTACTAATTACATTGTACCAACCTTCCTTACTGCATGACATACCTAAAGGTAAAATATACACTTTACACTTGACACTTAGTGTCGACCTGAGTGTCGTGCCGTAATGTGGTATATCACTATAATGCTAGCGTAGATATTTATCGTTACGTCTGTTTAGCACTTGATAACAAAGTTTCGTCAGCTCTCTAGCCATTTCGCCTACCAATGACACTAATGACGAAACTTGTGTCAAATGCCAGTGTCGCCATGTATAATTACTACCTACTCTATTTCATGGTTCAACTTGCGATATAACTGATGAAGCTATTAGAAGGGAAAGTCTAATTAGACCGCCAATAATTATAAAGTCCTATGGTATGTTGGTTGGTTCTATAAATCTTGTCTAAATCCTATAACTATATAAGGATACACCTACCTCGAAGTTTTACATGGTTGGTTCCACATTTAACACACCAATTAATTACAAAAGTGCCTAAAACATTAGTTTAAAAAATTCATTCCATTTTTATAGGAGAGATAGTATTTAATGCATCATTTCCATGTCTTCTACATGCCTTCTCAGGATAACGTGCTACAATAGAAAAACAGCTTATACATAGTATTTTTATAATAGTTATTGATTAGTATAATGATGTCACACAAAATAACCCCAATCATTACTTAGGTAAATACAAAACCGATGGGTACTGATTGACGTATATAAAATTGGCGTGACTATCAGAGATTTTTTTATCGAACGAAGTTACATGCGGTTTATGTATCGTCCGCAAATAGACAAAGATACATAATATCGTAGCAATACATATTTTTTAACGAAGAATCGCAAGTTTATACATAGGTATATAGTGTACTTGGAAAAGGGCCAGGCAGTTCAAGAGAACCCTTAACCGACGAGCATTATGATGAATGTTATGAAAGTGAATGAAGCGAAAGAAGTATGTCAGGATCGTAGCAAATGGAGGTCCGTGTTCTTTGCCTACCCCTCTGGGAGACAGGCGTGATTTTATGTGTGTATGTATCACACTTTAACTACACTACAATCACTTATTCTCGAATTCAGGTAATTACAGCAAATGTGCATTACTGCATATGATGCATTTGTACATATATTCGCCGAGTGTTCGGTTTTAACCCAAACAGGCAATGTGTATACCGTACTTTTATTTCATTGGCCAATACATTTCTTAAAAATACGGCTCAAAGACTGATCAGTCTCTGGTATATCCGTAAACCTGTTAAGTAAATATTTATCTTCAGTAAGTATTCCATTACAGAAAATAACTACTATTTCGATAAAGACTTGCTGCTTTCTTTATAAATAATCCGCAGAAAGCTATTTTAACATAAATGCCTAGGGGCTATTTTTTAGATCTTTTTGACATTATATAAAAACATTATATACTTATTAAGCTTATTTTATACTAATCCTAAGTCACTTTATCTAAATACCTGCCAGTTATCGCGTAAATATTTTTATTTTTATGTGTTGGTTGGTATTCTAGTCTACTTCAAAAAGATCTTGTGGGGAGCTGCTGTGTAACATTCTTTATCAACCTGTTTATAGGTAGGTAATGTCAAAACAATGTACTAGTAAATATTTGACAGTATTCCCTACGATCTTTTTTTAGTTGACGGTGTTAATAAATATAAGACTACAGTATAATTATATGTGAGAAAATGATAGTTATTAAGATATTATGTAGGTAATATAGTATCTATTTATATGTATAATTTTGTTTTAAATAGTCACAATCGAATGCAATAATGATAATCCTGAATGAGGATGGTGAATGAATGAAAATCGTTCGATAATTTTTAAACTTATATCTTAATTTCTATTAAATTTACCTAAAAAACCGTCATAATAAACAACGAAATATTTAAGATATATAAAATGAATCTTTCATGTAGCAATATTAACAATTAATTAAGTACAAAAGTTGTGATAACTGTTTGTTAAAAGCATAATGTTAAACCACGAAAAAGTAAGATCATTTTGTTAAATATTTATTTGAGTGAGCTCATAACAATATCTTGCGCTGTGTAAATATTCTTTCAAGACAATCGCGTGCACACTATTCATTGGCTGGTATCTCAACCACCTACCTACAAGGTATGTATATTCATCTTACTAATTTTATGATTGCGAAAGTCTTTGTTAAGTATGTTTGTCTAAATCACGTCCAAGCAGCTGAACGGATTGGTATGTAACTTGGAATATATGCACATTACTAGCTGCCGCCCGCGGCTTCGCTCGCGTGGTACCTGGATAAAAAATAGACTATATGTTAATCCAGCACATGTACTAAGTATATTCCAGGTTTCATTCGAATCCGTTCATCCGTTTAGGACTGATTGAGGCACAAATCCAAACATCCTCATAAACTTTCGCATTTATAATATAAGTAAGATTCACGATCTTCATTAGCATTATCAGCTTCATATAGAAGTCCACTCCTGGACACAAGCCTTCCCTATATACTTCCAGGTCGAACGGTTTTATCCTAATTCCTTCCACCAACCGTGGCCTCTAAAATGTAATCGGTTTCTCGGGTCGGTGGCCGTCCAACTTTGTTTTCTAGTCCGTATTATAACATTTAACTACACTACATACTTTCTTCTACTTTTTATCAGATACCTACCACGCGGGCGCGAGTTGGTAAAGATTAATCAAATACTCATCCTTTTTACGAGACGTACGTACTATTCTATTCTTACTTTTGATTGAGTGACAAACATCTAAAGGAGCTATTGCTGCGTCCGTTTTATTGAATTGATCACATAATTGAACATTACAAAATTACCTACCAAAGCTTTGAAATGCCTACACTAAAGAGCAGTGGTATGGTAGTTAAATATGCTCGATGGGTATGGTACATGAGCATACTCCTTTTAGCTTTCTAGCTTCAGCTGTTTGGACTGTGCGTTAATTTCATAAAAATGCTTATTGTTTTATTATAATAAAGGGTATTTCATTAAGCGCTTCCTATCTTTAAATTTAAATAAATCAAAGTGTGTGTGAGATATCATCGAAATTTTTTATTCGTTTGAAAGGCCATTATGTATGGAATATAACAAAGTCCAAATGTCCGCCGCGGCTTCTCTGGGTGGCGCGCATCCGAAATGTCCAATTTTCCATGACTCTAGCGCATAAATTAGGATGAATTTGACCGATGGCATGGGTTAAGTTGGCAGGGCCGCTGTAGTTTGTGGTTTATTCGCATAGACCTGCGACTTAAGAAAACCCCACAAGATAAAGTCGATCAAATCGCACGATCTCGGTGGCCAGTTCACATCACCTCCACGTGAGATGACCATGCCCTCAAATCGCTCGTGCAGAATGTTCAATGTGGCATGAGCTGTGTGGCATGTAGCGCCGTCCTGTTGAACCACATGTCGTGTCCATATCATCCAATTCCGGTCAAAAGAAGTTGGTAATCATCGACCTATAGCGCTCGTCGTTGACGGTGATGGCCTGGCCAACGTCATTTCATGTGGATTGGTGTCGTCCCACATTCGACAATTTTGTTTGTTGACGTATCCATTCTTCCAGAAATGGGCCTCATCGCTGAAAATGATTTTCCGATGAAAATTAGGGTAAGTTTCCAACTGCTCACCCATTCAGCGAACGCACGTCGTTGTCTACGGTCGTTTACCTTCAGCTCCTGGGTCAGTTGAATTTTGTATGAGTGCAGGCCCAAGTCACAACTTAAAATGTGTTGTGTTCTGCTCTGCGAAAGGCTGAGTTCTTGTAAGCGTCGCGAAATCGGCTGCCTCGGATTCTCCTGCACACTCACGGACAGCGGCGATGTTTTTGGCAGATCTTGCGTTTCGTCGTTCGTACGGGTGTTGGTTGATTGTTTACTAAACCAGTGGACTCAAATTTATCCACCACACTGCGAATAGTCCTCTCCGTAGGACGATTATGGCGACCGTAAAATGCGCGAAGCGCGCGGAACGTTGACCAAATAGAACACCCATTTTGATAAAACAATTTTATCATTTGCACGTGTTGTTGAACGCTATATCCATCCATGGTAAATCACCATGGCAAAACATACTGAATAAATGACAGCCAATTTTACAGATGTAGCTTCAACAATATGGCCGCTATCAACTGTCAAAGTACGGAAGTCCCTATTGGAAGACCCTTAACGATTTCTTGCCAAATTTAAGATTTCCTAAAGGGGAATATACTCGTACTTAATTATTAATTAGATTCTAAGCTGTCCCATCCAGTAGTCGTAGAATACACACAAGGGTCAAATTGCAAAAGTTATATTTTAATTGTCGCATAATACGAATGACTTTGGTATAATAAACTAAAGAAAATACTTTTAAGGTAGAATTTTTTTTTGTACTCACTTTTTATAAACAAAACAAGAGTTTGTTACTTGTTATCTAGTTGATAAAATTATTTTTTATAACAAAATAGATAAAATAATAACTTAAAGTAGGTAGGTACCTACCTACCTACATTAACTTGTGTTATCTTGTTATCTTTTGGGATATCAGTCAACTCTAAAGGACTCTGTAGGGATTTTTGCCATAAATACTTTTCTGGAACCTAACCTAACCTAGATAACTACTTACCTAACTTGATATTAGACAAATAAAAATACCGGGTCCTTGTTTATCAGATGTAAACGAAGTATTGTAATTTCCATTCATATTTTATTCGTCGTTTCAAATTGGATAATTATACAGATTTTTTATAGTATTTTTTCGGCAACATATCCCGCTGGGGCACTGTTTCTGGTCAAGTATGGTATTTTGGCAACCTTTTACTTCTTTTTGTGTTACGTTTGTCCGTTTTTAGGCATATTACTAATTTTTTTTCTATTACTAAGGTTTAGTTCATTAGACAGTTTCATCATAGACATACAGGTATAAAATGTAGTGATAAAATAGTTTTATTAAAATTGATACTAAAATCATCCAATTCACTATAAAATAGAACCGTGTGCCTGATTAGCAAAAAACATGTCATATTAGAATGGAGTAGTCAAGTGCCTATTTGAAATTGTTTTCCTAATATTAACATAATATTTTTAATAAAACAGGGTGAGATATTCATAATATCGAAGGTACCTAATATTACTAACTTTATAAAATCTCAGTACGTAAGACAGTACATGGGTATATTAAACTTGTTACAACTAATATTATTGCATTAATAACCATTTCGTGTTATAAAAGGAGACATGACGTTAATTATTAGGTACAAGCCAGCTAACAACAACGCAACTTTTAATAATTAGTTATTCATAGTTATTTATAAGGTACAAAACTAAATGCTGCCAATTAAATGTAATGTATACCTATATACCTAATCAGAAGTGGCTGCAAGTTTTTTTATGTTTACTTGTGGCTCTCCAACCCGATTAGGTATACAGGCGTGATAATATGTATATAAATAAATAGAGAGAGATGATTGTTATATTTAAAATATATTCTTCCGACATGTAGGTAATATAATAATTATAGGTATATGGTAATTTTGATAAGTGTAACAATAAATTAAAACTATAACGTATTCTGACACCTTTATTTGTACACCTTTATTTACCTTGCGATAAAATCGCATTTTGTTACCATTAATTAGTAAAAACAGGTGTTACTTATATTAATAAGCGAATCAACTAAACCAATATCCCTATTTATTACTCTTACAACTCTGTACATTTTTATCGGTGTACCTACATGGAATATGTTTGTCCATCTAAGATGTCTGGTAAAATTACGCGATATTATGATACAATTTTCTGACAATATCCGATGACAATGCATTTTATTACGATGACATCGATATTAGTGAATCTGCTTGGTTTTTATGTATCATTGTCACAATCAGTTTATATCAGTGGTTAGTATGCCGGCTATTCTATATAAAAAGCTGTCATATTTCTATATATTATTTCATTTTCTTGTCCTTATCCCACTGGGCGGAATCGGCACGTTTTCCCTCGGTTTCCCCCTTCCATCTTCTATCAGTCGTCAACTCAGTATACCTAACCTACTCATTCTTTTGCATGTCATCTTTCACACAATCCATCCATATTTTCTTAGGCCTTCCTCTGCCTGTGTATGTCAAAACTAATAAAATTGATTGCAACAAAATTATATTAACAACCCCTAATGAAAATACGACTTTACATGTTTTACGTTTACATGTAACCTACCTACACACTGCTTTATATTGGCTGTCATTGCAGCCACTATATAACAAACTTAATTGATAAGTAAAACTGATAAATGGGAAGATGCCGTGCGTATTGCACACGTTGAGTTCGATAATGGCGGCTCAAGATGTGCAGTATTTATTAATGCATGTCCAATTCAACGAAATCTAGCTTAGTCTTTTTCATTTATCATGGGTAGTGTGACAGCAGGATAGCTAGTAGTATAATTTTATTAATAGGTGGAACAGAGACAACAAAATAAGTACTGATCTGACTGCTGTCACCGTACCTACTCATGCTAGTTGAAATAAACTGAAGAAACTTCCAAAAAAACTCCGCGTTTGCCTTACTGATGACGGACCGTAATTGAAAACAATTTGAAACTTCCTTAGTCCGCCCACAAGTACTTAATATATTAAAATAAAATGAAAAGAATTTGTACATACTATGAGAGTTGTAATCTTGTTGGGACTGTCTTTTTTAATATTAATGTTATTTATCTTATAATTAATAGGCTTACTTATAAACTCACTAACAATGTGTTAGTAATGTTTAAACTATAAAGTAATGCCATCCCTTTTTGTAAGTTATAAACAGTAATGCTGGGCCACATTAGCGGGCGAATATTCGTGTCGCGTTGTCGCGATAAAAACATCGTATATGTACGCGTTGTTCTTGTCTACGCTTAGCACTTGAATTTCTACGCGGCCGCGGGCTATATTCGTGCGAAATAATATTGCGGAATTAGTGGCGTTGTATTCATCAACGGCAGCTCTGACTTGAATGATTTTGTATTTTATTAAGATGAGCTCTTTAGTATGCCATCAAAGGATCATTTTTTCTTCATTTCTTCTACCGTAGTGGCCAACTGAGCTTATTTTGAATTCTAACCCACGCATCGTACAGTACATGTTTCTTTTTTGGTCGGAGTCAGGGTCACGAGGAGTCCATAAAATAGTCTTCGTTTCATAATATTGAATGAACTCTTATAAATTTGAATTGTTTCAATCCATACTGTAGTTGCATAGTAATTTCCCCGCCAAAAAATCACACTCACGTCCGTTCCACTCAAAGACTGGACTGCAACTGAAGTGGCGAAGTGTATCCACTCAAGCGAATATTGTCGTGAAAAAATCCTTTGATGCGCGCCAGTTTACCGATAGTGCCGCGATAAACATTCGTTTTCGCCCGAATACACCGCGACTCGACGAACTACTTGTCCACACTTGTAGCGATAACGCGAATATTCGCCGAATCCCGCTAATTTGGCCCCAGGGTAACAGAATGAATTTTAGCCACGTTTATAAGGGAACCTCAATGTGCTTAGTTGTGTCGATTTTGTGCAAAATTCTCTGAAGGTACTTATCTATCTATCTCTATCGCGCAATAACTATCGCCGACTTTGTGATACATTAGTCAACATTTCAGTTTCAGGACATACAAAGAGACAATGGATGTAGAATCCCAATGATAGGGTCTTTGTCTTTTCTTTTAGATATGAAGTTCAGTATTCAGTATATATATTTATTCACAGAAGATATGGTATACATTAGATGAAAGATAATAATAATTTGATCTGCACATCTCTTCATAGGATCTGTACGGGATCGACACTGGTTCTCTTAATTGATTTTAGGTAGGTACTCATTGATTTTTTATGCCCAGTACATGTTTAAAATTTAAACTTATAATACATAGTATGTTAGCAAACTTGTTGTTTTAATTGTATTGTAAATATGCCCCTGTTTGTATAAAATGTTATTTTTTATATGCAGTATATTGATTCGTGTCTTGGTGCAAAGAGGACTATAAGCTGGGCTCAGATTCCGAGGATAGTAGGTACCTACCTATTTGTTAGATCTTAATATTATAATTGATCACGGTGATGGTTGAACTGCAAGCGCATGTTTAAATGGTGTTTTGTATGAAATGTTCTTAATAAGCACAGTTGGACCTACCTAGACGTTTAAAATGCAAGATAGTGCACTGTGTGAGCTTATTTATCACTGTTCACGTCATGATGGGATTTGGTAGCATGAGTAGGTAAATTCAAAGATAGCTTTAACTAATTATGTACTCATATTAGGCTTTATTTGGTGAGATATGTATGCCTACACAATGACTTAACCAAGAATTGTAGGGTTATTCCCGTTGAGCCACACCCTTTCAGTCACACTGACTCAAAGGTAAAAAAATCCTCTTGAGTAACACTGTTACACAACGGGACTTTTTTCCCGTTGTGTCACATTCTACCTACAGTAAGAGTGTTACTGAACGAAAAAAATCCTCTTGAGTAGGAACGGCAAAGCAGATAGACCTAATGATGATGATGTATCCTAGCCGCGTTCGGCTACGGCGACTGTTTAGTGAAAAGGCTTCGCTGCTCTTCCCTCTGATGCTCTCTAATGTGGCTTGTGTACCCAATTTTATTAATAAAGGTCCGTGTGCACGTCTAGGGTACGTCAGCACTACTCCGACGTATTTAATTGTTAGCGATGGCTGCCGGTGGTCTAACTTTCAGTTCATCCCGTTTTTGGTCGAATTCAAGACGACACCTCTCTTCAAACTCATTCACCTTAAGGTGGATTCACTGTTTCCACTCCGTGTGCTTTGCTGCAATCTCCTACCATTTAAAAGGCTAATAAGACCTAATAGAGTACTTACAAGGTAGTTACTCATTTGATGAAAATGCTGTGATTGTAAGAGTTAGACAATCGTCAAACACATAATGTAGGTAGGTACATTAAGCAATATCTTCGTATTAAGAATTTATTATATTGATAGCCGACTTAAATAATTTTTATTGTGTTTAAAGTGCTTGCTAGTCTTGTTACTAAGTACCCACTTTGTTAATTCATTAATGTTAGGCACATAAGTGAGGTAGGTAATTGTTATTTTATTAAAGTATTTGGACAATATTAGGTACCTATAGCAAATCTATTGTATCAAAGAGTCGTTAATGTCATTATGATAAGCGCATACCGAAACGCACGATTTCCTATTGTTAAGTGAATAAACCACATTATTATACGTTGTTTACGAATGTCTGTCGCTTACTTCTATGCCCAATACATTCCGAATAAGCAAATATTTTCTCAAGATTCTCTAACTGCCATCTACCTAGCAATATGTTTCCTAGTTTGGTATATGTACCTCATTGTCATTAGTTTTCACAAGTTGCAGAACTAGTCCAGTCATTTCGAAGTTTGCCTGAATAATCTTTCACTAGTTTTTGATTGGTTAAAAAAAACTTTCATACATTCATCTACGACTACTTTTAAGTATTACGGTGTGTATGAAAAACCTTAAAAGTTGTTTATTTATTTTTCAACCCGAGTTTGACTGGCCACTTGCCTACCATAGGCTCAATTTACATTGCCGGCTCAGACCAAATAGAAAAAATGGCGCGCCGCGAGCAACAAAAGTGAAGCCACACAAAACCGTGCTCCTGTAAGTAAACATACACGCTCACGCACACACCTACACTGAAACCATGCTCATCGCTCGCGAGTCGTCTTCTAGTACCTAAACTTAAAAATAGAATTATGCCTTCCTGTGTAGTTCATTCATTCATTCAGAACACAAAACCTCAAAACCGACACACAGATAAAAAGTTAGCTTCAATTTTGTTGTTCGTGGCGCGCCGTTTTTACTTTTTATTTGGGCTGAGATTGCCGCGGACCGGCAGCGCAATTTCGCCTCGTCACGCGAGAAGGCGCGCGTATTCTCTAGAATTCCCGTGAGTGTCGCATCATTCCGCACCACCGGCACCGATTCCCGCTTTGCGTCGCGCCTCTTCCCGCGGGTTCCACGGACGGCGCCGACAGTAGCTCTACGGGAATCCTCGAGAATTCCACGGAAGACGCGACCTCTTTGCTGGCTCGTTTCTCCATTCCCTTCCGCTGCAATGTAAATTGAGCCTTAGGTACTTTCGCTATTTTAATTTTTACACTCGTTTGAGGTTTAGGGCTCTACTTCTTCTCTGCTGGACTGGGAGTGAAGAAATAACATAGAATGCGTCCAGCTGCTTCTCTCCCCGAGCATGTTGTAAAAGTCGACTATGGGATAGTATCCTCCAACATGATGAGATACAAATAAGCAAGTATTCCCAAGGAGGGTTGACGTCAGGCAGGCGGCCGGTCATAAAACACCTTTGCCAAAACTCTTACACCATGATCCAAAAAAGATCATGCTGTGCCGACCCCACATAGAGTGGGATAAGGGCAGGAAGATGATGAGGTATGTCTAGTTGAATCTTGACATATTTACAAATAGCACTTGTTTCCTTAGCGAAAACTTTCAAATCTCAAACTCAACTCTCAAAAAAATTCAAAATTCCAGGCCAAGCCTTTTATGAGCACTAAATGACTGGACTAAACATCCGTTCTTATTATGGTTGACCTCATCCTTTCATCTGTTTTCTGCCAAATGCTTTTGTGCTTTTAGTTATTAATTCTAATTTAAAATTACTAACTATAATAATAAGAGTGCTATATTTACCTACCTACTAATAACTTTGCCCACTAACCTAATACGTGTAGATAATGTAATAGCCAGGTACTTACCAAACTATGCAAGTACAGATAAATTAAATCCATGGTATACTTCAGCCAAACTCAACCTGGCCTTTCTGATTGGAACACAGTTTTAAATTTATTGATAATCAATTTAAATTTCGCGCCCATCAGAGAAACTGCGCGCTGAGTAAATAAAATAGTTATTTATACTTAAGCCAAACTGAAGATACAATGTATTTTTCGTTATTACGACGAAATCACTTTAGTTTTAGGTAAATAAAACCCGCAACATAAATTTTCACACCTTAATTTAACTATTAGTAGATACCTACCTACCTACTACTTAAAAGTTCCATAAACATGTACCTAATGAAAAAGTGAGTTTTAGGTTAAATATGGGCGGTTTGTTTACATACATTGTATTTCCAGTTTGGTTGAAGTATAGATAACCCTACCGCGGTGTGTTGCATTAAATCATCCGTCCTTGTAGCATGCATTCGATTGTCAATTTAGCCGTCTCCAAAAAAGTAATTTAAAAAGGATACGTATTATAGCTAGTTTTACAGTGACCACCTTTTCTTTTTTCATTAAAGTCACAGTCACATCGTTATGAATTACGTTTACGTTTTTATCAACGCCTAATTTTTTTATCTCTTGGCCCTCAACACCATAACTGAAAGGTGTATGTGGCCCCTATAAAAAAGGTTGAGTATGGCTGGTTTACATACTTGGTCTTACTTTACCTACGGCAAATAGTGAGTCAGCAGTTTGGATAAAAAGCCGACGCTTAGCACCGGGCTCTACATGACGTCATTTAAGTAGGTACACGCATTGGTAAATTTTCCTTTAACGTAGTTTTTTCTTAGGTATAGGTTTGAAGGAATTTGGTTTCTTTTGTTAGGTATGTACCTACCTAGATACCTACCCAAGTAGTGTAAGTAACAAACAAAAATTTACTATTAATCGTTTTGGTTTCAGGTACATGTCAGGCTAGTATTTGCGACGACTTGCAAACGCTCGGCAGAAGACGCATCGCGTATAATTTTTATATCTAGATGGTGCTCTATGATTGACACAACGAATGATTAGTGCCTTATTTTACCAGTGCATTGATATTCAGTGCAAGACAATCGCTGCCAGTTTAGTTCGAGCCAATAATAGATACCTAAGTAGAATCATTAGATTAGTTGATCTCATTCATAGATTACCTACATTGAGATTAGAAAAAGTTTTAGCGAGTAGTTTAAAATATATAGATGATTCTCTTGCATAAGAATTCTTTCATTGATTACCTACCTAAGGGTTTACCTAAAAAGCTACCTAAGTATAAAGTTTAGACAAGAAGGAATATTGCCATAGGTACATTGAAAGCGGAAAGGACTAATACAGGTAGGTACCTAGAGAGTAGGTAGGTAGGTACGCGTTGTAAAATTACCTATTGAATAAATTTATAAGCCACTATAGGTAGTTAGTATAATAAAATTGAATAACTCTAATTAGGTATAATAAAGGTGTGCTTGATCCCAGCGCGGCTACAAAAAAAATGGAAAACAACTGTTTGAGTATTCCGCTATGATCTCGGGACTTGGTCAGAGTTTATTTCAAACTCCCAGTCTACATCTACGAGTAATCAGATTTTCGTTACCTACGTCATTTCGTTTTAGAGATCCAGGTACTTAGCTCAGCTGCACATACGTTTTTTCAGCTGAGCCACACAGTTCTAAAGAGAGACCGACAAACTCAAGAGATCATAGCCGTACTCATACTCAGTCTGGATTTTTTTTGTGGCTCAGCTGTGATAACACATTAGGTAATAAAGATGAACCGTTGACCTAAATCTAAGTGAGTTTAAACATTGACGAATGGAAATCAGTCCAATAAATCGGTTCGTTGATTTAACAACCCTTTCCACGGCAATTATACATAGGTAGGTACCCATAATGTGACAAGTGAGCCCAATTGCTTGATTATGAGGAATGTTATACCTTTGTAGAACACTGGTGGTCTAGTTGGTAGTGACTCCGCCTTCCGATCCAAAGGTCGTCGTGGGTTCAACCAATGAATTTTTCTGTGCGAAAAATTTGAGCGCAGTATCTAGGTACTATCAAACGGTGAAGGAAAACACCGTGAGGAAACCCGCGGCTTAGCTCCGCATATTATATAATGAAGGCACCGAGCCGATATTGTTATTGTCTGGATGCTGCTCCATATTCTTCTTACGATAAGGGTAGGCGTAGATATATTGAATGAATGAATGAATGTATACACTCTCCACGGAACACGTAACGTGTTCTTCACGTAACGGAGCCTTCATATAGGGACATAGTATTGACCATGTCTTTCCTGTGGACGAGGCCGACTAAGCTGAGCTGAGAGGATGGAATATGTGCTGGGCAAGCCTACTCTATCTTTGATGTGTCATCCTTATGTATACCTAAGTATGTACCTGCCTACCTGTCAACATAATTCATACTTAAGTACTTGGAACATGTGGTTGGTAAGTAAATAAAACTCTCAAATTTGCATATTTTTATTGAATACATTATTAAAAACCACGTCAATACACATGCATACGTAAGAAAAATGTGATCCACGCGTAAATAAATCTTGTGCCACTCTCAGTGCATCAATAATTATTAGACGTCACTCGAAACCAAACATTTATGTTAGCGTTATGCAATCAGCCGTTACAACCTCGACGCTACTTTCGTCATGCAAATTACAAATAGCAACCACTTGCTTAAAAGGTAGATTTGTAGTTTATGAATTTTGTGTGGAGTTTTGGCAGTGGAAAATAATAGGCCAAAACCTACATAGGTACACAGTGGAAGGTAAACATTACTTATTTGCAATTCGAATCAAACAAGGTACTTAAATGATCGTACAAAAATAAGATTAGTAACTATTGCCCATTCAACGTGGCAGCAATGCAGCCAGCGTCTTGGGCACGCTTCCACCGTCTGTTGAGCTAGATCAGATGAGCTATCTATAGACCGTTTGCAACGGCCTTTAGATAGCTCAACTGTTTCTTTTGTATTTTGTAAATTATATTTGTAGGTATTAGTTGTAAGTTTCTTTCTGTGAATTACATTACATTAAATACATAACTATTTTAATTGTTGCGCTAAAAAGCTATTCTATTTCAACATAAGACCAAAAATATATCTCTTTTTTATCTATTAAATAAATCAACAAAAACTAAATTATGGCACAGAGCCGTGAGCCGACGACGACGTCGTATCTAAATGCTGACCAAATAAAATGTACCTACCCATTAAAATAAGCATGAGGTACTCTCAGACCAAATAAAAAAAGACGCCGCACCGCGAACAACAAAAGTGAAGCCACCTTTTTATCTATGTGTGTGTGTGTGTGTGTGTGTGTCGGTTTTGAGGTTTTGTGTTCCAAGTAAGCTAAATTTCATAGTATAA
Organism: Scotopteryx bipunctaria; assembly: GCA_949320045.1. Classification (NCBI taxonomy): domain Eukaryota; kingdom Metazoa; phylum Arthropoda; class Insecta; order Lepidoptera; family Geometridae; genus Scotopteryx; species Scotopteryx bipunctaria. The sequence continues at coordinate 6,239,496 of OX439440.1, forward strand.
TAATTAAGAAACGATGTTATTCGAAGTACTTACAAGTGAAAAGTGATTCCGTGAGACTTTTTGTAATTTGCTACTGTTTTTATAAGTTTTCACTACACAGAAAGGCATAATTCTATTTTTAAATTTTAAGTTAACTAGACGACGATTCGAGAGCGATGAGCATGGTTTTGTGTGGCTTCACTTTTGTTGTTCGCGGCGCGGTGTCTTTTCTTTTTATTTGGTCTGAGGAGGTGCTTAACTTATTAACTAAATGTGGACTTGTAACAAAATTGACTATTAAAACTAGTTCTTAAAAGGCCGCTTTGAACGCTTTTAACTATTGTGCAATATGAGAACATGTGCCAAATGTTACGTTTGGACGTGTCTCTTAGACATATTCAAGCCTCTTAATTGAGACTCTGAAGTCTTAGAGTATCAAGAAATCTAGAAAGCTGGGAGTTACAATCATGAGCACATTCTTTATGAGTTACAAAGAGTGTTCATTCACAAAAAGCGAGATTCATGTTTTAACTACTAAAAAATAATCGATCTCACTCATTTAATAAAACATGTCGTAAAAAATAATCGATCTCACTCGAATTTGAAAGCGTCTCACAAAGCTGAACTATAATCTTATTATAGTTTATAAAATATTTAAGTAATAATAATGCACCGAGAAAAAGAGGGTTTGTAAAATACATGCCACGATGACACAAATAACTTTCACACAATTCATGAAAAACTACAATATACCTATACATTATATTTTTTAGAAAAGACGTTTATGTTTTCCGCCGCGTAAGTTACGAATTTACTTTGAACACCAAATAGATTACAATAATATATCCTAACGACAGATTAGCTAAATAAAAAAATATAGGTTTCTTAATTTGTATAACAACAGTCATTTGTAAATTTCTACATTGAAATAAGATGAACGCTATTGGTCACAAATATATTTACGCTAAATTGTACTTAATTATGTAACAATATTAGTTTGAACTCTACTTTAAGAACCTTAGGAGCCCCCTCAATGTAAATATTTATAATCTAAAGGGATCGTTTCAGAGTTCGAGGTACGTAAATCAATATAGCGCTTAGTAAATGATAAAAATCTGATGCCTCCGCTGAAACAAAATCCGTGAACACAGTTTCAACCACGTTTTAGGGTACGCATATTTGACCTGCAAACAAAGCATGCTGCGAAAACGCTAAAGAGAATGGGGATGACAAAGTAACAGCGTCGAACGTTAGCGTTTTCGTATTACACTTAGCTGGATGAATACAAAGAAATATATTTGCGCCTGCGCACACGAAAATCTCGGGTGGTAATAGAACGGACGTAAATAAACGCCAGGAACGAAACATTACCATAACAATTTGATACTAAAAACCATTATCTGCCTACCTCATTAGAGATACGGGCGTGATAATATGTATATGATCTCTTTACATTTTCTCCTTAGTATTCCTCGCTTTTATCTCAGATTTGAACTATATAATCTTGCTTCGTTTCGCACTGTTTTTCTTTTTTTCAAAGGAATACACAAAAGAAAATGACTTGTCACCATTTGGTCAACTGCTCAATGTTTTGCTCCTGGCGTATTATTCATTGAAGAAAAAAATGTTACATTTGGAGCTCACTAGCCAGTCTAGTAAAACTACAAAGCTAGTTTTCAGTTAACGGTGACTGAATAGAAGTGTCGAAGTTACATAACAAGATAAAACCGCGTAGATATAAACGAATTGACAATGTGCAGGTGGAAACATAAGTTGCTGAACTATCTTATTTCACCAGCATGCTCTTTCAAAATGTTGTAGCTGTTAGCAAGAATTTAGCCGGATTATTGATCAAGATTAGGTATAGTTTTAATAAATTATAGATTTGGTTATGTACTAGGTATTTTTTAAATTTCATTACTCAATATGTTATGTGGCTTACGCCGATAGCTTACACCACTTAAATGCGAATAGGTATGTGATCCATAAGGAGGATAAGCAGTAAATCAATGATCGCACATAGCTAACTTAATCAGAACGAGACAGACATAAAACTCAGTTTTTCATTTGTACGCCCTCTTTGTATTTTTCTTGGTTTAATCTATTTGAATAAAACATCAAAGCTATGAGATTAAACGCTCTCTTAAACGAAAGTGCGCAGATTCAATTATAAAAAAATACAATTATTAAATGCTTGAATGGTGCAAGGATGCGTGAAAGTTCCCTTACGTATTTTTCTCATAATCCTATTTTAAGAACAAGTAGGTATACATTTACATAAAAGCTTTTCGGGTAATTCAAGTCGCACTTGGGCCAAATAAGAAAAAAATGGTTATGTAAATAAAATTGGTACACATTTTAAAGAGAAACACTATAAATACAGATCCTGGTAATCTCTTAGGGAACGCTGGGAATGCAGGAATCCTTTAGCGAGTAACCTGTGGAAGAAAATAATAAATTTAGCATTACATCTTGCGGTTTCAGAAGTAGCTGAACAAGTCGGGTGCAAATCTAGCTCTATCTAGAATGGTTTTGACTAAAACTCTTTATAGGGTACACACGTACCTGAGCATACGAGTAGGTATGTTAGTAGGTAGGCCAGGAGGGTTATCGCGCCTTTCTGGCCGAGTCGCCGCGCACCGTCGGCGTTGGCTGCGCCGGCGCATCAGCCATCGTCACTGCCTGATATCCAAACACTATTGTATACTAGGAAACTAAAACATCCGGCTACATGCACTAATTTGTACGTTAACGCTAATTAGACGTTGCACCCACATTATTTGCACAAAGATAGGATGGGTTAGCGTAGCATGGACAGGGCAGGTCAATACAATACAATACAATGTATGGAATGTGTGAAAGATGACATGAGACTTCTGTCAGGGAAATGGAAGAAGAATACATGTTGTGCCGACCCCACATAAAGTGGGACAGGGGCAGGAAAATCCTACTAATATTATAAATGTGAAAGTTTGTGAGGATGTGTGGATGTGACGATGTATGTTTGTGCCTCAATCACGCCGTAACGACTGAACGGATTTGAATGAAACTTGGAATACACAATTATTATATTACGATTCATGAGATACAGCCCGCTAACAGGTAAACGACAGCCGATACGAAACTACACTTTTGGCAGTTCATCGTTGTACACTATGCTCACTTTGGGTTGTCAATCGAGATACGCAATAGACCGGCAGATGTGAGACGGCGCTCTACAAAGACAGCACTTGTCTCTTTCTAAAGCCAGATGGGCATAGTGTTACCATATCTCAGGATTTGTCCTGGGATCTCAGGATTTTTAGGTCCTTCTCAGGATTGCGGCCGGATTTTGGAAATCTCTAAATTTTTGGAATTTTCATTAAAATAGACTAGATCACAGGACCAACAACCGAATGCGCAACGTATCGCTATCTCGAAACAATCACAATTATCACCCTATGAAAGATTTTAATGATATTATAATTGAAAGATAATGATCTATTGCATTGCAGCCCACGCGCTGTGCCGCGGGCTACAAAGCTGTAAATTACGTTTTCGCAAGAATTTGAAAAATTCCAGTAAATCTCAGGATTTTTTAAATGGAAATCAAGCTTTTTCTCCGGATTTTTAAATTTTCTATCTGGTAACCCTAAATGGGCAGAACACTCGGACTCCAATGTGTATGAATTAAGATAAAATGGGAAACACAAATAAGTGCTAAGCACAAATAGTTCGTAGAAGTATGTTATCTAAGTTCAAAAGGTTATCTTTATCAGCTCACCTATGCCTTATAGTCACTAACATACGCCCGCGGCTCCGCTCGCGTACATGCCGGGGTAAACAGTACCCTATGAGCTATTCCACGTCACAAACCAAGTTTCAGCCAAATCCGTCCGGCTTTTACGAAAATGAACGCCGCCAAACACACAATACAAATAAAACTTTCGCATTTCGAATGTTAAATCAAGGCCTTTTAAGGTTTGTGAAGGTAAAAGTTGCCTCCTGATGCTGTATAAATCATCTACTATAAATGGTAAAAGGGTAAGTTTTTTTGTATGTTAGTTGATCAACCAATTCGGTCCGGAAACATGTTTGTTCACGAACGGAGCCTCTTTAGACGCACTTTAATCCTTTCACCACATTGGTTCAAAAGAACTAGTGCCACGACTTGTTTAAACAAACCAGTGTGAACAGATAAACTTATCTTCCTAAACGATGTTATAGCTTTAGGAGATATCTATAAAAGTAGCATATACCTACTATTTGTGTTTATTAAAATTATATGCTAATTATTTTTAGTATTACCCATGTAATTTGTGTGACTTATACATGGCTAATTTTTATAATTATTAACGCTTAATATGTGTGCGCCTTGAATTTTTTCTAAATAATCGATTTTCAAATGTGATCAGAATGAATTTGGAGTAACATGCAAACTGGTGCACCTCATAGCTGGGGGCTTAAAGGCTGGAAGTCATTTTCACGAAACCTCCCCTCCCCTTCCTCCGCGGGATTTCTTACGTGAAAGGGACTCTAGTTTCCGAAGCCTACGATAATGAATTTATGATTCGTATTTAAGAATGATGCTCAAGCGTAAATCGACTAATTTTCTGCAGTTCCACTCATAATTATTTTGTAAATTTTCCATGAAATGTTTACTGTAAATCTAGGCTTGAGTACGAACTTTAGAACGGAGTCACGATTATGTAGGTACTTCAGATACTGTTAATTGTTATTTATGGTAAGGTAGGGAAATTTTTGCAGGTAAGATACCTTGCGCCAATTCCTTCCAGGGTCCATCAAGTCATCGTGCCAGCCTTTTTTGGCCAGTTGGCAAGAGTTGACACAAGCAAGAGATGCGTGGAAGGAGGGGATGGAATGTTGTCCCAGAAGTGGGACAAAACACGGAAAATATTATGTTGTCGTCGGACCATGTATGATGTATGTAACTGAAAAATGAGTTACCTTGGTGATGTCAACCCCGGTGACCCCGTACACCATCTCAGGGATCCACTTCATGATGGTTAGCACTTCGCCAGTCAGCTTGGCGGCTCCGACCTGGCTGTCCCCGCAGGACACCATCGTCACCTTGCGAGCTTGAGATAGCGGAGCAGCCACTTCTGCTGCGATCTAAAGAAAACAATTTAAAATATTGTAAATATTAATTTTTAATAGAAATTATTCATTTTTTTTTTCTGCCGGACTGGGGAGTAAAGAAAAAACATAGAATGCGTCCAGTTGCTCTCTAAGAGCATGTCGTAAAAGTCGACTAAGGAGTACCTAGTATCCTCTCCAACTTGATGGACCTATATGGGCGATGGGCTGATCACCTGTCACCATGGTTCACCATATCCATCTCATCATCATCAACTTTAAATTATGGATCATACTACACTATATAGGTCCCTAGTTTAAATTTTCTGGATAGTCTAATACATTAATAAACGTGGTAGTTGTTTTTTTAATCGAAAGACTATCAATGTGGCCATTTATCATCTCGACTAAACAAAATGGCCCGAATTTTCGCATGTGTTGAACCATCAATAACCCGTTTCGTACATCTCCAAGGAGTGTCATCTCATCCTTCACTGAAGGCTTTTGAGTTTCCATCAGTCACTCATTCGCAACCTGACTTCACCCGCTGCGGGATATAGAGTATAGGCCTCCCTTTGTGTGTGCCATTCTCTACGACCCATTGCTAGCCGGGTCTTTTTAGTTTAAAACGCAATTATTCAAAACAATTTTTAAGACGTAACCTTGAAATAAAACATGATTAAACCTACTTTGTATGAGCTTAGATAAAACTAAAGCTACTGAGCCATTTATCGTGCAGAATGTATTTTGTATATCCCGATCAAAAACTATGTAAGTGTAGAAAACAAGAAGCGATATCAAATTACAATTGTATTTTGTGTTGTGTTTACGTAATGTTTTTCTTCTAGCAGCATATTGTAGCCACATTCTCCTTGGTCATATCAGATATTTAGTCTCGGTAGGAAGCGACGCAAATCCGTGTAATTATGGTGCAGTGATTCGCAATTAACTATTAGTACGGAGTAATTTGTTCGGCACATGTTGAACGGCCTTACTTATAAACCTTTAATAAACTTAAACACCATCAGAACAGCGAAGTTCTCACATAACATAGTACAGCGTAAATATGCCTGTTCATTGTCTAATGAACAGGCATATTTACGCTGTACTGTCTAGTCGCCATAGCCGAAATAGGCTAGGACAGCAACATACATACATATTATCACGCCCATATCCCTAATGGGGTAGGCAGAGCCACAAGCAAACATAAGAAAACTTGCAGCCACTTCTGATTTAAAATCCTAAGATGGAAATGGTGAACAATGGTGACAGGTGATCAGCCCATCGCCCATATAGCTGTTCCATTATTTGGGAGAGGATAGCCCTTAGTCGTCTTTTACGACATGCTCGGGGAGAGAAGCAGCTGGACGCATTGTATGCTTTTTCTTTACTCCCAGTCCAGCAGAGAAGTATGGACAGCAACATCACCGCTTAAAATGGCTGTAGGAAACCGGCATGTCGTAGAATGTTTGAAAAAATGTGTAAAATGTGTAAAGTGTAAGAAAAGAGTCTATGTGGCACACTTAAAACCTTTCACCACACTGGTTCGAAAGAACTAGTGACACGACTAGTAGTAGGGTAATAGTTACCTTTGGTAGTGTATCCAGCATCATATCTGCCATTGCTGCGTTGCCGTACTCCTTCCAAGCCTCCGCTTTCTTAGCCATCTGCTCCGCGTCGGCGACGGCTTTAGCCTTTATCGCGAACGCTTCAGCCTGCAAGCGAAATTCAAATTTAATGTCAATACCAATAAGAATTAAATTCGTTCAGTCGTTTAGGCGTGATTGAGACACAAACGTACAAACATCCTCACAAACTTTCACATTTATAATATAGTAGGATAGCCGAATAAGATCAGAAAAAGGATAAACAAAGACCACAGATCTCCGTCTGACATACTTCTTTTGCTTCAGTCACTTTCATTACATTCTTCGTGCATGCTCGTCGTTTAAGGACACAGGGAAAATATACTTATAATACAAATGCTACAACACCCAGAAATATTTGCAGAATATACAAAGATTTCCCCCGTAGCGTGAATCGAACCCGCGCCTCTTGCGTCCCAGCCGAGCTCTCGCCCGCCACGCCACCGAGGTCGTCAATTATAAATAATCTTATTAGTCGGAACGGACCACGTGTTATGATTTACTCAAAAGAGTGTGGAATCGATTTGTTACACTTTAGGTAGGTATAGCTCTATTCTTTTTAATCGTCAGTTTCCTGAACAAAACGATGTATTACGAGCTGACAAATATCCCTGTTTCCCAAAAACATAAATAAATACATATTATCACGCCCGTATCCCTAAAGCTACAAGTAATCATAAGAAAACTTGCAGCTACTTCTGATCTAAGAGTCCCAAGATGGATTTGGTGAACAATGGTGACAGGTGACAGCCCATCGCCCATGTAGATGGTCCATCATGTTGAAGAGGATAGTTAACAAACAATACATAACCTATACATTTGTATTGATCATTTATGCATAGCTCTGGCATTTATGTTGATAAACGGCCAACTACGATAACCAGTTGCGATCTCCGCCTGTATCTCGTTACATAACCAGATATGCTTGCGTTTGAAAGACGCGAAAACGACTGATAAGACGTATGTAATTTGGAATATACTAGCTTGTATCCTTCTCAGCTGAACTAGGAGTATATAAAAACATAGAATGCTCATACCATATAGGTAAGTAAAAAATATCTTGTTTTGCTGGATTTTAAATACGGCCTCGGTGTCGTGGCGGGCGATTGCTCGACTGAGATGCAAGAGGCGCGGTTTCGATTCCCGCTGCGGGAAAAATGCATATATTTCTTCCGGGTCTGGATCTTGCCATTCAAAACTTACCTCTCCGCGAACTTTAACCGCCTCCGCGTCCGCTTCCGCTTCGAGCACCGTTTTCAATCTGCGGGCCTCCGCTAACTTCTCCAGCCTAAACTTTTCAGCTTCGGCCGGTCTGTGGGATAACAAGAACATCAACATCACAATTTCGCTGCTCTTATCCAACTCATGTGAGTGGGTGCGGGGTCGGCTCAGCATTTTCTCTTCTCCATTCACTTCTGTCAGCCGTCTTCTCTGTACTCACTACTTTCTTAACCATGTCCTCTTTCACACAACCCTTCCATCTTTCTAAATAATAAGAATAATGTTAATTTATTCCTCAACAATCAACCTAAGATTATGAATGTGATTTGTGTATGAAGTACGGCTGAACGGATTTGGCTGAACTTGGAATACACATGGTTTATTTATTGACCTGGATACAACTTATAGGCAATTACTCGAGGTCGTCGGAAAATAGATTACAACAGTTCAGCAGGAGAATTCAGCCTAAATCAAATAAAGGTCATACACGCTAGTACAGTTCAACTGTACAAGTAAACCGGAATGTTTATTTTGCACATCTATGCAAGTATGGCTTCTACTCAGCTCAGTCTTACTTGATGGGTATACCAGTAAAGTTTAACTGTACAGGCATAAACCTTTACATCCTAGCGTGTATGACCAGCTAAAGCATCCCATTTCTATACAGAGATTGTATTTATAGGTCCTAAAAATAATAGCCATACCTCATTATAATAATCAAGCGCACGACACAATAACAAAAGAGATGTAAAATATCCTGCGTGCGTTTTACAATCGTGATCTGCGTTTGTCTGTAATTATATTATTTTATTTTTGTTTATTTATTTACTAGCTGCCGCCCGCGGCTTCGCTAGCGTGATACCCAGACAAAAAATAGCCTATATGTTAATCCAGTACATGTACTATGTATATTCCAAGTTTCATTCAAATCCGTTCAGCTGTTTAGGCGTGAAAGAGTAACAAACATCCTTACATCCATACATACAAACTTTTGCATTTATAATATTAGTAGGCTTAGGCAACGCTAACAACACACATAAAACATATTTCTCGAGAATGATACACAAGAGCTTTTACTATAGAAATTTAGTACTTATTGTAAAGGAAATAAGGTAGAAATTTAATTACCGGCGTACAGTTGCCTCTAGTACTTTCTCTCGTCGCTGTACTTCCCACTTTTGGACTGAGATCTCCTGTGTGCGTTCTACGACCATGATCTGCATTTGTTCCTCCTTGATTCTTTGTTTCGTTTTAGCGGCTTGCAGCTCAAAGGCCATTTCAGCTTCCGCCTAAAATTAATTTGAATATTTAAAAAACGACAAAAATAACATGAATAGGAAATTAATACCATACAGCAGAAAATTTTCAAGTTTATTTTTAAGGTCAATCAAGCGTTTTGAAAATTAGCATAGTCTCTTATTGAATGCGGTAAGCGCAGAATCAAAAAGTGCGCCTTAAAGACTCTTTTCGTGCACTCAATACATGTTTTCGAACTTTTTTTAGGTTCTATGACATGCTTGTTTCCTCACAATGGTTTCCTTCACTGTTTGAGACTACTAGTAAACCGAGAATTTTTTCGAACAAAAAAAAACCAATGGTGCGTGACCGGATATGACCAGACCTTAGGATTGTAAGGCAGGGCCGCTACCATTAGACCAGCAGAGCTCTTATAACTCCCCTTTTATTGCATCTGGGGTTAAAATACCAGTCAGTGCGAGTCAAATTTGCATACGAAGGGTTATATATTTCTTGTATGGGGCCCCCTTTTATTTATTTATTTTATTGTTTGTTGTTATAGCGGAAAAAATACATACTGTGAAAATTTTTACTCTACCTAATACGGTTCATGAGATACAGCCCGACAGACGGACGGACAGCGGAGGCTTAGTAATAGGGTCCCGTTGGCACCCCTCGCGTATGGAAACCTAAAAAAATAACAAAAGAGCACAAACCTTTTTAGTTTGCACTTCGACGTCGTAGGCCGCTTTCTTGAGTTCAAAGTCCCTCTGCGCCTTCGCTATTTCGGTGTCGTTGAGGAACTTGGAGGCCATTCGTTGTTCTTCGGCCATGGCCTCTTTGATCTTGGCTTCCGCCTGTGCCTCAGCCTCGCCGATGCGAGCGTCTCTCTTCACCTCTGCAGTGCGCGCCATACCCAGCGCTTTCAGGTAACCCTGTTCAATATTTTGATTAGACACTAGGACTCGGAAAGTTCACATGAACAGTAGGTACTTTCACTTATTTAATAGGATTACATAATCGTTCAGGAAGGCCTTTACCAGTTGTCAGTAGGATATTTTTTGCTTACACTAACATGACGCTTCTCGGGACGATTTTTTTTAGTTGGAGTAGGTTTGCTCAGCTCAAACCGTCAAGATTTTATTAAAACAAGGCAGTGATTCCATTTTTTTCATAACTGCAGCCATTTTGATTTAAGCTTATCGAAAGCTTAGTTTGTATAAATAGTTAAGACGTCATATTTTACCACAGACTGATAGAAACTGATTGTTACATAATCGATAATCCCTTCTACTTTTATTGTAAGCAGCTTGTACTATGGGAACCAGATGGCTGATAGAATACTTTACTGTTCTTTTTTTTTTAAATGTGATATCATCGTATAAATATAATTCATAATATATTCGAAAGAACATATATTTTAACTTTCAATGGCAAATTAACTTGCTGCAGAAATACCAAACCTTTAAGTAGTGACAACACACGGAATGTTTGTAAACTGTAACCACGGATCAGGTTGGCGCATGATCGGTAAGAACGACGTGCTAAAGAGGAGGCCTATACCCAGCACCGGGTGGATGCGGACTGATATGATGATGATGATGAAAGTAAACCGCACACGTATATCCTATCCGTAAACTTGAAACTACAAACAACACACACGGTGAAAACTGCAGATCATTGGAACCAACTGCCATAAAAATAAAACATGGAAGTTTTTTCAATTCATCCTATTTAGAATCACTATTTCTATTAATGAGCGTGCTGTGTAGAAAATGCGTAAGCCTTGAGCATCTTTATGTAATTTTTCTAGTTTCAATCCATGCATTGTACTTCAAACGTCCCATATAACAAATTAAAGTGTATTTCTAACATTCTATACCACTCCGAATTCGTGATTACTACGCACACAATTTTATTTATAAGCTGCATACTGACTGACCAAGTAGCCTCGCGAGGCCGTCGCACGAGTGAAGTGCTCGCTTAGACAGAATGTGCCTCGTCCGAGGCGAACGCGCTAACTGCGGGCGAGGCACGTCCTGAGTAAGCGAGCACTTGCCTCACGGCTATTACTGAAGTTATATTGTAAAGGGCTATGCCCAGCAGTGAGTGACAGTGATGGGAATGTTATACTATTTAAAACATTGACTATACAACCCGTGTTGAAAGTAATATTGGCTATCACATAGTTGGCGGCTTGAGCTATAATATTTCCATTCGTGTTCACAGAGCTTACAAACAAAAAAGGTCACAGCTATTGCCTGGTTTCAATATTCTGCTTACGGACACGGCAATAGCCACGGCTCGTAAATTATCAAAGAAATGCTGTTTCTCTGTTAAAAACGTATGGCGCTTTTCAACAAATAACAACATCGCTATGGTAATGAACGATCCGTTAGTAGAATATTGGAACTGGGCATTTTTGTTAAGGCTAAAGCTGAGTTAATCTTAGATTCCATTCCATTCAAATTGAAATTTTTGAAAAGCATCGAGAAAAGCCTTTTACTCAGAGTTTATGAAGTTGTTTTGTGTTTATCTAGAGTCTAGATTCTAGACCGTAGTGGCTTTACATTGATTGTCTGTCTATGGGACGCATAATGGAAATACTATAACGTGTAAAACAGCCCCAATGTCAAATTAAAGTGACCGTAATTAAAGCTGTTGGCATATAGAGTCCCTACACACTTCCCTAAACGTCCCGGCACAAAAACGCCAAGCTAAGTTCTGTCAAAAGCTTTTTGTGGTAGACGGTGACAGGCCGGGGCAGCAAGCGGAGACCCTAGTGGTGGAATCACTCAAACGCACATACCTTAGCTTCCTTTTGTCGTAATGGAAGAAAGAAGATACAACTAAAATACGGTCTTCATGAGAAACACATGCTTAATATGGAATATACCCATGCATCATTCAAATTCGTTATGTATGTCGTAGGGACGTCTCTTATCGGTGGAATTTTTCAAACATCATCCCGAATTAATATTTTCAGTTGCTGATTTTTCGAGCAAATATCAGTGTTTTACTGTTTCAAGTAGGTGTTACAGAATTATAAAAAATGATTATGAATGAATCAAATATATGGAAATTCTATCAAGCAAACCCCCTTATTTTACCTTCCCCCTAAACTTACTTTAGCCGAGACCCAGAAAAGGATTATGTTTTGATTATCTATTGCATTATATAATCATTTCTTTTGATGACAGAGATGTCAAAATGATTCACGATATGAGAGGCCCTTATTTCATCAAAGAAAAAACTGAATAAAACTGACTACTGACTCTAACAGATTTTAAACTAACAAGATTTATACATTAACATACAAGAAACTTAGTCAAAAAGAAAAGAAAAGAAAAGTTCTTTATAGTTATTCACATTATACACAACAATTATAACCCCAACTAGTGTAATATTAGGAAATTTTGGGCATACCTCTTCATCCCTGATATCCTTCAAAGTGTATGATACCACTGTGATGCCCATTGTTATCAGATCGCTTGATGCTACCTCGAACACCTGGAAATATTTATAATTTCATGTTAAAAGAAGTAAAGGCAGGCAATATAAAGTTGGATAGATGATATCAAAAAGGTAGTTAGTCCAGAATGGAATCGTACTGCAAGGCCTGTCCCTTGAAGAGGACTACGAGCACCATGTTATTACAACACAACACCCAGACGAAACAGTTTTTGCAGAACATACAGACATTTTTCCAGCCGCGTGAATCAAACGTCTTTCTCATCTCAGCTGCACACTTTCCCGCCACGTTACTGAGGTTCAGCTCACCTTTTTGGAAAAGATCTTTCTGTCCTTGTATATCTCTTCCACGGTCATCGAGCCCATGATAGCTCGCTGGTGACCTTCCAGGGTCACGAGCGCTATGTGCTGGATCTCTTGTTCGCTCTTGCCCAGGAACTGCTCGCACGCAGAGAGCAGCATCTCGGCGTTTTGACCTTGGATTTTAACCTAAAATTTTGATTAAAAACGTCAATGTCATCGTTCTCTGGTTCCTTTAGGATTCACAAATGTTTGATCTTAAGCTAGACGAAAAAGTTGTTAGAGTATGATAGATACAAAGAGAACTTCTACATTTTCTCAACAACAATTTCATCACAATCTAACAATCAGTTGAGTCTCACTGCTGAATTTTATGAGTAATTATTACTTTTTTGTCAACACCTTTGTCTTTTCAAATTCTATTTCAGGACCTGTCTTCGACCCTTTACAGCTTCACACACACAATTGCTGTGTAGAAGGTAATCTCTTAGCTCGTAATGGTGACGATTTGAATACTGAGAGGCTCAAGCCGAAGATGCTTGAGCCGATGAAGCGATGGCGCTCATTAGGGTAGGTCTATGTCCAGCAATGGCCTGCTATAGGCTGATGATCATGAGTGCTCGTAAGAATTGACTAGATGCCACCTATTTATGTGATCCTACATAATATTGTGGTTTTATATCGATATAAAATGCCATCAACCGATAAGGCAGCTGTACCTGTGCGATTCCAGTAACTGAGATAGGAACGCCTTGACTGGTATAGACAGTAGGCGATTCGACTTGCAGTGTCATCGTGTTCAGAGATATCCGCTGGACGGTCTGGATTGCCGGCCAGACGAATGCTCGGCCTCCTGGCACCAACAGCGGCTTCGAATAGCAACATCCTGAAGCGGAAATGTTTATTCTGTTATGTTTTCCGAATAAAAAAATATAGTACAGATTATAGATGAGATCATCAACGGAATTCCAAAACAAGAGCTTTATAGAGCAAAACGCATGTTTCTGAATAGGGTTTAAGAATCAGTCGACAAACAGGTGTCCAATCAACTAATGTTCAGGCAAATGAATCTACAACTATTATTTAGATATTAGTTAGATTGGACAAAATACTTGAATAAAAAACCAGTATACGCCCGCGGCTCCGCTCGCGTGCTACATAGAGTAGGTAGTCTATTCGTTATTCAAGGTCATTCATGTTTATTTCAAGTTTCAACCATGTGACGAGGATAGTATTAGATGAGGAATGTGGATAGATGAAGAGGCAGAGTAGTCACCCAGCCATGCTTAGGTTATAGTAGGTATACACAGCTGTTGACTTGTATTTTTTTTATTAGTTTGCTTATTGTTGAGGGGAATTACAATAATCTATGCGCAATCACATGTCCATTAGGATGCAATTGCTGGGGCTATTACCACTAGTACCTACCACAATACTAGATAATAATTATCGTAGATTGCAATGCACATTGTAACAGTAAAGCAAAGCTTAGTTTTATTTTTACTGTCGTCTCAGCCCATCTCGACCATATATCTCTTAAGTTATTCCAGGTCATGAACTAAGTTTTATACAAAACAATTCAGCCCCGTTACGCCATAATTAAGCCACAAACAAACATTCCAACCAACACGCTCACAGACCCGCAATGTAAGCTATATCAGACTAGCTTCCACCCGTGGCGACGCTCGCAAGGTAACGTTATAACGTTACCATATAACTATAGTTACACGTACCAGTAGGTACATGTTATTGCAGCACTAAGTATATTCCAAATTTCATTCAAATCCTTCCAGCCGTGACACCTTGTTTGAGTCACAACATCCACACATCGTCAACGATTTATAATATTTTTAAATTTTATTAGCAGGAGTAATATTAATAAATAGAACAGGTGCGAGTCAATTTCGCACACGAAGGATTCCGTACCATTACCATAGTACATGAAAAAATGTTTCATGTACGAGGGGCCACATTTATTTATAGCGGTAATAGAAATACACAGTCTGTGAAACCCTCTACCTATTACGGTTCATGAGATACAGCCCTCTGATTGACAGACGGACGGACAGCGGAGTAGTAGGTTTAGTAATAGGTAGTAATAGAGTTGCGTTGGCACCCTTCGGGAACGGAACCATAAAATAACCTGTCAAGGAGATTTATCTCGCAAACCGCACGTGCCGATCAATCAGGATTTTCTACCGTATGTTTTAACGAAGTTGATTTGCTATTCAGAGGTTTTAACCTACTTAGGTACGACTTACGACGCGATCAGTCATTTGTAATTAAGGACGATCGATTTTCGGTTCGACTGATACTATTTCAAACATAATATAATCGCACTTGTTACGTTACGTTACGAAAGCACCAGCTTTCGTCCTCGCTCAAGTGCCTTTTTCATAACCATTACATTAACTACCTAAATGCATTTTGACCAAACAGATGGCCATTTCTCATTAGCTAAGTATACAAACGTAATAAAAGTAGAAATTGATACAATATACTGAATGAGTTCTATTTGCATTAGACTTGTTAATATATAAATAGTATCAAGTGCGTATATTTTAGGAGCATAAGAATAAAACAGACAAGGCTGGCTGCGGGCATTTGGATGGTAAAACTGCCCGATAAAATCACCCATCCTACTAATGTAAATCCAAAGTTAGAATGTTTGGATGATTGTTGCCCAATCATGATGAACTGAACGGACGGGGATGAAACTTGGCTGACATATAATTCCAGACCTGTAACAGCTTATCTTTAGTTAGACTGATTCGCGAAAATCGGAAGCATAAAATCTAGGAATAAGCTTGTTATACCCAACTTATCCCTGGTTACTTATAATATAATGTATTACTGTATTCTGGTTCCCATAGTAAAATATTTCCATTGTTTGGGGCTAGATGATGTGTAAAATGACCAGCGATAGTTATTTAATACATTGAAGGACTGGTCCACAGTGTGGCCCAGAGTAGGACTTATTGGAGAGAAGGAAGAAGGCCTTTGCCCTGCAGTGGGACACTACAGATTCGTGATAATAATAATAATTAAATGTATAGTCAAAATAAAGAAGCTGGGATAGTGTACGCAAGTATAGGTAGTGTAGACTACCGAAAGTACATTTACGACTAGCATAAAACATAAAATTACTTTCTAAATCTAAAGTGTTAGTAAAATAATGAATGCGACAGCACAGTACAATTTATAAACCCATCAGCCTATTCACATCGATCCATGTTAATAGAGTAGAGAGTATTAGGAGGGAATGAGACAGATATATAGTGTGTCTACGCCATGATTGCTGCTATTACTAGACACCATTAATAGTTCCCTAAACAAATAGGAAACTTGACCTATTTAGCACGGAGTGGCATAGTATGACATCATCTGTTATAAGGGTCATCAAATACTCTGAAAGCAATTTAAAACCTGCGCCTACTAAACCCAGGGGTTTAATAAGTACTAAAGGAACAGGGGCACTAGGATTCAGATTAAATGATAATCCTCAGGATTCATTAATAATTCTTTAGAGATTTGCGATGATGTTACCGTCGTAACTCTGTTTTTATTTTGCTTCAAATAAGCTGCTTACTATTGTTAATCCCTGATGAATCTTACTTTTATTATAAATGCGAAAGTTTGAGAGGATGTTTGGATGTTTGTGCCTCAATCACGCCTAAACGGCTGAACGGATTTGACTGAAATTTGGAATATACATAGTACATTTGCTGGATTAATACATAGACTATTATTCATCTGGGTACCACGCGAGCGAAGCCGCGGGAGGCAGCTAGTTGAAAATAAGCAGAAATGTTTACTAAAAACTCGCCCAGTAATCGAAGTACCTACTAAAAACATATTTTCTTGGTTTAATAAAAAAGACTTTGAAGCTCAATCTAAACCAAAACTGATGGTAGCCTAGTTTCTAAGGAAATTGACATTCCAATAGAATACAGGCTTCTAAAAATGAAAGAGTTCGAGTAAGTTTTTTGTTTTTTAAAATTGCTTAATTTATTCCGGGTCTGGGTGTGGTACTCGTAGTTTCTGATACCTACGACTGATGGGAACCCTATGGGGTCAGAACTATGTATGTAACTGTTGGGTGTCATTTATTTAGTCTGATTACACTGGGATACTCTTTGTCGCATAATATCAAGTAAATTAATCAAATGCCAGAGTAGCAGTGAGTACCAAACTATTTGGTCAACCAATTGTTTTTTAATTGGATTCATCAACATTAGTATTCACTGCATCAAGGCCAACTTGGTCCGCACAAAGAACCAGTAGCGAATTCTGGGGAGGGCTAAAAAGGCTAAAGACTAAATTGTAGGTATATAAATTGGTATAACATATTTTTTTATGTTTAAGAAATATAAATTTTGTTCTGATATCAAAATATCATAACATAGACATAAGGAAAGTAAGTCATTTTCCTCTTAGATTGTCCTATAACAAAAATATATCCTAGATCTCTCCATCTCATCATCACACCGGTCAAGTGCGAATCGAATTCGCAAGCAAAGGGTTCCGTACCATCGTACATGTACATAAATGTTTCTTGTATGGGGCCACCACGGACAGAGGCTTAAACAAAATGTTAAAAATTCAAAATTGTTTATTCAGAACGGAAACAAGTTGGACAAATTTTACAAGTAAAACGATGAGACTGCAAAAGTTTTGAAACTGTGAATACAGTCTCAACGCCCACCTCATAAACATGGGAGTTGGTTCTGTTTAAATAGATAAATTATCTGTAAACTATATTACTACTAAAGAAAATAATGAAGAAGAAAAAATTAGTAATAGGGTCCTTGGCTCCGTTCGGGTACGGAACCCTAAAAATGATTTGAAATGTTATTATTTTAATTTAAGCCTGTGCGGCTTCGCTCGCGTGTTTTAAAATTTGATACCGCATTTTAACCCTTTTGTGAGGGTTATGTTGAAAAACTCTGAAATATGCGTCGAAGCAAAAAGGAAGGTTATGATTTTGACCGGTAAATATGTATGTATGTTTATCAGTTCCCTCATAACTTTTAAACTATGATTTGTCAAATTATGTTCGCTCGATCGTAGGCTGGTTATAGGCTGTGGCGTCGACAATAAATTGAATATGACGCCCTTTAGAGGACATAAAGTCATGAATAGATTTTTTTCTGAAAGTGAAAGTTTTTAAGTTGGTGTATCAATCATGCTGTAATGACTCATCCAATTTGGACGAAACTCTGATTATACATAGTTTGAGTGTTGGAATAGCTTATAGGCCTTTAGGTAAAAGGCAAGCGAAGCCGCGGGCTGAAGCTAGTCATGTAAAAACAACCTCAATGTATCACACAGCTAGCAACTAAAGTCAACAGTCATTTGATTTAATTGAACTGAATTAAATTTAGCCTCTCATGAGGCACTTTTTAGGTTCATTTTATGGCACACAATGGATGTGTTGATTCGTCTAATAAATAAATAATTATTGCTGGATATTTCACACAGCGCCATTTAGCCCCAAATTAGCAAAGCTTTGATGATGGGAACCAGATGGCCGATAGAAACTAATATACTTTCTTTTTAAATACAGTCATACTTTAATGCATAATGAATAACACCCAGACTCGGAACAAACATCTGTGTTCATCACATAAATGTTTGAATAGTAAGGAATCAAACCTACAACCTACAGAACAGAAGGCAGAGCCTAGTGAGCTATGAGACCAATCAAATGTTAGGTAACTAATTCAATATACAAATGTTTTTTTTTTGTAATAGTATGTAATTCTATTTGTTTCACTACTTCTTTCCAACTGTAATAAAAAAAAACATCTAATAACCTCTGTTTTTCTAATTAGTCTATATACAGAATTTCATACTTTACTTTCTACTGCCCCAATAGCAAATTTTATCATACAATAGGCAAAAGAGAGAGGCCTAGAGTACTAGAAGCCAGGGCAAAGTATCAGCCTCAGATCATAAAGAAACCTGCATACCAAAAGCACACTTTGGACGGGCATTTGATAATGACCATACAAAGTACTTAAGGTATCTTGTATGTAGTTATAAAAGTTGTAAGAGAAATATGTCAGGACTGTAGCAAATAGAGATCCATGGTCTCTGTCTACCCCTAAGGTTTCATAAAAATGGTGGTAGCCATAAATCAAACACAACATCTTTATCTATCATATAAGACATTTTTATCACATTCCCAATAGTCGCTTGGGAGGTATGATAACTAACAAACCTACTACATACATGTTTGAGGGTGGTAGTCACCAGTCTTAATGCCCTTATCTTTTGTTTTTATGAAATTGAAAGGATTACCCAGGTACTTTTAGTATGGTGCAATGTCTGATTCACCAATGAGATAAATCAATCAAGTATCACTGATAAGATTTGAACTATTTACCAACAGAATAGTCATTCTAATTCAAATTTTAAATTTAAATTAATAAGAGACAACAGAAAGCATATTATCAATAATAATTATGCTCCTATCCTATGCAGACAGATGAAACAATAAGTATACATGTTAAAAATTCTGCTCGCTTTTTTGCAAGTTTCTGCAAAAAAAAATATAATGCATCCAGCTGCTTACATCCCCAAGCATGTCTTAAAGTTGCCTAAAGGATAGTATACTCCCCAACATGATGGACCATCTATATGGGAGATCGGCTGAAAACCTGTCACCATAGTAATACCATATTCATCTTCTTGGGATTTTAAAACAGGAGGAATTGGCCGCAGGAGGCTCTGCCCACCCCCCTTAGGGATGCCGGTGTGATAATATGTATGTATGTTAAGAACTTCAAACATGTACAAGACAGTAAGTAAATAAATTAAAAAACTGAACCGAAAGCCTCCCAGTTATAATGAAAACAAAATTACTCAAATGCTATAGTCATTTATGACTTTTTAATGCCCCTACATCATAAAGGAAGATATTCTCCAAGAGTCATGTTTCTAGGACTTATGGTTTAGGCTGTCAGTGTCTGCGACAGATACATGTTTATATACTACTAATATTATTAAAGTGAAAGTTTGTGAGGATGTGACGATGTTTGTGCCTCAATCACGCCATAATGGCTGAACGGATTTGAATGAATTTGAACATAAATAGTATGTGTGCTGGAATAACATTCAGGCTGCTTTTTATCCTATTTCATAAATTTAAAATAAGACTAAAGTATCTATTCAGATTTTGATTAATAAGAGCCTAGGCTCTCGAGATAGTTTTAATACAAAAAGAGGTATGTATTAGAAGAATATCCAAATTTATTTTTTTGGCATGTGACAACATTTTTCAAAAGTTATTTTATGCCCTACCTAACATAATAACAAAGTATAATGAGTTTATTATACATACTAGCAGCCGCCCGCGGCTTCGCTCACGCGGTACCCAGATAAAAAGTACCCTATGTCCCATTCCAGCACACGTAGGTACCTACTATCCTCATTATTCATTATAATATAGTGTACGCTAAACGATGACTAAAGTATTGCCATCTCTTACCATTTCATAATGACAAACAGTGACAGGGCTAACTTTAAGCAATGGCTAACTTTAGCGAACGAATATGAATAATGGGTATGTAAGTACATTCCATAGTTTTTGCGTGAAAGAGTAACAAACATACCTAAATCAAAAAATTAAGAAATTTCGGTGAATTTAGTAAAAATTTTGAGAGTTAACTTTTCAAAACGCAACGACAGCGCGTTCTAGGATTTGATCAGAATTAGCAGCGACATCTAGTTATCAGACGTAGAATTACGTCAGAACTCCATGAATAATCAAGATTGGAAACTTATTAGACCAGTAATAATTTATGCTTCCTTTCACAGGTAATTTGACATTGACAGTTCCTTTTCCATATGTTTTGTATCATCTATTACTAATCTGTGTGTATCATCGCTGTCATATGTCAAAATAAAAGTATTCTATTTTTCATGAAAAACATACCAAAAATAAAGAATTTACAGATAATTATGACATCAACTAAATGAGAAAAATCGGCTCTTTAATTTGATATAGGTTATGTGCAGTTTGAGACCAAAAATTGATTCCATGTTTTCATCCCTTTTCACCTCTTTAGAGGTTGAATTTTGAAAAATCCCTTCTTAGTACACCCCTACGTACCAAGGTTTACCTACACTGAAAATTTCAAGTCTCTACGTCCAGTGGTTTAGGCTGTGCGTTGTCTGTCAGTCAGTCAGTCAGTCAGTCAGTCAGTCAGTCAGGACAAAGATTCTTATAATATAAGATTATGACTAAAGTCTAATTTAAATGAAAAATATAATTTGGTTGGATATGTATATCCAACATGTATATATAACACATATAAATAGATATGTATGTGTTTTGTCTTTTATTTCAAAACACGAATTTAAATAAGAATACAAACATGAAAAACCTTGAAAAACAAACAAGATATCGCAAAGTAATTTTGATCGGGACGTCGCTGAGCATTTCAGAAGCGAATGCATTTACTCAGAGAAGAACACCAAACTTTACAATTGTAATTTCAGAAAGAAATGAAACATAAAGCAGGATATATACATGCAGATTACTTACCCGAAACAACAAGTGCCTCATTAGGCCCACAAGTCACAAATCCCCAGGTCATTCTGCACTGTTATAACAAGATCTAATCAGAAATAAACAAATTTACGATAGTTGGCGAACATTAACCATGAAACTTTATTTTTCTATGTGAAAACACGGCTCACAGATCGGTCAGCTTCATTCAGGCTTCATGGAATTACTTCTGTACCTACCTATACCTATACCTTACATACAGGGTTGCCAGATAAAAGCAAACTCAATACGCCAAATTTTGCCAGCCGAGTATAAATAGCCTATTTTTTCGTACAAGTAGTTCGCCTAATATTTTGAGCTAGAGCCTATATTTAGCCCAATTATAGAAGACACGTGTCCAAGTGATCCCCGTGATTTTATAGAAATGTTTATTTTTACTTTGACTTTGTCACGTAAAAAAGGCAACGTTAAGAAAAAAATGTTATTATTTACTTAATGTTACTAATTAAATGTTTTTATTTATTTAATATACATACATTACAGATCCCAGCGAGGTGTGACTTATTTTATCTGGGTTGTAGAATGGGGAACGAACCGAAGAACGGTGGACGTTCTTATTACCTTTCGTTACAAGCATACAATTTTGTCAAAAAATTAATAAATAAAGGTGTAAGAAGTAGCCTTAATCGCCCATTCTTTTTTTTAGTTAGCCTAAATGGCTACTGGTAGCCGATTGGATTTTTTGGTCGCCATTGCTCCCCCCAAGGTAGCCTAAATGGCGATAATTCGCCTAATCTGGCACCACTGCTTACATACATCGTTCTATACACACTGATACCTACAACGAACGAAAACGAACTTGCCTTGCGTACCTACAACTTACAGTAGTACCACAAATATAGTGCGCCTCAGCAATTTTCATCTAGCTTCTAAAATACGAACCAACTCGATGATGATATTATGTAACAGAGAGATGTTACAGTAATTATGTAGATACTTATTTTTTTAAAGGGTTGGTTTAGTTATTTTTAGTTGACTATTTGTTGCATAATCGGACAAATTTGGTTTTCATACAATGCACGAAGTTTGCCGAGGCTTACAATACTTGTGGTACTACCTACTGACTGTACGATACGGAGTACTTAACTACATCCGCATTAGGGTTGCCATTCCAGATAAATTAAAATGATACGGCCGCTGCCACCGCCAGCCGCCATTTCCTTGACAATCGAGTACCATGATAAAAAAAAGCTAAAAAAATACCCTCAACATAATATCGACATAATAATTCAGCCAATTTACACAAAACCTCACTGATTTAAATACCCGAACCCTACTCATGAATCACTCCATTCATTGTTGAAAACTTTATGAAAATCAGTTCAGTAGCAGTCAATTCATCAAAGCTTAGTAAAACAGGTTTAATTCCCACCTACATTAAGAATGATTATATCCCGTTTTATGTGACGGGCATCAATAAATTCTGCCTATTTTATACAAATTCTTAATCCATTCATACTATCTGGCATCCAGCATACGATGCGTGCATAGGGCAAAACATTTTTTCTCAATATAATCGAGTTTTTTAAGTTTTTTCGAGGTACCAAGATCTAATTTTAATAGTTATTTGGCTATTAGGATTGCATACCTATGTTAGGTTAGAAATACCTACAATGTTTAAAATTATAAGTTATAATATTTTTATTACCTTTTATTACCTTTTATTTTATTACCTACAAATCCGTCCGAGAGTATCTGTTGTGAAGACTCTTGTAGGTAATTTTGTAGTTCAAACTCCAGAACAGCGAACCAACTTTGTTTATTTCTCCATGGTTTACACTGAATCAATTTTTATGTAAATTTATTAGTGTTGCATAAGGCAATTTGAACATGACTAAAAATATATCTATGTTTTTACAAATGTAATGTAGGTCAGCGTTATAAGTAAAAGGCTGACGCCGTACTCGGTTTTTTATATAAAACTATACTAGAAACCTCATTCTCAATACTAAAGCTGGCTAAGTACAGAATATGGGACAACTCTTTGAAAAAATCGCATTATAGGTTGTGACCATCACAATAATACTGGTTGGATATTAAAAGTATGTAAAAATGATAGACCTGGCACTTAAAGCGATGTAATGGTAATACTGTTGTTGTTCCACCACAGACAAAGTATAGAGTGAATGAAGTTCGCTCATTCGTCGCGTCACGTTTCGGTCAGTCGTTTTATACTCTTTGACTCTTCGGCGACCGACGCGCAACGGTAGCGGCCGGCACGGCGGCGGGCGGGGCGGGGCGGCAGCGTACCTCGGAACATTATTGTTCCGAGTTATTGCAGCCAGCGTACCAGCCAGCGTAGCCAATTAGCTGTTATAACCCGCAACGTTGTAACAAAAATGTATCACCCTACCATGTGTATCATTCTATGTCCAATTTTAATGAGCAGCATTAAAATTGGACATAGAATGATACACAGTCAGTATACTGATTCTCAGGATTTTCAATACACGACACTGTCTCTCACTGTCTATTGTATTAAACACAAAAATTCTTAAGCATGCTAGGCTTATTCCTAAGCTTGCTCTATTTAATATGAAGGGTACTATTAAAAAAAATTAAGAGGACACGGAAGTCGGAACATGCAATGAAAAATTAATATTAGGTATAGAAGGTTCTTACTTTATTTAACTATCAAGTGGGTACAAATAAAACGTAAAGTTAAAGCAAGTTTTTGGTAAGTATGCCGGTTTCTGAAGCAGGTTGACTGGCACCATCGGATAGACCAGGGACTCCCAAAGTGGTCGATATCGGTTTCCTAGGGGTCGACATCAACGAAAACTGATTTTGGGGGTCGACGAGGTCTAAAAATCGACCCCTATTAAATTAACACAAGTTCTTATTTAAAACTTTCAAGATAGGTAGGTACTGTATTGTTTATGTTGTGTCGCGTGTACTAAGAATACTTAATTAATATTTTTGTAGGAAATAGCATTTAAGTTTAATTTAAGTTTTAAGTTAGCAGACCATTATGAATAAGGGGGTGATCTTAAAAGTAGGTCTAGGCCATGGGGTTCTGAGGTAACAGTTCATTTTGGAAAAGGGGTCACTTGTCCAAAATAGTTTGGGGATCCCTGGGATAAACCTTTTATGAAGTTTATGTGTGTGTATCTATCTATGCCTTTATTGACGGGTTTGTCTAGATAAGCGACGCAGCCGAGTCTTAGCACTCTAGGTATTTCTACAGTGCATGAAAGGAGCCTTTGAGGCGCACTTTAAATCCTTTCACCACACTTGTACGAAAGAACTAAGGACACGACTAGATAGATAGGTAGAGTTAGGTACTTCTTGCATTGTATATAGGCTTTCGTATAAAAATTCGTGAAAAACATCCAGGTGCAATCAATGTGAAAGTAGCTAAATAATGGAAACTACATTACCTAAAGGTAATTTTAGGTTACTTTGATAATTGTATTTTAATCTGTGGGATGGGCACATTACTATAATAGACTATAATAAACCATTTACATTCGTTTCCTATTAAAATGAAATGGAATGAACTTCCACTCATTGGTAGGTAGGTAGGTACTTAGGAGTACCTAGGTGCCTTATGTTTATTTCTTTCATTGCAATACCTACATAATATAGCAATCTTGGAAGAATAAATACAATAGCAATACCTCAGAACATTTATTGTTCTGAGAGCAATACATAATATTTGATGGGCAGGTACGACATTGTCAAAATTTTATAAATGTCAGATTTATATAAGTATAGAAAGATGTCTTGTCATATCTCACACGAATTAAAAAGAAAAGACGGCGCGCTGCGAACAGCAAAAGTGAAGCCACCTTTTTATCTATGTGTATGTGGTTTTGAGGTTTTGTGTTCCAAGTAACCTAAAATTCATAGTATAATAATTATGAAATAATGTTATTTGTAGTACTTACAAGTGAAAAGTGATTCCGTGAGACTTTTTATGTGGTTTGCTACTGTTTTTACAAGTTTTCACTACACAGGAAGGCATAATTCTATTTTTAAATTTTAAGTTTACTAGACGACGACTCGAGAGCGATAAGTATGGTTTTATTGTAAGTGTGTGCGTGAGTGTGTATTTTTACTTGCAGGAGCACGGTTTTGTGTGGCTTCACTTTTGTTGTTCGCGGCGTGCCGTCTTTTCTTTTTATTTGGTCTGAGTGTCCTATATTAATGTTTAAGAAGGATTTATGCGTTATCCTTTTTCCATTTTGGGATCGTTTATTAGGATAAAAAGTAGGTAGGTAGCCTATGTCCTTCCCTGGGATCTATCTCCTTGCCAAATTTATCAAAATCTGTTCAGCAGTTTATGCGCGAAAAGGTAGACAGACAGACAAAAAGATTTACATTCGCAATTAAAATATTAAGTATAGGTAGGGTGTGGACGGTGTAGATTTGAATGATTTGGAATTTGGAATGATAATGATGTACGATCAATCTGTGAAATATCGAATAAGCCTAAGTTATTTAAATCTATCGATATAAGCTTGTTTTTTATTATTATCGAAGAATTGAAATACCTAGATCTTATTTTTAAAACATTAAATAGAATTTGATGTTTAAGAAATACATTTAAGAGGCCACCCTTAACCATTACCATGTGCTGTAGCCGTCAATTGAATTGAATGGAATCCAAATAGATACCTATTCCAATGTCAAGATGTGCTTGAAGTAGATAGGTATTTGCCTACCCCTCGGTAGGCATTGGCTAGAAAACTACCTAACTGTAACTGTCTATGACTGGACTGAGGAAACAGCTGCAAGGTAACTCAATCTAAGATTTTATTCCAACGCTTCTAACTAAACTGCTACGTATGTTTGCTGATTCTCAATCGTTAGGTAGGTAGGTAAGTACCTACATCACAATAATTGAAATAGAAACAAACTAAACCCTACCAAAATAAACTTGCCAATTATTTAATAAACAAATCCAGAACCTGCAAAAGTTCGAAAGATTTCAAAATTATACTTAACGAGAGAAAACTTCTTGCCCTTTTCCCATAATAATTAATATTAAGCTTATTGTTTATCAAAAATATTATGAAGATTGACATGGTTTCAATTCGATTCGTAACTAAAACTTAGTTAATGTAGCGCTATCGATACATCGTCCCAGCCCAGTGTCACGTAGCCAGCTTTGACAGCGTGTACTTTTTGGTCCGTTTTTGGACAATTTGGGCGTAGCGTTTTTGGACTTTTTTTTCTATGTCAGCATTTCTTTTACTTGCAGGCCCACAAACTAGTGTATTCTACTAATATTAAGTATAAATGCGAACGTTTGTGTGTGTAGTTATATAATATTATTAGGTAGAGATTTGGTTCTGAATGTTGTTAGTGTGTATTTGCACCGCAGGTTGGATGTGATGGTGTAGTAAAAGAAAAAGGAGGAATCTCCTAACAATATACATATTTTCAATTATCAATCTATCATTAAGTCAAAGTATGTCGTGGCGATATCTTAGAATTGACCACTTCATGATGTGGCCGACCATTTCATGAAATAGTTGTATCTATTCATGAAATGGAAAATACTCGCTGCCCACATAATGATATGGTCTGGCCAGATCAATGAATACCGTAATATACGAATACGTTTGGCATCGATCAGGTCTTAGAATTGATCATTTCGTAATGTGGCCAACCATTGTAGGCTTTTTTAGGTACCTACGCAAGTTTTAATGGCATCATTCGTCGAGCATTTACCAGTGTCAACGTCCTAGCCATTTTTGAATCGAATGATCTGCTTCGTGATGACTGTACAATACCCGACGGTATGACTCTAGTTCCTTGGGATAGGGGAAGGCTTTTGGTGTGAGATACCACAATGAAAAAACTACGCGCGAGACGAACGAGCAGAGCAAGCATACCGTGGAAGCGGCGTAAAGTACTTAAATAATACCTTTAATAAATGATTATTATAACTATTATTATAATATCATGGAAACTATAGTATAGACTAATGATATGGCCAAACGTGGATTGGCATATCATTAAACATACATACATACGTATTATCACGCCCGTATCTCTAACGGGGTGGGCAGAACCACAAGTAATCATAAGAAAATTTACAGCCACTTCTGATCCAAGACTCCCAAGATGGATTGGTGAACCATGGTGACAGGTGATCAGCCCATCGCCCTTATAGGTCCATCAAGTTAGAGCGGATACCATATCATTAAACGTTGATGTTTAAACGATATGGTCACTTTTAGCTGGCCATTTTATTTCAATATATTGGTTGGCCACATCATGAAGTGACCAATTCTAAGATAATGACTCTACTGTAATCAGAAGACCGTTTGAATTTTCACAAAAATACACAGTAGGTAATATTTGAATATAAATAATTGTAATATTTTCTGAAATATTTTTATCAAAACGGTTCTTCGTGTGTTTTCGTTAACGCCAGCAGCCATTTAAAACCCAATAAAAATAATATTGAAAAAATAACAGCTTTTTAACACGATAATTAATTAGATAGTTTGTAGCCTTACATTTGATCAGAACTTTTTCGGATCGATTGCCGGCAACACTGCACGCAGCGTTGCTTGCTTTCTTTCTTTCTGTTCTTTTTTCTGGCGTCGCCGTCTGACGAGCGGGGAGTGGGAGCTAGTGTTGAGTAGGACACTTTGAGTAGGTTTCAAATTGAGTTTGTATGAGGCCCTCATTCTATTTCGTGAGGTGGGACAATGTCATGCTTCAAAATGTCATGTCACACACTGTAAAATGTCATGTTGCGAGCTGGTGCGAGGTAGTGAGGTATTATTATTTCGCTCGTTCAATCCACTCATTTGTCATCTAGGAAATTGTGTCACAAGAGATGAGGTATAAGGTGTCTTGATGAGTGTCTTGTTTTCATTTTGTCACTAAAAGTGTGGCGTTTTACTTGATGAGTAGGTATAATTGTTTTTACTATTATTGTTTGTACCTATGATAGATTAGGTTAGATGACAAGTAATGTAGGTAGGTATGTCTTGGTCAGTTAAGTAGGTTAGGTAGATATAATTTTAATGTTTTGCATTAGATACCTACTTATCCTACCTGTTAGTTTAGGAGTCTAGTACCTATTATATTATCTGTGGTTCAGGTATGTAGTGTTTAGTAAGTACCTAAAATAATAATAATAATGCTGGTCATCTTCTAGCCCCAAAGTAAGTAGAGCTTGTGTTGTATGAACCATAACTGATTGATATTGAGGTCATCAAGTAGTAAAATGGGTACCAAGGTAGGTAGGTACCTACCTAGATAATTTTGATGTTTTGTATGTAGTGATGGGTAGGTAGGTATTAATAGATTATTTGGGTACCTATCTGGGCAAGGGGTAAGTAGGTACCTACCTCGGTACCTAATTGCAATGTTTTTTACCTACCTATTAGTTTAGCAGGTACTTACTTAAGTATCTAGTAGGATTAGGTTAGGATGAGTAGGTAGGTAAATAAATTAGGTAGTACTATCGACAAAATTGTAAAACTATGTACTTAGTTGGTAATTCGAAAACTGTCAAGTGCACGAAAGGAGCCTTTTTGAGGCGCACTTATACTATAAGTCCTTTCATCACACTGGTATAAAAGAACTATTGACACGATAAGAAAAAGAAGAACAAACATATTATATTACTTACCTACCTAAATGTACTTACTTAATGTACTCGTACCTACAATGTGAAATTTATCTACTTCATATTTAAAGATATAAACAAAAGCTTTGACACTTTTTCACCACTGAGACGGTTACAAAACTAATTTTGTTGTAGGTTTCTATCAATCAACTTCAAGCAATTCATTCAATTTTTTGCTATGACAATTACCTACTTACGTCATACGTCACTGTGATGTCATTTCAACGTACGATCTGTCATTCGATCACGCAATACATCAGCTCACTCACTCCTCACTCGCTCGAATGAAACATTTATATTTCCCTCGTTTGTCCCGCTCGCGCTCGCACGTGACGTTGTTTGGTGAGTGTGACAAAAATTGTGAGGTGGTACAACGATTGAAAATGAGGTCCATGACATTTCTGAGCTAATGTATGGGACAAATGAGGTGC
This sequence comes from Scotopteryx bipunctaria, assembly GCA_949320045.1. Classification (NCBI taxonomy): domain Eukaryota; kingdom Metazoa; phylum Arthropoda; class Insecta; order Lepidoptera; family Geometridae; genus Scotopteryx; species Scotopteryx bipunctaria. The sequence continues at coordinate 6,269,028 of OX439440.1, forward strand.
CTCACGTAAGTCCTACTCAACACTAGTAGGAGCAGCTGATTTAATTTTATTGATTCATGCGCTGTGTTCCTGTCTGGTTCCCGGGAGGTTGAGAAAATAAGTCCTTGGCTTGAATTCTGGTAAGTAAACTTTTCGTTTGTGCATTTTTTAAGGTAGTTAGGTACTTTTTCTTGCAGAATACAGAAGTCCTGAACAATGAAAACCTCTTGGTACAAAAACCCGCTCCCTGTTGCATCTAATATTTAGTTTTTTGATTGATTTACTTAAAATTACACCTACCTATTAGCATAATTACTTTTACGTTCTAATAGTTTTACTGGTAACGATTTTTAAATCTACCCTCCATTTTACACAAGTAGGTATTTTTTTATTCAGCCTGGCCACATTACAAATGCCTGGGTATTTCCTTTTATATATTGATCCATATTGCTTTACTTAGAAATTTAAATCTACTTATACAGATAATTTCTTTTTATGTTTGTAACAGTTTTACCTTCCACTTCACACAAGTATGTGGCCACATGTTACAACTACTTATGTACTTATTTATTTATTTATTTATTTAATGCACAACTTGACTGAACTTCCAACCTCAAACCTAATTCTAATTAAAGTTAGGGGAACAAGAATCTGCACTGACATCTTGCAGTGGGGTGTATTGTGCATAATCCCCCTGCTAACCCTCCCCAGTCAGTCCAACTAAGTTAAGTCGTTAAGTCATGACAGAGGCCTTTAGGCGGCCTAAAAACTCCGTCACTAGAGTTGGCCACTACTACTACTACTACTACTACAGTCAGTCCAACTCCTTGAAGTACCGGAGAAGGACTTTGGGATGTTGGCAGCAGTGTTCCAGTATCCTCAAACCCATTCAAACATGAATTGTTCTAGAACATTGTCTAATGGCAATGATGACCCTGATACATGTATACAAAGGATTTCTCTCTTTTAGAATGGTCTCTTACTCTAACTTTTTACTTATAAAATAATCCAATGTGGAATGAGCAGCATCCTGTTTGCAATTGTCCTATTATAGTTTTTATATACACTGGTCTGCTGCTAAGTTAGACCTATTCACTGCTAGAATAGGTATGGTATACACACTATGTGTGTATTTTAAATCAGTCAATACTCATTATTTAATAGAGTCATGAAGCCCACTTTATTTGCATTATTCCTTCAGATGACAGATGCATAATGAACCAATTTCCTTGATTACAGGATATGCAGATCAAAGATGCTGAATGCAGAGACTGTCTATGGAAACTGCTGGTTGCAGGATACAGTAAGTTACCATCTTACTATCCTACTAATAATATAGATCAGAAAGTGAGGATGTACAGACATTTGGATGTGCGGATGTGCCTCAATCGGCCTCAATCAATGGGTTTTAATAAAACTGGAATAACATATAGGCTACATTTTATCCTGGTACCAAGCGAAACTTCGGGCAGAAGCTAGTATTACATAAACTTACAGGCTATTTTGTCCATGACACAAGCTAAACCATGGGTATATTTTATTTACCAACAGCTCTTTGCTAGTACTATACTATGTACTTTGTTGACATTTCTTTTATTTTCATTACTGGGGAATAGCCATGTCAGCTTACATTGTGGTCAATATATCTAGATACAATATTTTGGTATGGTTTGAATGGTATGGTATGGTTATGGGAATGTGTGTCGTCCTGTAGTGAGATGGGCAGACAAAACCGTGGGCCGAGGTCATCGTATGTGTCTAGCACAAGACCGTGATGGATGGCACAAACGGAGACCTATGCCCAACAGTGGGTAAAGTCGGCCTGTGGATAATTCTGATAATGGGAAGTATAACTGATAGTGACCTATGCTAGTTTTATTCAATGTTTTCCTCAACAAAGCTCATTATAATTCTTTTACCATACTTGTGCCGCTAACAGTTACTTTTAAACATTCCTTTGGGTTTATTGACATTTAATACATCTAAGGGATCATTTTTTATCTTCATAATAATCTGTCAAAAGTAAATCATAGTAGGTTGTAGTACGACCCTTTCTATGTATAATAATGACAAAATGTGTAAGTGGGGTATGTATGGGTAAAGTGAGTAGCAGTAATCAGCGGATTTTAGTACATCATTAATAATTTCCCTGCCCTTGTCCCATTTTATGTGGGGTCGACACAACATGTATTCTTCTTCCATTTCCCTCAGTCAAAAGTAATTTCAACACTCATTCCTTTCTTACTTGTCTTTCACACAGTCCATCCATCTTTTCTTTGGCCTAACTCTATCCACATATCCTTCCACGTTCATATCTAACACTCTTCTCGTCACATGACACTCTTCCCTTCTCGTGACATGTCTATACCACGCTAACCTATTGCGATGTCTTGATAAAACATTTCACGTCAGGTTAAAGATGAATTAACTACTTGTATATAGGATGAACCCGCGTTCGCGTTTTTTCCCCTAATAGTAGTAGTAGTCGTGTCACTAGTTCTTTTGAACCAGTGTGGTGAAAGGATTTAAAGTGCGCCTCAAGGGTTCCTTTCATGCATTTGACACATGCTTTTGAACTATTTAGGTTCTACGACATGCCGGTTTCCTCACGATGTTTTCCTTCACCGTTTGAGAGAACTGGTATCAATAGCGCGCATACATTTTTCGAACAGGAAAATCCATTGGTGCACGGCCGGATTTGAACCTAGGACCTTAGGATCGTAAGGCGGGGCAGCGTTTTTCCCTGAAAACTTTATCTCCCCGCTGCCCGCTAAGGAACCCCTCCTTCTGGGAACTCCCTCTGGGAGTTGAATTTCAGGAATTCCTTTCCTTGTTTAGATAGTTTTAGTCTTAGAAGTAAATAATACATACATACATAAATTCGCGCCTGTTTCCCGTAGGGGTAGGCAGAGATCATGGATCGCCATTTGCTACGATCCTGACATACTTCTTTCGCTTCATTCACTCTCATTAAATTCCTCATGCATGCTCTTCGGTTTAGGGTACTCCTAACCTGGCCCTTCTCCAAAACGTCGCCAATTTGGTCCAGGTACGTGCGCCGAGGTCTTCCCCTTCCAACGGTTCCATTCACACTCGCCTCATAAGTACACCTGTTTCGTTAATCTTCTTTCATTCATCCTCTCTACATGACCGAACCATCTTAACATACCTTTCTCAATCTCTCACTACATCTTCTTTCACTCCACATCGCTCTCTTATCATGCTATTTCTCACTCTATCTCTCAAAGTTACCCCACACATACTTCGCAACGCACGCATTTCTACTTCATTCACTCTGCTTTGGATATTTCTTCTGCCATACCCAACTTACACTACCATACATAAGAGTAATAATACTAATGCTATAATGATATAATTGTTCTAGGTAAAATCGAGGTTGCAGGCAGTCAGTAGCAGGTCCTGTCTTCGGAAGGTAAGTGCCATCTCTTTTCACTGTACCATGATGCGTTATAAGTTATGATTCTTTGATTTACCTTGATTTTTAATAAGAGTTTCGGGCATTCTTTTGTTAGTGCACCTCTTCACTACAAGAGGGGACTACTTCAAGGATTTATGGTTTAGGCGTGGTGCGTTGTTTGTCAGTCAGTCAATGAGTCATGAGTCAGTACGTAACGTAAGAGCGGATAATGCAAATTTTCAAATGTTTTATTAGGTAGTTAATCTACTATTTGGGGCAGAGACAAATCTAATAAATCAAAAATCATGAATTCGGTCCAGCTAGAGGCCCTTAGCCACATCCCTGCAAGAAAAAGAGAGCTGCTGACGACCCGATTGATATGAAAGACATTGTCAATTATCAAAATTGTACAATGTCAAATTAACTGTCTTGTTATAAATTAATGTCTAAGAAGTATTTATGCAATATTGTTTTACATCCTTTTTCTATTTTGGGAACGTTTTACAGGATAAAAAGTAGCCTATGTCCTTCCCCGGGATGAAATTTAGCTCCTTGCCAAATTTCATTAAAATCTGTTCAGCAGTTTAGGCGGAAAAGGTAACAGACCGACAGACAGAGTTACTTTCGAATTTATAATATTACTAGCTGCCGCCCACGGCTTCGCTCACGTGGTACCCGGATAAAAAATAGCCTATATGTTAATCTAGCACATGTACTATGTATATTCCAAGTTTCATTCAAATCCGTTCAGCCGTTTAGGCGTGATTGAGGCACATACGTACAAACATCTTCACAACCTTTCACATTTATAATATAGTAAGATTAGTATGTATAGATGGATGAGGTTAGCAACCGACCGACCACCCTCCAAGTGGTATAATAGGCCTCTCTTTGTGTGTGTACAAACAAAGGGAGGGAGGCCTGCACCCAGCGGGTATTTAGTGGGTGAAGTCGGGTTGCGAATGATAATGATGAATGAATTATCACGTCATAGTGCCGGCCATAGTAAAGGTTTGCGTACGTCATCGATGCAATACGATGCCGTGGGAATCGTAGCGGCCGATGTGTCCGTCTAAGCTCATAGATTATATCGTCGATTGGCGCATACCGTGCAATCAACTAGTAAGTTCATTGGACGGTGCAATCACTACACCTCGTCGCGGCTATTCTCAAGTGCACCGTTTAATAAAATTACCATGGCCTACAGAGGCCTTAGATCGCGGTGATTGGAAAAAGGGAAGGGATGCCTTTGCCCAGCGGTGGGATCCAGCAGGCTTATGAGTTAGATAGATCGTCCGCTGACAAAATACACACATTAGCTAGGTTTGATTAGGCTAGATAAAAAAATAGGCGTCACCATAGTGACAGAATCGATCCTTCACAAACCATCCTCCCTGTTCTACCTAATATTTAAATATAAGTGCATAATATGGATGTTTGTATGGTTTTGTTTAAATCACTCTTTAGGTCTTGAAACAATTTTAAAGAACTTTTGCATATACATAGCATAGCATTGTAGGCTACTTTTTGTTCTTCTGTTCATCAATCTTAGGCATAGATACTTGGTATAGATTTTTCTACTACAGCAGCACATCATAGTAAAAATTTAAATCCTGAGTCGCAGTTCTTAGGCTTATATACGCAAAGGAGAGTGTAGGCGAGATATCTTGAGAATACGCCCTATAGATATAATAATGTGTATCAACTGTAATAACAAGGTTCGGCCGTGTTCGTCGCTCATACGATTGAGCGTTCAATATTCAACCAATAATATTGTGAGTGCCTACACTACGTTCGTAGTACGGGCATTCATTCATAATGTCGTTGCTGATATCTATAGTGCGGTCAATTGACTATCATTACTTGCGATACCCTAGCAAATTGTAGCCGTTCAACTGGTCAATTGAAATAATTGTGTGTTAATATGCAATTTGTGCTCAATGGTAAAATATTTTACATGTACTTATTTGAGAACTTACTTAGATGTTTTTTTTTGAGAATATTTTTGTTAATAGAGCAAGTTCTCTGTTCGAAGAATTGACTAATTAGGTAAGCTGCCTAATTTTGTTGTTGTCCCTGTTTCTCGATAGTGATAATGATTCCTTTGTTAAAGTTGAAAAACAAATCGTTAAGGTAAAGTTTTAGCACGGTAATCAAAATATGAAACTAGGAATCTTACGAGTATAGCATATCAGTTGTGTGCTTCCTTTGGAGATCACTTTATTATGTCTGTCTAATCAAAGCTACAACATTGTAAAGTAAAATACTATAGCAAATGCGGTCTGAAATGTGACTTCTCACTACTCCTTGTCTTTACCTAAACTCCTAACTCCTTTACCATTACCAATTCTCAATAAAAGCCTGCGACGATATTATTAAAAACAGTAAGTTCACAGTCGTGTTCGTGCAAAATCTTGGTAGAAAATGGGAATATGATTCTGAGTTATAAGCTAATTAGACGATCTAAGTTGCTATGCTAATTATCCTCTCCTGTTGGCTGTTAGGTTACACTGGCATAAGTAAATATAAATTTTCGTGGACATTTCACACAGCGCCATCTAGCCCCAAACTAAGCAAAGCTTGTACTATGGGAACCAGATGGCTGCTAGAATACTTATTATACTTTTTTTTGTAAATACATACTTATAATACATAATAGATACTACAACACCCCGACCCGGAAGAAATATTTGCAGAACATATAAACGTTTCTCCCGTAGCGGGGATCGAACCCGCGCCTTTTGCGTCTCAGCCGAGCACTTGCTCGCCACGCCACAGAGGTCGTCAGTTATTACTTAGTTATTTTGTAGGAAAATAAGGAATGCCCGTTAATTATTATTGAAGCATACTGGCCTGCACAGAATGTTTCTATGGTTATATATAAGCCTTAACGAAAAGGCTATAATATACTTTGTGCTTTCACTTTTTTCTTACCTAGTGGAACCCCTCACGAATTTGACCGCGTTGATTTTTTTCATAGAAATTTCATCTTCACTCTGCGAATGGGAGTTGAAATTAGAGTATTCCTTTCTTAGTGAACCCCTTCACCATAAAAGGAATATACACAATAAAAGGAATATACACCATAAAAGGAATATAATAACTTTTGGTTAGGCTGTGAGTTGGGTGCCAGAGAGTGAGTATCGTAAGAGTTTCATATTTTTAGCTAATCTTTTACTTTTTTAGAAAATGGAAGATACCACATGGTTCAAAAGGCAGAGTTGTAAGCTTATAGAATGCATTTCAAAAGCCCGTCCCCTGTCATCTAATGTTAGCTACAGTCAGTCTCAATCAATGTAAATTGATAAAATCCGGTCCTTTAATGTGATTTTATCTGTCTGAATTGCATTGACAAGCTAATACGTCTCAAAGTACGACTTAAAAAATGTTTCAAAATTACCTTATATACGTTTTCTTTCCATAGTTCTCAAAAGTACCCAAATACTAAGTTTGTGGAAGAATAGTTCGCCTCTAAGGGGATCCTTTCGGATAACTTTAAGCTTGTCTTTCTTCATTACCCAAGTTAAAATATGGACCCATTTGATTTCTTATTGAGCAAATCACCATAGGAGGCGTCTACTTACTTGGCTGATTTTATTCATAACATCACTATACTTATGTAATTTATCTTCATATCTTTATTATAAAGAGTATACGTATTCATTTGTAGCCAGGAAATGTGTAACGAAGCATAGCAGTTATCATTATATACGTTGTGTGTATATACCTAATCGTACGTCTGTTATAATTTATACCTGTGAACCGTTTTTAAAATAATTATCGGTAGGTTATGCAACGATGTGACACCACATGGTTAGGGATGGAAATAATTTCTGTTAGACAATGAAAAGTACACATACTTTTATGGCATAATTATGTTAGTAGTTACGATAAACAGCACGAGGGCTCCGCAGTTTTTCTACTACCAATATCATGAGATGAGGATGTGAGGATTTTTGTATGTACCTTAATCACGACGTAATAGCTAACCGAATAAGAATCAACCTTTGAATACATACCATTGTCCTGCACTTAACAGCTATCGCCATGTGTACTCTTAGTATAAAGCACTGTATCACTCGGGACAAAGTTTGATTCTTAACTCGTGTGTATCAAACTACACCGACGTTAATAATAAATCGGTCGGTTTCTCCTCTCGGTGAACAATGTAATATTAATAATATTGATAAAAGGCCCAGAAAAAGGAAAAGGGGGTCAAAATTTCAAACTAGTTTAACTATGTCGCGTGTGTAACTAACTATATGAAAAAAAGAACACACTGTTGTTTATGTCAAAACTGGATAAGATAAGATTATCATTCGGATTTTACTACTTGCACTCGTATCCTTACATTTAGTAGGTAACCGTCTGAGGCTTTTCACTATAATAGCCTGGAAGAGATCGCTCTTAGCAATAAGGCCGCCCATTGTAATACGCATGATTATGTAAGTGCCTATTTTGTTTTCATTTAATTTTATTTGATGTTTCTTTTGTGTTTTTACAATAAAGTTGTATTGTTTTGTATTGCTACTTTTCATTGTATTCAGAGAATTGAAAGCCGTCTTTGTTTACTCGTGTACAAGTAAAGCTTTTTTAAGTAAATAGAATTGTATATTCCAAATACACTAGTAGTTCGCCCCGAACTGAGTTCTTGTGCGCGATGTATGATGTATGTATGTCCGCAAGTTTTGCATTTGCGCCCTGAGGTTTCTTGTACTTACTTACACACTTTATTTGTGTACTAGCGTACCCGCGCGGCTACGCTCGCTTGGTGTAAATTTTGACAAACCGTCATACCACTTTTTGAGGGTTATATTGAAAAACCCTGAAACACGTGTAAAATTATTTTGTATTTAAATTTCCAGACGAAGTTTCAAGTAAATCGCACCTGCCGTTTAAAATTCCTCGTACAAACTCCCTTAAATCATTTCTAAAAATAAAATGTTTTGTTGTTTACTGTTTATTTGTACCGAGTTTTGAGCGAATCAAAACAATGAATAAAATTTTCCATAGAAACTTTACCTCCCTGTTTAATCCCCTTAGGCTGTTTGTTTGATCGAAGCCCTTAGGGGGTGGGTTTCGAAAATTTGCTTATATGTTATTTTATTTTATAATAGGTACAAAGAACAATACAGTAGACGACAATGGTTTTAAGAGTTATATAAAAGGTTAAAGTTCACTAAAAAATAAAATTTAAGAAGGAGAATTTACCAAGGAGTGTGTACTAATCATTGAGGCTTTTAACCATCTATAGTAGATGATTCATACAGCGTCAGGAGGCAACTTTTACCTTTACAAACGGGACGCTGTAGTGCCCGGGACGAATTAAGATGGAGTAGGCTTGCCCAGCACCTATTCCAGCCTCTCAGATTAGTCGGCATTGTCCACAGGAAAGACATGGTCAATACGTGCGGAGCTGACTAAGCCGCAGGTTTCCTCACGATGTTTTCCTTCACCGTTTGAGAGGGTACAAATCCACCATCTTAGGATCGGAAGGCGGGGTCACTACCAACTAGACCACCAGTGCTCTCACTTGTCACTAATCATTATTGAAGAACTTATCACATAATAATCGCTTCAATCTTGATATTGAGGTATTGAAAATATCAAAGTCCATACCTGACTTTACCAAGGCATTAAGAGAGTTGCTTGATCTTGAGTTATTCTAAAACCTAAATTTACATTCTAAATTTCATTATGAGAGATTTATTAGTTATAGTATAGGGATACGTGGTAACAAACATTCACAACACACAAACTTGTCCTTACACACTTTATTTATGTACAAGTTCTCATTAGCCCTTTGTTTATTCTAGAAAAAAGTAGAGTAGTTATAATGTAACTTTATGTCGACTCTAACTTGTTATACCGCTATCTAACTAATATCCAGTCGAAACAGAACTTCGAAGACATCGAAATTCCTAACAAAAAAGAGCTCAGGTTACAACGGTTTTTTAATAACATTTTTTTTGTTGTATTTCAAAAACTATAAATCCTAGGTTAAAAAAACTTTTTTGAAATGAAGAGAAGAGTGTTAGATATGAATGTGGAAGGATATGTGGGTAGAGGTAGGCCAAAGAAAAGATGGATGGACTGTGTGAAAGATGACATGATTAAGAAAAGAGTGTTGAGATGACTTCTGATAGAGAGATATGGAAAAAGAATTATGTTGTTCCGACCCCATTTATAAAGTGGGAAATGATGAATGATGACGTTTTTTCGTTATATTTAAAAAACTATATATCTTAGAATAAAATTAAAAACCATTTTACTCGTTTAACATTTATCGATTATTATAAGCGAACCCGTGACCGCTTTTTGTCTGATAGCTCCCTAAGTCTGTTACGTGGTTTAGATGTGTTTATGTATGTTCGTATGAGCTAGTGGCCAACTCTAGCGATGGAGTTTTTAGGCCGCCTAAAGACCTCCGTCATGGCTTAACGATTTAAAAGCCGGGACCGACTGTTTAACGTGCCCTCCGAAGCACGGAAGCGCTCAGCTCGTAATGCCACTTGCGGTCACCCATCAATTTGGATTTGGTTTAGATGAAATGAGCGGAGAATCAGACAGAGGGCGGCGAGTTTCTTACACTATACGGCCGATATCCTCAGTATGTTTACTAGATGCTTATACGTTTCTGTTGTTGTTGTTGTTGTTGTTGTTGCTAGCCTGTATCGTCCCACTGCTGGGCAAAGGCCTCCCCTCGAGTTTTCCAGGTTTTTCGGTCTAAGGCTATTGTCTGCCACTGATAGTCGCTGAAGGTGTCAAGCTCGTCGCGCCATCGCTTGCGTGGTCTACCGCGACGCCGGCCGTCTCCCTGTCTCAGTTAATTATCTAAAAAATAACTGTTAAAGAAAGTAAGATAGGCCTCTTACTAATCATAGATTATTGAAATGGGCCATTAGAGATGAATTTTTCGATACCTTAAAAATATTTTAATACTACTAGAACTTTGCTATGCTCCGCTGGTGTTAAACTTAAGATTGTTTAAAGGACATTTGTAGGACAATAATTTTGTAAAATAAATATTAGTCGTGTCACTAGTTCTTTCGAACCAGGTGAAAAAGTGCGTCTCACAGAGGGTCCTTTCGTGCACTGTCACGTGCTCTCGAACTTTTTTTTGTTCTATGACATGCCGGTTTCTTCACTGGTATTATAGGGCTCGTACATTTTTCGAATAGAAAAATCCTTTGGTGCTCGACCGTATTTGAACCCACGACCTTAGGATCGCAAGGCGGGATCACTACCCCTAGGCCATCAGTGCTCTCGTATAAAATAAGTGAAAAACAACAATTCAGTATTTACACTCTTTATTTAATAATAAATAGGTATGAATGTTGCGGAGATAATCTCGAGAGTTAGGTGTGCAGTGCATTTAAGTAAATTTCACATCATATTATTTTTGTCAATATGATGATCACAATGCGCATTATGCTCGCATGTCACGTTTCCTCACACAATCTCAGTGCTTACTTGCAGAAGACGAACTGTGTATCTGTGTGAACCCACCATGCGTGTCCTGTTCGGTTTGAAGTGTATTATAATCTATTGTCAATAGCATTATTCAGTGTAGGCTGTTACAAGCCTCTGTGAATGTCAAAGAAGCTACGCCACAAGTTCGCAAAGCTATACCTACTGCGGGAGACCCATGATTCTTATCCTGTTTAAGGTGCTTAAGTGAGCAGGCATTTTATAAGTTGCAATAAAAAATCCTACTTGAATGTGAATTTTTTTGCTTTTTTTGTCAATTATTATTGATGAAGGAACGGATCTCATCAGTATTATTTATTTAAGAATATTTTGTTCTAAACTTTGTTACACACATTATATTATATAGTAAAACTTTGTTGCGTTATATACACATTGTAGTTGCGTAGATAACACGTCATTGAATAGTCTTTTTGTAGCAATATTTTTGATCACGTGATGATGTGTAAGTTATCAGTGTCCTCGTTTGTACGAATAAAGCCCTTTTATATGGCAATCCACTCGACACACTTGTAAAACTTTTTATAACCCCGCAGGAACTAAATATCTTTACAACTCCTTAACCGATCAAATTTAGATTCTTCCCAGCAAATCTTCATAGCACAATCTATTGACCTACTAAGTTTTACACAGATTGGATTAACTTTCGAAAGTTATGTTCTCACAAATATCTTCGATGTTCGTTGGCTTCACTCGCTCTGCCATAATTAAACATTCAACGACGTAATGAAACGAAAACTGAATAGACTCCACTGAGGCCAATCAATATACTCCACCTGAAGAATATTAGAAACGGCGACATATTTACGACGTAATTAATTTTGAAAACTTACAATATTTCTGTTTAACTAGCTGATATTTTATTACAGAACCAATTTCCCATTCAATCACGTCGTTTTAATGCACCAGGGGGAATAGCCTGGCTGGCTTCTATTTTCAATCAGTAGGTACCTACATCGCAGACTCCGAGCTACTGGGAGTGAGGAAACGAGAAACCTCGAATTCAATTTGCTGCGGTTCCTATTTAGATTATTAAATTGTGGAGAAAATATTTTAAATGTTTAATAACATTTTCTTTCATAGAAAAAATACTCAATACATTGTTTACGACTTTCTGCAAAAACTTAAGTCCTTGGAGATTTCGGAAGATATTTTAAAATTATTAGTAGGTAGAGGGTGTTATTTTACGAACGTTACAGCCTACAAGGAGTAAGGTATTTCTATTAATATTAGTGGTAAAACATTGTACATAGTAACTAACGTAGTGGCATATTCTAATGTCGCCTTAGTTGTGCCTAATAGTTTTTTTACCCACGTTATTGGGGCATACAAATTTTTCGAACTTAAAAATACATTGGTGCACTATACCAGTACTCTCAAACCATGAAGAAAAACATCGTGAGGAAATCCGCGACTTAGTTAGCTCCGCACGTATTGTATTGACCATGTCTTTCCTGTGGATAAGGCCGACTAAGCTGAGAGGATGGTATAGGTTACTGGGCAAGCCTACTCCATCTAAATTCGTCCAGGGCACTACAGCGTCCTGTTAATGTAGGCAAAAGTTGCCTCATACATACTATCACGCCCGTATCCCTAATGATGTGATCAGAACCACAAATAATCATAAGAAAACTTGCAGGCACTCCTAATTCAAAGTCCCAAGGTTTTAGGATATGTTCGAGGAAAGAATTTGCCTCATGACTCTATACAAATCATCTAATATAGATGGCCTTAGTTTATTGGGGCTAATACGATGCTAATAAAACTAAAAAAATAATAGTTATAATGATGTATTATCAACCGTGCGAATCGATGTGAATCATCGCGGAGGGGACTCGAAGACGTAAGGGAGCCACGTTTTGCGGGTGGGGAGGCGAGGGACACCGGGGGTAACGCGCAAGTCGACGCCCGTATCGACCGCCCCGGATGTGCATTGCAACGTCTCGCCGGAGAGATCAAGCGAGCCACCTACTCGGAACACCACGAGCACGACACCAATCGCTAAGATGCCAACCGATACATACATACGGGTAAGCGATCGTCGGGCGTGCTGGCTGCTATCTCCGTCCGTGACGCGCGTCTGCCACTAATGTCCCGCCCGACGCTTGTCTGATAACCTCACTCGCTCGTCTCGCCTCACTCGTCGCTTTGCCCTTTTCATTGGCGTGACTTATCGTCTTCATCGTTAAGCACTAAAGTGCTAGCTTTTGTAATGGACTCCCTGTTCTAAAAAAATATAACGCAAGGTCAAAAATAGCGACGCTGCAGTCCCTGTCTATTATCCTAATATACTGTGAATCTGAAAACCTAACGGAAGCAATAAATAACGTTCCGGCTTCAGACTATACTTTAGACTTAAAGTATCCATCCAACTATGCCAAGATGGCCTTCATCAATTTTAAATTTTAATATTGTAGATGTAAAAACTGGAAACTGAGATATGACTTTGTAAACTTAGCTACTTTCTTCATAATGTATAACAGTGCGATGTTGTCTATTATTCTGTATAAATCGATATATGTATTAGGTATGTACAGTAAGTTAAATTTATGCGCAGAGGAACTCGCCGGAACTAATGGAGGGAATATCTATTTCCGACGTTCGCCGGTCAATGACTCCGATCCGGAACTATAGTTGAACGATTAGGTGGGGTGCACTCCATTAACTATTGGATTGATCTTGCACTAGACTTGTATATAGTACTCAGCTGTCATGAAACAGAATACTTGTGCTGCAAGTGTTAGAAGTACCATTTTTTGTAGTTGTTTCAAATATTCTGAGCACGAGAATTAGACTTTCAATTACAATACTCTCATTCTAAAATCATACGAGTGTATGATTATGATACTCAAGAACTGAAGCGATTTTAAATTTCAAGATATCTGAAAATTTAACTGACGAAATAAATAATTTACCGGCTTCAGACTATATTTTAGATTTAAAGTATCTATCCAACTTTGCAGGTTTTCTACATAGCAAGACTTACTAAAACATAGTTCCTATACTATAAACAATTTTTTTACAAAGCGGAGTATTAGCTTTTTGAATAATGTCTGAAATATTTATTTATTGTTCTAATCGCCACTACAACTTTGGAATAGCAAAGTGTTGTGGTCGCTTATTCAACTTCCGTAACTTTGTTCGCAAGTTTTTTATTATGCACTTGAGACAGTTGAGACTTCAGCATTGTAAACGACAGCTTGTCAACCCTACCGACATATTGTTAGAAGCTTTTACAAGAATATTTTTATCTGTGATACAGTAAATAGCTCGAACAAGTTTACTATATTTACTTTGTTCGCAAGTTGATTATTGTGCACTTGAGACAGTCGAGACTTCAGCATTGTAGACGACAGTTTGTCTACCTTGCCGACATATTGTTAGAAGCTTTTACAAGAATAATTTTAACTGCGATAAAGTACAAAAATAGCTCGAAACAAGTCTACTGTATTTATTTTCCAAGGACATTCTGAGTCTCATCAACTTGTCTCTCAATTCACATTGCCATTGGAATTTGATAAGTTTTGAAACTTTGTAAATATCCATACAAATTAAAGCTAGTGAATACCATTTGCGGGTCGCATATTCAGATTAAGCATGTTATCATTAAGCATTATGTAGGTATGTTTGATAATAATGTAGTCATTTATCTAATAAGCGCTGTAACTTACGCAGCCGATTCGTTTAAAGGGGCTGGGCTCATGGAATGCACAGTAGCGTCCGCAAGCACCTCATTGTGTAAGAATTTGGCGCGTAAAAAGCTGGAGCTTCCGAGAAAACGGCCCGCAAGAAAGGACTTCTCAGAAAGGCCGTACTGTACCACCACCATCTTTTTCCCTGGGGCTTTGTTTTACTGGGTATTTATTGTAGACGATTACTGGTGCATTTTAGTTATTTCTCGGTAGGGTACTCCTACATTTATTTATTTATTCTTTGAGGTTTTTACTTATTTTATATTCGTTGGTGTGGATTCTAATCTAATAGCATTTATTCTGCATGCCTGTGTAAATTTCTATCCATATTCCATTTGTAAATCACTTAGCAATACGAATTGCATACGATTTATGCTCAATAATATTTTTTTGGTTCCGTACCCGAAAGGACCCTATTATAGCTAAGCCACCACTGTCCGTCCGTCCGTCCGTCTGTCAGCGGGCTGTATCTTATGAACCGTAATAAGTATAGAGTTGAAATTTTCACAGAGTACCTATGTATTTAAATTACCATAACAACATATATTAAAAACAAAATATTATGGGCACCATCAAAGAAAAAAAAATTGAACGTTCTTAATTGATCTTGTACTTAGCAATACTGGTCGCGGTCAGTAATTGGATGGGTCGAGTGACTTTTTGTACATTTTTTCATATCGTTTTTGAAATAATCTGAAATCTACTTAATAATAATAAAATTAAGGGAGTCCTCATAGAAGAGACGGATTTCTATTTTAATTTTTTTTTGCTTGATTTTAATAGGAAACTTGGCGCGACCTTGTGGCATACAAGAAAGCATTTATGTACATGTACGATAGTACGGAACCCTTCGTGTGCGAATTCGACTCTCACTTGTCCGGTTTTATTCTAAATAACCATGTTAGTGCATACAGTATGCAGCATGCTGCATGCTTTACAGACTTTTATAAAGCACAATAAAACTGGTAATCAATTATCCCTCCAGAAACATGAAAGCCAGACAATGGCTTAAAACGGGTTGTATATTTTGTAAGCCGCTATGGAAAGTTGCAATGGGCTTTTGGACGAGGCGAGGACATCGCTGACCGTGCGATGTTATTTAGTAGTCGAGAAGCGCGCGCGGCAGGCGGCTCGGGCGCATTTCTTTTTTGTCCCCCGCGGATTCCATTGCCCCATGTCCAACCTGTAAGTCCGGCAGTTTGCCGTGCATTGACCGCTCACCTTGCCGACTGCAAAGCCGTTTAACTACTCACGGAGGACGCTTTCGATGGCACGCACGGTAAACTTAAACCATAGTCACTTAGCCGCATTTTGTACAGCCTTGTTTCTAAGTATTTGTGTAAGCAAAAATGTCTTTTGAGTTTCTTGTGATCCTTAAGACAAATTGTTAAAAATGAACACTAATGTTAATAAATATTGCTGACGAACAATTCAAAAAGAGCTTCGCGAAATCCAAGATTTCGCGAACCTGTTAACTGTAAACTTGGAGAAGTTGTTCCATTACCTGGCAGTCCCCGCATAGTGACCCTTCCGTTATGCCATTCTTCTAAGCATCAAACTGTCTGTAGTCAGTAAACACCACAACATTTTGTGTTCAAGGAACAAGAATATCGATTCATATTTCCAATATCTTTAAAAATCTTCGTCTTCATTAGATTTATACTACCGCGTGGGCCTTATTATTTTGAAAAATGAACTAAAGGAAAATGTTTTCTATAGGCTCATTATCATCATCTTCCTGCCCTTATCCTACTCTATGTGGGGTCGGCACGGCATGATCCTTATCCTTATTTTGAAAAATGAACTAAAGGAAAACGTTTTCTATAGACTACCATCCAATTAGTTTAAGATTATAGGCAGAGGCACGTATCAGGCATTAAGTAGGGTAGGTACCAACTTGTTTACATCATTATCTTCTTTGATATATCAAAGTAGATAATGATGTAAACAAGTTGTTTACGTGTACCCAAACAAGTATTGTCATTATTAACCCATACAAATTGGTATAACCACAAACATGAACTAATTCTTTTCAGATCCCCAATTTCATTTCAGCGGGGGTCTGCTTGATAGATGTTCAATTAGGTATATTAGGAGAAGACTACCCCTAATTACACCTTTCTCCTCATGTTTACAGGGATTTTGGAAAGATCAATGAAACTTGGTAAAGATCCTAACTTGCTGTAAATATTCAGGATAAACGCCTGCAAAAAGTATAATCATCGTCATTTTCCTGCCCTTATCCCACTCTATGAGGGGTCGGCACAGCAAAAACAAAAACAAAGTATCGTAAGCATTTAAAAAGTTTGAAGGGGTTAAACATAAAAGCTAAGGGAACGAGAGGGCGAGTGGTTGAATACGCAGTTGCGCGCGAGCCGTTCATTGATGCGCAGGCGCCCCGCAGCGGGGCGGGGGGTGCGGGAGAGGAATGCGGTCGCGGCGAGCAATGACCGCGCCAGGGTCGCTTCCTTTACGAGAAACGCGGGCCGTCGTCGTCGTCGTCGTACTACTCGATCCCCCCACCTGCTCCCCCCAGTCCGTACTACATGGTCCTCTCGGCATCGACGGACGCGCGCTTTTCGACCCGAAGTCCGTTACAAAAATTAAGTGCGCCGCATTCCGCGATCACTTTGTTGTCCCTGTCGCACTCAAGAGATTCTGCTTTCTCTTTTTCTTTTCTTGGTAGCTTGGATCGATGTAGCCGCGCGCGCCGCTTGCCGTTTGGACGCGTTGTTTGACGGCGAAACTTTTGAAAGCGAGTAGGTAATACCTACCATTATTTTTACCCGACTACGGCGAAAAGGAGGATTATGGTTTTGACCGGTATATGTACGTATGTATGTTTATCTGTTCCCCCATAATTTCTAAAGTACTTATATTATGACAAATGAGGTATCGTTGGAAGCAATAACTTACCCGATAAGTTTGGTATATTACTTAGGTAAAATGTAAAAATATAAAACCTATCACGAAATTATAACCCCAAAATAATTCAAATAAGAAGTAAGTTAAAAACTAAAACCAGACTACTAAAAAAGGTATTAAACAAGAAAATATTCTCATCTAAAATTGTTATGTAGTTAAAGAATAGCCATGTTTGTATGAGAGTCGAATTTGCACACGAAGGGTTTCGTACTATCGTACATATAAAATGTTTCTTGTATGATTTTAATAGGGAGCGTGTCACCTATTAAGGGTGGCAGCATCGTGGCTATTGTAATTAAGCACCCCTTATTTTTTTATTATTATTTTTGTACTAGCTGCCGCCCGCGGCTTCGCTCGCGTGGTACCCGGATAAAAAATAGCCTATATGTTAATCCAGTACATGTACTATTTATATTCCAAGTTTCATTTAAATCCGTTCAGCCGTTTAGGCGTGATTGAGGCACAAACATCCAAACATCCAAACTCACAAACTTTCGCATTTATAATATATTTTTGTATTTTTTGTATATATAGTAAGTTAGATTGAAAAAGTAATACACAAAACTACAAAACCAAAAATTTTCCAAAAGCAACTCGATCCATCCAAGTACTAACCGCGCCTAGCGTTGCTTAACTTCGATGATCGATTACGTACGTTAAATTTTATTATTTGTTGTTATAGCGGCAATAGGAATACATACTCCGTGAAAATTTAAACTCTCTACCTATTACGGTTCATGACTCATGAGATACAGCACGCTAAAAGATGGATGGACGAACGGAGAGCGGAGGCCTATGTCTCCGCATAATAGGTCCCCGTTGGCACCCTTCTATGAGCCATTTTTCCCCATAAAGTCTTATTTTGTTTCCTGCTGGATCCGCTTCGGCTAGACGAATAATAATTATTAGAGGCATACACTGCACGATCTACATCTATTATAGATGTTATAGGTACTATTAAGGTTTTTAGTATGTTTATAGGTGGTAATTTCAGAAACTAATGAACTGATTCTGTAAATCCTTTTATTGGCAGAATCGCACTGCCCCTGAAAACACTCTGCTATTATATTAAAATATAATCTATAGCAATAGATTGTTTTAATATAATAGCCATCTAAATATTATACAAAATTATTTGCAAGATATATCTTCCTTGGACCCATTGTCTCAAGGCGAATGTATGTTACCCGCCAAACATGTTAATAACCCCTTGTGAGGCGACACAGGGCATTGGTCTGTGTGGCAAACACAAATAAATAGTCTAGTATTATCGTAATGGTAAGAAACTTTTCAAACGAACTCTTATGATGGTTTGTCAAGCCTTTTCTAATAGCATGCTGACCGGTCACGATCGCGTCTCGGTCATGCAGGGTCATGCTGATTATAGCTTATCAGTAATCCAATTTAATTGCCTCCTGATACTTAGGCCTTGACATCTGTTCTGTCTAGGCTAGTGGAATACCTGTGATTTTTGGAACTATAGGATTTTTTGCTGCAAATATCCTTTTCTGATTCATTAATTTCTTGGACTTTGCAATGATTTGTGACAATGCGCCAATTCTACGCCTGTATACCAGAAATGATAGACATCCTTCTAAATAAATTTGGCTTTCGTTAGCAACTAGTGAACTTACAAAAGTCTGGAATCTGAAGTAAACCAGTTAAGAGGATTTACCTTGCTCGTTTTAATTAAGCGTGTTTTCCTTACTAAGGCCTTTTACCATCTATAGTAGATGATTTATACAGCGTCAGGAGGCAACTTTTACCTTCACAAAGGGGACGCTGTAGTGACTGGGACGAATTAAGATGGAGTAGGCTTGCCCAACACTTTTTTTTTTGTCAAGTGGAAAAATCTGCTCCCAGACGCCCAACTGCGATTGAGGGTCGCAGCTGGGTAGTGTGGGGTTGTCGAAACCCGACGACCCACTAAAAAACCACCTGGTGGCCAGCCTCGATGCATGTCAAGGGCCTCCGGGATCTCCATACGGAACGCACCGGAGCCCCTCTCGCATCGTGCTCAGAGTACTGTCCCGGTAATGGCACCCACAGCCACGCCCGGCACCCTCGCGTGCTACGACGACACTTGTCACAAGTGTCGCCGCCCTCCCGGGATCCGCATTCGGCGAGCCGGAGCCCTTACTCCAGCTTACCGCGGACCCAAAAGGCCCCCTGTTTGGCAGGGGATACCACTCGCCCCCTCACGGGGCAGGCGGTGCGGGGCGGCCGTTAGTGCCCCGCCGCCGCCTCCTCCGAGCGGGATCGGCCCTCTCCCGATCTCGCTCAGCTGCTTCTTTTTGGACCATTAAGGTCTCACAGAAAGAGGCTACGGCCTGCCACGCCGCCTCATCTGCCAGCATAGCCTCGACTACGCTCGGCAGAAAGAGATCCTGCCCAATCCTGTTGACCAGGATTCCGCGTTCCTGGCACCACGCCGAGCATTGTTCCAGCGTGTGCTGCGCGGAATCCAAGTCCCACCCACAATGGTGGCATTGTGGTGTCGATTCGCGTCCGATCCTACTCAGATACTCACCGAAGCAGCCGTGCCCGGTGGGTATCTTGAGTAAGTCTATAGGTGACGTACCCATGTTCCCTCCCCAGCCAGGCTTCGAAGAATGGCGAAATGGCGCCGACGACGCGTTAGCGCGAGACGCTCGCGCCACATCCCTAGCGCACGTCGGTGCTCTTGCACCCGCACTTCAGCGGGCGCAGCTCCGCTCCCATCATCCTGTCGGAGACGGACGTACACACGCGCATCCATCACCGCCAAGATGTCCAGGGGCGGAAACTGCGCCAGGATGGTAGCCGCCTCAAAGGATATTGTGCGATATCCTCGTGCGATTCGGATGGCTATAGAACGCTGTAGGCTATTGAACAATAACCTACAGCGCTTAACACCCGCCAGTCTGGCAGACCAGACGGGTGCTCCGTAGAGAGCCATCGAACGCACGACCCCCGCATAGAGGCGGCGCACGCCCTCCCTGGGTCCCCCAAGATTTGGTAGCAGCCTGTGCAGAGCACCCACTACCCTCTGAATTCGGGGGACGGAGCGGCTGAAGTGCTCCCCGAAGTCCCAGCGTCCGTCCAAGGTGAGGCCCAGGTACTTCATGTACCGCCCCACCTGGACGCCAACGTCACCTACGCGAATCGACAAGCTGGGTGGTTCCCTTCCCCTCGGGAATTTGTGGAACCACAGTGCCTCGGTCTTGTGAGGTGCTATCCGCAGACCCAGCTCGTGAATCTTGTCCACGACACATGCCACCCCAAGCTCGACGAGCCCTTTGGTCCCGTCGAAGGAGTCTCCGTCGGCTAGTACGAGAGTGTCATCCGCATAGCAGACGACTCGTACGCCAGCGGGGAGATCGACGCGCAGGACCGCGTCGTACGCGAAGTTCCACAAGAGGGGGCCGAGCACAGACCCCTGCGGAACTCCGCAGCACACCTCCCTCTGGTGCAATGTACCGTCACTGCCCACGTACTGCACACACCTGTCACGCAAGTAGGCACCGACTATGCGCTGCAGGTAGAGGGGCACTCCGTGAAACACGAGTGCCTCCCTGATCGCCCTCCAGGGCAAGGAGTTAAAGGCGTTGACGATATCCAAGGACACCGCCAACACCCTCCCGCCCCGGGACACTACCCGGTCCGACAGCGTACGGACGCGAAGAATCGCGTCCAATGTGGAACGCGCGTGCCGGAAACCAAACCGGTCATCCGACAAGTCGGGGCCTTCCTGCGACATATGTGTGCATAGACGGCCGGCAATTATTCTTTCGAATAATTTGCCGGCTTCGTCCAGCAGGCAAATGGGACGGTACGCAGAGGGAGAATCCGCGGCCCTGCCGTCCTTCTTCAAGAGGACCAACCTTGCCTCCTTCCATTCCTTGGGGAATACACCAGAGCGGAGGCAGCCCTCGAACAGCCTCCTCAGCTTGTCCCCCAATCCCGCGGATAGAGCCAGCACCCAGGCCCGACCTGGAATCCCGTCAGGCCCGAGTGCTGTTATACAAGCCCTGAGACGCTTCACACCTCGGTCCAACTCCTCAGCAGTTACCCCCATTTCGTCGGACCCGACAGGCTAACGTAATTCTGAATAGATTTGGATAAAAATTTTACATATAAATAGTTCGTGAGCTATCCTTATATGTACTTTCATTCTAGTATCAAGTGGGCTATGCCACGTGCGAAGGCTAGGGAAAATAAATTAGTATTGTTGTGTTAAAAAAATACATATATACACAAAGTGTTAAAAAAATATGTTTTAGACGCAAATATCATTTGTAAATGTTGGTTTTACTCATAAAAATATTATTAAGTCCGAAACAGCTGTCCGTATTTGGTCTGGAATTACTTTTGCCATTGAGGTAAATTTCCGTAAGTCGTCAATCTGCCTTGGCTTTTGGAAAGTTTCAACAGGAAACAATATTATAAAACCTTCGTAAGAAGATTTATAAGAGACCACCAAAGTGATTGTATATTGTACATTGTGCTAAAGTTATAATATTTTTTCCGAATTTGTTTATTGTAATAAGCATCACATCTGGAGTATTACTGTCAACTTTGTTGTGGTCAATGTTTAGCGTCAATTATAACCAAACAACAGAAAACCAGCCAAAGGACACACACACACACGCACACACACACACACACACACACACACACACACACACACACACACACACACCTCAAAAACACCCTCTTTCTTCGCATTTGGGCAAATACAATTAATAGTTTCAGTTAGCTCAAGGCTCAATTATTTTATGATTGAGTCAGAGATCAGTGGTTCACTAGTACTAGGGAAGTGACTAGGAGAATCTTACTAGCTGAAAAAGTGTTAACGACGCAATCCTATAAACAGCGCAAGCTTTTTAAGGAGGTACAATGGGTGTTCCTAAAGTTCAGTGGCATCCATGGGTTGAAACTTGGAACGCGTCGCGCCTAACCGGACACAGGCGAGCGGCGTCCTGCATACTTGAACCACTATGTAGATAGAGAAGCATTAACATCGGGCGATATAGGTATGAGTATGTTGGTTGTTTGTGTCCCAGCGCGGTGCAACGCGCGGCCCTGACGCCGACGCGCCTGCGACCGCTGCCGCTTGCAGATGTAAACACCCAACAAGGCCAACTGCCTTGCGACCATGCCTCCCTAGAGCTGTTTTAGCCTTTTTATTGCAATACTGCGTGTTATTCGCCATTCCATTCTCCTGAGAGCATATTTAAGCGTTCCGTAATGAATGTAGAAAACAACACAAGGGTAGAGTTTATTGAATACTACAAAAGTCGGCAAAGTGCGAAAGTCGGTACTAAGCTCCTAAATCGTTTATTTGGTCTGTCCGCCTGTCGCAGACGAATCCTGTAGAGCGATAATGTAGCTTCAAAATAGTGAATGTAGTACGGGTATTAGACTGTTATTAAAACTCCTGTATACAAGAAAGACGTCTGGTTTCAAAATTACATTATTTTACATAATTGCAATGCCACTAATATTTAAAAAATGAGGCCCAGCTCGTAAAACCTCAAAGCGTTAATGATTGTTATTAATTATATTATACCTTTCCAGCTTTTACCATTACTACCTTTTCAATTAAATAAAACCGTAAAAAATAACATCCAATCTCAAAGAAAAGAAGTTAAAAGCGTCCTTTCTTTGCCTGACAGCTTTTAATGCGGTAGGTAGCATGAGAGGCTGCCGTCAGCGCTCTGTGAAGAGAGGCTCTTCGCTGCTTTGACTCGCAAAAATATTTTGGAATTAACTGAACAAAACGAAGATGTCTAAAAATTTTTACGACATCTCGGACGCTAATATCTTGTCACATATTTTTTGTTGATTAACAATACAATTGGAATAGGTTATAATTTTTTGCATGGTGTGGTACAAACTTTTTAAATTAATACTTTCCGATTATAACTAGGATAACGATTGAAAAAAAAATTGTAGGGTACGAATGTTTTTGAAAGCAGTGTAGCAGCAGTAGAGTTTATTTGCAAACGATTTGTTGTGTCTCGTTGGAGGGCTTAAGTTTAGCTTTGCTTTAGACATGCGTGGTAGAAGTGTTTCTGATACTAGTTTTATAGCCTTTGTCTTGTCATGTAGGTAACATGAAAGACAATTTTATTGTGTTTCCATTTCAATCTAAAAAAAATAGGTAAGTCTGAACTATAAATTTGGCACGAACTTTGAGTTTACTGTAGACGTACAAAAAAATATTAGTTTAGTTAAACAGTATCTTAAACCTTTCTATTATTTGTGAGTAGACATTTTACGCCAATGACAGTTATTTGGCCCTACTTAACACTATGCGGTTACGGCCACAACAAATCCATAAGTGGCTGAAACTAGTTACAGACAAGATTTTTGTGTATTTGTGTGCTATCGTTGCAATTAAGAGTTCTAGTATTAGTTTCCGAGCCACAGCATATGGGAATGGCTCGCGCTCGTTACTTTTGGCCGCGTTTTGTCGCCTACCCACCGAACACACTCGCCGGCTTCCAATTTTAAACACAAACATACACGTCCAGCTCTCGGTGATCTGTAGCACGACCCCTGTCGAATACTGAGGTTAATAAACGCAAAAGTGGACGGCTGGTGGTCGCGTCTAGTGACTCGGCTTGGCCACTAGTGTCGTCCACTAGCGTCGCCAATAGTCCCCCAGTGTGTGGCAGATCTTATGTTTTTTAAACGGTTTTATTTAGCTTGCCCTGTTTGTTTTTTGTTTGTGCCATTGAAATTTTACCTCTATTCTGTTGACAGATTGATCTGATTTTGATTTTTTAGCTTTTCTACATCATTATTATCTTCTTCCTTTTCAATAAAACTGTTTAACTTATTTTTTTTAACCTATTTTATTTAAATCTAGCTGCCGCCCGCGGCTTCGCTAGCGTGGTAGCCGGATAAAAAAGCCTTTATGTTAATCACGTACATGTACTATGTATATTCCAAGTTTCATTCAAATTCGTTCAGCCGGTAAGGCGTGAAAGAGTAACAAACATCAATGCATCCACACATACAAACTTTCGCGTTTATAATATTATATTTAATATAATCCGACTACAGTTAATTAGGATCTCGCATTACGGTCAACGTGCGTAAATAAGTGCATGGCCTAGTAAGCTACTAACGGTTACTGCCTACTGCCTAGTCTAGACAGAAAACGAAATGGCTTATGAGAGAACTTGTCGCACTGTTTTTA
This sequence comes from Scotopteryx bipunctaria, assembly GCA_949320045.1. Taxonomy (NCBI): domain Eukaryota; kingdom Metazoa; phylum Arthropoda; class Insecta; order Lepidoptera; family Geometridae; genus Scotopteryx; species Scotopteryx bipunctaria. Next base: position 6,293,719 of record OX439440.1, read on the forward strand.
AGCAAGCAACTGTAGTTAATATAATAATAGATATAGTTAATTTATATGTTTTCTAAGAAATAGGCCAAACGACTGTAATTTTAAAGATTGATAGACACTATATTTCTCTTAGATCTCAAGATAGCCATTCAACCTTGTCTAAGAGGCTAGTCAGCAATCTCAAGAAGGTGTTAACTTCTTATTCTTACTTCTTGAATCACAATCATCAAAACATCCTCACAAACTAGTATTTATATATTAGTAGAAACGCGAATATCCAATCGACATGTACTATCAAGATTAGTATGTAAAGTAACGCGGAAACTAATACATATTTATAAAATACTTGGTATGTTTATAGAAACGTATTGTTCAAGTAAGCTTGTACGCGTATAACGCGTACATTGTGTGCTTTTCGCTGGCTCCGTGCCATGGTTCGCAAATAGCATGCGGCTACGAACTGTCGAATAATAAAGATCCTACACTCTAGTGCAATTAAAGTATAAATATAAACGGTGAAGGAAAACATCGAGAGGAAACCGTATGAAACATGTGTCAAGTGCACGAAAGGAGCCTCTTTGATGCGCACAATTCTTTCTTTACACTGGTTCGAACTAGTGGCACGACTAGTAGTAGCATCACATGTACCTACATTGTTCTGACCTCACACTAGGATTCCCTGTGTCGTTCCCGGTATCAAAAATTACAAGATCATGGTACCTCAACGTCCAAACTTTATGTTGATTGTATATTCACAATCATTTTTCCAGCAGGAATCATAACTGTTCTTTCGCGTCTCAATCGGTCACTCGACACGTCACATAAGTACCACGACGGATGGGAGGGGCTAAAATAAAGGATAACTCAATAAAATAATAAATATACTAAGACTGTGGTACCAAGTAGAGCAATATGAAAGAGCCTTTCTTAGCGAATCATTCTATCCTACTTCCTACTGTATAATAAATGTGTAAGTTTGTGAGGATGTTTGTATGTTTGTGTCTCAATAACGCCTAAACGGCTGAACGGATTTGAATGAAACTTGGGTATATACATAGTACATGTGCTGGATTAACATATTTTTTTTTCCGGGTATCGAGCGAGCGAAGCCGCAGGCGGCAGCTAGTTTTAAATAAACTAAACCATTCAGAATTATTTTAAAAGTGCTTTGGGTGGCAGATGATCGCTGGCCGACAGCTTACCTTAAAGGACCTTTCCGAGCGCAGAAGGCGCGTCACCTTAAAAGGTTTTTTTTTACAACTAGCGCAAGGACACCAATTAAACTTCGGCTTAGGCTGTTGTCTGATTAATGAATGTAATAGCGTCTGTAAGAGAAATCTAACGGAGGGATTTTGATCAGAAGGATTGATGAGATATTCGGGATGTTCATTAGTTTCGGAACTCTAGCGGTCAGGTATTGTACGTGACATTATTTTTGCACCTAACTTCTTGTAAGATACAATAATTTGCTCGCAAGTATAACCGTCCTGATCGCTTGATCACGAGTTTATGTAAATACTGAATACTGATAAATTATTATGTTGTTTGAGATTTTAGTTTCATTGCCTCCATGTTTTTTAACTCTTTACTTTCAAAGTTAATAGTAAAAGTCTTATGATTTTTTTTTTCTCTTTTAGTAAATCGAAATAAAATATTCTATTGTGTAAATCTTATAGCATTGGAGATATTAAATCACTCTCCTATCATGAGACTCTGAAGTCATTGACATCGAAAATAAAAATTGTTGGTACACTCAAACCTGGAACCTGTACTGAGGTCGCTCTGTATAATATATTATAAAAAAAAACATTATTTCTATGTCAATGGTATTATAGGAAAAGGGTTTACTTATAAAAGTGACCCGTTATTTTCACGGGCCTTTTGAAAGCCATGACTGATGAATATCTGCACTGGCAACTTTTTCTTGCATCTTTAACCGCCACAGGCTTAAATGCAGTCTTACCATGCGTCGATGTGGTTCCCACGCTTGACTTGTTTGTCTCTCTCTTGCGAATCGTTTCATTCTCGCATCCATCTCAATATATTAAACTCATACTTTATCGACTGACTGATAAACAGCTTGTAACGCAAGTCCCAGTGAGAAGCATAGGGGATCTTCCTTTTGTTGTGTAGAGGCGCACTACTGGATTTTCAAAATTAACAATCTGGGTGTGTAACGGGATGTAGAAGCTTGTTTAGGGTTAGTGCTCAAGAACATGCGTGTGAAACCGCGCGGGGGCATGCTTCTCTATCTTGCATACTGCATTGCACGTTCGATTTTACTGTAGTGGCTGCACCTGTTTTATCATACAAACGACGTATTTTAAGGCCATTAACTTATTAAGGCTGCTTCGTACATTACTCTGGCACGATATTAATGACATTTACCGCAACCATATATTTCCAGGAACAACCTTCCTAATACTAAGCTTCCTAACCTATTAGGAAGATAGGATCTAGTATCTTTTTTAGGGTTCTGTTCCCGAAGGGTGCCAACGGGACCCTATTTCTAAGCTCCCACTGTCCGTCCGTTCGTTCGTCTGTCGGCGGGATTTATCTCATGAACCGTTATAAGTAGAGAGTTGAAATTTTCACAAAGTGGGTATTTCTATAAAATAATAGAAGGGGCCCCTTTTATTTTATCACCCTTCGTGTGCCAATTCGATTCACACTTGACCGGCTTATTTCTCTATGTTGTGGATACGCTTTATATAGTACGCCTTGTATAGTAAAAGCTGTTTGGTGTGCTGCGCGCTTGAGAATGCAGTTGGACGAGTCTGCTTGATTCTCGGTGCAAAAATACCTATTCACATTCACAGGTCATTCCTGTAAATGCTTGGTCGCATTTGAACCATCTCGTTATCATTTTGTAGGTTTTTGTTACATTTTGTATAAATATTTGTTACGTTCACAAAAATGCACAATGTATGCATACTAAATTTTGTACAATGAATAAAATTTATTGTTATTCTAGCCGTCCATGGCTTCTGAAAACCATGGCCTCTTCTTGACTTTACATCCTTTCAGGCTCGCTTCTCCAAATCTTCTCGCTGTTTGAGCAATTATCGGCTTTCCAGTCTTTTTAGATAAACATAAGCAAGCTCGGATGAAGTATTTAAATTTAAAAATGAACATAGTTCTGGTTTAAACCAAGACTCTCTGGTCTAGGTTTAAACCTAGCTAAGTTATTAAAGAAAGTCCTGGTTCAAATGTGACAATAAGCCAGGGACTAACGGAAACGTTAATACAAAACAAGTTTTTCTCTAGTTACTGTAACATCTATGGTACTAAAGATAACCTAAAGAAAACCTACGAGACACCCCTACTTATCTTTGATCTTTGGTACAAAACTAACATCGTAGTGACTTTTTCCTCTGTCAAACTCTTGAATCAAACGTATTGACGTCGTTGACGAAACTTGAAATGTCAGTATTGCATTTCTTGCCACTGAAATAATATGAAACCATGGTTTATTTCGTGGTACTATCATGTCTTAGACTATTCAGCAAAACTTCGCCAGGGGGCAAGCCGACCTGATTCCTTTCGATGAAAACCTAGACCGGTCGGTGTACTGATTGATGGCCTTTGTTGCGGTCGTCTTGCTAAAGTGCCGTAGTGAAATTAATATGTGTCTCGGCGAACCTAATGATTAGCATTGCATTAGTATGTGCCACTAGACATGTTTGCCGAGCACTCAGCTCGAGAAATATTTGAGTAACCGCACTTTGGCGAGCTGAAATGGCGGCTGGATACGCCATCTTGTAATCGACCGGAGATAATTTGGGACGACGACTTCACGAATAAACAAGCAAAATGAATGTGACGTACTAGATTAGATAGTAGGTGCACACGCTGTCCCGCTATCCTATATACTATCCTATATTTTTATCTGACTGGTTCGTTTTTTAGTTGTGAATATACAATTTTTGGTTAAAAGAAATTGATTTTATTTCTTAGCATCTTGGGGGATTACTTGAACTTGAATTTTCACCAGTTCGTAACGCGACCAAACAATAAACAATCAAACAAACAATCGCATTTTTTTGCATTAGCACCTTACTACAATATTATGTATGTACTCGTACATAGTAAAAACATTGAAGTACCTATATAGTCGACCCCTAGTTCTAGAATTTCGCACTTTGTCAACCAGTTTATCTCTGATGGTCAAACTGGTTTTAAATTAATAATGTAGTCTCAAGTCGTGAAGAGTTAACAAACTGTCGACTACGAGTTTTAAATGTTCAATCTCATCATTTCCATACAAATGTGTTTTGAGGCTAGTAAGACCGGTCTGTTTTGCTAAAAATATATGGACCGAATTTAGGGACGAAGACGCGAAAGTAACACAAATAATGTACACGCCTATTTATTTTATTGTGAGTGCCTCGAACTTTTCGGCGGCAGGCCGACATCGGCAGGGATATCTTTGTAATTCGTTCATAAGTTGTATTGGCGAAAGTTGTTGTGAGCGGGGACACCAGCCATTGTCTGTGCTGAGTCACGGGCTGCGCACGCGTAGCTATTTCTGCACACCCTGCGTAGGCGGCGCATGTAATGCTGTGTCTTATCTACCTATCGAGTGAGCCTCTGATCGCCAAGACACACTATTAAATAATACTTCTCCACTAACTCGTGTGTGTGTTTAGGGATTGGTAACAATAACGCATAATCACGCAACAAATGCTGTGGGATTCGTTTGACGATCCTTCTCAGTCTTCTGTCTAGTTACTTTATTATAATAGTTTCCTCCGCATATATTTTGAACGGTTGCTTTGAATTCAAATATATTTATCTATTACATTAATGCGTACATTTTTACTTCCCTACTTTAGTTAATTTTTTGTTAGGGTCAACGGGACCCTATTACTAAGCCACTGCTGTCCGTCCATCCGTCCTTCCGTCTGTTAGCGGGCTCTATCTCATGAATCATTATAGGTAGGCAGTTGTAATTTTCACAGTGTGTCCAAGTGTCCAATCTATTGCCGTTATAACAACAAATAATAAACATGAAACAATATAAAAACAAACAAAGGGTAACAAACCATAGAAGAAATATTTATGTACATGTACGATGGTACGGAACCCTTCGTGTGCGAATTCGACTCGCACTTGACCGCTATTGTATACTAAAAGTTGTCCTTAATAGCGTTTAAAGTATAATTCTCCATCAAACGAGCATTATTTTTTTACTACTTTATTAGAAAAACAGAATAGCGTCAGTGCAAAATAAAGTAATTAACAAATAACGATCTCCGTACAATAGCCTATTGCCGGCAGCATTGGCCTAGTGTGCATGGAACATTAGCATTAGACCGTTAGGCTAGCCGGCATAGCAAGAAGGTGCGGCCACTTCGTTACAAACACTTGCGATGTCTTGGGTCTCCATTTGACCGCATAATAACGAATACTGTCCTAGCCACAACCACTATCCCCATTTTTCGTCGCTCTCTGAATCATGTTGATAACACGCTTTCGATTATTACCACTTCTGAGAAACACGGAACGTCACTGCGTCAATGATCTCGCGATACAAATTTTGGCTCGGACATACCGTAAGTTCTTTGGTATTAGATTGCTATGAACACATTGTGCCTGTGTTACGAACTTGGACGCCAATTTTAAGCCAATTTATTGTTTTTTTTTTTTAATATGATTGCATATTCCATGGGTAAATTGTAAAAAATACTCCACATTACTCCACGGCACCTTTTCATGGCACAAAAATCATTGTGACATAAAAAAATGGCCGTTGTTTTGGGTCCTGGGCAAAGCTGCGTTTTTACTTTGTACATTCCAGCTCTACATCTGTATGGCGGCAAAATGTTTCTAACATTTTGCCCAAATAATATTTGTATTGAATGGAAAACGTAACATGAACGATGTGAACTCGATGCTTAGACGAGTGAGCTAGAATAAGGGTTATAGTAAGAAAGGTATGCGCAGTGTCCAGCGTTGTGTGGCGGTTGCCGACGAGAAAGCGTTTTGTTGCGGTACAGTGAGAGTGGCATGGCATGGCATGGCAGTAAGTCGGCGTTCTGCGTCGCGGCGAGAGGGCGAGCGCGGTCGATGAGCCCGACGCAGAGGGCAGCACGGAGCCGCTGCGGGGGGCGCTCCCTCGGTCCCCGCGTCCTTACCGCCGCCCGCCTGCCTGCGCACACTGTACGAACCCGCCGCGCGATCACTAATGCGTCATATCACCATCGTAACTGACGCTTGCTTCGACGCTTTCGTGCGGCATTTCGCGCGCGCCATGTGAAACTGTGTTAACTTCATGTATAGAGTCTTGATAGTACAATTAAATACTACGTTGCTTCATAAACTATTATGGACAGTGACAATGGTGCCTGTGAACATAGAGAGACATTTGAGAGGGCGTTGCGGGTACACGAGGTCCTCGCCACGTGCTCCTATCCTGATCTAAATGTAAGTTTCAAATAGTTTATTTTAAAGTGTGACTGGACTGTTGACGTCGACGGCCGGCGTATGCGTTATTCGTAGCACACGGTGGCCGCGGCGCCAACCGCCCGGAATGCGGCCTCCGCCCCGCCGCGCGTTGCCGGCGCTGATCACGCCGCGCGTAGTGTAATAAATAAAGGCGGGGCGCGGCCTGCGCGCGCACCCTCCCGCGCCCTCCTCGCTCTCGGGTCATTGACTCGCGCCCGACCGCCGCCGACGCTGCCGAAGACAACAAATTCTAGGAACTGGCACCTCGATCTTGGCCCCGAAGCGGCTCAGGCGGCGCGGCGGTGCGGCCCAAGGCCCGCATTTGTTTCAATGTCAATGCCGATGATGATTAGGCGTCACCAGAAGTGCACGCACGTTGTATTTTTGTAAGATTCACGCTTTTATTCGTGTGTTTTGATGATTAAGCGCGCTGGTCTGACCAATTCAGTTTAGTGCTAAAGCGGCTTTTGATCATAATCCTAAAATTTATAAACTACCTAGGTACCTACATTTTTTTCCTGGACACAAATCGATCTATTTGCATTAGTTATCTCCGACAGTCAGTTTTGTTTATTTAATAATAATGTCGCGCTCTTCCGTATAATAAAATGTCTTATCTTTCCTTGTATGTAACAGCCGCATTCTAAAACCTAAACCCCATTGACACACTGCCTACGCAGATTTCAAATGAAACCGTTGGGTCGCCATTTTGGGCTTGTCCATAATTTTAAGGTAACGTTGTTAGACCCTGGCTGTAGACATACATCCGTCCTTGAACGGAAATTTTAAGTATTATTTTTACAACACTATCAGACCGAATTTACTGTTCAAGGCGCTAAAAATAAGTAGTGAACTTCCCGGTTGAATGGCGTCGCCGTTGTTCCCGCGGCATCGGCATTAGCGCGGGGAGTGGCTGGCAGCCATTGCCCTCGCCCGGTTTGTTTACAACTCGTGCTTTGAGCTTGAAACATACTTGTTTGCACCCTATACGTCTTGTATTAGGGTGTATTATGGCAATATCCGTGGCAGAGTGTGCGACCCCTGCGCTCGCGCCATCTGCGCAAGCGCGATTAAAATAAACTGCCACCGACAGATAGACGCATAAAAAAGAACTCGGAGTCCTGTCGCCAGGTGCAGAGCTACCCTTGTGTGCAACAAAGGTGTGCTTGACAACAAGATGTGGCATGCGGGCTTGAGCCAATGAAATAATTCATTCTACTACAATCAACCAAAGAATCCATTCTACCAGAATGTTATGTTCTGATCAAATGCATCCAATTTACTAATTTGCCACGTGATGATTTAAGATTTAAAATTCTAAAAACTAAAAATCCACACATTAACTTTTTTTAAGTCTTTATCTGCAACACTTCCGTGCGTTTAAGCGCTTATTTTGTAAAGCCAGAATAAGCTCAATTGAACGTATGTATTGCAGATAAATGACATCTGCGTTAAAAATATAAATCGGAGCATTTTGTCTGATTTGTTCGAGCTCATTAGCTGCGCGAGCGCAGGCCTCGTGAGAAGTGGAGTGCAACGATGAAGACAGCGCCGCCACTTCTAGTGGACACGCAATACCTGGAATGCGAAGAAAGCTTTTCTCTCGTCTCGTATGTCTTTTAGAGCGAATGCGCACTGATGCAGCCACACGACCATTCGCTTTAGGTCTATTAATCCCAGAAAACAATGGTCATGTCAGAGCTGGGAAGAAATCCCTCAATTCATTTCCACCTCAAATAATAACAAACAATTTGCAATCTAGTGTCATACATAATACCACAAGAGGAGGAGACTACAATACCCCTTGAACATGTCATCATTATGCCAGATCGTTATTGTTGTTCGCCCACAGGCCACACTTTGTGCTACCCTATTTCTTACACCTACAGAAGTTTGTTATTCTATTGTGTTTTGAATAAAGAACCCACGAACCCTTATAAGTATCTTAAGTTACTTGCTCAAAAGGTTCCACAATTTTTCCACTCTGAGCATTGTAGTAATTGTTGTTTTATAATCACAATACCGCATTTATTACAGTTAAAATTAAACCTAGTTGCGGCCAACTAGCCAACTCTGTAACTACCGAGTTCATGCGCCCAATATAGTTCCGTGTTCCTCGTGTGCACGCTACATCTGCGCATCATAAATGTTTCGAAAGCTGTAATACATGTCCACGCTTCATCGAGTCGCACTACTATTTATTGAAACTAGTAGAATCCTGTTCCAATCTTGTTTTCTAACAACGACGACGTTTGCTTCTTTTATCCAAACTGTATTTGATCTTGGATCGCGTGTGGAACGACTCAATCCGTTGCTGGCCGACTTCATCATGCTGGTACGATGCTCCAGTGTGAATAGTTGAATTTTCAAAAACTAAGGATCAGTATCGATTCAGTCTAGGTTTGGTTTAGATTACGAGCCTTAGTAAATTAATTGATATCGGGAGAAACATTGTATTTGGTCAAATCTAAATCTCTTAGATTGATCGAATCCCAACATGGGAGCAAGAAAGCAATATTATTCAGTAATTTGTTATGTAACTTTTAGAGTTATACTCGGCTGGTACTGGGAGCTGACTTGAAGTATCGACGTACGTGACTTGGAATCATATGGTCGAATGTCTGTGATTAATTTTGCATGCATAACCGGCCATCCGGTATATCATTGTGGAATCTAATTTGCAGCCGTTTAGGATTGGAACGATCTATTTGTCATTCAGAATTTTTGATGCGCTGACGATATGTTTCAATTTACCGATGAGACGCAGATTATTCTTGGTGTGTTTCGCAGTTCGCACGACTTGCGTACCTTACAACTGCAAAACTTTCTTGGAACTTTTTTCATTCTTCCATTATAATGTTTTTTAAAACCTTATGGAAAATCAATAACACAGTGCGATAGCGATCATCTTCTAGGTATCGGTTAGATTGTTTAACATCCCACACTTTGAAAGTACCAATTCATAATACTGCTTTTTCATCAGAATCTAAGTACTATTATGAAGATGAACCATTGAATTATTGAAATTGAATAAGTGAAACGGTTTATGAACCACGCAACGCGACATGCCGTTATCTGAAGTAGAGCGTCCCATTCATAAAGCATGTATTACAGACAGGCTACTGCAAATGTGCTTTAATTATCTGAGTGGTTTTGATTTACAAATAATTAATGCATATAATGAAAATTTATATTTAGACTTCATTCCTTATCCAAATAATAAATACTTATTAATGGAGTACTAAGGAAGTTTATGCTTTTTGTCTTGCAACGACTGGAACATCAAGGATTCTTAATAATAATAATAATAATAATAACCTATTTATTATTGAGAGTTATTAGTATAACCTGTAGTTTGAAAGCCAATGTATTATTATCATAAAATTTATTGTCAAAAAGGTATATTCCATCAACATTTTTTAAGACCTTCATAGGACGACGGCGTTAGAAATTCTTCATTAATTTACATTAAACCTATCACAATTTAGCGATTTTGTATTTAATGTTTTTGAATATGACATGATACAGAAAAGAGAAACGCGGGTTATCGCGCTAGTGGCAAGAATATTTAAGGCCAGGAGCCGTGACGAATGTTGTAATGAATTAATTTCGTCAATTAAAGCATTATAGCCGGCGCCTGGTCATACTCATACATCCGCCTCATTAGCACTCGTTTTATACCAATGTTTACTTCAATATTTGAAAAACGGCATATCGTGTCTGTCTTGTTTCGGTCGTTTTGTATTTAGCCCTCCGAACGCCGCCGGTTTCATATCCATGTTACTCATTATAAAAACATTCGTGCAGGGGTGCAGCTTTTAAACGCCCTACGATATTTTTTGGGGTAAGGTATAGTCTGTTTCAAGGAACGCGCAGGTAGTCGACAGTCTTTTCAAAAGTCGCCCGAACGAAGCGGTGTATATGGATGGGGCCATGATAAAAACCGGGTTAAAATTGTGCAACACATTCTTTGTGTGGGTGCCAGAGGCCAGAGTCGTAGTGTCGAACCGTGATAAATCATTTACCGCTTTTGTAAAATGCTCTTTGTTATCGCTCACGACAGCAACATGGTCGAAAAGGTTCAATTTTAGCTTTGTTTCTAATTTATCGTGCTTTTTTTTACATTTTTTAAGCCATCGTCACGTTCAGGTATATAATGCATTACGCGCCAGTACTTTTACCAAGCCAGTTATAATTTCTTATTGTCTAGCTAGGCGCTAACAGGAAGAATGTTTCTGCGATACGAACACAGTGTTTTACATTGTCTACCTTTTTGTTCGTCACACGAAATGCTAGTTAGTAGATAGAAACTGAAGTCCATTGTAGTTAAAGTCATAATTATAGCAATTATAATTGCAGGGTTTATCCCTTATTGTCAGGTAACAGGCTGCTAGCATTAGAGATTTAACACGGATTGTCTGAATCTGTCTACCTGACTGGGCACGGTCGTAAATACATATTATGCGTATTTTGTGCTAAAATAGTTTTTTTGTTTGTCGTAGATATGGATGGAGGAGCATTGATCCAATTAAACGAGCCTCTAACGAAACAATCATCATAATGGGAAAAAACCGAATGACAGAGATCCAGGTAAGCACTCTAGTTAAATTTTATTTCATAATTGTCTTGGAATATAAAGACTAACATCATAACTAGTACCTATAGTTAAGCAACATATCTGACAATCCACGTAAACCGAAAATTCTGTATTTGTTTGCAAAACATGTAATCCTTGTTGGCACGTGAATATTTGCTTTTATTTCTCTTGCGCATTTTCTAGTTCTGGATGTCTGCCAATCTAATTATTTCGTAATGTACGGCGTTGAGAATCGTGGTTCAAATTTACAGTTTTTATACATTAATTAAACGTTATTGTTCATTGTTTGGCAAATGAAGCAAGTGGAGATTGTAGCTAGTGGTCGATGCTACACACAAGGATGCTGCTACTTGCTACACGCTCGCTGACCGCTCACCGCGCTGATATTTATAAACCGTTTACAATAAAAAGTAACATGAACATAATAATAAAAAAAGTTTGTTTTCCAGAGGCAGCAAATAATAAAATGTTTTCAATTTATTGGTGAACGTGAAAGCTCATAAAATAAGTCTGTGAAAACCTATTTTAAACAATATTTGTTAATTTTCATTCATTGACATGACAGAAATATTTTGAAAATCTTTAACCCTAAAACACTACAACAAATACATCTTGTATCTGGGTGAATTTCAACGAGAGATTTTTATGTGTCATTTCGGTGGGATTTTTTTATTTCAATGCTATCTACATGTTTTTAGTGACAAATAAAACTTTAGCCTATTTTATAACATTGTGCGTGAGTGGACATCAAATACCATCAAAACTTACATAAATATTTAAGGATGAATTTTTAAGAGTCCACTGAAATGAAAAATTTCTACCGAAATGACAAAAATTACCACCGAAATGATATACTGTGCACCAGAATGAAATAAATCCACCGAAATTATACAGCTAAGAGCAACCGTGCCGGGCAGCCAGGGTTCCCTACTTTGTTAGTTTTGATTTTTGAAACTATTTATGTCCTCATATCACTGAAATGATAAACTTACATTTTTGGCGGGAAACCGCAAGACGTTGGGACCGGTGCGTTCGCGCCGAGAGCTTGAGCCGGACTGATCCGATGTGAGGAAAGGTGAAGGGGGCGTAACAACGCAATGTTGACGTGGCTATTCTACTAAAACTTACTGTCCTCTGAAATGATAACTTTTTTCCAGACAAAAGTTAACTGCCTGTCAAATCCATGAGAAAGAAGATAAACAAACAAAAATAGTTTTATTTGATCGAATGTATTATAGTTTAATGATTACGAAATCGATTTAAATCCATATTACGAATGTATTTGCAGGGAAAGGTATTTTATGAGCGGAATTGGGTTCAGGACAGGCCACTGTGATGATAGAATAACACTTTGTAATTTTTTTCGTAAATTAATGGGAAGAAATCAATGATTTTTTTTGTCAAGGTAGAGAAGTACTTACGCTGTTGAGAAAAAATATATAAAATTAAAAATCAGCACATTGCACTACCGTTCTCAGGTTTGCCGTGTATTTTTTTTGCTTGGGCAATTCACCCATCTGTAGTGAACATCGTGAACTCTAATAAACATGCAACCTCTTAAGCTAAGATTCAGAGACATGCATGAAATCCTAATTAAGACCGGTACTAGCAAATCATCTTTTAGGCAGATCTCAGACCGATTTTTGAATGTTGTATTCAGAGAGTTTCAGAGCGTCAAACTTACATTGGACTTTGCTAAGGCCACACCAAGACTACACTCCATTATTAGTTATCCATAGCAGCTTTTCCATGAATTATTACTATTATCTGTGGTTTTTATTTTTTGTAACTTTTACCGGTTTATCATAATCTGTGTAACCAGACGAAAATAAAAAAAAAACAATTAGAATAGCAATATAGAATGCAGGTGGAGTGAGTGAAACAAAATATCCGTGTTCTAAATTTTATTTTCGTATAGCAACTTCGCAGAAAATTCGCTGTGTTTGTTTATTTGGCGGAAACATTTTCGAATGGCGAGAAAACGTTTGTTAAAATTAATAGCAATGAACAATACAAAGGCACCATTTATAGGCTTTGAAAAAAGTATTTGAAAGAGTTGACTGCTCCACAAGCTATTCAATTCACATTGTTGTTTCCGCTACATCTCTGACTGCCAGCGACAATGAACGCGATAAGGGACCAGTATCTGACAGTTAACGTGCATTTTTTATCTGATCGGACAACCTGCCTGATGCAGTCCAACAATTGTGTTTACTGCTGACGTATATTTGCCAGTGGGGCCTTTGTGAACCTAAAAAGTTTGAAATCATGTGATCTACGAAAGGAGTCTTTGAGGCTCACTTTAAATCCTGTTAACACGAGTGGTAGTGGGGCCTTTAGCGGGTGACGTGCAGCGAGTACGCTAACTGCTATCTATAACATGTTATCGTTTATGACGTCAACCATTTGTTTTCATTATAATATTTATGTTTGTGTTTTATGTTACTGACGTTTGGCGGTCACCAACTATCGTCTAGAGGGGTTCATAAGAACTTCCAGTTTTCGATTTATTGAAGTGGTTGATTTTTTTTTTTTCAAAATAAAACTATAATAATGTGTTCTCAAATTAGGTACTTTATATTTATTGTAGCTAGGTAATAATAGGAATGGAAGAACATGCTGTTCCAATCACACAGGAGGGATAAGGGCAGGATGATGATGATGAAACAAATTCAAACTTAAATTGGCGGCTTGAAAATCTCCGTCGCCACCATGTTTTTCAATAGAACTTCCTGACATTGTTATTTGCAATTTCTAACTGCAGTTATTTTTTGTATTGTAAAATGACTACACAAAAGTGAGAGTGAATAAAACTGAATGAACGATAACCGTTAATATCGACAAGGTTAATGGAACATTTGTTGTGAGAAGTTAATATCTTTGTTTATAATTATTATGTTATTTAACGGTTGCGTCACGAGCAAAAGCAAGATACCTTTGATAATTTGTAATTATGAATAACAATATAAATAATACATGCGTTTGCGTTTATAAATAACCGCGTCATTCAAAATTTATTATCTTTAGATTTGACAGTTATCTAATGTTTGGGTCGTATTGCAATTTAATTTGAGTCATATAATCTCAATGATTGAGTATGATTAACGTCTAAAGAGGTAGGAGGAAGTCTAAGTTATTGAAGTTGTTAAAATTACTATAGCTTTATCAGCTGTGATACAGCCTCATTATCAGTTTTTATTATCGGTTAATACTTGCAAGAGAAGCGAACAGCGATACCGTTACTCTATAACGTATGAAATCGGGTTTACGGGTGTAAAACTCGTTTCAAAGTCGAGTCAAATAACAGCCAGTCTTAGGCGAACAAAACTGTATCATAATTCCCAATTTCAGTATAGAAACGCTGTATTTTTTTTTCATCACAATCAAAAAGCGTATAAAAATCAGTTTTGTATATGCTCGGTAGATTCATTTATGACCATTATTATTGAATCCGAGCCGTCAAAGCAATTCAACAAGCGAGCACTAATCGAGTGTTTGATGCTGAATGCGCCATCTATCGGTTACGCTAGTGCCATGTGCATAGCTTGCACGAGTACACATTTACGCGGGCCGCGGGACGGGGGAAACGCTGAATGGCGTTGGTTGTAAAAGTTGGCGAAAAAACGTGTGGCGTTGAACTCTCGACGAATGCACTGGGGCCGTTTGCTTTAACCGAGGTCAGGTAGGTATCGGTGTGTAAGCACAAGAACCGCCGCCGCCCGTACCTATTATTGTGCAGGTAGCGTGGCACCGTAAAAACGTCACAACAGCTTCACTTCCTCTCGGCTTCGTACTTAATCACACTCAATTATACATTTTGATAAAGCTGGTAATGTCTAAAGATATTTATAAAACTGCGTTTGTATATTTACCTGAATTACACTCTATGTGGGGTGCAATTATCCCACTCTATGTGGGGTCAGCACAGCATGATCCTTTGAGCATGCTGTGCTGACCAAGCTAAGAGTTTTGGCTAAGGTGTTTTATGACCGGCCGCCTGCCTGACATCAACCTTCCTTGGGAATTGTATTGTATTATTGTATCTCATCATGTTGGAGAGGATACTATCCCTTAGTCGACTTTCACGACATGCTCGTAGAGAGAAGCAGCTGGACGCATTCTATGTTTTTTCTTTACTCCCAGTCCCAGTCATACAATCTTTAACAACCCCTGCATCACGTTTCGGGGGTAGTTTTGAAAATATTTTACCATAGACTTTTATTAAATGTATTGAAGAGTATTCAACTTGGCATAAGTTTCAAACTTAAATCTTACGCTAAGTTTCAAAGTTTGAAAGTTCAAGAAATACGATTTTGCATACAAACGTTTTTACTCCATTTTACGCCATTAAGGTTATAATTTTCAAAAATCCTTTCTAGTGTGCGTCTACGTACTATAAGGTATGCGCCCTGCTAATTTCAAACCTCTAGGATCAGTGGTTTAGGCTCTGCGTTGTCTATCATAGGTCAGTCACGACAAAGTATTTTATATAGTGATTACGATTCGCTTTGCTGAATATCTAGATAAATAAAAACATTATACGGTATAGTGCACAACGCTCATTAGAAGTATAACTTATGTTGCGCGGCAGTTCGCATCAGTTCAGCTAAAATGAGGATGTAGGCAGTGAGCTTAGATAAACTCAAGAGGACAACACTGAGTAATATTATTTTCTACGATATATGACTTCCGACCGGATGTTTATTGTGACAAAGTTAATGAAGCTAAAAAATCAGTATTATAGATGGAGAATATTTATTGGTGCCTAGCTACCGCCCGCGGCTTCACTCGCGTGGTATCCGGATAAAAAATAGCCTATATGTTAATCCAGTACATGTACTATGTATATTCCAAGTTTCATTCAAATCCGTTCAGCCGTTTAGGCGTGATTGAGGCACAAACATCCAAACATCCAAACTCACAAACTTTCGCATTTATAATATAAGTAAGATTTTGGTATTGTAGATAGTTGAAATTTTCACAGAGTAGGTATGTATTTCTATTGCCGCTGTAACAACAAACAATAAAATAAGTTAAAAAAATAAAAATACAAGATTATTTTTTACGTTCGTAATCGATCATCGAAGTTAGCAACGCTAGGCGCAGTCAGTTATTGGGATGGGTCTTTAGATTTGTAGAAAAATAATAATTCAAAATAATCATAGAAGAGACGTGTTTAATATTGCGTTTTTTTTTGCTTGATTTTAATAAGGAAGGCACTGCTATAATACGCGGCATACAAGAAACATGTACGATGACGCGGAACCCTTCGTGTGTGAATTCATTTCGTGAATTCATTTAACCTTTTTTTTTTAATTATGTTTAAAGTGATCAATCTGTTACTTTTCAAAATAACCTAATGAAGTATTTTTATTTGTGTTACATAGGTATTGCTCTTTATATAATTTCTTTGTATTTTAGAGTCGATCAAGTGGGATCATTCGAAATGTAATTATGTTTTATATTATTTTTTTATTTAAATTATTATCTAATTCCATAGGTCTTTTTATGCACCTGGGATTAATAAGAGATGCATTTTCTTTCGTTTTACTAGGAGAAGACTAAATCGACTGCCGTTTTACGTGCCACGACATTTCGTATCTAGCCGAACTCTCGGCGCCATAATTTCAGCAGATGTGTCGCGACACTTATCGAATTTTGCTCGCTGACGGTACGTTCGATAAGTCCCAGCCACTGGATCACGTTTTACGTTGGCCAATGTTTTGGCGTTCATGCAAAGTTTATTCGCTCATTGGATGCAAGATGGCGTTTTAGTCGCATAGATTCCAGATAAAGAAATGATTTTAAGGCTTTCCAAGAGATGTTTGAATTAATCAGTCATGCGAATTATACGTCATAGTACTCCGATGGACGGGGTTTTGATATAATTATGTCCTCAGGTGAAAAATAAAATTAGACTACTTGGTATTCCTTTGATTATAATTTGTTTCATTCAAATAATTTAATATTTAGTTTCTATGACCTGAGTATTATACAAATGCGCTGAGAGAAATAATGGATAGAACGTTCTAAATAAAACCATAAAAACGTTTACTTTCTAAAACAATTGCTAATCCCAGATCTAAGTCTCATCTTATACTTATTTAATCATGACAGAGCGAGGTTCTTCCGCAATGCGCATTTAGTAATTTGCGTTGATTTAAAGTCGAGTGTTAGTGCCACTCCTTTACCAAAACCTTTTTACTAAGAACTCGTCTATGGTAACTGAACTAAAAACGAATTCTAGTGATTTTTATCGCGTTTAGTGAATAGCTGTGGGTTATTATTAGTTTCTACGTACGAGTACTTTAGTGTTGGTGAATGTGCGATGTTTATATATGGCCACAGGGATTATATATTGTATATAATCCCCCGGATCATTCAGCTAGTAAGCTCATTCAGCTAGGAGCTGGGAATATGAGAACTGTAGTTACAAATTCGGATCCGGAACGGAGCTCGAACACGTCTTGCCTTGAACTTTTTTGATTCATACACATTTCATACACATAATGTACTGCTTATAATATTCATGTTTATACTCAGGTATTTGAATACATAATCATTATGACAGCAAATACATTATATTACAAGAAAATAAAAATTCAAGAAATTCAAAAACTCACGACTATTAAAAATGAGTTATCTAAAAAAAAACTGCATCTCAAATTTCGTCTCAAATCAAAGTCGGTTCAGTAGTTTTTGAGGAAAATGGTAACAGACAAACACACAAATAAATAAATACATAATCAAATAACCTCTTAGGTCAAACGCATATACCTTCTCCGTTCCTTAACAAAATGCTTTGTTAAAAAACACATTGTTACTCGGAGTCAAATAGGTCAACAACAGTCTTAAAGAATATTTTCATTCATAATACAATTCGGCGATAAGATCGAGGCAATAATAGACTCTTTAACTAGTGTCATCTCATCTTAACCTACAATATTTGCGTCTGAAAGCGCCATTGTGTCATCAGAACCTCGTTCGGCTGATTCAAAATTCCAAACGGTATAAATTCGTCTAACTAAGCTCATATAGTGGAGGGTTGCCGAAGTTTCGCTACGCCTACGATAGAAGCTGGGGCGCGCAAGCGCTATACGCACGATCGATTTAACAAATAAAGCTGGGCATGGAACAACCTAACAAAAGTGAGCGAAGGTTACAAACGAACGTGAACGAACCAATGTAGACTTTTTAATAAAAGCGCGCGAGAGTCAGCCATTGTTCAGTCCTGTTCGACGACACGATATCGAGGACGAGCGAACATCGGTACCCAACGCTAATTTCCAGGCGCTAGCATTCGCTCGCTTTCGTTCGGTTTGTCCGTACCCAGCTTAAAGCGGGTTGTTAGGGGGCTTTAACATTGTTAGCAATGGAGATGTTTCATGTTTACCTAGTAGGCCAGTCATAATGTGACAATTATTCTTCAGAATGTCGAAAAAAACCGTGGCGATTGGTAGCTTACGAGGGCGTGCGCCGCGTAAACAGTATATGAAAGCAATGTATTAGGGAATTATTTCTGTTATAAAGATCTATTAAACTGTAGCAACGATATTATGTCTATCTTCTAAGATTGACAGGAAAATATTGCTAAAAAATACTTTAAAATATATCTTTAATTTAACCTTTTTTTGTAATTATTTATTTCATCATCATTAAATGAAATTAGACCATCTAATAAGACCATTTTCTACATTTTATCAAACAATTCAGACAGGTAGTTTTTTATTACAAGTATTTGTTTGATGCGCTCTTTGATTATATATGATCAAAGGATGCGCTGTTTTGCGTGGAAAAACTCAGCGTAATATCTTTAATATATTAGTGACGTTTTGGCAAACAAAATAGGTTTAATTACTTATGACTATCCGTGCGAAGCCGAATTGCTAGTTACAAAATAAAGTCGCGGCTAAGTAGACGGTTACAAAAAGTATTGATACAACCTTGTGCATTGTATAATACAGTATATATATGTAATTCCTCTCTATCTCTAAGTAATTCCTCTTGCTTATCTAGATCAAAGTGAAAACATGTAAAGCATTTTCGCACGGAAGCAATTCGTTTGATCTCGTCAAATATTAATTTTCTGTGATAATTTACTAAATATGTATGTTAGTTTGTACAAAATTGGAGCTTCATTATTATGGTAAAGAATAATTTTTATCATCATAATTAAATTTCTGCCTGGTATCACACGCTGCTGGGTATCATTTCGGCGTTGCCAGCCTATAAAATCATATTAATTATAAAAAAAAATAACTGAACAGATGCTACAAGCAGAATAAAAATAACTGTAGATACGTTTTACGGATCGATTATCATGATACATTTGGTTTTTGGGTCAAGATCATTCAAATTCTCAACAAAATTTTCCTTCTTTGACAGGTAACTGATGGCGTGAAAAGCGAATGGCAGCTGACATTTCAGCGTGTGAAACATGTAGCCCGTAACATCAACGGGTAAGTTTAAT
Organism: Scotopteryx bipunctaria; assembly: GCA_949320045.1. NCBI lineage: Eukaryota > Metazoa > Arthropoda > Insecta > Lepidoptera > Geometridae > Scotopteryx > Scotopteryx bipunctaria. The sequence continues at coordinate 6,313,212 of OX439440.1, forward strand.
AATTTAGCCTAGAGAAACCTAATATTTCTTGTATATCAGTATTTACTTTTATGTTTCTTTGTCCTAAGCTATGCGATTTATTTACTCCATTTTTTTTTCTATGCATATGTTAATTATTATGTCTGCGTAGCTATTTTACTTTTTGTTATGTTTGCCGTGCCGCTTGCTGTTTTAGAATTATTTTTTTTTGTATTATTTTGTTATTTGTCTGTTGTATTATTTAATGTTTTATACAAGCTATTATTTAGAAGTCATAGAACACTCTTTTCTGTTGTTACAGATAAGATGACATCCGATTAATCTCTCTCGAAATAAAGAAACTATGGATCACTTATAATTCAATTGAAACCAGGTACCTATTTTTTATTGCATACTGATTCACAACAGAATACTAAAAAGCTAATTGTTAAATGTAATTAAAAAGATTGATTTTGAACCATTAAAAAATTATAGCTTAAAGTTATTCTTATTAACATTACCATCGAAAATTTAAAAGCTTTTTAGTATTCAGTGGTAGATATATAGTATAAGATATATTAATCTTAGTTTATTTAAGTTATTAAGTTATTCATAAGACCCCAGAAAACTGCTAGAGCGACTGAAACAGCCATTCCAAAGCGAAGGTACAGCCATACCTCTGATCTGATAAGGCCATACCTCTGCGAATAACAGCCATTTCAACGATATGTTGTTACAGCGTCTTTTCATCACAATATAGCTGTCACATCAGTATCATAGGCATGTTCATTTAACATCGTGGAGGAAATAAGGGTTCCGTGATTATATTCGACTCTCTTTCAATTTAGGGTTTAATAAGCCTGCGTATAATCTTCAAGGGGCCTACGTGACGTTCTTATTGCGATATTACATTTCAACAACCTAGTTACTTGATTGTACTGTAAACTTTGTAGTTAAATCGCAAGAATGATGTCTTACCGTTTGTCCATATTAGTACTATTTTTTAATCTTGCTCTTTTTTATGTATGCCTTTAATGTCACAGTACATGCCATGTCTCAAATCTGATTGAAATGAAAACGCACGCGGTTGACGTCTACGGCTGACGTGATACGTCAAATCGGTGGCAGTTGTAAATAATAATGCATGTGATAAACATATAAAAATATATACAAATATATTTATTTACCAACCAAATTTTAAACGCTTGATGAATTTGAAATTTAAAGACGCATGTTTAAAAGAAATGCGCCATGGCATTACAGGTCAAAGGAAAGCGCAAGATGCATCCACATCCGTAATGTTTCGTGTGAAATAACTTAAATAAGATTGTAATACGTTTGACAGCTTGCATTCTACTGGAGAGGCACCGACGGAGCTGACCTGCAGAGGGCTCGGGTGTAAAAGGTAGGTTCGCTTCTCTCTTTAAATTACATCTGCTGACATCTCTGACTTTGGAAATATATCTAATCCTTATATATTCCGAGTACGTCATCATCATTTTCCTGCCCTTATCCCACTAGGTGGAATCGACACAAAATGTTTCCCTCTTCCATATTCTCCTATCACTCGTCATCTCAGAAGGTACTCACTTTTTTCATGCTGAGTAACATTAGTGGCCTTGTTAATTTAGTTATCATTAGTTTTTGTATTGTGTAATTGCATCGATGTGATCATTTGATCGTATGGCTGTGCTCACTCGATCTCGATTCGAGTGAACACTTCACAACGCTTGATCAGTTAGCGGCTTCTGTGTGTGCTTTCATTACAATTTTTCTGTCACTTTCAATCGTCAAGTCAATCATATTTAATTTTGTTATAATCTCATTTGTTTATTACATTTATCATTCGATGCCTGGAACATAAAATATTTTGTTCATCTTGATGTTGTAGCCATTTGGTTTCAATCACTTCACATGTGCGATTCTTTATATTTTGGCCAAAATAAAACTACAAAATACAGTCATCCACCATGTTGCGTGAAACACCAATCAGAACGAATTACGTCACGTCTATTTTAGCTCCGTTTGACATTTCGTTTGTATCGTTCAAGCTTCTCTTGTATTTACTCGCATCTATATGTTCTGCGCTGTTTCTCTGTTATTTCGTGATATAAAACTATCAGTTCCTCAGTTTGTGTTAGCAAAAGTAAGACTTTAGCTATGGAATAAGGATTTATCAAGCATGCTAGGAGAACATCTTGCGTCAAACAAAGATACTGCTCGGTAGAATTTTCTAATATTAAAATTTCCTTGTAAATATATTCAGAACACATTAATTATTCCAAATACAATTTAGCACTCATCATGTTTCTGATTTTCTGAAAAAAATAACCGGATTTTTTAGTCACAATACTGTACAAAAGTACATTGTAACTTGGTAAATAAAATATAGAAATGGTTGTTGTACTTTAATTTACTTGATTATCTTCACAGAAATAAATTGGAGAATTTAAACATAAAGACGTTGGATCTTGCCGTGAAAGATTATGCCACTAAGGTACATATATCGCATTGTTTTGTGTGTGGAACGTAAAACAAATAAGTTGCTAGTTTCTTTGATGTATTATCGAACTGAGTGCACCGCACATGACTTATTCACTTTACAATTGTCGGTCCCGGCTTTTAAGTCGTTAAATCAGGACTTTAGACGGCCTAAGAACTCCGTCACTATAGTTGGCCACTAGCTCATACGGACATACATACATACACTTAAAAATTCATGTTCAACATGTAAAATATCAAAATTATTGCATGAGCACTCTCTCTCAACTCTACTGGTTACTGTAGACAGACTAGGTGTGACGTCACGAGCAAACTCCATGACACTGACGAGCGTTTTAGCGCAAATTCAAATTAAAATGTCATTGTTTTTGAAAAAAAAAAACCTTTAATTTCTGCCGGAGTAAGGACACTTTTTTAAAAACAGTCATCATGCCTATTGTTTTGAACTTCTGCTAATGGAGTTACCGAAACTCGGGGTTGCGTTTGACAATTTGACAGTTCAGTTAGGCCGCTGGCTGCGGCAGCGCAGCGCTCGGCGAAAATGCCGACAGCAGCATATTCGTTTTTCAAACGAAACTTCATTTTTTTTGTGTTCCGTTCCCGGGTGTTGACTTTCAATTAATACTTCGTCTGTAGTTTTTACATTTAGATTCTTTTTGTTGCTGAAAGCTTGAATAAACTGAAAATATTGTAACCTCATTAATTTCATCAACATTTGGCTATATACGATTAGATATATATGAACCGAAACATATTCATGAACAAATTCTTTATACTTAACTGTTTTTTTCATTAATAATACCTTCTTAGTTTCGAATTCGAAGATATACGGGTAAAATTGAATCCATAATATTGAATAAAATAATAAAACTGTATTAAATACTTGTAGTTTCAAACTTAATTGGACTAAGAATGTCGCGCTGTTCTGAAAATGATTATACATTCGCAATAAGAAATAAACTTTGTAATAAAATAAATTATTCACTGCACTTGAGTGAGCTCACAGATATAACGTCGAAGAAGATTATTAAAAACTCTGAAAGATATTGCTTTATTTGTAAGATTTCTTTCGTATCACGTTCTCGTTGCCTGTGATTTGTATAATTCCTAATTGCGACCAATAAATGCTATTACCGGTAAATTAAACTTCGATTCCAATGTAATCAATATCACCCCCATGCGTATTACGTATTTCCATGAAAAGGACGGCAAAGCAATTACTTTGAGAATGAAAATATTTTATTTCTGCAACGTTACCGACTAGTAAACTTGATTGCATTTCAAATTGTGAATTAAAAAAAAAACTTATACCTATTGAATTTCAATTAAGGCCATTTTCTTTCTTCAAAGGCTATTTTACTGCGATTATGCGATGTCCTCGTACTTTACAATAAGATCGCATCTCTAGAGAGTGCGACCGCAATCTTAACCCTGCGGGATTTGTATAATCTCTCACATAACATCAAACACAATGTTATTGTTCTGAGGAGTATAAGAAGCATGTGTGAACTTACGATGGACAGTGACATTAAAATGTTAATTTTATTTATTTATTTAATTATGTTATGTATATGAAAATGTATGCTTATATATAGTGTTTTGATTTGTGTGAATTTGTATAAATATTATGATAAGTAAATAGCATTCTTTTGTTGGTATCAGTGTGACTGCTTTTTGCGATTGTTTTTAGATTCAAACGATATGTCTACAATGTTCTTGTGGAGCTTATCGGCAATCGGTTCGGAGTTCAGATTAATGATTTACAAATCGGCGTTCCTCGTGGAATATCTATGATAAAATATCAAACTTAGCTTTTCAAAATTAGCTTCGGATAAAATAGGTATGTGATATTTAACGAAGTCGGTACCTGGGAGCTTGTTAGTAGTAGGTACTCTCAAGTTTATAGATAGATAGATTAACACTTTATTGTACACAAACCTCAGAAAAGTAATTTTACAAAAAAACCAACAACAGTACAATGGGCTGTCTTGTCGCTAAAGCGATCTCTTCCAGACAACCGTTGGATGAAAAGGATAAACAAGAACAGAAAGACGGCGTTGTACAAAAAGTTTAAAAATAAATTACTTAATAAAAATAAGTTTATCTAGCGTGATAGATAACGAGATGCTTTTTACTTGGATACGTTTTGAACTTGCATTGAGTTCGTTTAACAGTATCACTGCACAGTAGGTATTTATTATGTCGAAGGCGACAGTACCTTTTAATATAAATATCATTTTTAACGGTCTAAATAATAAAGATTTTATTATAAACATGAACATCCAAGGCGTAGTCTATCTAGCTCCAGGGGATGTAATAACATATGTAATTGTTATGGCGTCACTGTACACATATCGTATAAATAAAAGTTCATGATAATCTTTCACAGTAGTCACATCGGGACTGACAAATTTTATTCCCTGCATAGAATTCAATCAATTTCATTAAGATTGATTATAATTGAATGAGTAAAGTAAGAAATTAGACTATTTGATTGTCCTGGAAGTACCTTACTGAGACTAAAGTTCTCGAGCATGTTTAGCGAGCGGTTTAAACTATTATTTATCTAATTTTTGTTAGCATTTGTTTTGAACAAGGGTCTGACCGCTCATTTATATGTTGATGAGCTTGTCTAAGTGGGTTCTTCTGTTCCGATTTACATTATCTCATAGAGAGTTGAAATAGACAGCAACTTGACATGTCGTAGGCTATTCACAATTTAAACTAGTCCCGATAAATTGTTCTGCTGCGCTGCATCAACTAGCAATTATCGACATTGCTCTCTGCTGTGTGAAAGACATGAGTAGTGAGATGTCTAAGACATCACAAATTCTCACTACCTTGTCTTTCATGCGGATTGAGCATCAGTCACCAATAGAAGAAAACTTCGCCGGACTCTGCACCTCACCTAGTTTTAAGCGAAACTGGAAGGCAAATTAATATATAAATAGGGAGTTAGTATCTAGGGACTAGATACTAAATTAGAAATTAAGACTAACCTAATACTGTTTGCTCTTTTATAAAATGTGCTGACTTTCGCAAACAATTAGTAACATAATATTAAATTAGGTAATTGCCTAATTGCCCGTGTGTATGTACACTGCATCATATCTGCCATCGCATTTAGTAGCAATACGTTTTAGTTCAGACCGATAGCCAGGGAGTAGATTCTTATGATCCAAAAATATGTAGGTACAGTTATTTACTCCAGACTTAAAATAGCGTAACACTCAATCTGACATGACTTGAAATGATAATAATTTCTTGTAAAGTGTTCTAACCAACCAGTTCTACTCGTAGTTTAAACTCATTCGATGGTCCATCACGTAATTTTTCGAGGTTAAGAGGTGCTAAGGCTCAGAATCTTGTTATAGAGGAGTTGATATTCTGCTAATGACTTTGCCGAGTCTGGTCTTAAACCCGGTATGTGGAGCAAACGGCAGCCTCTGGGTGTGTATTTTCGGGACGCGGTCCATATGATTTTGACAAACTTATCATAGTTCTATGGCATCAGATCTAAATTGTTCAGGTTCTCATCGATAGATTTAGAGTACTGCGGCCTTAACGAAATTAAAGTGGCGTCTGAAAGGGACCGCTTTAGGATTAGTCCTACGCAGTTAACTACGGCTCGAAGGAGACAAGCAATAGGTCTGTGTTGGGTGTTAGGAATCGCTGGGCATACTTTCTTCGTGCAGAGTTTATTTAGCTGTTCGGATACAAAAATCAAATCCGGATTATAGCCTCGTTTCCAGCGATGGCTGTTGATTATTATGACGGCAGCCTCAGGTTGACTGTTGAAATCTCCTACGATTATTTTTAGGCCCCGATCATCAAAATTTGTGGCTTTCCAGAACTTGAATGGTTATTTAAGGGGTTTATAGACAGAGGTGATTGTGCATTTTCCAGTATCTATTGTGTGAATTTCCATCGAGTCCCGCGAACTAGTGTGGGCTCAGATAACCGATATGTTTTCCTAGATAAACATTGCGCTTTCATGCTTAGAATGAGGTATTTCGGTGACGAGTATAAGTTCAGGAATCTGCGGCCGTAATTGATCCTGGTCGCAATGCGTTTCCTGGAGGCACAGGATGTCACATAGCAGCGATTTACACATGTCTGAAGTCTAATAGTTATTCGCCTTTGTTCGTAGTAAACCCCTCAATGTTAATTGAGACAACGATAAGAGCGGGATCCATAATTTACTGTGATAAGTATTGGCTTTAAGACATGTCGTATTTAGATGGCTTGGATCCTGAAAAGGACCTGTTGAAGGTTGTAACAACGTATTGAAAGAATTAGCCAGCATAGGACACTAGAGAAGTGGCGGGAAAGTACAGGAAAGTTGCTTAGGCACCATTTGCTCTTTTTTTGGCCAAGCGTGAGTTTGTCATGAAAATGGGCGATGTTGCCAAAATATTGTAATATCTTGCGGATTGCGGACATCGTGCGCAATATCTCAGTTCGGGCGGACTAGTTTAAAATAATTTTCTTAAAGGTAGCCTCCGCTCCACCCTCGCATCGCGCCGACAGACGATCTCCACTTCCAAATTGTATTAGCATGCTCGATGTTCGCTACATAGTGCTACCTATTTTAAACAAAATCGATAAAATGCCCACTCAGAAACTGTATTAGGATACTATCACAGTTTCTGTGTGCACAACACTAAACATATACCCCAAACACACATCCTAGTAATACAAACACACATTCACACGAGAAGAGATATATTTGTACGTAATCTAAATCTAAATAGACTTGTTAGTTTACTCATATGGATATTGAAGAGCGGAATCCTCTGGCACAAGTACTTCGTACTTGAGAGGGTCCCAACCTTGATTTATACATTTTATTTTTTGACTACTGAATAAACAATTTATTATTATTTTTATGCGGTATCCGTACTTTGTCCACAAAACATCTGTTCAACCGTACCGGTTTAGCAGTACACGTATAGGAATGTATTTAATGCGCAAAATGTGCGGATTGTTCACAATCTATACAAATTATTATTAAACACACATTGAATGCAGTCTAAATACATACAGCATTACATGCGGTGTGCGGGGCCTTTTATCCTTTAACCTTTTAAAATATTTTTTTTTGCATTTGACAATCTTTTCTTGTAGAAATCGTCCCAACATGGACATTTCTGCCAGCGCTATTCAATTAGGTCAAACTCAAAAGCTCCTCTCAGCTTGTTAATTAAAAATACTCATTTGCAACATTAATTTCTGTAGCTGTCTGTGATTGGTTGATTTTATTATAACGTGACACATTGCTCTAGAAATAGGTATGTGATTACATTTTCAAAAGTATCTTCCAATTTATTACGTATGAAATTGAATCCTTTTATAGTGAGATAGATAGAAAAGCGACAATACTTCTAAAAATCAATAAGCTAGAGAGCTAGGTAATAATAAACCATGGAACTTGAGAGTTCAGTTTGCCGTGGTAATATTTATCTCTCAATCGAAATAGTGGGTAATAATAGGCCAGTCAATATCGACATTAAAAACATCGCAAACGCGCATATATCTACGATTTTTTATATGTTGTTAGGTCCCTTAAAAGTAGCTGAAATTGATTTGAAATTTAAAAAAAACTAAATTTGCAACATTGAAAATTTAATTTTATGATTTGTTGCTATAGCGGCAATATAAATACACATTATATGAAAACATACATACATATTATCACGCCTGTATCCGTAATGAGGTGGACAGAGCTACAAGTAAACGTAAGAAAACTTGAAGCCACTTCTGATTTAAAGTCCTAAGATGGGTATAGTGAACCATGGTGACAGGCGATCAGCCCATAGCCCATATAGGTTATGTTGGAGAGGCTATCCCTTAGTCGACTTTTACGACATACTCGGGGAGAGAAGCAGCGAAAATTCTGTAATAATTTTACCTATTATGGTTCATGAAATACAGCCCGCTGACAGACGGACGGGACGGATTGCGGAGACTTAGTAATAGGGTCCCGTTGGCACCCTTCGGGTACGGAACCCTAAAAAGGAACGCGAGTATTGATTTATGTCAAATTCCGTATAATATAGCACGCGTTATACGGTATGCATAGTAAAAAACTTAAAAATAAAGTAGGCTAATGGATTCAGATCTCCGTTACCAGTAAAATAAAATCGGGGGCGCAGCTAGTTCACTATAAAGTTTCGTTGAATATTGAATTATCTTTCTATTAAAGTGCACGAAAGGAGCTTTGAGGAGCACTTAAATCCTTTCACCGCATTGGTTCCAATAGAATCAGTGACACGACTAGTAATAGTAGTATCTCCCTACTCCAACATCAGATTAGCTTGCCATCACCACAATATTACATTGTTATTGTTATCAGAATTGCCCAGTATTGCTTATTCAGTTAAGCTCTAATCATGCTTAAACGCATATAAGCCGACGATATACTTAGCTGACAAAGGTATATTGTTCGCTTAACTTAACTAGGATATCACAATACAAGGTATCACGATTCAATACAAGTTTAAATCACATTAAAATCAGAATAAATTGATCATCCGCCTCAAAAACAGTTATTTTAAACTTTGTAGACGTTTGTTGTTATCAAAATACATTGTTAGTTCATTCACAGACTCGAAACAAATCTCGTTAGGAGTTTTGAGATTGCAAGCTTTTCGCGAACGCACGTTCGAAATAACCAATTATTGCTATAAAGTTATTAGAATGGGCAGCATTTCAGTGAACGCAGACACTATAACAGATGAAGAATAATTGTTGAAGCCTAACCTGGATAAATCATAATTTCTGGAAGAGAAATTTATCCCACTTCAATATCTTTTCCCACTTTATGTGTAGTAACCACAACATGCATTCTTCATTTCCCTCTGTTAGAAGTTATCTCAACAATCATTTCTTACTCATGTCATTTTAATTATAATCTCGTGTTTACTGTTTAGTCTAGCCGAACCCGTAAAATATATAAAAGTGACTTATTAATAAATTACGTTTATCTACGAAGAACATATGGTGGATCGATAGGACGACGTCGGTCGTGACAACAGTGTAATGATGATGGAGTCAGCTCTTCATCTTAACTCCTCAGAATAACCCCGGTAAATAATCTTAACCCCGGTTTAGGCTCATCTTTTTCATCAAAATACTTATGAATATTAAGATTTAGTATGTCAATTGTGCTTCATATTCTCAGACGTGCTGTATTTGAGATCAAATCTGTTAGTGATCGTATGATATGCAATCAATTAGGTAGGTAAATTTATCGTTGAAATGTGGCTTGTCCTTTCCTTTCGGAAGCATGAAAACAAAGATTTCAACTATACTAGCGGACCCTGGGAAGACTAGTGTATGTATATTTGTTGAAGTATGTTACTAGCATAACGTTGTAATAACGTGACGCAGAATGAAACATGAAACTTCCATTTGGATACATATATGGGTTTGGGAAAATAGGAAAAGTAATTGATTGATGTGACGCCGTTTTTAAAACAAAAAGTATATTTTGCGCTGTACCGAGTGATAGATATTCAATTATCAGCGACAGTTGATATACTCTTCTCTCACACTAACTTTTACTGACTTCTAATAGAGAAAATGCACGTAAATAAACTTTATTGCATCAGAATTATGCATCCATCAATATTAATATACGCCTGCTGTAATCGGATCTGAACAAGTTTTGCGATGTCCCGTTGTAGTTATACCTAAATAGTGTTTATTACATCAGTATTTCTTAGGTTTTGTGTAGGTAACTCGGGCCAGACTGAAGCACGCACACTCAAACGTGTGATTTACTTTATTCTGCCATCAGATCAGTGCTCTGTCTTATTTTTACCACATACCTATAAGTACATATAGCAAATTTACTTCTTAACCACAATCACTTAAAAATAGCATCGATAATAGCGCTAAGCTGATCCATGTAGTCAACGTAATAGGAGCTTACAATAAAACATGTTATTTTTTTCTGTTCTAGTATCTTAGAAACTGTTAGATTCAACATACTAGTAGTAAAAACACTACATAGTGGAAATATAAATTAGCATTGTTTAGAAATAGCAAAACCACTTCATAATACTCTCCCAATTGATATATTTGTATAACTTTATTTTTCCAACCACATGTCTTGACCCCATGTCCAATTTATCGTATATTAAAACTAGCGAATTTCTCAAATTCAACCTGTCGAAATAGCAAATTTCAAGCAGATCGAATCAACCCTCCAAAAGATATGCTCGAAAAACATGTACATACAACGCCATAACGCCTAAGTTGCCACCGAAATCTACGTTCGCTTCACTTATTCGATCAATTACGTGTTCGTCCGTCTTAATCTTATTCCCAGGCTTCAGCAGTGGATGATTCACGGAGTTGGTCAATTATGGACGATATGAAGCGAACTTAACTCACTTAAAATGGTCTCTTTGAGCCTATTAATACGATAGATAAAAATCTAACCACAATCTTGCTGGCAACTTAAACATTAACTTTCAAATAGATATTGATTGCAATATAGTTACATAATCACCTGCCCTTCCCCCCTCTTGTTTCTCCGAATTACTACCTATTAAAACAACACACGTTTTCAAATTCACAATGTAATCCAGGCTGTCTATGAATTATAAAAGCACGAAGTTGAATCGTTAAATCACAGTAATATTTTATCTAGTATTCTAGTATTGGTTTTTAAATTGTGAAACCATAATTATCCTTCCCTAAAGTGGATGCTCACATATTCATTTATATATAAAACCCAACTGTAGAAGGGGCACTGAAGCCAACATATGTTTCGAAAATTCAATCAGGGGCCCCCCAGTAATGTTGCATTTGGTCCTAGCTCCTGTCCGTCGAAAACCATGACGCGTACTTCATAACAGTATTTCAATTTACCACTACTGACAGCTGTACCGCTTTTGCACCGAAAAGAGTATGCACAGGATGCTTCCAAAAAAATGTATGTACACTCCGGGCGTAAAAACTGATTCTGAATCTGTGACACGTATGCGAATATTGTTCGCATATCACCATGATAGCTCAAATAAATTTGATGAAGGCATGGCGTCAGGAAAACTCCGAATTCAAGATTTCAATTGCTTACGGCCGTAATTTGACTGGTATAAGGCTCATTTTACGGTAAATCTGTAAATTGAGACACGTGGCAACGGGTAAGCTCGGGAGGCAGGGTTGGCAGGGCGCGGCGTGGTCTAGGCGACCGCGTGGAGGCCGCGCATGCGCGCCGGCTGCGACGCAGGGCCGCGGCCGCAGGTGAGGTCCCCATCACCTGCCGCTGCCGACGCACAGTCCACGGGAGCCAGCCGCCAGGCACGGTCGACATCACATCTGCTCCGCTCAGCTCCCGCAGTATAGCTAGGGGTGCGCGTTCAACTCTTTTGTACCGCGCTTGTTATTCGCACGGGTTTCACGCGAAAAAATTCAAATAAACACATCGTTTGCTTATACCTCTTTGCAAAAATAAAATTTTCCAAAAAAAAAATACATTTTTTTAAATAAATAAAATACTGAGTAAATATTTTAAAATAAAATTCTTTAAATTGATGCCGATCTATGCTGCAGCTGTCTTCACATCATTTGAGTAAGAACTCTTCTGTATACCTTAGAATATGTTAAAAAGACTAGCTATCGTTTCTCCATTTGACTTAATGCTTCTGACCGAAGTAATGTTCTCATTTTTTTTTTCAATTCTTTATACCGCGTCTAAGTGTCCTATTGCTCAGTAGAAGATGTACTTACTTCACCATATCGTGTACCAAGCGTTACCATTGAGTAGGTATATTGAGTTGGTTTGTGGAGCCACTTGTTGCTGCCACGCTTCTACGCCGTAGTATTTCGTAGCAAATTGTGTATATATATATATTATAGTCTTTATGAAATGCATGACTTAAATTCATACTGATATTTAAATCACTGTTTTTCACACGGGGCCCTGGGTCTACTATCGTTCTGAAAAATAAAATAGTAAATAATATATATTTTTTACGTCCTGAAAATATCAATGGCGCATTATTATGCGCCATTGATATTTTATTTAATTTGTGTTAAAAGATTTAAGACTCGATAAAAAAAATTATGTTTTGCGTTAATTTAGATGTTTATTTTTTATTTGATACTTTATAGGACGATAGTAGAACACGAAGTAAACCATGTTCGTTCTAGAAAAACAGTGATTTAAATTCATTTTAGATTTGTTTTGATACTTGTAGTTTTGTTTTTTATAAGCATGTTTTTATTCATATAATACTCAATTTCTGTAGGTATTTATGATGTGTAAAATACAAAATGTGGATCCTATTTCTTTGAGTTTAATGATTATATTCTCATAGACGAAGTGATAATGATAAAGAGCCGAACTTCAGAAAAAGTAATTACATTAATATTGTTAAAAATCAGGAAGCCTGAATCACTGCAATTCTATGTATGTATGGATTATATTGTTACAGATTTCGACGAGTGTATGCACTATATAAAATTATTCAACGTATCTAATAAAATCATTTCACTAAATAATAATGTTTAATAACATTGTTTGATAATATATTTTTGTCGTCTTAATCTTAAGTAACTACTTTAAGGACTGGTCCACAATGGCCCAAAACAGGAACAGAGAATAGCCGTGGTCATACGCCACATGCCCTTATAAAACAATACATTTTAACAGTAGTAAGTGATCATAAGCTTTTGAGTAAAGTGGAATATGACCACGGATATCCTCTGACTACATAATAATTTCAGCTGAGAATATTTCCTTGTTTCCTTGTACCTTTTAGAGCTTCGGGTTTTAGTTTTTAAACTTACTTTTTATTTGATAAAGGTTTATTGTCTGTACCTACGACTTTTCATGGAAGCTAAGATTTAGCTCTACTACGAGTATTTACGTAATAAAATTATTAATTTGTATAATAATCTAACAAACCTTATGATTTATGTTCATTTGAAACTTTAAGTACGTATGAGAAAAGTTATCATTTTGACAGACATGCTCGTAAATAACCTCATTATTTGTCAAATTAAATATTTTTTTTCTTTTTGAACTTGTACATTTGTAAATTTCCGAAAAAATTATAAATTTACCATTACAGTCATAGTAATTATACCATACTAAAAGTTCTGCCATTTTGCTTTCATGAATTTTATCAGGAATACTTTTTTAACACTTAATGTAAAGCAGGCAACACACAGCCAATATTTAAAAATAATAAGTACCCGACTTCATGCCAGTTTACCGGTAACTAGTAAATTAAACCAAAACGGTTGAATCATTTTGCCGTAATTTTAATAGATCCGCAAACATCCTCATAATACATTCAAAAATTAAAACATTGCTTGAAAATATAATTGAAATTGTTATTGTCTGACAAAGAACATAATCCACAGATCACTAATAAATTGAAAACTGAACACCCGCGGGTAAGCTCATATTAAGCCATTCATATAAATACATTAAACCTGCCCGGGGAAAGGTCTGACCAATAACCATGAGTATGAGTAGTCCATTAAGCGATTGGGCCACTCGCGACATATTGCAGTTTTTAGCCGACGGCGATACTTTCACAATCGGATTTGTAATCGATTACGGACAATCCGGCTGAAGCATTGACATCCGGCAAACATCGTTCGTCTAAAAGCCGATTAGCGCCAGGGGCAAGCCGGTACAGTCTGCAAAACAAAAACGCATGTTATCTTGAACCTTCGATGCGGTGGTAATCTAATATAGGGCAATCTTAACATTTTCATACTACATAATCTTGGAAAATACTTCTTTGATTTTCACAAAACAAACTAAAAGTATCGTGTCTTGTAAGCTCTGCTTCAAAAAATCCTTTATAATCTCAATGGTTCGATCGAACCATCGATACGCACAAGGGCGGAAACGTGGAAAACGCTTTTGACTAGTAGCTTTCCGCCGCAGAGATATCCTTGAACAGTCTGTCAGGTTTCACGGAAGCTAATCAAATTTCTCATAAGGCTTAAAATTGCGACATCACTTCAAAAATATATTCGATATATACCTTTAAAGATGTTATATTTTAACCAGTATAGTACTAGATAGAAAACTGCTATAAGTAGATCACTCTTAAGCACCAATTGCATTACTGAAGCTTGTTGTATCGTGGAGTGCGCTGGTACACTATGTGTATGTCTCAGAACAGCAAATCAACTTCGTTCTATTTGTTGTGTCCGGGCTCGCTCTGGCGTGTTTTCGAGTTATTACGGTAGTGTATTGCCATTGTCTAGAACGTTCCTTCGAATATGATAGAGATGTTAAATAAAACCTTGCGTGTCTATTTATATTACACAAACTTCAAAAAGAAAGAACAGAAGATATTTATGCAGGTTTATCCAATAAATGGACTAAAAAGTAAAGACTGAATTTCATTGTCCTGGAAAGAGAAATGTTAATGAGAAGATCGTCCTAGATTCATGCCTTTGTCCGGCGTCGTGGGTGAATCACGCGCACGTCGACCCGCGTCAGAGTCAATTCACCGTATTGACTTTGATTGATATAATATACCGGCTTCACTCGCGTAGTGTAAATTTTGACACCCCATTTTGCCCCTGCGTCTATGCGAGTGAAGCCGCGCCGCTAAGCTAGTAAATTTATAAAATACTAACAAGAAAAGTAAAAAGAGTTTTTTAAAACCCACGACAATAAAAACTAATTAACTACAACAAAAGGAGGTCTGAAACAAAGGCAACCCTAAAACACGTGTCCAATTATTTTGTATTTCAAATTTCTAAACAATGTTTAAAGTAAATCGTTTAAAAGTTCCCACAAATTTTAGAACTCCTTTGAAGCTCCACAGGATTTTGTTAAAATTCAACACTTTCCTTAAGTTTGCCGTATACCATTACCTCCGAGAATTCGTTCCTTATTAGCGACGCTATTGAATGGAGTAAAAATGTAGTGTTTTTTTTTCAAAAATCAACGAGTTTGATTCCTGTCTAGGAATATTGATTATTCAAAAATCTAATGATGCAGCTTTAGTTTTCATCAAAATCGGGCCCGAGACACCTTTGAGTACCGAGTTTTAAGGTAAAAGTTAACTAACTACCCCGACCTCGCTTGTTAGCTTATAATAAAAATATATTTTTTCTTACCCTATTAAAATAAAATAAAAGTTCTGAACTTTACGCGCTTATCAGCAGAATAAGAGTCCGTTATTAAATCCTTAGTTTAGTTCAGTACGCACTAGTCTAGTCTAGTAAAATTTGTGACCATTTAACCAATTAAGATACAAAAGCCTATAAAGTTATCTTATGCGTAGCTTAAGCATTTAAAATTAATATAGAAAAGTAGAATCGCATGTTGGTAAATCATTGTTCTAACACGGTCTCATGCGTAGACCTGGATGGTTAAAAAGGCCACTTTATAAGACCTGCTGCATTGAATTGCGTACGATTGACCAAAATTTCGACCATTTTATGTCCAAATATGAATCTGCTGCTAAATCAAATTGCGAACAAAGAACCTACAATACGGACTTTTTTACGAAAATTACAGGAATCGCTTAGGATTTACTATAAATTGTACTAACTCTGAAGTAAAACTGTGTATACTTTGGGTTGACAAAAATTGGAATCGTCAAAAGTTTCTTATGATGATTTTTACGCGAATTACAGTCATCGTGTTCCTTTGCTGTAAGATACATTATAAACCTGATAGTCTCTTAACCTGTTTTACCAGCCTTTTGTTTCTGCCACTTGTTAATAACAAACGCAATTAAACTGACATCAAGTACCTGATTCTGCACAAAGGTTCTGTGGCCATTTGATAAAGCAATGGTTAGTGGAGGAATCCTGTTAGGAATGCAAAGCAACACGAAATACTTACGCAACGGGTAATAAATAGGGAACTTGACTTGTACTTGTCGCGGATCGTGTGAAGTCCTAATGTAGTGACAATTTAGGATTTCAATAATTCATTAAGTAATATAGGCCATCGTACTTAGAATTATTGTTATCGGTCTGATTCCCATTATCTATGGTAATTTTAAAAGACGTTTATCTAAACATCCTATCCTATTTTATTTCTATAGGCCGTGGGTATAGTTTCTATACTGAAGTGCCCAATAATCTTTGTATTCATGGTTAGGTAGGGAACCAGCAAATTCTAATTCTAATTGCCTTATAAACTAATGCCACTTTTATCATTTGCAATATAATGATGCTAATGATGATGTGAAGGAACACAAGGTTATAAAGAAATCGGTTAGTTATTCTGAAAGCGGCGATGGGCTTGCAATCTGTCATGTATTAAATGAGGACATGTTTGTGCTTAATACCCTCTTACGTCATAAAAACAGTTCGGTGTCATGGATATGGATCGATGTTTACCGTGCCTTGGGGATACAATCGAGAGCTCGTTTTGTTTACGCTTACGTTTTACTTACGGATAGATATTATTGAACCGGTTCTCGGATTAATAGCTAATTAGCTAAGTACATTTCGAGAAAAAACAACTATTTGCCAGAGGCTATAGAGAGATGAACAGATTCGTTTTGATGCGAATCCGTTTTTACAATCGTAGACGCTTTGAACTTTTATTAAGTACTAGTCTTTGTTGAAAACAGAATATTTCGTTCGTACTTTCTGGGATTTTAGCGGTTCTGTGTTGTCACACTCATTTTGATTATATCAATATTCCGTTAATCCCATACATTTTGTATTTTTCTACTGTCGACATCGCTGATCGACACAGTCTGTCATTACTTTGACTAGGCCCTTAGCGCATGTTTCCAATCTGTACAACTCACTGGTCTTAGCGTAGGTACTTTAAATCAATTTTCTTGGTATTATTTTAAAGAATCGGACTAGAATACTTTTCGTGGCGTAAACATTTTATGTATGGATTTTCAATTTTTACATAATCTTATTAAAAAGTAATTCAACAGAATACTAAGTAGATTTTTATTATATTTTGCCATATTAATTAAGTAACAAGCAGCATTGTATTATTATATATTATTAAGTACTTACGTGTTCATTGTACAAACATCTTAATATACTCCATTTCTCACTCACATATGTAAATAAATTGTATTAAAACTGAAAACAATATTTATTGTTGAAATAAGATAATGTCTATCTAAAGAGCATGCGAGGAAATAACGTCATAAGTTATTTTGATAAATGATTTATTATATCTATTTTGTACCACATTCTGCACCTATTTACATGTAATTTTTGTTTTCCTATTCGTGCCCTAACAATTTTTACGGGTGACACTCCCCTATTTATATGTTCAGTTTAAACTACCGACTATTATGAAAAAAACATTTTTAATTGAGTTAAAAAAACTGTACAGGATTGTTACTAATGGTTTTTATTTACATAGATAGATGATCGACAGCATTTTCAAGAGTGGACGCAATGTGGCCTTGTCATCAAAGCCGGTTGATCATAGATCATTGCGTAGCTATCACAGCCAGCTTTGATGAGCATGGCCTCATTCGTGACAGCAGCGGCTCGCCAGCGGCTACTCCGACGACTCCAGAAGGTTCTCGAGCCCAACCTGTCAAAGCGGCGGTGACTATGTGTATGCTTCATTCATATCACAGCCACTTTGATGTGGTCGGTTTTCTGAGACTCATCATCAAAACAAGCTTTTTTGTGTCAACTGTATTCATGACATTGTACATTATGTATTAACTTGTATTATTTATGTTTGTGTATTATGTGTTTCTTGTTAATGCATTATTTCCAGGTTTATCAATAGTTTCAGTGTTATTTTTGACTTAGCATAAGGTGTGATGTTGAGTTGTTTTAGATATATCTTCGAAAGTCCGTGGCCCATTCGTGAAAATGGATGTGTAGTGTTGCTCCAATCATATCACAGCCATTTTTGACGAGTCGGGCTGCGCGGCAGCTCAGCAGTGAAGACTGAAAATGTTACAACTTGTTCTGCGTGTAATGATGGGAGTGTTTGTCGCTCACAAAGTGGCTGTTGTATGCGTTGGTTGGCATATCACAGCCAGCTTTGATGAGCGAGGAGCATCCTGCACTCTGCGAACTGAGCGGCGAGCAGTCAGCGCGAGGTGACGCAGCGAGGGGGCCAGCAAAGTGGTTGTGACTATGTGCATATATATCATATCACAGCCAGCTTTGTTGACTCGTTCGATGCACTAACGTCGGTCCAGCCTACTACTATTTACTACTTATTCTTGTACAATTATTATTTTAAAGTATCGCAAATTGTTATTTTACTCTTATATTTACTTATTACTGTATCTGTGTACCCATTCCGTGTATTTTTTAATTGTCTACCTGTATTTTGTTTGTTTTATCAAGGTTTTATCTACCTTTGGTTATGTGGAACTTTTACGAACGTTAAAAAAAAATTCCTTCTTTTGGACTTCCGTATCGGGATTTCAAAATCTGTATTAGGAATTTGGTTTTATGCAATACCTCAAATATTGTAGATAACTCAACAACATTTATTCGTATTTCTAATATTGCTTTTTGTATTTCAGGTAGAAACCGTGACCCGAGAAGATGAAAAAAATGACAAAGAAGAATTAATAAAGAATAAAGACCAGTTTTATGTACTCTATGTATTCAAAGAAATAAATTATATATATTTTAAAATTATACTTTTTTATTTTCAACCCTCTTCCTAAAACTACATAATCTAGAATTCCTATATTTTCTAATATATATATATCAATCAGCATATATATATATATATACAACGTGTAACATAATGTCCCTATAAGCCCGAAAGGGGTGTATTCAGACCGAGCACTTGAATACATTG
The DNA here is from genome assembly GCA_949320045.1 of Scotopteryx bipunctaria. Lineage (NCBI taxonomy): Eukaryota > Metazoa > Arthropoda > Insecta > Lepidoptera > Geometridae > Scotopteryx > Scotopteryx bipunctaria. The sequence continues at coordinate 6,332,434 of OX439440.1, forward strand.
ACGTGTGCAAAAGTTCAATACATCATATTTGAAATTCCAATACAATTAAAAACAAATTATTTCATGAGAAATTTGTGACAACCCTATGTGTTTGTTTACCATTTGCGTAGGTAACAAACACACGCGCACCCTCCTATCGCGTCGGACCCACACATACGCAGACAATTGAACGCGCGGCAAGTTTCAAAAAGTACCTAGGTGTAATCACCAAAGTTTTCGTAAGAATTTGCAATTTTTTTAATTCTACGTAGAAATTAAAGTCGAAGATTAAAATCACGATATCTTTCACACATAAAAAAACAACTACTTACCTACATCTACCTAGGTAGTTACCTAAGGACCTAGGTACAGGAAAAGTTAAGTTATACCTTTTCTCCCTTCTTCTTGGTTGGCTCGGAACACGGCTAATTGACATGGTAGGTATTAGGTAGGTATGTAGGTACCTAGGTTGGTATTACTGGTACACATTCACATTCACAATCACAAAATTATTTTTGTCATTTTTTATTAGTAAGCTAGGTACTAATGGGGTACCTACTAGGTAGGGTGATAGGTTAGGTACCTATCATCATACCTACCTATCACTGAATTTTATCACTGTTAACACACACAGTAGGTACTCGGTATCCATCAAAGGGAAGTAGGTACAACACACCACCGAATTCCCGGTCTTCCCTCACTGGTGCGCCGGTGGAAAGATCCCGTCGAGAGAAGACGGTTCACCAATCCCAGAAAATAGCCCGTAAGATGGCAATGGCCGCCCTGGATAACGCTCTCTGTAGAGCTGACGCGCCGCTACTAAGCTATTAATTATTTGGTGCTGCTCCAACACACACACACAACACCATATCATAATACTCACTGTTTGAGTACAAAGCCGACATCATATCGTTAATTAGTTACGCGAACCGAGAGATTGCTTGTTGCAGTTGTTGCAAGGAACGAATGCTAATTGCGACTGATAAAAACCGATCTGTTTTGCGACCAAAAGTAGGTACCTATTGCCGAAAGCCGAATTTTTAGGGTTCCTTGTCTGGGGTAAAATACCGATTGGGAAAAAAAAAGGAAAAAAACTTCACCATACATCTACTACTACTACTGTCGTCGTGTCCGTGTCGCTAGCTCTTTTGAACCAGTGTGGTGGAAGGATTAGAGTGCACCTTGAAGGTTCCTTTCGTACACTTTGACACACGTCTATGACATGCCTGGTTTCCTCACGAGGTTTTCCTTCACCGTTTGAGAGCATTGATATTGCACACATAAATTTCGAATCGAAAAATCCATAGATTCGAACTCACGACTTAAGGATGGGAAGGCGGGGTTCATACCAATATGCTACCATGTGCTCCATCCCCATTTGCTGCTAGGTACCTACCTACTTACATAATAACCTACCAACAATTACGTAGTTCAATCAAGAAAAGTAAAAAACAAATAAACCTACGGAACCAATTTGATTTTATTAAACAAACGCTTGCGGTGCGGTGTCGGTTGACGGTTGCGGATTTTGAATTTAGCAAAGGCACCGACAGCCAATTAGGGCGAGGTGCCGTCCCACTAGTTGTTGTTGTTGTTTCAATGCAACCAATGACAAATAGGCTGTTCACGATGAAAATGAAGATTAGTAAGACAGATAAGTCACAACCTTTGACTTTAGTGCCCAAGTAGGTAGGTACAAAATTGCATTGAAAAATGCTCCAATGAATATTGGAATAATACATCGTTGGAAAAACTAAAGTGGAATAGGGTCACGGCTTTATCCTCAGGCACGGTAGACCTCTTCTCATACTTCTTGTTACCTACTCAAGATGCTTTTAAGGCCCGAGTAGGTAGGTACAAAATTGAGTAGGTATCACGGCTTTATCCTCAGGCACGGTAGACATCCTCTCATACTCCTTGGCACCCACTGAGGATACCTTTAAGGCCCGAGTAGGTAGGTACAAAATTGAGTAGGTAAGGTACCTATCTCCTATACTAGGTACTTAACAAAGAGATCTGAAAGGATGTTTACGGTGCCTAGGGATTTTAGTCGTGATGTGACCTTACATTTTAATTACCAATAAATACCAAGGTACCACTAGACCTTCAAAAAAAAATAGAAATTACTTATTAAGCCACCTCGTTATTAGGTAAGTAGGTAGGCATTTTACTAATGGTGTCTGTTCTGTTACCTGTTTCATCTAGAGTTCACACTTAAAGGTCAAAAAACAGCTGTAAATAGGGATGCCTCACGTTGTGTCAAGTTACGTATTGGAGCAAAGTTTAAGAGACATTTCATGAATGAAAACCTTTGAAATTTTAAAAGTCGTTGAACAAACGTTGTTCGCAATGACGTATAGAACACCCCCGTTTCGGGCTTATAGGGACATTATGTTACACGTTGTATATATATATGCTGATTGACCAAAAACTGAAACAACTTATAATATGTAGGTAATTTTCCGGACCTAGGTACTTTAAACTACTATTAGTGTCACTAGTTCTTTCGAACCAGTGTGGTGAAAGGTTTAAAGTGCACCTCAAAGAGGCTCCTTTCCTGCCCTTGACACATGTTTTTGAACTTTTTAACAATAAATACCTGCTACTAAAAGACTTTCGAAGCGTTACGTCTTTTCGAATGACGTTCCATACTTTTTTGTAGTACGAGTAGCTTTGTCGCAGCGTCACAAAACGGCGCTACTGAAGATCAGGTTGTTTATCAGGTATCAATTGAATTGAATTTTTAAAAATATTCATGCACAAAACCATTCTACGATGGTACTGAATCAACTCCTTTGTCAAAATTTTGCAACAAGGGACTACATACATACATATAAATACGTAGTTACAGATGTCTCAATTCTCTCACGCTTTAAAGACCTTTAGCGACCATAGAATGGTGAGAGCCACGTTCAGGTTTGATTTCAAAAGCAAAAGATGTACCTAAGATGTTATCATCTCAGAGGAAGTATGAAAAACAAGAAATAGCTTTTATCACAGATTCCTTTAAAATAGACCTCAAAAACCAATTCGAGGGTCTTGAGGAATCTTACTTGGACGTTGACCACACCCACCGTCTTCTTTGCGATATTCTCATCGAGACTACTAAAAACATCTAGTAGGAACCCGTAAAAAGATTGAGACTATGTATAACTAAGGCCTTTAACCATGTAGATGATGATTTATACAGCGTTTGGAGGCAACTTTTTAGCTTCACCAACGGGACGCTGCAGTGCATGGGACGAATTAAGATGGAGTAGGCTTGCCCAGCACCTACACCATCCTCAGCTTAGTCGGCTTTGTCCACAGGAAAGACATGGTCAATACGTGCGGAGCTGACTATGCCGCGGGTTACCTCACGATGTTTTCCTTCACCATTTGAGAGTACTGGTACAGCGCACATAAATTTTTCACACAGAAAAATCCATTGGTACCTACACGACCGGATTTGAACCCACTTCCTTAGGATCGGAAGGCGGAGTCACTACCAACTAGACCACCAGTGCTCACTCAGTAGGTTTTAAAACTATAGATTTGATGAATAATAGAAGAGATATGATACGCCGAACAGTTAAGAGATAAGAACGATTTAGATAATATTAATAAAGAAATAAACAAAGCAATTAGGAAAGATGTTAGAAAAGGTCGTTTTCTCGTGGTCCTACTATTTTGTCATACTAGTAGGACCACGAGAGAGACCAGTTTCTGTTTGTACTACTATGACATGTTAAGAAAATATAATATCTACGAATTGACACTATTAAATAATTCTGAGGTCCAAAAATATTTGAAGAAAAACTAGTACAGGTAGCAAACAGATAATGAAACTTAAAGACAAAAATGGAAATATTGTTACAGATAGGACACAAATTTTGTTAATAGTTGCAAAATTTTTATGAGACACTTTATTCATCTACATCGAATCGATCGATGAAGCACCTGATTCTCCAGAAGATGACGCTAGAGCTCCGCCCTTAGAACGTCATAACACGGAAATTTTACCACCAATACTTCCATGTGAAGTTTCAAAAGCACTTTATGGTATGAAAGCGGAAAAATCTCCTGGTGAAGATGGAATCACTGTTGAGGTTCTTCGCGCAGGCGGTGAGATAGTCCTCAACGTCCTCACAAAACTTTTCAGCATGGTCATTCATGATGTCCGAACACCAGAATAATGGAAGACTGCTTTGGTCACAATTTTGCACAAGAAAGGTCATCAAACTTAACAACTATCGCCCTATCAGCCTGTTATCACAGATATACAAACTCTGCGATATTACCAGCAATGCAACAACACCATGCAGTGGTGAAACTTTAGTAATACACACGGTAGGTACAGGAGGACTGAAAAACATTGAAACAGTGTCATCATCATCATTTTTCCTTCCAACTGCTGGGTAGGGTCTTTCCTATTTATTTGTCCAATGAGTCTTCTGTATTATTTTATTTGTATAGATTTACTTGTTTAGCTTTAGGTACAATAGCAAAGCATCTAGAAATAATCAAAAGGCGAGTATTCTTACTATAGGTAGGTAAACCAATCAGTTATCCTCTTAGTTCAGTTCTATTTTAAGTGTGTTCGGGACATTATCAATTGTAAAAGTAAATAGAAATAATGTTAACTAGGCTAGAAAGGTTTGTTCCGACGATGAGGTTACCTATCTAGATAACCTCCTCTGAAATAAAAATGGGGAGGGACCGCGTGTTCACGATACATTTTCTGAAAAGCTAGACGAGCGGTTAGTAGGTTCCTACTAAGGTATTTACCCCGCCTTTCTAGTCCTTAGGTATTACCTACACCAACAATAATAGCCGAGTATTTTGGGGCTTTGGGTATTTAGGGAGCAATATGCTCGATGTTTGGGGCTCTGGCGTAAAAGATTGGGTGAAGGCAGCCTTAAAAAATATTTCTAGTATCCGCTACGGTGGGCGGTACCAACTCGCGGAATGAAAATTAACATACATATACCTTGGTATATGTCTATGCTGTGCCGACCCCATATAGAGTGGGATAAGGGTACGAAGATGATGATGATACCTAGGTACCTATGTTAGTCCAGCCCAAGCACAATTAATGTAATATTTATCGAACAATATTTATTTATTTAAGTACCTACCTATATTCCAAGCTTTGATTATATACCTGTATAATCAAAGATTCCAAGTGCCTTTCACTTAAATCCGTTCAGTCGTTACGCGCCGTCGTGATGGAGGCATAAAAGTAGAAATACCTAAAAATTCTAACCAACTTAGGTACGTATGCATTTCTTTTATTACCTACGTAGGATGATATGACTAGTCTTATCAGTAGTCTAGACTAGTCATCTCACATGCCCGAAATGGTCCTCCTAGGAAACGGGGTCATCATCAGCATCATCTCCCACTGTGCTCTTATCCCATTTATACCTACGTCTTATGCCAAATTGGAGATACAATTTATGTAAACAAACCGCCTAAGGCTTCCCGACCTACTTAAACATAGGTAGGTTAGGTACTAATAGTTAAATTAAGGCGTAATAACGAAAAATACGCGATGGTTTCTTTACATAAATTGTATTCCAGTTTGGTTGAAGTATAGGTACTTAGGTAGGTACGTGAGGTCGGCACAACATGTGTTATTCTACTCCCTACTATCAGTCGTCATCTCAGTATTCACTCCTTTCTTACTCATGACATCTTTCACGCAATCCACCCATCTTTTTTTTTGTCTACCTCTGTCTATTCTTGTATTCATCCACATTCATATAAAACACTCTTCTCGTCACATGACATTCATCCCTCATGACATGCCTATACCATGCTAACCTATTAGGTATCTACCTACTCCTCAACTTCTCCGCCACAGGCGTTCTTTTAAGCTTCCTTTGATATACCTACCTACTCATTCCGTATCTTGTCCATTCTCGTCACTTTACACATCCGTCTCAACATTATCATGTCTTTTGCATGCAGTCTTCTTTCATCCGTCTCTTTGGTTGCCCAACACTTTGATCCATACATCCATATTTTTTATTATTATTTTATAGTACTACCCTGTCCGTAGGTACTTTTTCGCTGGACTGGGAGTAAAGAAAAAACATAGAATGCGTCCAGCTGCTTCTCTTTCTGAGCATGTCGTAAAAGTCGACTAAGGGATAGTATCCTCCAACATGATGAGATACAATAAGCAAGTATTCCCAAGGAGGGTTGACGTCAGGCAGGCGGCCGGTCTTAAAACACTTTAGCCAAAACTCTTACAGCATGATCCAAGGAACATGCTGTGCCGACCCCACATAGAGAGGGATTAGGGCAGGAAGATGATGGTGAATAGGTACCCTGTCGTATTGTATGGATCTAAGTGTTGGGCAACCAAGTCAACAAAGTCTTTCAAGATTTGTATCCTCTTAATATTATGGGGCATTTTGGGATCGCAAGTTGTGCACGTGAACTGAACGCGAACCGCCATTTCATCCATTCCGCATTCATGATTTGTGATACGGAAGAAACTTTTGCATTTGTCGCTATAAAGTAGGTAGGTACCTACCTTGTTCACGTTGCCTCTGCTCTGCATATCAACGCCATCTTTGCGTGAAACGAGGCGACTAGACATCACTGATAAAACAAGGATGGGGTAACTATAGGCCAGACTTTATTTTAGGGGTAACTTGCCACCCCATTCGTTAGAGTGGCAGCTGCGCACACAATACGCAGCTATTATTATTAGCTATTGATAATAAAATTGCGAATGAATATCGTTAGGGTGCTGCTGGCTGGTAAGAAAGAACGCCGAATACCTACATTACATCACATTTCGGATTCAACTAGGCTTTATACAAATGTAGGTAGGTACTTAGTCAATCTATCTTTGCTGGATCGTGGTGGCGCAAGGCGTACCTACCTACATATCGTGGGCTACTTTTTATAGGACTGCCTACCTACTGAAAAGCTTATTGGATATTAGATACCTACCTACTGCAAAGCATACTATCTAACGGTTGTTCTGGAGACAGAGATTAATTATTATGTAGCGGCTATCGAGTCACTAGTTCTTTAGAACCAGTGTGGTAAAAGGATTAAAGTTGCAATGACATAACATACTTTTCCTATCAATAGGTGTTATTAGTAGTTATGTCTACCTAGCTTTTACGAATTCCAAATTAGGTAGGTCCAGTCTTATCAAGACAAGACTAAATGTAGGGGATTACGGACCCTTAATTAGGTATTGAGTTGTATTTTCTTCAAGTGAGTTTGGTACCTGACCTTTTCAATAAATAATGTAAGCACTAGTGAATTGTAGTTCCGTTTATTATTCATTTTGAAAAACATCAAGTACAGTAGTGGATATAGCAATAAATTAAACCCTATTGGCAATCTGTAGGTACCTGATTAAAATACAAAGAAGCATTAATATATATAGTACAACATAGACTTAGAAGCCAAAAACTGCTAGTTTAATGCAGACTATAATATTGTAAAAACATATCTAATTAAACTATTTCACAAATTCGTGCTATCGTTTTTTTTGTGTAAGTACTAAAAACAATTTGTGTAAATAACAAAGTTCCTTTAAATAAGATCTGCACAACAATGATCTTGTGCGAACAACTACTTATAGTACTCTTACAAAGTAGGTACTTAAATATAAAAAATTCAATATAATATAGTTTATGAAGTTGTACGACTACTTAATACTTTAATTGGCCACAAAGAGCCTACTACCTACTAATAATTTTGGCGACAAATGCCATGACAATATCAATATGAAAAACATTTACTTAATTTAAAACTGACCACAAAGGTCATTGAGACACAGCTAACTAATCAAATCACGAACGACATATTACGCTGAGATAGGACTTTTGCCATAATAGGAGATCATCAGTGTATATTATATCGAAAAGTCACATTAAATACTTAGATCGCTAAAAAGTTTTCTGTAACTACACAAATATTATATATTAATCACGCATAAAACAGCCTATAAATATGACATTCACATCACATGTAACGAGTACCTACGTTTACATGTAATTCATTATTTCTAAATATTATCCGCGTAGTCTTCGTATTTCAGAACTCGTTTAAAACACAAGATTAGATATAAAATATCTCTGTAAAGGCCGAAACAATTTGTGATTTTGTGATTGTGAGATCCATAGATTTGAATTCTCGACATGAACGAAAGTCGAGATGGCCCTTAATTGAGTGGCCAAGCATAATTTCATAAATTAATTTTACATCGTTTAATTTTTTCACAAATTCGTGCACCCATTTTTTTGTTTAAGTACTACCTAAATTCAATTAACAAAGTTACTTTAAATAAGACTTGTACAACAATGATCTTGCGCGAACAACTACTTATAACTTATATACCTACTCTTACAAAGTAGGTACTTATATATAAAAAATTCTGAAAATTGATGAAAATGTTCGTCTACGCTATATATCAAAACATCGATGTTTAGTTTTCTAGTTTCTAGGTCGACGAATCTCTGTCCGTGGATTGCTCCAAAACCTACATAATACTTTAATTGGCCACAAAGACCACTAATTACCTACTAATAATTTTGGCGACAAATGCCATGACAATATCAATATGAAAAACATTGACTTAATTTAAGTTGTCTACAAAGTTAGAGAAATGTCACATTAAATACTTAGAACGTGTAGCTACTTAGGCCTTCAGCATGCATGATTTATCGAGGCAATCTTGCCTGCCTTGGGTCGCTGTGGAGGCCGAAACAGTTTGTGCTTATTCAGCTACATACAAACAATCAATAAGGTGCATATTTGGATGAGATTTGAATTCTCGACATGAACGAAAGTCGAGATAGGCCCTTAATTGAGTGGCCCAGCACACATAATCCATCGTAAGTCCCGTAAATACGTGGGCCTTACGGATCTGTGGCAACAAGGGTACCTTTCATTTTCTGAAATAGCGGAGCCTCCGCCGTTTTACCCCTCGCCACGGCATTCGATCGTTGTCCATTATTAAAACTAAGGTGCTTATAATTAACTTAAATAAACGACACTACACGATACAGGTTTACGCACAGACAAACAAACGGACGAAAATAAGCAAGGTTTGCTCACGGTGTTTTCCTTCACTGTCCTTCACAGTTTGAAACGAGTATTTCAGCATTATACAAATGATACAAGAAAGCCCAATACAAAGAACTGACACGGCTTGCGTTCTTTCGTCCGCTGTCTGCCCGGAGATTAATTTCAAGCAAGCAACACAGAAAGCATTTTGGAAATTTGGGGTCAAAAGGTCGATTACATAGATCACAGGGTTGCTTTAATACAATACAGTAAACATTTAGAAAAATCTTAAAATATAAGCCAACCAACCATAGCTGAGGGGCCTTCAATCAATCTCCTAAATGTACATTATCATCTTCGATGATGTCAGTCTCATGGTTGCTTGGCGTGGACGGGTGGTCCGAAGAGGATATGGACAGATCGATGCCGGCGTGGGGTCGCTGGGAGGGCCCCGCCTCGGAGGAGTCGCGGTCCGGCAAGGCGCGACGGACGTTGTTGTTGTTGCTGCTGCCGGGACACAGGCCGCTGGGGCCCTGCCCAGGGTCGTACGAACCTCTGTTAGATCTATCGCGTCTGGAGATACGTTCACGCCCAGTCTCGTTCTGCGAACGTGGCACGGGTACGTAGGGCTGGCTCAGGCCGCTGGGGCCCTGCCCAGGGTCGTACGAACCTCTGTTAGCTCTATCTCTATCGCGTCTGGAGATACGTTCACGCCCAGTCTCGTTCTGCCAACGTGGCACGGGTACGTAGGGCTGGCTCAGGCCGCTGGGGCCCTGCCCAGGGTCGTACGAACCTCTGTTAGCTCTATCGCGTCTGGAGATACGTTCACGCCCAGTCTCGTTCTGCGAACGTGGCACGGGTACGTAGGGCTGGCTCAGGCCGCTGGGGCCCTGCCCAGGGTCGTACGAACCTCTGTTAGCTCTATCGCGTCTGGAGATACGTTCACGCCCAGTCTCGTTCTGCGAACGTGGCACGGGTACGTAGGGCTGGCTCAGGCCGCTGGGGCCCTGCCCAGGGTCGTACGAACCTCTGTTAGCTCTATCGCGTCTGGAGATACGTTCACGCCCAGTCTCGTTCTGCGAACGTGGCACGGGTACGTAGGGCTGCCTCAGGCCGCTGGGGCCCTGCCCAGAGTCGTACGAACCTCTGTTAGCTCTATCGCGTCTGGAGATGCGGGAGATACGTTCACGCCCAGTCTCGTTCTGCGAACGTGGCACGGGTACGTAGGGCTGCCTCAGGCCGCTGGGGCCCTGCCCAGGGTCGTATGAACCTCTGTTAGCTCTATCGCGTCTGGAGATGCGGGAGATACGTTCACGCCCAGTCTCGTTCTGCGAACGTGGCACGGGTACGTATGGCTGCCTCAGGCCGCTGGGGCCCTGCCCAGGGTCGTACGAACCTCTGTTAGCTCTATCGCGACTGGAGATGCGGGAGATACCTTCACGCCCAGTCTCGTTCTGCGAACGTGGCACGGGTACGTAGGGCTGCCTCAGGCCGCTGGGGCCCTGCCCAGGGTCGTACGAACCTCTGTTAGCTCTATCGCGTCTGGAGATGTGGGAGATACCTTCACGCCCAGTCTCGTTCTGCGAACGTGGCACGGGTACGTAGGGCTGCCTACGTGGCAGGGGTAGATAGGGCGGCAAACGTCGCCGGGGTACGTAAGGATGCGCCCACGCCCGGGTGTTCATCATCCCTCTCGTCCTCCTACGCACGCGCTCTGCCGGCTCCGATCGCGATGCAGTACTCAAGTTCAACGATTCCATCCGCTCGAAGGGATCTCTTCGATACGTGGATAGAAAATTCCTTATATCTTGGGAATAAAAAAAATCTTCGATATGAGCCGATATGATACGCCCTATATTGTGGAACCCATTTCTTTGAGGATAATAGAAATCAGGGTCGATGAATAAGGCGTCTAAGTCTATCCAGGGCATCTGTACAACCGGCGGCGGCCGGGAGTGCTGGAAGTACTCCGATTCGAGCTCGTCCTCGTCTTCGTCCATCTCCATGCTTTGGTCATCTGTGTCGTTGTCCTGGTTTTCAGAATCGTCAGCAGTATGTCTCGGATCGTCGTCGTCAGCGTCGCCGGGAGCCCCCGGGATATTTCCTGCATCTTGGCCATCGCCTCCAACTCTGCACCCTGACCCAGACTCGCGGTCTTCGTTCTCCTCCATGTTTTGGTCATCTGTGTCGTCGTTCTTGTTTTTAGAACCGTCGGCAGTAGGTCTTTGATTGTTTGCATCCGAGCCGTCGTCGCCAGCGTCGCCGGGAGCCCCCGGGTTATTTCCTCCATCTTGGCCATCGCCTCCACCTCCGCTTTCTGACCCAGAATGGCAGTTTTTGTCCTCCTCCATGTTTTGGTGATCTGTGGCGTCGTCCTTGTTTTTAGAACCGTCGGTAGTAGGTCTCGGATTGTTTGCATCCGAGCCGTCGTCGCCAGCGTCGCCGGGAGCCTCCGGGTTATTTCCTCCATCTTGGCCATCGCCCCCATCTCCGCTCCCTGACCCTGAATCACGGTCTTTGTTCTCCTTCATGTTTTGGTCATCTGTGTCGTCGTCCTTGTTTTTAGAATCGTCGGCAGTAGGTCTCGGATTGTTTGCATCCGAGCCGTCGTCGCCAGCGTCGCCGGGAGCCCCCGGGTTATTTCCTCCATCTTGGCCATCGCCTCCGGAATCAGCGCCTCCCGACCCGGGGTCTTGGTTCCCCGAACTGAAATCACGGTCTTGGTTTCCTGATCCAGATCCACGGTCTTCGTTTCTCGATCCAGAAACACGGTCTTCGTCCTCCTCCATGTTTTGGTCATCTGTGTCGTCGTCCTTGTTTTTAGAACCGCCGTCTTGGTTCCTTGAGCCGGGCCCGCGGTTTTTGTTCCTTCTATTGTTTACGTAGTTGTCGTACTTCGAGTAGTATCCGGCGTCATCGTTCTCGGATTCATCCGATTCGGAGTCATCGTAGTAAGGGTATAGCGGCCTGGGTTCAGGTTCATCCTCGATAACGTGCACAATGTAGGCGCTCGGTTTGTGGCCTGGATGGTATAAATGGCGTGACTTGTAGTCGTAGATTCGAAAGCTGGGGAAGAATATGTATGGGTTCGGCTCGTAGGTGACGTTGTATTCGCGTTTTGCTTGTTTGTATGGGATTTTGAGCATGTTGGCTAGTCCCTTGAGGGTAGCCTTGGCGACATAATATGCGGGGGAGTAGCTTGAGTCAATAGCGAAGTGGGGGGAGCGTGGGTGCGACGTGGCCGCGTACGACCGCGCCACGCGCTCATCTCATAGAGGCATAACAGTGTAGTGCCAAACTCGCTCGCGGCACATCGGGCAGTAAATGATGCGCAGCGCGCACTCGCGGCAAAATCCCCTGGAACACACAGACAACATATGAGAAGATTTCAGGAGTACTCTTGACACGAACCTTTCAAGAGGCTAACGCACCATCGCATCTAGACAGATTTCGAAAGATAGCGCTACGGATTTCGGTTGTATAAAAGAAAGACAGTAACAAAATAATTACAAGAAAACTACATAATGAATAAAAAAACTGGTTTCAACAACTAAAGAGATAGTTATTATCTAGCTATCAAAGTAAAAATCATCCGAAAATATGGTAGGGTTCCCGAGATCTGGATCAAAATATACTCAATATCTTGTTTTCTTTTTTAACTTTGAGGTACCAAAGAAAAAATGATTAAATGTATTATTCTGTCTTTTCTAATAAAAACATTTCATTAACTAACAACAGAGTTCTATATCGATTTTGGTGAGCAAATCCGCTAAGCACACTCTTAAAAGCATCACGTTACCATGCAGATATATATCATCGAACTTGTCGCGTAGTGACAGGTGGCTGTTTTATTGCCACAGCATAAGCACACACGCAAAACACGAAGCTTCGTATTATCGCGACCGTATAGCAGATGATGACTTTTTGTTTTCAGTTCTTATTTATAAAGCCTAAATTTGGACACTCCAATTAATTCAGGCTTACTTTTTAATAATAATTTTGAGTTTTTACAATGGCAGCATTATTTTTTACTAGGATTGTGGTACTACTACTAGTCGTGTCACTAGTTCTTTCAAACCAGTGCGTTGAAAGGAATTAAAGTGCGCCTCAAAGGCTCCATTCATGAACTTGACACAATGTTTTCAAACTTTTTTAGGTTCTACGTCATGCCGGTTTCCTTACGTTTTTTTCCTTCACCGTTCGAGAGTAAAGCGCACATAAATTTTTGGAACAGAAGAATCCATTGGTGCACAATCGGATTTGAACCCACGATCTTAGGGCCGGAGGGCTGGGCCGCTACCACTAGATCACTAGTGCTCTAAAGTATTGTGATGATAGCTAAGAAAAGATGATTTACTTGTGGCGACACGGCGACAAGATGGTGTTGGGTCTGTTGTCGTAGCAAATGGCGCAGACCTCTTCCAAGTCATTCTGGAAGTGCTGAAGCCTTTCCAAGCGCAGCCAGCGAGGCAGCACCTGTGCGTGCATTGTATTGTATTGAAGCAATAATAATAAAAATGAGTTTCTATTGTGCTCAAAAGGCGAATAAATAAATATTTGTGGACATTTCACACAGCGCCATCTAACCCCAAACTAAGCAAAGCTTGTACTATGGGAATCAGATGGCTGATAGAATACTTATATTTATAGTTTTTTTAATACATAATATTACAACACCCAGACCCGGAAGAAATATTTGCAGAACATACAAACATTTCTCCCGTAGCGGGAATCATAGAAAACCGGTTTGTATGTTCTATATATGAGTGTGGATAGAAGTGGAAAGAGGTAGACCAAAGAAAATATACAAGGACTGTCTGAAAGATGACACGAGTGAGAAAGGAGTTCAGTGTTAAGATAGCAGTGGGATATGACAGAATATCATACATACATACATAATATTACGTCTGTATCCCCATAGGTAGCTAGAGCCACAGGTTATCCTAAAACACCTTGTACCCACACTTAATTTTAGTCAACTTTTACATGTTCAGGAGTATAAGCTGCTGGACGCATTCTGTGTTTTTCTTTACTCCCAGTCCAGTAGAAGAGTCTAGTATAAGTAGGATAGTATTACCTGCTTTTCTTCCTGAGAGAGAGACCCAGATTCGTTGAAGGTCATGAAGGCGCGGTCCTGAGGAGGGTAGCGGAACGGCTCCCGTCCAAAGTTGAACTTCGCGCTTTGGAAGCACATAAAGCTTGCAGCAGCGTGAAATCCCCCACTGGAATTCACAAACAGTGATCGTTAAAGCACAGTTGTACATGAACATTGGGATAAAGACAATGGCCATCTTAATTTAAATTTATAGAAAATTATATTTTTTGCTGTTGGAGTTTGTTCAAAACCGAAATCCTTGATCTCTCTCATATAGGGACTACCATGAAAATTCTAGTGACTTCAGTACACCACGGCTATAGTGACAGGCAAGTACACGTACAAGTGACACGCAGTATCGCGGTAATGTAGCCGCTGGGTTAAACGTAACTTGGCTTGGCGTAACAGACTAAAAAGTAAAGTATTCATTAGGTGAGAAACGACCCGCGACCGCTAGGTGAAGCGACGTCGGCCGACATCTCTAGTGACGAGTATCGCGGGTCATTTGTTTCTTTAAAAAAGTTGGTTTGAGAAACTTACTTAATATGCTTGAAAATGTCCTTGCAGGCGGACAAGCGGACCCCATTGAGGGAGAATATGGCCTCCTGTTGGGAGATATCGAGGAGACAACCCAGGATGTCGCCGGGGCTCCAGGTCTTCACATAATCACACTTTCTGGGGAAAGCCTTGAACCAGAGCAGGCGGCGGCAGCCGTCGTAGGCGATAGAGAAATGATCATCGCCTATTCCATAGCCATCCTGAAAAGATTTCATAAATCAATTCGAACCTAACTACATTATGTACATCCTACTATATTATAAACGTGAAAGTTTGTGAGGATGTTTGTATGTTTGTGCCTTAATCTCGGCGTAACGGCTGAACGGATTTAAATGAAATTTGGAATATATAATATATGTTCTGGAATAACATATAGGCTACTTTTTATCCGGGTACCTCGTGAGCGAAGCCGCGGGCGGTAGCTAGTACTAATGTATCCCCTAATGGGATGGGAAGAGCCATAAGTAATCATAAGAAAATTTTCAGCCACTCCTGATTCAAAGTATTAGAATGTAACCTAAAAAGGTAAAAAGTAAGTAAGTTCGTATGAGCTAGCGGCCAACTCTTGTGACGGAGTTTTAGGACGCCTAAAGGCCTCATGGCCTATGGAAAAAGTTGGGAAGAAAATGTGTCATTTTGTTCGATGACGTCATGTTCCATAGAAGAAATGAGAACTACCCGATAAATCTATTCATATAGCGACCCTGAAAGGTTTCTTCACATATTCATAGGTTTACATCTACACTTATAACTATTAATAAAACAATGAGGGAAGGTACAATAATTACACATTTTTTTCTGTATAATATTTATTTGTTTTAATTTACTAATAACGATACCTCACTTTGTATTGTATCCATATACTTATTATCTTTTATTCTTACTTTCGCCAGATAGAAGCGAGTTCTTCACTCCAGACTTAGTAAGAGTAATTTCTATTAACTATAAGCTAAACCAGGAATACACCGTTTGTGAGGTACACGCAAGCGAAATCACCGGCGAAAGCTAGTATAAAATAAATACAGTAAGAAAATAGTGTTGAAACTTACATGGGTACTGAACTTGGTATCCTTGGTGGCCCATCCGATTTGCATCACCCCGGGAGTGAGAATCTCCGCTTCGTAATACCAAGTGGACTCATTCACCTGTAACAAGTATTATTTATCATTAACTACTGGAGATCTTTTATAAAAGTATCGGTTCCTTTAAGGCATCCTAGTTAGAAATAGAATGTATCCTTTATTCCACATGCACAGACTATAAATTTCTTTACTATTAGCAGAAAATTTTATTGGTGCTTGTGGACTTGAGACAAAAATTAAGCACCAAAATCCCCAGGGTCTTGATTGTATGGTATGTTCGTATGAGCTAGTGGAATGAGTCGTATGGAACATTCCATTTAAAAAAATGAATGTTTTTCTTTTCTTATAAAACAGTAATAAGTCGAATATTTAGAGATTCATGATTATTTCACTATTGAATAAAGACTTTTTTGTTTTTGTAAGCTCGTTGGTAGCACAAAAATTAAAAAAATAAAACTTATTTCCCCTACAGGCAAATATGCCATTTTATCCCCGTTCTGGTACGCTACGAACTTTTGAGCAAGAGGAGTGAAAAAATATTGTATTTAATGCTTTGATACCTGGTAGGTGGAACGCACGCTTTCGAAAGTATGAGCGTCACAGCGAGCCTCCAACCCGTCGGGAGAGATCTTCAGGAAATCTGTGATATCATTGAAATCCAGCATCGCGTTGATATCGCTCATGTCGACCGTCGTGTGCGAAAGCGCCCTTTCAGGAACCAAGACTGAAACAAAATTTTCCATATACAAAATTATTAATTAATTGATCAATTTGATAAATAAGTTCCATAACATGTGTCAAGTGCACGAAAGCCTTTGTGGCGCACTTTCAATTCTTTAACCACACTGGTTTCTAAGAACTAATGACCCGACTAGATAGATATATAGATCTCGCCATTCTTTCCGATTCTGCGTCCACCGAATCCAGTGGGTCCCAAGTTAAAAGTACAAATATAAAATTCTTACACATATTGTCTAGGAGCCAACGAGCGCAGAAGCCGACCTGTCTCAACAGGATATCATCACTAGTGCAGTAGCGCTCCAGCGCGATCAAAGGAAGCTGGCCATCTTGCTTGGCGAAGTAAGTCTCCAGAGTCGACCTGTTGACCTTAGTCTTCGCAAACTTCTCGAGAGTTATCAGGGCTTGGAGTATCAGTTCCGGAATGCGATCGTCCGTCTGAGAATACATCAATTTTACATAAAAATAAAAATATATTAACTCAAGCAATTAAAGAATAATTATTTAAATTTTATAACTCAAATAATAAAGAGACTTACCAAGAACGTATAGAGATACTCCATGACACTCTCAGTCAAAAACTGGACGCTGACAGATCCAGCGAACTTCTCAGCTATGCAGCCGAGCACAACAAGCAAGTTGCGCTCAAAGCGTTTATTGTCGTCGCTTTCGTGGCTGGACAACGCTCGGTCACGGCCAAGTGCAAGATTTTTCAACATCTGGAGATGTAAAAGGTATGCAAGGTTAGTGTCTTCCACGGATTCCAGCAGTTTTAAGCGTTTTGTAGTAGCACGATGTAGTACAACAACAACTTACAAAAAGCACTAGTTAAGAGTAAGTTAAGCTAAGTTAGTTAAGCTGGGAAAGATTCCATAAGATCTTCTATACTTCAGTCAAACTGGAGATAAAATTTATATAAACAAACCGTTAGTACCTACTTAAACTACAACTTACTTTTTTATTACATGCTTAAGGAACTTTTAATTAGTACTAATAGTTAAATTAAGGTGTAAGTGATTTCATAGTAATAACGAAAACAAGCGACGGGTTGTTTACATAAATTGTATTTCCAGTTTGGCTGAAATATATACAATAAATATTCAAAGGACACGCTGAAGATTTGAATAAAAACTTAAAATGGTCAACTTGCCTAGATATGAACAGAATTAAACTTACATTTTTTACTGTGGTAAAAGCAGGAAGCGGACAATCGTCAAAGATGATCGTGATAGCCGAGGGTCCCAATGGGTGGGACAGTGGCACCGCGGTGACCAGAGCTTTTATCACGCTCTGCCAGCCATCTGCATTGTCGGCAATAGCATGTAGCTTTACCAAAGGCGCGGGATGGTCGTCGAAGCTAGAAGAAAAAGAGTCCTTGTTTTTAATTTAGGAGATTTAGAATTTTAAAACTGGTATTGGAAATCAATGGAAATGATACACGACTAGTTTATAAATAGATTTAAGGCAATGAATTTCAAGTGTCATTTAATTGAGTCGACAAGCTAATGTTCAATTCACTAGAGTACCTAATGTCGTTCAATCAACTGCGCCAATAAATGTTGTCATACAATGCCAGTAGTTTGCATGCTAGGTATTGGCAAACCGGCATGCCGGCCACTAGCATTCCATGTTAAGTAAACTTTATGCACAAGCTTTTTGCCTTGTGAAGTTAGTTTTCTAGAAACTGGCATAGTTTCTAGAAACTAACTTCACTTCACGAGGCATGTGAGCAGCTTCCCCGCAAAGTGAAAAAATAAAACTGCTTGCAGTCTTCTAGCATGGCATGTACTAACCAGTATACGAGCTACTAACATAAGACCGGCCTATTCCTTTTCGATTTGCGCCCCGCCCGAGCGAGGGTTTCGATCATTCAGATTTTCCTCATAATATTTCCCTCATACATTTAAAGCTCTATAAATAACACGTCCAACAATCAAGTCCCCGCTCGACCTAGTTAACCGCCCCCGCCTCCCATTTACCTACCTAATAAGATTAAAAAATCTATAAGTACCTACATACTTTTAGATCGTACCGACCTTTTAGATCGTTTGATTTTTTCTGATAGATTTAAATGTAACGATCTAAATTATATAATTACTAGCTGTTGCCCGTGATTTCGTACGCGTTAGATTACTTTTATAAGTATTGCACCGCCCACCCTTAATACTTATAGGGTTGTTTTAATAAATCCTCAAACACATGTCCATTTATTTTGCATTTATTGTATCTAAACCGAGTTTCATTCCATTCGTGCCGCCCGTTAGAAAGTTCCCATACAAACCGTGACACCCCATTATACTCCTTTTTAAGGGTTGTTTCGAAAAATCCTCAAACACGCGTCCATTTATTTTGCATTTATAGTATCCAGGCCGAGATTCAAGCCAATTGCGCCACTCGTTAAAAAGTTCCAAAATATAATTTGACACCGATTTTCACCCTTATTAAAGGTTTTTTTGAAAAATTCTGAGACACGTGTCCATTTAATTTGTATTTTTAGTATCCAAACAGAGTTTCAAGCCAATCGCACCGCTCGTTAAAAGCTCCAAAATAAAATTTTACAGCAATTTTCACCATTATTAAGGGTTGTTTTGAAAAATCCTGAAACACGGTGTCCATTTAATTTGCATTCTTAGTATTCAAACCGAGTTTCAAGGCATTCGCACCGCCCGTTAATAAGTTCCTATACAAGCTTTGACACCCTTTTATCCCTTATTAAGGGTTGTTTTAAAAAATCCTCGAACACGCGTCCATTTATTTTTCATTTATAGTATTCAAGCCGAGTTTCAAGCCAATCGCACGGCTCGTTTAAAAATTCCAAAATAAAATTTGACACCGATTTTTACCCTTATTAAGAATTGTTTTGAAAAATCCCGAAACATGTGTCTATTTAATTTGCTTTTTTAGTATCCAAGCCGAGTTTCAAGCCAATCGCACCGCTTGTCAAAAAGTTTCTCTATAAACGTTGACACCCTTTTATCCCTTATTAAGGGTTGTTTTGAAAAATCCTCACACTCACGTCCATTTATTTTTCATTTATAGTATCCAAACCGAGTTTCAAGCCGTTGCAAATCCCGTTAAAAAGTTTCTTTACAAACTTTGACACCCTTTTCTCCCTTATTAAGGGTTGTTTTGAAAAATCCTGAAACACACGTCCATTTATTATGCATTTACAGTGTCCGAACCGAGTTTCAAGCCATTTGCACCACCCGTTAAAAAGTTCCTATACAAACTTTGACACCGATTTTCACCCTTATTAAGGGTTGTTTTGAAAAAATCCTGAAACACGTATCCATTTATTTTGCATTTATAGTATCCAAGCCGAGTTTCAAGTCAATCGCACCGCTCGTTTAAAAATTCCAAAATAAAATTTGACACCGATTTTCTCCCTTATTAAGGGTTGTTTTGAAAAATCCTGAAACACGTGTCTATTTAATTTGCATTTTTAGTATCCAATCCGAGTTTCAAGCCAATCGCACCGCTCGTTAAAATGTTTCTATACAAACTTTGACACCCTTTTATCCCTTATTAAGGGTTGTTTTGAAAAATCCTCAGACTCGCGTCCATTTATTTTTCATTTATAGTATCCAAACCGAGTAAGCCAATCGCACATCCCGTTAAAAAGTTCCTTTACAAACTTTGACACCCTTTTATCCGTTATTAAGGGTTGTTTTGAAAAATCCTCAAACACGAGTCTTCACGTGTCACTTATTAAGGGTTGTTTTGAGTCTAGAGACTCTAGACTAGAGTTGATAGACTCTAGTTGATAGCTTTATTAGTTGTACGGATGGTCGTAGGGACGGATGGATAGGCAGGGCTTCGTATCACCATGGGTTAGTTACTATAATTTTAAAATCGCTACGCTAATTGCAAACATAAAGTGCAGTAGTCGCCAAACAAAGTTTTAGAAGTAATAGTATTATTTATTTATTTATTCAAAAACCAACCAAAGGTAAGTCGACGCAAGAAAACATTCTGAGGATACTAGAGTCCAGCCAGCATAATGGCATCATTAAAAAAAATGTATTTGATATTAACAACGAGCTTGCGTGGCAAACGACCTGTTAACTGTACCTATAATACTCAAATAGGTGGCAAGATGGCTACCAACTCTAAATTGATACATGCAATCAGATGCATAAATGACCGAACAACCCCGCGAGGCCATGTTCCCTAAGTTAGGGCGTGGCTCGCTCGCAGATAGCATGTTTCCTCGGACAAAACGGAAACCTCGCGAAACAGCTCGATCAGTCAGTACCCAGCTAATTGTGTTTGATCAGTCGTCAACGCAGAGTGACCACGAAAGAATAATCACATGACAATCACTTTAAGAGTAGCCTGACCTAGTTGCAAATATACGTACTTATAGAACTTTATATTCCCATCTCGTTAAACATTCATCCGATGCTAGTGACGCACATTACGTGGATAAAATCGATCATAGGTACCTGTGCAGACAGGGTGGGTACTGGGCGGTACCACCCACAGGAAAGGGGTTACCTACAGTCTATTATTAGTAATGGCCAGGGAGTCCGTGCCGCATAGCAACCGCACAGTACCGCATAGTAACGCGGCCATTTTGTGCTTTAAATATTTGATGCAGTATTTTCCGATGCATATTTGATGTTACAAGTCATGTTTCGTTATCGATTCCATAGAAAGGATGTCCTACATTCGCTTATTGAACATTCAAGTAATGGCCGTTTTCAAATGGCGTATATTTAGTACTATTTTCAATTTTCGTGTAGATTATGAAATACGAACTAACGCGATGATGACATGTAATATAGAGATATTATTACAATAATTATGTAGGTTTGTAGATACTAGAAGAATACCATAAAATAGAATTGTAACTTTGTTATATTATATTAAATAGGTTATGTTATAATTTTTTTTACTTTTGTATCTTACTGTATTGTTTATACTTTATACCTGTTTTAGTTTCTTATTAGTTCTTTTTAGTTTACCTGCTGTCATTAAGACGATTCTAGCTGTATAAGTTGTCCAATTATGTAATTTTAAGTTTTGCGTTTTTTTTTCTAGTACCAAGTACCTATGCATCCTGTCCTGCTCTGCTTAAGGAGGGAAGAGCTGCACAGTTTTTTAACTAGCACGGGAGGCACGTTCCTTACTTCATAATGCTTAACTGTCTGACATAATGTTCTAACCAATTGTACCCATAGCATAAGCACTATGTACATGTACCTATAAGTTTTTGAAATAAACTTATTATTATTATACTTTTTTTTTAAAGAGTTGGTTCAGTTAACTATTAGTTGTGCCTCAATCACGTCGTAACAGATACAACACAGATACAATGCGAGCGAAGCCGTGGTTGAAAGCTAGTATCTGAATAATCATCATAAAATCGAGGTGGCAGTAAAAATTTGCATGTGTGTTCAGCATCGCCCATGCCCATAGCTTCTGTGTTCACCAAGGCTGCGCATTCTTAAGTTATAACTTAAACTAAGGCTTACTATTCTGTAGTTCCCGTTCCTGCTCAGCATTGTACTTTGAAGAATCCAACTGAAATCTTATTTAAACATACCTTTGACTAATACTGCCCACCATCCGCAACATCTGCAGGATGTATTGATCAATCATTGCGGCCCTCGCCATGGTTAGGTTGAAAGGGGGATCGATGCTCAGGTCACTGTCAGAATCGCTCATGTGTTGTCCAGAGACAGCATGCACTGTAGACGTCCCTTTACACCAACATGAACCCATTACCTGAAAAATAAAATATGTTATGTTGATTGACCAAAACTTTTCATGAAATGAAATATAGTTGTACCACAAATATTGTACATTTTATTTACGATTCAACCAATTACTTGTGGTACATTATGAATCAGGAGAGGCTGGATGGTACCCCAGTGGGGTACCACGCCCATATCTTGAATGACCACACCCACATCCCAAATGGACCCCCCAATATGTATATACATTATGAATGGTTAATTGAAGTAGTAACCAACATCTTGTTGGCTGCATCTCAGAGATATGCATTATTAAAATAAATTAGACTTATTCACATTTTTGGATGCTCAGAATCATTATTTAATTTTTTTTAAATGTTGGTTCATCCTTCTATCCTTGGATACCTACAGCCCTGAAGTACAAAATGCTGTTGAAGATGAATTTTCTAACAAAGATGGCCATGGGCGTGTGAGTAGACAAAGGGAAGGCAGACAATGGATCACAAGCTACAAATAGAGCAAAAATACGAATTAACAGATAATATTACCAGTAAGGGCCCACATGGTGTCACAGAACTGAATTTAATGAATAAAAGCAGTTATATATTCAGATGAACGCAAAACTAGCGGCACATGCACCCAACTCAGCGCACGCCAATAAATTAACTGAACTACCGCGCAGCAAAGTTGCGCTGATCCACCCCATCTCACATCGAGGCAGAACAATGAAACACCGCCCTTCTCACCCCCTCGTGCCGCCCACGACCAGAATAGACAAAATCAATAGATTGCGTGGGCAAAGACGCCGCCACCGCCTAGCGACAGCAGCTACCCTCGAGTCCTACAAGGACGGAAGAAATCAAAACCTTGTTTTTCTTCACTTTTTCCTGGAAAAGAAATCAATGTGGGTAGGTACTTACCGAAAAATTTCATTCCGAAAACTCTAAACGGGCACTATCTTGGAATAAATAGTCTAGGCTTATTTTGGAGAATTTACTAAATACAGAAATTTCTTATTTGTTTCAATTTCAAATTAGCAAAACAAACAACACAATGTCTCACCACAATCCACAAACAGCGACTACTTTGACTGACAATGAGTTCAGTGTTGCCAGATGGCTAAGTCAATATCCCTTCAAACTTATCATGAAATCTCCCGAAAAACAGGTATTTCGAAAAAAAAAAAACCAAACCAAGCCTAAGTACCTAATTCTGCCGTCTTACCGAAATAGAGCACAACTAACAAGTTGTAAATCTTACACACAACTTTTGCCAGCGAAAATACCCCCAAAGGATTTGTACCCCCAAAATTCCCCCGGAGACCAAAAATACTCCCGAATTTGCAGGGAATCCATCTGGCATCACTAAATATGTTTGACAGAATGAATGATAGAGATTGTTTGACACACGTACACAGACTAAATACAGGGATAGACTATGGTAGGTGATGCGACTAAAATACTTTGTCCACAATCTCCACAACCCTTTGGACGACTAAACACACTAGAAAAGTTTTCGCGCCCTGAGGTTTCTGTACACTACTTACTTCTGTTGTCCAGATTTTTTTTCTGATGTAATGAAATGATCCATAGAGTATTTGGCCAAAAAAAATCTAGGCTATAAAATTGATTTCACAAAAAAGAGCAAATGGTTCCTAAGCAACTTTCCTGTAATTTCCCGACACTTCTCTTCTGGTTCGGATTTTCCCATACTTTTTATATCCAGTCCAACCTGAATTACGAAGACATTGAAACTCTGTCATAGAAATATATGCTAAATTAAACTTTTTTCGCTGTATTTAAAAAACTATAGTACATTTCAGAATAAAAATAAAACCATTTTGAAATTTACCTTCTCGCTCGATCAAATTTAACGTATAAACTTATATTTACTTGCATCTACGTTCACTTGGTAAAGAAGTCGATTTGCTGTTCTGTGTGTATAGTTGAACCATAGACAATAAGTTCGACAAACTCTGACAAACTGGAATAATGCGTTTCATTTTACGTACCTTAAACTTTTTCTATTCTAATAATATGGTATCTAAAGCTGAACTAGATTCTCTGAATATAAAGGAACGCAAATTGAAGACCAGTATAACTACTTGTGGAACTATGATTTACGTTCCATTATATGCAAAATATGACTATGATCAAAGTGTTAGTATGAATGTTAGTACCAAACGAATCATCATTTTCCTGCTCTTATCCCATTTTATGTGGGGTCGGCACAACATGTCTTCCTCTTCCATTTCCTCTTGTCAGAAGTCATCTCAACGCTCACTCCTTTCTTACTCATGTCATTTTTAACACAGTTCTTCCATATTTTCTTTGGCCTGCCTCTACCCACATAATTATATCATAATTCTTCCACATTCATTATCTAACACTCTTCTCGTCACATGACATTCTTCCCTTCAAGACATGGTTCATAACACGCTAACCTACCTTGCTCCTCAACTTATCTGTCAACTGGCGATACCTTCAGGCTTCCCTCCTACATCATACTCATTCCTAACCTTATCAATTCTTGTTACCCCACACATTCATCTCAACATTCGCATCTCTGCTGCATGCACTCGCTTTTCATCCACCCCTTTGGTTGCTCAACAATCAGATCCATACAGTAGGTACGACAGGTCATAAGACTGTTTTGTGAATCTTTCCCTTTAGTCTAGAGGGCATTCAGGGGTCGGTCGGGTCAAACGATGTTCCTGAGACCTGTCGCCATTTCATCCATCCCGCATTCTATTTGGTATCAAACGAGTGGTATTCAAAAATAACTACCTACCTACGACTTTTGCATAATTACCTATTGATTTTCAAAGTATCATCACTCGACAAAATAATCACCGGTGACTTTCGTGAATCGACCTCCTGTTTTATTAATTGATTCGATCGAATTTAAAAGTGGTGGTAAAGGGTAATATTTTAAAAAACATTAAATAACAATGAAGTTTATTTTGGCATGTCGTTTTTTTATTCCCGATCATTTCGGTGTGGCCCTCATTGTCCGCAACATGAATCCCGCCGATCCCGAATAAGAACACTAATTATGTACCTACTTCCAATATTTCTGCTAAATCAATATACTTAAGATTAAGATATTTGTACAAAAATTCTATTAAATTGGGAGAGCACTAAGTCCTCTAGAAATAAGTTCAGCATTTTTGTGTACCTACCTCTCGCTGGTGATCAAATAATAAATAATAAGAAAAACACGTTTTCTTAGATAATCCTAACAAATAGATTATTGAAATAATATAAAAAGTTCATGTTGATAAAATAAAATTCTACTATGATCCGTGGACTCCGACGGTATTCATTGAAAATTGTCTGCTGCATTAAAAAGCGCCATCTCATAACGTATAAAATAAGTATTTTGCAACTGGCTTGTTGTAGAATCCACGTAGAATTGCGAGTTTGAAGTCAGTGAGAGAGAATGTTTTTCAAAGGTAAAGACTTCCTAGTAAGAGCACATAGATGGCGCTAAAATAAAAATCATCACTTCTTACTTCGTAGGGGGTGAAAAGATGACTCAAAAGCAAGTTAAGTGAATAAATTATAAAATGTTTCTGGGAAGTATGCACTCAATAGGCTGTAAAAGTCGTCGGGAGACTATGCTTTATACATACTATTTCACAAGCTGTAGGTAGTGCAAAGGAAAAGCATTTAGTAGGTAGTCATTCATTTCTACCATCTTCGTAAGATGAGGTATAATTAGACGTAAGGTTTTCAATCTTACCATCATCATCATGATCTTTGATTGTAGCTACAGTGTTGTCAGAGTTGATAATTTATTTTATTTTTATTAGTTGATAGCGGCAATAGAAATACACACTCTGTGAAGTCCGTGCATCCATCCGTCCGTCCGTCTGTCAGCGGGCTGTATCTCATAATCGTAATAGGTAGAGTAGAGAGTTGAAATTTTCACAGTGTGTGTATTTATTACTATTGCCGCTATAACAACAAATTATAATAAAAAAGAAACATTTATGTATGTACGATGGTACGAAACCCTTTTTGTGCGAATTCAACTCGCACTTGACCGGTTTTTATACAGACTTCCTCTTCCAACAACGTCGTTCTCTTATTGGAGTTGAGTTTCGGGAATTTCTATAAGTATATACGAAGAATAACACCTTCTAAGTTTCATGTCTCTAGGGCTTATGGTTTAGGCTGTAGGTACGTTGATTACCAGTCAGTCAGTAACGTAGGAGTTTTACATAGATAAAAAATTACAACACCATACCAGTTAAAAAAAATCTTTTTTAATCACATCTATTCACAAAGAGCTGGTTGGTTACCTCGTAAACAGGGACCAAAGTAGCTCTATAATCCATGGACTAAAAGTGATTTGAATTTGGAATGTGGATTAGGTAGGTATTGTTAGTAAATGGTAAATGTTCCAATCATGAAAGAGATCGATCACAAAGACATTGTATAAACGAACAAGTAGGTAACTAGCTATATGATAAAAAAACCGTGTGCAAATGAAATTAAAAATAAATAAACGTACTATTCTTATTCACTGGTGGCCTAGCGATAGCGGCCCTGCCTCCCGATCTTAAGGTGGTGTGTTCAAATCAGTTCGTGTACTTACCAATGGATTTAACTGGTTGAAAAATTTGTGTGCGTTATATCAGTAAACGGTGAAGAAAACATCGTGAGGAAACCGACATGCCGTAGAATCTAATAAGTTCGAAAGCACGTGACAAGTGCACGAAAGGACCCTTTGAGGCGCACCTTAAAACCCATCCATCACACTGATTCAAAAGAACTAAGTAGTAAACACCATTAATAGTCTACATTAGTAGGCAGAGGAGGTAGGTACATAAAGCTTGTTCCTTAAATAAGTACATAAAGTTTTTCTATAAATAAATAAAATACCTACATTAGTAGTCATATTCATAAGTTGCAATAATCTTACTCATTTTCTCATAAAGGGTGTTAAAAGTACAGTGTCCACCTAGTGAGCAAAACTCTTTTAAGCTCGGGTGACGTAGGTAGGTTGGCACTTTGAATTCCTCTCTACGCTAAAATCCTTCGCTTCGCTATGGATTCAAAGAAACACTCTCACCTTAAAAATAGTTGTTTGATCCCTAGGTCCCTAATCTACTATTTCTAAGCCATATTTTAAACTGGACCTCTTGCAGTTCATCGTCGATGCCTTGTATTCTGCCGTCATAAGGAAAAAAGACGTATCTGACATTTTTTTCATAATTGAGTTATATACATCATCGGACGGAATCAGTAAAAAAAGACGCATCTACCAGTATTTTTTTCTCCATTTCGGAATTTATGTAGAAACGTCCTTTTTTCTTTATGACGGCAGTATTGTATTGTATTGTTGACCTTTTTGGTTATCAATGATCAAAACCTGCACTAAACGTCTTCCACTATCAGCACAGTACAAGCGGAGTAGTACTATCACCGTTATAGAACCGACCTTCCTGAAAGTTTTCGTCCGAATTTAAATGCTTTTGTAGATCGTTATAAACCCCTTATGAGTTATGAAACGTACACCGCATGGTTGTAACAGCAGTAAGCAAGGAGTGGTTTGTACTGGGCACTAAGAACTGGGCTCTAGGAATTAGGTACTAGGAACTGGGCACTGAGTTTTAGGAACTGAGTATCAATTTTGAAAGTCACTGAGTGTAAAAAGTCGCCAAAATGGTCGATTTTCCATTGCTTTTTTAAATTTCGTAGTCTTGAAAGTCATTTAGTTAGTGACTTCAAAATTATAAATAAATATTTTTTTAAATCACCAAATGACTTTTAAGAATACGAAATTGAAATAAAAATTTGTAGAAATGGGCCATTTTAGTGACTTTTTATCACTCTGTGATTTTCAAGAATTAATACCCTGGCCACTTCGAGTGCCCGTATGCGATTTTTAATGGGGACGGCAAGGATAACTTTTAACTGGGATTCTCAGGCCACTAGCTCATACGAACATACATACCATACATAGCAATGTAATATTTCATAAAAAAATCTACTTTATAATATTTACAAACTTCATTGGAGCTGAAATGTCAAAACTCTATACTAAAGCCCAATAAAACACCTTCAATTAACAAGAGCATGTATGCAGTTAGTAAATAAAGAACTACTATCATGTACCGCGGAAATCCAAAGACGTACCAAAGGACCTACAAGACGTTGTATGTATGTATGTTCGTATGAGCTAGTGACCAACTCTAGTGACGGAGTTTTTAGGCCGCCTGAAAGCCTCCGTCATGGCTTAACGACTTAAAAGCCGGGACCAACTGTTTGACGTGCCCTCCAAAGCACGGAAGCGCTCATCTCATAATGCCACTTGCGGTCACCCATCCCAATTGTGACCGCGCACATCGCTGCTTAACTTTAACGATCAACCAAGAACGCCTAGGCAAGCTACGAAGCGAGCGCTTCGAGACGTTGGGAACCGCTCTATAGAACTGAGATGGAGCTAGGCAGGACACGTTGCGAGACGCGGTGACAACCGTCGGAGTCAACTGAATGGTGACCGGGATGAGGTTACAGGTATGTGGATCGTCTTGCAGCAAGATAGGCTGACGATATAGTAAAAATCGTGGGCCGTGGATGGAAAAGACTAGAACCGTAATGGATGGCACAAAGGGAGGTCTATGTCCAGCAGTGGGTGAAGTCGAGTCGTGGATGATGATGATGATGAAAGTATAGTTGTACAGGCGTTATAATCGCTACGGGATATTTGAGGCTACTAAAAGTGCTACGGTTCGACTGACAGATTTTTTAGTGCCAAAGTCGCAACCATCAGACTGTACGAACGAACTGCTGAAAATACAAACTGAATACAACAATGCATTTTTACGTTTGTAACGAGAATTAATTTAGGTCGTAGCTTCAAAACTTTTTTGTTGAAGAAAAAGCGGTAGTTTGTCTAAAATAAATAAAGCATTTTTTCATTTTGACGTTGAGCTTAACAATGTAGTGTGGTTCAGATTGAATAATATTTGTCTAATTTCTACTCGTTATCGAAGCTGAAATAACCAGTGTTTTCGTGTTTTCTTGTAAAATATTTTTTATAGTACACCTGCTCGGAAAGTCAGTTAATATTTTTCTTGAATAACAGGGGAAAACATTATGTCATTACTCTCATTCATATATACGGAAGGGAAAATGTATGAAAATCCATTACTAACGCGCTAAGCGGACAGAAAAGTTGTATGGAAATCCATTGTGAACGTGCTCTTGTTTTTTAATTTTGGGTAATGTAGTTTCTTGTTGTAACTTTTCATAGCTATATATTTATTTAGTTTGTACTTTTTTAAGCTTACGTTTTGGTTATACACTATTCATCTAATAATTCGCTAGGCAAAACAGTCACAATAAACTATTAAAGAGTGCATACTTATCGTGGTTTTTCTACAAATAATTCCCTGCAAGCTAAACTCAACCTTAGACACGTCAACATAATGGTCACAACCGAGTCGGATCATTATCGAGCTACGGAGCTTCGGCCGGCCTACGAGAACAATGGAAAAGCATTCCTGAGGACATAAGGACTTAGCGTGATGACTACCGTGACTAACTCATCATCATCATCTTCCTGCCCTTATTCCACTCTATGTGGGGTCGGCACAGCATGATCCTTGGATCATCCTGTAAGAGTTTTGGCTAAGGTGTTTTATGACCGGCCGCCTGCCTGACGTCAACTCTCCTTGGGAATACTTGCTTATTGTATCTCATCATGTTAGAGGATACTATCCCTTAGTCGACTTTTACGACATGCTCGGGGATAGAAGCAGCTGGACGCATTCTATGTTTTTTCTTTACTCCCAGTCCAGCAGAGAAGTAAACTATCGTGACAAACTATTGATATGTATTTTGGAAGATATTGCATCTTTAATACAAAAAACTCTGAACTAATCTGAAAAAAAAAAATGTCTACAAACAAAATTTACTAAAGGGCTACATCGAAACTAGAATAAAAACAATCGAAGAGTGGTTACTTTCAAGAATGCACATCATGATTTGATAAAGATGATACCTAAAGAACATAAGGCTATATTACCGTATTTTGTGAATGAAAACTTTTTTTAGTCGATGATTTATTTTGTTTTCTGACGGATTTAAGTGATATTATAACAACATAGTCACCCGCACCCGTACTTGCCGCCGCGTCATTGCAGAATTCAGGTGATATAGACACAAGTGCAACTACCAACACAAACCAACTGGTGAGGCTTCCGAGGATAGAACTACCAAAGTTTAGTGGGAATTATGAAGAGTGGTCTACATTCCAAGACTTATTTATTTCATCGGTGCATCAAAACGCAATGATCAATGACGTACAAAAGTTACACTATTTGAAAACTACACTTGCGAGCTTTAAACTGGAACCGCTTTATGGCAGGTTGTTCATGACTAATTTTTATGATTCCTATGCAGTGAACTAACTATGAATTGTGATATATCATTTGAAAGGTAATTTTGTTAGCTTTCAAGTAATATCAAGAAGATTTAAAATCAATTAATTTCCTACCTAAATTAGGGAATTATAAATGAATAGGCAGTAATATGAAAAATCAAATTTTATTTACAATGTTCATGTTAAACCCCCTCAAAATTTTGTATAACCTATTCCCCCTCCGCCCTCTAATAACCGCTTGTAATGATGGAATCCTGTGGGATTTCCTGCCACTCTTTAACTAAAGCAGTTTTCAGGTCTTCTATCGACGCCGGAGCTGGATATCTTCCTCGTACCCGCCGTTTTAGCTCATCTCACATATGCTCGATTGGGTTCAAGTCAGGACTGAGGGCTGGCCAGTCTAGTGTGGGAATGCCGACATCTTCCAGATACTGTCTAATCACTGCAGCGGTGTGGCAGCGGGCATTATCGTGCATAAGAAGAAAACCTTCGCCAATAAACCCGGCGCATAGGCGCACATGGCCTAGAAGAATGTCGTTGATGTATCTTTCTGCGATTAGTCCGCCTCCCCGACTGCCACCAGGTATGGAAATTAGCCCCGTTTTTGCTTCAATAGAAATCCCCGCCCACCATACAAGACCCACCCCCTTTTGCCACTGTATCTGCAAAACAGCATTGTGCGAATCGCTCTCTCGGTCTCCTATAGACTACGTCGACGGTCGCTACCATGTATGCACATTCTGGTTTCATCTGAGAACATGACTCGACTCCATTGCTCCATATCCCAATCTAAGTAATCGCGAGCAAACTGCAGCCGGGCTTGTCGGTGGGCTGGAGACAATTTAGGTCCCGTGGCTGGCCTTTTTGGGGTCAAGTTCGGTTCTTTGAGTCTTCGTCTCACTGTCCACTCGCTCAGAGCCCTCCCTCGAACTTCTTTGAGCTGCTACTGGCAGGTCCGACACCTGACCGGCGCTGACGTCCAGACGTCTACGCCGGTCAGGTGTCGATATGTATTGTAAGTACCTATTTATTTACAAAAAAATACAAGTATTCTATCAGCCATCTGGTTCCCATAATACAAGCTTTGCTTAGTTTAGAGCTACACTCGCGAGCTTTAAACTGGAATCGCTTCATCGCGAGTTGATCAAGAAAATTTGTACATTTTCTGTCCAATAAACTATGGATTGTGGTATATCATTTGAAAAGTAATTTTGTTAGCTATCTGACTCTTCCGATATCTTAACCAATAAGTATTCACCTTGTGTCATGGAACGTAAAAAAGAATAAACATTAATTTTTAAACAAAACACCAATTGTTTGGAAGTCCTAAAATCCTATAAAAAGTGGGCGTTTATGAAAATTGGTCATCAGTCCAATGTTTTACTTTACTAGGAAAAGTTGAACTTAAGAAAAATGGAAACCACAGCTACAGAAGCCGCTCTAATCGTTAACCTAATTCAGCAAGGGTTGTCTCAGCGTAGTATCGCTCGACACCTATACCTGTCACAACCTGTCTCAAACAATCTTAACTTACGTTGATAAGCAGAGTGCTGCTTATCGATGTATGTTACCAATGAGAAAGTATGTCCCTTGAGAAAGTTATCATTTTAACAAGTATTTTGTGGTAAAGTAATCATTTTAATCTAATTACCTTCAAATGGTTTTCTGTTTTCAACTCTTTTACAAAACGATCGTTTGGGCTTATTCCGTTCAAGTGAACGCCACTATATTTTTAGATATGCCTCAAAATCCTAAAAGGACCACTGTTAAAATGGGTTGGCGAAAAGAAGACCTACAGCACGCTCAAACCTATTTTTTTAGACTGATGTAACTAATTTTTTACGGAAGATAATTACGTTTTGTTTTAAAATGTTGATAACTAAATAGTTGAAGTTTTGTTATTTTTTCATACTTCTAAAAAATTATAATGCTCTTTTGCCATAAGTGAACGGCATTCCCCCTACAGAGAAGCTAGACCGCCAAAGACAGCATTTAAATTCGATTAATCAAATTAATATTTTACATAACCTTTATAATGGATGCTCAGCTCATCCCACTTTCTTACCTCGGGAGCACGTACGGTTCACGTACAGGCAATTGATTTGATTACGCCGCAACCAAAGTTTTACGTTATAGGTATTATTATAGGTATTACATTTTATTAATCATATTTTAGTTGATCTTACGCTTCCTCAGCGAACTACTGCGGATTAGCATCCTACCTAACTTGTTAACTTTAAACTAATAAACTTAGGATCGTGATATCTGTGGTTTTTGTCAACTCACAAACATTAACTAATGCCTTTTACCATCTATAGTTGATGATTTATACAGCGTCAGGAAGCAACTTTACCTTCACAGACGGGACGCTGTAGTGCCCGGGGCGAATTAAGATGGAGTAGGCTTGCCCAGCACCTATTCCATCCTCTCAGCTTAGTCGGCCTTGCCCACAGGAAAGACATGGTCGTGCGGAGCTGACTAAGCCGCGGGTTTCCTCACGATGTTTTCCTTCACCGTTTCAGAGTACTGGTATAGCGTACATAATTTTTTCACACAGAAAAATCCATTGGTACACGACCGGATTTGAACCCACGACCTCAGGATCGAAAGGCGGGGTCACTACCACTAGACCACCAGTGCTCTCAAACATTACTTTGTACTTAAAAATATTATGTATTAAAAATATGTATTTACAAAAAAAAAATACAAGTATTCTATCAGCCATCTGGTTCCTATAATACAAGCATTGCTTAGTTTGGAGCTACACTTGCGAGCTTTAAACTGGAATCGCTTCATCGCGAGTTGATCAAGAAAAATTTGTACATTTTCTGTTCAATGAATTATGGATTGTGGTATATCATTTGAAAGATAATTTTGTTAGCTATCAAACTCTTTTGATATCATAACCTTGTGTCATTCAACCTTGTGTTATACAAGGCAAAAAAGAAAAAACATCAATTTTTAAAACAAAACATTAATTGTTTGGAAGTCTTAAAATCCTATGAAAATTGGTCATCAGTCCAATGTTTTACTTTAATGGGAACAGTTGAACTTAAGAAAAATGGAAACCACAGCTACAGAAGCCGCTTTAATCGTTAGCCTAATTCAGCAAGGGTTGTCTCAGCATAGTTTCGCTCGACAGCTTCACCTAAGCCAGTCCTGTGTCTCCAAGGTATACAAGAGATTCAGGGAGACTGAAAACTTATTCCGGAGACCAGGATCTGGACGACGGCGATGCACTACGTCAAAAGATGATCGATTTATTGTCACCACTTCTCTCTGAAACCGACACCTGACCGGCGTAGACGTCTGTCTCCATGGTGTACAAGAAATTCAAGGGGACTGTGAACTTATTCCGGAGACCAGGGTCTGGACAACGGCGATGCACTACGTCAAAAGATGATCGATTTATTGTCACCACTTCTCTCTGAAAACGACACCTGACCGGCGTAGACGTCTGTCTCCAAGGTGTACAAGAAATTCAAGGGGACTGTGAACTTATTCCGGAGACCAGGGTCTGGACAACGGCAATGCACTACGTCAAAAGATGATCGATTTATTGTTACCACTTCTCTCTGAAAACGACACCTGACCGGCGTAGACGTCTGGACGTCTACGCCGGTCAGGTGTCGTACCTGCCAGCAGCAGCTCAGAGAAGTTCGAGGGAGGGCTGTGAGCGAGTGGACAGTGAGACGAAGACTCAAAGAAGCCACTTGACCCCAAAAAGGCCAGCCACGGGACCCAATTTGTCTCCAGCCCACTGACAAGCCCGGCTTCAGTTTGCTCGGGATCACTTAGATTGGGAGCAATGGAGCAATGGAGTCGAGTCCTGTTCTCGGACGAAACCAGAATGTGTTTACATGGTAGCGGCCGTCAACGTAGGTAGAGTCTATAGGAGACCGGGAGAGCGATTTACACAATGCTGTTTTGCGGAAACAGTAGCTTAGCTGGGATACGGGAGGCGGACTAACCGCAGAAAAATTTCCTGCTAATGCACGATAATGCCCTAATGACTAAACAGTACATAAAAGATGTTGGCATTCCCACACTAGACTGGCCAGCCCTCAGTCCTGACTTGAACCCAATCGAGCATAATATGTGGGATGAGCTAAAACAGCGGGTACGAGGAAGATATCCAGCTCCGGCGTCGATAGAAGACCTGAAAACTGCTTTAGTCGAAGAGTGGCAGGAAATCCCACAATCAGGAAACTTATTAGGTCAATGAAAAACAGTTTACAATCTGTCATTAGGGACAGTTGGGGGTAACACAAAATATTGAGGGCGTTTAACATAAACATTGTAAATGAAAATTTAATTTTTCATATTACTGCCTATTCATTTAGACGTCAACAACTTCGACCTATTGCAATAATTCCCTGAATTTAGGAAGGAAATTTAATTAATTTAAAATTTTCTTGATATCACTTGAAAGCTAACAAAGTTACCTTTCAAATGATATACCATATTCATAATTCCCTGCATAGAAATTGTAAAATTTAGTCTTGAACAACCCGCCATAAGCGATTCCAGTTTAAAGCTCGCAAGTGTAGATGGTGCTGTGTAAAATGTCTAAAATATACACGTTACCCTGTTTTTTTTGCTTTGTAAATTGTTTTTAATTTGTAAGTCCATTAGTAAAGTGTACAAAACATAACTAACATAATAAAAATAAAAATAGCTCTATAGGCTATGCACTATGCAGTCAGCCTTAAAATAGATCCTACTACGGACACTCGATCTCACATCGATAGTCAAATACTTAATGTGTGTGAACGCTGGCCTCAGTTAACGAGTCCAATTAATAAACCCGCGTCACCGATGTTTATGGGTCGCGGATGGCACGGCGATGGCAATCGACGGTGTGCTGTTGGAGCTGGTAGGACACGGCGTAGGGCACCGACGTGGCGGAGCAAGCGATCGATAGCGGGCGAGGCGCGTTGCTCGGGTGCGGCACACTCGTCCTCCTTCGTCGACACGAACCCACGGCATCGGCTTCGCGCTTTGCGTTCACTGATCCACGCGGCATTCGCGTTGCTCTCCGCTCCACACCCGGCCGTCGCCAGCCGGCGCCGCATCTCCTCCCTCGCGACTTGCGCCGCGCGCTGGGCTTCGAACCCACCGCACTCTGGTGGCAGCTTGCGCCGCGACCGCTCGCGACGATGCGCGCCGATCGCTCCGAACGCGGAGATCGCGCCGCACGCGACACACGCCACAACAAAGATCATGATAACTTGAAATCTTCACTTAAAAAAGATTCCAGAGAGACCAAAAAATCCAAAAAGCATAGGGTGGTTTTCGATGAGAGCGCCAACGAATTTTTCGAGGCTGATTATATTATCGTCGTTCGAGATGAATGTGGGTACTCGGACGAGGGTGAGAGCGAGGATTGCTCGGGATGCGGCTCCTGCGAGCGCTACCAGGAGCCGGAATCGGGCGCGCTCAGCCCACCAGAGGGTTACAAGGACCTAGGGCTGTTCAACCGTGACGGCACACTCCGCGAGCAGGCATGGTGGGAGGCCGGCGATGTGGTGCTGGTAGGCGAGCGCTCGGGCACGGTCTTCACTCCGCAGCACCTGCAGCTGCTCCGCCGGCTGCAGCGCGAGCGAATGCTACGCTCCACCATCTGTGCCGACTGCGACGCACACGCCGCGCTCCACCAGCCTCTCGGTGAGTCACCGTCTTATCCCGTCCTGTCCCGTTGTCCTTGCCAAGGACGAACCCGCCTCTTACCCGTCCTTGGCGCCTAGCTTCGGGTGTCTCATCCTGCTATTCTACGCGTCCTTGTTTCAGCACTTCCGACTTCTTGGAGCGGTCACGCGTTGCTACGTTATAAATGCGAGAAACCTTACGAGTTGTCTCCTACGCTCAATAGTACCGATAACAAATTATTTAGTTCCTTAGGTACCTACTTCAATTCACTATCCATTATTTCCATTTAAATACAATAAAACTTAATGATGTGAGTAGAATGAGTCACATTGTATATTTAAACTTGATAAATATGTAAATTGCTGGATTGTTCTTGTGCGATTGCATTATCTCCGTTTGGGCCGGCTCGCTGAAATTCGAACGTTTGTTAATTCGGTGATCGCTTGTTATAAGAAGCAGAAGCGAAAATAATAATATAAGGAACGTAGTCTAACAATAGACTGCCTTGTTCAGAATCATAGCAGTTTACCATTTAGATCGTTGTTAGAGAGATGTTGACGTCAGCAGCGGCGTGTTCCGAAACAGCCGGTAATCTATTGTTCTTCATCTAAAGTAAGAGCACTTCATCGTGTCTTTTTTTCTCGGTTAACAAAGGATCTTGACTCCACCGATCGAGGTAAATATTTGAGTCTTCAGCAATCTTTTGCTCGCTAAAACACATCGATTTAAACTCCGTTCGAATGACAAATGCAGCCTTGATGATCATATGATAAATAACACAAGAGCACTGAAAACTTTTGAAACACCATAGCTTATTAATTTACTTTATACAGCAGAGTTACGCAAGCAAGACTCAAGTTACAGCCACCTAAAGTTTAAACGTTTCAAAGTAGACAGTTTAGTTCAGTCGCCTCGCAGATAGCTCGCAAACTAAATTAAATAAATTAAATCAGCATCACACTAAATACTACAAAATGAAGGTTTGTGTGTTAGTGAGTGTGTTTGTTTCCACTGATAAGTGGGACTTATATTACTAGAGCACTAGTGGTCTAGTTGGTATCCCGCCTTCTGATCCTAAGGTCGTGGATCCAAGCCCGATCGTGTACCAATACCAATGGATTTTTCTGTGCGAAAAATCGAAAAATTTATGTGCGCTTTACCAGTACTCTCAAACGGAAAACATTGTGAGGAAACCCGCGGCTTAGTCAGCTCCGCACGTATTGACTATGTCTTTCCTGTGGACAAGGCCGACTAAGCTGAGAGGATGGAATAGGTGCTAGGCAAGCCTTCTACACACAATTACTCATTTTAAAAATAAACTTGAAGTTTCAAGAAAAGCACTAGCGACAAAACCCTTAAATAAATAAATAAAAAAAAGAAAAGCTCTAATTCATGTAAATTTTTAGCAAGCACCTCAGACCAAATAAAAAGAAAAGACGGCGCGCCGCGAACAACAAAAGTGAAGCCACACAAAACCGTGCTCCTGCAAGTAAACATACACGCTCACACACACACCTACACTAAAACCATGCTCATCGCTCTTGAGTCGTCGTCTAGTAAACTTAAAATATAAAAATAGAATTATGCCTTCCTGTGTTGTGAAAACTTGTAAAAACAGCATCAAATAACATAAAAAGTCTCACGGAATCACTTTTCACTTGTAAGTGCTTCAAATAACATCGTCTCTTAATTATTATACTATGAATGGTTACTTGGAATACAAAACCTTAAAACCTTCGACACATACATAGATAAAAAGGTGGCTTCACTTTTGTTGTTCGCGGCGCGCCGTCATTTCTTTTTATTTGGTCTGAGGCAAGCACGAAAGAACACTTTGATGTAATGTAGATATCTATAGGTATCTCCATCATCAAATCTGAAATCTGATGACACATTTTACACAAACATTTCGTTCAAATAATATACTTAAAACAGAAAAAATACAAAAAAGTAAATACAGGGATAATTTTCAAGTTAAAATTCGCAAAACATTTTGAAGTGTATTTTTTATTAGGATAGATCGAAACGCAACATATTGTTAAAACTCGCAACACTTAACAGGTACCACCTTAATTTACACGATAAACTTCACTATTTAAACAAATAAATAAGTACACCAACATAGTTCTCATTCCACATTAAGATACTGTGTCGTGGGTATCAGAACCACTCAACTCAAAAAATGCAGCGGGAATCGAGCCTCAGCCGAGCATTTTACACGCTTTGATTAAATTGGTATTACATTATCATAATAATGATATACATTATATATCATTTACAAAGACAAACTATAATAACATTTATATTTAAACATTAATACATAATTAAAACATTTCATATTGATTAAATAGACGAATGGGAATTTCTTAAAGAAATACAATAAAATTAATTAATAAATGTACCAATAATATCACAAACATACACTTTATAAATAACTTATTATTTAGACAGGCGAATATGTAGGTAATATTATTACTTCACATATTCTTAAATTTAAATTAAAAATAGGAATTAAATTTTAATTTTTCCCTTTATTATTCTCTTTGACCCACTGCTGTTCCAAAGCCTAGCCAAAGTTGAGTCTAGATCTCGATTTGTAAGGATTATAATTAAATTTTAAAGGACGGATAATTTTAATCAAGTTAGTAAATAACAAAAATTTGCAACTAATTTTACTAATAAAGTTAAATCATCAACAGGATTTAGGAACGATTCAATAAAATTAGTGTTGTTTTTATTTGGAAATAAAAATAACACCAATTTTATTAAATCTACCGCTTTTTTAAATCTAAAAAAAATAGGCAGGGTTACATTATCCAAAGATTATTGTCTCATACCTGACGGGTATTTTGGTCAAGATTACTTTGTACATTTTTGTAGTTGACTCTGTGTGTATTATTATTAGTACACATGCAATAATAATAAAAATAATTTAGTACTAATTTAACAATTTTCGGGATTACGTATAGTGCCTAAGTGAGTGTCCGGTGGGTGAATGTAGGTTGGTACGAAGCATTAGTGAGGCCGGTCATCTAGAAGAATTCTACAAGCTGTTGAAATTTCGCTGAGTAGCTATGAAGTCGCCTGCGGACAAAGAAATAAAGTGTTTAAATAAAATTTTATTCCTGTCGGTTCTTTCATTCACCTAGCTTGGACAATGAACCCTGGTATGGGAGAGTAGGACATCTAAAAGGATAATTTAAATAATGATTGTGTTTGATAACTTTTCAGGAAATTATGTGAAAATTTTCAAAAGATTTCGGGTGTTTGTTAGAAAATCGGAATTCGTTGAGGTACGAGAAAGACTAAAACTTTTACTTTTCCATAACAAAGACAACTTAAAATGGCCTTAAACATACATTATACTAGATGGTTTATAGATAGTCAGAAAGCAACTTTACCTATAGGTTTTTCCAAAGTTTGCCTCTACCCAGAGAGGACTATGTACATTATGGAACTTTTCAAGGCACCTAACACCTATGAAGTATTTTTGTTAAAAACTTTATAATAACTAAAACTAAGTGCTGAGAGCACTGGTGGTCTGGTTGGTAGTGACCCAGCCTTCCGATCCTAAGGTCGTGGGTTCAAACCCGGTCGTGTACCAATGGATTTTTCTGTGTGAAAAATTTATGTGCGCTATACCAGTACTCTCAAACAATGAAGAAAAACATCGTGAGTAAACCCGCGGCTTAGTCAGCTCCGCACGTATTAACCATGTCTTTCCTGTGGACAAGGCCGACTAAGCTGAGAGGATGGAATAGGTGCTGGGCAAGCCTACTCCATCTTAATTCGTCCCGGGCACTACAGCGTCCCGTTAGTGAAGGTAAAAGTTGCCTCCTGACAATGTATATATCAACTACTATAGATGGTAAAAGACCTTAGTTATAATAACTACCTACGTTAAGGTTTCAAAGAAGCCTAAAGTGGCATGACTTTCTTCGCTGCCACTTCCAAGAAAAACATCCGCATTAAATATCCTTTAACATAAATAAAGGAGACTGATTATAATAATTTATATTCATTAAAGTTTCATAAAAAAATAAAAAGTTAATACCTAGGCAATTACATACCTAAATGAAAACGCGCAGTAAAAATTATTACGATTACCTACGCACGAAAAATAATTTAAACATCAAAAACGAAGTTACGAAATTGAAAATAATTTACAGTGTGTTCGAAGTATAAAGGTGCTTCATTATGACAGAGTCAGATTAACTTGTTTAGGGAGGTTGTTATTTTATAAACTGTGGGTAGAGATTCTGATCGCGCCAAAATGCCGATGATTTTTCTTAGGAATGAGGCTCAGAGTCACACAAGGTTATCAAAAAGTCTCACAGACGATGAAGTTTTCAGCTGATAAGGTCGTACTGAGCGCGGGTCTCCGACCTAGGGCACAGAATATGTAGCTAGCAGTGGAGTTGCCTAAGTTCACTGAACTCTATGTACAGCTCAGGGTGATCGTGACATAGAAAGGGGTAACGTCCTTTCCATCTAGTTTTCTAACTCAGGTTATAGAAAAGCGAACAAGTTATTTTTGGCAGTTAAAATTTATATTTGGAGAATCAGTAATACAATAAAGGCGAAAGGTTCAATATGATTGTATTTGAAAGCACTCAAACAGCTGAACCCCTGTTGATGGAACTTGGAACAAATATAGATCTGAAATAGCATAAGTCTAGCATAAGATCAGAGATCATAGATCACTGGTGGTCTAGTTGGTAGTGACCCCGCCTTCCGATCCGAAGATGGTGGGTTCAAATCCAGTCGTGTATCAATGGAATTTTCTGTGCGAAAAAATTATGTGCGCTGTACTAGTAATCTCAAACGGTGAAGGAAAACATCGTGAGGAAACCCGCGGCTTAGTCAGCTCCGCACGTATTGAATTATGTCTTTCCTGTGGACAAGGCCGACTAAGCTGAGAGGATGGAATAAGTACTGAGCAAGCCTACTCGATCTTAATTCGTCCCGGGCACTACAGCGTCCCGTTTCTGAAGGTATAATTTGCCTTCTGACGCTGTATAAATCATCTTTTAGAGATAGTAAAAGGCTTTATTATTATTAGCATAAGATGTACTTAGGCTAACTTTTATCTGGGATCATACTAGCGAGGCCATATCTTTTGTAAATACTCGCGGTCACAGGTTATTTATACCCACGGCGGAGAAAGGATTGAACTGTGCCCCAAAGAGATGAAAGGAAACTATTTGTGAAATGTGGAAAAATACCACACCCACACGAAGAATTCCTTACCATCGTATTTGTACATAAATATTTCTTGTATAAGGCCCCCTTATATTTTATTTTTATTATTTGTTGTTATAGCGGCAATAGAAATACACACTTGAAAATTTAACTCTCCACCTATTAAGCGCCCACTGACAGACGGACGAACAGTGGAGGCTTTGTAATAGGTTCCCGTTAGCACCCTTCGGGTACGGAACTCTAATAATTAGTGGAAGCGGCTCCGTGACTGCCGCGTTGAGTTTTTCCATGCACTTTAATTTTCGGCTGCGTCCTCTAGGAACTTAATTTCGAGAATTCCTTTTTTAGTGCTCCCCTACACCATAGGAGCAATATACCCTCTAAGTTTTATGTTTCTAGCACTTTAGGACTTTTAGTTTCTAGTTTATGATATGCAACAGTCGGTCAGTAACGTAAGAGTTTTTAATCTATGCCTCTCTATCCCTTTAGGCACATCTACACGTGCGTTGATGATCGAAGAGCAGATACCATCGAACATTATGTATCTAGTTGGTTTCGGATTCAAATTCTAGCAATATTTACTTACCTAAGTCCTAAGATATGACGGTCTGTAGGTACTCTAGTACCAGAAATATTCTGCGCCTCGGCAAAGTTCGTGCTTTGTATGAAAACCGAATTTGTCCAAATATATAATTGAAATAATAACTGAACCAACCCTTTAAAAAAATAAGTATCAACATAGTTATTGTAACATCACTATATTACATGCTGGCGGCCTCCCGTGGCTTCGCTCGCGTGGTACCCTGATGAAAAATAGCCTATATGTTAATCCAACACATGTACTATGTATATTCCAAGTTTCATTCAAATCCGTTCAGCCGTTTAGGCGTGATTGAGACACAAACATACTGACATCCTCACAAACCTTCACATTTATAATACTAGCTGCCGCCCGCGGCTTCGCTCGAGTGGTACCCAGATAAAAAATAGCCTATATGTTAATCAAGCATATGTACTATGTATATTTCAAGTTTCAATCAAATCCGTTCCGCCTTTTAGGCGTGATTGAGGCAAAAACATCCAAACATCCTCCCAAACTTTCGCATTTATAAGTAAGATAGTAGGATAGTTGTTAGTTCGTATTTCAGAACTTAGACGAAAATTGCCGAGGCGCATATTATTTGTGGTACTACTGTACCTATGTTTAATCTTGTTTGTACATTTTATACGACTTTTTACGTTCAAACGTAAAATTGTCGAGCACGTGTCAAATTACCTTTATACATCGTCAGAGATGTCTACAGACGCTGAGTGATTATATTCGTAAAATTGTTTATGTTTTATCAATCAAGCTATTGAATGGTTATTCATGTCAAAAGCTCTACATAATAGGTACCTGTTGAGCAGCGTTTTATCTGATTTAGAAACCACTGACTTTTACCCTATTCTAAATCTTATTGATCCTAATAGTGCTAATTCTCTCACAGTTATTATTTCAACAGTCATTATCATCTTCCTGCTCTTATCCCACTCTACGTGGGGTCGGCACAGCATGATCTTTTTTGGATCATGGTGTAAGAGTTTTGGCTAAGGTGTTTTATGACCGGCCGCCTGCCTGACGTCAACCCTTCTTGGGAATACTTGCTTATTGTATCTGTTATTTATTTACTCCCAGGCCAGCAGAGAATAATATTATTATTATTTTTATTATTTCAACAGTAACTAATAAAAACTCTCACGACTCTAATATAGCAGGGAAAGAATCATGACACCCTAACTGACCCCTGGTCTTCTCAGGTGCATTTGCCATAGAGATCGTTTGTAAAAAAAATTTCGAAGAGAACCCGAAAATCTACTGAATAAATTTTTATTATAAAAAAGTAAAAATATTTATTTTTACTCGCTACAGGAACTTTTACAATAACTTATTGAAGAAAGTAAAACGGGATTTTGAACGCAATGAGTTCCTGAAAGCTGGCAAAAATCCTAAGGCTACGTGAAAAGTTATTAAGGATATCGCCAACCTAAATCGTAAGGAGTCTTTGGCCAGTAACCTTCTTAAGCTAGCCAGCTCCCCAACTTGCTCGGTAGAAAAAGTAAACCACTTTTTTGCTAATATTGGTAAGTCTCTCTCCTCTAAATTAGTAAAAGTAAAAGTAGGATGGGACAATATACCTACTTCTGTTATCAAAGCTGCCAGACATGTCCTAGTCCTAATCCCCGTACTTAAGTTTTTATTTAATCTTTGCTTCGCGACTGGTATCTTCCCAAATTATTTTTAAAAAGCTGTAGTCCATCCTATATATGAGTGGAGATAGAAACAATGTTACTAACTATAGACCTATTTCGGTTCTTTCTATTCTAAGGTCTTATAATCTTTTCTGAATACTAACAATATACTCTCGCATAACCAGTATAGATTCAGACGAGAACTATCTACTGAAGATGCTGTCCTAGACTTAACAAATAAAATTATCAAGAAGCAGTTGAAGGAGTTACGGCGAGTGGAAAATATTGTACAACCCTCAATATTATTTTTAGACAGGTTATACTGCAAATAATAGGCAGACTATGATGAAACGAAAATAGAGAGGGACATAACCTTCAGATAAAGACAAGGCAGGTTCACTTGGGGTTGTCCTATAAATAGTTGAGAATGTCTTAATTTTGACAATTCAAATGCTTACTCATTGTAGGTACATTGTATTGGTGAAGAGTTATGTTATAACAAAAAGGTTCTTCAGCTAACGTATTCATAATC
The DNA here is from genome assembly GCA_949320045.1 of Scotopteryx bipunctaria. Lineage (NCBI taxonomy): Eukaryota > Metazoa > Arthropoda > Insecta > Lepidoptera > Geometridae > Scotopteryx > Scotopteryx bipunctaria. The sequence continues at coordinate 6,376,615 of OX439440.1, forward strand.
AGATAATCGTTGTTCATAGCTTGTGTGCTTAATATAAGTGCTTATCGAAGTTATTTTGTTTAGATATGTATCTTATCAAGACAATACGTATCTTATATATTATTCAATTCTAACCAATGAGCGACGAATAGGTAATCTACATATAAATAAACGAAGAGCGTGTCGGACCATGCACAGTGAAGGATTTCAAAATCTGTCTCAGCTTAGAGCTAATCTATTTTTTAATAATGAAGCCTACTTAGCTATTTTCTGTGATTCATTTCTTGTAATTACTTTTTTCGCTGTGTTTTTTTCTTGTCATGCCTGCCCTTTCGTGTCGCCATACATTTTGAAAAAATTAAGATTAATTATGGTTTTATAGGTGTTCTAACTACATTACATAGACAAAGAGTTTTTCTGTTATCAAATATCAAAGTTATTTTTCCACAAAATAACCCTTTTTTAGTGTAAATTGCGTATTTTTTCCATGTGAAAGGTACGATACTCCACACGATGGGGTAGGAAACTAACACTCTCATCTTGTCTGTACTCCGAAAAACGTTTTTCAATGATTTATTTCTTAACTTTAAACTAGTCATAAATATGGTATCTACTATCGTGCAATTTTGGAACAATGGTAAAGCTTATGAGTATGATACTAAAGACGGACGGACAGACGCACATAGACTAAAGGAAGGTCATATTTTGAACTTCGGAATCGAGCAGCGAGACGCGCAAAATACTGTTTGACAACGACATAATGTAGAAATGAAATATTTCAATGATGTAAGAAAACAAAACTTGATTTTCTATTGCGTTAATAAATGCCCCTGAAAAAAGTTTTTCTCAAATATCTTCCAAAAACAGACATCGATCAGTTAAAGTTTTATTATAGATAGATATAGATTATGTGTGGGTGCGTAGGTATACCAAATGTTTGTTTACTCCAGAAGAAAAAGCCCTTGCTCTTGTAATGCTTTTTCTAAGTAATTCTCGGCAATACAACAAGCTACGTCAGTATTAGAATTTACGAGTATGTTTACGGTGGCGAGCAAGTAGTACGGTCTGAATGGTACGGTGTACGCATGCGCAGTGCGAGCTATTCACTGCGGCGCGCTGAGGTGGAAAACTATGCGAACAGTCCTTCCACAAACAAAACCTCTATCCCAGCAACGTAGCAAGGCATAAACAACAAGGAGTTGCCTTAAATCGGACTCGCCCATCTAAACCGTGTAACAAAAAAAATCGCAACATATTTCAAGTAACATTTTTCGGTTTTGGAAAAACTATAATGTACTAACTAATATGATCCTTGATGTGATGCTAGGCACACGCTGGCCCTATTTTATATCATTATTAAAAAACAAAAGTAAAATTGTAGAGATTTGATGCCAAGAGATGATGTTTTTTTTAGTTTTATGGGAAAAGCGATTGTCAAGTGTGTTACAGATATTTTGTCAAAATTCAACACTAAAATTGCACAATGATAAAACTAAAGAGTCGAAGTCGAAGCTGATAGTTAGTGACTACTCTCGGTGACACAAGAACTGACCAGAACAAATTGAGTTCCTGTTAAGTTGACTTTTGCAAGTGGAAAGAAGGAGAGGAAGAGGCAGACCAATGAGCCAAGTGAAGATGAAGGTTGCGTATAAAGGCCAAGGAGGCTGCCCTGGAAAGAACTACGTGGAAATGAAATGCATCAGTTGTGTCGACAAGAGTCAAACTCTTAAATTGGAAGAAGTTGGTCAAAAGACCAGCTAAGCATGGCTGATCTTATTACTGCCAGGTTATGGAATGGCCTAAGCCTGGTACTCATAACTGATAGGCGTATTTGTATAACTCATTTAATTTCCCCATTTAATGTAGGGTCGGCGTAACATGTATTCTTTTTCCATTTCCCTCTATCAAAAGTGATCTCAACAGCTACTCACGGATTCCCAAAGTCTATCCATCTTTTATTTTCTTTGGTATTTGTGTAACTACTATCACTAATACTACATCCTGCGACGTTTGAAGGAGAACTGCAGCAGATATTTCAAGGCTTTGGCACGCCTAGCCAATTAGGCACTTGGACATCAAATGTCACATCGCCCTTTGTGAGCTGACTGTTCTAGTGAGGTTCTAGCAATTGGCATGGACCGATTTACACTTCGACAAGCAGGTAGGTACTGTAGCGAGTTAACTTGTGGTCCTTTTAGTTTCTAGAACTGTCTCTAATTCTGAACTATGTAAACCTTGCAATAGTTGGGTTATAGCCAGCTCTGTAATATGTTTTTTTATAATTCCGAGTAATCTAAAATCTCATTATATTTCATCAACACTGCTATGAGAGTAGGTAAAACTCTAGAATGTACCTTACGTAACTTACACCCATTTATCTGATCTTTTCGATTGATCTACTGTGTTTTTTTTTTTATGTAGAAAAACTGAAAGAATAGATAATAAATATACAGCCAAATTGAGAACCTCTTTCTTTTGTTAGCAGTCGGTATAAAAGCCAAAGAAAAAATCTTTATTATTTATTGTTATAGCGGCAATAGAAATACACACTCTGTGAAAATTTCAACTCTCTACCTATTACGGTTCATGAGATACATAGCCCGCTGACAGATAGACGGACGGACCGAAAATGGAGGCTTAGTAATAGGGTCCCGTTGGCACACTTCACTTGGGAACCCTAAAAATGAAGTGAAGTTTTGTGTGGAGCGACCTACAGTCGCCACATCACAACTATTGCACTGTTGACCTCCAGACGAATTTAGGTCTAAATGGCCTCACTTGACACTAGGGCTGTCACTGTAGGAATTTCGAGCTGGCGTTTAAAATTGAACTAAGGTTAATTTTTATAAAGTTTATAAGCTTGAAATAATAATCGTTTCAGTTACATGCGTCCAGCTGCTTCTCTTCCCGAGCATGTCGTAAAAGTCGACTAAGGGAGACCTCTCCAAAATGATGGACCATCTATATGGGCGATGGGCTAATCACCTGTCACCATGGTTCACCATATCCATCTTAGGACTTCAAATCAGAAGTGGCTACAAGTTTTCTTATGTTTACTTGTGGCTCTGCCTACCCCATTAGGGATACGGGCGTAATAATATGTATGTTCAATGATACCCAATTATTAATACTTAACTAAAAATAAGGTCAGACTTCTATGTAGGTTAATTTTTATTGAGTTTTTTGGGAGGGGCAGGTTATATTAGACCATAACAGTAGTTATTAAAATCCGTCATGACACGGTTTAGATTTAAGACATATTTCTGTTTTTAGTTCAGGCTAGTTGATTTTCGATTATCAATCTAAGTTTAAAATGAATTTCAGCGTAAAAATACATATTTGTAGGTACTCGCCTGTCCTGGCCTCGACATCGCTTGGCTCACCGAGCATGTCTGCTCTATACATGTGTTACAATAAAAGTTTAGTGCAGTTTTAAAAACCGTGGAGGTGGCTACTTTTTACTCAAAGCCTATAGGCTTGTCAATGAGTCATTCACATCCTAAGAAGGAGAAGGAGTGGTGCCGTTGTACCTACCGACAAAGTACCGCATTAAAAAGAAACACGGATTTTATTTGGAGTAGCATAAATTGATTGGACTTTGGGTCAACAACTCTACATAACGCTATGCAAAATTTACTAGTGGCTGTAACATCAAGCTCTTGAACTGGCATTTTGCCAATACAATAGCTTTATCAAATAATCTATAATTGAGCTGAGTCCAAACTTGTGGTCATTCTAAGGCACTATGATTACTTTGTAATCTACTCGTAATATACAGTCCAGTCATAGTGATTTTACCAGTAGCATTTATATAATATTACTTTCTAATTTATTTCTCTACTATATACTGTCTACCTATGTATAATAGCTAGCTCGGAAGTTCAAGTGTACGAAAAGAGCCTTAAAGACCCACTTTAAATCTTTTCTCCACATTAGTTCGAAAAGTGACAAGACTAAGGCTAGTTGTAGAGCTAAAATCTAGAGCTAAATAAAAACTGCACGGATAATAGTTAGGTTAGGTTAAAAAATATGATTTGTTAAAAAGCCTGTATTTTATGATATGCAAGTTCATTGACCGCTTAATAGTTGAACGCGACCAAAATGCACCTCTCGTTTACAGATCTGCATTGCGTTTTCGAGAGTGGAAATAGTAAAGTAGGCAAAACTTTTTAAGCCACATTTATGAATATTAAAGACTTACTCCTTTTTATCCCACAAGGAGAGGCAGAAGAAGAGATAGATTTTGAAAAAGTCGGTTATGCATCTTTTTTCAGCCTGGGTGACGTAGGTTCCGTAAGTTATCACTAGTCCTATTTTTTATTTAGGCTTTCTATTCAGCACGTTTGAAAACATTATGAAACGTATTCAATAGAAAGCCTGTATCTAGTAGTGAGTGGATGGTGATATGATGTTGATAGTGATTGTGATGATAGAAACATTTTAAAAAATCCTCTCATCATCACCACTTCGAGAATTTGACGCTGTCAAAACCAGGCAGTATGGATGCTACCAGCCAGCGATAGATATAAATTTCTCGATGTAGTCAATGACGTAGCGGCCAAGTATCAAAACGTGACCTAATCATATTTTAGTCTCCAATATAAATTATAAAATTGCAATATTTTCTTACGATGTAAGGCTTGATTACCTACGTGTTAATTGGGAGCTCTGAGAGACTTCCTGATCAGAAAGTCTAATTTTTAAGTAAAAAACAAAGTATTTATTTATTGAATCAACTAATTTTTAAGTTGTCTAAGAAGTAAAATGCCTAAATGTCATGTCTAAAAAGCAAAATGCCTAAGATTCAGGATACCTAAAACGGTAACGTTTACGGTGCGTAAACTGCAAATTGTATAAAATGTGAAACTTCCTTAGAAGCAAATAGTCTAAAATGCAAAACATCTACACTGGTGGTCTAGTTGGTAGTGACCCCGCCTTCCGATCCTAAAGGTGTCGGGATCAAATCTGGTCGTGTACCAATGGATTTTTCTGTGCGAAAAATTTATGTGCACTATACCAGTACTCTCAAACGGCGAAGAAAAACCTCATGAGGAAACCCACGGCTTAGTCAGCCCCGCACGTATTGACCATGTCTTTCCTGTGGACAAGGCCGACTAAGCTGAGAGGATAGGATAGGTGCTGTGCAGGGCAAGCCTATTCCATCTTAATTTGTCCCGGGTACTACAGCGTCCTGTTAGTGAAGGTAAAAGTTGCCTGCTGACACTGTATAAATCAACTACTAGAGATAGTAAAAGGCCTTGAGTGGAGCCGTAATTCAATGAGTTTAACATTTATCCAAATGATAAACATTGAATTACGGCTGCATGAAGCGCTAGGAGCGGAATGGTGCCAACCCTAACGCGCGCATTAATTGCCAATTGAGCAACGCACTCGATTAACTATTGGTATCTACCTAAAACATTGAAGTACCAAAGTAAATAATGCGTATTAATGTAGCCCTTGTAGTGGGTCTGTCGAGTTAAAACTATGAAGAAATAAAAACACATTGTACATGTTTATCGAAAAATGCCCAAACTGGTTTCGGTGAAAATCGAAATTGAAGTTTGTTTTTGCAATGTTTTTGTTAATACTTATTCTATGAGTTTACCAATACTTAAACATAGCTGACAGAACCTTAGAACTGCAACTACGTGACATTATTACAATAGAAATGTCTACCATTTTTTGATTCAAACAATCGAAAGTTTACTGATTTGCACAAAAATAACATCATCATCTCCCTGCCCTTATCCTACTTAGGTGGGGTCGGCACAGCATGTTTTCCTCTTCCATCCCCCTCTATCAGCCGTCATTTCAGTATTCACTCCTTTCTTACTCTTTCTTTTTTCTCCTTTCTTTCTTACTTGTACAAAAATAACAATAAAATTAAAAATTAAGAGGGACCTCATATAAAAGACGATTTTGCACGAAAGATTTTGCATTTTTTTGCTTGTTTTTTATTAGGGAACGTGCTATAGGCTGAACCTATTATAGGTGGCATAAAATAAACATTTATATACATGTATGATGGTACGGAACCCTTCGTGTGCGGATTCGACTAGCACTTGACCGTGCAAATATTTGATATTCTTACTAAATCCAGTCGGCACATTTTTAAAATAACCCTGTAAGAGTAATTTAAGCCCTACCCAACCTGTCGTGTTAGGGTTGGAGATTAATTAATTTAGGTATACCGCAGTCTGGTTAGTGCTGACGCAGAGCTTTGATAGCTCGCCAAGGTTTTGAGTGAATTCTCGTATTTTTGCGTTGGTTTTGTTTATTCAGCTTGGTGTCGCAAATAGAAGGCTTCTGAAGTAGCTCTTTTAATAAATTTGCTTTTTAGGCCGAGCTTCGATAAGGAAAAACAGGACGCTTATAAGATCAGCAATATTCGATGGCTAGCATAGGACGTCTACATACTGGCGGTTTTTGACGCGTGGTTAGTTCCTTTTACACTTGTAGTATGTATATACGGTAACCTCAGGACGCAAGAAGGCACTCGCAATTGTCCGTTGAATAACTTTACTTTTTTATTTTCATTTTATAAGTAATAATTTATTATTTTTAATCTCTTATACGCTATAACAATATTATAAAGAGCAAGCACCGGATTCGATGGATTGAAAATTAAAATTAACTCATAACTACTTAACTTACTTAACTAACTCATAATTACTTCAGGTAAACAAACTCAGATCAGAGAGATGGAGTTCAATATTAAAGCTAAGTTTCCTCATACTCTTTGTAAACTTACTTAACAATGTTTATGAGGCTATAAACTTCGGCTTAAAGAAGGCACTCCGTCCACACGATGCTCGATAAATCTTTATACTTCCTTTCTTTAAAGTTTTATTGAATTCTCTGGTGACGTCTATTAGTTACTTCTACACGTTACTGTCGCGTTTTCACTTATACTCAGGATTTTAATTAGATCTATCTGTCCTTGAAAGAAAATAAATATTCTATCACCTAAAAACTAGTTGTGTTGTTTTAGCTCGTATTTTCAAATGCGGGAATGATACAATATGTATTTGGAATATCGTATATTACAAATACTTAATGTATATTTCAAAAACGTATGTTTGGAATAGACTTTATTCAAATTTCAGACGTAGCTAACCCAGCAAAAATGTACTACATCACTAAACGAACTAAAATCACTTTACTTTCAGGGATACCAGCCTTTTTTAAGGAAACAAGAAGATTCGCTTCAAAAAAATAAATATACCAATTGTTGAGTTTATAGACGAATTAATTATTAAACATTATTAATTTAGTAAATAAAATAGCCTTTACGCAAAATGGTTGCGAATTACACTCATGTCATTTAATTTACAAAGTACCTCTCCACTCATCAAAAGCTGTGTGAAATGAAATGCAATAATTTTAATCGGTTTATTTCCATGGTTAATGTAAATATTCCATTTGAATTTTGGTGGTAAAGCACATTAATGTTTTTGATTTACATTCACAAATGACAAATGTTATATATCATTAAGGGTTTAAATAGATCCTACCTAGAAGAATAGATGTTTGTTACTCTTTCACGCCTAAACGGCTGAACGGATTTGAAACTTGGAATATTCATAGTACATGTGCTGAATTAACATAGGCTATTTTTTATCCGGATACCACGCGAGCCGCGAAGCCGCGGGTGGCAGCTAGTAACTAATAATAACACCACACAGTCACAAAGGTCTGACTACACATTAGGATTCCCTGTATCGTGGGTATCAGAAACTACGAGTACCATGGTATCACAACACCCAGACCCAGAAGAAATATTTGATCGAGCGAGGGAAGCGAGCGAAGATCACAGTGGCAACTTGGGTGATTTGTCGTTGTATGTGTTGTGGATATGTTTCTTAGAACATAATTTTCGAACATTGAATCCAATCTGTATAAAACTTGGTAGGTCAGTAGATTGTGCTATTAACATTTGCTGGGAAGCATATGAGCTAAATCAGCGAAGGGGAAAATAAAAGTTTTACAAATGTGTCAAGTGGGGTGCTATATAAACTATAAGGGCTTTATTTGTACATTTAAAAATGGATTTTATGTTATCCTGAAATATATGGTTTTTTAGTTATATTTAAAAAACTGTTGTAACCTGAGCTCCCTTTTCTTAGAGTTTCCATGTCTTCGTAGTTCAGGTTAGACTGGATATTTGCTAGCTAGCGGTAACGTTGTGGTGAATTCCAGTAGTATTTCGCTATCTTTTGACAACAAGTTAGATTCGACATACTTAGTTTTGATTTTGTACTGCAATGTTAAAAATAAAGTGAGTAAGTAGAATAAACCTAAAGGCGTGTGTGCAAAACTTGCGAATTATGGACTGAACATCGGTCGAGGTCTCAGTTCAAACATGCAAACATTTCTCCAGTAATCGAACCTCTCTTGCGTCTCAAACAAGCACTCGCTCGCTAGGCCACCGAGGCCCTCTTATAAATACCTAAGTAATACATTGCAATCCAACATTAAATAATTATGACAGATTTCATAACAAGTTAAAATAATGTCATAGTTTAAGTCAACTTGTTTAATTCTTTGCTGGACTGGGAGTAAAGAAAAAACATAGAATGCGTCCAGCTGCTTCTCTCCTCGAGCATGTCTTAGCAGTGGGACAGAGGGAAATAAATAAAAAAATCTTCTAAGCGTAATAAATATTAGGTAGGGAAAGCTAAGGCCTCTTTATTTATTCGCAGCTGGTCGAGTACTCGCCTCGGTGTGCTTAAAATAATGTATTAGTTTACTTACAAAGGTGGCAAGATGTTTAAATATTGCTAGAAACTCGCTCCGTCTTCGCATGGGTACCTTTTGATCAAGGTAAAGTACAGAAAACGATGATCTACATAATTTATTTCATTAGTACACTAATTTTGTTACCGGAGAGTTAATTTGCGTACCAAAAGAGTGTACTAAAAATTAAACTACTACTGGTCCGAATTATTTGGTTTATAAACAGTTTAAAAATATATAAATGCAGAAAACGATGGTTCTATTTAATTTCACGGGAAGTAAGTCACATTACAAGGCGAGTGATGAATATGAATTTGGATGAATAGACTGCTAGAGGAAGGCCAAAGAAAAGATGGATGGATTGTGTGAAAGAGGACATGTGTGTGAAAGGGGTGAGTACTGAAATGACGAGTGATAGGAAGAAATGGAAGAGCTAAACAGGTTGTGCCTACCCTACCTAGTAGGATAACCTTGTATATTTGTGTTTCAATCACGCCTTATCGGCTGAAGTGATGTCTAAAAAACTTTAAATAATGATAAGAATGATCCCTGCCCTTTTTCCACCTTATGTGACGTCGGTACAGAGTGTATTCTTCTTCCATTACGTCTGACAGAAGTCATCTCAACACTCACTCCTTTCGTTCTCATATCATCTTTCACACAGTCCATCCATCTTTTCTTTGGCCTACCTCTACCCATATATCCTTCCAAATTCATCGCATGACATTCTTCTTTTCTCATTACATGTCCATACCACGCTAATTTATTGCTCCTCAACTTATTCGTCACTGGCTACTTTCAGACCTCCGCTTACATACTCATTCCGTATACAAACTTGAAATAAACATAGAATATGTACTCGGATTAGTATGCTATTTTTGATCCGGATACCACATGATTCCACTGGTGTAAGCTACATGTAGTATATAATATAATACGAAAACATGCTAACAATCTTACTTATATTGTAAATGCGAAAGTTTGTGAGGATGTTTGGATGTTTGTGCCTCAATCACGCCTAAACAGCTGAACGTATTTGAATAAAACTTGGAATATACATAGTACATGTACTGGATTAATATATAGAATTTTTTTTATCAGGGTACCACGCGAGCGAAGCCGCGGTTGGCAGCTAGTATCATCAATAAATATTTCACTTTATCAAAGCGGCATCTGACAAATATTCCGTCGGCGACCGCATAAATTTATGAATTAACTAGTTTCCGTCCACGGATCCGCTACCGTAACTGTCCGGATACAAAGTAGCCAGTATACCTAGTCTATAAATGTTATACATAAGTACATACATATTATCAAGCCTGTATCACTAATGGGGTGGGCCGACCCACATGTAGTCATTTATGAGAAAACTTACATGTCCAAACAAAACACTGTACATGTCCAAAAGGACATAATACAAACATTCCACTATACCGCGGTATTAATTCTGATAACTCCATTAGAATTGACAACGATGCATAATGTGATATGTTATCGTACTGAGTCTTCACCGTGAGAACGAATCATTGTTTCATTGTTCGCTTACAAATTGTTCCGACAAGTCAATAAAGTGAATAAAATAAGTGTGAAATTAAGTATCAAGTAAGTACTTGTCTAGCTTAATTGTGTATAATGTAACTATATGTGTGTGGGTAAAAAAGTTGAAATAAATGTAAAATGTCCGGTATGACCATTTATTTTTTACCGGACAGGCCTCGAAAATACCGGACTGTACGCTTAAATACCGGACATCTGGCTACCCTAAGTGTAAGGCATGTGTAAGGTGTGTGTAAGGCATCACAATTGGTGGGACTTTAATTCTATCTCGGTCTCCTAGCACGATGCCTACCTCGGGTCGTCCAGCCGATTGTGTTAAATTCCGATGTGAGAACGTGTGTTGTCAAGTAATTGGGGGTTTAGAACTCCCAATACCTATCTTACTACTATACTGTGTAGTGTAGTTTGAAGCGCTCGTGGCGTAGCTTGCTTAGGCGTTCTTGATTGATCGTTAAAGTTAAACAACGATATGCGCGGTCACAAATCGGGATGGGTGACCGCAAGTGGCATTACGAGCTGAGCGCTTCCGTGCTTCGGAGGGCACGTTAAACAGTCCGTCCCGGCTTTTAAGTCAAGCCATGACGGAGGCCTTTATGCGGCTTAAAAACTCCGTCACTAGAGTTGGCCACTAGCTCATACGAACATACATACTACTTGTGTATTTGTGTGAACCCACCATGCGTGTCATGTTCAGTTTCAAGTGTATAGTATAACATTACCTAATCATTTAGTTTAGAAGTACCTAGGCTGTTGCAAGCTTCTGTGAATGTCAAAGAAGCTACGCCATCAGCTCGCAAAGTCCTACATTGGGCACCGTGTAACGGGAAAAACCCCTATTTCCCTTAGATTTACGATTCTTATCCTGTCTTAGGTGGTTAAGCGAGCAGGCATTTTTATAAGTTATAAAATGTTCTACTTAAATGTGAAATCAATGCTGTGATTTTGATTTAAGATTGACATTCTCTTTATTCTTCTGTGTAATTTAATTGACAATTAAGAAACTAGCCTTTTTGATGAAGTAACTCATCAGCATTATTTATTAAAGAATATTTTGTTCTAAACATTTTTACAATAACTAATTACCTACACACATTGTATGTAGTGAAACTTTGTTGCGTTAAACACACATTATGTAGGGATAACACGTCATTGAACAGTCTCTTTCTTGCAATATTTTTAATCACGTGATGTGTATAGTTAACAATGGTATTGTTGTTGTTAGTACCAAAATCATCGTTTTTCGTTGTGTACCGTTCTGTTCCTAAAGCTGATTTTTTTTAAATTACGGCAGTTAACTACTCTCAAGGGACCTAATAACCTTTTTTCGTGTCTGTATTTACTGAACTAGATTAGCTTATTCGGTACGAAACCAACAATAAATATAACGTGTCTTTTGTAAAATTCCCTACAAGCTTTTAAGCTATTTCAAATAACAGCAGTAATCCTCTTTTGCTCACAAGTTTGTCAAAACTCTTAACCAAATGGTTTTGAACCTTATCCCGTTTTAAATAAGGTTGAAAACAAAGGAGTTCTTATGCAATATGAACATTCCACTGAAACCTTCAGCCTAACTGGAGATACAATTTATGTAAACAATCCGTCGCGTATTTTTCATTATCACGATGATATCACTTTAGTTTTAGGCAGTTTAATTAGAAGCAAATAAACTTCGCAACATAAGTTTTCACACCTTAATTTAACTATTGGTTAAAAGCTTAGTAAGTAATCATAAGAAAACTTGCAGCCACTCCTGATTCAAAGTCCCAAGATGGATATGGTGAACCACGGTGATAGGTGTTCAGCCCATCGCCCGTATTAAAAAAAAAATATAAAAGTAAAATGTTTATCTTTCCTTTATACCACACAAAATTTTCAGTCCTATGCTCGGTTTCAATATTCTGCTAAAGGACGCTGCCGAATCAATCATAACCCTATCACAGTTATCAGTCAAAAAGCGTAGTACATTTTTTGTCATAAAAACCACGTTATATTGTAACGAACGGACAGTCGACGATAAGTAAAATATACGAATTTGTTACTATAAATACCTACGAGTAGTATTTGTATCTCACTGGAATATAACAATTGAAATATGAATGCGCATTCCTGGCTCATTATTACAAATTCATCGGGCTTGAAATAATTTATCGCTGAATATTTACTGTAAAACTGAGAAGTCTTCCACTTATTGAAATTGAAGTGAATTTACAAAATGTAAGTTAAGACTATTTGTTTGTGAGAATAGCTAATTATAGAAACCTGTTTTATGTGCAGTTCTTGGTATGTATCGTTTTTAGGGTTCCGTACCCAAAGGGTGCCAATGGAACCCTATTACTAAGCCTCCGCTGTCCGTCTGTCCATTTGTCTGTCTGTCAGCGGGCTGTATCTCATGAACCGTAATAGGTAGAGTCGAAAATAAAGAAAAGGGGGTACCATACAAGTAGGGACTTGTGTGGATGTTTGGCTGCATATCTAAGTAGATATGCAGCCGGATATCTTTGGCAGAAAAACAACGTTGGTAATGCATGACTGGTCGTCTGTTAGTGGAATATTGGAACCGGGCATATTCGTTTCCAATAATTGCCGCGTTCGTTTTACATATTTAATGTTTTTCTATTACATATTATAGAATAAGAACGAGTCTGGCGTAATCCTAATGTATATTTTATGAGATTACCTACAACTTTCCCTAACATCTGTGTCTTCCCTGGAAAATTATAAGGAGCCATTATTTTAAAGAGGTTTTGATAAGGCATATTTCCTTATTAATTGCATTATTTGTTATACCTACACTTTTATATTATAACTATTAATGTAACTTTTATAATCTATACGGATTGATAGACAGCTTCGGTCAATAGTGCATGCGCCCTGTACAAAGCAACGGTTTATAATTATTATAAAAAAACAGACAAATAAAATATAACTCAATCATTTTTATGTTCGATATAAAAAATATAAAAATCAAAAATTGTTATCATCAGCCTACGTCAGTTCACTGCTGGACATAGGCCTCTGCCATGGCACGCCACTGAGCTCGATCTTCAGATCTCCTCCTCCAAACTCTGCCCACTGCCTTACGAATATCGTCCCCACCTAGCTACAGGGCACCCTACACTACGTTTGTCGACACGGTGGTCTCCCCTCAAGAACCAGTCTGCCCCAACGGCCATCGATTCTGTGGCATATGTGACTTGTCCACTAAGCCTGCCCACTGAAACTTCAGCTTTCTAATACACTGAGCAATGTCGGTAACCTTGGTTCTCTGAAAACTTTGTTCCGGATTCGATCCCTAAGAGAAACTCTAAGAATAGCTCTCTCCATAGCTCGCTGAGCGACCTTGAACTGGTAGTCAAGAATTGTTTACTTATATTCATGATACAATTAGATCTGGTACTTATAACTTATTTTTTTAAATGAAATCTGTGCGTAACTCGACTAAGCGTGGAAAATACAAGCAAGAAACTATATTATGGTATTTTTTAGGAAATATCTCTTATAATTTACCATGATATGGACATCACGAATTCACGAGTTGGAGTCGATTAAGTGCCTTAAAAATATTTTGCTGCAATCGCAATATTTCAAACGGAGTTAGTATCATTTTAGAAACAGGCGCAGGGCTAACATGGCTATCATGGCTATCATCATTAATTTCAAAGTATTTGTGTATCAATATCTCATTAATATTTTAATGTGAAAGTTAGTGTGTATGTTTGTTAGCACTCGAGCGCAGTCGCAACAGCGACAAAAATATTATAAAGTGACAATACAGAAAGTAATAGATACAAAGAAACTCACATAAAACTAATATTGAAAACCTAAATGAAAATGAACTATTTTTTCTATGGATTTTTCATTTCGAAAAAATTTTGTGTGATATACCAGTATGTACTGTCAAACGATTAAGAAAAACGTAGTGGGGAAACCCGTGGCTTAATCAGCTCCGCACGTATTGACCATGTCTCTCTTTTGGATAAGTGGCCTATTCCATCTAAATTCGTCCCGGGCACTCTAGCGTCCGATAGTGTAGGCAAACGTTCCCTCCTGACGCTGTATAAATCATTACACTATAGACATCTGGCAAGAGGCCTTTGCTAAAAGTTTCTGTCGGTAAAATAATGCAGTTTTATCAATTTTTTTCCTCATTTGGACACGTCTTAAATCTATGCTATTTTGATTCTGATAAAGCAATAATAATAGAGTAGAAATAAATTTAATCTGACTGATTATGTCAAGCGCTGATGCAACCCGCAGCGACGTCGCGCCGGTGACAGGCAGAAATCTGCTCGCGCGGCGCCAGTAAGAAAATTAGTTAATCACCCTGTCTGCAGGTGACGCTGAAGGTATTCGTAATAATGTTGAACAATAAGGGTCTTTGTGCGAAACGTCTTGTGCAGAGGGTGCTAATTTTATAGGAAATGAAATCCTACTCCTACTATCCTACTTATATTATAAAATTGAATAGCTTTAGTTTGCTTGAAATTACCGGCGTAAAGTTTAAAACGCAACGATAGCGCGTACTAACTTTACCTGTGCTGCCATCTAGTAGGTACTATAAATGTGAAAGTTTGTGAGTTTGAATGTTTGTGCCTCAATCACGCCTAAACGGCTGAACCATCGAGCATTTAACTGAATAGAGGGGTAATGTTATTCGTTTTGTTCGAAAAATAATTCCGCCAAAACAGATCAGAACAGTGGGCCCGCCCCTGCGCTCTGATTGGCCGACTCAATGTCAAGTATTGAACTAGAGCTGTGCAATAAAATATTCATATCGATATCTATTCTAATCGATTCTAAAAATAAAAAATAAAAAAATATCGATAGCAATGTTTGTTTAGTGGAATACAAATAAGTTTAAATGTATTATGTTTATGTGTGTGTTTGTGCGTGTGTGTACGAAATAATAACTAGAAACTTTATAAAATGGAACTTCCATACTTAAAAAAAATATAGTAATAAATGAAATAAATTCGATAATCAAAGGAATCTTAAATATATATAAATATTTGTGGACAATTCACACAGCGCCATCTAGCCCCCTAAATAATACTAACTTTATTTATTAAGGAAATATAAGGTATAGCCTATCTATACTTTCTATACTAATATTATAGAGGAACGATTTTTTGTTTTTTTGTTTGTAACGAATAGGCTCCGAAACTACTGGACCGATTTCAAAAATTCTTTCACCAGTACAAAGCTACATTATCAGGGTCCAGTATAGACTATAATGAATTTTCAAAAAAATTAGGGATCCGTAAGAAAATTGCAATATTGTAACCCAAGGTAGAAAACCAAAAATAGTTTTTGGCGTGTGGCTCCGAAACTACTGGACCGATTTCAAACATTCTTTCACCAATAGAAAGCTACATTATCAGGGTCCAGTATAGGTTATAATAAATTTTCAAAAAATTAGGGATCCGTAAGAAAATTGCAATATTGTAACCCAAGGTAGAAAACCAAAAATAGTTTTTAGCGTGTGGCTCCGAAACTACTGGACCGATTTCAAAAACTCTTTCATCAGTAGA
The DNA here is from genome assembly GCA_949320045.1 of Scotopteryx bipunctaria. Classification (NCBI taxonomy): domain Eukaryota; kingdom Metazoa; phylum Arthropoda; class Insecta; order Lepidoptera; family Geometridae; genus Scotopteryx; species Scotopteryx bipunctaria. The sequence goes on from OX439440.1 coordinate 6,392,421, forward strand.
AAGCTACATTATCAGGGTCCAGTATAGACTATAATAAATTTAAAAAAAAATTAGGGATCCGTAAGAAAATTGCAATATTGTAACCCAAGGTAGAAAACCAAAAATAGTTTTTGGCGTGTAGCTCCGAAACTACTGGACCGATTTCAAAAATTCTTTCACCAATAGAAAGCTACATTATCAGGGTCCAGAATAGGTTATAATAAATTTTCAAAAAATTAGGGATCCGTAAGAAAATTGCAATATTGTAACCCAAGGTAGAAAACCAAAAATAGTTTGTGGCGTGTGGCTCCGAAACTACTAGACCGATTTCAAAAATTCTTTCACCAGTAGAAAGCTACATTATCAGGGTCCAGTATAGGCTATAATAAATTTTCAAAAAAATTAGGGATCCGTAAGAAAATTGCAATATTGTAACCCAAGGTAGAAAACCAAAAGTAGTTTTTGACGTGTGGCTCCGAAACTACTGGACCGATTTCAAAGGCAAAGGCTAGTGTGTTATAATTAATGAAATAAAGCTTTTTTTATATTAAGGAAAATAAAGGAAAAACTTGCAAAAATTTTCTGGAAGTTTATTGTAAAACAGTTCAGTAATTCCCCATAATATCTTACTGTGTTACTGTTACTGGTTTTTAAAGTGAATTAATTTCGTATAAATTCTTCTCACTGCTTGTTTCTCGTCATATTCAATAAAAGGTGAAAAATAATTCAGGTTTCTTTATTACAAATATGTCTTCCGGGTCTGGGTGTTATAATATGGTGTATAAGTATAAGTACCTACCTAGTACCTACCTAGTATATAAGCATTCTATCAGCCACCTGATTCTCATAGTACAAGTTTTGCTTAGTTTGGGGCTAGATGGTTCTGTGTGATATATCCTCAAATATTTATTATTTATTTATTTAATTACAGTCATTAATAGAACAACCATTATAAATTTTAATTCAAGTAGCTGACTGAAATTATATTAATACTAGCTGTTGCCCGCGACTTCGTACGCGTGTATTAGGTACATTATTTTGTTCTATAATCAATAGTTTTTACAGCGCACGCCGAAAACTATTTTGGATTTTCTACCTTGGGTTACAATATTGCAATTTTCTTACGGATCCCTAATTTTTTGAAAATATTTTATAGCCTATACTGGACCCTGATAATATAGCTTTCTATTGGTGAAAGAATTTTTGAAATCGGTCCAGCAGTTTCGGAGCCACACGCCAAAAACTATTTTTGGTTTTCTACCTTGGGTTACAATATTGCAATTTTCTTACGGATCCCTAACTTTTTGAAAATTTATTATAGCCTATACTGGACCCTGATAATGTAGCTTTCTATTGGTGGAAGAATTTTTGAAATCGGTCCAGTAGTTTCTGAGCCGCACGCCAAAGACTATTTTGGATTTTCTACCTTGGGTTACAATATTGCAATTTTCTTACGGATCCCTAATTTTTTGAAAATATTTTATAGCCTATACTGGACCCTGATAATATAGCTTTCTATTGGTGAAAGAATTTTTGAAATCGGTCCAGCAGTTTCGGAGCCACACGCCAAAAACTATTTTTGGTTTTCTACCTTGGGTTACAATATTGCAATTTTCTTACGGATCCCTAACTTTTTGAAAATTTATTATAACCTATACTGGACCCTGATAATGTAGCTTTCCACTGGTGAAAGAATTTTTGAAATCGGTCCAGTAGTTTCGGAGCCACACGCCAAAAACTATTTTTCGTTTTATACCTTGGGTTACAATATTGCAATTTTCTTACGGATCCCTAATTTTTTGAAAATATATTATAGCCTATACTGGACCCTGATAATATAGCTTTCTATTGGTGAAAGAATTTTTGAAATCGGTCCAGTAGTTTCTGAGCCGCACGCCAAAGACTATTTTGGATTTTCTACCTTGGGTTACAATATTGCAATTTTCTTACGGATCCCTAATTTTTTGAAAATATTTTATAGCCTATACTGGACCCTGATAATATAGCTTTCTATTGGTGAAAGAATTTTTGAAATCGGTCCAGCAGTTTCGGAGCCACACGCCAAAAACTATTTTTGGTTTTCTACCTTGGGTTACAATATTGCAATTTTCTTACGGATCCCTAACTTTTTGAAAATTTATTATAACCTATACTGGACCCTGATAATGTAGCTTTCCACTGGTGAAAGAATTTTTGAAATCGGTCCAGTAGTTTCGGAGCCACACGCCAAAAACTATTTTTCGTTTTATACCTTGGGTTACAATATTGCAATTTTCTTACGGATCCCTAATTTTTTGAAAATATATTATAGCCTATACTGGACCCTGATAATATAGCTTTCTATTGGTGAAAGAATTTTTGAAATCGGTCCAGTAGTTTCTGAGCCGCACGCCAAAGACTATTTTGGATTTTCTACCTTGGGTTACAATATTGCAATTTTCTTACGGATCCCTAATTTTTTGAAAATATTTTATAGCCTATACTGGACCCTGATAATATAGCTTTCTATTGGTGAAAGAATTTTTGAAATCGGTCCAGCAGTTTCGGAGCCACACGCCAAAAACTATTTTTGGTTTTCTACCTTGGGTTACAATATTGCAATTTTCTTACGGATCCCTAACTTTTTGAAAATTTATTATAACCTATACTGGACCCTGATAATGTAGCTTTCCACTGGTGAAAGAATTTTTGAAATCGGTCCAGTAGTTTCGGAGCCACACGCCAAAAACTATTTTTCGTTTTATACCTTGGGTTACAATATTGCAATTTTCTTACGGATCCCTAATTTTTTGAAAATATATTATAGCCTATACTGGACCCTGATAATATAGCTTTCTATTGGTGAAAGAATTTTTGAAATCGGTCCAGTAGTTTCGGAGCCACACGCCAAAAACTATTTTTGGTTTTCTACCTTGGGTTACAATATTGCAATTTTCTTACGGATCCCTAATTTTTTGAAGATATTTGTTATAGTCTATACTAGACCTTGATAAAGGGGCTTTCTATTGTTGAAAGAATTTTTGAAATCGGTCCAGTAACTTCAGAGCCACACGCCAAAAACTGTTTTGGATTTTCTACCTTGGGTTACAATATTGCAATTTTCTTACGGATCCCGGATTTCGTTACAAACAAAAAAACAAAAAATCTTAATTCCTATTTATAATATTAGTATAGATATAAACTAGAGGACGCCCCGTTCTTCAAATGTACTTATTCAATTTATTATATCTGGGTACTTATTTGTTTGTCATAAATAACCTTTTCTGATAAATATCGATACTAATTTTGATTATGACAGTGCAGCATCACTAGTAACACGTGTAATGAATAAAAAGGATGGCATAATATAGGTTACACCTAGGTAAGAGCAGGACGCATAGACAAGCGTCCATTGTTTCGTTTTATTTGACCAGTTTAACTTGAGCCGTGATAAATGGTTGTAAATTGAAATAAAATTATAGTTTATTGATGCTTACCGATGAAACGTGATTCCGTCTGTTTTAAAATTCGATGTCCTGCTGTTTTTTCCACACCACCGAATAGAACAATACGGCATTATGGGTTATAAAACCAAACTTTGAATATTTTCGAGTATCGGGAGACGGACACACACACAGATCACTTGTTGGTTTGGTACTGATTCAGTGCGAGCGTGAATTGTTATTATACAGGTGCATATCATCATATCAGTTGTGCAATTGGATGGCTCATTTTACTACTCTATTAGTTAAATGCTCGATGGGCTGAACGGATTTGAATGAAACTTGGAATATACATAGTACATGTGCAGGATTAACATAATTATAGGCTATTTTTTGTTCGGGCACCACGCGAGCGAAGCCGCGGTAGGCAGCTAGTTATAATATAAGATCGAAGAACAATTATGTACTAATTTTCATACCACAATATACAAAACCCAAGACAAGAGACGTTGTCATTATTTAAAATGTTTTTAGAATCTTCTCAGATAATTTTTCACGGATTAGCGTCTTATCTAAAATTCCCAGGTAAACCTTAAAGACAACTTCACCGGTTTATTCGATAAGTGGGTTAAACAAATTTTACTTCAGTATTTATTTGAAAACTATCCATTAAGTCCAGTTACCACTATTGAGTTCGGTTTATTAACCCTTTGCTTGTCTAAAATAATTGTTTGTAAAATGAAATCATCATGTCGGTTTCAATTTGAACAGTTGTAATCCTACTTCCTACTAAGATAATAAAACTTTCGTTTTTATTCCTGAATGAAATTAAGAGTTTAGTCTTATTGATTATATTTTTGTATTTGGTAGCCATTTTGAAAATCGCAGTATTTTTAATAGTGTCTTAATTTTTTTAGTCAAATACAACTCACAAAAATAATTTTATGGTGAAGTTTTCCGTTCATTTATTAACCTACTTTACTTGGTTGAGGTATGCAACAAGTCGATTGTACGTCAACCCACAGTGTTTAATGAAAGCCACGAAATATACTTGTAGGTACGGGCTGATGAGCCGAGATTCAAAAGAATATTTCATTCATTCAATGCGCGCTATACAAAAATCTTTCTGTAGCATTGCAACAGAAAAAACAAGCATTCTCTCTCCAAGCATGTCGTAAAAGTCGACTAAGGGATAGTATTCTCTCCAACATAATGGACCATCTATATGGGCGATGGGCTGATCACCTGTCACCATGGTTCATCATATCCATCTTGGGACTTTGAATCAGGAGTGGCTACAAGTTTTTAATAGTGGCTCTGCCATGCCATTATGAATCATCATCTTCCTGCCCTTATCCCACTCTATGTGAGATAGCAGTGTTTTGGCTAAAGTTTTGGCAACAATCGTTTTGGCTTAAGTGTTTTATGACCAGCCGCCTGCCTGACGTCAACCCTCCTTGGGAATACTTGCTTATTGTATCTCATCATGTTAGAGAAGATACTATCTCTTAGTCGACTTTTACGATATGCTCGGGGAGAGAAGCTGCTGGAGGCATTGTATGTTTTTTTCTTTACTCCCAGTCCCGCGAAGAAATAATGCCATGCCACTATGAATACGGGCGTGATAATATGTATGTATGTAGCTTTAGCTTAACGAGGCCTACGGGCTGTTTTGTGCTACGAGCTACGAACACAATAGCATATCGTGCTGCCGGCGACGTCAGCCGGAGAGTTTAACCTTGTAAAGATTCAAGCCCGGTACTCAATGGCCATTGAGAATCCGTGGTGGAAACTGGTATTGTCTTTAGTACATTATGTTACATTCTGTGATAAAGTGACGGTTTTACCAACTCAAATTAAATCCTTCTTAATTTCTGCGAACATATTTTTGCATAAATGTGTTTGGGCTTTACGAGTACATGTTTGGGTAAGGATTTTGACGAATTTTGAAAATACCAATTCATCATAGTGTACAAAAAAACAGTAGTTAAAAAATGTTACATAGTGTACACATTGTTTGGTCACAAACAAAATGAAACCTCGGTGTGGATGCATGCATCCACAAACACGCAAAACTCATTACAAACCTGTTCAAAATGTTTCCGATAAACTTTTAATTTACAAACAGTTACGGTGGTGGTGAGAGCACTTAGTGGTCTAGTTGGTAGGGACCCCGCCTTCCGATCCTAAGGCCGTGGGTTCAAACTCGGTCGTGTACCCATGGATTTTTCTATGCGAAAAATTTATGTGCGCTATACCAGTACTCTCAAACGGTGAAGGAAAACATCGTGAGGAAACCTGCGGTTTAGTCAGCTCCGCACGTATTGACCATGTCTTTCCTGTGGACAAGGCCGACTAAGCTGAGAGGATGGAATAGGTGCTGGGCAAGCCTACTCCATCTTAATTCGTCTCCAGCACTACAGCGTCCCGTTTGTGAAGGTAAAAGTTGCCTCCTAACGCTGTATAAATCATCTACTATAGATGGTAAAAGGCTTTAGTTTACGGTGGTGGTAATCTTTGTGGTGGGAGAAGGCTTGGAATAAGGGTGTCTGGAAGTGGCAAGGCCCTATTCACTTCCAGACACCCTTATTCCGAGTCTCACCAGTGGGACGAAGTAGGTAGATAAAAAAAAACTTTGTAGCCATAAGCGATACTAAAATTAGGAAAGTAAAAGGTATTAAAATTAAGAATCCTCACGCGGACATTTCTAGCGTCTGTTAACTTCGTGACTTTCTACACCCCTTTCTCTTCTAAAGTGTTTTTGTCTGGACGTAAACGCTCTGAATGCACTCATGCATATTAAAATAGAAAATGGCGTTACATAGTAGAATTTCGGCTTGAGGAACTAGCGTTTGAAGATACGACCCTGTTATGCACTTAACTGCAAATATACACGTCTACATATTTTAACAGGCTTTACTTTTACACTACTTATGGTGTTATTAAATCTTGCTTAAGTCAATAACCGTTGATATATGAGAGTTAGTACTTAGGTAGGTACTATTAGAACCATATTTTTAAAGTTGAACAGAAAACATTTACGTAATTATTCTCAGATTTCTAAGAACTAAGGACGTATAACTAACTATTCTATAGATAACTATCTTACGCCCGCGGCTTCGCTTGCGTGGTATTCGGATAAAAAGTAGCTTATATGTTATTCCAGCACACATATGTACTATGTATGTTCCAAGTTTCATTCAAATCCGTTCAGCCATTACGGTGTGATTGAGGCACAAACATCGTCACATCCTAACTATGAGTAGGATGGTTTTGTAATAAACTTTTTTACATAGCGCATTTCTTAGGTTCAGTACCCACTGGACCTTCATAATTGGACCCTACCTTCACTATAGGACCTATTCGACCTCCTATCAAAAACATGGTACCCACTGGACTTTCAAAATAGGAACGTACCTACACGATAGGACCTATTCGACCTCCTATCAAAAATTTGGTACCCACTGGACCTTCATATAGGACCCATTGGATTATTTGGCTCTTATCTTTTAGAAAGTTACAGTACAGTCGTGCAGAAAAGTAAAATTGTTGTTTTTTTTACAGAAATGGAGTACAGTTACGAAGAAGAAGAGAGCAGTGAAGACAGAGAGCGGGAGCGGTACCGGGAGCGGGAACGAGATCGTGATCAGGATCGGGATCGCGATCTACGTCCGATCCAACGGCGCACAGCGAAACATATCGCGGCGGGGGAGGAGCGGCCTCGCATCAACTCCAGCCAGCAGACAACACCCACAGAAGGTAAGTCATCATCATCTTCCTGCCCTTATCCAACTCTATGTGTAAGAGTTTTGGCTAAGGCGTTTTATGACCGGCCGCCTGCCTGACGTCAACCCTCCTTGGGAATACTTGGTTATTGTATCTCATCATGTTGGAGGATACTATCCCTTAGTCGACTTTTACGATATGCTCGGGGAGAGAAGCAGCTAGACGCATTCAGAAATTGAAACTCAGCGCTATAGGCTTAGCACCTGACATGCATCGTTTGGTATTAACGAGTCCAGACTCTATCGCACGTGCTTCGGAGTAAGTCAAGGTTCAGTCAAGTCACCTTTTCTTCTTTTAGCTGTAGATGTAGGTCTCTGGACGATTGTGTAGCACTACAACGAGATATTGATGCAGTGTATCACTGGAGCATCGATAACAAACTTGAATTTCATTTTGCCAAATGCTCTGTAATGACTTTCGGTCGGATATGGCACCTTATTTCCTTTGGTTACAATATACATTATAATATCATCACTAGGTCAGTTGAAATAAGGGATTTGGAAGATAAATTCGATCGTCGTCTTACGTTCTATCACCACATTTCTGTTGTTGCTAAGAAGGAATACTTCCAAAGACTTGGCTTGAACACAGAGAAATGCTCGAATTTTCAGAGCTAGCACATCATCCGAGTACTGTACAACACTTTGATTTGTAGCAAGCTAGTCTTCTAGTTATTTTATTTGGAGTCCACATGAAGGTGCATATGCCCTACTACTACTAGATCAAATACAGAAATCATTTTTAAGATACTTATACAAGCACCAGTATATAGGTACTATCCTTTCATGTATCCAACGCAATTTCCTGGGATGTCTTGGCTATAACTCCCTTACAGACTAGCACTGGATCAGATCACGATCGTGTGTAAAGTTTTTCGCGGCATAGTAATATGCGTCTGATCTACTTAATGAGTCATTTCTACTCTTTCTTCCAAACAACTACCTTCGAGCGAGAAGAAACAGGTTATTTGCTGAGGTCTCTAGTCGTACGGTCGCGCGTGCGAACTTCCCAATACCTAAACCCTCACCGATCTCGACAAACTACTGAATACCATAGCGGGCTGCGATATTTTTGCAGATGATTGTTAGAAATTGACTTTAATATGTTTGAGGTTTTGTGAAATGGAATAATGAAATTTTGGAAATAAAGTTGACCCTCTTACGTATTCGAATAAAATGATAAGTGTAAATGCTCTGCTTGCTAATTATTTAAATAAATAAATAAGAGTAATAGATAAGCATGGTACGAGTAGAGTATGTCACGCGGAGCGATGAATGTCATATGACGAGAAGAGTGTTAGACACTAATGTGAATAAAATAATGGTAAAGCGTAGAAGAGACGGATGGATTGCGTAAACAATGTCATAACAAAGAAAGTGAGTATTGAGATGGCGGCTGATCGAGAGGGGTGAAAAAAGCTTTTTGTATCTTATCTACCTTACGTAAGTGAGATGCCCTGTTCCACTCTAATCTAATAAGCAAATCCATTAATGGATCTGCTTTAAGGGCAAGAAGATGATGATTGATGAGGTACTCTAAATTTTCAGTACATATCCAGGTACTCATTGTTGGGTCTGATTTGAACAAAAAGGCTTTGTTGTTGACTGAAAAAAATGTTATGCTCACCTGTAAAGATAAACAATTGGTTGATTTGTTTTGTGCCAAAGGGCAGCATGAACTCTAAGAGCTGCGTCCAGCTTTATTTATAAAGATCAAATAGGTCAACCTACAGTTAACTCTACCAACGTCTATATTCTTCTCTTTTAATAACTAGCTCCTTCAAAGCCCTTAATAAAATTGAAAAAGAACTAGTTTCTTGTAATTTTAATAAGCACGTATGGTGTATCGATTCATTAGACAAGTGGGGCCGCGTTCAAGTGATAGTGTCATCAAGTTAAGATCGTATCTTCAAGGTGAATGGTCTCGATGTAGGTCAAAGCCAGTCATTAATTCTGCCTGAAGTAGGTAAATATATTCAATAACTCTAATGCAATCATATTTTAGAACTATTCAATGCATGCAAGATGCGTTATTCTTACTTATTACAAAAAAGTAGGTATGTTTGTGTGTACATTTTTGTTTGACCTTTCACGTAGTAGATAACGGATAGTTTAGAGGCTGGTGATTGAACGCTGCCTCGCGAGGCATCCGTAAATGCTTGCTTAGTATAGTAGCTTGCTTAGAATAACGCAAACTACGCGTGACGCACGTTCTGACTAGGCGAGCATTTGCATCGCGAGGCTATTCGGTCAGTCAGTATATAGCTAGTGACATACTGCATAGTTCGACGTCGTGTATATATCCGCCACCCGCCACATGTTTATTTTGGCGAGTACAGCACTCAACTATAGGCTGTTAATGATCGGAAATCGAATATCTACCTACATCGTACGACAGAATATCTTGTTTGTTTACAGATTCAGTTAATTTGCTAGTGACAAACATCGATTTTCTCAGAACCATGTAGCCATTGGACGAGAGCAGATCGTATTGCGATTATTCTTTCAATTACAATAAGTATACCAGTACTCTCAAACGGTGAAGGAAAACACCACGAGAAAACCGGCATATCGTAACCTAAAAGTTTCAAAATATGTGTAAAGTGCACGAAAGGAGCCTTTGAAGCGTACTTTAAATTCCTTTCACCATTCTGGGTCGAAATATAACAATAGGTAATCAGTCGTCTGTCGAATATTGCATTATGCAACAATGTCACATGGGAACTGATTGAAACTGGCACAACTGAACTGTAACAAAACACAATTTAACCCCTTGGCGACATATTAGGTAGGTATCTGAAATGGGTTTGGCTTTTAATATTAATATTGAATGTAGTTTCAGTGGTAAGCATGATAGATTACATTGGCTTCATCGTTCTTATAGTTTGACGTGTTGTGAAAACACAATATTTTTATTTATGGATGTTTGTGGCTTAATCACGGCGTAACGATTTGAATTAAACATGGAATGTAGGAACAAGTTCGTGACCTAGAATCACATAAAGGCAATTTTTATTATATACCATTTGAATGAAGTTGTGGGCTAGTAACATTAAGTCAAAAATAAATACGGCTCCAAAAAAAGAAATTACGGCCTGTACCTTTATGTATACCTATTGGCCACTTTTTGCCCACACTAATAGGACCCGTAGACGCGGGATTAAGCCCTGCTGTTTTGAATGGAGGAGAGATGAATCAATTATACATAGGCTACGTGGCGCCCGGTTAGAGGAAATTAAATTACAAAGAGCTCGTGTAGGAAGCGGGCTGTTCCACGTCACGTTCCGTCAGTTGTGTATAAACGGCGTTTGAAGGGTAATGGCCAACTTCCAGAATACATACAAAAGAATACCGACTAATCCGATCATGTCATCGTTTCAGCTCGACCGACTTCAACGACTGAATTTTATCTGAACTGAACGTGGCTCATTGCTCATTGACAGTTGAAAGATATCAGAGTTTGCGAGGTATTTGACTCCGGTCCAATGTCAAGACAAGGGCGGTGATCGTATAATAATCCTATCCATTTTTATTACAAACAAATGTTAATTTACTGAAGCATGCAATAACACGATTGCTGAAAATTATTTTTGTATTAGACAAAGAGTTAATTAATATGTTTCAACAAAATTTTTATATACCAATTGCGAAGGATGGTATGTGTTTGAGGTCATTTGTAGTCCAAAAGGCTAGATGAATTTTAATAAATGATGTGTCGTTTTTAATGAGTTTAAATTTTTAATAAAATCGAATATTTACAATTTGATCTATACAGTCGCTTTTTTAACATATATTGTTTAGCTGACTTGTTATAAAATCTGGTTTTTAAAACCCGTAGCTAACAAAGCGTTTTGCATAAAATAAATTGTATGTGAAGCACCGAAGAAGAAAACTAATTACGGCAACAAAAAAATAAAATTTTTCCAACAAAGCTTGTACACTCATCGTGAATATAAGCGTTGTTGCAAACGCTGTCTGGCGAGATTTGTTAGTTAGACTTAGTTTGTGACAGAAAACGTAGTTTCATTGGAAAGCAAGTTTGCATCTGCTCCATAGTTTTAATAGTTTGAAGTGTTACAAAAACAAAAATATTTATTATTCAGAAAGCCGATAAAAACTCTATTAAATCCTAAAGTTTTTCAGTTAGTTTGAATGATTGTGGCAAGCATTTACATCAAAATAACTTAAATGAGAAGCACCGAACAAGCAAACTAATTACGGCAAAAAAAATATAAAGAAGAAATCGTGAATATCGGCGTTGTTTGCAAACGAAGTCTGACGAGATTAGTCGCTGTGATTGTGTTAGGTACGTGCGAGGATCGTTGGGCCCGGACAAATGCATCGGAAGGAACGTTCAACGCTAATTGGAATACTGAAAAGAAGAAGCGTTTTTAAGGTTCCGCTTAACTCATAAAGCTCTATTGGAAAGCGTTGTTGGAATCCAATTGTAATCCAAAATACAATGGTTTTTTACCATCTATACTAGATGATTTCTACAGCGTAAACTTTTGCCTACACTAACTTTTTTGAAAAATTCTAAAAATAATTATGTGTCCATTAGTTTTGTATTTAAAGAATCCTAACCAAGTTTTCTCACCCAAACTTCTACACCCCAAATTGCCCCTTTTTGAGGTATAACCCTGAAACGCGTGTCCAATGATTTTTTACTCTAAATTTCCAGATGAATTTTCAAGTTAATTGCACCGCCCTGTTTAAAAAGTTTCCGTACAAACTTTAGAACTCCATTGCATAAATTAAAAATAGATAACAAATAAGTGTTTTTTTTTCTGGAATTTATTTTGCAGTTTTTATGTACCGAGTTTTGAGCGAATCGAAACTTTACTACCCTGTTTAACCCCTTTGGGGATGGATTTTCGAAAATTAAATTAGCCTATGTTCCAGAATCATGGCTAGATACTCCAGAACTAGATATTTACATTTTAAATTTCATCATAATCGGTTAAGTGGATACGAAGATACGTGGTAACAAAAATTCGCATTTTTACTATTAGTAGGATTAGATATAATGATGAAAAATATTGTAGATACTTTTGTACCTCAAAGATCGGTAATATAAGCTAAGTGTACTACACACCTGTTTAAATACTTGCTATTATAGGTACTTTTTAAATAGCAGAATATTAATTTAGTGCCCCAGAAATGAAAATGAATGTATCACGAATAATTATGCGAAAAAACTGTAGATTATAGGGACTACCTATAGTTTTTAGTATCTCTGATGATTCGACGCAGATACAGAGAAAGATAAAATAAGATAAAAAATATTCGATAAAAGTAAGTAAGTTCGTATGAGCTAGTGGCCAACTCTTATGACGGAGTTTTTAGGCTGCCTGAATGCCTTATCAAATAAGTTTTTTTGTAGCAGCTTATTTTGGTACGGACTCAAACTCGACTTTTACTTTTATATTAGACTGGAATCTAGTACGTTTGTCATCTTTTTTGTATTTGTTGTAGTTTCCTTTCTACAATCCGCCATGAAATGTGAATAAAAGATGCGGGGTTTATTGAAAAACGCAAGACAAATGGGTCAATCAGGATCATGAAAACAGCAATATACTCGTATTGTGTACTTAGGCGGCTTGGGTTTGTATAGGCAAGTTTGAGGGAACCTTTTTTATTTATAAGACAATAAGGTAAGACAAGTGGCTGCTAGGGATTTCTTTTTACATACGAACTATTTATTTAGTTGTAGCGGGCGATGCTGCCCGTGCCGAAATCGCTGTGGAGTCATTCAGTGCACGAAAGGAGCTTCTTAGGTGCACTGGTTCGAAAAAACTAGTTACACGACTAGTAGTAGAAGTAATTCAGGTGAAGCAGAAATTATAATTTCTGGAATGGCAATCCATTTCTTATAGCGTAACAGATGGCTAGTGATACGCTCAGTTCCAGTTTGTCCATAATCATCCCAATATTGAATAAAATGAATAAATAACACCCAACAGTCACATACATAGTGTAACCCACACTAGGACTACTTGAGTATCAGAAACTACGTTTACCATGGTACCAAAACATACCAGACCCGGATGAAATATGCAGAACATGAAGACATTTAACCCGCACCGGAAATCGAAACCGCGCCTCTTGCGTCTCAGTGGAGAAATCGCCCGCCACGCCACCGAGGCCTAAGCATATCGTGGCAGTGTATTGTATGTATGATAGTCTGAAAGAATGTACATATAATATAAAAGGTTCAGTACCTAATTGAAAACTACTGTATTGAGTACCTATTCTGCATCGGTCATTTTTACGTGACTAGGCACAGCTGATACCTTTAATCGTGTTGTTTCATCCAATAAGGAAAAATTGGCGTAAATTATTTTTTCTTCGTAACCAAGGCTATGTGCTCTAATTTTCGTTTTGTACTCAAGATGGAGATAAACACTTTAAACAATTTTCAATATTCTGAGCTTCAATAATAGCTCGAAGCTAGGGTTGCCATCCGTCCGGGTTTCCCCGGATTTATCCTAGTTTAGAGGGCGTCCGGGGAGCGTCCGGGCGAGGTTTCATAATGTAGTCCGGGTTTTAAAATTTAAAGTCTTGTGCCTTGTGTCTCACTGTGCCCGTGCGCCGCCATCAACAGATGAACCGACTTGCTAAATAAAAAAAAATCGGTTGACATGTCTGGGTTCTGGGCTCCAAAATCCGGGGTTTTCACGCGGCTTGTCCTGGTTGAAAATATTTAGAGATGGCAACCCTACTCGAAGCTCAAGTGGCTGAAAATAATGCTGAACATCAAAATCATTGAAATACTTATGTTAGGTAAGTAGCTATTGATTGGTTCACGCCTACTACCAGTCTACGCCTACACTACCTACCAGTTTTACTTTTATAATTATCTCTATTTCAAAGTTTAACCAGGGTTACAATTATTACCTACTATTGGTACAATTTTGACGTACCTACTCGCTTTTGCTCATGGAAAAAGTTTCGGTTTGCCTTTGAAGGTAATAATGTTCCGAAGTTGTTAATAATTCTATCGGAACTCAGATCTGGCCTCTAAGGACTAAAGTTGCTTGTCGAAATTATGAGGAGATATTCGTACGAGGAAAGCTTGCTTTAGAAGTCAGCAGGTGATAATGTGATTTATTGGTCTCAAATGCGCACATGCTTTCATTTACCATCAACAGGGATGACATTATTTTCTTGTTCGAAATGCAGTGGTAGCTATTGCTCCCGTATAGGGCTTATAAAGTCACGAACATAGGTGCCTATCGATCTAGGATCATTCTTTTTACTATTGGTAGACCGACTGATCTTTTGGTAGACCGTCTTCCGATCCTAAGATAAGGGTTCAAGGTATCAAAAATCACAGAGTGATAAAAAGACAAAGATTTTTTCAATGTAGTTCTATTTTTACAGGTAATAATAATTTAGGAATATAATCACGAATGTGAAAAAAATTATGTACTTTTTAGGGCATTTTTTGTACATAGTGTATTGTTGTGCAAAATGAATAAAAATCAGAAAAAAAACCCGCGTACGTAGGGAATACTATATTTTTTTGTATGGGGACAGGGGAACCTGTTAAAAGTCATTTGGTGATTGCAACATTTATTTATATTTAGTTTGAAGTCACCAAATGACTTGATTTTTTACACACTAGGTCACTTTTTATCACTCGGTGTTTTTCAAGAACTGGATACCCAGATGTAGTTAAAAACAAGGCATTCTTTTTGTTAAAAAATAAAGTAGCCCTTTAGAGGCGATTACTTTGAGTGTAAACATTGTTATTTGAGTATAAATATAAATTAAAAATAGATAATATAATTATTAACAAAGATGAAGATGTAGCTAAAGCGCTCGAATTGTTTTTTACTGATATTCCAGTCTCTACTACAAAATCTTTAAACTCTTCCCACATAATCGCAGAGTCAATGTTGAAACAAAACGTACCTGAATGTAAAACAAATTTTTCATTCGATTATGTCAGTTCTAATGACATTGTCAAGGCTTATAAATTAATCAATGTAAAAAAGACCACGGACCTCTGGGGAATTTCTGTTAGCGTCGTAAAACCATTGATAGACATAATTGCACCTGACCTAGCTATGATCTTCAATCAATGTATTGATTGTGGTGTGTTCCCTGATTTAATGAAACATAGTAAAATAACACCTCTCTTCAAATCTGGTAGTCGCTCAGACCCTAGTAACTATCGTCCTATATCAGTACTACCGACCTTTAGCAAAATATTTGAAAAACTGATTCTAAAGCAACTTCAAGACCATTTTAACATAAATAACCTACTCGACAACAAACAATTCGGATTTATGAAGGGCCGTTCAACAACAGAGGCTGGTGTCGAGTTAATATCGCATATTTTCCATGCATGGGAAGAGTCTCGTGATGCTTTAGGGATTTTTTGTGATCTGTCAAAAGCATTCGATTGTGTCCATCATGAAACATTAATCAGGAAACTCCGACACTATGGGGTTAGGGGTTTTGCTCTTGACCTTCTCAGTTCCTATTTAAGTAACAGAATACAAAGAGTCGACGTTAATGGAAAACGTTCTCCAGGGTCAATAGTAACAATGGGTGTACCACAGGGATCAATATTAGGACCATTTCTATTTTTAGTTTATATTAATGATTTACCTAAACTTGTTAGGGATGATCATGAAATTGTATTGTTTGCAGATGACACCTCATTTTTATTTAAAATGAAACGACGCCAGGTTAATTTTGGCGAAGTAAACAATGCAATCTCCAAAGTCGTAGAATGGTTCGATGTAAATAACCTATTGCTAAATGAAAAGAAAACCAAATGTATAAGATTTATACTACCAAATGTTACACAAGTAAATTCTCATATAAAAATAAAAAATGAACATATAGATCTCGTGGACACTACTACTTTTTTGGGCATAACCTTAGATAAAAAGATTCAATGGGACCCACATATAGATAAATTGTCGAAGAGACTTAGTTCTGCGGCATATGCAGTCAAAAAAATACGTCTACTTACAGACGTAGATACAGCTAGACTAGTTTACTTCAGCTACTTCCATAGCATCATGGCATATGGCATTTTGTTGTGGGGGAGTGCTGCAGATATAAACACCGTATTTGTGTTGCAGAGGAGGGCTGTTCGAGCAGTTTATAACCTGGGTCCTAGGGAGTCATTACGTAATAAATTTAAAGAAATAAACATTATGACTGTTCCTTGTCAATATATTTACGAAAACTTGATGTACGTACATAAAAATGTTAGTAAGTTTAAGAAAAATAGTGATAATCATAGTGTTAATACTAGAAATAAGGATAAACTTGCTGTACCCACGATTAGGCTAGGTAAAGTTAATAAATCATTTAAAGGGCAATGTGTACGCTTCTATAACAAAGTCCCAAGCGAGATGACAAATTTGTCAGTTAATAAATTCAAAACACTAATAAAACAAAAGTTGTATAAAAAAGCTTACTATAAAATATCCGATTATATAGAAGATAAAAATGCTTGGGACTGAATGCTCCAACTCCTTTTATAACATGATTGTAAAGGGATCATTTTCCAAAAAAATAGCCAAGCGTGGTTTCTTGCCTGTATCTTCCACGCCTGGTCGCGTTACGAACAGGTGTAAATGCAACGTAGATTTAAGACGTGTCCAAGTGATCCCAGTGATTTTATGGAATAAAAATTTTTGACTTTGACTTTGACTATCGTATTTCATAATGTATCGTTCAAATCTGCCTAAAAATAGATGACTGTAACATAACAATGGCACATCCCGTGGACCATTCCTCGACCTCGGTGGCGTGGCGCGCGAGTGCTCGACTATGCCGCAAGAGGCGCGGGTTCGATTCCCGCTGCGGGAGAAACGTTTGCATGATCTGTAAATATTTCTTCCCGGTCTGGGTGTTTCAATACTATGTATTATAAGTATGTATATACAAAGGTATATAAGTATTATATCAGCCATCTGGTGCCCATAGTACAAGCTTTGCTTAGTTTGGGGTTAGATTGCGCTCTGTGAAATGTCCACAAATATTTTTATTTTATTTTATTCGGATCGGAGAAAGGTTACGTACCCTTTCTCCGCTCATGAATGAACAGGCAGATTTGAATAGGTAGGTAAGATTGAAAAATATTGACTGTCTGAATATAACAAAATAATGTGGTAAGTACTCGTAATTTTATTAATAATTTCGTTTTAATACAGTTCCCTGAAACTTTATGAAAATGAATAGGTTGTACCTATGAATCAACTGGTATACCCCGATGGTAAAGGCTTTCGTATTCTCAAAGTGGTTTAGAACCTCAGGCATTCAGATAAAATATGAGCTGCATCAAAGGTTTTTCTCTTGAATTGGATCAACGTTTAGCCCAGATAAGAGCATTTTTACTCGCCCGGGGGTTCAAGGCAGCCGAGCGGAATACCAAAGCGGAATACCAATCTTTAAGATACAATCTTGAACCGTCTCTTTATACTTTGTTCAGACTCTGGAGAAGAATCTAGAAGAATTTATTCCAATAATTTTATGTTTAAAATAAATGTCAAGTTATTTATAAACAAATATCTTCATCTTCCAAGTTTTATATTAGGCTGCCGTATTCTATAACTATGCAGCAAACTGTTAGTAACTCAGATCGTCGCGGAACTTAAAAAAAAATTGCGCAAAAAGTGTAGAGCACTTTTGATTGATAAATGCATTCTATCTATCAGGATCTCTTGGGTTGTTATAACGAACTGAAAATGCCAACCGTTAAGCTCAGTCAACTGTTGGGTACAGAACTATTTTTACCTCCTGGCTTACCAAAACATTAATTCAATATTGTTATAGAACGACAAAACATTTCTTTGTGCATTAATAAACCGTTCTGTATTTTTTCAATATTTTTTGTCAACAGCGGCTGGTGCGTGAAAACTAGCAAACAGAATAGAATTTGATTTGGTTTCTTTATAAAAAAAAACTGGAAACTGTCACATGGTTAAGATAACGGCCAGTGTACAGAGAGCTGATCGCAGCTGTGATGAATATTAAGTACATAGCTTCCCTTTGTAACTGTCCATTCTAGTCTCGGTCCATTGGATCTTTAATTTAGGTCTATTGTACGCTTCAACAGTGCGTTGACGATTAGCTAAGAACGTTGCTAGGAACTTTTTAGGTTCTACAAAAATGTTTAAAAAAAATGTTAGATACCTCCACCGTTTGAGAGTGGGTACATGTTATTAAAAAACTAAGGCCTTTTACCATTAAAAAAATCTTTATTTATTCTCTCTCACAAAGGTCAGCATTTACTGTAGTAAGATTTTGGATGTTAGAGAATTTATGCAAATCCTGTGAGAGACTGGTTGCCTGTGGTACCATCTATAGATGATTTATACAACTTTTAAGAAAGTTTAGACGACGAGTTAACATAAATTTTTCGCACAGAAAAAATCATTGGTACACGACCGGTTTTGAACCCACGACCTTAGGATCGGAAGGCGATGTCATTACCAACTAGACCACCAGTGCTCTCATGCTGCTAAGCCTTTCATATTTCTATAGAATTTCATATCTCTTATTTTATATACGTAATATTAACACAATGCGGATTATAAGCTTCAAATTACAAAATACGGAATGCTAACTAGTTAAACGACAGAGGAATTTAATATTCGATGGCCGGTTTTCATTCTCAACAGATAACGTACCACATAAGAACAAAGAGCGAATCACTGCATACGCTAGCCTTAAAATGAATATTCACTATTCGGAGTGTGTGTGTGTGTGTGTGATACAAATGCGATTTATCAGTTGGTGCCACCGACTACTCGAATAAACGTTAAAAACTTGTAGTAGCTGCGCTGCATAAAGCGTGTATTATTGTGACCATTGATAATGAAAAACCATAACTAAATATTTATCGTTGTAGACATAATTATGCCTAGCGACGCTTTGGAAAAGGGCCAGGTCAAAAGTGAACTAAAGTAAACTGGCGAGCATGCATGATAAGTGTAATAATAATGAATGAAGTAGAAGATTTATGTCAGGATCGTAGCAAACGGAAATCCGTGATCTCTGCTTACCCCTATGGGAAACAGCTAATAACCACCATGCTGTGTTTGCCTACGGTCTAAATCGGCGTGCTACGGCTACGCAGTAGCTGTATTCATACACCTACTCCTACCTTATCAGCTTATCCAATACTAAGCACCTGTCGTGGTATTTCCCCGCAACAATATAAGATCAAAACCATATAAACAAGAAAGAAGACAATAGAAAAAAGTTTTTGTTTGAGTACAATTGAAACTAAAAGAGCCAAGCATGGACGGCCCTCAACATAATTGAGTTTATTAAAATATGTGAGTTGGTCAAATGGTTTTTTATTGAGGAATTCTCGTTATGAGCTACCTGTAACAGGTATGATCGATATGCTCATAACGAGAATGTGTGTACTCCCCTACTCACTACTGTATCTGTACTGTAGTACACACAGGCGAAGCCCACATTCGCACTCAGAGCTCGTTAATTTCCATTTAGAACAAGAGTTAAAACAAACATTTTACCTGCACCTATTCTCCTCTTCTCTTCTCCTCATTCTATTCTTAGCGAACTAAAATTGAATTATGTAGGTACGTACATTGATTTTATATAAATAATAAATTAAATAAAATCACTTTATTTCTAGCAACTTTGGCCCATACAAGGTACATACAAACAATTAAAAGAACACAGACGATAATATAAATTTAAGAATTCTATTTGTGTTCTGTCGGAAAACTAAAATGGTTTCATATGCTAATATTGCTAATATTGCTAATATTATGTAATGTACAGAAATAATCGCTAGCTCTCGAGTTTCCCTATGAATCAGTCAGTTTCCATCGAAGCCCGAAATGGAATTTAATTTTAAAAATATGAAATCAGCTTTGTCGGAAATTGCTTGTTTGAGTTTCCAGTTACGTTATTACGCTAATAACTTTTATTTTATTTTATTTTAATATATACATTTTATGTAGGCATCTATGTAGGTACTTAGATTAATCTAGAAGATTTTGCAACTTATTACTTACTTGTGAATTTTTTTATTTAGTATTTTAGTGCAGTGTTTTTTTGTAGTATATATATATATATCTCCTTAACTTAGTGGCACATTATTATATTTTATTTAATTTTTTTGATTCAATGTTTAAGAATTTTAAAACTAATAATTATGTTGATGCTTTCAGTCAGTGCTGTGTTCGCCTTAATTTTTCTTAGGCAATAATAAGCCTGATGTTATGTTTTTTTAACTTACAATACATAAAGTTGTTTGCGATCCCTTTTTGAATAAATAAAATAAAAATTCTACTTCGATTAATGAACGTGAACAATGAACGCAATATTTTATTATAAAATTCTACGGTATGATGAACGTCGAATTTGATATTGCTTGTTTCGAAAACGAATTAATAAGGTGAAAATAAATTGGTCATCGGCAGAATTTCGATAACAGGCCATTATCGCGAGTCCATTGAATTTTCAACTTCTGAAAATATTTATAGTTTCATATTTAATAATTCGATTTTTCATTTAAAACGGCTAGTAACGTATTTAAAATATTATTACGTGGGAGGCTTCGTTTTTGTAAAATACTGTTTCTAACGAAGGACGGAAGGTTGGTTATAGGTGCTAAGCAAATCTACTTTATCTAAATATCGTCACATGACTACAGCGTCCCATTAGCGTAGGCAAAAGATGCCTCCTGATGCTGTTTAAACCATCATCTTCCTGCCCTTATCTCACTCCATGTGGGGTCGGCACAGCATGATCCTTGGATCATGCTGTGCCGCCTGCCTGACTTCAACCCTCGTCAATGCTGTTTAAACCATCTAGTAGGTTAAGATGGTAAAGGCCTTACAAGTACGCGTAGTAGTAGCAGTTAGTATAAAAGGAAATCGCTTAGCATAAAGTATGTCCATGTGTCAAAATGACCAAATTGCCAATATTTATGACTAAAGTGATTTTTTTGTCTATAAAACGTTCATTTGTTAATTTGCCTTAGTACATACCAATTGATGAGGTAGACAGTAGAAACTAAACATTTACCTCAACAACTTTTGACATGCCCTTTCAACAACCCGATACTTTTACTAAGTGTGACAGCATTTATTCTGCTGGTTTTTACTGACTACAGAAAATTATTGAAGAAAATCGAGGGTAATAGTTGAATAGTCATGAAAAACTTTTTAAGGAGAATTTATACAATTCTTTTACTTACTTGTCGAGTCAGTAGTTCATTCGAACCAGTGAAAGTATTTAAAGTGCGCCTCAAAGGTTCCTTCGGTATAGCGCATATACATTTTTCGAACAGAAAGATCCATTAGTCACAACCGGATTTGTACCCACTACCTTAGGATGGGAAGGCTCCCCCTGTTCTCTATCTGTAGGCGAACTATCAAGCCCAAGCAAAGAGGCCTCCCAGCATTGCATGACTGGGTGTAGAAACTGAGCATTGCTCACACCTACGCTACCCAGGAATAATCCTGGATCCCTAATGAGAACCAGGAGGATGATAGAATACAATAAAATATATATAAGTCAAATAAATACATTAGAATAAGAAAATGGCATATTGAGTTTGTTGTACCTAGGTTAACCTCTGTTAAATTGCACAGACAAAGCGCCTCAAGTAACCTGTAATACCATCCCACACAGTAACAATTTGTGTTCTGAATCCACACCCATTAATGATCCAGGCCTATTCACAAAGTACAGGTCCCCTCGCTTTGTGATTGATTGACACCGATTGATCTCTGAAATGTGTGTCAGATCGCTTCCATTTACCTAGTCCTTTTGTGTCCTTATTGTATTTCGAAAAAGGGGTGATACCATTATTTTAATTTAGCACAGCGCTTAAAGGGCCCATTATTGGGTCTTTTGCCCCAATTTTAAATAAAAATAAATGTTTTTGTTTTGTTAATAATATGTTCTGGAGGGGGGGGGGGGGATACTTACTTTTAGGCACTTGCATTTAGAGTAAGTATATTTTAGAGATATAATTTAGAACTGAAGAAACTCAGATTTATATTACTATTAAGAAAAAAAGGTTTATTTACACTGATATTATAAAAAGGATTTTTTTTGTTTTTCATTTAATTTTTTTTCAAAAATTCTTTCACCAATAGAAAGCTACATTGTCAGGGCCCAGTATAGGCTATAATATATTTTCAAAAAAATTAGGGGTCCGTAAGAAAATATCCAAATTGTAACCCAAGGTAGAAAACCCAAAATAGTTTTTGACGTGCGCTGCGAAAACTATTGATTATAGAATAAAATAATGTACTACAGGTTTATAGGTCTTATTAATGTCTACAAAAAAGTCCGCAAGACAACATATCCATCTATTATAGTTAAGTCACAATAACAGCTTTTGTGTTCTAAAATTTAATTACAATGCAGGTAGGAACAAAGGTTGGTTCCATTCGCGTCATGGTATGAACCCTTATCAAAATAATTTATTTCATCACCTGGACTATATTTCTAAGCAAATTCCGAATCCGACATTTAGTTTAGAAGTTATCACGAGTTTGAGCGTTCTCTGCAATACCTCGGGAATTCGGGATGTCTCGAACGGCCACAGAATAGATAATAGTTAGTTTGACTCTGTAGAGTGAGAGTGTGTGTTACCGAGGTAAATAAATGGACACATGTTTCAGGATTTTTCAAAGCAACCCTTAAAAAGGGGTGTAATGGGGTGTCTAAGTGTGTATGGGAACTTATTAACGGGCGGTGCGAATGGTTTGAAACTCGGTTTGAAATCTAACGCGTACGAAGTCGCGGGCAACAGCTAATATTTCTATCGACTGGTACTATAATGATGAAATAGTGTTAAGTAGCAGTAAATATCTGTTCAAACAACACGGGTATCCTTTACCTACGTCATACAAACTCATTTAATTTCATTGTAATAATTTACTTGAGTTAAATGATACATTTTAAAACTAAACTTTAGTAGTTAATATTATACCTAACAATATAGTAAAATCCATATTATGGAACATCTTTTCATTTTCAGGGTTTCGGGAATCCGACAGAGTTTCAGATTGGATCGTAAAAATAAATCTATAGAATGTATAGGGTGTAAAAAGTACTCCCAGAAAGTCTCAATTCCAACGAACATTAATTTTATTAACATGATTTATAAATTCAAAACTGCAAAACTAGTGAAATGTCACTTAGATCTCACCCCCTTCATTAGAAATTTAATTTGTTTCAGAATATAATTAATAGTTAGCAGAATAGCTTTGCCATAATATTGCCAATAATCTAGCTTTTTTGTGTTTTATGGATATGGCCGAACCAGCTGGAAATAAGTTCACGTCTATTTATTTTTTATTTTATTTTATCAGTCGGACCTAGGTGTTTTCTTTGTGAGATCTATATTAGTTATAATATCATTATAGGAGTTTATGCTTTTTCCACCCTGTATAAAATAAATATCTTTAGATTCCTCTCGCTTTCTCCATAAAAATTACTTTCGTGGCTATGAATTTTAAAAACCCGGAGCCGCATATTATCCAGGGATATAAAGTATAAGTAACGATCTCACACGAGGACACGTAATCGGATTATGAACCTATATTTTACAAAGGCAAGATTGTAAATTAAAAAGTTAAAAAAGGAAACTAGGTACTTTCTAAGTTGAAAAACAAGATTTAATTATTTATTTTTGCTTATAGTTTTCGTTAATGTACCGTCTATGATCAAGTTGTGTGTTGCTGTGGTGATGTTGAAATGAACCATTACTTACCTTGCCCCTTTTCCGCTTTATGAGGGGTCGATAGAATTATGTATTCTTCTTCCTTTTCCTTTTTCAGAAATAATTTCAACACTCACTCCTTTCTTACTCGTATCATATTTCACACAGCCCGTCCATCTTTTTTGGCTTACCTCTATCACCACCCCGTATTATATTACCTCATTAATATCAAAAATGTGTCATAGGCTGTACCTATGACACTCGTTATTCAAACGAATCCAACGACACCGCATTTGTTAAAATCCCTCTTACCGTAATTGTAATTACACTTTCTTCATCTTCCTGCCCTCATCCCACTCCATGTGGGGTCGGCTATCCTTACAGCATGATCCTTGGATCATGCTGTAAGAGTTTTGGCTAAGGTGTTTTATGACCGGCCGCCTGCCTGACGTCAACCCTCCTTGGGAATACTTGCTTATTGTATCTCATCATGTTGTAGGATACTATCCCTTAATCGACTTTTACGACATGCTCGGGGAGAAAAGCAGCAGGACGCATTCTATGTTTTTTCTTTACTTCCAGTCCAGCAGAGAAGTATTACACTTTCTAATTGTAAAAAAAAATATGGCAGCTGTAAGAAGCCATTTTCAATTTATTCTTTTGGCTGCCCTTGTAGCCGAAACGGCTGGACGGATTTTAATAAATGTATGTATGTTCGTATGAGTTAGTGGCCAACTCTAGTGACGTAGTTTTTAGGCCGCCTAAAGGCTTCCGTCATGGCTTAACGACATAAAAGCCGGGACCGACAATTTAACGTGCCCTCCGAAGCACGGAAGCGCTCAGCTCGTAATACCACTTGCGGTCACCCATCCCAATTGCGACCGCGCACAACCATTTTAATAAATGAGATGTATGACACTCTCATCGTTCAGACGTGTCATCGTCATCGTTTGTCAAATTTCGTTTGGACTACAGCTTCAGTCAAAGGAATGCACAAACCAACATACATTACATACCTACACCCCAAAAACATTATCCTCTTTCTTCACAGACGGGTAAAATTAAACGTAACATAAATGCCTGAAACTTCTTTCTTGTCTTATAGGATATTCTCTTAGACGAGATAAATTGCATCAACTCTCTTATTTTTCTTAAGTAGTAATTGTGATTAAACTACCTCCCCTTGCCCCACATTATGAGGGGTCAGCATAGCTTTTATAGGTTACCTATTTATAGTTACTAGTAGTGTTCTTATATCTAAGATGCATGTACACAAATGTGTATTAGTTGTAAAACTTTCTTGTTGATCAAAAAAATAGTACTTCGTGTTTATGGGCGATGGGCTGTTTACCTGTCACCATGGTATACCATATCCATCTTCGGACTTTGAATCAAGAGTCATCATCTTCCTGCCCTTATCCCACTCTATGTGGGGTCGGCACAGCATGATCCTTGGATTATGCTGCAAGAGTTTTGGCTAAGGTGTTTCATGACCGGCCGCCTGCCTGACGTCAACTCTCCTTGGGAATACTTGCTTATTGTATCTCATGTTGGAGATGATAGTATCCCTTAGTCGACTTTTACGACATGCTCGGGGAGAGAAGCAGCTGGACGCATTCTATGTTTTTTCTTTACTCTCAGTCCAGCAGAGAAGCGTATCTTACTTTGAATCAAGAGTAGCTGCAAGTTTTCTTAATTTTACTTGTAGCTCTTCCCACCCCATTAGGGATACGCGCGTGATAATATACGAGTATGTATGTAAGATCCCTCAAACGGTCGATCTAATAGAAACGTGGATGCGATTTTAATTAGATTAGATTAACTATCCTCTATCGATTTTATACTTAGCTACTGTAATTTAAACGTAGAACGTTAGGTAATACTGTTTAAACGTAATAATTTTATTATAGTCCAAGCGATAAAAGTAATAGCCAATTTAATTTGGCAGGTAGTGAACAGCAAAATCAGGTAATGGAAATTGGTAGAACGATAACATGGCCACATTATGCTGTAATGAAAACTGAAATGGATTGATGGTTAATAAAATAAACCTATTACTTTTAAACTTTAGGTATAACATTACCCATATACAGACTGTGTTTTTTAACTGGGACAGTAGGGGGAAATCCGAAACCAGAAGAGATACAGGAAAGGTGTCTTAGAAAACACTTGCTCTTTTTTGGTGAAAATGATTTTGGCACAGTACATGGTGAAGCGCGAGTTGGCCATGAATATGGGTATGGGTATGTCAGCAAAACAATTTTTTGATGCTAATCGACTCGGTTACTTAAGAATAATTTTATTGTATAAGTTGAAACAATCGGGACAGCAAAAGTTGGTCAAATTTAATAAAATGTTTTTGTACTATGACAGTATGAGGAAATCCGAGGCCGTAGGGAATAGTGGAAAACTGTCTAAGAAACCATTTTTTTATGTAAAGATAATTTTGGCATGGTAATATTTTCGGTCAAGCGTAAGTTGCCCATAAAAATATTAATTCTTTAACTGTACTTGAAAGTACTTTTTTAATGGCGATCGAACAGAAGATAATTCTGCAATTATCTTATGTTGTAAGAATATTCTGCGTTTGTGTGTTTTTGGTAACAAAATTATACTTATTTCTCTGTTCTTCTATCTATTCATACGAAGATAGTCCTTTACCAGAGATGATTTTTCCGAAAAAACCTACCCATACCGGAATCGGGAACCTCTATAAATGGGGTGGACAAGGACTCTTTAGGTATATCCGCCGTTCCCGTTAAACATCGAGCTCAATGTTCACTGATTATATTATCTCTGATAAAAACTTACGATAAAGAGCATGAAACTTTTACTTCGTTTTCTTCGTTGAACTGCGATACTGATGTTCAGTGTTGAAAATGTTTGGCGCTTAGGTATTGGGATTTAGTGGCCCTTCGTTTATTTCGAAGTGTTTGATTTTAGGTTTACGGTACGTTTTTTCTTGTTATTACAGAGATAAAAGAAAATCAGGAGCTTTTATTTGTTTTTTTTTCGAACGAAGTTCAAAAAATAAAGTTAGGACTTATTCAGGTAAGGACGTGTGAATGTTTGTGTACCGATCACGCCTGAACGAATTTGAATCAAACTTAGGATACTACGAGTACGTTAACAAAGTACGTTTGCTGGAATAACAAATATAGGCAATTTTTAATCGGATACTAAACGCGCGAAACCGCGCATATGTCTCAGATCTATGGCTTATATTTTTATTAAGAACTAGCTGTTGCCCGCGACTTCGTACGCGTGTAGTACATTATTTTATTCTATAATAGCGGTCGCCCGCGGCTCCGCCCGCGTGGATGTCGGTTACCGCTGCAAAAAGCCTACCCAGGAAAGACACGGTCAGTCGCGAGGTCGGCTCCCTACGCAGCGGTCGTGCAGCAGAAATCGTAATATTTTAATTTCGCCATAACTTCAAAACCAAACGTCCAATTTTAATCATTCAAAGACCAAATATTATCTCCATAAACTGTTCTTAGTGATGAAATCATTTATTTTGATAAGGATTAATAGCATGAGTAAAATAAACGCGTTTAAATGTAGTCCAAAAAAAATTCAAGATTTTTAAATAAAAAAATGGTTGCTGTGCCTCACTCGACATAGATGGGTATAGTGTGTCGCGGACTTTTTTGTAGATATTTATAAGATCTACAATTAATTAGAACATTTTATGGTTCTATCTTTTATAGTTTAGGCAGCGTACGCAAAATAAGTAACTTTTCTGGTTGATTTTTTACACCTTGTGTCCGAAAAACCCAAATATCTTACGGAACCCTATTTTTTTCCAAAATAAAATATAGCCTATGTTACTCGTGGATAATGTAGCTTTCGAATGGTGAAAGAATTTTTAAAATCGGTCCAGTAGTTTTTGAGCCTATTCAGTACAAACAAACAAACAAACAAACAAAGTTTTCCTCTTTATAATATTAGTGTAGATTGTATTTTAAAAATATCTAATTCATGAATACATAATCGCTTCATTGGGCACCAGGAAACGCAATCGCGGTCGACGGTTTCGCGCTCACGCCATAAGCATTTCTTATGCAGAGATCCAACCAGAGCTTAACTCTGGATGCTTTTGCGATCGAACAGGAAAAAGGTTTCAGTTAAGTAGTAGATAGTTTTCAGAGAAATACGGTTTTATTGAAAATGCAAATGTGGAAATGTGATTGACACTGAGTTTATAAAAGTCTACTTTTGTTTGTAAAGACCGCCTTTAAAGTTTAAAATTTGTATAAATGTAGCCGCTAGGCGATATGATTGTGTCGTGAATATCGTTTGTCAGCGCGGCGTAGCTTTTGATGCTTAGTTGCGCGCATTCCGTAATTAAGTTCGTACAATGATCGCATAATCCCATTTCAAAATACGCATGGTGAATCTGTGTGCAAAACATGATGAGCGTAGTCTAATACTCTCAATGTACTTTGTTTTTCAGTTGTAGCGCGGTCTTGTCAAAGGGCAACTTGTCGTGTTGAGCTGCGTGCTACTTTCTTTTGATTACTCGAGATAATACATGAAAATATGTAGAGTACTGTCATCAGTAATTTTCAAGATACGCATCGATTGGTGACAATACCGTAAAATGTGTTCATATTTTTCTATTGAATTTTTTATTATTTAATGCTCGGTCCAATATTCTACTAAAGCACTACGGAACGTTTATTACTATAGTAAGATGACAATGTTGCTATGGTAATGAACGATCCACCGTCCGTTAGTACAATATTGGAATCGGGCATAATATAAAACAACTTGTTCTTTGTGATTGTTAAAAGAACCTGATAATAAATGGGTGAAATGCTCTCGAGGTGATAATAGTTTTAATGGCCTGAAGGCAAAAAAGATTTAGTATTGATTCCAATCCCAACTTCAAGGATTCTGTGTCAAATTCTGGGGTTAAAGCGTTGTAGTCACCCTTTATGAGACCTTCGCAACCTTTCAAGTTGAGGTCACTGAACTTGTAGTTCAGTTAACACATCACCGAGAGACTTCTACAACTACTCCTCAAATCAACTTACCTCTCGTGTTACCTACTAGTTTATTTATTACTAGTTGCTCCAAGTCACAAGTAAACATAAGAAAACCTGCAGCCACTTCTGATTTAGTCCTTAGATGGATATGGTGAACCATGGTGACAGGTGATCAGCCCATCGCCCCTATAAGTTGTCCATCATGTTGGAGAGGATACTATGTCTTAGTCAACTTTTACGACATGCTCGGGGAGAGAAGCAGCTGGACTTATCATATTATGTAAAGGGATAATATTGCAAATTAAATATCCAAGCGTGGTTTCTTGCCTGTATCTTCCGTGGGATATAGAGGGAATATAATAGTAATTTTGACTATGAAAAACAATGTATGTAAAACATACTTCATAACTGTTATGAAAAAACTAGTCACGTAAGTAGGACGAGAAACCCAGCGTTAATTATTCCTACATTTGTGAAGCCATAAAACCACACTACTGGTAATTAAAATGAAATTGCTTGAATGTAAATATTTCAGATTTCACAGGGAAAATGTAAATGAACGCAATAAAATTCAGGCAAAGTAAGGCACATCAGGCACCTATCCATGTTAAGTAGAAGGGTAGGAGAAGGGATGGACGGCTCAGAACTCATTTTCATAAAATCATCCTGTCTTATACGCGTAAATTTTCAAATAATTATAACTTTCTTTTTTAATCCTACTAATATTATAAATGTGAAAGTTTGTGAGGATGTGACGATGTTTGAGCCCCAATCACGCTGAACGGATCTGACTGAAACTTAAAATATACATATTTTATGTGTGCTGGAATAACAGATTATGCTATTTTTTATGCGGGCACTACGAGTGCGAAGTCGCAGGCGGAAGCTAGAAGGTAAAAAAATAATAGATCGAGATATTTTTTCCCTGTTGTTTCCCTGTAATCTCGTACATACAGTAGAGCCACAAATATTATGTGCCTATGCTTCGTCTATTATGTAATTGATGTACAACGTATGATGATATGTAATTTTACCATCCATAGTAGATAATTAATACAGCGTCAGGAGGCAATTTTTACCTTCACAAACGGGACGCTGTAGTGCCCAGGACGAATTAAGATGGAGTAGGCTTGTCCACCCATCCTCTCAGCTAAGTTGGCCTAGTCTACAAAAAAGATATGGTCAATATGTGCGGAGCTGACTAAGCCGCGGGTTTCTTCACGATGATTTCCTTTACCGTTTGAGAGTACTGGTATAGCGCACATAAATTTTTTGCACACACTTATTACAATAAAAGCAAAATAACAAAATAATAGTTGTTGTTTGCTTTCGCAGAAAAACTCATACTAAAGTTCTTACTTTAGAAAAAACTGAAAGGTGATTTAATATAAAAATACCTTTCAGTTTTCTAGTGACAAAACTGAAAGAGAGATAGAAAATCAAGATAGTAATAAAAAGGCTAAGCCTGTATCAAGAAAACTAGAGTAAGAATTTGTTTGTAGAGATTTAAGTTACTCAGAAGACAGTTTCAGTCCGAAAGAGTTTCATAGAATTTCTTAGTTTGTAAATTCATAAGTTTTCTAAGTAGTTATTATAAGGGTGGCTGGGTAGCTAAAGAATTTATGTGGTTGGTTTCTGTTGAATATTAAAAAGTATACTTTATGTGCTTCGCTACTAATTTGTTGCTATTTTTGAACAGCAGTTTTTTATAAAGTGGAAAAGGATTACGTTATTTTTGGAGCCCGTTGGAGAGTCGAGCTTAGACATCTTGTATAATTTAAAACATTTTAGACATTCTACGAAGATGTTCTATTGAATATTAAATAGGAACTCTACAAGCTCCCTATATTGGTTTCGCAAACTTTGAGCAAACTTATATAAACATAACATGTCTGTCAACCTACTCGTACGAATAAGAATTTCTTTTTTTGACATAAAGTGAAAGTGACAAAGCACCATAGAAAGGCTAAAAGTATGTCAAACCTGTAATAGAACATTAAGCTTGGTGGCGTGTGTGGCTTGAAACCACTGTTCAGTGACAACAATCAGGGGCTCAGCCACAACCTTTATCGAAACAATCTTATTTCAAGATAGTTTTGTTTAAAGCTTATAATAACAAAACTCATTTCGTACCCTGACCTCCACCTTTCAATATTGTTTCATTCTTGCTAAGTGCTGAGAAAGACCGAATGATTTAAGTATTACTGATAAGTGGAGAGCAAAACAGCCAAAATTTCGTATACCTAGCATTGTCACTTTTATTACTAGGCAGTAAGGTTTTTGTCATCATCGCAAAACCATTTAAAAGTTGGTTTTGTATTAAAATAAATATTACCTACTTTGACAGTTTTGCAAATAAAATACGAATAAATAATGATGACCAACAGAAATTAAGTACCTACCTACCAACAAAATACATGAAAGGACACCTTTTATCACCAAAAATTTTCTACTTCTAAGCATTTTCAAATAATGCGTATGCATTCGCCATCAAAAATCAAACAAGACATTAATTACCGATGTATAATATCGCTAAATACAGAATTCGTTACACAAGTTTAAAGAAAAAAAAAATACATATTACCTACTTTTTATGACACCATAATGAGTTTTTATTAATACAACGTTATATCCGCCGCATCCGAGTAACTTTTATAAGATTAGGTACTTAATTTGGCGTAGAATCAATACTGCTAGATGTCATAAGTCACATCATGGTACATACGAATTGAATGAACTTTTTGAGGTGACGTCACCAAAACTGCTAAGATAATAACGTTGTGTCAAGGACATCATGTTGCGAAAAGTCAAAGTATGATTATAATAATACTGTTACAAGAGCTGGTGGAGCTGTATTTTCCTGACCTTAACCTTAGACTTAGAAAAAGAAAAGACGGCGCGCCGCATACAAAAAAAAATGACGCCACACAAAACCGTGCTCCTGCAAGTAAACATACACGCTCACGCACACTAAAACCATGCTCATCGCTCTTAGTACGTCACGAGTCTTAAAAATAGAATTATGCCTTCCTGTGTAGTGAAAACTTGTAAAAACAGCAGCAAACAACATAAAAATTCTCACAGAATAACTTTATTTGTAAGTACTTCAAATAACATCGTTTCTTAATTATACTTACTATGAATTTTAGGTTACTTGGAACACAAAACCTCAAAACCGACACTCACACTAGATAGAAAGGTGGCTTCACTTTTATTGCACGCGGCGCGCCGTCTTTTCTTTTTATTTGGTTTGAGACCTTAACTTAATTTGACAGCTCTAAAATTATAGCGATCCCTGTTCTCTCAATGTATAAGAAAAGGACGCCAATATTTTTAAGTCTGTCACACTAAATTAAGTTTAGGAAAATGCAAAACAGAATCGATACCACTGTTTCGACAAATGTAGCGCCGGGTTAAGATTTGACCACCACTAGTTTAACAGAATTAGAATCAACAAAAA
Source organism: Scotopteryx bipunctaria (assembly GCA_949320045.1). NCBI lineage: Eukaryota > Metazoa > Arthropoda > Insecta > Lepidoptera > Geometridae > Scotopteryx > Scotopteryx bipunctaria. Next base: position 6,424,748 of record OX439440.1, read on the forward strand.
TGCTGTTAAATAAACATGCCTTGTGGATCAAGTTATAACAAAATGACAATGATAGATTAATTGCCGTTTGCGACTTGTTGGATATTTTAATTTTGTTATTTTGTTTATATGCTAGTAACTGACCCACTTTGTTTCGGGGCTTCGCTTACAGATAAAAAGAATATACTCATACTATTCAAGAACAATAGAATAGAATTCAAGAACAATACCAAGTTTCATCGAAATCCAAACCACAAATAATTCACTCCATTTAAGCATTTTAATGACGTCGAATAAAAGTTTAGATCTATAGAATAAATTAAATAAGTTTTGTGAACTACGGAAAACAAACTTATTAAAGTAGAGAGTTTATGAAGGCCAAACGACTGAATGTTCAGAGTTGATCTGAGTTGGAATGCAAGAAGGGGAAGCCTATGGCCAGCAGGATGAAGCCAGGATTTTTTTAGGCTAAGCTGAATGATCATTGATCTATAAATACATGCTTAAATAGATTTAAGTTGATGAAGAGATAGCGTCCTTGTTTAGCAGAATAGGACTAAATCATAGGTACCTAATCAAAAGTGTCAAAATCCCATTTAGCATAGTTGAACTGGGAATTCGTTGAATCCAATTGTATTGTACATTTTACGTGGCATTGCGCCGGTCACTCCAGCATTAGGCTTTAAATTGCACCACTCGCGTCAAAGTAAACAAGTGATCGAGTGATCAGCGTTTTGTTTTATGCCACTCTCGGCTTTAATTTATGCAAAAAGTTAAAACCGGTTTTGTTTAGATTACGGATTCCGTGCTCCGCCGTGATGTCGTGCACATGACAACTTGAGAGCCATTCATTCTACCGACTAATCCACATGACACAGAAAAACTCGCAATATTCCGTGCACAAATCCAACCAAAATTGAGGATTAGAGCCCACTGTCGCCAGTGGTTGCTAAAGGTTCCTCCCAGATTCCAACTAGAGGAGATTTGTTTATTTTTGACATGTTAATAAATTTTTATAAACACAAAAATCATTTTTACACGGCTGATATGAATATTTTTTTATTGAATAAAATGACACAATTCTATATCCATCAAAATTCGTTTGAAGCTGAATAACTTGCAATCTTATATACCGGATCTAATTGTAGGTACGAGTACTTTAAAGGTAGAATAGGATCAAAAGGCTTACATTAAGTCGATTGCATTCAGAAATTGAATTGTAAGTTCGACGCGGCGGGAAATGCATTTAAGCTGAAGGTAGACTCATTGTGCTCTGTGGAATTAATGGGAGGATTTGTATGATAATTAATATTACAAAATTAATATCCTGAGTTGATACTCAGTGATCAGTGATCAGCGTCATCCCGTATGATAACGTATTTTTCATCGCATTCGCTATTTTCGTTCAAAAACATACAATTGTGTAATTGTGTCGTAAAATAAATAATTTATATTTATATTTTTCAGTGGTTCTAGCGATGTTTTCCATCCTTTGGTCGCAAAGCGACAAAACCATCAAATAAATAAAAAAAGCGTCATAGCGTACAAACCGGCTTGTGCCTTGCGCACATCTCTGTTCGGATTATGCAATGTTTACACAATTCTCATCGAAGCGTGTGATAAAACGTCAACATGAAGTCAAAATAAAACACTATGGAGAGTGGGCCAGTCAATATCGATATTGACGGGCATAGAGGTAGATTCAATTTTGTTTTGTTGAAATAAAATTGAATTTGCTTCACGTGCAGTGTTTGTAACTTTTATTTTGACAAAAAAATACTGGAAATTCACTAGGGTGGCTAGATGTAGGAAATACCTAGCTTGGGGATCACAGCTGTGAGGTTTCCGTATCTTTTCTCTACGAAGCATAAAAGCTTTCATTAGGTAATCGACTAAACGGTGAGTAACTATTATAATTGGATCTTCCTATTAGGTAGTGTAGAATGAAGGACGCATCGCCCTGGTAACGCATCCAAGCGTCATCCATGGTACCCCACAGCAGCATTTCTACTCAAATCAGAATAAATGTTACATACATACATATTATCACGCTCGTATCCCTAACGGTGATGCACCTGAGAGCACTGGTGGTCTAGTTGCTAATGACCCCGCTTTTCGATCCTGGTCGTGAGTTCAAACCCGGTCGTGTACCAATGGATTTTTCTGTACGAAAAATTTATGTGCGCTGTACCAGTATTCTCAAACGGTGAAGGAAAACATCGTGAGGAAACCCGCGGTTTAGTCAGCTCCGCACGTATTGACCATGTCTTTCCTGTGGACAAGGCCGACTAAGCTGAGAGGATGGAATAGGTGCTGGGCAAGACTACTCCATCTTAATTCGTCCCGGGCACTACAGCGTCCCGTTTGTGAAGGTAAAAGTTGCCTCCTGACGCTGTATAAATCATCTACTACATGGTAAAAGGTCTTAGTTATCCCTAATGGGGTGGGCAGAGCCACAAGTAATTATAAGAAAACTTACAGCCACTCCTGATGCAAGAGTTCCAAAATGGATATGGTGAACCATGGTGACAGGTGATCAGCCCATCAGAATAAATGTTTAAGTATATAAAAAAGAGAAACGGGTTGTCACTGTTATTCGAGAGAATGGAAGGAGATATCAGCGTAGGGGTTCATAGGAGTACTATGTTTGCCCGAAGTTTGAGACAGAAATGTGCCGCCTGTTCAGTTCGGTTGTCAGTAAGTTGAATACAAATTAGTATTGGATGGAAAGGAAGGTAGACACAACTTTTAAACTATCATTGTTATAAACATTATTTCCACGAGGACCATAATTCGATTATAACTAAATATCCCATTATAAGTGCTAATAAGGATGGTAGAGTAATTCAATAGAATTTGAAAGACGATACCATTATCAAATTATGAAGCGCTTGTGGCGTAGCTTGCTTAGACTTTCTTGATTGATCGTTGAAGTTAAGCAACGTTGTGCGCGGTCACAATTGGGATGGGTGACCGCAAGTGGCATTACGAGCTGAGCGCTTCCGTGCTGCGGAGGGCACGTTAAATTGTCGGTCCCGGATTTTAAGTCGTTAACCCCCGAATACCCAAACGCGACTCAGAGTTGAGCACGTTTCAAGTGACGAGTTTTTGACAGATAATCATCAAAAACTGTCAAAAAACCGTGGCTTGAGACGTGTTCAACTCTGAGTCGCGTTTGAGTGTTCGGGGGTTAGCCATGATGGAGGCATTTACTTTATTATCAAATTAGTTTTGAATTAGTTTAGAACTACCCCCTCTAGGGGCAATAATATCGAGGGGCTCATCCTCAAAATTAAACGTAGTTGAAGTATAATTTTAATTATAGGAGATCAAAACAAACATTTTATTAAAATAACAAATTATTGACTAAAGCTTCCACTCACGGCTGATTATAATAAGCGTACCCACCAAGATAAATAACCAGCGGACGATAAAGACGCTTCCAACGATACCTCATTTGTCAAATTATGGTAAGTAGTCTATAAGTTATGAGGGAACAGATGAACATACCGATCAAAATCATAACCCTCTTTTTTGCTTCGCCGTAGTCGGTAAAAAGTAGCTTGTATGCTAATTGCTAAGTATAAGAAGAATGTGATGAGAGTGAATGAAGCGAGAGTGATTAGTCTCAGGACTGTAACAAATGGAGATCCGTGGTCCCTACCTACCCCTATGGAAAACAGGCGCGATTATTATGTACCTATGTATGTAAGAATATGAGCACTGGTGGTCTTGTTGGTAGTGACCCCGCCTTCCGATCCTAAGGTGGCGGGTTCAAATCCAGTCGTGTACCAATGGATTTTTCTGTGCGAAAAATTTATGTACGCTATACCAGTACTCTCAAACGGTGAAGGAAAACATCGTGAGGAAACCTGTGGCTTAGTCAGCTCCGCACATATTGACCATGTCTTTCCTGTGGACAAGGCCGACAGGGCTGAGAGGATGGAATAGGTGCTGGGCAAGCCTACTCAATCTTAATTCGTCCCGGGCACTACAACGTGCCGCGTGTGAAGGTAAAAGTTGCCTCCTGACGCTGTATAAATCATCTACTAGATGGTAAAAGACCTTATTTATTTATGTAAGAATATGCTGAGTAGGTGAGGACATCAGCTACTCGTAGTATCTAAAGGTATTATGAAAAACCATTCAGTCGTAATTCAATCACAATCGCCCAATCTTAGCATTCACAATATGAAGTAGGCTTACCTACACAAGCAATAAATTTGTGATAAAAAAAGCTAGTAGCAAAATGTTTTACGATTTAAACCAGGTTTATACGAGTTAAGTAATGTGACACTACAGTGGGTGAGTGAGTCCATTGCCGACTGGGGACTGGCCTCTGGTATATTCAATGCAGTCTAGCGTGATGTGACAGCGCTCGCTGTACTGTTTTTCAGGTTTTTGTCGGGCCAGCACTGACTTTACTTGAATTTGAAGTAAGTATATCTGTAAGTATATCTGTAAGGATATCACGCCTATTTCCCATAGGATGGACAGAAACTACGGATGTAGATCCGTAAGGTATATAGTATAATTATCCTAACATATATAGGTCCTAACATCTCTCGCTTCATTCATTCTCATCACATTCTTCATACATGCTCGTGGGTTTAGGGCATTCATAAAGTAAGTACCTAACTTTAAATAAATCTCCCTTTAGATACCTATTGACCATTTTATCGACGTAATATACATTTTAGCTTTGATGTTGGTAAGTAATACAAAAATCTGGATTTTGGCATCATAGCAAAAATTTTATAGATGTCCGAAGGTAATTTATCTACTGGGTGTGCAGTAACGGATTTGCTCACCAAAATCGACGTAGAACTCGTTGTACGTTATTCAAAAAGATTTTTTTTTATTTTTTCTTCGGTTCCTCAAAGTGAAAACACGAGATATAACATACCTTTATTTATATATTAATATTCTTGAAAAAAACTTTTTGAGTATGACTTTATCTAGATTTCGGGAACCCTACCATATTTTCAGATGAGTTTTACTTTAATAGGTAGGTAATAACTATTTCTTTAGTTCAGTTTTTGATTCACTTTGTAGTTTTCTTGTATTTAACAATTATTTGATTTGGCGGATTATTTAATTTCAATATTTTGCGCGGTCTTATTCTCTGTCTTTCTTTTATATACTCGAAATTCGTAGCGCTATCTCTTTTGATTTCGGTCTAGATGCGATCGTATGATAGGTACGTACGCTCTTAAGTACATAGGAAATACTTCCTGAGTAAATATTTTTTTTGGAATACTGACATATTAGGCGCGTCGTTCAAAATAACTCTCGTTTCTATGGGTGACGGGCCATTAGTATGAGACAGATTCATTTTAACAACGTCTTATATTCTATTGGAGTTGAATGTACTCTGGCCATTAACGCAAAAAATTGGGCATTCTAAAAGTCTTCTTGACATAATACAAGATTGATTATTTTATTTTTGACTGTATTTTTGGGAACGGAAAAATAAAATAATAGAATGTTATGAAAGTGAATGAAGCGAAAGAAGTATATGAAATGGAGATCCGTGATCTCTGCCTACCCCTATGGGAACCAGCCGTGATATTATGTATGTATGTATGTATTTTTGGGAACATTTCTTACGACCCTTTTAGTCTGTCTGTACTCTAGATTCCGTGGATATGTCGTAGTCAAACCACGAAGCCCCGGCGCTCCTAGGTTTGCCTAGTCAAACCTAAGGTCTGAATAAGATTGGTCAAAGTCTGGGTGTTGTAATATTATAGGCAAGTATGTCTTTACAAAAATAAGTATATAGGTAAGTATTTTATCAGCCATCTGGTGCCCATGGTACAAGCTTTGATTAGTTTGGGGCTAGATGGTGCTGTGTGAAATTTCCACAAATATTTACGAGTATTTATTTAAAGTCCAAACTAATAGCGTGCTTCTTTGACTAAAGGAAAGTGTGTGGAACGTGGCGGAAACTTATAGGTACTGAAATATTTATTAAAATTTGAGGTCATGTTGACCGAAAATGATGTCTAGTGAATCAAAGATTCGTATATTTGCCAAACATACAGAAAGATCGAGACATTCGATACAAAGTAGATTACCGTTAGTAAATACACATACACATCGGGCTTCAGATAATCAGTCGTATTTACAGAATGTTTGGTATCTACTGGTCACGGATGCTAATCGATATATCGCTCAGCCCGGCGTGCTTTGTTTCCAATGAAATGGAATCTCAAATAGTGATGCGTGATGCCTGAAAGCTGTGTTCACGCTTTAGAAAATAGAACCGTTTATGGAAGATAAATCCTGCAGATTAGCTTTGTAATTAGAAAATAATGAGTTTGGAATGTGTCAGTGGTAAATGTGTGTGGAAAGCTATTTTCCTTTGCATAGTGGAAAGAAACATGAGGATTTAATAATTCGAGTTTTTGTAAAATTTAAAATCTCGTGCCTGTAATGCGCCTAGTACACAATGAGCCATACCCGACCATTACAGGCCATTCGCCATTGTGTACTAGAGGGATGGCGGACAATTGCCAGTGGCCAGTGGATCGCGGCTTGCAATGGCATTGCAAATGGATTTGTCGGTTTTTTCGACACACTCTAAAGGGATTGTAGCGTGACTCAGCCGAGGGTGTTCACATAGTGGCCCGATGCTCAGTTCGCCCCCAACAGCTGACGGGTACACTTATTATTGTGAACACTTATATAGGTGCGGAAAATTAATAACTTTTAAATTCATTGAATTATATGAATCTGAGCCCGTAACTTCGAATCCAAAAAATGCTAAACACAAGGTAATGTTTGCATTACTTGGTAGGTATTTAGTACTATTTTAATACTAGCTTCCGTTGTTGATGAAAAGTGACAACATCTACGTTCATCTTGAGTGGTTCGCCAGGCAGCAATGAGCTTTTCACCATTGTGTGAACGTCGTCGTCGAAGTACAGGCAATGCGGGCAATCGTGGCATATCATGGCACATGGCATGCGTCGTGGCACATGGCATGCGTCGCCCATTTTGTACCCATAGCTGAACCGTATTCCTATTCAAAACAAGTATTTATTCAAAAAATTAAAAACCAGAGACTGCGTTCTAATCGGGCATTACTTCAATAATTCAGAATTGTTTTTTTTTATCATTTCTAATTTCAAATTAAATATATAAGTATAAGTTGCAAATAGTTTTGTAATCACCTTTAAAACTTTTTTATTTTGATCCATGTGATACTCGCGCAATAAAGACAAAATCCGTTAAGCCGTTTAGTAGTTACGAGGGAACCCAAGGACATACATACATACAGGAAAAACACATAAGCCTCCTTTTTTGCCTTCGCCGCGGTCGGGTAAAAAGATCTAACCACTTGGTTGGAATGTCAACCTACTTAATGTTGTCGCTAGGCGACGAAAGCCCTTAAATTGAAGAAGTGAGTTGGTATGTTATTAAGGCATTCATTATAAAAAGGTCACATTATTCAGACAGTCAAAGAACAAATTACCTAAAACCTTTCATTTTACGTACATTAGGACCGTACAATAAGGTCGAGGGCAAACGCTCAATTTATAACCAAAGTGAGGCCGTATTTACACATTAAATAGGTTTTTGTGTCTGTATTATCAAATAATACATAAAAGTTATACCTAATAATGCCTGGTTCCAATATTCTACTAATGGACAACTATCAGCAGACAGAAAAACAACGTTGCTATGGTAATTAATTATCCGTCAAACGTAGAATATTGGAGTCGGGCATCAAAGTGCATCACAGTCATTTTAAATCGATAAATCCCCATAAAAGTTGTGTGAAATGGTTGATTCCGTCGTTGATTTTGAGGATAAAATGCTGTCTTCAAAAAACTGGTTAGGTATGGAGTCACGTGATTGCCAATGTACACATAAACCTTTACCTGGCTCTACGAGTACATAAAAACGAGCTTACACAAGCCGAAATACTCACTTTGTAAAGACTACTTTCGGTTTTCTGGTCTGTTAGCGACCGTCATCTAAGAACGTGCGTAAACTCTTTACTATGGCCGGCACTCAATTCTAGCTTTTCTTTTAAAAATGGAATCCAAATAGAATTGGATGCTTCTTTGTTACAACCTGTATTTATTGTTCCGAAGTTACAACAAAAAGACATGCTCGAATACAATACAAGTACCCACAGACAATAAACAACTTAGTTCTTCAGGCATTCGAGGTTCATTTAAAGTTGAGAAACTTCAATAATATATAAAATCATAAAGCTAGAAATGCCGACAAAATGATCAAAATAAAGTTTCTCATCTTGCGTACAGACAGAAAGCTTATGAAGTCGATAAATGCAATCTTGAAAGGTAGTTTGAATTAGTGTGAGAAACATGTTTGATAAAACTTAATAAATGCCCGCAGCACATGGAGAGTCATGGTCTCTGTCTACCCTAATAAGAAGCAGGCGTATGGTGTTTGATTTATAAAACTTATAATAAAAACATAGAGCAGAAACTGCCATCTTCAGTCCTAGTGATAAATGCTAACCGCTTCATATGTAAGTGCAAACATTGACAAACAACACTCACTGTAGTATCTTTTTTCAGCAGATGTGGTTATTCAAGATCTAAAACGGTCTTTAAGGACACATCGTTATCGTTATTGGATGTGAATTGCTTACAAGATTAATGACTTCAGATTATCTCAGATTCTCAAGTTTTTGAAAATGCCGATGGGAGTAGACATAAAAAAACTACTAAGGCCTTTTACCATCTGTAGTGGCAAGCCTACTCTATCTTAATTCGCCCTGGGCACTACAGCGTCCCGTTTGTGAAGGTAAAAGTTGCCTCCTGACGCTGTATGAATCATTTATTATAGATGGTAAAAGGCCTTAGTTATAGGCTTGCCCAGCACCTATTCCATCCTCTCAGCTTAGTCGGCCTTGTCCACAGGAAAGACTGGTATAGTGCACATAAATTTTTCGCACACAAATCCATTGGTACACGACCGGGTTTGAACCCACCTTAGGATCAGAAGGCGGGGTCACTACCAACTAGACCACCAGTGCTCTCAAACCGCCAAACTTAGACCGAAAAGTGATTAGATAAAACCATAATAAAACCGTGAATTATAACTTTCGAACCATTGATTCAATCTGCATGAAATTGGATAGAAAAGTGTGTCAGAAAATGCGGGTATGTATGTATTCCTTTGGAAACCAATTGAATAAACAACAGATACTTACCGTAAGTGTTTATTGACATAGGAGACTCTGCTGTCTATAGGAACTTACTGACGGTCAGACTATGCATAACATTTAAGTAAGAGGTTGCGTAATGCCACTAGGCAATAATTGCATTAGGTTTATTGCTATACGATTAATATATAGATCATCTTAGATTCCAGTAAGTCATTGAAACAATTGGTCAATCATCAGCTAAATCCCGTCTTGCAACATACGTGAAATTGATAAATCAATCATGAATTGATTGCTTTCACGGTTAAATTAATTGCAATTGCTGTCCATTACATTCTCGTGCCACGTGCTAGCTATTGATAGATCAAAGATTGATGATTTGGGCTATCTTACTATTTTTGAGTTATTATTATAAATAGTTTTTTTTATTTCTATAGAAATTGGTATGCCTACCACCACTGATTTGGAAATTACAAAGTTTTTAGTTCACACGGTTGACATTAATTATTATTATTATCATCATCAGCCTGTAGAGGTCGAGTTCTGGACATATTAGACCTTCCTAACAAACTTCCCCAACAAGCGATCTTGTGCTGCACTATTTAGAAAATGAAGCTCGTAACATTATTTAGAGCGGTGGAAATGTTACAGATCTATCTAATCCTATCTCACTATTGCAGTTTAATGTGAATGTTTGAATATTTGTATCTTTGTGTTTCAAACACGTACTAATTGCAGCATCTGGAATCTCGCTAGTTTTCAACGAAAACAAAAAAATCACTAAATAATGTAACATGTCTTATCAAAGGTTTACGAACGTGTTTTAGCTTTGGTAAATCCCTTCAAAATGATAGCGCTTTTCCTATGAAAACTAAGGCAGAAAATAAAACATAAAATTCTTAAGAATCGTAAGAACACGCCTCCGCTGCCGTCGTCTTACCAAAATTCTACGATTATTTTTCTTCTAATTTCATAACAGAACGCAAAACGAACCAAGCATTTCCTTTACATAAGGAGCACACTCATAGGGAATTGTAAAAACGGTGACAGCAAGCCCAACACCACAGTTCTAATGATGAAAACAACAACCTGAATACAGCAAAGCTCAACCATTTTGAGGAGATCTCTGTGTATCCTTGGTACACGCAATAATCCTAAAGGTTACGTATACTCTTGGGGAAAGGCTGGGTGTCTAGATAAACTGGTGCTCAAAATTCGCGATCGGGGTTTTGGCTCAGTGCCAGACTCCTTGTTGCGGCTGTCTTTGCATACTAAGGAGTATGTCATGCTTAGTAGTTGTAATTAAAAATAAATTTCCAAGCTTAATTTGATTAAGTACCTACAATTTAAAATAACCGAGCAATTAGATATTATAAAAAAGAGGAATTACTTAACGAGACTTATTTTCATAAATATTTTTTTTTACTTAGCCCATTCTGTCCTACTGCTGGGCAAAATGCCAGCTATTATTATATTGTAATCTATCTTATATTATAAGAAATTTTGTTCTGACTGACTGACTGACAGACAACGCACAGCCTAAACCGCTGGACGTAGAGACTTGAAATTTTCAGTGTAGGTAAACCTTGGTACGTAAGGGTGTACTAAGAAGGGATTTTTTAAAATTCAACCTCTAAAGGGGTGAAAAGGGATGAAAACCTGGAATCAATTTTTGGTCTAAAACTGCACATAACCTATATCAAATTAAAGAGCCGATTTTTCTCATTTAGTTGATGTCATAATTACCTGTAAATTCTCTATTTTTGGCATGTTTTTCATGAAAAATAGAATACTTTTATTTTGACATATGACAGCGATGATACCACAGATTAGTAATAGATGATACAAAACATGTGGTAAAAGAACTGTCAATGTCAAATTACACTACATTCATTAGCGTTTAAAAAAATTGTTGCGATAATATTTTGGACTGTTAACACTGCAGGTGGGTTACTATGTGGTCTTAGAGCAGGGCAGTAGATACCTAAAACCATTTCGTCAACTACAAAATACCTATGGCTTTGTGACTAACTACTACACATTACGTGTGACTAGTTAGTTCGAACCAGTGTGATGCATGAATTTAAAGGATATCGAAATTATATTTTATGATTCATGAACTCTATATTATGTACCTATAGTGTTGCACAAAAATCTGAACCCGATGCCCAATATTCGTATTTTAGGCTAATTGTCACGTACCGTAACTTTTATTCGGATTTATTTTTCATCGAAATATTTTTGTTTAATTGACGAATAACTCAATTCGTGAAACTTTTTAAATACGTTAAAACACGCCGCGTTTTTAACTGACATCATAAAAGGACGAGGTTCTTTATTCGGCTGTATGTCTTTTTGTAATGTACATATGTTCACCGATATCTCCGCCAATACTTAACCGATTTTGATTATTTTTTCTCTGGTGTATAGGTAATGATCTCGAGCTGGTCCCATATAAATTTTATGTCTAAGGCATTCATACTTTTCAAGTCATATTTAAATGTCATGAAATTAAATTTTGAAATGATAATTTGCCTACTTTATCCAATTTATTATGGTAATAACATAAGTCACTTTCAGTGTTGCATATCATTTTAATGTATAAACTATACTCTTACGTTATCTACTGACTGACTGATTGACTAACAATCAACTGTCCTCAAAGCATGAAATTTGGTGGGTGATGATGATGTAGTGATACACTAAGAAAGGAATTCCCTGATGAAATGAATTTGTATAAAAAAAAACACAACGCGATCAAGTCACGGGGCGTTCCTCTAGAAATATGACATTATTTTGTTTTTTATTCGAAAGAGTGTTGATTGCCACCTATTGCCACTGACATCTTGACATTATCTACCTGTTAGTTTTTATAGGATAACGCCAAGGAGTTTTAACTTATTCTTTATTAAAGTCGGTTTTATTTTAGTAAACGTAAACGTATTATTATATCCAATTTGTATACTTGAGTATGTTTTTTCAATTGTGTATTTTAAATCCATTTAATTGAATAATTTGTTTCCATGAAAAAGATGAACTTGCTCCGTCAGAAACTAGAGGTAGTGTTTAAACGTGTTCCGACTACTAGGTACGATAGCCAAAAATAATACTTTCTACTTATCTTCAGCCACCAACTGTGGGTCCTAATGTGTATTCAAGATAGAATCAGGGAAACTAATCGGGCTACGTGACAGTACACATATGTAGATTCGGGGTCGTAACATTTACATCAAGTGAATTTACATTTACATGTTGAATATCTGGATTCACACGAAGTTACACGTTTTGCTTCGGTAGTAAACTGATAACTAGTCGGTTAGCGGTCGTTCTTTTGAAGCAGAACAAAGGGAGAGAATCGTAATCGTATCTTTCGACTTGCCATAAGTTATTATTGTTAAACTTGCTGCGTCGACCCCACACATAATAGATAAGGGCAGGTAGATGGTGAAGGCAGTTTACAAATTAACGGACCAAGTATTCCTGTCCTCAAATGTCACATGGAATCAGGTCATGGTCATGTTGCCCTTTGTTCGGGCGATTGTGTAATAACAGCGAACTTTCGCAGTTTTACCTAATTGCAAGACATTCGTACGTACTTCTCGAACAGTTCGTTAGTGTACAGTACCTGTTCTGACACACAAGGAGTAAATGAGTCTTTGAGGCATTTTAAATCCTTTCACCACACTGGTTTAAAAGAAATAGTGACACGACTAGTAGTAACAGGGGGTACATAGGCTCAGATGCACAATGACAATCAAGTGAACGTTTAACTTAGTTGAAAAATTCTCCATACAACTTTCAAGTTCCGAACTCGCAGAGTTCGACAACCTGACGAAACTACCTGAATCAAATATTCCAAACTGGTGAAATTATCTTTACTTTGTATAAACAAAGTAAAGGTTTGTAGCGAAGCGAGCGAAGGAACTATTAAATAAAGTCGTGAAATGTTAGTAAAATGAAATAGTACTCGTTTCGGGCTGGCTGGTCGGATAAAACTCCTATTATACTTCTCCCGTCTTGAGCGGGAAAACATTAGGGACATTTACAGAACTATCAGAGTTCGATAACCTTACAAAACTACCAAAATAAAGTGATGGATGGATTGTGTAAGAGATGATAATGAGTAAAAGGAGTGATAATGGCTGCTGATAGGAAGGATTAGAAGAGAAAAATATTTTCTTTTTTATTATAGGGGAATAAAGGCAGGTTGGCAATAAAGCAGTTCTCAAAATTAACGAGCCATTAACTCTCCAGTCTTGAGAAAACCGCAATTTGCAGAGTTCGACAACCTTACCCGAATTAAATATTCCAAAGAACTAGTGACTCGAGTTGTAGTACAAGTAGTAAAAATAACAGGACCAGTCAAGTACGATTCAACTTGCACACTATATAGGCTTCCCATCAATGAGATTTGTTACGTTCAAAGTGAAGGGGTGGTTTGATTTTTATTGATATTTCTTCATATTAAAACAATTCGCCATAAAACCAGTAACTTGATCAAATGCAAAATGATTCATAACTACGGTGGCAGAGCGTGCAAGAGTCCTGCTGAGACACGAAAGGTGCGCGTTCGATTACCGCGACGGGATTAATCTTTATATGTTCTGAAATTTCTTCCGGTTCTGGGTGTTGTGGTACCTTGGTGTTCGCACGTTCTGATACATAGGTTACAGGGATTTCTAGTGTAGGGTCAGGACTACGTACATATATGACTGTTGGAGTGTTATATAAACGGCAATCAAGACGCCACTGATTAATTAGATTATGGAAAATCACTTTTTGTAAGTATACCACCCCTTACATAAACGTTGCGTAAAACACACAAACTTCGAAGTAAAATTAAGATAAGGGAAGTACTTGTTTAATATTTACCCGCACTGAGCAAACATCACTTCGTTTTTTACTTGTTATTGTGCTATTACGTCAGCCTTATAATTTTATTGAAAGATATAGATCTTGAAAAAAAAACACTCTGTTTACAGGAAATTTATAATTATTAATGAACGTAAATCCGAAACCAGAGGAGATGTAGGTAAAGGAAAATCTTTGCAATTTTTTTGTCAAATATATTTACGTTTTTAATGAATACATGTACAGTACTCGTACACATCAGTATTATAGGATTTGTCAGGGCATGTATAAAGAGGGGGTTTTATAACCCCTCTTGAAGAGGGGTTGTTAAACTGAGTTAGTCTGCGAGGGGAAAACTGCGATCCCAAGTATGATTTGATTATTTTCTAGTAAAATCGCCCATCAAACCTGAACCATAATTTTTACGGTCGCAATAATAACCACGACTTTTAACCGTATATTACGAAATACCGTCATTTGTATATTCTTATTTTGTTGTTAATTTCAGTGACTAAAAACTACGATCATTTGTGGTCATATTATTCAAATGTGGAATCAAATCCAGTCATGTCAGTTGGTACTAGATATGCAATAACGAGTAGTAAGTAAGTAAGTAAGTCAAAGTCAAAAATTTTTATTCCTTAAAATCACTGGGATCACTTGGACACGTTTTACGTGGCATTTGGACCTCTGTTCGCAAGTTCCTGTGAGCTAGTGGCCTAGTATCAAATACTTAGTAAGTAAGTAAGTGAGTTCGTATGAACTAGTGGCCTAGTATCAAGTAGTCTAACTTTAGTTAACCTTCTTGACATGGAAATGTTTGAAATTGCGTTTCCCGTTTATACGTCACTTATGCAACAAATGTAATTCACAAAATATGTGACTGTTGGGTGTTAGGTACTTACGAGTATTTGTTACCCGACTACGGTGAAAAGAGGGGTTATGATTTTGACCGGTATGTATTGTATGTTCATCTGTTCCCTCATAACTTCTAAAGTACTTACTTATCATAAATTTACATAATTATGAGGTATCGTTGTAAGCGTTTCGATCGTTCACTGGCTATATTGAACACGGCTATTCTCCATAACAATTTCAGATGGGAATAGTTTCTTGTTTCATACCTGTTAGAGCGTTATTTTTCAGTAGTCGGGTTTTAGCTTTTGAACTTAATTTTTAAATGTTGTTCAGCATTACTATCTATTTTGCTCTATAATTATTATATGTTAGGGTTTAAGCACACAGTTTTAAAACTTTCACAGTCTCATTGTGTTTCATAACCAAACACTACACATCCTCATATCCACCCAGTATGGGTATAGCACGTCACCTTTCGGATCCCACAGTGGGCTAACAAAGTGGACACCTGCCGTATCCACAATGACATCAGACCACCTAGCTAGTGGTCAGCCTGGTGATCTAAATAAAAAAAAAATCGAGTGGTTGTACCCATAAAACACCAACCTGGCCAGTGCGTCATAATGAGGTATACAAGCTATTTATATCTTTATTAAAAAAGAATTTTATCCTCGTTCCTAGAAAAGAGCTGTGCAGGTAGCATTGCTAGTAATTTGCACGGTTGATTACCTATTCAGACGCCGACAGATTGGTTTAAACCCTCTTCGGTGTAAAATTGGAAGGGGGCTACAAGGCTCACCTAAGGGAAATTGGAAAAATGATGTCGGGAATATTGATGCGATTTCGTATGTTTGCGCTTAATTATTTATATCGCTACAAAGTGAACATTTTATATTTTATCTCTACATGATATTACTATTACAAATATAATTTACAAAAAACAAAAGAAACAGTCGGGCTATCTAAAGGCCGTTGCAAACGGTCTATAGATAGCTCACCTGATCCAGCTCATCAGACGGTGGAAACGTGCCCAAGACGCTGGCTGCATTGCAACGCTGAATGGCAATACTGATCCGTTGAGCCAAATAAGAACCAGCTCTTGGATCGCGCATTGTTTCGACCAGACGCCCTGAAAGAATTTTGAAAACGCGGTGGGCAACCGTGCCCCACGGACCTAGGGTCTCGACTCCAAAAAGCTCAAATATATAAGCCCCGTCGAGGCTAACTAATATTACGTATGTCAAACGTTTACAATTGTCGCGTAATTTTTTTGTATATAAGAATGTTAGACTAGAGTTGTCAAAATAGGTTTAATCAAAAGGTTTAAAAAAAGTTTATCGGTTTACAGCTGAAATGTTTTATCGAATTTTTTTATGTTGAAAACAACGTTTAATTTTTCGTATTCAAGTATGAGTTTGGTTAACATTGACAAAGTGGAATATCCTGTTGAAAAATTGCCATGTGGTTTTAGCTAATTTTTTTACATTTACGTTAATTTTTACCACTAGAAGTTATGTTAATAAAGAGCTATTTATTTGTTTGTACTGGAGGTACCTATACAATGATTAGTACCTACAACAGTAGGAGTTTTATAAACATAGTAAATAGCCTAGGATAGTAGGCAGCTGGACCTAGAAATGTAGGTTAGTAGCTAAATGACACATTTTTGCCGGAAATGTGTGAGAGGTGCCAGAACTATTTTCTACATGCTCCAGGCAGTCTAACTAATAACATTTTGTGCACAGAAGCGTTATAAATAGAGTCGCGAACGAGGTCGCGGGTACAGCTAGTTCATAATATTGCCTTTGTTTGTTATAATTTTCTTCAACTTTGTCAATAACTCAATGACAGATGACGAGGATTCGAATCCTCAACCTCCGACCTATTTCAAATCAAAACTTAATCAGTCCCTCAATTTTAGAAACTAACCCGGTGTTGAATCAACTGTTTAATTATTAACCCCTTAATTATTCCAGAAAATTCCATCGTTTAGGTGCGCCATGACACAACAACATGTATCTAATCTACTGGAAATACTGGCTCATGCATTGCAAATATCCATCCAAGTCGACCGGACGAACCCTCGGCTGGCACTTTGTATTCAGTATCATAAACGATACCAGCGAGCGTAATATTAAAAATACAAGTTTGCGTTCTTGGAAATTGTACCTACATACGGCCTCGATGACGTGGCGGGCGATTGCTCGGCAGAGACGCAAGAGGCGCGGGTTCGATTCCTGCTGCGGAAGAAATGTTTGCATGTTCTGCAAATATTTGTTCCGGGTCTGGGTGTTGTGGTACAATGGTACTACCATGGTACCCACGACACATGTTGGAACCGGGCATATAAATAAATAAATAAATAACACCCAACAGTCACATACATAGTCCTGACCCCACACTAGTCCGGTGCTTGCGCCGTTAGCAAACGGCCGTGTTGTCTCAGCTACCATTTAGTGGGAAATCGCTCAAATCACTCAAATTACATTTTGAGCACTCATTCATTATTCCCCTGTCATTTACATCAAGGTTACCATTCAGATGTGTCAAATGTTGAGAAACACTACAATTGACAGTTTCAAGCACATGTAATACATCAAGGTTTACATATGGCCTTGATACAAATGGCGTTATGATCTAGCTATTTGTTCTACTGTTAAAGAGTTTTTAACAGTAAAAGAAAAAAAAAACACGAAAGACTAAGCAAAAAGGTCTCAGACTCAAAGTTTAATAAGAATACTTTATTTCGTAGGATCTTAGTACTGAGATGACAAATGATAGGAGCAGATGAAGGAGGGAAACATGCTGTGCTGACCCCACCTAGTGGGATAAAGGCAGGAAAATGATGATGACGATTTCGTAGGATTTTGTGGTACAGTATTACTTGAATTCTTTATTCGCCTACCCGAAAGGGAAAACTATAAAATAATAATCAAGGCTGTGATAAGATAGATATCAGAGGTTTTTCTGACAATTAAGAATGAGGTATTTTCTTTAGACAAAGTCTGATAAAGTTTTTAACCTCCGATAAAAAAGAGGGTTGTATTAAGTTACGGTTTAGGTAAGTGAGTACTTAAAAATACTACATTAATTTCTTGCAGCGAGCGTACAAATTAATACGTATAATTTACATAAAATAAAACGTCTTCACGATAATTTAGTAGTGTGTACCTGTCTGGGTGTGGCATCTTAGCTCCCAAACGAATGAACGAATTTTGATGCAGTTTTTTCCTGTTTGAAAGCTAATGTGATCGAGATAGTTATTAGCTATAGTTTATGAAGATCTGTTTATGCATTTGTAGATCATCAGTTTATTTCCTACTTGTTAAAAGGATCCTGCCAACATTCACAGGTCCGATTTATATTTATTTATTCAACTTCACTTAAAGTAAACACTTTTTACATATAATATTGTGCCTGAAAACCTTAATAGGTTTAAGTAGGCACTCACATTCGTCAAAAACATACAACGTACTTAGGTACTTAAGTAGGACTGTAAATAAACGATCAGATAAAAGTAAACATACATCAAGTAAAGGTAAGTAAAAAGTGAACAGGGTTTGGTAAAATCATGAGCATAAACGAAAAAAGTGAAAGTTTCCAGGGTTCTTTCAGTACAGGAAAGGAGCCTTTGGAAAGAACTTAGTGACTTGTAGTAAGTTTTCTAGGGTACGCTGTACTTCTAGGATACGCACCTAGAACCCCACAAAATGTAAGACAAGGTCAATACGCGCGCAAGTATATAAGTTTAGCAGAAGCAACTTGTGCGCGGTCACAATTTGATGGGCGACCGCAAGTGGCATTACGAGCTGAGCGCTTCCGTCCTTCGCAGGGCATGTTAAATTGTCGGTCCCGGCTTTTAAGTCGTTAAGCCATGACAGAGGCCTTTAGGCGGTTTAAAAACTCAGTCACTAGAGTTGGCCACTAGCTCATACGAACATACACACATACATAATACGTGCGGAGCTGACTAAACCGTAGGTTTGGTCACGATGTTTTCCTTCACTGTTTAAATTTTTCGAACTGAAAAATCCATTGGTGTATGGCCAGGTTTGAACCCGCAACCTTAGGATCAAAAGGCAGGGGTACTACCACTTGACTAGCAGTGCTCTCTTTACTCTACCTGTATATAATCAATAAACGATAAATCGGTTATTTGGAGCTTACTCCGACGATATTTTTTTACAATTTAAGTCGTTTACTTACTTCCGCTTTCAAAATAATATGATTTTCCTACTCCCGCTTTCAAAACTGAATAAACTTTTTTTTCTGGCGTAGCCACTTTCAGCATTTGACATAAAACAACTTGATTGTTGTTACATAATTTCCCCTTTTGGGGAGGCTTATGGTATCAAAAAACCTTACTGCCTAGTCTTTCGTTAATTTTATATTTTTTTCGTTGTTAAAAAGTCTTCCTTTCACTTAGGGCGCTATTTTTTAGGGTTCCGTACCTGAAGGGTGCCAACGGGACCCTATTACTAAGCCTCCACTGTCCGTCCGTCCGTCTGTCCGTCTGTCTAGAGCCGTCCATACGTTCTCATGAACCGTAATAACGATTCATGAGGTACAGCCCTCTGACAGACGGACGGAGAGTTGAAATTTTCAGAGTATGTATTTATATTGTAACTATAACAACAAATGATAAAATAAATAAAAATATGAATACAAGAAACTTTTTTTCAACGTTCGTAATCGTATCGAAGTTAAGCAACGCTAGGCGTCGTCGTAATTGGGATGGGTCGAGTGTCTTTTGCACATTTTTTTTTGGGAACATGTCACCACCTTTTAGTCACGTTTCATAATTTATAATACCGTACCTACCTACAACGTAACAGCCTAACTTTTTGAATTGGCGCCACTAGACGGCGGAGCCTTCTTTCTTCATGTTCCCTAAAAGTTTTTTGTATTTTTTTTTATACAATGTGAGTTTTTGGTCAGTTCAAACCAGACAGCCACTGCTTTTATTACGTAATCGTATTTGAGTGGTTGGTTAAGTTATTGAATTTGATTAGGGTTTTATAAGGAACTGAACAGTCGAAAAGATTAACAAAAGTGAGTTAAACATTTGGTAGGGCTCGTAAAGCAGTGTCAATGACCTCGTAGACTCTACGCCTACGTCGCCTACGCCGTAGCAAACAGCTTAGCGGTATCCTACCTACTTATTTATTTGAAATTAATTTATGTACGATAAAAATCCCTAGAATTTTCCGTTTATACTTTAACGGGTTTAGGATAATCAGAAAAATGTAGGTACTGCCTAACTTACTTATTATGTTTCTTTTGTTAGATTTAAAAAAACTGTGTTAAAATACTTAAATTAGGTAAACATCTTTTCACGGGGCATATCTAAGTAAGTAACATATCTGGCGTATTAAAAAAATGGAATCAAAGCTATTTAGGTACAATAATTGAAATCAACTTGGTTATGAATTTAGTTATTAGCAGATAGTTAAATTAAAGTGTCTCTACTAGGTAGGTAGGTTTTTACCTTCACAAATTCATATCTCTTTTTATCTCGCTCACTCTGCGCGTGTAAGCTTTATGGTCGGGGTTCGCTGTGGCATGTGATTGGTTAAACTCCATGTGAACTGATAGACTAATTTGTAGTCAAACGAAACCTGCTTTCTTTGACTTGTGCCGCCGCGCCGTCTCGTGCCGATTTTAAACAAATAACACAAATATCGGTTCTCATATTAGCGAGTAAGTTTCGTGTTATTATTATTTACAAAAATATTTTTTTATTAGAATTATCGATATAAAATTACGTAGGCGCCGGCTTTTAACTGACCAAAAACTCACATTGTGTATTTTTCATATGATCAGAACAAGACGTGTTTCATTATGCATTTTTTTTGCTTGATTTTAATAGGGAACGTGCTGCTATCTACAGGTGGCATACAAAAACATTTATTCATGTACCTACGATAGTGCGGAACCCTTCGTGTGCGAATTCACTTGACCGGTTTTTTTTTACTAAAACAACTTCAATCAGTCAAATAAACCAATGTCAAACCGAAAAACGTTCCAACGAGTATTGTTATCATAGTTATCTCTTTGTGTTTTTTAATTGTTACAGATAACCTAAGACTTTATTATTTTATCATTTTCCCTTTTGGTAAGACGAGACCTTACTGCCTAGTCTTTGATGAATTTATTTTATTTTATTATTAAAGTGAGTAAGCTAGTGGCCAACTCTTATGACGGAGTTTTTAGGCCGCCTAAAGGCCTCCGTTGCTTAACTTCAACGATCAATCAAGATCGACTTTAAGCAAGCTGCGCCACGAGCGCTTCATTTTATTGTTAAAAAGAAACCTTTCTAATGCGTAACGTTTCTTATGAACTCGGAACTGCATAACGAGCTAAAATGATATTACAGTTAACGATGAAATAAAATATATGTCTGAATGTTATATAGTGTTATGTTTATTGTTTCAGATATTCCCCCTGAAATCGGCATCGAAGAAACTGAGACTGAAATTCCATCAGTGCCAGTAACTAGTAAGTAAAGTACAGTACAGTGGATATCTCTTAGAGAGTTGGAAAAAATAAAATATTAGTTTTAATTTGTCCACTATTAGCAAATGCTAATACAAATGATTATTACAAATGTAACAAATAATTGTTGGTTACATTAAGCTAATCAATAGCTGCGGGGCTGAAATTAAGACGAGGTTTTGGTTTTATAAAATCCTTACCCCCAGCTATACAATGACTGACTGAATGACGCGAATTGCAGATAGGTACATGACACGAATAGTAGGTAGTAGTCGTACTCCCGTAATAGACAGGTAGGTAACGCAGGGCGCTGGACCACGACGCAGGAAATTTTTGTGCATGGATGGTCGCAAATGTTATATCGCAGATTTGACATATTTTCTTCATTCGTTTCTCGTCATTTGTCGCTTTGAAACCGAATGTTTTGAATGGCTGACAGAGGGAAATGGAAGAAAAATACATGTGCCAATCCTACATAGAGCGGGAAAAGGCAGGGAGATGATAATGATTCACTAGAGTAAACCATAGACGAAGCCGCGAGTCGCTACTAGTAAAATTTGATCCGCGCTAAAAATGATTTTTCTTCCACTGGCTTGTCTCTTTAACAGTGGCATTTATTTATTTACATCTTTGATCTTTATTGATGAACCAGAGTCAACGTAGTGGTTATATCTGTTATATTTTCTTTGCCAGAGTCTTGGACGAATAAACACCCAGACTTTGATTACAAAGCACCCAGAGTATACATTTGAATCATGGGATTTGTTCATAATTTAGAGCGCTCTTGCCTCGACTACGCCTCGACTCTCGTTGCTGTGAGCGACGCGACGCGCCTAAGAAACGTCAATTATCCTCCATGTCATAAACCATGTTAGAGGTATATAACATATCGAACGCTATATTGCCTGCAGCTAGCTTCCGACCGTGGTTTAATCGGGTAAAATAGGACAAAATCCATGCAACAAGTAGCCTTATACCTTCTATGTATATTACACGTTCCATTTAAATCCCTTCAGCCGTTACAGCGTGACAGAGCTTCAAACATCCAAACATTCTAACAAACTTTAGGATGATATATGAGAAGTAAGATGACACGCGAAAGTACTAAGTACACATATCTACGTTCAGTCCATTATTGTTCCTCGAGAACTAAGCTTTGGGCTACCGAAGTTTGGTACGTACTAATGGAATCGCTCATGTGACCGGCAAACACTATGTTTGTATGTTCACCATTAGAACTTTAATCCTACTATAACAGATTCGAAAATTTGTGCTACTACTACTGTGGATTTAAAGTGCGTCTCAAAGGGCCCTTTCATGCACTTGACACAAGTTTTCGAACTTTTCAGGTTCTACGAAATGCCGATTTCCTCACGATGTTGTAATTCACCGTTTGAGAGTACCGGTAATTTTTTCGTACAGAAAAATCCATTTGTGCACGACTGGATTTAAACCCACGACGAAAAAAAAACTATAGAAGTGAAAGAGAGCTTGTTCTTAACCGCTGCGGACCAAACACTTCCACGGTAAGCAGTGCAGAGCCCTATTCTCGCTTCATTCGATACTTACGTGATATGATATATATCATATCGCAACTTATATTTACTATCATATCGGTCCCGTGCCAAAAGGTGTATTCTCGAGCGTAATAGAAAAAATTACGATAATAGACCATTTATCAATATTCATTCAACACTTTACACAGATTATATATGTAGTTGTTTGTTGTATATTTTCTACTTTTGGGAAGGCTTTGGTAACAAAGACCTTACTGCTTAGTCTTTCGATAATTTATTTTCTTTCGTATTTATTTTATTAAGTCTTCAGTACACTTCGGTCTATTTATTTTTGCTGTAGCAGAGGTTTTATCATGTTCATTAGGTCCACCGTAAGATTTTTGGACAAGCGGATTTTTTTAAGTAACTTGACCCGGCGTCATTCCTCAATCATAGTGACCATAAAAAAGCCAAGAAATTCGTCAGATATTTAAAATAGAAAACAACAGACACAACAACAACAAATATGTACTATCGAGTGCTCCTGACCACTCGATGCGTATCGAACGATTTATAGTTGATTTTATCCACAGTGACTTCTCGAGAAGTTTCAATTCATTCTCTATTTTGACAGCTTTGACGATATTTATCGAATGTGATAATATATCTATTTCCCGAGAATTGTGCCCCTGGTTAACTTGCAACATCACAGATTCTGAGAAAAACCTTTACATTTGAGTACATACCAACCCAAAGTATTGCCTCAAGGTTGAAAGTAACACAAAAATTGTCTTGAATTTCCTGCTAACTGGCCTTTGGGCTTTACAATACAGGCAGAAAACAAGAGATAAAGATACGGCAGAAATGTTTATTATTTTATGTAAATAGGCTTCTAAGAAAATTTTCCGTGAACAAGTACGGCGTTACTTGAGTTTTTGCTTAACGTTTTGCTAGGTTTCCCTTTAAGAAGTTTTTTTAATTATAATGTAGGTAGGTAAAAAATGTTTCGTATAATCAAAATCATCACTCACAATTTGTATTGAAAATGAAATCTTGTCGATTTCTTCAATAATGATCTTATTGCTTTCTCTTCCGTCGCATATTGAAGATAAAACGCATTGCCCATAAATAACTTTAACGGTGGAGTTTAACTTTAATCGATGGCTTTCTTTTACAAATCCAGTTTCAATATTAGCACACATAACGGGATATTTACCACGGTTAAAATTTTGATGAGTTTTCCGATATTTCGACGAAGTTGCATGCGCTATGTTCATAGAAGAACTGAAGTACATAGCGAAGCGGCCAGCGGTAGTTATTGACAGACGTGTCGAAGTTTTCTATCACGTTTCAAAGTCTTCTATCTAGTTATTCGCAATAGAAGACTTCGAAAGAGGGTAGACCGCTACGTTTGTGTCAAAATATATGAACATTCAAACATTATTATCATGCTTGTATCCCTAACGGGATGGGCAGAGCCACAAGTGAAATTTTAATTGAATACTCCTTTAATACCATGGTACTCGTAGTTTCTGATACCCACGACACGGAATCCTAGTGTGGGGTCAGGACTATGTATGTGGTTGTTGGGTGTTATTTATTTATTATAAATATACGATTCAAATAGGAAGGTTGAAGGTGTGGATAAAAAATATTCTTAATCATGCAAGTTTTCAAATATTCAAAACCGATTAACTCTTCCCAATATGCAAACCACGTTTATTATTATTATTGTTATCTACATATTTATTTATTTTCTTTGTTTTTAAGTTTTTTTATATTAAATATTATAAAAAACATAGAAAATATAAATAACTTAAAAACTAGGGTGCCGCCGACAGCGGAGCAGGACTCAAGCTGCCGGTGGTTAGGGCTGCAGAGTGAGGAAGCTCCTGACAATACGTGCGTCAAGGATCACTGCCTTCTGAATCTGACCCTTGACTCAACCGCCTAGCGAGAGCCTCTTTACTATCATTATTATTATTAGCCCTCTGTATTCCACTGCTGGACAAAGACTGCGCGGTCTGGTGCTGTATTGACCTATTCTTTTTTAAATTTATCTTGTTCATCTTGCAAACCACGTCTAAATTCTGAAAAATCAAGATTAACATATTCTACGAATTTCGTAGCAGCTTCAAGCAGTACTCTCAAAGGGTGGAGGAAAACTTTGTTAGGAAACCGGCGCATGTTGTAGAACCTAAATAGTTCCAAGACTTTGTCGAGTGCCCGAAAGAGGCCCACTTTTCGTCACACTCGTTCGAAATAATCAAAGGCACTAAGGCTGCTGCTAAATTGCTGTATGAACTTCCAAACAAAAACATGAATAAAGTACTGTTCCTTTATCAGTCAATAGCTAGGGTAGTCTGACCAGAATGATCACAGATTGGTAAAACCTTGGCATGGAATACACGGCTAACGTGCAAAAGAAAAATGCAATAAAATTTCAACCAGTACATGGCAACGTTATTGAAGTACACTTTTCATATCGATGTCATATGGTAGGTTTCCCGGAATCTTAATAAAAACATACGCAACATACCTATGGAATTACCAAGGAAAAAAATAATCTTATCGTGTTTTCACTTTGAGGAACCAAAGAGAGTAATGTTAAAATCTTATTTTCTTTTTGAATAAAAACATTTTATTGAGTAACAACAGAGTTCTACAAGTGTGCAAAAACCGCTTTTGCACACTATTAAAGGTCTCCGCTCACTACTACGTACTACAATCGGTCTGACACCAAAAATCTAAAAAAATAATACTCTAATTTGCTTTTGTTATGCCTTAATGTGAAGTTTTTAAGATATTATTGTAAAGTACGAGCGAAATCGCGACAGTAACCCAGTGTTCAACACAATGCCTTGCCTAATAACGTCGTGGCACGTACAATGCGCCACATGACAGACATTAGCTGAATACTTACAGTTAGCACTAGAATAGAATAGTTATTTCTCTGCTGGACTGGGAGTAAAAAAAAGCATAGAGTGCGTCCAGCTGCTTCTCTTCCCGAACATGTCGTAAAAGTTGATTAATGGATAGTATCCTCTCCAAAATGATGGACCACCTATATGGGCGATGACCTGATCACCTGTCACCATTGTTCACCATTTCCATCTTAGGATTTTAAATCAGAAGTGGCTGCAAGTTTTCTTATGTTGTGGCTCTGCCTACCCCATTAGGGATATGGACGTGATAATATGTATGTATGTAGCACTTGAATCGCGGCTGCGGTTCCGATCTCTCATTAGGAGTAAGTAATATCCACTATTGCGTTCATTATACCTGGCGTTACCCACTGATTTATTTGTATGGCTTCCTCGGCACTGTACCTTATGAATACTACTGGAATGTACGGTTCTTTCAGTTATTGCGAGTTGTGAACTACAAGTTCAGTCTCTGGATGTGTCACAAATCATTTCAAATACCCTATTGACGATACAGGCTCCTAGAAAATGACGGGTTCTCTCCATTTGAAGGCACTACTGTTAAGTTTTAACTCACGGTTATAATATCGAAGGGGCACCACCACCAGTGTTTATAGAAGATAGGCTCTTCGTGTGAAATACCGTCTGGCTTCGGCTTAGGCGTGGGTGCTACCGAGCCTGTAGATTGAGACCCTTTATATTAGGATTCTACCGTTCTTGGTGGAAAAACTCATCTGCTTTTTTTTTCGTAGGTGAGGAGAGTGATACTGGGGACAACGAAGGCAGACTGTCGGGTGATAGCTCCCCTCAGAGACAGCGCCGAGGGGGCATCCTCAAAGGAGGCCGCCTCTGGAAGTCGCTCGACAAGGATGAAAAGGAGACCGAACAGGTGCTGGACATCAATTATTAACGATCAGAGTAGCCTAAAAAGTCATTTTATCAAGTACTTATTCAATTTTATTATTATTTATTTATTAAAATATATATTTATTTTATGCTACAAAGACAAATTATAATAACATTAAAAACTTTAAGGTAATCAGTATAATAATAATAAGAAATAAAAATGAGCTCAGTTTTTTATCTGAGTTCGCCTACAGATAGAAAACAGAGCTCAGATTAATTTATTATCACTTGAATAAGTCTTAAATCTATGTTGGATTTACGCCTGTTCGTAAAACGACCAAGCGTGGAGGATACAGGCAAGAAACCACGCTTGGTTTTTTTTTTCTTAAACATTTTCGAGAATTGGGAATCAAATGTTGGGTTCACACTTATCATTATTTCCGTTTGGACGAGTCCTTGACTACTATCTTAGTATGGTTAGATATTGGCATAGTTAAAATTCAATAATTCCGTAAATTCATAAATCCGTTGAGCGAAACGAGGTAAATGAATTGAAAATGTCAAAGTAGGTATAATCCGCAGCGTCTTTGTTGACAAACTAATTAGTTTCCATTGAACGGAGATTCATTATCACAGGGAAGCTTTAAAGAAATCGAACGACAATTAACTAGACCATTTAATGGTACTAAGTATTACTTAGAATATATTGAAAAGCATAAAGACACACTGCCAGCTTATGATATGATTTATAAACAAGTAGCGATATTAGCCGATATAATAAATAATAATAAATAAATGAATATTTGTGGACAGACGGCCTCGGTGGCGTGGTGGGTGATTGCTCGGCAGAGACGCAAGAGGCGCGGATTCGATTCCCGCGGAAGAAATGTTTGCATGTTCTGTAAATATTTCTTCCGGGTCTGGTTGTTGTGGTACCATGATACTTGTAGTTTCTGATACCCACGACACAGGGAATCCTAGTGCGGGGTCAGGACTATGTATGTGACTGTTGGGTGTTATGTATTTATTTATTTTATTTCACACAACGCTCTAGCCCCAAACTATGCAAAGCTTGTACTACGGGAACCAAATGACTGATATAGGTAATATTATATACTTTTTTAATACATACTACAACACCTAGACCCGGAAAAAATATTTGCAGAACATGCACAAATTTCTACCGCGCCTCTTGCGTTTCAGCCGAGCATTCGCCCGCCACACCAACGAATTCGTCATATGGCGCAGACGCCTACATGTCTCCTCCATTTTGTATGGAGTAAATAAATTTATGCATAGGCAACGTAACGCCGACACCGCTCAAAGGAGATAACAACGTACCTACTGAGAGTAGAAACATCCGGATAATAAAAAAACGTCAGAGTCCAACGAGACCGCTTTTCACTGAGCAATTAGCGGTTAGGGAACGGTGCCGTGAGTGATAATGGGAATGTAAACTGACGCTACCCTTCCACCCGGTGTGACAGCGACCTTACGTCAGTACATCCATCCAACACACCGATGAATGGCCGTCTTCCCGTCACGTTCACTATTCGTTGGTTCGCTTTTTCTATCAAAATGCAAATCACCTACGCTGTAGCCACAGGCAAGAATGATTGCATTTTGGATTAGCCTTTCCATGGAAAACACACTTGCACGCAAAATGGAATACTATGAATGTACCTAAATAACCACTGACGGCCTCGGTGGCGTGGCGGGCGTGACGTGGCGGGCAGAGACGCAAGAGGCGCGGGTTTGATTCTCGCTGCGGAAGAAATGTTTGCATGTTCTGCAAATATTTCTTCCGGGTCTGGGTGTTGTGGTACCATCGCATAGCTCATTCCGCTCATTCCTTGTTCACATTTTACATTTCTTATTTATTTATTTAAGTACACACACATAATTTATATTATAACACTAGCTGCCTCCCGCGGCTTGGCTTGTTTGGTGCCCGGATGAAAAATAGCCTATATGTTAATCCAGCACATAATATGTATATTCCAAGTTTCATTCAAATCCGTTCACCCGTTTAGGCATGATTGAGGCACAAACATCCAAATATCCTCACAGACTTTCGCATTTATGATATAAGTAAGTAAGATTAAAAAAAAACACGAGCATATAAGATACATTTCCGCTATATAGGACAATTAGGGTGTACACAACTTACACTAATATATTATGCTCGTGAAAGTTACATGTAAAAGAATGATAAGAAAAAGTAAAATAACTAATATTAAAGTTAATATTTAAAGATATATACTTAGGTAAAAAAAATAGTAGAGAGAGAGAATGAAAACAACATAATTTTAATTCCTTGGTGGAAATGTAAACCTATTTCTGAAAAGGAATCCGTGCCGCTAGCCACTTTCCCCTCATTACTCTTTCGCGGTGGAAACAAGGCAGGATTTTCTAAGGGTTGCTTGTTTTATACTTAATTGTGTGAAAGACAACATGTCAGAAATGAGCTTAATTATAGCAGAAAATGGTCACAAAAATGAATAGCTACTGCATTTTGTTTCCACTCTCAAAACAGATCCGTTTGAAACGGAACTTTCATGAAAGCTAGTCTAGACGGATTTACCTGAGCAAAGTGGGTAGTGTCAACTCGCCCGCCTCAAATAGAGATGATGAAAATAGCCTCAACCACACGTCTACATCCTCCCGTAGCTTGAGAACTAGGGTAGGTTTTATTACATTCTCTTTGGCTCGTCATACTGGCTGGGAAGCCGCGAGTGTTTTATTGAGGCTCTGTGATATAATACTGTACTCTCAATAGAATAGAATAGAATAATCAAAATTGGAAGTGATGCCTATTATGTAGTTATGCCTACTTTATTGACTTATAAATAAAGCTATAAACACATGTGGGTTTTATTCAACAAAATACATCGATATAAATTGACATTTATTACATATTGTTCTCCTCAAAATATTTTACAACATCGGCCGCCTTCTTTATATTTTTCCTCCACCTCCAAATCGGTACTAGACCAAGGAGTATTTAATCATTCTACTAAACAAATGAGGTTTGTCATAATGTTTAACGGCAATACTGAGCAGTACTTAATCTGTGATAATGCCTAAAACAAGGAGGTGAAACATAATTAAAGCTGACAGAACCTGACAGAAGTAAATCAAAGACCCCGAGCAAAGACTGGATGACTCTTGATGACGGATGACTGCATATATCTTGGAAGAATAAACACTTATTCGTCTAAGCATTATATCAGTTCAAAAGTAGTTATACAAGTTCAAAAGTAGGTACGTTGTTTTGGGAGAATTTTAAAAGATCCTCGTGATAAAGATCCTACTTTCCATAAGGACACGGTTTTACAAAGAACATGGTTCCCAAAGTTTTCGTTTCGTAGAAAAACTTCTCTAATCCATGATAACATCTAGTTATAAACGAAGCGATAGATCTCCTAGAGCAATAAGCAAAATTAAATAGACTGTACACTTTATTCCGATGATTCTATTGAGGTTAGCAGTTCAATGTAAGTCAGAAGTGGGTCGCTGTTCCAACAATGAGGGTATTCGTAATATTCTGTGGAACCGGTGGGTCTCTCCTTCCGTTAGCATTGAACTTGAACGCGTGGGGTTGTTTTAATTCCATATCTAGGTGGTCCTTAGGTTCTTAGGTAACGGAAAACACACATTATATATTAACATAATTTTGAGTAATTCGTGACTTATTATCCTCTAGTAACGGAGAGAGGCGTAACATTGACGACCTCGATATCGTGGCGGGCGAGTGCTCGTCTGCGACGTAACAGGCGCGAGTTTGATTCCCGCTTCGGGAGAAATGTTTGTATGTTCTGCAAATATTTCTTCTGGGTCTGGGTGTTGTAGTATTATGTAATAGTAAGTATGTATTTACAAAAAAAAGTATATAAGTTTTCTATCAGCCATCTAGTTCCCATAGTGCCTACAAGCTTTGCTTAGTTTGGGGCTAGATGGCGCTGTGTTAAATGTCCACAAATATTTATTTATTTGCCAAATAGGTAAATCTGAGATCAAGCATTGGAAACGAAAGAAAACGAAGACCCTCTATAATAAGATTTTAAACCTAGAGACTTATTTTAATATCAATCAAATAATTGCTTCAACCGTGTTTAGATAAATGGTACTCAGGTACTCGCAAACGGTGAAGGAAAACATCGGGAGGAAACCCGCGGCTTAGTCATCTCCGCATGTATAGACCATGTCTTTTTCTGTGGATTAGGCCGACTGAGCTTAGAGGATGGTATAAGTACTGGGCAAGCCTATTCCATATGAATTCTTCTGGAGCACTACAGAATCCCGTCAGTGTAGGCAAAAAAATGCCTCCTGACGCCGTATAAGCCATCTAGTATAGTTGCGTTTAAATGATGATTCAGATGATAAAAGGTACATCGTAAAACCTTGTACAATGTACTTGAGCAATGAAAGTCGAGTAAAAAAGCGTTTTCTATAACAATTATGTCTCCGACACAATAGCGC
Source organism: Scotopteryx bipunctaria (assembly GCA_949320045.1). NCBI lineage: Eukaryota > Metazoa > Arthropoda > Insecta > Lepidoptera > Geometridae > Scotopteryx > Scotopteryx bipunctaria. Next base: position 6,455,824 of record OX439440.1, read on the forward strand.
CGAAATCAATTATTGACTAGGTATGAGTTGAAAGCAGATAATCCTAAAGACCTCGAGCGCATTGTTCTCAGCCTGATTCTTTTATTATTCTGGAATGAGATAGGCACCAAAGCTTTTGTGAATAAGTAATTGATAAACCTGGGTTTTCGCTAGAATACAAGCATGGAATGTGCCGAATGTATTGTCATCGGATGAAGCTTCAAGACAAAACGTTTATTACAGTATCATACTGTATCTTACCATGGAGTTAAGCAGGATACGACAAAGTTCCCATCGAGACTTTTGTTTTTGTATACCTATTGCTGTATATTAATAGGACTAACCTTGGCGTAAATACTCAGAGGCTTTTTTATTTTGTTATAGTCCAGTACTTTATATCAATTTTATCCCAAATATACAATAGTAGTCTCGCAGAATACAATACAATAGGTACTAGGTTTTTGCTATATTATTTTCATGTCAAGCTTATTCATAAATCTTACTTCTTACATAAGTAAACATCCTCACAAACTTTCGCATTTAATATAAATTAAATGCGAAAGTTTGTGAGGATGTTTGGATGTTTGTGCCTCAATCACGCCTAAACGGTTGAACGGATTTGAATGAAACTTGGAATATACATAGTACATGTGCTGGATTAACATATAGACTATTTTTTATCCGGGTACCACGCGAACGAAGACGCGGGCGGCAGCTAGTTGTTTCATAATTTGATATGAGACCCTCGCATCTTGTCTTGACATTATCTTGTTGTGAGTCTTGTTGGTTTGAGTGACATAGACGTCTGTCATCATTTATTTTATTTATTTATTCTTATATAAATGCGTGTTATATCCTACACAGAAACACTGCATTGTTTTTCTCCCAAAAAAAATACATAATTTAAGTAGATAATCATACCGTGTTGGGAATCAAATGAAAGGGCTTGCACTTTCTATAAAATAAGTATGTATATCATTTACGTAGTCTTGTTTTAGTTTTATGTGTTTGTTTTTTTAACAGAATGACGACCAAAGATCTATAACCACGGCGAGTGACGAAGATGGTTCAGTCACGCGATCGGTCCGCTTTGTCGAAAGGCCGGCGCCGACCTTCGACAAGGCCCCTGAAGGGAAAGTAGATGAACAACCTGACGGTGACACCACGCTGCAGAAAGAATTCGCGAACACACACAGGTAACTTGTGAAGAAATGAAGCCCAAAATTGGATTTTTCTAGACATTCCAAACTCAGACCGATCGTATTTGGGGAGCTGGTGATTTATTAAAGCGAATAAAGTTGAATTTGGAGCTGTGCTATCTAGCTATGTAGACTGTAAGCTACTGACATTTTGATGTTTTATTTAGGTACCTATTGAAAGATAGGTACTCACAAAATTTCTTGGAAGGGTTTAGTTCATAAATAATAACAGTGACAGAAGGCCTATTTTATTCATAAAATTATTAATTAATGAACTTTAGTTTTCTCTTTTTATACACAAAGTGGTGCGCCGCAACTAAAAGCAGTTATTTTGCTGGTTTAAAAACTTTAAAACGATACTAACTTCGTATTCAATGCGATATCGGAATCAAAGTTGATTCAACCAAATATAAATTTCAGTCTGAAAATGTGATTTACTTTCTTGCTATGAAGTAAAGTATTTATGCTTATAGAATTCAACCGAGTAACAGCCTGCTACAAACAGATAGTACGAATATAGATCAAGAACTATTTGAATTTTTAATTTGTTCTAGCATTGCACCGCATTGGTCGACATTTCTGCATCTTATTTTAGAAAAGTGGATCAGCTATATTTGCTTTTGGACAACGGTTAAGTGAAGCTAGATTCAAATGACATTTATGCATCTTGTTTTAGAAAAGTGGATCAGCTATATTTTCTTTTGGACAGCGGTTAAGTGGAGCTAGATTCAAATGACATTTATGCATCTTGTTTTAGAAAACTGGATCAGCTATATTTACTTTTGGACAACGGTTAAGTGTAGCTGGTTTCAAACGACATTTATGCATCTTGTTTTAGAAAAGTGGATCAGCTATATTTGCTTTTGGACAACGGTTAAGTGGAGCTAGATTCAAATGACATTTATGCATCTTGTTTTAGAAAAGTGGATCAGCTATATTTTCTTTTGGACAGCGGTTAAGTGGAGCTAGATTCAAATGACATTTATGCATCTTGTTTTAGAAAAGTGGATCAGCTATATTTACTTTTGGACAACGGTTAAGTGTAGCTGGTTTCAAACGACATTTATGCATCTTGTTTTAGAAAAGTGGATCAGCTATATTTGCTTTTGGACAACGGTTAAGTGGAGCTAGATTCAAATGACATTTATGCATCTTGTTTTAGAAAAGTGGATCAGCTATATTTTCTTTTGGACAGCGGTTAAGTGGAGCTAGATTCAAATGACATTTATGCATCTTGTTTTAGAAAAGTGGATCAGCTATATTTGCTTTTGGACAACGGTTAAGTGGAGCTAGATTCAAATGACATTTATGCATCTTGTTTTAGAAAAGTGGATCAGCTATATTTTCTTTTGGACAGCGGTTACGCGGAGCTAGTTTTAAATCCATCTACAGCTATCTCCACACTTATGTGGAGATCATCACTTATGGCTTTTTTTTCACCACTTATGGTGATTGGCGATTCTTCTGTTACCTATAAAAACGTTGCGTTAGCTTAGGGTGCACTCATTGATTCAAAGATTGTTTCAAAAGATTTATACAGATGCTGGACTTAAAAAAGAAACATATGCACCCGGTTTGGTCTCTTTTATTTTCCTCCCTGACTTCTCTTAAGCCGTAAAGCGCTTTATTTTTTTACTTTTTTTTTTAGTTTTCTGCCTTCGAATGACGTTTTTCCATCCATTTTTCTAGTCGCTCGGTCGCGCCATAAATAACGTGACGCCACATGCTTCAAAAATATACATTTAATAAAAAAAATTGTTTCGCAACAGATTGGACACGCCGCTGATATTGACGATCAACACCCCCAAAGCGAACTCGGCCGTGCAACAGTTGTTCAACAGTGGACGACCGCCCCCACCGGTCATCGAGCCGCAGCTCGTCACCTCTGAGACTCTCAGGTAACACACTGATCTAGGCCACACTGAGTAACAATTAAACGGCAAACAATAATATGTCAATCATCTCGATAGAATCACCAACAGATCAGTAGGATTACCGTTCATAACAGCGTGTGTGTGATGCATAATCTTTTAGTCGCATATAGTCGTTGAAAAGTTTTGGTCAAAGTCAAAGTAAAAAAATTATATTCCTTAAAATCACGGGGATCATTTCACATTTTAAATCTACGTTGTATTTACACCTGTTCTTAACGCGACCAAGCGTGGAAGATACAGGGTGAGAAACCATGCTTGGCAATTTTTTTGGAAAATGATCCCTTTACAATCATGTTTTTAAAAGGAGTATTATAAAATTCAGTCCCAAGCATTTTTGTCTTCTATATAATGTCATGTTACAAGGCGAGTGATGAATATGAATGTGGATGGATATACTGCTAGAGGAAGGCCAAGGAAAAGATGGATGGATTGTGTGAAAGAGGATATGCGTGTGAAAGGAGTGAGTGCAGAGATGACGAGTGATAGGAGAAAATGGAAGAGGGAGACATGGTGTGCCGACCCCACCTAGTGGGATAAGGGCAGGAAAATGATGATGATATAATCGGATATTTTATAGTAAGTTTTTTTAAACAACTTTCGTTTTATTAGAGTTTTAAATTTAATAACTGACAAATTAGTCATCTCGTTTGGAACGCGTACACATTGCCCTTTAAATGATTTGTTAACTTTACCTAGCCTAACCGTGGGTACAGCGAGTTTATCCTTATTTCTAGTAGTTTATCCTTATTTCATTGTGATTATTGCTATTTTTTTTAAAGTTACTAACATTTTTATGTACGTACATCAAGCTTTCGTAAATATATCGTCAGACATCATTACAGTGGACTGTGGACTAAAGACTGAAGGCTCCAGTCAGTGGGGACCTTTAATATTTTTAAGAAGTATTCGTTAAAAGCTTAAAAGAAAATAAGTGCCATTTGCAATTGGAGTTTAGACTGTTTTATTGATTTTCTTTCTTTTATTGCGACACATGATGACGGAAATACATTAAATAATAGATACAATATTAATTTTAGACCTATGGAGTTTCATAGCAAAAATGCTTTAGTTTTGACGAAAAACGAATTAGGGTATCGTACCTTCTAGCTTCCTTTGTTTTCATAAACAATGGCATCCAAACTGGTATTGCCTGCGCTAGAACATTCAGCTCTCGAATAGGATAGCTACGTAAACCATTTATCGCCAAAACCCTGACTAAATGGCCCAAAGTAGTAAATATCATTATTACTGAATGAGAATTCTAGGCATATAGGTAAGTAGAACTTTTTCATCTCTAAGATATTGGATGTAACACAGGTTCAGCTATTTGTAACACAAATATATTATACTTTTAAACCCGCATAAACAAATAAGCAGGGTCACAAGTGGAACACGTCGTTAAAAATTCTACGTATACAGATACGTATCTTTATACGTAGTTTTATCTTGCTACCGTTTACTTTTTACACAATGTTGAATGTGTATACAGATGCACATTCAACATTGTGTAAAAAGTGTACTTTAAGCCGCAGTAATTAGTGGCATTACGAGCTGAGCGTTTCCGTGCTTCAGAGGGCACGTTAAATCGTTGGTCCCGGCTTTTAAGTCATTAAGCCATGACGGAGGCCTTTAGGCGGCCTAAAATCTCCGCTACAAGAGTTGGCTACTAGCTCATACGAACTTAGGTACTTTAGCCGCAGTGGGTAACGGGCCCCTAAATAACCAGGATTACAGCTGACACAATCACCCACATAGAGATGTTCTGCCACATTCAATCCAACCGAAATACTGAGTACTTTAAGGTTAAAGAAAAAAAAGCGGCAAACAAAATCACAATGAACGCTCATTCTTATTAAATGAACTTATTGTCTTAGGCAAAGTGTTTATTGTCAAATATTTGTAGTGCCACGCACAAATCAAAATTGCCATCGCAATTTTATCAAAACACTTTCACAATTTTATATTGACAAAATATAAATTTGTTCAGCCGACAGTGGAACTTTGTTGATCAAATTATGTGACAATATTACTATGATCAGTTATTGACAATGGAGTTTTGTTGACCTAAATCTAACAAAATAACCATTGCTACTGTATTTACGTATGTTTTGTCTGTTAATTTGACAAGGTACAAATTATGTGACAATTTAACATTGTTGACCTATTTATTTTAACTATTGTTATCATTTAGCGATATAACCATTGCTATTTCAAATAAGTTTAGCTGTTATTTTGGCAACGTTTACTTTGTTGCGTTCACAATGTCGCACGTCATTCCTTGAGCATTTTGACAACCTTCTCGTTCACTTGCAATAAAATAGAGTATGGTAAATGTGGCATCAAAGTTTTATTGTTATTGTAATCATATTTTTTTTCTGAGTGTACAAACTGTACTACAAGTAATAATACCATATATTCTGAGTTCAGGAGATGATTTATACAGCGTCAGGAGGCAACTTTTACCTCCACAAACGGGACGCTGTAGTGCCCGGGACGAATTAAGATGGAGTAGGTTTGCCCAGCACCTATTTCATCCTCTCAGCTTAGTCGGCCTTGTCCATAGGAAAGACATGGTCAATACGTGCGGAGCTGACTAAGCTTTAGAACTAGGTATAACAGCTATAATAATAGTTTCGAACTTAATACTTTTCGATCTCTCTTTTAATAAGTTTCTTTATTTTCTCAATGAGCTGCTTTCACATGACTATTTAATTTTCGTCAAAAGATGGCAGCCCAGCAGATCGAAATCGTGAATCTAATACAACGGTCCGCGTTTCCGCTCACGTTTGTATGCCTACTTACCCGAATAAAAAATACCATATAGTATTGTTTATACATAATTATTATGTATTATTCCAAGTCTCAAACTTAGTGGTATAAGTTTCAGCCAAATTATGCAGATTAATGGAAACAATCACATTCACAACGCAATTTTGCATTAATGATGTTAGTGGGATGACTCCGTCAGGCTAAGATTTTATTTGTGGAAATTTCATTAATTTGAATTCTACTGTTCTGAGATAAGCACTCAGCACCGCACTGAGACAAATTCAGTTATATTTTCCAAGAAGTTTCTATTTTGAAAATGATCACTCAATGTTAGTAGGTACTTCTAAGCACGAACATTCCAAGTGGCATGCTCGTAACATTTACAACGCAAACTTAATTGAGAAGAATTACTTTTCTTTTTGGAAGTTTTGGCAGTTGTGTGGCATGTGGAAATATCTTACTAATTATAAATACAAAAGTTTGTAGAGACCGCGTTTGTGGTACGTAAAGGCTGAACTGGAGACAAGCTTGAAATACACATAATGCTAGTGTAAGCAAGAGTTTTCAACGCAGTTTACACTTTCGACGCATACATTTTTCGTTACTTTACATAGTACCAACCTGTACCTGTTTGTAGTATAAAGTGAGTTTTCTCGAGAGTCCTTTTAAACTACATATAATATAAACGACCGTAATTATAAAAAAATCTCATTTTTCGAGACCACGACTTCTAAGGTTTTCTTTTTGTCATGCTGAGTTCAAATAGGTGGCCTACTTACTACCTACTACAGGTTGAGTCTTTTCGAAGACCCTTTGAAGCTAATGACCTAAGCGGGTGCAGTTATGACAAAAGGAAACCTTAGAAGTCGCAGTCTCGATTTTGATAAAAATAAGAATTTTTATGACTACGGTCGTTTAGATTCTAGCTTCAGAGGGCTCTCGAGAAAACTCACTTTATACTACAGGTTCAGCTGAGATGTTTTTTATATGCCTTAAACTATTTACAAGAACTTGTAAGTAAGAAATTATGAACTATGTGAGATCCTTGCGTCATACGTTTGAGGTGAAGTTTTTAAGAGTTTAAGGAATAAAACTATGAAGGCACTGAGCCGATATTATCGTTGTCAGGAGGCTGCTCTATATTCTTATTACGATAAGGGTAGGCGCAGGTTACCTATTGTGTAAGGAGAATAAAAAACCGGATCCATTCATGCAAACACTGTAATGGTTAGTTTTACAATCGCTTATCGAAATACTGCTCCGATTTAAAAACGATAGTCTATTACAACTCAAAATGCAGAGACTACCACGGAACATGTAAAGTGTCTCCGCAATGCAAACCGATTGCCGTCCGTTGCCGATTTGTAATGTCGGCCTCTGACCCGCTCGCCGGCATTTACACTAGTTCAGGTTGTGCCACAGTTGACGAAATGTTAACTGTCAACATTGCGTTCCTTGCCACTGCCGTCAGACCAAATAAAAAGAAAAGACGCCGCGCCGCGAACAACAAAAGTGAAGCCACACAAAACCGTGCTCCTGCAAGTAGACATACACGCACACATCTACACTAAAACCATGCTCATCGCTCTCGAGTCGTCGTCTAGTAAATTTAAATTTTAAAAATAGAATTATACCTTCCTGTGTAGTAAACTTGTAAAAACAGCAGCAAATCACATAAAAAGTCTCACGGAATCACTTTTCACTTGTAAGTACTTTGAATAACATAGTTTCTTAATTATTATACTATGAATTTTACGTTACTTGGAACACAAAACCTCCAAACCGACACACACATAGATAAAAGGGTGGCTTTACTTTTGTTGTTCGCGGCGCGCCGTCTTTTCTCTTTATTTGGTCTGAGCCACTGCTATAAAATAACTGCGGGGCCTTACACCAAGTATTATATTAATGTAAAACTCACAGGGCATGGGACGCTGGTGGTAGGCCTAAAACCGAGGATGCAGCCGTGCGCCGCGTAGCAGAGCGGAATGCGCTGCGGTGCTCACTCCTGCGCAGCGAGACAAGGAAAAAGCAACAACCAAAGGTAAGGGTACACCAAAACGAATAGTTGACGTTTATATCGAAGACAGACAACCTCGGTGGCGTGGCGGGCATGTGCTCGGCTGAGACGCAAGAGGCGCGGTTTCAATTCCCGCTACGGGAGAAATGTTTGTATGTTCTGCAAATATTTCTTCCGGGTCTGGGTGTTGTAGTATTATGTATTATGAGTATGTACCTAATTACAAAAAAATATATTTAAGTATTGTATCAGCCATCTGGTTCCCTTAGTACAAGTTTTGCTTAATTTGGGGCTAGATGGCGCTGTGTGTGTAATGTTCATTTATATTATATTATTTTTATTATTATTATAATGGTCGAAGTTACGTCGTATCGATCATTTGCGATGACAATACACTCTTACAGATTAAAAAAACTTAATAGGGTTCATGGACGCTGAACTCTTTAACGCAACGTTGAAGTCGGACCAACTAATTTGCTCCCACAAACTCGTGATGGAAGCGAAATTGTTGACATTACGACGTTCTCTAGAAATGGAGAGTTATTTACAGTCTGGAGAGCGTAAAACGAAAGTGAGCAGGAATTTCGTTTGAGGATCACTTAATTGCTCTCGTTTTCTGCATTCCGCTTCCAATTCAATAAACCGCAAAAACACATTTTAAATTCGAAATATTTCACCACCTGCTGACCTTTAGAAGAGAACTTCGTTTACAAACATTCAATATTTTTGTAAATATATTTGTCTAGAGTCGTTTAAAAGCCTTTTGAAAGCGTGTTCAAATTAAATAAAACAGAATACCCCATTATATGATACATTTTTTAATTTACGATGGTACGGAACCCTTCGTATGCGGATTCGACTCGGACTAATCCGGTTTTATATAGTTAAACAAAACCTCGAAAATTTATTAGGCAGAGACATCATTTAAATCTTGTATTTGAATCATATTATACTTTGTAGAGGTTTATACTCCAAAAAACGTTTCCGAGAAGTTTGTACATAAAATTGAATTTATAGTAGGCACATAATATATATCATCTTCCGATTTTAATATCAAGGAATCATAGATCTTTAAAAGTTCGAAAGTGCCAGGTGCAAAAAAGAAACCTCTTTGAGGCGTTGTCCTACGCGATCATCGCACGAGTCAACGATACGATCGTCGCACGTTCGTGCGACAACAATGTTATGAATGGGTGTCCTAATTGAACGCGAGAGTCAACGATGCGCCCCGCTCCCCAACGCGACGCGATTATCGCGTGAACGTCATTTAGGACACCTGTTTGACATCAATATTTTTGATCATTTGTTCGTAGGAACTAAGATCGCGCGACTAGATTTCAGACATAAGTCGCGTGATGGGATCGTGCCAACGCCAATTAGGACACAAGTGTTTAAGATCTGTGTGTTTGATCGCAGACTCGTACGAATAAATTTCGCGCAAACTAGCGATGGTCGCGTAATCGCGTTTAATTAGGACAACGCCTGAGGTGAAATTTAATCCCTTTATCGCATTGGTTTGAAATAACTAGTACGAAACAAATAATAACTAAATAAATATTGAATAAGAGTAGTACAGTCAGCGTCAAATTGATATGAGCGTCTAGAGTAGTCAAAATGATCTGAAAAACTTAAAAACAATTTGATATACGCAGTTCGAATCATCATATTGTTGTAAGGACCCAAGGTGTTCAAAATATCTTACTACTGATTATTTCATATTTATATGAGCAGTTAAGGTGTTCAAACCTGCAAACTCTTTTGAATGAATACTTGAAATACCTGACTGTACGGTACGTAATTATTAAATGCCAACCTTATTTATTCGTAAATTCTAGCACAATCTATTTTTTACCGCGCATAAATGAAAAAGGTTTCTTCAAGAGCTTATTACCTACTATAGTTCGAAGGACAGTAACGGATTGAAAACAAAGTGTATGACGGCCCTTCATCCAATGGGACTTCTAAAGACGATGATGAAATTTGCGGTATTAAAGCTTCTATTAAATTTACAAAAGCTGAAATAAGTTCTCATAAAAGAAATCCAATAACCTGTCACAAACACAACAAGGCTGATTTGTTTGAGGATTGATTATTTGTATTTACTGAAATGAAAAACAAGTTGATTTCTTGGACTCTTCAGAAGTTTATGAATTCCATTTCCTGGAGCTGTCTGCCACAATGGACGGCTAATTGTGTATTAGTTTACAGTAATTAGGAATAAAAATATTAACCGACCTTTAAAAATAGACACAATTTAGTTTTTTCGTTTTAAGTACCTATGAAACACAATACATCAAGTTAACCGATACAATAACGATTATTATTTCGTTGACATATGAAAGAGGGTTGTGGTGGGTAAGGATGTTTGGAAATCCACGGAGTAGACCTTTGCCCAGCAGTGGGACGAAATAGGTTAAAACAAAGAAAAATGAGGCCAACCTGTGCGGGCAGTTAAACTTATATTTTTTCCCAATGCAAGCAACATGAAAAATGAACGATTGTTTGTTTGCAGCAAGAAACAACTTCGCTGGCAGAGCGCATTCGTCTCCTAACCTGCGACGTGGAAGATGAGCCGGAGGAGCGATCCTCTCTTGTCATTAACTCGGACAAGTTGTCCGACAAGTCGTACAATAGCGTCGACAAGAACAGCGAGAAAGCCTTCGGAAGTGCGTCATCATCATCATCATCTTCTACAATCTCAGTACCGGTGCCCTCGAGGCAGCAACCGCCGGATCTGGGGGATGTCCATCAGGAGCCACAGAAAATAAAAGTGAGTATCCACTTTTTTTCGCAGAGAAAAATCAAATTCTGAGCACAAAAGATACTTCTGTGACATTTGAAGCTTAGCGGGACGACTCATTGGTGACAACTGACAATCGATTTCCACTTCAATTAATACATGATTCAGTTAATACATGAGTGAGCACGCTGAACTTTGATCTTCATTTATTCAACAAGCTTGGCATTTTGTAGAAAAATCTATTACTCGTAGCTAATCATTTCTGCATAATATTAACAAATTGCACAGGCGGTGGTGTAAGCGATAAATTCTGCCCCATTTTAGGAAACACTTGGGTCGTAGACAAGACCTTGGACAGCGAGGTGATTTCGAGGAAAAAAATATTTCATACAACAATTAACGATAGTAAACACTGCTATAAAAAATACATGCTAAAAAATTTTATACTTTTTGTCGGTTATTGTGATTATTATGACACCAACGTAGAAAAGAGAAACTGAAAGAATAGAACAGAACGAGAGTAGGGATATGTTTCATAATGATCATGGAGGCAGCGCTCTGATAAATAGGACCACATAAGAACAAACACTGCCATGGATGGACTGATAAAAGACGCTATTTCTAAACTTTTCTAGCAACGAAAATATCAGTCATCACTATTAAGGTTTAATATCATTTATTCACAAGAAGACAATACAATGTCACTTATTTGTGAAAAAGGTTTACATTAATATGTATTTCTAAAGTACAGATTTTGACCCATCTAACGCATTTTATTTACAAAGAAGTGTATGGTCTTGGATAATATTTTGAGCTAGTTTACTTTTAAATGCGATAAATAAGCTTACTTTTTTCGGACGGTAGTTTATTGTACAGGTGTGCGCCTTCATAGGTTATCATTTTTTTACCGTAATTTGTTCGGATTTTATGTAGAACAATAAAACTGTCTCGATGGGTATTTCGTTTGGTTATATGTTTGTTTATTGTGAAAGCTAGGTTAGTGTGGATGTTTTTATTTAGTATTTTATGGACTAGGATACATGTGCTGTAGGTATATAATTGTTTTAAGTTCATGATTTTAGTTTATGTAAATTTTAATTGAGAATGTTAAATAAGCAAAGTTTTATTTTGTAGTATTTGGAGTTTAGCTAGTTTTGCTTTACGCAATATATATGGAATGTGCGGTGTTACGTAACGAACCGATGAGAGATTTCGATTTCAATATAATGTGTAATTTTTGGGGGATAATAAAAGGTATTGTTTATTTTTAGCTTTGAATAGGGTGTAGCAGCATGTTTTGGAGATATTGATAGTGAGTAAATTGTGTTGGAGCCAATCGAAAAGGGTATTAAGGTCTTCTTGAGCGCGCAGTATAATCTCATAAATTGATTTTCCACAATAAAATAGACAAGAATCATCTGCGTACAGGGCTATGTTGCCATGTAAACCTAGTTGTGTTACGTTTTTGATAATTAGATAAAGAAGTGTAATGGCCTTACTCTTCTCAACTTTTCAACTTACAGTAAAATAGTAATATTTATTATATAATAATATCAGTTACTAAGCGTTTTCTGTAAGTAAAAAAGTGCAAGACAGTCAAAGTAACCTAAATAAACTAAGCATACCTACTTTTGTCGCAAAAATAACATTAAATGGGTATCCCAAGTTCCCTCACGTTAGTTCAACATTGAAAAGGTTATTGTGAAAGCAGTAGGTATTCACAATGAAAGGCATCAAAATGTTACCAACCCGAACCCAAAATGTGGAAATTTCTACAAATAGCTGGTATTTATTCATGTGCGTGAATAAGTGAGACGTTTTTTTAGAAACACTAACCATCGCGTCGCTGTAATCCGCCAAAAAGACGAAAAATTAAAGTGACAGCTGTGCTGTGAACGTGTGTTTATGCTTCAGTCACTTGGAATATACAAACAAAGTACTTGTGCTGGAAGTACCAAACAGAGTATAGGAGCCAGAACGCAGCCTTTACGTGACTTTAATTGTCTGATGTTTAATAATTTTCTGTTCGTTCTGATGTATAAGTAGGTGCCTATCGACCTCGGATGCTGCTTAAAATATCTTTGATAGATGTTGCAGGCCTTCGCTACTGGAATAACATTTAGGCTTTTTATATGGGTACACGAGCAAAGCCACTGACGGAAGCTAATTAGAGCTGTAAAGTTGAAACGTTTCCGAATGTTTTCTATTTTCTGCAGCCAAAGCCGGAGCCTCGCAGGCAGTTCCTCTCGACCCTGGCCCCGCTGACTGCCTGCGTGGGCAGTGCTGCTCACCATGAGGGCTTCTACTACGTGCCTCCAGGAGACAGGGGGTCCGCGTCAGCAGCTACCAACCTTGACTTCCAGGACCACAACGAAGCGCCCGCGCCAGACGTCGTGGCTGGCACCCCTGGTGAGTTCACACAATGCTTGTGTCTACAGTTACTTGTGGTTCTTGAGGGCTTCGACTGCGTGCCACCAGGAGACATAAGCTTGGCGTCAGCAGCCACCAACCTCGACTTCCAGAACCACAACAATAGTTCTTTGTGGTTCTTGGTCATTTTACGAATGGGGGAAAATTCATGACAGATGTAAGACGTTTCAAAGTGATCCTCATTGTTAATTGATTAGAATGCTTTTCAATTTTGATATTTTGAGTTAAAATACGCCCCGAAGAGGCTCCTTTCGTGCTCTTGGCGCATATTTTCGAACTTTTAAGTTTTACGACATTCCGGTTGTTGTCTACATTAAAATGGATTTCCTTCGCCATTTAAGAGCCATATTATGTTTTAGAAAAGACATATTCTTTGATGCACTTTCAAATTCGAACTCACGATCTTAGGATTGGAAGATAGAGTCACAGGCACTACACCACCAGTACTCAAACGTTTAAGTGAGTGTCACTCAAAGTTGCTGCCACTAGTTGCATAATGTGGGACATAGGGGCTTGATGAATTTTACTCTCTGCGACTTATTTATTCGACTGAATGTCAGAACTTGTAGACAAAAACCGCTTCGAGGCGATTCTGTTTCTACAACCCGTAACTTTTGAACTTGCACATAAAATGGCTCATTTACTTTTTGTTGCAAAAAGAATAAGAACGTTTGTATTTTAAGGATTTTTTGGAGCGGTTCGGAGTAGTAGGCCCTTTGGTTAGTTTGTGGCTAAAGATATTTATTTCTGAAAGAACAAAGTTCACTTACAGAGAATATAGTTAGGGAAAGTATGTACATAGTGTACTGGTTGCAGCCAGTAAAGTAACAGTAAACAAATGACAGGATTTAGTTTTTTTAAAGAATAGAAATATTTTAGGATATAATCCTTTAGTTTTTCTTTAATAACGTTACACTAGTGGCGTCTTTAAATTGTTTGGTAAATTGTTGTATAGTTGCGCTCCTTCATAGGTTATGTTTTTGATTCCATAGTTTGTTCTAGGTAGCGGTAGTACTATGTTTTTTGACCTTCTTGTGCTTAATTTATGTATGTGATTTTTTCGTAGATAGTTTCGATATGTTTACATAAGAGGCGGCTCAAATTTCCGTTATGCTAAGTGCAGAGCATAGGACACATTGGTAAAACTAATATAAAAATCGAGCACAAAAAGGATTTAATAATACTCTCTCATCATACGACCAGTCTTTAGTTATGTAGACAATGATTAAGATTGCTGAATCACTTTATGAACAACTTGATCTGCTGCCGCGAAATACGAACTTTGTATTATGCAGTTTAAGTTTTGGATAAAATAGTCTCCTAATTTACACTCCGGAAGAATATAATACAAGTAAAACGTACAATGGCCCACGAATAATATAACAGAAACAAAATATTTACTGGGAAATTAGCCGTTTTAGCTAACGACCAGTTCAGATAAAGTAGGTCAGAACCCTTATGTAATCCAATTAGGGATATTGGAAGGATATTTTCGGACCTCGGATGAATTTCAGGCCTCGAACCCGGACGCATAGGGAAAACAGTGCTGGCATATTTTCGTTTTAAATCCTTAGTTTCAAACCTGTCTAATAAAGTGCGCTGCAAAACCAGATGGAAGCTATGAACTGGACCGAAGATTCGTTTTATGAAAAGCAAAACCACCTCAAGCTTAAAGTAGGGTGGAATTTAGGTTCGATCGATCAAATGTCTAACTGTCTAAAAGGTAGAATAGTGTTGATTAAAGATAAACAGAGTTTTGGGGCAGTTTTGGAAGGAGGATATAAAACCGTTATTAATCCATCAGTAGCAGGCCCACTGAAGCTTACTTTAACCGAAATGTCATCCCAATTTTTTATAGGTACCTACTTGATCGAGGGATCGTGTAGCCAATTTAAATAAGCTAAGATTTAGCCAAACATACCTATAGCTAAAATGTAATATGGAATTCGATCAAACAAAGCGACCTATGTCATACATAATTTCGTTCACATCGCTCCGAGCACCTGTCGTCGAAACACGATTAAAGATTTTACAAAGCTTTGTTTACCAAACCTACTAAAAGAAGGATTTCATGCATTTTCTGATAACTTAACCAACGACGGTTATAGTATTAGTATCCCTTTCAGCTTTGTAAACTGTGGCCTTTGAATTTTACCGAGAAACTCTGAGCGCTTAAAACTTGTTAAATCACGATCATAATTTGCCGCCGTAGTCAAATTACTCTGTTCAGGTTTATGTTGTTTTACAAAGCGTACAGGTTTGAAAATTGAAAATATATGTAACGGTGTTCAAATTGATAAAGACTGATGGATAGCTTTATTTTGTGAAATTGTTTTTCAGAAATAAATTCCAAATTTACGCAAAGATACCGTATAATTATTATTGACTTCATTTTCTGTGCTGTCACATTATAATAAGAAAATAAACATAATAATGTACGTAAATTGCGTAGCAACACACATTGACTTCTCAGAAAACCAGCGTTATAGATGTGTATCTGAAAGCTTCTTTAATATTATGTTGAGTGACTGATGGGTTTGATGTTTTTATGTTTTTTTTATAAATAAATAAATAAATAACACCCAACAGTCACATACATACATGTTTGTGTTTTTGGCACTAATTAAACTTTTGCTTAAGACAAAGAAGATTTTTTCGAAAACGAATAGTCAACTACATAGAAAACTTCCGTTCGTTTACTAGGATCGAGAATCGAGGAGATATTTTTCACCTCTTCGATTTCCATGTGAAAATGTTTGTTCATCTCTGATATTTTTCTTTTTTCAATCCAGACAGAATTATATGCCTAGTTTTAAAATATATCTAGGATTTCTAAAGGGTATTTTGATTCCAGACTACCACCACAACACATTGGGTTCTGGTGAGAACGATGATGGGCTAGCCGCATTCGCGCGCGCGGCTGCGCCGCGCACTGAAAGGCTGCGCCAGCGTTACGGCCAGGAGTCGCAGCCGGCCAGCAGCGACGATGAACACGATGACTACGGTAAGACAAAATATGAATTTATAGGTCGCACCACGAACATGAACCTGCGGGAAAAAGTAACATCATGGATACTGTTGCACACGGATGCTTTTTTTATGTGGAAGAGAGGCAAACGAACTAGCGGCTCACCTGATAGTAAGTGATTACCGCCGCCCACGGACACCTGGAAAAACAGAGAAGCTGCAAGTGCGTTGCCGGCCTTTGAGGTAGGAGTAGGCTCGTTACTTGAAGTTCCTTGAGTCGTATCGGTTCAGAAATATCGCTGGCGACAGCTGATTCCATACGGCAGTTGTGCGAGGCAGAAATTGTCGTGTGAACCGCACGGTTGTGGACTGCCAACCATTCATATGATGTGGATGGAATATGTACTACTGTCGCTGTCTACGATGGCGGAAATCAGCAGCTGGAATTAATCCGACCATCTTTATTTGCTACGATCCTGACATACTTCTTTTCCTTCATTAACTCTCATCAAATTTTTCATGTATGCTCGTCGGTTTAGGGTACTCTTGACCAGGCCCTTTTCCAAAACGTTGCCGATTTGGTCCAGGTACGTGCGCTGAGGTCTTCTCCTTCCAAAGGTACCATTCACACTCGCCTCATACATCTGTTTCGTTAATCTTCTTTCATTCATCCTCTCTACATGACCGAACCATCTTAACATACCTTTCTTAATCCTCATAACTACATCTTCTTTCACTCTACATCGCTCTCGTATCACGCTATTTTTCACTCTATCTCTCAAAGGTACCTCACATACTTCGCAACTTACGTATTTCTACTGTATTCACTCTACTTGGATGTTTCTTCTGCCATATCCAACTTTTACTACCATACATAAGTGTCGGCCCTAGTATTCCTCTATGTAAAGCCAGTCGTGCCTTTTTAGACACTTTCCGGCCTTCCATAAAGGCGTATATGTATGCCCCATTCATTTATTATAACATTATAGTTAAATCATTGAAGTATGTTTTACCCGCAAAGAAAAGCTTTTATAGTGTAGGTATTGATAAAAATATCGCGTGGAATTATTTGTTACGTTTGGTATTTTGCTGAGACTGGTATAAGACGTGAAGGCAACGATAAGAAGTCTACACCTCACTTAAGACACATTACAAATCTATCTCTATAACCCAGAAAAACTCTACAGAAAATCGGAAAGGAGATGTTTCGCTTTCGATTTGCTTTATGTAGACTACATAAGAACTGTTGAAAATAGAGAAATATCACAAAATACGTTTCAATCTATTTTAACAAAAGATAATAAATGGAACAAAGAGTAGACAGTAGCGTCAGACCAAAAACCTGGAAAACTCGAGGGCAGGCCTTTGCCCAGCAGTGGGATGATGCAGGCTAGCAGCAACAATAGCAACAACAGCAACAACAACAACAAAGAGTTTTCACAAGGGTTTTTACACGACGGTTTTAGTTAAAGAATTAATAATTTTTATGGTCTATTTGACATTGAGTGAGTTTTACTTTTCTTCAACGAAGTTTGGTCAAAACGAAATATAATTATAAAAACAAGTACCTAGGTACTAGCAAATACAACGTATACCAGTACTACATAACATAATCATCATATTTTATACCTATTGTACGACTTAACGCCCACATGTAGGTACATTCAGCTCATACTTGTACAAATAATTTATAGGAATTTTAGCTTAGCTAGCATTACCCTGTTTGTAATAAAAGCAATTAATCAGTGTACGTTTAACACTCAAGGGGTTCGGTTGTTAATTCTTTTCGGAGTCACCACCCTTTAGCTAGCTAACATCCCTTAGCAGTTTTACCCCAGCTTTTCTTTACTCTTTGGTTCATCCTCAAACATTATTGCCCTTCGAGCTTACGTACGAAACGGGATCTTACTGGAATGAAAGTTCCTTGGGTTTCGCGGATTAGACCCAGTGCACTGTGAAGAAATTATTCCACATGTCACTACCCTATATATCGGGTCTTAGCTATCTCTATTGACTTCCGTGAACTCTTTCTTCGAACTAAGTGCGAAATAGTGATTGCCGTAAATCACAATAAAAACACATTTCTCACTTTAAACTTTAAGACAACGTACTTCCAAAAAAACAGCGTCAACGTCGCGGGTTACAGCTAGTATTCGATAAAGATATAGGGTTTTTAATCGTTTATCCCGGAAGTATATTAGGCCTATGTCTAGCTGTGCATTTCTATAGGCTGATGATGATGATGTTGGTGATTTGGTTATTAGGTTTCTTATTGTGTTATTGCCGGCAGGTTTCCACCGGCGGCCTGCGGTCCGCGGGATCGCTGTGAAGCAGCAGCTAGGCGCCTCAGACGACATCCTCGCGCAAATGCAGCAGATGCAGAACGAACTGCAGCCACAAACAAATGCGGTGCAAGCGCAGATGCAGGCCCACTCCTGCCAAAGGGGCAACTCGAACTATGCTTGGCAGTACTACTCGGAGGCCAACTTGAACTCACGACCGCAAAGTCGCGCCAGCAACTCTAACTGGTAAGTATCCACTCAAACTAACCTTAGATCTTAACAAACTGACTTCCAACTAACCTCAGTGAGTATACCGTCCCACCTATCGTCCTGATAGATTCAGAACTTAGGAAGGCATTATTACTCTGAAGTTTGTTTGAACTTCCCGGAGAGCCGTGTTGTTTTAATTGACAAGTTATTTCATACTTGTTTTTTATGAATAGGTTGAAAGGTTTGCCAGCTCAGACCAACTATAGCGGTTGGTCAGGCCTCCACAAACTTTAGATGAACTCACGGCGTGATTTTTACGCGTGCCCGCCGTGGTGGCCGCAACACTCATACGAACACGTAGAACATATAAATGTAGATAGCAATTTTCATAATTTTCATGAAGCGATTTATGCTCGCGGCGAGCAACTACTGGAATCACGCGGGCGGCGGTCGACCGCGATCTTGGCTAGCTTTGCCCGCGCTCTCTGCGATCGGTCGGCGGGCGACCGCTGAACAATCTTAAATAACCGCCCGTCTTGCGATCATCACCCGCAACTTGGCGGGCGATGACCGTGGCGGCTGCGTAACCGCACAAACAGCCGGTCTCATGACTTTTTAAATAAAACAGCTGTTCCGCCACAGCGGTGGGCGCGAGTGAAAATCGGTCCGTGAGTTCTTAGCCTTCAACCTCAACTTTGAACTCCTGATCGAAGAGTAATTCAAGGGGATTTAAAAAATTGAAATTTCAGGCACGAAATATAGCAGTGAACAAAAGCAGGCAGCTTCTTGAATCCACTTGTGTATCACTGGTCTATAAGTCCCCAGATCAAACGCCGTCTAAGTATGAGTACTCTGAAAATTGCCTAAATTTTGGTAGTTTTGGTTGTTGGTAGTATATCTCTCATATAATAAAGTCTCTCCGAGAAAGTAATAAAGTGATTTTATGTAAAAGGAACCAAGAATCAATCACGCCATTCTTGTTTTCAATTTTATTTGATCTCGATCGTATTTCCATTACTGCCACCACGATACCAGCCTCGAAGAAACGTCCGCAAAACTTTTAATATTAGTTTATCATTTTCTTTGTATGTTTAAAAGTTATTTCCGATCAGTAGTTATACACGTTATAGACGTGTTCAAGTCCTCAGGTTTTTATTTGTCAGTCGTAAAAGTTCAAGAAGTTCGTTAAATGTTTATTTTGAATGGACAGTATCTGGGCAAGCTTGAAAAAAAAAAGATTGTAGATTCTTTCCTCGTGTCACTAGATCTTTTGAACCAGTGTAATGAAAGGATTTAAAGTGCACCTCAATAAAATCCATTGGAGCACGGCTGGATTCGAATCCATTTCTTTAGGGCCGGAAGGCGGGATCACTAGCACTAGACCTTCAGTGCTTACATTTTTAACACTAAAGTCTAAATAACTCATTATAATTAACTTGTGTGCCATTATTATTGTCGGGAAAGTACGAAGTTTAACGTTCCACTCGAGTTAACGACTTGGTACAATTCTTCTAACCTGCCCTCCTAGTGAAGAACGCAGTTACTAGCATTTTTGACAAAAACTATTTAGATACATATTCGGAATCGCCTAATAAAATACAACATTCTGTTCTCACACGCGTATCAAAACATTTTTGATATAGTTACTGCGTTCTTCACTAGGAGGGCAGTAATAATTGTAGATAAAACGTTTCCAATATTTTACAAAAGGACGAAAGAGCATTCATTACCATAGCAGCGTTGTTCTCGAAAATTGCCTTATATTTTTTGATAGAAACAACGTCGCCATTATTGTTAACGATCTTTCGTCCGTCTGTAGAATATTGAGACTGAGCATAAGACATCAAGGGTTTTCTTAGGTCAAGCAAATCAGCGGACTACGTGACCGCGCGTCCTTGCATCAACCCTCTTCAGCATCAGCACACTGACGCGTGCTTCTCAAACTCTGTGCTGGCGTATGCCCAGTACCAGCATCGCCAGCAAGAAGCCATGTATCGGAACTGCGAGCTTTACGCCAACATCGGGTAAGAACTCTTAAACTAAGGCCTTTTACTATCTATAGTAGATGATTTATACAGCCTCAGGAGGCAACTTTTACCTTCACTAACGGGACGCTGTAGTGCCCGGGACGAATTAAGATGAAGTAGAACTAAACCACCGAAATCCCTGGATCTTTCATTTTTTGGGTTCCGTGCCCGAAGCGTGCCAACGGGACCCTATTACTAAACTTCCTCTGTCCGTCCGTCCGACTGTCAGCGAGCTGCATCTCGTGAACCGTAACAGGTAGAGAGTTGAAAGTTCACAGAGTGTGTAATTGTCTATTGCCGCTATAACAACAAATAATAACAAAGGTCCATACAAGAAAAAAATATGTACGATGGGACGGAACCCTTCGTGTGCGAATTCGATTCGCACTTAACCAGTTTTATTAATAAATGAGGTCGAGGCTGCAATTTCTGCATAAGCCTCTTAAGCCGTGAATAAAAATGTTCAAGTTCTATACTATAAATTAATGCCACCTAAATCATCTAAATAGATGTAGAGGCAAATAAATGTAAATGATGATGACTCTTACTACTAGACCAAATTCATGGTAAGAAAAAGTTTGGCCTACTGAGGGCAGATTTTATAATTCGAGTTTAGTTTTTTCCACCGGCGAATTTCCATATTGAAATTAAATTATTTGGATTAGGTTCAATAAAGGTGGATAAATGCGCGGCTACACTTATCTCTCGTAATACCGTAATTGGATAATCGTAGGCTGTACACGACTGACCCATTTTCCAACGTGACCCATTGTACTATTTATGCAACGGGAAACGAAAAGCCTACGCTCGCGCAAATCAATTCGTGATTTGATGAAAAGGGGATTTCATAGCAGGCGTGGAATATGTATCTGACAGAAAAAATAAATTTTGAAGCATAATAATTATTTGCAGAAAAATGTTTAAATGCAATGATATTTTACATTGGTAATATTCATAGCTTTATCACTATTTTGAGAGTTTTATTATTTTAGAACGTCCTACGTGATCGAAATGCAGCCATTTTACCAACTTGTCAAAATCAACAGCTTTCAAAACATATTAATCAATGCTGCCCCGCCATATTCTTTTATGTTTTGTGTTGCCTGCCGTGGGCAAGGTATTTTAGGAACATACATTAAATAAAGCAAAATACAAAAAAAACTGACAATGTGAAAAGGTTTTAAGGTTTTTAGCTATGATTGTACAATGGTACACCGACCAGACCTAGGTTCCATACATTTGTTAAACATCTCCTTTGAATGAGTCACACATCTAACGACGCGATTTTCACCTAAGCTTTTAAATATGTACCTAGTAGCATAATGGAAAGCATACACAACCAAAACCACTAGTATTACGTAGTAAAGCCTTAGAACAGTAAATCAACTTCGTTTGTGACGTAGCAACGAAAATTGATTAACAGTTTGAGTTTTTGAAAACCCTGCTCACCTTTTTGTGTAGAAAAATGGTACCTGCGTTTGTTGAAAATTGTTTTGCTTCAAATATTAGTAAAATTGTAATAGAGGTCTCGGATATTATGTTCAAAGTCTTAATCTTAAATAACCAATGTTTATGAACCTCTATAATGCTGACTGTAGTACCTAGATACTCGTAAACCGAAGTGATAAATAATGTGCTACGCCGTAGCACTATTACGCCTACGTGACGCCTACGCGACGCCTACGCTTCATAAGATGGAATGTAATTAAACTTCTCGGATTAGTAAGTTTCAATAAAGACTTATCAGCCGTCTTAGGTTTAGAAGGTTTTTATGAGTAACAGGGTTGATATCACACGAATGTTCATTGTAAAACGTCATAATGATTGGACCAATTTGTATGAAATTATTATTAGATTAGTAGTATACTTTAAAATGTCTAACTGCTGTCTAACTTAGCCAGCTGGTTTTATCAATAATGTTTTAATATGATTTAGGTATGATTTCCAAAAAAAAATAAGCATCTTTCATGCTTTGTCGCATTATGAATTACGCGTAGGCAAATGCACTGATGGGCTGATCACCTTTCACCAAGGTTCACCATAATCCATTTTGGGACTTTGAATCAGGAGTGGCTGCAAGTTTTCTAATGATTACTTAAGGCCACATTGGCGATAGGGGCTTGATAAAATGTATATTATGTATGCAATATTTTTGATTTTATGTTCTTTTTGAGCAAGAAATTATTTATTTTTATAAAAAACTGTGGGAAATTCAAATTCAACAAATTTGTCTATTATAACCAAAACACCGAGTGTGTTGGTGTTTTGCCTGTAGCAGGCGTTTAAAGTGCCCGCGTTGATTGGCTATTTTTAACTTGATTTTTAAATATCGTAAATAACTTTTTTGACGTCATTTTACTATTATTTTTTTACTATTATCTATGTAAACTATCGAATAAAAAAATAAAATAAAAATACATGCATACTCCCTATTATGGCCTACTTATTACCAGTACCAACGTAGATTTAATTACACACAGACTTTGCCCCTCAGAAATAAGCGTCGCTTTGATGTACCATCAAAATGTCTAAAGTAACTAATAAAAGGTATATTTATTACGAAAGTTAAGTTTCCTAAAAAATTACTATCGTAGCAAAGGTGTTGTTGAACTTTCTCAGTTGTCACAAGTTTTTTCCTCACTAACGCCATCTTACAGTACAACTGCATAACTTGCAAGTACTGCCATCTATGCAACGCGGAACTAAACAACCAACAACATCTATTATTGCAACCATGCAGTTCGCGCCGTTCATAATGCAGTTCAAGTTCAGCGCAACAGATGGCACTATTAAACGTTTCATAAAGATGGAGCCAGTATGTAGTCAAATGTTGAGAAAAATACAATTATTTTAATAACAAGAAATAACATTTAAGTGAAAATAAAAGCGTTACCTTTGTTCCCGATGGATCTGGTATAAATTGTTTAGTGTAAAATGGTCATCTTACTAATATTATTAATACGAAAGTTTGTGAGGATGACGTTTGTGCCTCAATGACTGAACGGATTTGAATGAAACTTGGAACATACGTAGTATGTGTGCTGGAATAACATATAGTCTACTTTTTATCATTTTACCACGCGAGCGGAGCCGCGGGCGGAAGCTAGTAGGTACAATAAAATATTTCTACAGCAAAGCTTCCCTCGAATGCAGTATGACCTAGCAGTACCTGTAGGAAATGAGACCTGTAGCAATGATTTGTAGCAGAAGTCGTACTAGATTAGCGTTCAAATGACACGGACACAAATTTATTGTATTTATTTATGTACCTAGGTACAATTTGTTAGACTCGAGGTAATGTCTTGTCGTATGACTCGTAGTATTTATATATTCCCTTACCTTATGTATTCGTGTAACTAGTTCTTTTAAACCAGTGTGGTGAGCGGTATAAAGTGCACCTCAAAGGCTCCTTTCTTGGACTTGACACATAATTTCGAAAATTTCTAAATAGGTACTGAAGTTAGCAAATCTTACAGAAAGGAAACATTTATTTATGTTTAAAAAGAAGCAAAACTGCATTCAAACATTAAAAAAAAACGTTGGCCATACCCGGGAATCGAACTGACCGAAATCGGAAAAACCGTTTAAGATTAAGACACCACATGACTTTTTCATTTTTTTTACGATTATTTGTATTTTATATTATATTATGTGTATTTTTACATTACTTATAAAAGTAAATATATTTTAAGACGTAAATAATTTTATTACTTTTTATGTCGCGCGCCAACAAACTGCTAACCACCTCATCGATTGGCTGGTAGAATATGCTTAAGCCCTCCTCCTAACTAGTACAGTTTTTTTATTGTGTAATAAAGTATCCTACTACCTATCCTACTATATTATAAATGTGAAAGTTTGTGAGGATGTTTGTATGTTTATTTGAATGAAACTTGGTATATACATAGTACGTGTGCTGGAATAACATATAGGCTACTTTATATCGGGGTGCCACGCGGGCAAAGCCACAGGCGGCAGCTAGTTTATAAATAAATAAACCTCAGTCGTCACTAAGAGTTTTTCCCTCACTAACGCCATCTTACAGTAACCACTGCAACTGTCCAACTTACAAGTACTGCCATCTATTACAACCATGTGCAGTTCGCGCCGTTCATAATGTAGTTCAATTTCAACGCAACAGATGGCACTATTGAACGTTTCATGTAAAAAAGTATAGATGGAGCCAGTATGAAGTCAAACGTTGAGAAAAATACAATCATTCTAATAACAAGAAATAACATTTTAAGTGAAAATAAAAGCGTTACATACCTTTGGTCCCGATGGACCTTAAATAAATTGTTTAGTATAAAATGCACAGGTACAATATAATATTTCTACAGCAAAGCTTCCTTCGAATGCTATAGACCTAGGGTCTAGGGTGGGTTGTACCTGTAGGAAATGAGACCTGTAGACCTGTTTGTAGCAGAAATTGTACTAGAACGGATAGGAATTGTTCGCGTTCAAATGGCACGGACGCATTATTTTATTTATTTATGTACCTAGGTAGGTACATCTTGCAAGCCTCGAGGTTTATGTTCTGTCCTATTTACTGTAGTATATTCTCATAGGTACCTACTCTATCTAGTCGTGTCATTAATTCTTTCAAACCAGTGTAGTGAAAGGATCAGAGTGCGCCTCAAATTCTCCTTTCGTGCACTTGACACATAATTTCAATCTTTTTTGGTTTACGACATTCCGGTTTCCTCACTATGTATTCCTTCGCCTGTACGCCAGTACGTTTGAAAGTACTGGTACAGCGCACATACATTTTTCGAACAGAAAAATCCATTGGTGCACGATTGGTTTGAACCCACGTCCTTAGTATCGGAAGGTGGGATCATTAGCACTAGACCACCAGCGTTCTCGCACTCCATTACTCCTCAACTACATTAGAGTACTTTCTCTCCCAGTGGCATTATAAAATTCCACCCATTATTACACAAAAATCACATCGAAAAATGACCATCATGCATACCTTGTCAATATTTTCGCAAGGGATTATTACCGGACCCCATAGCAACGCCCCATCGAAATCCATAGACATTACAAGGGGGCTATGACACGGTAATAATAGCCCCGAGGTATACGGAAACATCAAAGGAATAATTCAATCTACTTTCGTTTCAATCGGCAATGTGCATATTTTATTAGGGTTATTTTGTTGGGGGACCGGTCACTCAATGGAAAATACAAAAGTCTGGTCCTTTTATGTTAATCTATATGACAGACATAGTCGGACAGATGGATGGTTGAGTACAAATAGGTTAACGTGATATTATGGGTACATCATACGGAAGGATGAAAGTCTTGTTGCGAGGGGAAGTAATGAATATGGATATGGATGGATTTAGGTAGAGATAAGCCAAAGAAAAGGTGAATAGACTGTGTGAAAGAAAGAGGACATGGTTATGACAGCTGACGGCTGACAGAAGGGAAAGAAATATGAAATAAAAAGATAATGATGTCAGGAAGATGGACATTACGTTGTTAAAATGTAAGATAGATGCAAAAGTTCAATATTGCTATTTCGGCCTCTTTGTTACATTCTATGTTCACAAGATTCTGTCCATTTCTACACAAAGAGAATCATGTGTTATCATTCACCAACGAACGCCCGACAGTTCTCAATTTAAAATTAGTAATCGATAAGCTGAACTTTTACTTAAATGTCACGCTCGAATCGATAAAATAAGTAAGTTCGTATGAGCTAGTGGCCAACTGATTAATAGCGATAGGATAAAACGATGACTGAATAAAAAAAACTAAGGTAATTTCACTATAACGCACATATTTGTGACACAGTGGGAGGCCTATGCCCAACTGTGGGTAAAGTTGGCCTGTGGATGGTGATGTGACTGTTTCATTATTTTTGTTGTAGATACTTATGCGACAAATTGGATCGTATGTCATAATTATTCAGCAGACTGTTCTGATGATTTTATTGTGATACAGTTGTGATGATTCTATCTAGTCTTTACATCATAATCAGCCTAATCTATATATATAAAAGAAAGTCGTGTTAGTTACACCACTTATAACTCAAGAACGGCAGAACAGATTTGGGTGAAAATTGGTAGGGAGGTAGCTTAGAGCCAGGAGACGGACATAAGATACTTTTTTTTTATTTTTACGTAATTGACGTATCACTATCTGGGGACCACGCGAGCGAAGCCGCGGGCGGAACCTAGTATTATAAAGAGGAAAGATTTTTTTGTTTATTTGTAACGAATAAGCTCCGAAACTACTGGACCGATTTCAAAAATTCTTTCATCAATAGAAAGCTACATTATCAGGGACCAGTATAGGCTATAATATATCAAAAAAATTAGGGATCCGTAAGAAAATTGCAATATTGTAACCCAAGGTAGAAACCCCAAAATAGTTATTGGGGTGCGCTGCGAAAACTATTCATTATTGAACAAAATAATGTACTACACGCGTACGAAGTCGCGAACAACAGCGAGTCTATTTATACATGTATTCATGCATATGCTACTTCACTAATATTTTTCGGTCCTTTGCCTGGTTCATCCGTCATCCGTCAACATCAGTTAATCCATTTTTCAAGTGCGTGAAAACCTTGAGGCGCACTTTAAATTCCTTTCACCACACTGGTTTGAAAGGGACACGACTAATAGTAGTAATTACCCTTCATCAACATCAATTTCTTATCTTGGTCTAGACATAAGCCTGCTCAATATATCATGTATATAACATCGAAAAAAGATATGATCATCATCAGCAACTCCACCTACTGCTGGGTAGGTATATCCTATTTTCTAATATCAGTACCATAATATACATTTATATATTACACATATAATAAATATAACTCTATAGAAATTGAAGCCATGAGAACAAAATCGGCCTTACTACAGAAGACAAATGTTTACAGTATTAAAAATAGAAGCTCTGATTATTCTATTTAAAGTTTATTAAATAACATTCACATATTAACAACAGTCACATTAGTGCTCCATCTTAAAATCATATGATATTTATTTAAGACCATTACGGCACTTTCATGAAAGGAGTGCGGAGACGACGGCTGACAGAAGGGAATGGAAGAAGAGAATATTCTGTGCCGATCCCACATAGAGTGGGATTAGGGATTCTTTAGAATTGATCAAATAGAAGAAAAAACCGGTCAAGTGCGAGTCGATACGTACACGAAGGGTTCCGTACCATCGTACATTTAAAAATGTTTCTTGTATGGGGCCCCCTTTTATTTTTATTATTTGTTGTTAGAGCGGCAATAGAAATACACACTCTGTGAACATTTCAACTCTCTAACTATTACGGTTCAAGAGATACAGTCCGCTGACAGACGGACGGACGGATGGACGGGCAGCGTTGGCTTAGTAATAGGGTCCCGTTGGCACCTTTCGGGTACAGAACCCTAAAAAGCAGTTAGGCCATGGATCTGGCTCTCATGGCCTCAATTTTAAAATATGATCTTTTTTTATATTTTTCTAACCTTTTATAGGTGCGACTCCCATAGCTCCCAAGAGCTTTATAACAGCTCTGCGAGTTCAGAGCCTACGTCGCCGGTTCGCATGGGCCGCGGTCGCCGTCCGGAATCCCCACCTCCGATACGTGCGCGCCACGAAATGCACTACGTTCCATACACGGAAGCGCCTCAACACAACCACGACCAACACCAACAGCAATGGCCCGCTGCTGACTGTAAGTAAAGAAAAAACTATTTCAGGTTCTCCACTCTATTTCATAACTGTATCATAATATGGAGGTATCGCAACATTACCAAAGCCACCAAAGTCAGGCTCGTGCGAACACTTGTATTCCCCATTTTTCTATACGCGGCAGAGACGTACCAGTGCGCGAGTTGGAAACGGGGAAGATAGATGCTCTGGAGATGTGGTTCTAGAGGAATATGCTCGGGATATCGTGGATGGATTTCTACACCAACTTGTCGATATTCCAGGAGCTCGGCATCACACAGTGTCTGTCGGCCGTGGTTCAGTCCCGCATACTGCAGTATTTTGGACACAACGGTGGCATAACGTCTCCATAGAGGCTGATCGTACAGGAAAAAATGGAGGAGTGCATGTATTAGCATAGCTTCCCTCGCGTAGCGCATCAATACTAAATAGCCTATTTGTTATAGCAGCTCATGCTACCTATGTCTAAGTGCTCATCTAAGCTTTGTTCAAATGGATTCAGGCGTTTGAGTTTGATTCACAATATTCAAACTTTCACATATATTATTATTAATAGGATAGTAGGTAACTTACTGATAGGAAACC
The DNA here is from genome assembly GCA_949320045.1 of Scotopteryx bipunctaria. Taxonomy (NCBI): domain Eukaryota; kingdom Metazoa; phylum Arthropoda; class Insecta; order Lepidoptera; family Geometridae; genus Scotopteryx; species Scotopteryx bipunctaria. The sequence continues at coordinate 6,484,648 of OX439440.1, forward strand.
ACATATTTTCATACTTGATCCTGGTCAGCGACGCCATATAAGGCTGCGCCAAGTGCGGGTCCGACAACGGCATCGGGAAATTCGGCCGCTTGCGAAAAAACGCCATATTATTTCCGAAATACGGGTCTCTGAAACAAAACAAAATTTAGTTATTGCTTTTCAATTATTATTTTGTCATTGCGAAACAGACTATCGATATGACTTAGTAACAGGGTAGTAAGTGGAGATCTATACATGCCAAATTGTGATGTTGAGATGTCTTCGTGATCTTAGACCTTGTATATTTGAAGATCTTATAAGATGCCTCACTTGCTATTTCATAAACTCCAATCTCATATAAAAATCTAACGTACCGAAGTATAATATTACTAATTGGATTGTCAATTTAAGGAGATTTAAAGTGATCCTTACTGAATATACTTAATAAACTATTTTTGTTTACCAATGTTGAATGGTTGAATACCAGCCTCATTAAACATAATTGATTTCTTTGAATTTATATGACACTAGCTGCCAAAGGCGACTTCGCTCGCGTGATACTCGGTTAAAGAAAAATTTCACCATTTAAACCTTCCCTGGACTACAACAAATATTTCAAAACCAAACGAACAGCAATTGATTTTTATATATATAGATAGATTGGAGTTTATGAAATAGCAAGCGAGCCATCTTATAAGATCTTCAAATTAGTGGTATTCTTACTAAATCATTCTAATAGTGCAACTTTTCGAAACCTTTCCCAAAATTTATGTAAGGTCGGCCTGCTATGGCGACTGCAGTATTGTTCAGTGTCCTCGTAGACGCAGAATATTTAAAGTAGAAAGAAAGAAGAAAGAAAGAAGAATAACAGAAGAAAGAAAGAAAGAAATGCTCGCTATCTTCCACTGAACACGTCTTTGAGACGCTTGACATTAAATTATTAACGTTGGCAGAATAAATAAATAAATAAATAAATAACACCCAACAGTCACATACATAGTCCTGTCCCACACTAGGACTCCCTGTGTCGTGGGTATCAGAAACTACGAGTACCATGGTACCACAACACCCAGACCCGGAAGAAATATTTGCAGAACATGCAAACATTTCTTTCGCAGCGGGAATCGAACCCGCGCCTCTTGCGTCTCTGCCGAGCAATCGCCCGCCATGCCACCGAGGCCGTCAAAATCTAAGGATATCGGAAAAATCCGTCAAAAGAGGAATCTGCCTCAATATGTTGGCACAATCTGCCTCACCTCCCTACCATTAGATGGTAGGGAGGTGAGGGAAGATGGTACCAGAAGATTTACTATTGAGCCACACGTATGAAAAATGGTTGCAATTGTTTTATCGACCCAAGTCTCATTCACTGACGAAACGAAATTTGACAGCTCGTGACTTATTCGTCACGTTTTTGCAATACAAAATTATAGCATTATATAATACGATAATAACACTGTGATTTATTTGCCCACTTTACGTTTCGTTTGGTCATAGTGAATAAAGCCCCTTGCTTATGCTTTCACTTGTTTATTACAAGCTTTTTGTAATAATTTAGAAATTTAAATCACTTCAGAAAGATGCCTGTTTTATAGGCTCTTGTATTTTCCATAAAGATGAGTCCTTTTGTCATGAGTGGCATCAGGAAAAATGGTTTTTCGTCGAAGATTTTACCCAAAACAGATTCCCCAAAGCATACCGAGAAGGCTATTTATAACGAAATGTTGTTTATTACCTTAAAAGTAGTATAAATTTGCACTTAATCCACTGTTAACTTGAAATATTTAGCGAGTCGTTGTCAATACGGGTTTACTGACCGAGGGCTTGAAGATAAACTGTTGCGCGCAGGACAGAATGCAGAATCGATCAGTTTGAAACTGAAAACTTCGTCATAAATCAGGTTTCAGAGAATTATGCAATCTGAACGCTAACATGTTCTCTTAGAATATAAACTAAAATGATTTTGATGGCGTTGATTTGAATGAATTATTTGTTATTTTCAGATAATAGAGCTTATCAGTATTATCCCCAAGGCAGAAATGGTGGTACAACTGCGAACTCTGTAGCGGTGCCTTTGCAACAAAGAGCTGTCTATGCTCATGCACTCCATATGCAGGTAAGCTTTTTGTAATATTTTAAATAGATATACTAACGAGCTTGCCTTTTAAATGGTAAAATTGTTCATATTAAAAAAAAATCATAATGAAATTCATAAATTTTTCAAACATATAAAATAATTAGTTTCAATTTATCTAGGCATAACTTTAATGAATTATACCTACCTAATTCCATAGTATTCTAATTAATTTGAATAAGATGAAAATATATATTCAGGGAATATAGGAAACAATATAATAATGTTGTCAGGTATTTGGGTACTTTGTTTTCCATGCGATATTTTTATATTTGATGCTCGGCCCAAAAGAGACGCAGAGCAAGCCGCATATAATTTTAGACTATAGTTATTTTTATTACAAAAATCCAAACATTCACATTTTTTTAATTCCTACAGAGTAAAAGCAGAATAATCTCGTAATTGGATTAGACTAGCACAGGACCGCGTCGGATGATAAGCGAAAGGAGGCCCATGCTAAATATGATGACATTAATGATGAAAAAATGTCTTGTATTTTATATACCATAAGATTGAGCGTGACAGCTCCTCGACTAATCGCCGCCTACCTGCGTAGTAGAGCTTGCACAGATCAATGTTTTGACGCAATGAGCCTATCGTTCGGCAATCACTCACACTGGGAAGCGGGATGTTTGAATGCAACCTTCTGTTTTTTACGTAAAGGTTAATAAAATGCATCATTATCAATATCAGCCTCTACCATCAATAATACTGTACGGTCTATAAAAAATCCTAAGAGAAATAAATAAATTCTACTTATGTCAATATTACCAATCATATGTGTCAAATGTTGAGAAACACAATGATTGACAGTTCCACCTTTTCTTGGCCTCTACCTATAAATCCATCCACATTCACATTCATAACGTTAACATGCCCATACCACGATAGCCTATTACTCCTCAATCTTTCTCTCACTGACGCTACTTTTAAACTCAGTACCATGATTATATTATTGGAATAGCACGCCATAGGGTTTTCGACGGTGATGAAGGTTTATTATTTGTCAAAATTATTATAATTGAAATCTCTGGTCTAAAAGTTTTTTGGTGAATGTTTCAGACCTTGTGTCCAGCCCCGGCTCGATACCGTCCAGTGCCTGCACCGCAGCCAGGAGGAGGCAAACAGATGATCTGCTACTCAGAGAAGGTAAAACACCGTACCTTTGCGATTTCATAACGTGTACACTATTTAGAACGTCAGATCAAATAAAAAGAGAAGACGCCGCGCCGCGAACAACAAAAGTGAAGCCACACAAAACCGTGCTTCTGCAAGTAAACATACACGCTCACGCACACACCTACACTAAAACCATGCTCATCGCTCTTAGTACGTCACGAGTCTTAAAAATAGAATTATGCCTTCCTGTGTAGTGAAAACTTGTAAAAACAGCAGCAAATCACATAAAAAGTCTCACGGAATCACTTTTCACTTGTAAGTACTTCAAATAGCATCATTTCTTAATTATTATACTATGAATTTAGGTTACTTGGAACACACAACCTTAAAACCTTCGACACACACATAGATGAAAAGGTGGCTTCACTTTGCAGCGCGGGGTCTTTTCTTTTTATTTGGTCTGAGTTTAGAACATAAAAATATATCTAAGTGATTTATACCTATTAATAATAATAATAACACCCAAAAGTCACATACATAGTCCTGACCCCACACTAGGGTTCCCTGTGTCGTGGGTATCAGAAACTATGAGTACCATGGTACCACGACACCCAGACCCGGAAGAAATATTTACAGAACATGCAAACATTTCTTCCGCAGCGGGAATCGAACCCGCGCCTCTTGCGTCTCAGCCGAGCAATCGCCCGCCACGCCACCGAGGCCGTCGTATTGCAATTGTTAAACCATTTAATTTGATAGTACGCCATGCAATCAGCAGCAAGCAGGTCGAGTAGCTCTAAGATTCATCACTAAAAATATAATACAGCGATCAAACATAAAAATGTGGGCACGTGACCATACACTAATTTAATATTCTTGCTGTGTATTTTCGTGGTGCTTTCGTGGTATCTTTCGTGGTATATTTTTGGATTAGTTTTTACTACTACTATTACTACTACCTTTAGGTACTTACTATAATACTACTTTCTACCATTCCTGAGACTTGAACTTTGATGGATACACTTAGAAGAACAGACTTGGACGGGGGCGGGCAGATTGAGCAATATCTATAAGTACTAAAATATCGCCTATTCGTTTCATTAGTAGCGATTCTGTTGTACCTAGTACCTACCACTAGGCATTGTTTTTGTTTTAATTTTATTCTTATTCTTACCAACTAAATTAATTTGAAATAATACTTAGATAGCAGTTTTGTCAACCACGCAAGTAAAAAAACGAAACCTGTAATTAGGACAACAGAATTGTTAGGTCCGGGGCACATTGACGGCACGGCACGGCAAGGGATTTTTAGGCAACGAATAAAAATAATTGTATGGAAATAAAGTTGAAATTTCAATGTTAGTTGTTCCAGGTAAACAATACCACGGTATGCTTAGATAATTTTAATTTAAATTGCAATTTCAACTTTATTTCCATAAATTTAGGTTATATTTTTATACCGTTAGATTATAATCTCGCGAGATCGTAAACTGTCAAATATTTAGAGTAATCAGCGAGCGTAGCGAGTCGTTTTTTTTAACTCCATGTGGCTTTAAAACCATTTCCAGAAGGATTTAGAAGTTAGCGAGAAAAGCGAGCTTTAGGCCAATGCGGGTGAAGCTAGCTGAATTTCAAGTGATTAGCGAGCGAAGCTAGCTTCAAACCAATGCGAGCGAAGCCAGCTACTTTTTTAACTCAATGTAGTTTTAATATCCTCTCTTGAAGTCTCTAGAAGGTAGCGAACGAAGCGAGCTTTAAATAAATGCGAGCGAAGCGAGCCGAGTTTTTTTACTCAACCTAGCTTCGTGACTACCACTAAGCATGTAGGTAAAGTAAGCTGGGTTGAGTTAAAAAAATGAACTGACATAGCTCGCTTCGCTCGCTACTTCGTAGTATTATTATACTTATTCTTATTTTACTTACTATTTTTATTGCTTCGAACTGTAAACTCTTCAGTTACTTAGTTGTATTCATATAAGTCAGTCAGTCAGTCATATTAGTAGGCATTCTAGGTATGCTTTTTCTTACATTTGTTTCATTCGCCTATTTATTTCGTAGTAGGTACAATAGTAAGGTTTAAGTACCATGTGAAGATCCAGCTTAGCTTGTTTTACCCATTACAAGGGTCCTCAGAGGTCCTCTTTGTTGGCTCGGGGACCTAGATATAATAGATACCTACAGCACCTACCCTACTGCATAATTCGAAGGTACATCGAAGACATAATATAATTATGTAGGTACCTACGAGTACATATAATAAAAAAGAATTAAAAAATACTTAAAAGGCCTTTATTTAACTTATTAAGTGAGTACAAACAAAATTAACGTAAAATTACAGCTAGATTTAGCTTAGTAAGGAAGTAAGAAGTTCGCACAATCGTCAAATATGGCCCCCTCGATACAAGGATTAATGTGGGGACTGTCGGTATTACTTAAACATTATTTTTTAACATTATACAAAATTGGAAGTAAATAAAAACATTGAATATGTCCAGCTGCTTCTCTCCCCGAGCATGTCGTAAAATTCGACTAAGGGATAGTATCCTCCCCAACATGATGGGTCATCAATATGGGCGATGATGGACTGATCACCTGTCACCATGGTTGACCATATCCATCTTAAGACTTTGAATCAGGAGTGGCTTTCTTTAAGCAAGGTTTCCTATGATTACTTGTGGCTCTGCCCACCCCAATTAGGAATACGATCTTGATAATATGTATCTGTGTATGTGTAAGAAATAAAACTTTCTTTGCATTTGGTCCATCTTGCATTCGTACCTACCAATGTCAATAAAAATCTCATATCGTATAAAAAAATATCTCGTACCAAACTGTGGAATTAAAACATAGAGAAGACCAAGGTCATATCGATTTGTTGGTTCTTTACCCTACCCCATGACAAATAGAAAGGGTCAGTCAAAAACCAGACGAGCGGGTTTAATTAATGTAAGGGGAAATAAGATCTGCACTGACGTACCGCGGTGGGGTGTGTTGTGCATTATGAGAGGGTCATTTGAATAACAAAAATAACATCTGTCTACCTACAGCTTTACTTGTGCGAACTTTACTTACTAGGGTGCAAATAACCTATTCATTTTGCAATGGGAATTTGCACTCCACTGTCGTGTCATATTTTCCCACCACTACAATTTTTACCTTTGTAAGTTTATTATTTAAATGCCTTATGTTATTCAAATTGCGATTTGCGTTTATAAAGCTAGGTACTTATTCATGCAATAAGGCCATAACAGACGTAGCTATAATATATATTAAAGCTGCGTCTGTAGTCACTCGAAAATTACTATAGAAAATATACTGCAATTTATCTTAATATGCCTTGCTATCATACTAATATTATAAAGAGGAAATATTTTTTGTTTGTTTATAACGTATAGGCTCCGAAACTACTGGACCGAATTCAAAAATTCTTTCACCAATAGAAAGCTACATTATCAGGGACCAGTATAGGTTATAATATATTTAAAAAAAATTAGGGATCCGTAAGAAAATTACAATATTGTAACCCAAGGTAGAAAACCCAAAATAGTTTTTGGCGTGCGCTGCGAAAACTATTGATTTTATAGAACGAAATAATGTACTACACGCGTATGAAGTCGCGGGCAACAGCTAGTAATATATATTATAGCTACGTCTGTGATAGCCTTAAATCTAAAACAAACAAAGGTAATATTATAACTTCCGCTGATGGTTACGTTCGTCTGGTAGGTACCTGAATAAAAGTAGCCTAGGTATAAGGTATTCACCGCTCATTTAGAATAATTACCTATATACTATGCCATAAATATCTGAGCTCAAGATAATCAAGCTTTAGAACCTACCCACTAGCAATGCGAATTAGAAATAGTACCTACATGTTAGATAGCTATTATCTGACCAATGACGCTGAAATGCGACAGGCGAACCGATATAGATGAATAGGTTTATAAATATGTAATTGATAATTTATACAAATTAAAGTTGGCAGCTCGCGGCATATTCGTTTTAATCAGCTGTAAATAATAACGCGGGCTCAGCGCGGCCACAATATAACGTGGGTCATACCTGCCCTATATTATAGAATACTTTATACATACTGTCTAAGCCGTAGCTATAAGTTGGAATAAAACTAGAACCGAACCATTGCCAGATTCTATCTATTGAGTACAACTTCAGTGCTTTGGTAAACCACTTAAGCCAGGCCACTCCTGCAACGTTTACAGAGGAGTCTAACTTTCTCGTCCTGCTCTTTCTTAATAGTAATGGATTTATTTATATTTGCCTTATTTATGTGGTTTAACTGTTTATTTATGTAGAGAGTATGAATGAAAGAAGATTAACAAAACAGGTGTATGAGGCGAGTGTGAATGGTATCGTTGGAAGGGGAAGACCTCGGCGCACGTACCTGGACCAAATCAGCGACGTTTTGGAAAAGGGCCAGGTCAAGAGTGCCCTAAACCGACGAGCATGCATGAGGAATGTAAAGAGAGTGAAGGAAGTAAAAGAAGTATGTCAGGATCGTAGCAAATGGCGATCCGTGATCTCTGCCTACCCCTATGGGAAACAGGCGTGATTTTATGTATGTATGTAAACTGGTTACGCCACTCGACCCTCCACTTCAGTCACCTTGAAAATTACCATCTGTCAGTGAAAGTCATAATGTTTCCTTTCGGACACACTATCATCAAATTAGGTTAGGCTACTCGGCTACTGAAGCCATCTTTCAGAGTCTTAGACCAGACTCTGGATGGATCCAGGGGAGGGGGTCGTGACCCCCCCTTTGGACTGGGTATATAGGTCGACTAGCGATATATTTTGACTAATGAGATTGGAGCTTGTCTTACTAGACCTCGACTATAATGACCTCCCTAGGAGCGCTCGTGACGTGCATAGCTTGCTTAGACATCCTTGATCGTTAATCGTTGATTTAAGTTAATCGACATTGTGCGTGGTCACAATTGGGATTGGTGACCGCAAGTGACATTACGAGCTGAGCGCTTCCGTGCTTCGGAGGGCATGTTAAATTGTCGGTCCCGGCTTTTAAGTCTTTAAGCCATAACCATAGCCACAAAGACCTTTACACAAGAGTCGTGTCACAAGAGCTTGGCCGCTACCTCATACAAACTTACTTACTTACCTCCCTAGGCTTGAAACCTGAATCCGTCTTTGGTCTGATCGCTATGCTTGTTTCCTAAGCCAGGGGAATCAAGGAGAATATCTTTCCTTTTCAGGTGGTAGCGCCTTTATACCAGCCGGCGCCAGGCTCGCCATCGCGGGTGATGCGTGCAGCGCCAGAAGGAGCCCCCTCTAGCCTGCAGTCCCAACAAGCCACCTCCCCTATGGCACCACCGCCAAACCCAGTGTACTACGCGATGAATGTCTGACGAGGAGACTAGGTACCTCTTTATTACATAAAATAAGCTGATAGAATCCCATTGCTGGGTGTAGGTAGGCCTTGCTTTGTTTTCGTCATTCACTCCGGTCCTGTCCTGTATCTCACGCATATAAAAACTATGGCCCTTTTTGATGTCGTTAACCCAGCGCACAGTTAGACGACCTATTAAAATATATAAGTTACTAGCTGCCGCTTGCGGCTTCGCTCGCGTGGTACCCGAAAAAAAAATTGCCTATATGTTAATCCAGCACATGCACTATGTATATTCCAAGTTTCATTCAAATCCGTTCAGCCATTTAGGCGTGATTGAGGCACAAACATCCAAACATTCATACATCCAAACATCCTCACAAACTTTCGCATTTATAATATATATGCGAAATGCATATAGGATGATATAGGATGAATGGAAAATGCTTCTTGCATACCTACAGCCACAGACTTCCTACGTTTTGATCCTGCACATGGGTAGAATAAGTAATTAACAACGAAATTCGTTTTTCCAGGTGAAAATCGTGGTAGGTCCCACCGGCGAAGTCCGAATCAGCGTTCAACCCCCAAACCCCGACGAGTCAAATCAACAGTGAGCAACAAATCCCTGATCTCACGTACTGGACGTTTGGCGTCAGCACTCACACTGCTTATATTGTATATAAAAGCTGAAATTACATGAGTGTGAGGAGTCTTTGGCGCCAGCACTTTACAATGAAACTATAGTGTCAGCGCTTTGTGAATTGATGTACAACCTAGCTCAATGTATCACGAATAATCACGATGCTAATATTTTGTCGTTAGTATCAGCTGTAGGTAAATTGACTTAAGCAGGCACGACATAACACATGTATAATTTATCTATTTGTTACTGCAAAAGTGCATCTTAGAGTTTTTGAGCACCAATACTCCTTTACTCCTTAAAAACTACGGTGTAGTAACAATAAATTAAACATAACATTATTTAATTAATCGAGCAAACGGAGATCTCAGTTGCAACTTGACTGATTTGGCATTGTATGTTTGTTGATATGTTCATTAGAGCAAAACGTTCGAAAAATTAATCCAATCTGTATGAAACCTGGTAGGTCAATAGATTATGCTATGAAAATGTTTTGAGAAGCATATGAGCTTAACAGGCTACTGTACCATCGCGTCTAGACAGATTTCGAAAGACATAGCGCTACGGATTACGGGTGTGTAAAAGAAAGACAGAGAATGAGCCCGCGCAAAATATTGAAATCAAATAATTGTTAATTTCATGAAAAAAAAATCTGGTTTCAACAGCTAAAGAAATCGTTATTACCTATCAAAGTAAAACTCATCTGAAAATATGGTAAGGTTCCCGAGATTTCGATCAAAATGTGGATTTCTTCTATTCGTATTTTTTACTCTTATCGTGTTTTCACTTTGAGGAACCGAATAAAAATGTTAATTTAATTCTCTTTTTGAATAAACACATTTCATTAGCGTTCAACAGAGTTCCACATCAAATTTTGTGAAAAAATCCGCTACAGCACACTTTTAATCGGTAAAGATATTGAGTTCCCAAAAGATAAAAAAAGTTTTACAAATGTGTCGAGTGGCGAGCCATATGAAAAAGCTTTATTTGTACATAGTCAAAATGGTTTTTATTTTTATTCTAGGATGTTATAGTTTTTAAAATAAAACGAAGAAATTAAAATTTAAATATCCGTTGTAACCTAACCTCTTTTTGAAGTCTTGATTTTTACTGTAATCAAGACATTATAATCTACTTGTAACTTTTTAATATAATAGACCATTCGATCTAAGCTAAGTAGGTAGGTATTGTCTGTGTAAGATATAGATAACGTGTCCAACCGGACTATTGATACACAAAAGTCTCAACAGTTCGGTCAACCGGACTAATAACCGAACTACTGATACCAGGCCATAATAAGGTACCTAGTGCCTACCTATCAGGTAACAAGCGCGCGAGATGTCAGTGTGGGGCGAACTACTAGTTTAAAAGCAAATGAAGATCCGCCTACCCCTATGTGAAACAGGCGAGATATTACTTATGTCATTCAAAAGGCTAACCTTGACGCTTATCCAAATCTTTATTGTGCCAGTAAAGTCCAAGATTCATTTATTAATGATGTCATGATATATTTCTCAGTATTGTTACACTCTTTTCGAATTAAGTATATTAGGATAATAAATTAATATCGAAAGCGTAGGTATAATCACATTTCCCCAGGCTAGTAATTATGAATCTAGAGGACCACATCTATAATTATTTGAACGATGGGTATAGCGCTCACTAAAAGTAGTACTGAATGGCTAACATAAAAGCATTGATGATTGCAAGAATGAGGATTGAGAGTTTGAATTCAGGAACGATAGTTGGAAAGAGAATAGCGATAGCGGCTCTTTTAGAAAATAGAGGAACGTGGCGTTTTAAAAACAAGAAATGATGGATTGCGTGATAAATGACATGAGTAAGAAAGGAGTAACTACTGAGATACTACTACTACTAGACAAATCATTCGTTCTTACTAAATAGTGCGGTGAAAGGATTTAAAATGCGTCTCAAAGGCTCTATTCCTTAACTACTACCGAGATGATTACATGGTCGAAGAACATGTTACGCCGATCCCACGTAAAGTGAGACCAGGAAAAAATAATGATCATGTGAAGCCTAGATGCCAGTTTTAAATATATTCAATCACTAAATTTATAAGTGACCGTTTTTACATTACACGGGATTTCGTAATAAAAATTGTCAATAAATACGGATAAGTTAAAACCAATTTGATGATTCCCAGAGTACTTATTTTGTTCTTAGGTATTACTTAGGGCTTTTCGAATACAAGGTCCGCATCCGTTAGTAGATAGTAGCAATATGAATAAACCTGGCAACGAGGAATTCCTTTACCCTAATTACCGGAGCATTGTATTTTGTCCCAAAATTCGTGCCAAAAATTCTACGACTGTTGAACTTCTTGTTGTAAATAACTTAGACCTGCTTAGATTAAGTTTTTTAGGGCCGGCCTAAAGTAGTTTTAAGCTGGATAGGTACTTATTTATATTTTGTGATATTAGTTTATTTATACAAAAAAGTGGAACAATGTCGATGTAGAATTTCGGCTTTTAAGGATTTATATAAAAAATGTAGAATAAACATTTATACAGACTTGTATTAGCTACGTTTTCCTGTGTGACCGTAGACGATGTTGGAACACGATTTACAATAAGTATAAAACAAGTGAGCGTTAGGGACTGGGACGCCTCGATTTTCAAAAGCCTCAGACGCCAAAGCTGTGTAGCTTAGACAATACGTTAATTTGTAAATTAGTTTTAGCTGCTTTGCTTAGTTCTGTTTAGATCTTAACTTATAACAATCTGTTTAGATAAGTTGTATGTAGATATTCGGAAGTGCCTATAAGGGCGTTTTACTTTTGAACATGGTAAGTACTTAGATGAAACGTTATCGCACAACCTGTACGACCAAAAATGACCAAAGTTTATGCTACTTTCTCTAGGTAAAGCACTTTAGCTGAACCCATATTACAAAGGCCATTTATTGTAAAAATAGCTAAAACAGTATGGCACTATTCTCTATTAGTCGTATTTTGAGATAATACATTGAGATGAACAGCGCGGTGCCACAACAAATCTATACCAAATTCATTCCTTTCATATTTATTAAAATCTTTTAATGCAGATTCAGTTTAAGCCTAATGCTGTAAAAAAATGCCTCAGTGTCATAAATAATATTATAGACTACAAAGTTTTTCTATGTATCTTAAATAATTAATGTCCATGTTCTTCAAAAAGGTATTACATAATTGTTTATGTTGTCACATAACATAATAGAAAATAAGACATACGTTTCAACATAAATTAGTATATTATTGAGTACTTTTAACCAAAAAAGTAGTTCTCTGAACACTAGGAACGTTTACCAGGTTACCACGTGTTATTATAAGTAAATGTAGGAAACTGTAAGAGAATGGATGTAGTCTTTCATACAAAATGTAGTTCTAGGTAGATGAGAAACGAATATGAGAGTAATTTTGAAAGAAATATTTTGTAATGTAAATTTAGATTTGTGGTGTAAGTACAGCTAAGTTGAAGCCAAAAGTAGAATTGTATTTTATAGAAGTCGACATTGACTTAAATTGGTGTTTGTTAGTTCATCATAAACCAGTTTTGTGATAAATAATACATTGCTATTCCAGAGTTTATTCATAAATGCGTAAACAAAGGTTTACTGGCAAACTGTTAAAGAAACTCAGCTTTTGTGACAATGATTTAAAGATTATAAAAATAATGGTAGGCCGAGCAATTTAATCTTCTCATTATCTTTCTTCGATATGGCTACTAAAACCGATATTATCTATAATTATTTTTGAAGGTTCTATGTTCTTATATCTTATGTAGGTAAAGAAGCAAATCTAAAAACAGTTCACAAGCCAATAGCGACAATTGTCTGTGAAGTAAAATATTAATTAAACAGAATAGTAGGTATTTTTCTAAAACAAAAACATCGAGTTTTATCTTGCCGCTAATAAAAAAAACTTCGAGTTTTGGTATTATTGTAAATGGTCATCAAATCAAATGTAATTTATCAGTATTATCACCGTTTAGGAATATTTCTGCTATGTGATAAGAATATTGTTTCGCTGCTTGGCAGTTTAAAATGATGATTAAAAAAACTGTTTTTATTTAAGTATAGTTATTTAAAATGACTGTGACAAAAACAAAAAAAAACATTTGAAATAGTTTTAGTATGTTTTGTTTAGTGGTAGTGATCTATGTAAATGTGGTTAAAAGGTGACCAATGATCTCGTACTTACTTAGTAGGTCGCCATTCAATCTAAAAAAGTATTGATTTGACGTGATATTTTATGTCAGCAGTTTTTTTTATTGAAAATGCTAGGGTACCTACTAGTAAACTATTCTTGAGCTCTACATTTCGACCTTAGTACCTATTAATAGGATTGAACTGTCTGAATGTTACGTTTTTCATTGTATTAAGATTAGAGTCTATAATCACCGTGTTCACTCAGGTTCTAAAAGATTTCTACTTTGTAAAATACGTGTTATAAAACAGAATATTTGTGAGATTGTTTGGATATTTTAGCTCAATCATAGCGATTAAACAGATATGGTGAAATTTCGATTATATACAAAGGTCATAACAACATTATTATATATAATATTTCTTTAGGTTAATTTGAAGATTTAGATAGATGGGTACCTACACTATGTACTACTTAGTACCTACAAGACAACTTCGCACATATGAAATAGTACATTATTCATCGAAAGGAGGAAGTCCCGATTATCAGACGAGGGACTCAGTACACACGAGTTAAAAGAGTCGCACTTTCTCCCGAGTGAGCCACAGTACCTACTTTATACTACACCTGCGAGGAAAATAAAAAAATATACATTAATTATCGCAGTTTATATATTAAAATTGTACAGTTATTAAAACTCAATGTAATTTTGAAATTAGGTTGGTATTGATTCCGCTTTGTATTTTCTTAAACTTAATTTAGTTTGACAGTCCTAAAATTGTTGGCATCCCTTTCTTATTCATTTAGAGAACAGGGATCGCTATAATTTGAGAGCTGTCAAATTAGTTCAGAAAAATATGAGAAAAATATACAACAGAATCGACTTAAATATTCAGAAAAACCTGGTGGCTGGTATTATTTTGCAATAGAAACTTTTTGTCTTTTGGCATTATAATATTAAAATATGTTACCGACCAAGGAAGTTTTAAGTTTTTTTTCTACCAAGGAGATTTGAAGTAGTAGGTAATATCAGTATAACTCAAAATAAAAAAGCACATTAACTATGGATTTCCATACAACTTTTCTGCCCACTTAGCGCGTTAGAAATTAATTTTCATACAATTTTCCATTATTGTACGTCATTACTGTCATACAAATTTGCATATTTGTACGAAAGTAATGACATATTTTCTCCAAATATACATATATACAATCAGTTAAAAGTTCAATTTCTAAGTAAACTACTACTTCTAGTCGTGACACTAGTATTTTCAACCAGTGTGGTAAAAGGATTTAAAGTAACTAAAAACATGGTTTGTTTCATACCTTCCTATTTTATATTACCTATAAATTCGAAAGTTTTTGAAGATGTTTTAGTGTAGTTGTTCAATCACTGAAATTATTTTTTATGAAACTTGGTAAAGATATTGAAAAATGAATCATATAGTAGGTGCTTTTTATCTGGGTACCTTATGGGAAAGCAAAATATGATAAATACAATACCCCGAACTTTTAATCTAGATTTGTTATAGTTTGTACATAAATTTTATTAGCTAAATATTACAAGCGTGCCTGGAGCTCTGTGTTTCGCAAAGTAATATGTCTGTTGTGAAAAACAATGTTTTGAAATGCAGAGAATGCGGGTGTTTTGTTTGACCAAACAGCTGGGCTACGCTCACTTTGGTTTGCGATAAATAGGAAAGCCTATGTCTGGTTTTGAAACACCTATATCAATAATGATTTATTTAAGCAGGCCTTACCAAATTAATATAGATAGGTACCCAAGTAAACTATGATTTTGAAAAGCACTCTAGATAGCAACAAACCTAAATATTTACTTTAGATTATTTATTTATTTTCATTGTTTTAGAAAGGGTTCGTATTAGTGTTTGTACATAGTAGAGCTCTCAATACCGACTTAACATAATATTTATACCACAGGTTAATAAAAGTATTTTATAGCTATAAATATAATTGTAAATATTTATGAAATTACTAGTATTTCCAAAATTATGGATATATTAACAGCTTTCAATTTTTCTTTTTCGCTTTTTTTTAATGGACATATTTTATTAAAGGTTTCTACGTAAATAAAATTGAATGTAGGTACTTATTTATTTAATTTTCAGTATTTGGTATACAATACCTCTATAATGTTTTAGTCATAAAGTATTTTAATTGTATAGATATGAATATTATATTGACTTCAAAGGACAGTGTCTATAATAAAGTAGATTTTAATTAATAAATCAAGATGTATTATGAGTGTTAGGGCTTAATTGCCGAAATTGTTTCAATTTACCCATTTACAGAATGTATTTGTAGGTTGGTAATTGAATAAAAAAATATAAAACCATACGGTGTAATTATTTAGATTAGAAACAAATAATCGTGCATGCTTCCATATTACCTAGCAGGAAAGGCTCAACATTATGGAAAATATGACACAAACTTTCTGGTTAACATATTTCTTATCTGAAATAGGTGAAAATATCTACCCCATATAGCAAACCTTAGTCCACGAGGTAAGAAACATCTGATAGAATAGTTCAATAAGAAGCAAAGTAAGTTCATAAGAAAAGTACTAATAACCCCGAACTTCTTTATTATGAGCCCTCTATGTCCCACAGCTGAGCAAAGGCCTCCCCCTTACCCTCCATTCTGTGTGGTCTTTTACTTTATTGCCTCATTATTTTTCAAACTTGTCGAGTTCGTCGCGCCATCTTGTTCTCGGTCTACCGCATGGTTTTGGCTGTTGAGAGCGGCACTCTGTGGTCACTTTGGCCCAAAGCTCATCTTGACTCAGATATGGCCGACCCACTCCCACTTGAGCCTGGCAGCTTTTGTCGCGACGTTTGCGATTTGTGTTTGTGAGCCCAGCTCTGTTTTACGGATGTAGTCAATCCCAGAATGCTGCGCTCCATGGCACGACTCCAAACCTTGAGTCTGGACTTTTTGGATGTCGGTCAAAGACCAGGTCTAGGCACCATACCTATGTCAGTAACGGGAGGATGCATGAGTCTATAAGTTTTAGTTTGAGCGACAGGAGAAGCTTGCCTTCATCAAGCCTCTCATGGACCAAAAGTTCCTCCAGGCACTTTCGGTTCGTTATTAAATTAAATTTTTAGAAAGTAAAAATGAAACTCGCGGTTTCCATTTACGTAACATTTATTCTAATAGAAGTAGGTATAATATAATGTATATAATAAAACATCGATATGAAGTTTACATTGAAATTTTACAGTCAAAATCGTTTCCATCTCTAATGTCCCTTAACAGTCTTTCCGCACCACTGTCTTGTGGTCATTCATAGTAACTCATCCATTGACGTAAATACGATTACAATCAACAATACCAATCCAACTTTCTATCACCAAAATATCTTACAGCCCAACAGTCTTAAATATAATAAACCCCCATATTAAAAAAAAATTACACTCCCTAATACACCATCCACCTTCTAAAACATAACTGTTCACTCCACACAATCGTAATTAGTACAATAAATACTGATTAAATACCTACTTAAGGATATTATAATGTTTTCATGTTCTGTTATGATTATCAATTAAGTATTATTAAAATACGGCTAAGTACATAAATTGAATGTTATTAAAATCACTACTGATAGACATAAAATCCACTTCTAGGTAAACAACTATTGAATGTATATGCCATTATGTAGGTAGATATAAGAAATCAACCGTTGGCTAAACTTATACCTAAAGTTATAAGTGAACATTTCAATTCTTACACACGGTATACAACATCAATAACATCAAGTTACCTAATTTTAATTTCAGAAACATCTATTTAGATACAATGGTTATCAGAATGACTTACTTTAATGGAAAACTACTAGTAAAAAAATCAATACAAAAAGCAAACTAAAAAAAATAACTAAATAAGCAGTAAGGTGCCTCAAAACTTGTGAGACACAAAATATACCTACTGATCTACTATTACAAAAGAGACGAAATAACCAGATAAGGTTGAACAATTAATGGGCATTTATGTAGGTGTTTCTTTTTAATTTCTAGCAGAAACGAGGCCGTTCAATTCTTTTTTTGTTTGCTTGTGCCAGAAGTGCCAGAAGTATCAGATGTGGCTTTTCCAGCCTTTGAAACTTTTGTCTTTTTGCCAGAACGCTTCTTCTTCATTAGGGTCTGCCTCACAAGCTCTGGGTCTTTCTTGTACATGTAACGACGGAACTGCACATAGCATTGGAATTCTGAGCGCTTCGTATTGAGCATATTTGCGATCACATCCCAATGGTTCAGGTTGTAGAATTCTGCCAAGTTATAAAGTGTCTTGTTTTCGGCTTTACTCCAACATTTACGGTTGACATGTGGATGGAACTTGGTGTACCAGAACTCCATACATTCGGCAGGAGTGTGTGTGTAATTTATAGCTTTTGAAACTCTTTCCCAATCGTATACGTTTTCCATTGTGGCCGGGAACACCACCTCCTTGAATGGCATCACACGCAGCAGAAACATATCTTGAAGCAAAAGCTCTATCATTTCTACCGCCAACTTGGTTTCGTCCGACTTGCTGGGACCTTTAGTGTTAAGAACGATCATTTGTTGGATGATCTTCTGCTTCCTAATCTCGTAGGAGATCGTTCGTATTTCGGCTTTCATAAGGTTTCTTTCCTTTCTAGTCCAAACCGTCAGAGGAGCGTTAAAGTTGATGAAATGGTATCTCGTGTCTTCCAGTTCCATGCGCCATTCCCGCAGGCAGGCAATCAGGCTCTCGATAGATCGCTCGTAGGATTTATCTCTTCTGCGTCTCTCACTCTCACTGAGACTTAACTCACATAAACTTTTTGCAGCAGACAATACTTCGGCCTCGTAAGAACCGTGTTTAGATTTAGCCAACGATTTACGACTAGACATTTTCTTTCTAGAACCTTCGCCCATTGGTTCGGAAATCGATGTTTTTCCGTTCGAAGACTCCGAAGTTGATTTTAAATTGGAGGCCGATTTCTCCCCCGACGCAGCTCTTAAAGCCCTGGACTTGCGCGCCATTCTTTTCAGACCAGCAATGAGGTCTGAATTTACTGCTTTCATGTTACTAGTTTCTCCGAGCAAACCGTCTATGGCCATTGCCATGATATATTTATATCTTTGTTCAACCATCTAGTCAGTTATCAATAGTGGTTTTGTTCACTTTAACACTATACACACTCAGAATATAGTTTTTATTCACTTAATAGTGTCTAAACGTCTTTTTAGTGTAATTTTAAAGAGCTTGTAGTGAAAATGGCGCCCACTCGGCCCGTCGCCACGCCTCTGCGTATTGTGCTTGAAAATCAATAAAACGCTTCAGTCCAAGCTTGATGCGATGCTAACTTCGGGCCAGTTTGATACAACGGCGTATTACGCCCCAGGCAGGAAATGGTTGTTAAGTACCCAATTAATAAAAAAACCTCATGCGTAATATCAAACTGGCATGCCTGTCATACATACCATTAGATGAAAATTAACGACAAGGCTCTTGAAAAAAAAATGTACTTATGCAAATTGAACTGGAAAAGCAGCCTGAGTGCGATTTCCTTCAAAACAATGAAAAACTTTCATTATAATTATTATTTTCCCGATTAAAAAGTAGCCTAGGTTTATGCTATTCCAAGTTTCATTCAAATACTTACTAATATTAAATATAAACGCGAAAGTTTTTATGTATGGATGTTTGTTACTCTTTTACGCAAAAACTACTGAATGGATTTTAATGAAACTTGGAATATACATAGTACATGTGCTGGATTAACATATAGGCTATTTTTTATCCGGGTAACACGCGAGCGAAGCCGCGGGCAGCAGCTAGTCTTTTTTATATTTTTTGTCCGTTCAGCCGTTTGGGCGTGATTGAGGGGCAAACATCCTCACATCGTAACATCCTTTTCGCATTTATAATAGTGGCCTTTGCCCAGTAATGGCAGTGGCTCTCTATGTCTACTAGATAAGGGTATGGTTTATAATGAAAAACGATTATAGGATATCCATAATGTGCGTTTATTTTTCAATTTACATTGAGGTCTTCAGTAAACAGTGTCCACTGCACTTTATTATCAGGCTCATTTACACATTGGCCGCTTAGATTATATGAGGTTAACAATTATTGTTAAGTACTTAACTATTTTTTCAAACATTTTGACTACTTTAATTATCAAGAAAATATTTAAACTCCACAAAATAGTTTGATAGGTACCTACTACAGTTTTAAGAATAGACATTAATACATCAAAAAGTTTAGATTATTATCATGTAACATTAATCTTATTCTAGGACGTCAAATTTCACCATTTAGAAGAAGAGTACAGAGTTATTGTTGGGAAATTATGTAGCATTTCTTTTGGCAATAACTTATTAAAAAAATATTAACAGCAGAAAATAGGTTAGTCTTTCAGTACAGAATACTAACTTCGATTTAGTACATAAAATATTTTTAAAATACCATAAAAGTTCAATGATTTATCAGTTGTAACATCAATTACTTATGCTACGGCATTAGTTCTTACAGAATGAATTTGTAAAATACATTATGAATAGTATTTATCTGATTAGTAACTTTCTACTAGTGATTGTTTTACCACTACACATTATTTTTAAGTACCTACTCAAATACTACATATTTTGTCTGCTTCTTCTACAGTGAGCAGTGAATAAGAATCTTAGTACCTACAACATTACACCAATAAAGTAATTCAGATAATATTGACAGTATGAATATGTAGGTAGTTATTACATATACCTAAGTGTTTTTTTTTATAAAACGACAAACACACATCCAAAATGTAAAGAGATATTCGATTCATAAAACCTACCTCAAACATAAGAGATTGCAATCTCTTATTATTAAAAGATGCCCATATAAGGTACCAAATACATAAACTTCCAGTCTCCAATTTTTCCATTCCTATCCAAAAACACCCAACCTTTAAAGCTGAAAAGCTCGAAACTTTTTCACTTCCTTCACTATTTCCTGATTTGATGGCAACTTTTGTAAACGTTTTTTTGGGGCTTCATCTTTTGTTATCTTCATCTTTTCCTTTGCGCCACAAGGTTGCTTCCTTTGGCATATAAATAGTTTAAATACGTACATAATAAGTATAATATTAAAGAAACACTGATCTATCCTCCGTTTAAGCAGTTTCAGGGGTCTTGGTGTCTTTCTTTGATTTCTTTGCTTTTTTGGTCTTCTTCTTACGCATCTGCACATCCTTGTACAAGTTGCGACGAAAATGCACATAGCATTGATACTCAGTATGCCCAATTAATTTTTCAGCGATTATGTTCCAGTTACGGAAATTATTTGCAATCGCGAGTTCCATCAACTGTTTGTTATTTTCGGCGCTAAAGCCCATATTCTTTACTTTGGGATAGAGATCCATGTACCAAAACTCTTTGCACTCCGCAGGCGAGTACTTGTGATCCAAAAGCTCAGACACTTTGTCCCAGTCATAAGTGTGTTTGGAAAAAGTTGAAAATGCCAAATGTTTCAGCTCCATCCTATTCAAGAGATTGGTGTCCTTCTGCAGCAAACCGATAATTTCCCTCGCCATTATCATTTTCTCAGCTGGAGCATGCTTGTATTGTTCTTGGAGTTCGTGAACTCTATCTTTGTTCGATTGCCTTTTGAACTGGATCGACATAGTGCGTATGATATCACGCATCTTGCTTATGTCTTCCTTTGACCAGACTGCTGGAGGAACATTGAAGTTAATGTCTTTATAGTTTTCGTCTTCGCGTTTCAATGCTTTCGGCAATGCCCACGTGAATCTCTTTGGACGTGGAGACAACGGTGGGAAGATTAGTTCAATGAGCAGTTCTTCAGACTTTTCGCATGTCTCGAGAGCGTTTTCGTCTGGTATCTCGCCTGACTTTTCGGCCTCCGCCTCGTTGGACATTTCGTCTAACGGCACGGTCTGTGTTTCTTGAGACTGTTTTTCATTAGTTTGCTCGTCAGACTTTTCAGTCGACTGCTCAGTAGATTGTTCAGTAGATTGCTCGGTAGATTGAACAGTCGATTGCTCAGTTGAATGCTCGGTAGATTGAGCAGTCGATTGCTCATTGCATTGCTCAGCCGATTGATCGGTAGATTGAACAGTCGATTGCTCAGTAGATGCGGCGGTTGATTGCTCAGGAGCTTGCTCGGCAGATTGCGCAGTCGCTTGCTCGTCAGATTGCTCCGCCGATTTTTCGAGCGATCGCTCGATAGACTCTTCAATTTTTCCAGTCGATTGCTTGGGAGACTTTTCGGTAGATGTCTCGGTCAGTGGCTCTGAAGACTTCTCAATCGGTGTCTCTGGAGTTTTTTCAGTAGATGGTTTAAGAGATTTTTTTGACATTAACTGTACCTCTTGTGCTTTTTGTTTAGCTGGCGGCTCCGTAACTTTTTCGGTCACTGGCTTCTCCATCGGAGTCTCCGAAGATTTTTTTGACTTCTTGCTTTGGAGCCCTGGTGACTTGGGCGCAGATTTTTTAGGATTTTTCTTAGATTTTTTAGTGTTCGCTTTATTTAGGTTTTCTGACATTGTTAGTTCGACTGAAATACGTTTAATACACTGCCAAATATGTTTAAATAATCGCAATTACTTCACAATTAGCAACACAGAGCAATGGTCGATATGGCGTCCACTCGCGTTATGGCTCCACCCATAAGCTGCTAATCGATACTTCCGCGCAGATTTGATAGGGGTTGGGGGAACTTCAGTTCTCTCATCCCCTATCAAATCTGCCCGGACTGATGTGAACTGAGCTTTCAAGCAAGCCTACATACATTGATGCTGGTATTTTGTAGGTACACACATCAAAAAAAGTTTGCTTTCACTTTAAAATGCTAGTAATTATTTTATCACTACACGTTATTTTTAATTACCTTAGTTTTAAGAGGCAGCTAAATATATTATTATTAGGCATGGGTAAACCTAATCTATACTATAAATATTAAAAAGAGGAAAGATTTTTTGTTTTTTTTTTTGTTTGTAACGAATGAGCTCCGAAACTAGTGGTTAGATTTCAAAAATTCTTTCACCAATTGAAAGCTACATTATCAGGGACCAGTATAGGCTATAATATATTTTCAAAAAAATTAGGGACCCGTAAGAAAATTGCAATATTGTAACCCAAGGTAGAAAACCCAAAATAGTTTTTGGCGTGTGCTGCGAAAACTATTGATTATAGAACAAAATAATGTACCTACTACACGCGTACGAAGTCGCAGGCAACAGCTAGTAATAATATATTTTAGCTGCCTCTTATACAGTAAACAGTGAATGAGAATATTAGTACAGTACTACACCAATCAAGTATTACAGACAACATTGACAATATGAAAAAGTAGGTAGTTATTACATACAGGCATACCTAGTGTTTTTACATAAATTTTCCAGTATCCAATTTTTCCCTTCCTATCCAAAGCTGAAGCACGGAAGCCTGGAGAAGGTTCAGTGCAGTGCTAAGACTTGGCTAAAACACTGCTGCAAGGCTCGCTAAACTAAATACAACGATCAGACAATGATCCTGAATGTGGAAATAAAATTAAGTACACAAGAGGTTGCCGGGGTGCAAGTCAACCTGCTCGGGAAACCTTCGTATCAAGAACTTGCTGAACTTGCGTTAAATTTTCTCCTAAATAAGTTATGTAAATAAAGAGCCATCTATCTATTCTTAATAAAAATTCTTCATTGTTTTATACTGTTTCTCCATGTGGGTAGGTAGGTACCTATAAAATGATTAGTAGGTACCTACAACAATAGTAGCTTTATAAATATAGTACCTAAATAGCCTAGGATTAGTAGGCATAGGCACCTGGACCAACTTTAAAATGGGACCGGAACGTCATAGAAGTGAAAATGTTAATAGAAGCTGAGCTGGGGAACACTTCTTCCTCCCTCGGAGATCACTCTTGCCCTCCAATTTTCTATTTCACTCCGATCATCAACAAAGCACAGGAACCTTGACAAGAACAGATGCTGCACACCGCGGCCGTTGACTTCTCCATCAGGTGCTTCAGTCATGAGCTGTAGGTAGTTCATTCACGAGTGAGAGGCGCCAAAAATATTATGTTCATGTCTAACTCATCTCATACATTGTGTACACAGAAGCGTTATAAAAAGCGTCGTCAACGAAATCGCAGGTACAGCTAGCCGTGAAATATAATAAATCTGATTATCGCTGCCCGTCCATCGGTCTATCAGTCGTCCGTTTTACTCACGATTTATTACTTAAAATCCTTCCAAAATTAGTTTCACTCGAAGCATTCAATAGGTAGGTAAGGTACCTACCTAGTAGGTTGATATAATAACATTCACTCCCCCTACTACAATTTTTAAAAGGTTCTCAAAGTATCAACACTTACCGTTTACGAGTAGTAAGTACAATCCCCAAAAGAGCTCTTCTTACTTCAACTTTCTCAGCGCTTGCCAGAAAAAATGTACCTACCTATTATATGAGACCAATAGTTTACTAATTAACATACCTAGGTACACTTACCTGCAGTCAGATTTATGTATATTAAATCACCGTAAATTGTAAATACCGTTAGATTATAATCTCGCGAGATTGTAAACTGTCGCACATCTGTTAAGATCGAGATAAGTAGGTTAGGTTAGTTAGTAAAAAACTACGCGCGAGCAGCGGTGGTAGTGGCCACCGAAGCGCCAGAAAAGCAGTTAAATTATAAGCAGCATGTTACTGTTCACAATCTATCGACAGTTTACAATCTCGCGAGATAGATTATAATCTAACGGTAAGTATTTACAATTTTATACTCAGTGACATAATATACATTTTATAACATTCAAAATGTTGCCACGGCAGAGGCGTTGGCGTAATATTCAGAGGCGTTCTTTGTTGTAATAAGAGTGCCTTTGAATATCTCGTCAAGGAGATAAGTAAATAAAACAAATGTGTTGGGTTGAATGTGGTACTTTATTGATTAAAAAGATAAAATTCTTAAAGTCTATGACAATCTTCCTTACTTAAATTATAAATTAGAAAGTTTGTGAGGATGTTTGGATGTTTGTGCCTCAATCACGCCTAAACGGCTGAACGGATTTGAATGAAACTTAGAATATACATACCTAGTACACACTCAGACCAAATAAAAAGAAAAGACGACGCGCTGCGAACAGCAGAAGTGAAGCCACGCAAAACCGTGCTCCTGCAAGTAAATATACGCGCTCACGCACACACCTACACTGAAACCACGCTCATCGCTCTTGGTATGTCACGAGTCTTAAAAATAGAATTATGTCTTCCTGTGTAGTGAAAACTTGTAAAAACAGCAGCAAATCACATAAAAAGTCTCACGGAATCACTTCTCACTTGTAAGTATTTCAAATGACATCGTTTCTTAATTATTATACTATGAATTTTAGGTTACTTGGAACACAAAACCTCAAAACCTTCGACACACACATAGATAAAAAGGTGGTTTCACTTTTGTTGTTCGCGGCGCGGCGTCTTTTCTTTTTATTTGGTCTGAGAGTACATAGTGCTGGATTAACATATAGGCTATTTTTGAAAGACACATGAATAATATGGTCTAGTCTAGCGAATTCAAGGACAGAATTTTAATTCTTGCTTCAGCTGTAGTGTAGGTACAATACCAATGGTATTGAATAGTAAGTACCTAGCTACTTAACCAATTTTATGTTGGTGAACTATACATAATCTAAAACCTTAAGATTAGGTACCTACTTATACGTAGAGTAAAGGTATAAATAGAGACACACGGCATAAAAGTTTATGATACCTACTATCTATTCTTTCTCGATCTTTTTCTGGAGAAAATAGATTCCATAAAAAAACTACTACTACTCCATACAAAAGTTTAATTTCGAAAAAAAAATCGAAAAAAAGTCCCGCCTTAGTGGGTTTTGCATTAAAAGGAAATTAACTTCCAAATTTCAACTTTCTAGCTTGAGTAGATATTCTGTATGTACATTGATTGCAAAAAAAAACTTATTATAGACTAGATTTTTGAAGGTTTAACTTAAAGGTACTTCTCGAGAGCATTCTTAAATGAATAAATAGATTTTAAATTAAAGTTAAACCTTTAGCTAAGCGGATGTTACGAACAGAAAAATTAAGTTTAGGTATCATAAAAGTACGCTGGTTTGTATGTCTTTACGACGTGACGACATGTTTAAAAGACTTTACTTTTTCACTTAATTGCTAGTATGTCCTTATGACAACGATAAATACTGGGATTGATAGAACGAATTTTTTTATATAGGTTCCTAATATCCATAATATGTAAAGCTGTAAAATAAATAAGTACTTAAATAAAAAGCTTCTCCATCTTCTTATAATTCAAGCCAGAATAAGAAATTTCTAAAACACTTTGCGCACATATAATATCTTAACACCAAAAATCACAAAATCATAATAAACGCAAATATCCTATGTCTATAAACTTACAAATAACAAACAAAATTGATAAGTACACAATCCAGACGTAAAACTAAAATGTTATAGTCATTTTACTGATTGACTGATTGATACAGTATTAAAACTAGTATGAACCTAATTCGCCCGAACAGAATTTTGTTTTGTAGTAGCACTTTAAATCCTTCCACCACACTGGTTCGAAAGAACTAGTACCTAACATGAGTAGTGATGTAGATTAAATCAACGGTTTGTAAGTTAGGATACGAATTGAACAAACTCACTCGCTAACAATGTATGGAGGTAAATAAAATTATAAATACTTAAAGAATTTCAACTTTTCGCAAATCTCTAAATTTTAATAAAATAAAGTGTTTGCGAAACCAAATAGGGAACATAAGACTTCACAGTTCAGTCCTGTTGTAATAAAGAATACATTTACACCATTTTACTTCATAATTTAGGGCCAATTACATTATTGTCACAATTTGTCGACCAAAGAATATTTCCTTGTGCTTTTTAGGTATTACCCTCATTTATGGTGTGAGGAGGGTTTTCTTTTTTTGATATCTAGCATGTTTAAACCTCTATCGGTCTACGATTAAGACATGTTTAATAGTTCCTGAAGCAGGACTGCTATTATATCGCCTAAATACCCACCAACTGTTAAAAGCAGCAGATAAAGAGCGAGGAATTTGAGGAGAAGCCCATATGTACGCAATGCTGGTTCTGAGTGAGCTACTGTTTGCCTTATAGCTTGAAGAGTTTCACAACTGGGCTGTAAAAATCTAAGGCGACGGAATCGATCAACAACCTCTCGGCCAAAAAACCATTGAAGTCTTCCTTCATGGTTACTCTCCTTCTCTGAACTATCACCAACGAAGTCGTACCGAGTTCTTGCCCAGCATCTTGGTACAAGATTCAACCTCATTCTTTGTTCCTCACGTGACAATATGAGTCTAGAAAACTCATTTTCTAGTAAGTTAACAGAATGATCAGAAGTGTAAAAAAGCGGTGGAGCTAATGGTGGTGGTGGAAGTGAATCTGGTAGAGATTGTAGAAATCTTTGCACTTGGCTTCTGTTTGTTGATGTTGAAAGTGGCAGTAGTGGAGGTATAGATTTGGGTTGTGTGTTTCTATATAATGATGAGGATGGTGTGTCTTGGCAACCGGAAGTGTCTGTGTGTTCTGTAAGTGTCAAGGACTTTTGTGCTTGTGAAGCTGACGCCGATGGCCTTTTCGTAAGCTTAAAAAGTGGAGGAACCGTAGAAGGAACCGTCGCCGGTTTTTTAAACACAGTGCGGCGAACGCCAGTTTCAAATAGAGGCTGAAGGTATTCGCTTTCAGAAGATTCGAATAGACCTTGATTCCTAGTTGGCGATTGAAGAGTATCAGCTTCTCGTCCAAATAACGGAAATTCACCTCGCGTTTTGTGAATAGCAGGTTCAAAAAGAGCAAGTTCAGAAGTAGCTCGTGGAATGTTAGTTGCCTCTAACGAATTATTATATGTTTTAGATAAACAACTGTCAATTCTTGTCAGTTTAGCTGGAATGGGATCCGGCGAAGAGGAATCGCTTCGACTTGGCCGTTGGCGACGACGTGAAGACAGAATGAATGATGCGTTCACAGCTTGTGGAATACGATCGGCAATTTCAAGTAAATCAGGTGATGTGACCGCTCTGGATTGGCGGCTGGTTGGAAAACCAAAAGGCGAGGTATAATGGTAACCGGTAGATATTATAATTGGTTGGTTCACTAAAGATGCAATTTGTGAGTTCTTATATAATATAAGAGTTGTTGATGGTGGAGAAGGAGGTGATGGTAAAGGTGAGTCTAACGGAGATGATGCCTCGTTTCGATAGGGTGAAATTGCTGAAGATTTATGATCGTATTCATGTGTAAGAGAGGCTGAAAAATCGCCTGAAGTAGTCTTTGACCGTTTGTAAGTCGGTTTTTCTTTGGTAGATTGTAACGAATCAGATCGACCAGTTGAAATCAGTGAAGTAGTCGCAGATGTCTCTTCGTATATAGGCTGAGGTGGAGGAATTTCTGATTGAGTTTTAGTAGACAGCGAATCTTGTTGCGTTGACTTTGTATCTGATTGAGCAAATTGGGAGGATGTGCCTGCAGAATGATCTTCGTTTGATTGTGTATTAGTAGACAGAGAATCTTGTTGCGTTGACTCTGTAGATAATGTGTTTGTATCGATTTGTGAATCGTTTTGAGTTGATATTTCATGAGCTGCTGAGGGTGAATCTATTTGAGTGGAATCATTCAAAAAATTTTCAGGAACTTCATGCTCTGGACGCTCTGCACTAACTGATGGAACTAAAGGAGATATAACTTCATGAGCTGCAGAGGATGAATCTATTTGAGTGGAATCATTCAAAAAATTTTCAGGAACTTCATGCTCTGGACGCTCTGCACTAACTGATGGAACTAAAATAGATATAACTTCATGAGCTGCAGAGGATGAATCTATTTGAGTGGAATCATTCAAAAAATTTTCAGGAACTTCATGCTCTGGACGCTCTGCACTAACTGAAGGAACTAAAGGAGATATAACTTCATGAGCTGCTGAAGATGAATCTATTTGAGTGGAATCATTCAAAAAATTTTCAGGAACTTCATGCTCTGGACGCTCTGCACTAACTGATGGAACTAAAGGAGATATAACTTCATGAGCTGCTGAGGATGAATCTATTTGAGTGGAATCATTCAAAAAAATTTCAGGAACTTCATGCTCTGGACGCTCTGCACTAACTGATGGAACTAAAGGAGATATAAATTCACGAGCTGCTGAGGATGAATCCATTTGAGTGGAATCATTCAAAAAAATTTCAAGACCTTCATGCTCTGGACGCTCTGCACTAACTGATGGAACTAAAATAGATATAACTTCATGAGCTGCAGAGGATGAATCTATTTGAGTGGAATCATTCAAAAAATTTTCAGGAACTTCATGCTCTGGACGCTCTGCACTAACTGATGGAACTAAAGGAGATATAACTTCATGAGTTGCTGAGGATGAATCTATTTGAGTGGAATCATTCAAAAAATTTTCAAGAACTTCATGCTCTGGACGCTCTGCACTAACTGAAGGAACTAAAGGAGATATAACTTCATGAGCTGCTGAAGATGAATCTATTTGAGTGGAATCATTCAAAAAATTTTCAGGAACTTCATGCTCTGGACGCTCTGCACTAACTGATGGAACTAAAGGAGATATAACTTCATGAGCTGCAGAGGATGAATCTATTTGAGTGGAATCATTCAAAAAATTTTCAGGAACTTCATGCTCTGGACGCTCTGCACTAACTGATGGAACTAAAGGAGATATAACTTCATGAGCTGCTGAGGATGAATCTATTTGAGTGGAATCATTCAAAAAAATTTCAGGAACTTCATGCTCTGAACGCTCTGCACTAACTGATGGAACTAAAGGAGATATAACTTCACGACCTGCTGAGGATGAATCTATTTGAGTGGAATCATTCAAAAAATTTTCAGGAACTTCATGCTCTGGACGCTCTGCACTAACTGATGGAACTAAAGGAGATATAACTTCTGAATCTGACTGTTCGGTGGTTGACGTCGCTGAAGACAAACGAACTTCATCAGTTGAGGAATCTGTTTTATCATGTGTACTGACTGGTAAACCCTTTATTTTAGTTTTAGGCATTTCTTCTTCATCTAACAACGATATTGTAATTATTTCTTCGTCCTCCGAGGACGATAATATAGTTATTGGTAAAATAGTTTTTGGTGGTAAAGTGGGAACGTTGTCATCTTCTCCAGGAGAATTATTGACCATTTTCCTATTGACTTTCTCATCATCATCATCATCACTAGACAAAGAGATTGTAGGACTAACTTTTCCTGGAGTTGATTGAAGAGGAACTGATGGAAACCGAGATATCACATGCCGTACGTATGATGCCTCTTCGTTGTGTATCTTCCTTTTTTGTGTACGACTGATTGGGGTCTTCCTAGGTTTTGACAAAATTGGTTCTTCTGTAGATGGTGTTGTAGATTCTGTAGATTCTCCAGAAGGCATGGTGGTAGCTGTAATTGGTTTTTTTGTAGGTTTTTTTGGTAATACTTCTGTAGTTGCTTGAGAACCAGCAGCACATCCATGCCTATTCCTAATAAACTTGCGTTTATTAAGAGGAACTTGAGTTTGAATGGTACTAGACTGCGAAGGAGCAATATTTGATCCTTTCCTTGCAGATGGTCCAGCAATTACTTCAGTTGCTGATGATGAATTATTAGTCTGTCCAGTTGTGGTTATGATTTTCGATTCTACTGTAGAGAGTAGTGGTAATATCTCAGTAGTTGGAGAAACGACAGCAGCTCTCTCTAAGACACTCTCTCTGGTCGATACGTTTTGTGATATTTCAAGCTGTGACGACTCTTCTAGCGTTGGTTCGCTCCTTTCTGATTCAATTGAAATATCAGCAGTAGTTCCGGGGGGTGGGTTTTCGCGAATTGAAACTGTGGATTCAGCCAATGATGCAGTATGCGTTGTTGATGGTATTTTGAGTGTGGAATTTATTGTGCTTTGTGGATCCATGCTTCCCTCTTATGTGAACCTGTAACAAGAATACATATAATAAATTAATTATTTATTCTTCAATCTTATTATTTATTCTGCATCTAACAGAAACAATTAATTCTAAAAAAACATGTGTGATTGTGTCATCCATAAAATATATTTCGGCAAGTCGTGATTTGCCTAGTGGTTCTTGATCTTAAGATAGATCACAATAAATAGATAAAATAGAAATTACTTGAAATCGAGCTATGGAAAGAGCTATGTTTGGAGTTCATTTGAAGGATAGGATCTGTAACGATGTTGTCTGACAGAGAATCAAGGTCACCGACATAGCTCGTAGAATAAGCAAACTGAAGTGGCAGTGGGCTGGTTATATCTGCCAAAGAACTACGACCGCTGAGGTAAACGAGTTCTTCAGTGAAGATCACGACTCTGCAAAATGTAACGTAGGACGCCCTCCAGCTGTTGGAGTGACGATGTGCGAAAGGCTGTTGGCAGAGGCTGGATGAGTCAAGCCGAAGATAGGGCGCGATAGCGCTCATTTGGGGAGGCATATGTCCAGCAGTGGACTGCTATAGGCTATTGATGATGATGATGATGATGAAAAGGGGCCCCATACAAGAATAAAATTTTAATGTAGCTGCAAGCAGCCCGCGAGTAAATTGCTTCTTAGAGGTCGTGAAGAAAATGCTGCTGGTGAAAAAAAAAAACAAACACCTTCGACATTTGCATTGCACCATCCTCTATGACATTTGTTGGAGTACCCCTACCTATTGCTTATAATTTTCGAGATATCGTCCATCAAAGTTTGTATGGCGGCCATCTTGTTTTCCGCCATTTTGATTTTTTTTCACGGCAGATCAAATTTGACCAGGATGCATGTCCACATTCAACAAACAGGGTGGGTCTCGGTCTTCTAGTTTCGGCTGGCAGTAGGTGAGGTCCCTAATAAGGAGCAGTTTTCGAAGATTTCGGATTTTTCCCATACTCGACTTGGCTTCCTAAACATTACCCCCATACATTATTTTCACCGGTTTCGACTTTTTCTGGGAGAACAATGCTGTCAGTCAGTCAGTGAGTGGGTTTGCAACAGTTCCTCGACAAATCTGATAGCTAAATTGTCTTTCGGTTAAATTTTTTTAAAATTAAATGTGACACTAACTAGTCTGTATTTTATAAGCCTTTCATAAATTTTCAAAAAAAAAAGGCAAAAGCGATATCGGTCTATTATTTTTTGGGATCAGTCCATTTGCTTTTCTTATAAGCAGGCAACATACGTGCAATTTTCAATTGGTCGGGATATATAGCAAGCCTTAAGCTATTATTAAATAAATTAAACGCTCGTGGCGTAGCTTGCTTAGGCGTTCTTGATTGATCGTTAAAGTTAAGCAACGATATGCGCGGTCACAAATTGGGATGGGTGACCGCAAGTGGCATTACGAGCTGAGGGCACGTTAAACAGTCGGTCCCGGCTTTTAAGTCGTTAAGCCAGGACGGAGGCCTTTAGGCGGCTTAAAAACTCCGTCACTAGAGTTGGCCACTAGCTCATACAAACATACATACATTAAATAAATTTCATAGTACATCTAGGAGATCAATATTATCTTTTATTACTGTTATCGTAACCACAAGAACGTTTCACTTCTATATTTTTACTATAAATTGTATCTCATTTCGATTTGTGTGCCTCAGTACTAAATCATCATTAACCCTACACCCTACGACATTCCGTCATAATTGTCAGTGCTGAAGTTCTTTATTCATTTATATAAACGACGTAAGTACTATAATCAAATTGTCTAGATAAAATATCAACTATGTCTTGTGTATTATAAATTATTACATCATTCAATTTAAATTAATAATTATTATTAGTCCATGTATTAATCTTATTTCTATGTCTATTTACTAGATTCAAAATGTTTTATCTTATCTTTAGCGTTCTCTACTCATTTTTAACTGACAAACGTTTTCATGTATCTATAACCTTTTTAAATCATTTTATGTAAGTCATTTTGCACATTGTATTTAAGAATCTTTTCAATTTACTACATGTTCTAATCACTTTTAAATCCAACTGATAATATTTTGTCTCTTAGTTGTTCATTTTTATATTCTTCTTCTTCAAACAAGTTTTAAACATATTACGGAACTTACTAATAAAACGTTGCAGTTCAGCAAATCACAGTCTTCGTCTTAAAGAAACCTTATTGCTCTATGAGAAAAATCTTCGCTCTACAGTGCAAAGTCCAATTTCATACATACATTATTATCACGCCCGAATCCTTAATGGGGTGGGCAGAACCACAAGTAAACACTTCTCTGATTTAGTACTAAGATGGATATGGTGAACCATGGTGACAGGTGATCAGCCCATCAACCATATAGGTGGTCCATCAAGTTGGAAAGAATACTATCCCTTAATCGACTTTTACGACATGCTCGGGGAGAGAAGCAGCTGGACGCATTCCATGCTTTTTCTTTACTTCCAGTCCAGCGAGAAGTATTTTTTTTTAATTTTACACACTTTATTACCTAACTATGTACTACATCGATTTTGGTGAGCAAAATCCGCTATTACACACTCTTAACGATCCGCTGCATGTATGTATGTGTGCAACGAAATGCGCGGTCACAAATTGGGATGGATGACTGCAAGTGGCATTACGAGCTGAGCGCTTCCGTGCTTCGGAGGGCACGTTAAACAGTCGGTCCCGGCTTTTAAGCCGTTAAGCCATGACGGAGGCCTTTAGGCGGCCTAAAAACTCCGTCACTAGAGTTGGCCACTAGCTCATACGAACATACATACATAGTAGTATGTATGTAGGAACCGGGCATAAATTAATGACCATTGAAATAATAATAATGTATTTATTTAAAATATATTAACTCCAGAAATAACTCCAGACTTTTACGGCATGCTCGGGGAGAGAAGCAGTTGGACCCATTCTATGCTTTTTCCTTACTTCCAGTCCAGTAGAGTGGTAATCCAATTTCCTTCACACTATTTTGAGTTTTCTAGTTTCAACCTACAGAGTAAGCCTGCGTTACCATCTCCATTTGAAGTTGGGTGTCTTGTGTAGGGGGCAGAGATGGGCGCTTACCCGGTAAAAACCCGACCTTTGGGTTTTTACCCATTTATACCTATTTTTACCTTCCCATTTCGAATTAATACCGGGTAAAAATTCAATGCATCTTTTTTTGAGGTACAACTAATTATATATGCTTTTATTTGTTAGTTTTTATTCCTAATTAGCTATAATGATTTGACTGGCCTCACAGCTCACTTGGTAGTAGCTCTTCCTTTGCGCTGAAGGTTGTTGCTGCGATCCCCACCCAGAAAAAATATTTGTGTGATGAATATACAACGTGTAACATAATGTCCCTATAAGCCCGAAAGGGGTGTATTCAGACCGAGCACTTGAATACATTGACGTGTGCAAAAGTTCAATACATCATATTTGAAATTCCAATACAATTAAAAACAAATTATTTCATGAGAAATTTGTGACAACCCTATGTGTTTGTTTACCATTTGCGTAGGTAACAAACACACGCGCACCCTCCTATCGCGTCGGACCCACACATACGCAGACAATTGAACGCGCGGCAAGTTTCAAAAAGTACCTAGGTGTAATCACCAAAGTTTTCGTAAGAATTTGCAATTTTTTTAATTCTACGTAGAAATTAAAGTCGAAGATTAAAATCACGATATCTTTCACACATAAAAAAACAACTACCTACCTACATCTACCTAGGTAGTTACCTAAGGACCTAGGTACAGGAAAAGTTAAGTTATACCTTTTCTCCCTTCTTCTTGGTTGGCTCGGAACACGGCTAATTGACATGGTAGGTATTAGGTAGGTATGTAGGTACCTAGGTTGGTATTACTGGTACACATTCACATTCACAATCACAAAATTATTTTTGTCATTTTTTATTAGTAAGCTAGGTACTAATGGGGTACCTACTAGGTAGGGTGATAGGTTAGGTACCTATCATCATACCTACCTATCACTGAATTTTATCACTGTTGACACACACAGTAGGTACTCGGTATCCATCAGAGGGAAGTAGGTACAACACACCACCGAATTCCCGGTCTTCCCTCACTGGTGCGCCGGTGGAAAGATCCCGTCGAGAGAAGACGGTTCACCAATCCCAGAAAATAGCCCGTAAGATGGCAATGGCCGCCCTGGATAACGCTCTCTGTAGAGCTGACGCGCCGCTACTAAGCTATTAATTATTTGGTGCTGCTCCAACACACACACACAACACCATATCATAATACTCACTGTTTGAGTACAAAGCCGACATCATTATCGTTAATTAGTTACGCGAACCGAGAGATTGCTTGTTGCAGTTGTTGCAAGGAACGAATGCTAATTGCGACTGATAAAAACCGATCTGTTTTGCGACCAAAAGTAGGTACCTATTGCCGAAAGCCGAATTTTTAGGGTTCCTTGTCTGGGGTAACCCACTAAATACCGATTGGGAAAAAAAAGGAAAAAAACTTCACCATACATCTACTACTACTACTGTCGTCGTGTCCGTGTCGCTAGCTCTTTTGAACCAGTGTGGTGGAAGGATTAGAGTGCACCTTGAAGGTTCCTTTCGTACACTTTGACACACGTCTATGACATGCCTGGTTTCCTCACGAGGTTTTCCTTCACCGTTTGAGAGCATTGATATTGCACACATAAATTTCGAATCGAAAAATCCATAGATTCGAACTCACGACTTAAGGATGGGAAGGCGGGGTTCATACCAATATGCTACCATGTGCTCCATCCCCATTTGCTACTAGGTACCTACCTACTTACATAATAACCTACCAACAATTACGTAGTTCAATCAAGAAAAGTAAAAAACAAATAAACCTACGGAACCAATTTGATTTTATTAAACAAACGCTTGCGGTGCAGTGTCGGTTGACGGTTGCGGATTTTGAATTTAGCAAAGGCACCGACAGCCAATTAGGGCGAGGTGCCATCCCACTAGTTGTTGTTGTTGTTTCAATGCAACCAATGACAAATAGGCTGTTCACGATGAAAATGAAGATTAGTAAGACAGATAAGTCACAACCTTTGACTTTAGTGCCCAAGTAGGTAGGTACAAAATTGCATTGAAAAATGCTCCAATGAATATTGGAATAATACATCGTTGGAAAAACTAAAGTGGAATAGGGTCACGGCTTTATCCTCAGGCACGGTAGACCTCTTCTCATACTTCTTGTTACCTACTCAAGATGCTTTTAAGGCCCGAGTAGGTAGGTACAAAATTGAGTAGGTATCACGGCTTTATCCTCAGGCACGGTAGACATCCTCTCATACTCCTTGGCACCCACTGAGGATACCTTTAAGGCCCGAGTAGGTAGGTACAAAATTGAGTAGGTAAGGTACCTATCTCCTATACTAGGTACTTAACAAAGAGATCTGAAAGGATGTTTACGGTGCCTAGGGATTTTAGTCGTGATGTGACCTTACATTTTAATTACCAATAAATACCAAGGTACCACTAGGCCTTCAAAAAAAAATAGAAATTACTTATTAAGCCACCTCGTTATTAGGTAAGTAGGTAGGCATTTTACTAATGGTGTCTGTTCTGTTACCTGTTTCATCTAGAGTTCACACTTAAAGGTCAAAAAACAGCTGTAAATAGGGATGCCTCACGTTGTGTCAAGTTACGTATTGGAGCAAAGTTTAAGAGACATTTCATGAATGAAAAGCTTTGAAATTTTAAAAGTCGTTGAACAAACGTTGTTCGCAATGACGTATAGAACACCCCCGTTTCGGGCTTATAGGGACATTATGTTACACGTTGTAGATGTTTGTTCTGTGTCTGGGTGTTCTAACGTATTTACAAACAAAAAGTATATAAGTATTTTATCAGTCATCTGGTGGAAAAAATGTGGAGAAGAGCAAAGGATGTGGCACTTTTAAAGCCTGGGAAGTTTCACGATGACCCTAAAAGCTACAGGCCCATTTCATTGTTGTGTCACCTGTACCAACTGTTTGAGAGACTCCTTCTCAACCGTCTCACACCACTTGTGGATTCAAAACTGATCCACAAACAAGCAGGATTTAGACCCGGAAAAGTCTGTTGTGGGCAGACTCTTAGACTCACCCAACATATCGAGGACGGCTTTGAGACGAATAATATAACAGGCATGGTTTTAGTTGACCTAACTGCTGCTTATGATACCGTAAACATCCGAAAACTCCTAGGAAAAGTTGAAGATTTGACCAACGATCTTGGGTTTTTTCAAATACTTGGTGAACTGCTTCGTAACCACCGCTTTCAAGTTCACCTTCTTACGTAAAAAAGTAGATGCCGCAGCGTCAAAAACGGACTTCCCCAAGGGAGTGTCCTTGCACCAATCCTGTTCAATTTGTATACGAACGATCAACCTAGCAGCCCAAATACAACCCGTTTCTTATACGCGGACGACCTAGCTTTGACCACCCAGACAAAAACCTTTGAAGAGGCGGAAGAGAACCTGACCGTCGCCCTTGAAGAACTAGGAGCCTACTACGATGCAAATGGTCTAAAACCCAATCCATCAAAAACTCAAGCCTGCGCTTTCCACTTGCGCAGCCACCAGGCTGATCGGTCTCTCAACATCACGTGGCAAGGAGTTACCATCCAATGTGAGCGATATCCAAAGTATCTTGGCGTAACACTGGACAAATAATTGTGTTACAAACCACACTGTCAAAAGACAAAGATGAAAGTTGGCTCTCGCAACAGTCTACTACGGCATCTAACATCTACCAAGTGGGGAGCAGCGCCAGACGTTTTACGTTCTACTGGTATGGCGCTGTGCTTCTCCGCTGGTGCCCAGTGTGGCACATGTCTGCACATGCCAAACTCGTTGAAGTAGCGCTCGACGAAACGTGTCGCATAATTACTGGGTGTCTCAAGCCAACTCCTCTCAACATGTTATATTCTTTAGCAGGTATCACACCACCATGCGTGCGACGGGATGTAGCTAGTTCAATGGAGAAATCCAAGCAAGAGTGATAACCGACATCCTTTGTATGGGCACGAAATACCTGAAGCTCGCCTCAAAAGCCGCAAAAGCTTTCAGCGTTTCACACAGGCTTCAAATGACCATCCGGCTTCCGCAAAGTATAAGCTTTGGAAGGAGAAAAAACCCCACCTCCTAATTTTATCACCCCGCAGGAAAAATTACCACCAGGACACGCTCTGCCATGGCTAGTCTGGAAGTCGTTAAATCGGCTCCGCACCCAAGTTGGTCGTTGCAGATTCAACATGTGCGAATGGGGATTTAGGGAGCCTAGTTTGGCACAATGCGACTGCGGTGCTCCGGCGCAAACCATGCCGCACCTGCTGGTGTGCCCCCTGTGTCCAAACACCTGCACAAGGGATGACCTCAATGCCGCTACAGATAGCGCGATTGAGGTGGCCACCTTTTACTCTAAAAACATTTAACGAAGCATCGACACGAGAAGAAGAAGAAGTCATCTGGTTCCCATATTACAAGTTTTTCTTAGTTTGGGGCTAGATGTTGCTGTGTTAGAATGTCCGCCACTATTTATTTATTATTTTATTTGTTTACTAGCTGTGCCCCGCGGTTTCACCCGCGTTTTTCTCGTTTCCGTGGAAATACCGAGATAAAATATTGCCTATATTATAGCCTCCCTCAATAAATAGACTATGGCCCATAGCTCATTAATAGGTACCAACTCTAACATCTTACACACGTGATAACTTTTAAACGAAATATCCGATTGAGATGAAACAAAAAGTTTTTTACTTCTTCATAAATACTCTTGATAACATAATGCTTCATTTCGATAAAGATCAATATTACGATACATATTTAACGTAGTTTTTTTTCTTCAGACGATTTAATAATTATTTTGAACACAAAATCGGTTATTGTGATTAAACCATGATAGCTAGATATATGTTCTCGCGGATTTTTTTGTAGGTCTTAATGGGATCTACAAACCCGTAGTACATCATTTTTTTCTATCGTCAATAGTTTTTGCAGCGCACGCAAAAATAGGTTTTCGATTTTGCACCTTGTGTTACAAAATAGCAGTTTTATTACGGATCCCTAATTTTGAAAAAAAAACATAGCCTATAGCCTTCCTCGATAAATGGACTACCCAACTCTGAAAGAATCATTCAAATCGGACCAGTAGTTCCAGAGATTAGCGCGTTCAAACAAACAAACAAACAAACACTGCAGCTTTATAATAGTCTTTGAATTGTGAATTTCTGTATAAACAAAACAAAAGGTGAGTGAAAAATCGTTTTCGCTACGGTACGGTTACGGACGGGTAGGTGGATCTAGGCAATCGGTTAAAAAAAATTTTAAAATACAGGTCGAATTTTTACCCGGTATTAATAAAAAATACCCGGTATAAATGGGTATTTTTTTAATTTTTACCTATTTTACCCTTTCCTTCCTATTTTACCCACCCGAATTTTTACCCACCCGCCCATCTCTATAGGGGGTTACTTATCTTTGATGCGCTCTGTACATACAAATATAATAAAGAACCAGTTGAAGATAATTAGACATAATTTATAAAAAGGATACAAGAGCTGCAAAATTTAGTCAATTTTTAAATATTTATTGACACTAAATGTTACTTTGTACCTACCTACGACAACAACAAAGTTCTAGAGTCATTCTACGAGATCATCCTTTGAACCCGAATTCGATGTTACCTACAATTGTCAGCTTATAATTGTTTGACTAATATCTGAGCATCCCAACAATAAAACTGGAGTCTTATTTCATCAAAAATCAATAAAGCACACAAACAAATGAAGCGGTGTTTTGGGGGTCCGACGAAATCCTTCTAATACTGAGGATTCAAATCCATACAAGAGAAAACATTTTGCACGAAAAAGTTGTAAAAAATAAATGTAATAAGTAGCCAAAAAAGTAGTGAAGTGAAAGTTCATTAGGTTGCGTTTCCAACAGGGATGTGCAAGGTAACTATAGGCGGTGTGATGATGTGTAGTAGTACCTACCTACTGTCAAACAGTGTGACTGTTCCCACCAAATACCTAACTAAAATAAACAAAAACCGATTAAGTGCGAGTCGTATTTGCACATTTTGCACACGTGTAGGGTTACGTACCATCAAGAAAATACCATGAAGAAAGTAGGTAACCAACATTTATTATTTAGAAGCTAGAGATTTCAGATTACAAGGAAAATATATTTTGTTTTTCTCTGTTCATGAACCAATTAGGGATCAATACCTTTGCCTACAAGTAAAAGATATACTTACATAATATACATAAGAACTCTTCAAGCCAATTAATTTGTTTTAATATCATGTTTCTACGTAAATATTAAGCCCCTCCATTAAAAATCTTCTTGATCACTAACGACGAGGAAAGTATAAACTAAGGCCTTTTACCATCTATAGTAGAAGATTTATACAGCATCAGGAGGCCATTTTTAACTTCACAGACGGGACGCTGTAGTGCCCGGGACGAATTAAGATGGAGTAGGCTTGCCCAGCACCTATTCCATCCTCTCAGCTTAGTCAGCCTTTTCCACAGGAAAGACATGGTCAATACGTGCGGAGCTGACTAAGCTGCGGGTTTCCTCACGATGTTTTCCTTCACCGTTTTTGAGTACTGGTATAGTGCACATAAATTTTTCACACAGAAAAATCCATTAGTACACGACCGGATTTGAACCAACGACCTTAGGATCCTATGAACACTTTGAATCATGCTCGCGAACTGTATCGGCAACGATTTATCGATGGTAGACCCCCCACTGAACATCGACGGCTGCTTTCGTACCTTCTGCGTAGTTTACTCTTAAATTTTACTGAAATAGGGTTTGCACATCAGTGAATTTTTTTTAATTTTTTTGGGGTGTGCTCTTACAGCGTTACTACATTTCTTAAATATTGTGAATGGACTCGTTATAAGGCCCCATTTAACCATCTTTCAGCTTTACGGGTAGTTATGGGGCCTGTGATGTCCGCGTGGGCGCAACATGCTTTTAACTTTGTGTTGAAGTATACTTACGTGCCGTTATGTGAATTAAACTATAATTAATGTAACACCCTGTATATTATGACAAAAAACACATAGTATGTTCATACCTGAGAAAGTTTTCTGACACTCGACTGGGGTTATGAACTTCATATTTTGCAGTCACCAAATGACTTTTGAAAAAAAAATGGAAATGGATAATTTTGGTGACTTTTCGGTACACTCGGTGATTTTCCAGAATGGCCCCCCAGTGCGCGCGTGTAGGGATTGAAAGAGATAGACGATCACAGCTCTTTGCGTCTATCTATCTAGGGCTCTTTCTTTGTTTGCGAGTAATGCCGATTTTCCAAATTAGGAATACTATTCGATATTTGGTTACTTACCTCTAGGCAGACTCTTTATCTTAGTTTTTCTTTGTATGTTTAGGTAGGCACCTATCGTTAATTTAAACTTTATAAAAACCATTTTAGATCTAAATTAATTCCAACAGTTTGATACTGTTGGAATTAGAACATAATACCAAACCCTTTTGTATTCCAACCTATTTTGTAGCTTTGGTGAAAACTTTGCGCTTTGGTGCAATTGCTTTAGAGATGAGTTACGAAGCTGAATCTTTTTATCGTATGTATTATTGATATAAAATTTTTACTATAAAATAATTTCATAGATATTATTAAAATTAAATTAACTATTTAGAAAAAACCATTCCTACCTCCTATCTATACTAATATTATAAAGCTGCAGAGTTTGTTTGTTTGTTTGTTTGTTTGTTTGTTTGAACGCGCTAATCTCTGGAACTACTGGTCCGATTTGAATGATTCTTTCAGTGTTGGGTAGTCCATTTATCGAGGAAGGCTATAGGCTATGTTTTTTTTCTTTCAAAATTAGGGATCCGTAATAAAATTGCTATTTTGTAACACAAGGTGTAAAATCGAAAACCTATTTTTGCGTGCGCTGCAAAAACTATTGACAATAGAACAAAATGATGTACTACGGGTTTGTAGATCCCATCAAGACCTACAAAAAAGTCCGCAAAAACATATATCTAGCTATCATGGTTTAATCACAATAACCGATTTTGTGTTCCAAATAATTATGAAATCGTCTGAAGAAAAAAAAACTACGTTAAATATGTATCGTAATATTAATCTTTATCGAAATTAAGCATTATGTTATCAAGAGTATTTATGTAGAAGTAAAATACTTTTTGTTTCATCACAATCGGATATTTCGTTTAAAAGTTATCACGTGTGTAAGATGTTAAGAGTTGGTACCTATTAATGAGTTATGGGCCATAGTCCATTTATTGAGGGAGGCTATAATATAGGCAATATTTTATCTCGGTATTTCCACAGAAACGAGAAAAACGCGGGTGAAACCGCGGAGCACAGCTAGTTTAAGTTAAGAGAGAAATAAAAAAGCATAACTATACACGTGTTTTTTTAATGTACTATGTAGTAATTTTAGGGAGAAAAAAACACAAATACGTAATTTGTGCTTTATTTTTTAGTTATCTTTAATGTATCATAGGGAAATAGTAAATCAAAAGAACATATAAAACTTTAAAAGTATTTATAAGTATTAAAATCAAATCACATAAAGAGTAAGTATCTAATTTTATAAATGCATTAAAAAATTTATTATCTTAAGGTTTTATGTATAACAATTTGGCAACAATTTAAAAAAGGTTTAATCACTTTTGCATGCAGTTTTACTTATAAATTTTACATTAATATTAAGGTTTATTATATTTTTCACGTAGGTACACTCAAGTGTCATAATCATTTTTAAGATCAGCTACTTCGTCATCAACAGGAAGATCTTCCCAAAATTTTACCCTATTTGGCGGCATTGCTAGACGTTGAACGATGTCTCGTTTCCTTTTGGAAGTAATTTATCTGGGTTCCTCTTTAAACTTCGACAAAGGGAAGTCGTTCTTTAAAACACATACATCCATACATATTATCACGCCCGTATCCCAAATGAGGTGGGCAGAGCCACAAGCAACCATAAGAAAACTTGCAGCCACTTCTGATTTAAAGTCCTACGATGGATATGATGAAGCATGGTGACAGGTGATCAGCCTATCGCCCGTACAAGGTGGTTCATCATTTTTGAGAATATACTATCCCAGAGTCGACTTTTATGACATGCTCGCAGCTGGACGCAATCTATGTTTTTTCTTTACTCCCAGTCCAGCAGAAAAGTATAAATACTAAGTATAAGTAAAGTATAATTCTTTAAAATTCTTGGTTTAATAAAGTACTTATAGTTCAATGTTTTCACCTTCAAAAGATGTTTTGTAATGAATCTTATTATCTCCTTTTGTGAATTTCACTTGAACCATATCGCTTAGAGAAGGGCGTGGTCTGGCTATGCTGATTTTTCTGGAAGCCGTACAGCTTTCAAAAGTGAAAAAGGTGTTTTTAGCACCACAAAGACAAAGCATTTGTTCACATCTGTGTTTATTTTGCTTATTATTCAATGTTATGCGTTTTCAGAATAAAAGTCGATCATTTCGTTCAGAAAATCTTATACCAATGAAAAAAATCGTATGTGGTTACTTAACCT
Organism: Scotopteryx bipunctaria; assembly: GCA_949320045.1. Lineage (NCBI taxonomy): Eukaryota > Metazoa > Arthropoda > Insecta > Lepidoptera > Geometridae > Scotopteryx > Scotopteryx bipunctaria. The sequence goes on from OX439440.1 coordinate 6,527,558, forward strand.
TTAACTGGTGACGTGGTTTTTGTGTAACATTAGTGGTGACGTGAGGCCTGACAGGCCCTCGGTTGAATATAAGTATAATTCGCGATTTTACAAATATTTATTACTGGAGCCTACCTATTTGTGTTAATATGATATTTAGGTATTAAATAAAACGATTTTGTGTATTCTAATTATCACTTTTATATATGAACCGAACATAACAAAATTTGCTCTCGTATTATTAGAAAAAAACGACATGAGATCAACATTTGGTTATAAATAATAAAAATCAACGTTCTTATTGATAGCGACATTTTTAAATCTTAGAATAAACATGAATCATCTCTTAAAATAATATAAATCTCTGATCACATGCGTAATCACAAAACTGACAATGGGTAAACCTAACTAATTTTTATTGACTCTCAGGACACAAAAGTTTCGCGCACTGTAGACATACATGCTTTTTACACGAAACACATTGGTAAAAAGATTTTTGGTATCACTTAGGTGGACAGGTGGCAAATTTATTTTGCGTCTTTTGCGTGTTTTGCGGCTCAGGTGGCAAATCTGAGCCCCAAATTCGTCTGATGTTCGACCTTATTTCAAGTGGTATTCGTGAGTTATAAACTCTGTGCTGCATGTGCTGTAAAACTAGGCCTCTGGCCAAAGTTTTGATGAAAACAGCTCTCAATGGTTCTGCCTCCTCACTTGAATCGGTTTTTTCCATATAAATAACTGGCCATTCTTGACAAAGGCTGATCGTCATCAGTATCACTACTTGTAACTGGATTTTCCTGGTCTGGCTGTGGTTCATGCTCCTCATTTTCAGATGCTCTTACCTCGGTATCTGAGTTGTGGTCACTTTGCTCGGGAACATAGTTTTCTCCTAAATCTTCAGCTTCAGAACCACTGGAGTCTTCATACACAGTTCCCAACCATTATTTGATTTGTTTATCGACTTGAAGTGGATCAGGGTATAACTTGTCTCTGCTAGTAATTGGTACTGAATTTCTCTGCTCTAGTGCTCTACGTCTTTTTCCAGATGGTTTTGCATCATCCATCGTGCATATTTGTAGGTACATACTAAAATAAACCACAAATAACAATTTAGCAAAACCAACAAAAAAGTTACGTAAGTGGTGACGTAGGGCCTGAGAGGCCTCTGTGAAACATTAAATCAGCATAACTCACCAAATTTGCTCCCAGCGACACTATTATCCTTGTCCACGGCGTGGGCGCAACTAAACTCGAAGCTACTGAGACGCACAAACCCGAAATGCGCGGGGAAAGGGGTAAAATAACGTTTCATTAGTGCTATCGGGCCTGTGAGGCCCGACGTGACCAGTTAAAGGTTAAGTAGTTTTCTGCGTCTGATGTCAGGGTTATCTTTTTTCTTTATCAAACAGGAAGTACTTATGAGAAAATGTAATGCACTTTTGTGCTTGTCTAACTTGGCTCCTATGAGAAATATCGCCAATATTCCTAGACAGAAAAATCACATTTATTTGTTGAACCCGGGAATGTATTTAACTCAATTTGTCACTTCACTTGTGCTTTTTCTTCTACAGAGGACAGTACGGAAGTTGCATATTTTTACAGATAAAAAAAAACAATTGAACATCTGCGCAAATATGGCGACCGATGTAATTTTGTAATACCTAATGTAAAAGATAATGAGTAAACCTCCTTTATGTTATAGAAAATGCTGTAAAATGAGCTAAAGTCACCTAAACTGTAGGTATTTTATTCTTGATCACGTGAACTTTCTCCTACAATACCTATTTCCTAATTTAAAAGATTGGAAACTTGACAGTTCCTTTTTTTGCCCAGTATTTTTTTTTAATTTACTTACTCTTTTTCGGTCATTGTTTGAAAAAAACTTGTAGAAATCTTAAAGACAAGATTTTATGATTAAGGCTCAGGCCAGAAGAGTGCAATTTCAGTGGAATTCGGTTTCAGTTAAAAATCTATGGGTCGATATTGGTAGATGATGATTAGGTAAGTACCTAGGTACCTAAGTATTTTTTACCAAAAGAATTATAAATCCGAGCCATCAGAATAATATTCTTTTCGAATGAAGAAAAACAATTGACTCCAGGGTTTAAAAAGCGATTTACGAAAATATTTGTTAGGTGTAATAGGGTCTGCAAATAGCAAATGGACGCAACACAGACCGCGTGGTCTTTATGATAATGAAGGCAATAAAAACGCCGACAAACGCCGGTAATAACAGAAAAACCGCACTTGTTGTAGATCTTGAGCTTTAATATTGCTTTTATTTAATGGTTATGCAGTCACCTATCAACAATAGGTAACTCTAGAACAGTGCAAGAGAAAAATAACATTTTCAAAATTTCATGACAATTTACTGCCGATGACATGAAAGGTATTTAATCTTATAATTAAATTGTAATAAAATGCAACATACCTCATCAGGCGTCGTCAGGGACTACAGAGATGAAGACACAGTCACAAAACATCAGAAGTTCATACAATTGTAACAGATTGCTAAATGCCCGTTAATAAATCACTGGCGAGCCGGGCGCTTCCATCGAGTCACGGCGTCGAAAGGTGAAAAGTAGAGATGTCCTACGTAATAATTTGGGTTAACTCAACGGGATTAACAAGTCGCGTTGTTAAGTAGTTGCGTTGTTGCGTTATGTCCGTTGAGTCACAGTAATTAATTAGATATTTATATCTGAAACCCATTGACGATAATTATTTGAACGCATTACATAACTTAATAGTTTAATTTAAATAAACAAATTTGTTGATTCTTCACATGTTTTAGTAATTAAAGGCCCCGAGGAAATAGTAAAATATTTCCATATTAATAAATATAATAGAATATTTTAATTTATAAGCAATATTTGAAATTTCCACCAGAAAGGTTTTTTTTGGGGGGGATTTCGTATATAGCGAGTAGAATGGAATGAAGCTTTGACTACATCGGAATATGTGTATGATTATATTTATCTGGGTCACCTTAGCGATGTTAAGGCGAGTAAAATAAATTTAAATATTTAACCTCTAACCCAAATTAAGTAGCCAGTATATTTCAAGTAGCCACGCAAGAAAACCACACAGCCCGCGCACCGGGCGACCTCTAGTTTAGGTATATAGAGACTATCCATCTAATCATTATAATTAAGAATTTGTTATATTATAGGTAATTTGATTTTTACAAGTTTTTTTATTTTACCCCCTAAAAACCAGTTTTTAATAAAATTGCAGTTATCCAGCAACGGTGTGACAACTCGGCACATCTCTATGAAAAGAATGACGTCACGGACTGAACCGCCCCTACGCATGCGCGAGAGGCGAGTGGACGAGGATTGAAAGAATCCCGTCGACGAGGATTCTTTCATTTTAATGAAATAGTTTACTTAAATAGTCCAACAGTCCAAAAGGACAGATTTCACGCGACATCACATTTTAGACTCCATGTATGGTTATTGTGTATAATGTATGTGTAACCAGATGCTTAAACAAAGTAATCCGTTCATGCAGTAATACCTCATAGCTGAAAAGTTAAAAAAATCGGTCAAGTGCGAGTCGAATTCGCACAGGAAGGGTTGTACCATCGTACATGTACCTACATGAATGTTTCTTGTATTGGGCTCCCCTTTCATTTTCTTTTATTTGTTTAATCCACTCCAAACCTTTAGCATTATAGTTGGCAACATTTTACTAGCCTGTTTTATTTCCGCTATAATATAGACATATCGTGAAAATATGAATAATATGCATTTTGTGCTATGCCGCCCATGCCGTAGCAGTGCTACGCTCACACATTACTACGATTTCGAAGCCTATATTTGAAATTTTAAACAACTTAGAAGCTTCTTAAGTACTTAACTACGTATTTTTAGGCACTTACGTAGGTAGGTACCTAAGAACATCTTGAGTACTTACGTAGGTAAGTACCTACATCTTTTCAGTCTTTCCGTAGTTTCGCTATTTGTCTCATATTTATTTTTTCAATCATATAACAATCTATATAGTTTTTGGGTCGCCGCGGAGTTGAAACAAACACGCCTACACTTTTGCTTAGTGCGATATAATACCTACAAGTGGGATAGGATGGATGTGAAGAATAGGTGAGATTGTTCTAGTCAAAAAAGGTTTTAAATTAGAAAACACTTGATAAAATGAATAAAACATTTATTTCATAAAGTACCTACGTAGCTTAGTATCTATACATTATTATAAAGTAGATTTTCAGTTTGACCACGCCAAAACTTTTTATGGATACCTACCTCTCAGGCCAAATAAAAAGAAAAGACGGCGCGCCGTGAACAACAAATGTGAAGCCACCTTTTTATCAATGTGTGTCGAAGGTTTTGTGGTTTTGTGTTCCAAGTAACATAAAATTCACAGTATAATAATTAAGAAACGATGTTATTTGAAGTACTTACACCATGATCCAAAAAAGATCATGCTGTGCCGACCCCACATAGAGTGGGATAAGGGCTGGAAGATGATGATGATGATGTTATTTGAAGTACTTACAAGTGAAAAGTGATTCCGTGAGACTTTTTATGTGATTTGCTGCTGTTTTTACAAGTTTTCACTACACAGGAAGGCATAATTCTATTTTTAAGACTCGTGACATACTAAGAGCCATGAGCATGGTTTTAGTGTAGGTGTTTGCGTGAGCGTGTATGTTTACTTGCAGGAGCATGGTTTTGTATGGCTTCACTTTTGTTGTTCGCGGCGCGCCGTCTTTTCTTTTTATTTGGTCTGAGACCTACCTACACATTTAACTATGTATGTACCTACCTATAATACATAAAATGTTTTGGTGTGTTTGTAAGTACCTCTTACCTACAGTAAACATTTTTAATACATCAATTTTCAATAATTACTTAGGTATGGTATCGAATTCAAATTCATGCGCATTGAATACAATCAATAGTCAACAAGAGTAAGAACAGTGGTGGTCTCGTGGTAATGGTCCCGCCTTCCGATCCTAAGGTCGTAGGTTCAAGAGCGCCAATGGATTTTAACTTACTACCTATCTAACGTAGGTATGGAAAGTACGGCGTAATGTACCTATGAAAAGCCATTAGATTTTTTTGGTCTCGAATTATTTTAATTACTTTCATAGTCTAACATAGCTAACTAAACGTAATCTACATAATATCTTCTATACATACCTACATAATAATAAAACTGTATTTTGTTACTTATTGACGTCTATATATAGAAGATATTTGAGAAACACTAATTATTAGGAGAGACCATAACAATGTTTGTTTGTATGTGCGTTTGTGCAAAATTCTCAGAAACAGCTTGACCGATTTAAATGTAGTTTTCACTGCTGTATTGTGGTAAACCCGAGGAAACATGTAATGTTTGTTTTATCAAAATCCGTTCACAAACAAAAAAAAATATGTCTTCAAAGTATCCCATCCCGTCATACATAAAGTGGATTTGGCTGAAACATTGGTTAAGCTACCTATTTTCAGACTGCAAATTTAGGATAGTGAAACTTCCTATTCAACCCTAAGGATTTAGTACTGAATATCACCATATATTTAAAAAAACATTGTGAACGAACTACACTACATAAAAAAGTGAAAACTTCTATTTCGTGGTATCTAAGAGTCTAATCTAAAATATTAGAATTAATTCTTATTAATAAGAGTACCTAACCTATGCACTTAAATAAAAATACTTTCCCTATTCTTGGCTTTGCGAGAGAAATACTAACCTCTCGGAATGACCAAGCCGTTGCCATAGGTACTTGCTATCAACAGCTGACATATTAAAAAGTGTAAACGATGATAGGTAATTCTCGCATAGAGTACCTATCTATCTATCAAACGCATTGTTGACAAAGACGAGGTCACCACCTTATCCCGTTGAATTTCTTAATGGTCTAACTTGTACGAGTAGATCTGCGAAACCCGAGTCCTAACTAAAAGTATGCAATGGAACAGGAACGTCATAGAAACGGAAATGGTAACAGAAATGGAGCCCCGGAACACGTCTTCTTCCCTCTGATACAGCTCATACTCTCCAATTTTCTATTCTGCTCCTACCATCAACAAAGCACACGAGACAGACGCTGCACACCACGGCCGTTGACTTGCTGCTTTAGCTACGAGCTGTACGTAGCTCTATCACGAGTGAGTGGTGCCAGAAATATTATGTCCATGTACATAAAAAAACTAAGGCCTTTTACCATCTACAGTAGATGATTTGTACAGCCAGCGTCAGGAGGCAACTTTTACCTGCACGAACTAAGTGTACTGAACGCTGTACTGCCCGGGACGAATTAAGATGGAGTAGACTTGCCCAGCACCTATCAGCTTAGTCGGCCTTGTCCTAGTCAATACGTGCGGAGCTAAGCCACGGGTTTCTTCACGATGTTTACTGGTATAGCGTACACACAGAACGCGAGCGAAGTCAGCTAATTTTTATCAATATTTATGTTTTGAAGTTTTTTATACTTACCATCTTTAAACTTAATTACTAAATACCCAACAACTAGTACTAGTAGTTCGCTCCGAACTATGATCTCGCACGCGATGTCCACCCCCCGCAAGTTTTGCATTCATTCGCGCCCTGAGGTTTCTAGTAGGTAGGTACTAACTTCTGCTGTCCCGATTTTTTTTTAATCCAACGAATTGCTCCTTTGAAGTAACTGAGTCTATAGGAATCCATAAGAATTCCTGCGGCATAAACATTTAAAAATTCCAGATTCTTTTGACGGAGAAAAACTTTACCAAAGTTTGAAAAGCCATACCCGGCTTCCCATAGAAATGTTAGGGAAACGTCTGAAACATTTGGAAACTTGTGATTCATTAATTTTCAATGTTGTACCTACGCACTCTAACTTTGAAGACAATTGCACTATTCTTGAAGATTTTTTATGTTTTTCTCAACTCGTGTTCCATAACCTGACCATCATCTCCCAGGCACAAATTAAAAACAAAGCTACTGACAAAAGTTAGATTATTTAAAAGCTTTTATTTAACTTGCAATGTATGTACATTTGTTTGTTCGGGTCACATCTTGCAACTGAATTTTAAAGCTGTTATCCTCGTCCGATTTTGCATACACGTTTAGTTTAATAGTAATAATATGGCGAACTCCCAAAGACTAACTTCGATCTAAGCAGATATTCGACAGCAACTACTCAACACTTTATAAATGAATCCAGTACGTAGTATTAATAAATTCTTGGTACTATCCTCAATCTAGAACAAACCGTAGGCGAGTCGTCGATTAGCTATTTCATACATAGTTTAACCATCCAATATCTTAAAAAAAAAAACATTATATTGATCGTTCGTTAGTGCGATTAATTTTAGTTGAATAAAAATTATGTAAGTTAAACAGAACTTGAGTCGCCCAATATGTGTTAAGGAATATTTGTGAATCGACCGAAGTTATCTCGAAAATAGCTTTAGTTATTGCTAGCTGCCGCCCGCGGCTTCGCTCGCGTGGCAACTGGATAAAAATTAGCCTATATGTTAATCCAGTACATGCACCATGTATATTCCAAGTTTCATTCAAATCCGTTTAGGCGTGATTGAGGCACAAACATCCAAACATCCAAACTCACAAACTTTCGCATTTATAATATAAGTAAGAAGTAAGATAATATTGTAACCGTATGGGGAAATCCGAACCAGAAAAGAAGTGGCAGGAAAGTACAGGAAAAGTAGCTTAGGAACTATTTACAATATTTTGTGAAATCAATTTTGTCATCGTAGGTAATTTGTTTTGCTCAGCGTGAGTTGGACATGAAATTGGCGATGTTGACAAAATATGTTTTTCATGCTAATTGACCCAGTTACTTCTAAGGATAAATTCTCGCGAAGAAAACTCCGTCTTCACCATTTGTGTATGTATAAACAGTGCCTTAGAATATTTTTACATACAAGTCTCCTTTTTAATGTTTAGGAACATTCTTTCTTAAACATTGAAAAAGAAAATAATATGTAAAAATATTATGCTCAAGAAGAGTGTGCAGATCTTAGGACACTCTTCATGAGCATCTATAGCCTTCGAGTTTATGAATCGTCAACCCTCATCATTGCGTGGCACATTCTCGAAATCCAGTTTGAGGAACCTGTAAGCCTCCCGCCTGCCAGAATCAATGGCGCCATGGACCGTGGAAAAGTGAGTAAGGTCAGTAGCCTCGCCAGCGAACAGCAGACGCAGATTGCCTTCCTGATCAAAGATTGGTTCAGCCAAATCGGCCCGCGCGTTGGGATGCTCTGGGGTCTTGACGTTGTCGAAAGAATAGCTTCCACGTGTAAACGGGTTGCTGTACCAACTTGACCTGCGATTAAAAAAGTTATACGAATAAGAAAGAAAGTACTTTATGTTTAAAACGCAGAATCTGCCAAAGACAATTCGTCTCACCTGATCATCCCGATCGGTTCCGGGATCACGTAAACCTTGCCCATAAACCTCCGTAGAAGTGCCATGAGTTGTACACGAACTTCATCATCGGAAAGATCCTCAACCTGGAAAATCCATTATTGTTTTATGTCTTCTTGTAATTATGACGACTTTAAGACCGGAAAGCACATTTTATTTGAGTACCTACCAATTTCGCCTCATCTCCACTGATCCAAAACACCAAACATTTTTCGTTGGCCATAGAGAGACTGGCCCCGAAGACTGAGGTTGTCCATTTGTCCTGTTCAGGTACTGCATCTAAGTCCTGAACACGCCACAGGAATGCAAAGCACGTAGCGCTAGTCGGCCACCAGACTTCTTCGAAAAGAAGTACTACTTTGTTCACTACACCGATAGATATGTCATTTATGGCCTTGATCTTCTTCTCAGGCAGTGGTGGAGTGAAAAGAGAAGCGTGCCTGGAAATAAAGTCTAAGGGTGAATAAAGGCTGATGGGCACTTTAAACCAAGCACCAATAAGAAGTTAGGCAGAAAGATATTGTAAAACACTTAATTTCATTGTAAAAAATTGTCCACTAAAACCGATTTACCTACTCCTATCATACAATAAAATGTATCCTATTAAAAAACTTTTCCAACACAACGTCGACTAATGCGAATACACATTTTTAGACCTAGTTTCAAGCAAGCTCTCTACTCTCTCTACTATTTTTTGTGTTTTCTTCTCTATTTCAGTTTGACCCATAGACAGTACATTTAAAGTAGGGCAGCAATTTGTAATGTCTATAGATAGAATTGATCATTCCATAAGGTTAGTACATCGCGAGATAATTTGTCTCATTCAATTGCTTTCAAAGATCACGAGGCAGACTGATAGATATTTATTTATTGCTAACGGTCAAAATTTCACAGCCCCATCTATTGCAAGCTATTTCAAACAATCAAGAGTGACATTTTTGAACTTAATTGGTCGAACATGGAGCAAAGGTAGGTTAGGTAGTGATTTCATTCACTGACGTAAACAAATGAAGTAACATTTCAGTTTAGTTTTCTTACCTCTCTTTGAGCACGCCCAAAGAAAAGGTCACGATAACGGATCTGGCGTGATAGACGGCACCATCTTTGCATGTCACTGCGACAGGGTCGCAGTCTCGCATGGGTAGCACTATATGGACTACCTCTGTGTTCAGCTTGAGCTCCATAGTCTGACATCCGGCTTTATGATCCTCCTGCAACAAAGGACGGACTTTTAAGCCAGCCTGCCTTTACTTTACAACCTGAATAAGCAAAAACTGCATCTTACGTCATCGAATAGGTACCTACAGAACAGAAATCTCTCTCAAGCGATACAAGCGATGTCCAATATCTGTGGCCGCAACTTACCAGTAAAAGGTCAAACAGTGTTTTGTACCCGTGTTTGTGCCAGCTCATCTGAAGAGGCCCGTCCAGTTCTTCATACTTGGTCTGGGTGCTGACGTTGTTCCAGTGAGCGCAAGACTCGTGGTTGCCAATTACGAGGTTCATCCATCTCAGAAAGTTTTCAATGAACGAGTTATCATGCTCAAGTTCCGGATAAGTTGATTTTGCGTAATATGTCACTCTGTAAATGTATTTACTGATGTAGGTGTGATTCACACTAAACTTGTCCTACAGCTTTCAAGTTTTAGTTATTTTTGTAGTACCTACTACCCCGTTTCATAACCGCACCACCACTGTCCTAGCGCAAAATAAATGGTCAAAAGTCCGTCAAATCAAGGCAAGCGATTATGTCGTAACCCCGTAATGGAGTAGCCGTCGAGATCGTAGCTGAATACCCTTATGAACTTTTAGTGGCTCTTGCGGCCGATACGGCTTCACTAATATTTTTTCTGAATTAAAAACCATATTTTCGATGTAGAAACAATTAAAGACGTATGATGATGCAGACTTACCTCCTCGTGATGTACTGTCCAAGAGGCTCGGGATTATAAGGCGGTTCGTCCACAACCTTGAACGCATATTCCATCAGATCCGTAAGAAGCTTTGCATCTCCGTGAAGACCGTCCGACGTGAACATCTCATGCACAATGCCTTGCTTTTTCAATTTAATGTTTTTGGCCACCGCATAATCGTGAACAGAGTTCTTTACCGTCCCATGTATCCTGCGAGAAAAAGAGGCTAGTCATTCAAAGCTGAGGTGTAGCAACTTCCCAAGAAGTAGGTGTGATATTCTAACTGACTATGCGCTAAGCATTTCATATTTGTCGAAGATATTCAGGGTACCTAGTTACCTATGAAGTTTTGTGAAAACTCACCACTCTGCGCCCAGTTCCACAAGGTTGTCCCCTAAAGGTACAGTACAGACACGTCCGCCCATCCGATCCATTGCTTCCAGAGCCAGCACTGCTTGGTCATAATTCTGCAGAATAGCACTGGCCATGCAGCCAGCACCGCCCATGCCCACCACAATGACGTCATACATCATCTGGACACAGAATGATATTTTAGACTCAAAGACAGATCAAGCTTTTAAGTCAGGGGTCCGTAGTCCCCTCTTAGGAGTGGTCTAGTCAGGACAGGCTACAATTCAATTACTAAAAAATTTTGTTAGTCGACTTTATACCCAGCCCAAGGGGAATAATTTGGAAATTCATAATTTATATAGTATAATAATATCAGATCATTTAGAAAGAAAAGTCCTGACAAAAAGCCTGGTATTTTAATAAAACTTCGGACATTTCAGTCACTAAATGCAAACATAATATTTTATTTCAGACTAGCTGTTGCCCGCGACTTCGTACGTATGTAGTACATTATTTTGTTCTATAATCAATAGTTTTCGCAGCGTTACAATATTGCAATTTTCTTACGGATCCCTAATTTTTTTGAAAATTTATTATAGCCTATACTAGACCCTGATAATGTAGCTTTCTATTGATGAAAGAATTTTTGAAATCGATCCAGTAGTTTCGGAGCCGCACGTCAAAAACTATTTTGAGTTTTCTACCTTGGGTTACAATATTGCAATTTTCTTACAGATCCCTAATTTTTGGAAAATTTCTTATAGCCTATACTTGACCCTGATAATGTAGCTTTCTATTGGTGAAAGAATTTTTGAAATCTGTCCAGTATTTTCTCAGCCTATTCGTTATAAACAAAGAAACAAAAAAATCTTTCCTGTTTATAATATTAGCATAGATGAATGAGAAGTTAACAAACAAAGATTAAAGACTTTATTTGATGTTACTTCTCTTGCTGGACTGGAAGTTAAGAAAATGCAAAGAATGCGTCCAGCTGCTTCTCTCCCCGAGCATGTCATAAAAGCCTACTGGGATGGTGTCCTCTCCAAAATGATGGAAATGTCCGGAAGGATGGGCGCTACTGAGGCCTTTTACCATCAGACGCTGTATAAATCATCTACTATAGATTCTATAGTAGATGATTTATACAGCGTCAATATATTTATTAAATTTCATATAATTTTCATGCAACAAATAGCACTAATATATCTTCGATTAATTAAATTGGTGACTCTTGACTCATGTCAGTCTTTTACCATTTAGTAGATAATAATTTGATACAGCGAGCGTCAGGAGGCAACTTTTACCTTCACAAACGGGACGCTGTAGTGCCCGGGATATATTAAGATGGAGTAGGCTTGCCCAGCACCTATTCCATCCTCTCAGCTTAGTCGCCCTTGTCCACAGGAAAGACATGGTCAATACGTGCGGAGCTAACTAAGCCGCGGGCATCTAATGCTCGATGGCCGCGGGTTTCCTCACGATGTTTTTCTTCACCGTTTGAGAGTATTGGATGGGCGCTACAGTACGCTAGTAATAGTAGGTACTATTATTTATTGTGTTACAGGACCTAAGTTTCTTACCAAGGAGTCTATTGATATTTATATTTGTCAGTTTTCCTCATTCGATTTCTATTAAACTATTTAGTAGTTCGCCCTTAACTAAGATAAGAACTCGCGCGCGATGTCCACAACCCTCAAGATTTGCATTCACTTGAGGTTTCTCGTACACTTTGTACCAACTTCTGCTAAGTAACTGAGTCGATACACAACAAAAAATATTTTGACAACATCGCTTATTTTAATGTCAAACTCACTTGGCCAAAAATAATTCTATGCGAAAATTGATTTCACGGAAAAAGAGCAAATGGTTCCTTTTACTTTTCATGTTCTTTCCTGCCAATTCACTTCTGGTTAAAATTCCCTCATACTAATATCCAGTCTAACCTGAACTACGAAGACGAAACTCAACAAGAGGGGGCTCAGGTAACAACGGTTTCTAAGTTTTACTTATTTCGCTGTATGTATTTCAAAAACTGTACCTACTTTTGATTTGGGAACGTTGTAACGGGTTTTTAAAAAGCTAATTAATTAATTACTTAATTATTTTATACTAAAATAAAACTAAGTTTTTTTGTGTTCACCGATTTAGAGGCGATTCTATAATGGTGGTCTCGAAACATGAGCACATGCAGCCGGACGCAGTACAGACGGCTGAATCAGCTACTCTCATTTACAGTGAAATGCATTGAAGATGCAAGCAAAAACTATATCTAAGATTTAATCTAAGGCAGAGGGGTGAGGGGATACCATAACTCCCTCCTCCATCCCTAAGAGGAAAATTATCGGTAGGATCGATTTGAGATTTGTTACGATAATTTTTCTTACATGGAATTACATTCAACAATTTGAGTCGAAACATAAAATAAAAACGGTAGAAAACTAAAGATTACGAAGTCTAAGGTCACATCCTAAATTTTCACTGAAGTTATGGTCTTTTCCTTCATTTAAAACACTTACAATCACTGAACTATGCTTTAAAGAGTACGCCATATATTTCACTTCATCTAAACTAACGCCGTTGATATTGAGTGCGCGTGCACTGGATAGACTCGCACTCACACGTAGCTGTGGTAAGGCGACAAGAGGAATTGGCTCCACAACGTCCGGCATCAGCGTTGGTATAATCGTCATAATTTCCTTCATAATAAGGGTCATATTCGTCTGTAGTCAGTTTGTTCAACTCGAAACCTTGCTGTGGTTCTTTAGGGGATGTCCTCATTGATACGTCACTAGTTTGTAAGCGAGGAGGTTGTACTTGAGTTGGTCTTGTTTCCGGTTTATAACCAAACGGTTGAGGTGGTCTGTAACCAAACGTTTGTGGTGGTTTGTAACCAAATGCTTGTGGTGGTTTGTAATCAAATTGTTGGGGTGGTTCATAACCAAATTGTTGAGGTGGTCTATAACCGAATTGTTGTAAACCATTTTGTTGTTGCAGCTGAAGGCCAAATTGTGGTTTGTACCCAAATGTTGGTGGGCGGAATGTATCATAGTTTTGTGGTTGACCTTAGATGTGAGGCATCCTAGTTTGCGCATTTTGGGTGTTACCAAAATTAAATTTAGGCGGGGCATTGTTACTACCTGGCAACATAGGCTTGAACCCAGATGGCTGAGTTATCAGTGGCCTCGAACCTGCACCTGTAATTTGACTACTACCGTGGATTCGATTCCTCATATTGTACTGTTCTAAGAAATTAACTTCTTCTAGTACGACGCTTAAAGCGGCCTCTAACGTCGAGGGTGCTTTCAGTCTCACTACCCGAATCATATTTTCAGGAAGGTTGTATAAAAATACATTCAGAGCCGTATTGTTGTAAATGATCGACTTGGCGCGCTTTAAATCTCTGTCTTCAATCGAGTTCACCTTTGACATCAATATCGAACGAACACTCTGGATTCGATTACAAATATCTAAATAACTTTCACCTGATTTAATTTTTAGTGATTCTGACTCGATGTTAATACACGCTTCACTACGCGGGTCTCCAAAGTGCTGGATAAGCAATTCCTTCAAGGCGGACCAAGTCGCTATGTCCTCTCGTTCTGATAAGAGCGCAGCTGCATCCTCTATGAGACTACTAGTCAAAACATTAAACACGTAAATATTCTGATGGTAGCGTTCTATTTTTAGAACACTCAATATTAATTTTAACTTATTACAAGTCAGATTGGTTTTAAAATCTGCCGTATCTAATTGTTCTTACTCTATGTAACATTCTATTTTTAGAACACGGTTTGACTTGATAAACATTCATACAAGCTCACCAGATCAGTTATAATGAGAGAGTTCCTATCTCAAGTATAACAAATTAAAAACCATGAAAATGTAGGAGGATGAGGGAAAGGAATGGCGAAAAGTATTACTCACCAACCGACCGCTACTCCCATACTCACTTTTTTTACCCGTAACAAAAGTTATTTATTTGGTTCGACGGATTTACTCCTTCATTTTGCAAAAAAATCAATACGAATTTGGACGTCGGAAAAACCGCTCTGGGCTGCGCCACTTTTGATTTGGGAACGTTGTAACGGATTTTTAAAAAGCTAATTATTTTATACTAAAACTAGCAGCCGCCCGCGGCTTCGCTCACGCGGTACCCAGATAAAAAGTACCCTATGTCCCATTCCAGCACACATAGGTACCTACTATCCTCATTATTCATTATAATAATTATTAATATAGTGTACGCTAAACGATGACTAAAGTATTGCCACTGAAGAACACTTTGAACTGGTGGTGTTTTATAATTATGTTTTATACTGGGGGGTCACTATGAATTCTTAGAGTAGAGCAGTATTTGAACTGCCCGACTTTTTTGTGCCATTTTGAACCTTATGCAGAACAAATAAGCACAAAAAAGTCGAGCAGTTCAACTACTGCCCTGCTCTAAGGCCAATAGTAACCCATCTGCAGTGTTAACAGTCCAAAATATTATCACAACAATTTTTTTTAGACGCTAATGAATGTAATTAAATTACACTAAATTGCCAATGCGATATATGCTTGCTTCGCTGGCTCGATCAACTAAATTAAAATCACTTAGGTACAAAGATTGATTTCATGTAAAAAGTTAGGTGATCCTCACGCATAGAAAATGAATGAGGAAAAGTAAAGATGTACCTACCTATACTAATTAGTAAGAGAAATTCGGTAAGTACTTGGGTACCACCTACCTAATGCTTTGTTCGGTGGGGGTGACCAATTTAAAAGTAAGTAGGTAGGTTACCCTAAGAAAGGTACCTAACCTAATTAGGTAAAGGGTACCCATAGTTAAGTAGGTACCTACCTAGACTATCTACCTCCTTCATTACCTACGTCTGTAGATAACAAGAATACTAGCAGGTACACACTTATTTAGCATGACCCATACATAATAGGTATTTCGCTGTTTGGCACATCAGCTCGCAAAACGAACGAACAACCCGTTACTACGTTTGCAGGTAGGTACCTAGATACCTGCCTAGTAGTCTATAAAACAGCTATTCTACCTATCACAGGGGAATGAAATCAATAATTGCGGGTCTGGGGTGTCTGTGTCGGTGGGGGGAGAGGTAACTTATGAGGGTGTATTTTGTTCCGGTAAAACATACCTGTTTCCGTTTGAATATAACAGGCGGATAGGCACTTTAACACTTAGGTATCTTCTTAGATTTATTCGTTTGATCTCAACAGGTTGGTCTAGATTGTCGACACGTGCGTCGCACGCATCCACTTGAACTGAAGTAAGACTTTTTGTGGTAAAACTGGTAGTTTACCTACCATAGATACCAACCTAGCCAACATACCTAAGTTCCTCTATCTGCTTAGATAGGTAGGTATGTAAGTATTCGAACATAAATAAAAGATTTTTTGTTTGTAACGAATAGGCTCCGAAACTACTCGACCGATTTCAAAAATTATTTCACCAATAGAAAGCTGCACCATCAGGGAACAGTATAGGCTATAATATATTTTCAAAAAATTAGGGATCCATAAAAAAAATTGCTATATTGTAACCAAAGGTAAAAAACCCAAAATAGTTTTAGCGTGCGCTGCGAAAACTATTAATTAATTAATTATAGAACAAAATAATGTACTACAGGCTTATAATTCTTATTAATGTCTACAAAAAAGACAACATATCCATCTATATGTCATTAAGTATTGTGTCGTTAAGTATGTCATAATAACAGCTTTTGTGTTCTAAAATTTAATTACAATGCAGGTTACAAGTAGGAACAAAGGTTGGTTCCATGCGCGTCATGGTATGAACCCTTATCAAAATAAAATCGCGGGCAACAGCTAGTTTCAAATAAGTAAGTACCTACCTACACCTACAGATCATTTTTTCGATAAATTAGCATAACCGTAAAAAGTTTATGATTGCAACAGATACAACATGGTGTCAAGTTTTATAAACTTTATTAAGTAAGCTGTTGCCCGCGACTTCGTACGCGTGTAGTACATTATTTTGTTCTATAATCAATAATAGTTTTCGCAGCGCACTCCAATAACTATTTTGGGTTTTCTACCTTGGGTTACATCATTGCAATTTTCTTACGATTTCTTAATTTTTTTGAAAATATATTATAGCCTATACTAGTCCCTGATAATGTAGCATACTATAGGTAAAAGAATTTTTGAAATCGGTCCAGTAGTTTCGGAGCCTATTCGTTACAAACATACAAAAAAATATTTCCTCTTTATAATATTAGTATGAAAAGTTCTAACTTGTAGCATTCTGTTATATATGTACCTAGTAAGTAGGTAAATCACAATGTAATGCAACATTAGGTACCTACCTATCTAATTTGTAATGGAAAATTTAATAACGACGAAGTGATACAAAGAGGTAGGTTAAAACTTTTCTTCGATCAGCGTAATTATATCGAACTTATTTAAAGTACAAGGCATATAAGTAGGTCATTCGTCAGCTAATAGAGGTTTCGTATCTACTCCCAACCATGGGCAAGCAACAAAGTAGGTAAATAAGAAGTAGGTACCTACGTAATGATTGCTCAGAGCGGAGGAGAGGCCAAGGATAAACTTTCGACGATAATGATGGATGATTAGGTACCGTAATCATCCTACTCATTATTTTCATAGTATTATAATATTTCCTTTGGAACCATTTTAAACGAAGAACACAACTATGATTCCAAAGGCAAGTGCAGGGTCGTGGTCTGCAGGTGATGGGCACACCCATGACAAGACCTTCTTTACACGTCAGCGTGCAGATGCAGCCGACATCATCAAAAAATGTAGGTACCACCCTCAGACCAAATAAAAAGAGAAGACGACGCGCCGCGAACAACAAAAGTGAAGCCACACAAAACCGTGCTCCTGCAAGTAAACATACACGCTCACGCACACACCTACACTAAAACCATGCTCATCGCTCTTAGTACGTTCTTAAAAATAGAATTATGCCTTCCTGTGTAGTGAAAACTTGTAAAAACAGCAGCAAATCACATAAAAAGTCCCACGGAATCACTTTATACTTGTAAGTACTTCAAATAGCATCGTTTCTTAATTATTATACTATGAATTTAGGTTACTTGGAACACACAACCTTAAAACCTTCGACACACATAGATAAAAAGGTGGCTTCACTTTTGTTGTTCGCGGCGCGGGGTCTTTTCTTTTTATTTGGTCTGAGGTACCACCCCGTCAGCGGCTGGGAGAGAAATAAGTACTTAGGTAAGTAACGGGCCATTTACACATTCGGCGTTGCATAAATGGCCCCTAAGAGTAGAATGAAAAAGCACTACTAATAGCGGTACTATTTTAGTTTGAGATGGTTTTTACATCGCTGCTTTCTCCCCCAGAGCATGTCGTAAAATTCGACTAAGGGATAGTATCCTCTACAGTCTACAACCTGATGAGATACAATAAGCAAGTATTCCCAGGGAGGGTTGACGTCAGGCAGGCGGCCGGTCATAAAACACCTTAGCCAATACTCTTACTGCATGATCCTTGGATACTTATCACACACATAGAGTGGGATAAGGGCAGTAAGATGATGATGATGATGGTTTTTACATCGGAACAATAAATACAATCTAGATTAATACATAATAAATAAATTAACAAATAAGTACATGTCTAGATTACACTGGATAACACTGAATAAATGCTATTTGATTTTGACATTGTATTTTTAAATAATGAACCCATAAAGTTTATTTTTTTCTTATGTCCATCCTAGTTTTATTATTAAACTGCTAAAGTAACTTTAGGGAAAAATCTTGTAAAACGGCCAAATTATAATTGCTAGGTATACCTAATTATGATTGATTTTACTGATCATCATCTTAGTAAACTGTTTTATCGAAAAAGAATAGATAAGTATGTACGATGAGGCTTATGTTCCCATTCCCTATCGATATCTTCAATTGTCTATGATAAATATTATCGATATGGTACGGAAAAGAAAAGCGGCTGTCCGGCAACATAATATTTGTCTCTCTTTGACTAATTGCCTGCTAAGCATAGGAGTAAGAAGTAATATACTTTAGACATTAGCTGCTATTTTGGCCTGGCTTCCATTGTAACTCATTGTACCTACCTAAGATGTACAAAACTATAATATTGTTCCGAGCGGGTAGGCAAGGACCATAGAGTAACTTTTTATGCAAGGACTAGGTACAACACTACCTAGTAGTACAATTAAGAAAAGTCAGTTGTTTGAAGTTGTTTGATTTGCTGTTCTGAGATTTGTAACGTAAGGTCAGGCGTAGATGTGAGGCTGTGAGGTGAATGGTGAAAATCTTTAAACCTGCTAGGTACTGCAACCTATTCTATCGCATTATTTAGGTACTAGCTGTTGCCCGCGACTTCGTACGCGTTAGATTTCAAACCGAGTTTCAAACCATTCGCACCGCCCACTAAAAAGTTCCCATACAAACTTTGACACCTCTTTTTAAGGGTGTTTTTGAAAAATTCTGAAACACGTGTCCATTTTTAGAATTTTCCCTACTCATGAACTCTATTTGCTAGGTGAAGTCTTATCTGTTCGACAGCTGTTTGTTCTAAATGTTGCCCTACGTACACACAAGAACCTTGCATATGAACCTCTTGAAATACCCAGTCGTAGACCTAAAATATTATCCTCCGGTAGATCATGTCCTACTGCCCTTGCATTCCGTCACTTTCACTTTCTTAGTGTTATACTACATAAAAGAATAAATAAAATATTAAACATGTACCATCTACCTACCAATAAGTGCAAGAAAATAATAAAAAAATGGCTTCACACTCTGACCTACGATGAAACGGAAAAACTAATCCAGATTAAATAATATCCCACAAAACGAATATACATAATAAACAAACACTTCCCCCTCATACACATACACACATACCCTTACACACACACACACCCCCCCCCACACACATACACACCCCCTACACCCACACCCTCACACCTTCCCCCCCCCCCCCCACACACACACACACATACTCATGCACACACCACATCTTGTGAGAGTTAGGCACTTGCTTTATTATTTCAATATTTGTATTTTTACTGCCTACTTAATTTTGCATGCTTATTTTTGTCACTTAACCTTTTTTCCAAAACTAGACTTTGTTTGTTTGTGTAATGATTTGTTATACTCAGAAAAAGGGCTTCAATGATATTGAACTTGAACTAAATTTCACTCAATGTGACGCCATCTATCGTCACATGTTAGCAAAATTATAATACTTGCAAAGAATAATCAATCTGAGTTTAGGTGGTTTTCCAACTAGTTTCATAACGGGTACATAGATGGCGTTGTAAACATACATATTTTTAATACCGATTATATTAGTTAAGAGCTAGGTGTAATGATTTGTTATACTCGCAATAAAAAAAGGCTCATTTTTAATAGTTAAAGCACTAATAATAATAAAATGTTGTCCAATTATTGTAATGAATAAAATGATTGTTGACTTTAATAATTATGGTGGAGGGTGTTAGCAGCGCCAAGTCGACGGACGGTAAAAATGAGAACTAAATGGAACCAGAGGTTTTTGACTTGGCGGCTGCTGGCATTCTCGAGCTGGCAGTGAAACAAATAACTTGTCCTTTAAGAAACAGTTAACATTGTGTGGATTTATTTTAAATAATATATTAAGTTTATTCCAAGCAAGTATTTTATTTATTAAAATTCAGAAGCCGGGATTTTGTTAAATTCTAGCCTACAATTTGTGGTTGGTGACATCCTGATCTTAAAACGTAAGTACCACAGAACAGATTTATATAGCATAGATTATAATGCTGATACGACTAGAATGGCATGAAGTAGCATTTTGTATTAAATCTTTGTTAAGAACTATTATGAAACCTGAGGGTAGTTATAAATATCGAACCAGTAAATTTTTAACAGAGAAATCGATTTGCTTAAAGGAGTAACTTTTCACCTTTAAGCCAAAAAAAAAAAAAAAAAAAAAAAAATTCGTTGTCGGAAGGCGCAGTTTTTCAGTTTAGAAAATTTGTGTGATTATGATTTCATTGCAAAATCAGGCAGAGTACCTTATCTACCCAATTATTGCGAAGGTGATCGAGCGAGATCCACTAGGAAACAATAAAACAAGGAATAACTTAAATATTGTATTTTATTAAGACACGCAGGTAAGTGCCTTAAATAAAATGTTAGACATGTAGGTGTCTAACATGTTAGAAATTGTAATTTATATGTAGATGTTCTGGACATGTAGGTGTCTAAAAACTATAATGTAAGTATGTAGGTAAGTTAATGTTCTGTACATGTAGGTGTCGAAAAATTATAGTGTACCTAAGTATGTAGGTAGATGTTCTGGACATGTAGGTGTCTAAAAATTTTAATTTGTATGTAAGTATGTAGATGTTTTGGAAAATGTAGGTTTCCTCTATAATAAATTAGTAAGAATTAGTGTAGACATGTATGTGTCTACAAATGATATACATGAGTGGATATTACGTTTTGGACATGTAGGTGTCTTGTAGTGAGGATTACAATGTAGACGTGTAGATGTCTACAAATGTCAATTTATATGTGAGCAGATCTAACGTTTTGGACATGTAGGAGTCTACAAATGATAATTTATAGTTATACAGATAGATATTATAATTTAAACATGTAGGTGTTTTCAATAACTATTATCTAGTGAAGGTTACAGTTGGACATGTAGGTGTCCTAAAAGTTTTTTTTGTATGATCACATATGAACATGTAGGTGTTCTCTATAATTATTATCTAGTGAAGATTACAGTTGGACATGTAGGTGTCCTAAAAGTTTTTTTTGTATGATCACATATGAACATGTAGGTGTTCTCTATAATTATTATCTAGTGAAGATTACAGTTGGACATGTAGGTGTCCTAAAAGTTTTTTTTTGTATGATCACATATGAACATGTAGGTGTTCTCTATAATTATTATCTAGTGAAGATTACAGTTGGACATGTAGGTGTCCTAAAAGTTTTTTTTGTATGATCACATATGAACATGTAGGTGTTCTCTATAATTATTATCTAGTGAAGATTACAGTTGGATATGTAGGTGTCTTTGATGTTTTTTTGTATGATCACATATGAACATGTAGGTGTCTTAGATGTTTTTTTTGTATGATCACATTTAAACATGTAGGTGTTCTCTATAATTATTATCTAGTGAAGATTACAGTTAGTTAGTTAGATGAAGGTGTTTATATGATCGTTTCTATGTAGGTAGGTATTACATTTTGATATGTAGGTATCATCTGTAATATTTTAAATTAATAACATTCTAACATGCAGAATTTTTCCAGTATTGGACTCCATATATCTAAAGCGAGATTTAAAGATAAAACTTTCAATTATTCATTGAAATCACATGATCATAGAAAATAATTATTAATGAATAGTTTACTTAAACACTTTTACAAAAATTTACATAATTACAGTATAATCTGGTTTGTTCTAGTATGAGTTCTGACGAAGAGTATGTTCCACGAAGGAAGAGGCGTCGCCTTCGATTTCCGTCGACATCATCAGAGTCTGAAGGGGAAAAATCCAAAGCTGATCAAGACTTAGTTCGTAACAGTGAAAGTATATCACACATTCCCACTCACAGTTTGTCTACGGATGATCTCCTAAAAATTATTGCTTCGTTGCGAGGCGACTCGACTAAGATACTAGGTGCTAATCAACAACTCAATGTGATTCCAGAATTCGATCCCAATAACAAATCACAAAATGTAGAGAGATGGTTGAAAAAAGTTAACGAATGTTCCACTATCTACGGGTGGAACGAAAAACAAACAATACACTTCTCTTTGCAAAAGTTGTGCGGTCTAGCCAAAAAGTGGTATGAATCACTTTCAACTCTGACTTACACTTGGGAGGAATGGCAGGTTAAATTACGAAAATCATTTCCAAGTGAGGAAAATTACGGTATGATTCTACAGGAAATGTTGAATAAGCGCTGTCGTCATGGTGACAATATTAGGGAATATTTTTATGAAAAATTGGCACTCATTACACGCTGTGAGATCATAGGGCGTAAAGCGGTAGATTGTGTAGTTCATGGCATAAATGATCCTTCGATAAGGAATGGTGCGCAAGCAATACAATGTTCAGAGCCAGAAGATTTATTGGCTTATTTGGTCTCACAACAACCTAAAGTTCAGACCGGGTTTCAATCGATGAGTCATAAGAGAAAAGAGTATCACAACGCGTATGTTAGTAACGCTTCTAACGTTAATAGGGGAACTGATGCTAATGATTTAAGTCATAAAAGTGGTCCAAGCTGCTTCAATTGTCAAGAAAGGGGTCACACTTTTTATAAGTGTCCGAAGCCAATCATTAAATGTCGAAAATGTGGTAGAGTAGGACACGATTCCGACAGCTGTACGAAGAAACCCTTATTAAGTCATGATCCAAAGCAGGTTACTCCGGTTAGAAAAACATTAAAGATTTGTTCGAACGTACAAGACGTTGTGCAGTTAAATGTTGAAGAATCAAATCAAAAATTTTACAAAATGATTAAGGTTAATGATACACTATTGCAGGCATATGTTGATTTCGGGAGTGATTGCACGTTGATTCGGTTCTCAGACGCCAAAAAGCTTAGCGTAAGACAAGAAAGCAATAATCTTCCAATCATAAAAGGTTTTGGTAATACGACTATTAAACCATTATTCAAAATTTTGGTTAACGTAAAGTTAGACGATATAGAAGCGCAATTAGAAGTTTTGGTTGTAAACGATGAATATTTGCATACACCTATGCTTGTAGGACGAAATTTTACCGAGCTACCTAGTGTCATGGTGTTGAAGGATAAGGACACCTTATACTTCTACAACAGTCCTATTCAGGCAGCTAGTGTTGGAGCAAATGAGAGAATTGATCTGTTTGTTACCAATAGAACAGTGATAGAAAAGGGGGGACTAATAGAAGTTAGTTCAAAAGAGGATTACTCAGGTGACATATATATGGAAGGTGATACTAGATTAAACCCAAATCAAGAGTATAGACTGCACAGTGGCTGTTACAGATTAATTAAAGGAAAGGGTTTCGTTTTTGTAACAGCCTTAACCAATACTCCGATAGTAATTGACGAAAATATGTTGATAGCTAGAGTTAAACCAGCAATCGAATGCAACACTTTACAAATAGATTCTGAAAGGATTATGAGTTCATTACCATTGGACAAAAATGAGATTAAAATAGGATCGGAATTGGACGAGAAGCACTTCGAAAGATTGTTTAGACTTTTACAGGAATATAGGACATGCTTTGCTACTAATTTGAGTGAGTTAGGGTGCACAAAAGAAGCGGAAATGAGTATTGAACTAAATGATGATAAGCCGGTAGTCTATAGACCCTATCGTATGTCATTTTATGAACGTGGTAAAGTAAGGGAGATTGTTGATGAATTAATCGATAATGACATTGTACAAGAATCACAATCTAACTATGCTAGTCCAGTGCTATTGGTCAAGAAAAAAACAGGTGACCATAGACTTTGTATTGATTTCAGGGCACTCAATAATAAAACCGTGAAAGATAAATACCCGCTGCCCTTGATAGACGATCAAATTTCTAATTTGAGTGGAAATAAATTCTTTATAACGTTAGACCTTGCATCTGGCTATTACCAGATACCGATGGCGAAAGAAAGTCGTCATCTGACTGCATTTGTTACACCGGACGGCCATTACGAGTTCAAACGTATGCCGTTCGGTTTAGCTAATGCGCCTGCGATTTTTCAAAAAATGATCAATAAAGTACTTGGGTCGCGCAGGTTTACGTCAGCTTTAGCATATATGGATGACCTTCTTATACCATCGGAATCTGTCGAAGAGGGGTTTGAACGTCTAGAAGATGTATTAAAACTATTGAAAGATGCGGAACTTACTCTAAAACTGCCCAAATGCAGGTTCTTTGATACTAGACTAGAGTATTTAGGCTACGAAATATCTGCCGATGGTATCAAACCAAGTGAACGAAAAATCATAGCTGTCAAGGACTTTCCCGTTCCCCGTAATATTCATGAAGTCAGGCAATTTTTAGGACTAGCCAGTTACTTTCGGAAATTTGTACGTAGTTTTGGAGAAATCGCTAGACCTTTAACGATGTTACTAAAAAAGGACTGTAAATGGCAATGGGACGGAAAGGAGAAGTTGGCTTTTGAAACATTAAAAGAGCGATTGGTAGAACGCCCGATTTTGGCTTTGTATAATCCCAAATTGGAGACTGAGTTACACACGGATGCAAGTTCACTAGGTCTAGGTGGCATATTATTACAGTGGCAGAATAATCCCAAAGAACTGAAACCAGTCGCTTACTTTAGTAGACAGACCACAGCTGAGGAGCGTTTCTTCCACTCTTACGAGTTGGAGACGCTAGCAGTGGTCTGCTCACTAAAGAAATTCCGTGTGTATCTATTGGGTTTAAGGTTTACTGTGTTTACAGACTGTAGTGCGTTAAGAACCACCCTTACAAAACGAGATTTAATCCCACGCATTGCTAGGTGGTGGTTACAGATAAGTGAGTTTGACTTTGATATTGAGTATCGTGCTGGTTGTCGAATGTCCCATGTGGATGCGCTAAGTCGCAACCCACCAGTAGTTGAGGATTCCGATTTAGGCGTTATTAATGACAGTAACAGTCTATCAGTATTGCATATTTCATCAGACAATTGGCTATTGACGTTACAATTAGCCGATCCCGAACTTGTTAGGATCACCAAAATTCTTAAACCAAAAACGGACGCTGAAGCTATAGAAATAAAAAAGAATTATGTAATGAAAGACAATGTTTTACATAGGAAAGTTGGGGATCAGCTAAAGTTAGTGGTGCCTCATAACGCGCGTTGGCAAGTTTGTAGGATGAATCATGACGACATTGGCCATTTTGGTCAAGCAAAGACTCTTGAAAGAATTCAAGATCAATACTGGTTTCCCAAATTACGCCGATTTGTAAAAAAATACGTTGCTTCATGCATCAACTGTGCATATACCAAAGATAGTGCGGCTAGGGACAAATCTGGACATTTATACCCGATTGAAAAGAAAGATATTCCGTTTCATACTCTTCACATAGATCATTTGGGACCTTTTGTGAAGAGTAGGTCACGAAATAGTTACATATTGACAGTCGTGGATGGGTTTACCAAATATTTGCTTGCTAAACCTGTGAAGGATACTAAAACCAAAAACGTAGTTAGAGTATTGGAGAATATTTTCAATGATTTTGGGATACCTGAAAGAATAATTTCTGATCGTGGGTCGTCATTCACATCATCACAATTTAAAGATTTTTGTATCACAAATGGGGTAAAACATATCTTAAACGCTGTTGCTAGTCCACGATCAAATGGGCAAGCGGAGCGCTTTAATCAAACTCTTCTTAATGCATTGTCCTCAAAGAATTTAAATAATGATGAGCGAGATTGGGACAAGCAGTTAGGTAGCATTCAATGGGGCATAAACAATACGATTAACTCAACGACAAAGAAAACTCCATCTGAACTTTTGTTTGGTGTAAAACTTAAAAATGCTTCTACAAATAAATTCGGTACTAGCAAAGATGACAGGTTGGAAGAGATTACACTAGGCAGAGAAAATCTTAGGCAAATAGCTCATGAAAATATTAAAACATCTCAGGAAAAGCAAAAGGCGTTACATGATGCTAACAAACTACCAGCTAAAATTTATGAAGAAGGTGATTTAATAAAGATAATTAGGTCAAATTTTAACAATGACGGAAAGAGCAAAAAACTCTTACCAAAGTTTGTAGGCCCTTATAAAGTAGTGAAAAGATTAGGGAATGATAGATATAATATAACAACTATACCAGGGTTCAAGTCAGCACGATTATATAATACAGTTGTAGCTGCAGATCGAATGAGACCGTGGATACATATAGAGGCACTTGATTTGAATAATACAGTGACTTCTAATGAGAGCGAAACAGATGATGAAACACGTTAAAATGGTCATAATTAATGCACAACGCACACATCACTCAACACACACATCACTCAACACACACATCACTCAACACACATATCAATCAACACACACATCACTCAACACACACATCACTCAACACACACATCACCCAACACGCTCATCACTCAACGTCACTCAACCATACACACAAAAACATTAAATTTGATCCACGCGAATGTAATGATTGTCTACACATTTTAAAATAAGTTGATAAGTAAATTATTAGTGTATTGTAAATTATTGGCGAGAAATTGTTATTAATTAATTCTGTTTATAATTGAAATCATCTTAGAACCTATTTCATTTTAGTGATTTGTGAAATTTAAAATTTTGTTAAGTATTTTGTTTTGTTATATGTAGGTAGTTGTTGTTAATTAATTTTGTGAATATGGAAATCATCTTAGAACCTATTTGTTTTGTGTAAATATATTAAAAGTATTGTTTAACATCGGTACCTACCGTGTATGTGATGTGTACAAACTGTTAAGATTATACATGAAGTAATATTAAAGTTAGATAATGTTAAATATTATAAGAAAATAATGGTTATATTTTTATGATGATATAATTAGTAACTCTTTATTTATTCGTAAGAATACCATTGTTAGGTACTGGTATTAATTTGAATATTAAGATAAGTAATTATGCAGAACAGAAGTAATAATAATTTAGGTTTCGTGCACCAGGAGGTAGCACAGTATCAGATGGCCGAATGTAATGATTTGTTATACTCAGAAAAAGGGCTTCAATGATATTGAACTTGAACTAAATTTCACTCAATGTGACGCCATCTATCGTCACATGTTAGCAAAATTATAATACTTGCAAAGAATAATCAATCTGAGTTTAGGTGGTTTTCCAACTAGTTTCATAACGGGTACATAGATGGCGTTGTAAACATACATATTTTTAATACCGATTATATTAGTTAAGAGCTAGGTGTAATGATTTGTTATACTCGCAATAAAAAAAGGCTCATTTTTAATAGTTAAAGCACTAATAATAATAAAATGTTGTCCAATTATTGTAATGAATAAAATGATTGTTGACTTTAATAATTATGGTGGAGGGTGTTAGCAGCGCCAAGTCGACGGACGGTAAAAATGAGAACTAAATGGAACCAGAGGTTTTTGACTTGGCGGCTGCTGGCATTCTCGAGCTGGCAGTGAAACAAATAACTTGTCCTTTAAGAAACAGTTAACATTGTGTGGATTTATTTTAAATAATATATTAAGTTTATTCCAAGCAAGTATTTTATTTATTAAATTTGTTTGTTTGACTGTTTAAATTTCCATAGTCCTTAGGTTGGGCACTGGAAAATGCGACACAGTTTTTACTATAGCACTTTCCAGTGTTGTATTTGTATCATGTGCATAATGTATTTGCTCCAAATAAACAAATAAATGAAATGAAATGAAATGAATTTATTTTGTATACCTAATCCCTCGCGATCCAACCTCTGTTCCTACCTGCATTGTAAGTAATTAAATTTTAGAACACAAGAGCTGTTATTGTGACTTAACTTTAATAGATGGCTATGTTGTAATGAAAAAAACTTTATTGCAAGCAAGCAAACAAACAAACAAAAACTGACAATTACTGGCAAATGGTGGCCTTATCGCTTGATGCGATTTCTCTCAGGCAACCAAACTAAGACTAAAATTAAATTAAAAACGTAAATAGAAATCGAACTAAATTAAAGACTAAACTAAACTAACTACTTAACGCCTTCTCATTGACAACAAAGTTGAGCGGTGAGGATTTCTGCTGTCCCTCGAACTAGAGTGTAGTCTCGCGGACTTTTTTGTAGACATTAATAAGACCTATAAACCTGTAGTACATTATTTTGTTATATCATTAAAAGTTTTCGCAGCGCACGACAAAACAATTTTGAGTTTTCTACCTTGGGTTACAATATTGCAATTTTTTTACGGATCCCTAATTTTTTTTAAATAAATTATAACCTATGTTGTTCCGTAATAAATAATGTAGGTAGCTATCTACTAGACAAAGATTTTTTTAAATCTGTTCAGTAGTTTCGGAGCTTTTTCGTTACAAACAAAAAAATAAACAAAATCTTTTTAATATTATTAGTGTAGATAGGTAATCTATCTAATGGGTAAGAAGCGTTTTAGTGTAGTGCGTGGTACCTAGCTGCTAAAAATAATTATTTAGTTTATATTTTGAAGAAGAGGCAAGGTCTTTGACCCTTTACATACTGGCTAGCTAAAAAAAACTCTCATTCGCATCAAAAAGATGAAATCATCAGTAGCAGAACAAGGATAAAAATAAGTTAAGTATTTAAGTATCTCACCGTCTCGTCGTCGTCGTCGCACGTTATCCAATCCGATCCGTGTAGTTGTGTCGGCACCCAGAATTCAAAAGTAGAATATTTATTATTATTTCGATTTTTCTGTGACGTGCTGAAATATGTCCGATCGATGATGGTCCGAGCCAAGCAATAGTTTGCCTCAAAGGAGCATGCATCCATCCAACTCCAACCCAATCCAACCGACATCCAACAGTTATAGAATTTGACAGTTTGATTTCTTGACTTTGATAATGACATACAGACATTACTTGAATGCAACCCAGTGTTGCCAGAAGGTTACTTTTGACCCTCTCGCGTAACAAGTAAGTAATTTTTATATATATGGCAATCTTCGTAACTTTTGAGAAAAACGGGATTTGCAATACAAGATTTTTATTGCAAACCATTTACAAACGCATCCAAATTGAACGTACCTAAAACTGGCGCGTCTAATAAGTATTTCACGCACCTTCACACTCAGCGCTAAGAGGGTTATATATAATACGTATCGAATATTAGTAACTAGTTAGTTCAGTGTAAAACTAACAGGCAGCGCTGCGAACATATGAAACAAGAGTTTTTTCTTACTTATGATTATTAAATACATACTAAATTCCTTTTTATTCTGCCATTTTGCTTGACATCAATTTGTATCATACCGCCACCCCAAAAACATGTAAATAAAAAAAAATTTTTTTTGCATCAATAATGTAACATTTCTGGGAACGAAACCTAACTTACGACTCAATGGCCCTGGCAACACTGATGAAAATTTGACGTGTACGTGTACGTAGGTACACAAGATCGATCGATCCTCTAGAGGTACTTGATTTACTGAATACTTGGACAATTTTCATTTAAAAAAGTGTGTGAAATACAAATATTTCGAAACATTTATCAGTAACATATCTCTTGTGTTCAAAATGAGTCGCCGCGACAAAAAAGAAGACGAAGATGGAGCCGGAAATCTCTTCCAAAATCTGGACAAAACAACTGTTCTCCAAGAGGCGAAATATTTCAACTCTGCGCCTGTAAATCCGAGAAAATGCATTTTGATCTTAACCAAAGTAGTGTACTTACTCAATCAGGGAGAGGATCTTACTTCTCAAGAAGCCACTGATGTATTCTTCGCAACAACAAAGCTATTTCAATCAAAGGATGTTATGTTGCGTCGGCTTGTGTACTTATGTATTAAGGAATTGAGTCCGATCGCGCAGGACGTTATAATTGTGACGTCGTCTCTTACTAAAGACATGACTGGGAAGGAGGATTTGTACCGCGCTGCTGCAATCCGAGCTCTGTGCAGTATAACAGACAGTACAATGTTGCAAGCCATTGAGCGGTACATGAAACAGGCGATTGTGGACAAAAACCCGGCTGTTAGCTCTGCGGCGCTGGTCTCCGCACTTCACCTATCTTCATCTGTCCCGGAGTTGGTCCGTCGCTGGGTGAATGAGGCTCAGGTGAGGACCTTCATCTTTAATATTCAGATTGCATCATCACTAACTTTGCAAATATTTGCCAATACCTAAGGCAAAAGATTTACCACCTATTGTTTATTTTTGAATCACATACCCGGGCATAGTATGTGAATGATGATTATGGCTTCATTATGCATGCTTGACTCCAGATTTTAGGTCCAGTGGACCACATGTAAACAAGGTCTTATAACTGTTTGTGACCTAACTCATGTAGTAGTTTATCTATATTATATTGATACATACCTACTAGCATTCGCCCGAGGCTTTGCTCACGTTGTATCCGGACAAAAAGTAGCCTATATTGTTATTCCAGCGCACATACTCACATCTACTATAGATCATCACTACTAGATTTTGGCAAGATGTTCTCTTTCAAAGCTTATTACATGCCTTCTCTATGTCAACATACACTATGCCCTGTGCTTACAAACACTTTGTATCAAGCGAGGCGTGAGATGGGGTGATGGGGTTCTCTATGTTGGACTGAGGATGAACATGTCCAAGACAAAGGTTATGGCTAATGTCTCCAATGTCACTAACCTTACTGTGGCAGCTGAACAAGAGACGTTGGAAATGGACCTGTATGTTTATTTTGGACATGTTCTATTCTTTGGTAAAGAACAATAACAGAAGATCACAAAACAAATCCAATCCTAATTGGATTTGACTATTAAATTGATTATTAAATAAGACTTCGACACCCAGAATCCCAAATTTAATTAATATTTATTATAATGCGGTTCCAGTTCCAACCCAGTTTTTTAACCATCTTATATAACTATATTTCAGGAGGCCATGACGTCTGAAAGTGGGCTGGTGTCCTACCACGCGCTCGCGGTCGTCGCAAATGTCCGACGCAACGACCGCTTGTCCACAGTCAAGCTCGTACAGAAAATGATGCGCTCACCACTCCGGTTGTCACCCTACGCGCTTTGTCTGCTCATTCGTCATGTAGCCAAACTTGCCGAAGAAGACCCGTCAGAAGCTTCCGAACCCTACATGGAATTCATCATGACCTGTCTGCGCCACAAGTCTGAGATAGTAGTCTACGAAGCTGCTCATGCTATCGTGAACCTGAGGAAATCAGCAAAAGATCTCGCTCAAGCCGTTTCTGTACTCCAAATATTCTGCGGCTCGTCTAAAGCCACGTTGCGCCTCGCTGGTGCCCGGACTTTGGCGAAACTGACCACAAAGCATCCGAGTGCAGTTGCTGCCTGCACTGTTGATCTTGAGAACCTGATCAGCGACCCCAACCGCTCCGTCGCTACCCTGGCAGTCACCACCTTGCTGGCCACCGGAGCCGAAAGCTCTATCGAACGCCTCATGAAACAAATATCCAGCTTCATGTCGGAAATATCAGACGAATTCAAGATAGTCGTTGTCCAAGCTATAAGGCGATTATGCTCTAAGTACCCGCGCAAACATCAGTCTTTAGCCTCTTTCTTGGCAGGCATGCTCCGAGAAGAAGGCGGAGTGCAGTACAAAAGTGCGATTGCTGATGCCATCATAGCATTGGTCGAGGAGAACCCTGACGCTAAGGAAACGGGACTCGCACATCTGTGTGAATTCATAGAAGATTGTGAACATGCGTCATTGGCTGTACGAATTTTGCACGTTCTCGGCCGCGAAGGTCCCAAAGCACGTCAACCGTCGAGGTACATCCGCTATATTTATAACAGAGTCATTTTAGAGTCGGGTCCGGTCAGAGCGGCTGCTGTTTCTGCTGTGGCTCGGTTCGGCGCTGCGCGTCCGGAACTGCTGCCCAATATCATGGTACTACTTGCGCGCTGCCAGCTCGACGATGAAGACGAAGTGCGTGATCGTGCCGTCTATTACAGCGCCATACTCCAGTCAGGAGACTCCCAACTCATCAATGACTACATCATCAATGTACAGGTCCCAAACCCCATCCTTCTTGAAAAAGCGCTCGCTGATCATATTGCCACGACGCCCGACGAAGCATTCAATATTGCCATTGTTCCAACAGTAGAGGAGCCCAAAGAAATCAAGGAAGCTCCGGTGGAAATAGAGACATGTGCCAAACCAACAGTCTCTCGCGAGGAGCAATATGTAGACGTGTTGAAGACCATTCCTGATTGCGACAGGTTCGGGCCCATTTTCAAGAGTTGCGAGGCGATCGACTTGACCGAACCGGAGACAGAGTATCGTGTACGTTGCATCAAACACATTTTCGCACGTCATTTAGTCTTGCAATTTGAATGTTTGAATACGCTCAGTGACCAATTTCTAGAGAACATCTACGTTCGCTTGGAGTCCCCTCCTGGTTACAAGCATCTTTCAAACGTGCCATGCAGCCAGCTTCCGTACAACGTGCCGGGAAGCGTGTTCCACGTATTCGAGTTCCCGCTGAATCCGATGGAGTCGCTGGGCTCGTTCGGCTCCACCCTGGAGTTTGTGGTGCGCGACTGCGACCCGACCACCGGCCAGCCGGATTCCTACGAAGGGTACGCCGATACGTATCGCTTGGAAGATTTCGAACTGGGATGTGCGGATCAGTTGCGTACTCGCGCCGGGACCGCCGACTGGGAATCGACTTGGACGTTGGGAGCTGCCGAAACAGTGGAGGCTTGCGACACTTTCGGCTTGGCGCAAACCGATGTGGGTGAGGCTGCTAAAGCGGTTTGCGAGCATTTGGGGATGCCGATGGAGTCGATCAGCGGTGATGCAGTGAAGGAGATCCGTGGGGGAGGCACGTGGCGCTCGGGTGTGCCTGTGCTATTGCGTGCCAGGTTGGTTTCGGCGCAAGGACCTGTCACTATGCAACTGTCTGTCCGTTCGCCCAAGGAAGAGATAGCGACACTTCTCCTCGCCGCCGTCGGCTAATCAGCACTGGCTTATATATATTTATTCATATTGTATCTGTATAATTTTAACCTCATGCTTTCCCTTTAAAGCTTTATAATTATGCAACTTAAAATATTATCTACACATCTTTTTATAATTATTAAAGATACAGCCACAATTATAGTATAGAATCTGCATACCCTGTAATTCTCAAAAATGTCATGTTTCAGTATCATTACCTTGCCAGTGTACACATTTTGCTTGCTAATATACCTAATTAATGGATGTTTTAGTAAGGTAAGAATATTTCTAGCATGTTATTCAGTGAAAAGATAGAATGTAATGTAATTTATCAATAACATAATATCTGTATCTTTACTAGGTATGTGTAATGTAAGGTGATGTACCTTTCTGAAATATAATTTAGTTCAAAATAATCACTGTTGTTATTTTTAAACAATACTAACTGTGTATAATAGATATGAGGAATGATGATTTTGACCGTAATGACATGAGCTTCCATTTGCTGGTTCCGATGACTTCATAGGTCCTATCCTACTACTAACTTTGGTACAAATGTGGAACTTTGTGATGATAATCAGTAAGTTTGTGCCTCAATTAGTATCTGTTAGCATAGTTGAATTTCACCTGTGCCTGATGCCAGCTGGGCCATAAAAACAAAGTAAGTACTTATGAGCTAGTGGCCAACTCTTGTGATGGAGTTTTAGGCTGCCTAAAGGCCTCTGTAATGGCTTAACGACTTAAAAGCCGGGACTAGCAATTTAACGTGCCAATGTTTAATTTAATCACAGAAGCGCTTAATGCCACTTGCGGTCACCTATCCAAATTGTGACCGAGCACAACATTGCTTAACTTTAACGATCAAGAAAGTCTAAGTAAGCTACATCATGAGCTCTTCTCGTGTGGAAAACAGACTGAGTATTCCGCTATGATCCCGGGAGTTAGAATTTGTCACCAAGTGAGGATATTCAAAAATTTAGTAGGTACCTACAACTGATGAAAATATGACTAAAAACTTTGTCACTCTAGGGTTTTCTGATTAACTGAAATAACATAGGTACCTATACTTTCTAGTTTAAGAAAAATAATATATATTTTACGTAGAAATAGTATTTATTTGTAAAAATGTGAGGGGAAGTATGAATTTGTCAGTTTTGTTATCATACTTAAATCTTATATTACTTATAAGAATCTTTGTCCTGACTGACTGACTGACAGACAACGCACAGCCTAAACCGCTGGACGTAGAGACTTGAAATTTTCAGTGTAGGTAAACCTTGGTACGTAGGGGTGTACTAAGAAGGGATCTTTCAAAATTCAACCTCTGAAGGGATGAAAACCTCGAATCAATTTTTGGTCTAAAACTGCACATAACCTATATCAAATTAAAGAGCCGATTTTTCTCATTTAGTCGATGTCATAATTACCTGTAAATTCTCTATTTTTGGCATGTTTTTCATGAAAAATAGACTTTTATTTTGACATATGACAGCGATGATACCACAGATTAGTATATATGATACAAAACATTATGGAAAAGGAACTGTCAATGTCAAATTACACTACATTCATTAGCGTCTAAATTATTAGCGTGGAAATCAATCTGTAAAAAAAGGTAAATTAGGAGACATTAACGTAGGTAATTGAAAATACTCGCATAATTTAATCTAGAACTATAGTCAAGCGCTGGAAACAGAAATAATTTTCTAATCTTATTATCTGCCTACATAGTAATAATAAAACACAACCAACTAGTTTCCATAAATCTTAGCAAGATGTTTTAAGTAATTTTTGAGGGTAGTAGGTACCTACCTAATTCTCAGTTAAAACCGCTATGTAAACTTAGCTTTATGCTGTTAGCTGCAGTAACATAATGTGTCAACCTAACCTTAAAAAATAAATATTAGCGGTTCAGTCTCTCCTAAGTTAAACTACTTACAACAAGTTGTTCAGTATAAAACCATGCATTTGTGTATTAATTTATTTTACGACGAATTTCTTCTCAGTCCAATCGGTAACAAACAAACTCTCACTAGGCGACGAAATTACACTGGCGTTCAATTTTTAAGATATCCTGTTTTAGACTATTATTATGTTGCCTTAATAGGAAAACAAAAAAAATTGTAGTATTTTTTTAAAGAAATTGGCGTAACTAACCTGACTTGTCCGGAAGTAGCAAATTTCAAGGACACTAATTGTTTTAGGTTTTAAATAGGAAGGGGAATTATAAGCATTATTATTCATACTAATATACTAATAATAATAATATTATAAAGAGGAAATATTTTTTTGTTTGTAACGTATAGGCTCCGAAACTACTGGACCGATTTCAAAAATTCTTTCACCAATAGAAAGCTACATTATCTGGGTCCAGTATAGGCTATATATTTTTTTAAAAACTATTGATTATAGAACAAAATAATGTACTACATGCGTACGAAGTCGCGGGCAACAGCTAGTAATATTATAAAGAGGAAAGATTTTTTGTTTTTTGTTTGTTTGTAACGCATAGGCTCCGAAACTACTGGACCGATTTCAAAAATTATTTTACCAATATAAAGCTACATTATCAGGGACCAGTATAGGCTATATATTTTTAAAGAAATTAGGGATCCGTAAGAAAATTGCAATATACCCAAGGTAGAAAACCCAAAATAGTTTTTGGCGTGCGCTGCGAAAACTATTGATTAAAGAACAAAATAATGTACTACACGCGTACGAAGTCGCGGGCAACTGCTAGTTGTTTATAATATACTTAATTTAAGTTTACTTTGAGTGTAAACAACAAAACATGTCCAAGTGTTCCAGAAAATATTGATATAATTTGAACTTAAAATTTTCATTTATCTATTATTGGGGACAAGCCAAAATGAAGGGGGGTGTTTTCTAATAATTTACAAAATATTTAATTGTAGCTGGATTTCATTGAAATTTAGGAGAAAACGTAATAAAAAAAGGTAAATTTTCAATTATGAGGCTATTTTAATCTAAATAAGTGGGTAGAGAAACTCCTAGGAAAAAAATATAAACTTGAAGGACATGCCAAAATGAGAGTTGTACTAAATTTTTGAATCTCCTCAAGTATCAGAGTTTGTCAACCTCGTCTTTAAAAGATGTCGTCGTTGTGGTGCGAGAACTAATTAAGTTCAAAAAGCTAGTTAAGAGATAATCGCGTTCAAAGTTTTTTTGATCTTGAAATCGGTGTAACTCATTTTGGGCTTATAGTTACAAAAATGATTTCCATGAACAAAATATGAATATTTTTATTAGGTACTCTAACGTATAAGTATACCCATACACCCTAATGAAGTAAGTTAGTTAATTCTAGCATACTCACTAAGATGTTATTTGGTTAGGTACTTGATTAACTTTCCGTGTTACTGTACTTAAGTAATTATTCTTGGTACAGCTTTGTTCCAGATAGCGATTAGTGATTAATTTTTAAAGGTTAGTTCAAAAGATAAAATACTTACAATTTCGAATTTCAATTACAAGCAAAATGTCACTAAGTGACTAATGAGCAGTGCAACCCCAGTAGATGAAAAAATGTTAGTAAAACGATTGAAATAAATTACATAAGTTAAGTAGGTGCCTATCCTTAGAACTTTTTCGTAAACTGATTTTTAGCTCAACAAGCAGATAGGTAAGTACTTCTGACATTCTTGTATTACCGAAATTAAAAAAAAAAACAGCTATTTTACCTTCTCACAAAGTACCTACTTAGTGGGTTAAAAAGTGCTTGGTTATGGTGTGTGTTTTCTTTCTTCCCGGTAGTCCTGAAAGGAGAGTGATTGTGGGAAATAAAGCGAATGGGGCACTAAACTCCTTCATGAACAGCCGGAAAGTCTCCAAAAAAGCACGACTGGTGGTGCGAAGAGGCATAGGTACCTACCTACCACTACTGCCGACAGTTGTCTTAAAAATGGTAGTGAAAGTTGGGTATGCCTTTGAGAGATAAAGTGAAAAATAGCTGACCTACCTACCTAGTAATGAAGATTGAGAAAGGTATGTAGGTGTCTATGTTACGATGGTTTGGTCATGTAGAGAGGATAAATGAAAGAATATTTATAACGAAACAGGTTTATGAGACTAGTGTGAATGGTACCTACTGTTGGAAGCCTGGAGCAAATTGGCTTTTAGAAAAGGGCCGGGTCAAGAGTACCTAGGTAGGTAACCTACCCTAAACCGACGAGCATGTAATGATGAATGTTATAAGAAATAAGAGAGAATGAAGCGAAAGAAGTACCTATGTCAGGATCGTAGCAATTGTATATCCGTGATCTCTACCTACCCCTGTGGGAAACAGGCATGATATTTTGTATGTAGGTATGTACTATGAAGGTAAACCGTAGGTATGTATTATAACTGAACCAATATAATGGGCGATTTCAAAAATAATGACTAGGTGCCTTGCCTACACTATAAAAATTGTAAGATTCTACCTAGTGCAATTTTTTTCACAGTTTTCATTTTATTACAATAATTACATTAGATAAACCTTATGTTTTTAAACAAATTTATTCTTATTCAATTTAATAGGTAAAGTAAGTATAGGTAGTTATAAAAATGTTTTTGTCAAGCCGGTTTAGTGAGTGACACGCAGAGCTCCCTAGTTGATTTAAGGCTTTACAGTAAGTACTTAAAAACTGCTCGTTTCTGCCTGCCTAGCAATAAAAGTATTTAATCAATAATATTGAAATAAATATATAGTAAAATTGAGGATATACACTAAGTCTTATGCGATGTGAAAACACGATTACCTACTTAAAGTTTTCTCGATAGAAAAAAATCACAAACTTCCTTCTGAATTTTACAATAAAACAGCAGAACTCAATGAATACTTTACCTATACTAATTAAACTTTGTATTTAATTAGTATAGGTTGTAGGTATTGTCGCATGTATTTCAATTTTTTTTTCACTAAAAGTACCAAAGAATCAATACCTACCAATTGCAGGATAAAATACACATAAATCTGAATAAGTTAAAACCTAGGTAGGTAATTAATTTTGGTAGACAATTTCATAAAAAAAAAATACTAAATCAAACTGAGTGACAGCCAAAAAACAAGGGTAGGGTAGTCATTATTTTTGAAATTGCCCTAGTAGATAGATACCTTGTACTCACGCCTGCACGACACGACGGATGCGACGGTTTATGCTTTCTCTTTCTAAAGCCACGTGCTTTAGGATTTTATCGTACGTACGCCACGCCCGCGCCCGCCAAGACGCGTCAAGGCAAATGCAATGTATACACGAGGTATACACTAAATAGAATTCCACCGTTGCCAGCGCGGACTTTTTAGTTTGTTTTCGGACTATTCTGACTCTTATCGGACTTTTTAAGGACAATTACGCCTTCTGGACTTGTTGGGTCTTTTATAATGTTGGTTAAAAACACAGTCCTCTTTTTCTAAAAGCAAATCAAATGCATCCGCGTAACACAAGAAATCCTAATAGAAGTGTACGTCCTAAAATACCACAAGCGGAATGGTTTAGAAATAACTGCTATGATATTTAGGGTACAAGTTTATAACGCACTGTCTAATTGCCTACTTAAAACTAATAAAATTAGACCACTCAACAAATTTAGAACACAGTTACTATTCTATTTACTGGACAAAATCTATTACAGTGTAAAGGAATTTGTGAATTGATTATGATTATAAGTAGCTGCCAAAAAATTTACTATTTTTTATTGTGTTGACTTTATTTCTACATTAAATATATATAGAATACAATTTGAATTTTATTATTACCTAGTGATATCTATAATCAATTATTATGGGTGATGTAGTCACAAAGCGACAAAGCCTTTAAATAAATAAATAAATAAATAAATATTAAAAAAAAACAATTATTGCATACCAATTGTATGGGGAATGTGTGTTCGTAATAAGTTAATTTAATTTAAGACCTATGTATTGTATACCACAATAAAGCAAATAAAATTAATTGAATAAATTGAATTAAATATACCATATTGGCATCCAATTTCTAAGGTACCTACTGACAATAGGTATACCTACATCCACCAAACACAATACAGCCCATCTCTACGAACACTGTCATTAATCAGTGTGAAAGGTAACCTTATGTTTAGTCTGAGGTAAACCTAACCACAGAAGCTATAACTTACTAATAAAATAGTAGATTATTTACAGGGAGCAAACAAGAAAGTATATCACTCGAGTTTAAACTAATGTTGCACTGAGGTGGACACTGCTTTTTATCACCCTCCATGAGAAAATGAGTAGGTAAGGAACCTAAGATTAGTGCAACTTATGAATACGACTACTAAGGTAGACTATAAAAATGGTGTCACTAGTTCTTTTGAATCAGTGTGGTAAAAGAATTATCGAACTTGTTAGGTTCTATGACATGCCGGTTTCCTCAAGATATTTTCCTACGCCGTTTACTGGTTTAACGCATATCTTATCTATTTTTCAAACAGTAAAATCCATTAATTTGGTTACAACACACCACCAGTGAATAAGAATAATAACATACGTTTATTTCTTTTTTAATATCGATCGTACACGATTTTTTTTATCATTATAGCCAGTTACTTGTTCGTTCAGACAATGTTTGTGATCGATCTCTTTGATGATTTGAACATTTAGGTACTAACAAAAATCCAATTCAAGAGAGACTTTTTGTCCATAAGGATTAAAGAGACTTTGGTCCCTGTTTACGAGAAACCAACCAGCTCTTTTTGAATAGTTTTGTAGATGTTATAAAAAAGAACTAACCTGCTATCTACGGGCATTTCTGAATTTTTAAGTATAGTTTTATTTTTTTTATAATACCTAGTTTATTTTATAGTCTAACCCGCGACGTTTTCTGCGTGATAGACAACGTCAACATTTCGAAATAAAAATCTATTAACCCTCAGATCAAATAAAAGAAAAGATGAAACGCCGCGAAAAACAAAAGTGAAGCCATAAAACCGCGCTCCTGCAAAAATAGAATTATGCCTTCCTGTGTAGTGAAAACTTGTAAAAACAGCAGCAAATCACATAAAAAGTATCACGGAATCACTTTTCACTTGCAAGTACTTCAAATAACATAGTTTCTTAATTATTTTACTATAATTTTAGGTTACTTGGAACACAAAAACTCAACTAACTAAAGCAGTGACATAAAGTGCGAGGGTTGGCATAATATAAATAAAAATTCGCCATCCGATTAATCAATGTATGTACAATTAAAAAAAATGGAGATTTCATCAACACAATAGTTTTGTTAAACAGTAAAAGTAGTAAACAGTAGTATGTTTTTGATTTGAGATAGTTTCTCAGATTAGATTAGCCAATTTAAATACTTACTACTGTCCCAAAATTGTATTTTTTTGTTTATATGACTCTGTCGTCTAATGTAATTATTTTGCTGGAAACACAAATTCGGTGTTACAAAGTTCAGCGTCTACGTTTGTTCAAGTATGTAATGTAATGTACCCTACTAATTCTTCACTGAAATCTTCCTAAAATGGTTTTAAGATGAAGTGAGTCCCGCCGCGTGGTCTCGCAGTCAGTGTTGCCAGGGCCATTGAGTCGTAAGTTACGTTTCGTTTTTTTAAATGTTACATTTTTGCTGCAAAAGTTACACTTTTTTTAATTTACGTGTTTTTGGGGTCGGTATGAGGCAAATTTATGTCAAGCAAAATGGCAGAATAAAAAGGAACTTAGGACGTATTTATTAATCATAACTAAGAACCGACTCTTGTTTCATTTGTTAGCGCCGTCTGTTAGTTTTACACTGAACTAACTACTAATATTCGATATGTATAGAACCCTCTTAACGCTGAGTGTGAAATACTTATTAGACGCGCCAATTTTACGTTACGTTCAATTTGAATGCGTTTGTAAACGGTTTGCAATAAAAATCATGTAATGCAAATCCCGTTTTTCTCAGAAGTTACCTAGGTTGGTAGTGTTTGTATTTTGTTTCGTGGGATAGACCCTTCAGCAACAAACCTTTTACATGTTATTTTAAGAAACTAATGTGTAATTCAAACAATTAATTTTTACACAAAAACGATGATTTTCTTCTTAATTTGCAAAAAATTTATTGCTATGACACTGTCTAAATTGTTCATAAAGGGATTAAAATGTCATATTGTCCTAAAATTGAAATCAAAGGTTTTATGTGTTATCCTGATTATCTCTTTGAATCCTTTTTACATTTTGGGACGTTTCTCAGGATAAATGTCGCTCTGGATTATAATGTGATGACTCGAATCACATTTGATTCGAATGATGATTCGAGTCATGATTCGATTTTTTTCCGGATGACTCGAGTTGATTCGAATATTCATTTTCGCTTCGTGTCCCATCGCTAGTTATAATCTATCTTATCTTAGAACCCGTTCATTCGTTTAGACGTGATTGAGTCACAAACATCCAAACAGCCTTACAAACTTTCGCATTTATAATATACTAGCTGCCGCCCGTGGCTTCACTCGTGCAGTACCCAAATAAAAATAGGCTTTATGTTAATTCAGTACATGTACTATGTTTATTCCAAGTTTCATTCAAATCCGTTCAGCCGTTATATCGGAAATGTACCTTCCATGATTATGTTTTTAAATATTATAATACATATGATGTGTGTGTACTTGTATAAATAAATAAATAAAACATCCAGTTAACCTCACAAACTTTCGCATTTATAATAATAAGTAAGAAGTAAGACTAGCTTTCTCCCGCAGCCTCGCTCGCGTATTAACTTAACGACAATAATTATTAATGTTAGTTTATTGTGGCAACTTTTTATATGAAAACCTCGAAGTGGTCGTTTCACTATTACTAGGGGTTCCATCATCAAACACTGAAGGAGAAAGATTATTCAGTGTCCTAAAAATGTAAAAACAGGCTAACCGATCAAACCCTCAACGGAGTATTTCACATTAAGTTAGGAATGCTGGCTAACAACTGCTCAATTTTGAAGCCTCCGAGTGCCATGTTCAATGCCGCGAAAACCTGCAAAAGTAATGCTTCGGCTTCTGAGTCTTCCAATTAGTTAGTTATGTTAGTATTAAAATTTGTAATTGTTATTTTCGTATTAAATATGCAAAAATATGTGTTTTTTTATATTAATCATGCGCCCTAAATTACGGAATTTAAAAAAATTAGGGATTTTTAGGGATAATTTCCAAAGAATTTAGGGAAAACCAAAATCCTCAGTGGAAACACTGCTACCTACCTACTTATAATTTCAAAGCCTTCGAAAGAAGTTGATAATAATAATGAGACCACAAAGTAACAAAAGAGTTTGCTGAAGCTGGAAAAGTGCGTAGCAGAAAAAATATACTGCTTTCATTGTTTTGGAACAAACGTGCTGAGTAATTTATTGTATCCAACATCAAACAGAATTTTTTATACACCTTGACCTTTTTGAGCCTTGGAACTTTTCCCGTCCGGCTGCCGGCAACACTTTTATTGTAAATCCATCTCGCTCTAACAAAGGG
Source organism: Scotopteryx bipunctaria (assembly GCA_949320045.1). Classification (NCBI taxonomy): domain Eukaryota; kingdom Metazoa; phylum Arthropoda; class Insecta; order Lepidoptera; family Geometridae; genus Scotopteryx; species Scotopteryx bipunctaria. Next base: position 6,570,287 of record OX439440.1, read on the forward strand.
CTCACGTGTCTGTGAGCGTGAATACAGTGTTGGAAAATAGGTAGGTAGATCTAGTTGTCGATAAAGTTGGTTTCAATATAGGAATATAGTTTTGCGTTCATTGAAAGTCGTTGAGTGTCGTGCCTACCACTTGTGTTTATTGCAATATAGTGTGTGCAATGTATCCAAACATTCGAAATATTTGCTTCCTTCTTCGATACTTATTACCCTAGAACGATAGTTTTGTGATATAAAAGTTACGAAGTTGAAAGTACCTACCACGCAGCACAACAAAGTTTCCCGTGAGTTTGAAAACTCGAAGGTTCCTTAATCGTCGTAATAAGGTAATTATGTAAGTTAAGAATGTTTTTTAGTGAAATAATTGCCCTACTTGCTGTTAAGAATCCGTATCATTAAATTAGTTTTTTCAACTTTGAAACAACAACAAAATAAGTTGAAAATGTTTGAGGCTAGAGAGCTATATTTACTGTTATTAAGTTTTTACTTATGAAGATGAAAATAATACAGGTTGAATTTTTCAAGTGGGCGTGCGTGGCCTAATCCGAAACTGAGGAATAGCGAAAAGTACTCAAAGGAGTCTCGGGCCCCATTTTGATGAAAATTAAAACGGCATAAGTATTGGATTTTCCTAGCCAGGAATCGAAACTGTTGATTTAAAAAAAAATAACACTGTATTATTGCACCATTCGACAGTGTCGCTAATAAGGAACAAATTCTGGGATGTAATAAATAAATAAATAGGTAATAAATAAAATGTTTTTATTTCGGAAAAATGAATCCATATTAACTTAAAGTAAATTACAACTAAAATTAAAACTAAGAACTAAACTTAACTAAAACTAAAACTGATTAAAACTAAAAACTAACTAATAATAAATTACAACTAAAGGAAAAACTCAACAAAAGGAAACTGAGAGTGATAAAACCACCCTAGGTGGGTTTTATCACATGAAGCGCTTCCATAAAGCGTAATGACATACAGCAAACTTAAGGAAAGTGTTGGATTTTAACTAAATACTTACTTTTTTGTTTTTCTTACGTTATGTACCTATTAAACCTTAACTGATTAATTGTTCAAAATGATGGCCATTGTTCTCAATACATAGCTGGATTCAACGTCTCAAGGCTTGTACTGCATTCAGCATTACAATATTATTGATTTCGTTTAGAATATTTTCCAAAGATTGTTTCAAATCATCAATTGTATTATATGTGTCTGATGTCAGACCTGGTGACCTCTCTGGCCATGGCACAGGACCATGCGTCGCAATAAAATGTTTTGGAATATTTTTTTGTTAAGATGACTGTATTTCGAGTTTGTGTTGAAAAAAATATTGAGCATCATTTCGAACAAGGTACACATAATGTAGGTATGATTATTAAAGACAAAGTAACTATAAAATATATAACAGTTTATTAAAAACCAACACTTTCTTTAAGTTTGCTGTGTGTCATTACTTTCCAGAATTTGTTCCTTATTAGCGACACTATCGAATACCGTAGTCTAATATCACATTTGTGTTTTTTTTTTAAATCAACGGGTTCGATTTCTGGCTAGGAATAATGATTTTTCAAAAATCCAATGATGCAGTTTTAGTTTTCACCAAATTCGGGCCTGAGACTCTTTAGTGTACTTTTCACTATTCCTTATAATTTCGAATTTGGCCATGCACGCCTCAGACCAAAAAAAATAAAGATGGCGCGCTGCGAACAACAAAGTGAAGCCACGTAAAACCGTGCTCCTGCAAGTAAACATACCTGCTCACGCACACACCTACACTAAAATCATGCTCATCGCTCTCGAGTCGTCGTCTAGTAAACTTAAAATTTAAAAATAGAATTAAGTCTTCCTGATTAGTGAAAACTTGTAAAAACAGCAGCAAATCACATAAAAGTCTTACGGCACTTTTCACTTGTAAGTACTTCAAATAACATCGTTTCTTAATTTTTATACTACTAGCTGCCGCCCGCGGCTTCGCTCGCGTGGTACCCGAACAAAAAATAGCCTATATGTTAATCCAGCACATGTACTATGTATATTCCAAGTTTCATTCAAATCCGTTCAGCCGTTTAGGCGTGATTGAGGCACAAACATCCAAACTCACAAACTTTCACATTTATAATATAGTAGGATAGGATAGGATCACTGCTTATAAGCAGAGATACAAGCCTACTGCAGATCTTCAGATTCTATTCTGTTCTTGAAGAACAAATTAATAAGTCTGCATTGTATTGTAGCCTGTAGCTGTGAGCATCTACATTTCAACCTAGACCAACAGTAGTAGTTCGCCCAGAACTGATCTCGCGCGCGATGTCCACAACCCACAATATTTGCATTTGGGCCCTGAGTTTTCTTATACTTACACTCTGTAGAGTGAGTGAGTGTGTGAGAGCACTGGTGGTCTAGTTGATAGTGACTTGTTTGCTAAGATAATTTTGAACACCCTGACTGCTCATATAAATATGAAACAATGAGTAGTAAGATATTTTGAACACCTTGGGTGCTTACAACAATATGATGATTCGAACTGCGTATATCAAATTGCTTTTATGTTTTTGAGATCATTTTGACTGCTCTAGATGCTCATATCAATTTGACGCTGACTGTACCAACTTCTGAAATCCCTTTCGATGTAACGAAATGCTTCTTAAAAGTAACACAGTATATGAGCATAAAAAAAATTTTGGCAACATCGCACATTTCATGGAGAACTCACACTTGGACAAAAACAATATTATGCCAAAATTGATTTCATAAAAAAAGATCAAATGGTTCTAAGCCACGTTTCCTGTACTTTCCTTGCCATTTCTCTTCTGGTTCAAATTCCTACATACGAATATCCAGTCTAACCTGAACTACGGAGACATCGAAACTCTATCAAGAAGAAGCTCAGGTAACAACGGTTTCTAAGTTTTACTTATTTCACTGTATTTCAAAAAACTATACAACCTAGAATAAAAATCATTTTGAAATGTACAACTAAAGCCCCTCCATTATGACACCCCACTCGATGTAATTGTAACATATTTTTTTTATTTTTGTTTTGGGAACCTATATCTTTACAAACTCTTCACTGATTATGCTCATATGCTTCTCAGCAAATCTTCGTAGCACTATCTTCTGATCCATCAAGTTTCATTGGATTAACGGTTCGAAAGTCATGCTCTAAACATATCATATCCAAAGACATACATACATACAACACCAATCGCCCAAGTTGCCACTCAGGTACTGTAAAAAACCAATACTATTTTATTAACACCGAACAAGTATCGGACATTTAAGTTCAGTAATAAAACCATTGTAAAACAAGATACATTTTTGTTCAATCAATTTGTGAAGACAAGATCAGTGTAACTCATGACACAGCTCTCAAAATCTACAGTACCTAACTCGAGTTACAAAAATTACATTTGTTTGGTATTACTTTCGATGTTTATGTTGCAGAAATTGGCAACAAAATGAAGTAAAAACATTGTAATTAACTAGGATCTGTAAAAATTGTCGAGTTACGATGTTTTTTACGTTAAAATGGTTCTAATTCGTTTAAAAATACAAGACTCAATAAAATAGATAATTTAAAGTAGAGTACAGAATGAATAGATGAATTTCATGGTAACTCGATCTACCATGTTTTTCATATAAGGTGTCGAGTTAACTTCTCTACTGGACTGGGAGTAAAGAAAAAACATAGAATGCGTATAGCTGGTTCTCTCCCCGAGCAGGTTGTGAAAATAAGGGATAGTATCTATCATCCCGAACATGATGGGCGATGGTCTGACCATGGTTTACCATGGCCATCTTAGGCATGATGACTGTTTTTGAAAAACTTTTATATAATGTTCGGAAGCATCTACTATTTCCAAAAATATCTTATTTCTGCAGAAAAAAAGGTTGTGTTAAAAAACAATAACACTTCTATTTGAATTTCACAATTCGCCCTAAAACTTGCCTGTGTCTGACGTCGGCTGGTGACGAAAATAACCATTAGGTGCTCATGCAATAATTTTCCCTAAGTGCGGCAATACATCAAAGAAAACTCCTAGCAAGTTATTTGTTTACGTTCCACAAACAAAATAGTCCTACTAATATTATAAATGCGAAAGTTTGTGAGGATGTATGTTTGTGCCTCAAACACGCCGTAACGGCTGAACAGATTTGAATGAAACTGGAATATATACATATAGAAACTAAGGCCTTTTACCATCTATAGTAGATGATTTATACAGCGTCAGGAGGCAACTTTTACCTTCACAGACGGGACGCTGTAGTGCCCGGGACGAATTAAGGTGGAGTAGGCTTGCCCAGCACCTATTCCATCCTCTCAGCTTAGTCAGCCTTTTCCACAGGAAAGACATGGTCAATACGTGCGGAGCTGACTAAGCCGCGGGTTTCCTCACGATGTTTTCCTTCACCGTTTGAGAGTACTGGTATAGCGCACATAAATTTTTCACACAGAAAAATCCATTGGTACACGACCGGATTTGAACCCACGACCTTAGGATCGGAAGGTGGGGTCAATACATATAGATGTGTGCTGGAATAACATCATATAGGCTGCTTTTGTCCGGATATCACGCGAGCGAAGTCGCGGGCGAAAGCTAGTTAATGAATACATAAAAGTACAACATTTTTTAATATCCAACGTGACATTAAAACTTTCAGAAAGTCAGAAACCTGATAAATTGTATTTTAATTAATGTTTTGTTAATATTTGTATTTACTTGGAAATTTTAATATTAAGAATTCTTTTTAATAAATTCTTAAAAGACTTTCTTAAGAAATTCTTAATATTATGTTTCCCTTAATACAATATTATGATTTAGGCTTCTCCCACATTACATACATAATGCGTATCTGCTTATTTCTACTTTAGTAATACCTACTTAAATCTACATACATATATACATAAAATCACGCCTGTTTCCCATAGGGGTAGGCAGATATCACGGATCGCCATTTGCTACGATCCTGACATACTTCTTTTGCTTCCTTCACTTCACTCTCATTAAACTTCACTACTTAAATCTATTTCATAAATTCTACCTATTTAATTATCTACATGTAAAACTAATTTATTTGTCTACTTACACTGAACTTAATATCAAATCCATCAAATCAATTTTAATTATTCATCACCACACATACATTACACATACATACACAACACTAGCACAAACTGATGAGCTGATAGTTTTAAATGATGAAAAAATTAAATTATAAATTAAGTGATTCTTTGTCATTGTCATCATGCCTATTATTAGTAGTGGCTGCAAGTTTACTTTTGATTTTTTTGTGACTTTGCCCACCCCGTTATGGATACGGGCCTTAGGTAGGTATTGTATAATAATATGTATGTAAATAACTTTTTGTACATAATAATTCAAATAAATTAGTGGAATCGCACTTGGCCAGTGTTGTTTTATTAGTGACGCTTTTTGTATGTAAGTACCTATCATTTCACAGTTTCTCGTTGCCTGTAGGTCTGTTACGTAAGAAGGGCACGTGGCCGATGGATTCACGTTTATCTAGTGGGCGTAAATACCCTTTCTGGTTACATCTTATGGTGCTGACGTTAAACGTAATGCACAATCTATCTAAATACTACCAACTTATATAAATCATAAGATGTGTCCTAGAACCATGAAAATTATGGAATATCAGGCGTTTTATCAAATGCATCTCGAACCCCGAATCAAAAGTGGTTTGAGACGTCGATATTTATAAAAAGAGTGCCGTTTGGTTTTGAATGTTTAATAATATTTAATATATTATTAAACATATATGTTTACATATGTTTGTGGATGCATATCCACAGTTCGAAAGTTATGCTCTAACGAACATTTGTTAGGGTATAACTTTCGAACTGTTAATCCAATCTTTATGAGACTTAGTAGGTCAATGCTTTGATGATTTGCTGGGAAGCATAATGAGCATAATCGGTGAAGGGGTTATAAAGATAGGGTTCCCAAAACGAAAATACAAAATGGTTTTTATTTTTATTCTAGGATGGTATAGTTTTTGAAATACAGCGAAATAAGTAAAACTTAGAAACCGTCATGGGTTCAAACCCGGTCGTGTACCAATGGATTTTTCTGTGCGACAAATTTATGTGCGCTATACCGGTACTCTCACAACGGTGAAGGAAAACATCGTGAGGAAACCCGCGGCTTAGTCAGCTCCGCCTATATTGACCATGTCTTTCCTGTGGACAAGGCCGTCTAAGCTGACAGGATGGAATAGGTGCTAGGAAAGTTAACTCCATTTTAATTTGTCCCGAGCACTACAGCGTCCCGGTAGTGAAGGTAAAAGTTGCCTCCTGACGCTGCATAAATCATCTACTATAGATGGTCAAAGGCCTTAGTATTTTTAGGTCAACCAGGGCCGGACTGCTAATCCTGAGTAGGTAGCTAGCTAGGATTAGTAGTTTTTTGTTAGCTAATCACATACCAGGTATCACTCATCTTTTTTTAGATGGTAGATTTTTCGAACTGTTTGATTAAGTTCAACTGACAGTTTGATTAGGTTTGCTGATGTTAAGTTTACTATTTATTCGTTGTACAGTTCACAGTAGGTGTTTAGCCTGCGTAAGCTATGGTGTGCAGTACAGTACTTATCCTAGTACCTCACCAACGTAAGAAGGTAGCTCTAGATCACGTGTCAAGACACGCCACTCGTTTAGCACGCGCATTGCTCACGCATCTTTATATTTCTCGTAATAAAATACGTAGGTCTGACAAGCGACTAAGGTAAAGAGAAAACAATAATCAATTTCTTTATTAACAACATTATATTTATTACATACATATATCTCGCCCATATCCCTAATAGGGTGGGCAGAGACACAAGTAATCATTAGAAAACTTGCAGCCGCTTCTGATCCAAGATTCCTAAGATGGATATGGTGAACCACGGTAACAGGTGATCAGCCCATCGCCCATATAAGTCCATCAAGTTGGAGAGGATACTAGGTACTCCTTAGTCGACTTTTACGATATTGATATTATTTACACATTATTACTAATTTAAGTGCAGCGCTCGTGTCGTAGATTGCTTAAATGTTCTTGATTGATCGTTGAAGTTAAGCAAACCTGTGCGCGGTTACAATTTGGATGGGTGACCGCAAGTGGCATGAAGAGCTGAGCGCTTCCGTGCTTCGGAGGGCACGTTAAATTGTCGGCCGGCTTTTAAATCGTAATGCTATGACGGAGGCCTTAAGGCGGCCTAAAAACTCTGTCACAAGAGTTGGCCACTAGCTCATACGAACTTAGGTATTTACTTACTTACTAATTTAAAGTCGCTCATGATGATGCTTGGCTCGACCTTTTAGCATACAAGCGGTCTAAACGTCACGATCGAGCTGTGAACCCTGTAACATACCCGGGGTCTTTTATTTGTAGGAAATGTGGTAGAGGCTGCCAAAAAAAGTGCTCTAACTGTCATTGTTCTGTAACCTGATGCCACCTAAGTCATCTGTAATAGATGTGTAAAGGCCAATGATGAATTTAAAGTCAAAGTATATTTATTGCCAGAAATACATAATATGTGAAAGATGTTGGGTAGCATAGGCTTACGTTTCATGGACTCTAGGCCAAACGGGAGACAAGTCATCTGTAGGAGTTTACCTCTGTAGCTGAGCCTTAAAAACCGTCGATGTTCTTCGGCTATAGGCAAGTGGAAGTATGCTTGGCTCAGGTCCACCTTCACCATCCAATCTTCGTTCTGTAAAAAACTTGGCATTCGAAAGAAGGCCAAACGGGAGACAAGTCGACTAGTTTAAGGCTTGTAATTTATGAATTTTACAATGTCAAAACAAAATAAAACTTTATTAACAGAAAGACACTTGCAACTATTACAAATATAATTTATAAAACTTAATTATATTATGTCAATGCAATTTGAAAGAATTTTATTTATTATCTTGTAAATGCAACTTATTTACAAAGACAAACCACAATTTGAAAGAATATAGAATTAATAGAAAAGAAAATACACATTAATTAAAACATAAATAATGGAAAAACAAAAAAAAAATACATTAAATTAATTAATACAAAAAAGTTAAGTAGGTATATATAAGTTCTAGTTGTTGACAATTTCCACACAAAATATTATTATATCTATTGAAAAAAAATATAAATATACCTATAGCAGTCCACTGTTGGACTTATCATCATCATCAGCCTTAAATATTTTAGATTGCTTAAGACATAATTTATTTTGCGAATCCCTAATAGCGAATCATTTTATTTTTTTATTACATTGTTATATCGATGATATCCGTAAGGCAGCGGGCAGGGATTGGAGGAAGATAGCTGAAGATCGAGCTCAGTGGCGTGCCATGGGAGAGGTCTATGTCCAGCAGTGGACTGATGTGGGCTGATTATGATGATGATGACATTGTTATATAAAATCCCAGAACAAAACAACCAGTCTATTTATGATTAAAGTTTTAAATCAGTTTTATGCTGTTTACTTCTGAAGTATAAGTCCGATCTCCAAATGCAATAAAATAATATTGGCTAGCAAACGAATGGCATACTCAAATGTTTTCAATAATGTCTTCGAAAATGTTCGATTCCTATATCCGGCTTCCTGAAACTGAAACCGCGGGGTCAGCTAGTTTGCTGTAACGAGATCTTTTTTAATTCCTAAAATATTTTTAGGCTTTTTAAGTACTGGTGGTCTAGTTGGTAGTGACCCCGCCTTCCGATCCTGAGGTCGTGGGTTTAAACCCGGTCGTGTACCAATGGATTATTCTGTCTTAGTCGGCTTAGTCAGCTCCGCAAAAATTTTTACCCATTATTTATTCCGTTCCCAATTATTTAGGGTTCCGTACCCGTAGGGTGCCAATTACCAAGTCTGCTGTCCGTCCGGACGGTCTGCCAATGGGTTGTATCTCATGAACAAAAAATAACAATAAATATTAAAAATAAAATAATATAAAATGGGGGGATAAAATAATATAACAAGAAAGTACATATACGATGGTACGGAACCCTTCGTGTTGACACTGGTTTTATTGATGGCACGAAAGGAGTCTTTGAGCCGCAATTTTAATCCTTTTACCACACTGGTTCGAAAGAACCCAGTGACACGACTGTATTGATTGGGGTTACTTTGAAAACCCCTGAAACACGTGTCTATTGTATTTATAATTTCCAGCAGAAGTTCAAAGTTCAAATAAAGCGCACCGCCCCCGTCTAAAGTTTGTATGGGATCTTGTAAAGGGCACGGGCGGTGGGCTTTACGTAAAAATTCGTCAGAAAATTAAAAGTACCTACCATAGTAGATTGCTTAAGTACCTAGGCAAACATCTATTTTTAAGACGAGAGTGTTTCTTTGAATCCTGAGCGCAGTGAGGGATTCAAAGTACGTCACTTGAGTTTAAAATAGTGTTGCTCCCGAGGTGGACACTCTACTTTTTATCACCGTCTATGAGTAAATGAGTAAGATTAGTGCAACTTATGAATATGACTACTAATGCATACTATTTATGGTGTCACTAGTTCTTTTGAACCAGTGTGGTAAAAGGATTTTAAGGTGCGCCTCAAAAGCTCCTTTCGTGCACTGCTCACACGCTTTCGAACTTATTAGGTTACTTTACTGGTATAATACACATCAATTTTTCAAACAGTAAAATCCATTGGTACACGAATGGATTTGAACACACTACTTTAGGATCGGAAGGTGGGACCGCTACCATTAGACCACAAGAATAGTACGATATTTATTTTTAATTTCGCACGCGGATTTTTATGATACTACCAGTTACTTGTTCGTTTATACAATGTTTGTGATCGATCTCTTTGATGATTGAAACATTTACTAACAATAATCCACATTCCAAATTTAAATCACTCTACACGAAAAGGTTTTTTAATCCCTTGGGATTAAAGAGCTACTTTGGTCCCTGTTTACGAGGAACCAACCAGCTCTTTTTGAATAGATGAGATAAAAAATAATTGGACCTGTTGACCTCAGTGTTTTTCAAAATAACCCTCGAAAGGGGCTAAAATAGAGTGCCAAAGTTTGTATAGAAACTATTTAACGAGCGGTTCATTTAGCTTGAAACTACGTTGTTTGCTTTAAAAAACGTTGTTAGTTAACAAACTATTTAGCAATTTATGACAAAATTGCTGGATAGAATCTATCAATGTATTTATTCAGTATTTTTATATCAATCCAGAGCATCCAATAAATTAACCGACTTGGTTTTAGATTAGATCTCGCAATTTTTGGGGGTTGGAGCTGAGATTAAGTGATAGGAAGAGAAACATTGAATTCGAAAGCAACAAAAATTATTGTATTGACGTTGTAGATTGTAGAAGAGCTGGCATGAAAACTAAAATGGCGTTGGGCCGTACACGTAGCGTGTGTGACAGATATCTTCGAAAACAACCATTCTGAGCAATTGTATTCTATTTGCAGATTTGCATCTAGTCTCTAATTATCTACATTACCGAAGGCAGGTGGTTAATGTTTTAAGGTTGCCTAATATTTCCACAGTACTTTCTTTCCGGAATTATTTTACGTGAACAATATTGCTTTTCCTTATGTGTAATTTAGGCGCCTGGCCTCTCATGCGATGGTTAGTATTCTAGGGTTAAAAAAAGCTGTTGCGACACAACTATGGGGTAAAGGCCATTAGGTATCTTATTTGAAGAAGTTGGGTTCTGGAACTTTATTGTACCTATGTTACATATAATAATTTAAAATGTGAATGTCAAAATATACATATTTTTGAGAGATAGAAAAAAACAATATTGGACCAAGGGAAAAATATCTTGCGTGTTGGTATTTTGAGAATACAAAAATAAATGTGAAAATATTACTTAGGTAAATATACGAGTATGTTAGTATCTAGAAGTTAAGAAAAGTACATGATTAAATTGAGTGAAGTAACCAACTGTGTTTTATAACTCTCATCATCATTTTCCTGCCCTTATCCCACTAGGTGAGGTCGGCACACCATGTCTCCCTCTTCCATTTTCTCCTATCACTCGTCATCTCTGCACTCACTCCTTTCACACGCATATCCTCTTATAACTATAACATAGGATATTTTACGTAGTAGGTAAGTGAGCTGACAATATTTTCAAATGAAATAATTTTACTGCGCGGAACTGTATACTGTACTAGTGTTTCTTGGTACTTACCGTTTTTGAAGCAAATCTGTAGAAAAATCATGTGTAAGAAAAGAAAATGTCATGAACAAGTATTTATTTAAAAGAACAAAAAACCCGACTGCATAGAATTTGGATAGTATTTTAGGTATTATTATATTTAGGTAGGTCTGACATATTTGATTTTGTGACACAATGATGATGATGATGGTGATGAATTTGTACCATTTTAGTCTACGTTTTTAGTTTTGTACCATCTTGAATTGATTGGAAATGGCTTCTTAAGGCAGCTGTCGTATTGGATTTTTTTATAATTTAGTGCCAATAACACTAGTTATCTAGACCAGCGGTCGGCAACCTTTTGGCAGGCAAGGGCCACAAGGTGGCAAAATAAACTAAAGGCGGGCCGCACTTGTGATATTAACCCTAGAAGCCCAATATACAAACAAACGTATAATTGGTCATATCCCATAGAAAAAATAAAAATCCTATTAAAATTGTTAAAACATACGGAATTTAATTCGTACACGTAACTTATATTATGTTTATATGTTTAAGCTTTATAGCTAGAAAAATAACCACCAAAAAATAGAAATGAAAACCACAAAGTAACTACCAATCTCCTATTAACAAGTAACTGATTTTAAAATTTCAGTGTGATATCTGAGGTTGCATTTGGGAGGCTATTTCTTTTATGTTAGTTAACATATTTACAAAACATTCACGGGCCGCAAGTACGACGTCCGCTGATCTAGACGAAACCAACAATACCTCATTTGTCAAAATCCGTCTAGTCGTTTTGGCTACAGAGGCAGCCAAAATAATAAATTGAAAATGGCTTCTTACAACCGCCATGTTGGATTTTTTGACAATTTATATAACCTATGAGCCTACTCGTCGTCCGAACGAATACAACGGCGGCACGAGGAAGAAGTATTTGCGGAACATATAAACATTTCTCCTTAAATAAAACAATGTATTTTTGTCGGGTTAAAGACAATACATCAATTGATCACGTTTCTATAGCCCGAGGTTTTTTGTATAAAAAAGTTTTTTGGCTACGTAACTTTTGTGAGTTTTCTCCTGGCATATAAAAGCCGACATTTACTGGATAAAATCACAGTTAATTCTTACCCCTTGCAGTTGACGCACTTCTTATGGACGTTGATTTTCAAAATCTTTTTATCGAATGCTTGAGGTGCGTTTCTATTAAAATAAATTATTAATGTTTGTCATCACTTAAAGTTCTTCAATAACTTGTCTTTTAACTTTTGGCAGCGAAATGGACACCTTGGACGATTCGGACAACAATGCGAAGATTTCGGACTCTGCCTACTCAAACAGCTGCAGCAACAGCCAATCGAGAAGAAGGTTTGTTACTTTATCATTCTTTCATCACCGTGTTTCTTCATACTATTATCTATACTAATCTATACTAATATTATAAAGAGGAAAGTTTTTTTTGTTTTTTTTTTTGTTTGTAACGAATAGGCTCTGAAACTACTGGACCGATTCCAAAAATTCTTTCACTAATAGAAAACTACATTATCAGGGTCCAGTATAGGCTATAAAAAATTTTCAAAAAAATTAGGGATCCGTAAGAAAATTGCAATATTGTAACCCAAGGTAGAAAACCCGAAATAGTTTTTGGCGTGCAGCTCCGAAACTAATGGACCGATTTCAAAAATTCTTTCACCAAAGGAAAGCTACATTATCAAGGTCCAGTATTGGCTATAATATATTTTCAAAAAAATAAGGGATCCGTAAGAAAATTGCAATATTGTATTCAAGGTATAAAACCCAAAATAGTTTTTGACGTGCGCTGCGAAAACTATTGATTATAGAACAAAATAATGTACTACACGCGTACTAAGTCGCGGGCAACAGCTAGTAATGTTATAAAGAGGAAAGATTTTTTGTTTTTTTGTTTGTAACGAATAGGCTCCGAAACTATTGGACAGATTTCAAAAATTCTTTCACCAATAGAAAGCTACTTTATCAGGGACCAGTATAGACTATAATAAATTTTCAAAAATTAGGGATCCGTAAGAAAATTGCAATATTGTAGGTATACCCAAGGTAGAAAACCCAAAATAGTTTTTGGCGTGCACTGCGAAAACTATTGATTATAGAACAAAATAATGTACTACACGCGTACGAAGTCGCGGGCAACAGCTAGTAATTTATAAATGCAAAAGTTTGTATGTGTGAATGTTTGTTACCACGCATCTCCGTAACTACTAAACCGATTTTAACGAAATTAACAATTTAAATCGTTTAGGTTCTGGAATAACAATCCCTAAAGGGGGTTAGACAAGGTGATAAAGTTTCCGTTTTGTAACTTTGTTTGTATTATATGTATTACCTGGGATTAGACGAATGACTTTTTTTAGGTCCGCCGCATCAGTTTTCCCGCCTTCACTAAACAAAACTACTTTATAGAAAGAAGCAAGTTTTGTTTAATATTGCATAGACAACCCTGAAGGTTTTAGCGAACATTTTGAGGATACTTTCATTACTCTATTGTGGAATCCAAAAATTATTAATTAAAATAGAAATTATAATATTTTTCAAAATTACTCTCAAAAAGGGGCAACATTTTGCCTCTTTTTCGTTTTCACGTGTCAAAATTTGTAAAAGCTTAAGAATAATTAAGAGCTTAATCGTTAGAGGTGTTGTTAGATGTCATGTAGATATTGGGTTCCCAAGAGGGTAAAAAAATATTTTATAAATGTGTCGAGTTTCAATGTCTTCGTACTCGTAGTTCAGGTTAGACTGGACATTAGCAAGAGAGCGTTATCTTTGTGATTTATGCGGAATCGCAGTAGGTATCTGTCTGCTATATCCTTACTAATATTATAAACGCGAAAGTTAGTATGTATGAATGTATGGATGTTTGTTACTCTTCCACGCAAAAACTACTGAACGGATTTGAATGAAACTTGGAATATACATAATGCATGTGCTGGATTAACATATACTTAGGCTATTTTTTATCCGGGTACCACGCTAGCGAAGCCGCGGGCGGCAGTTAGTATATATATATATCGTGTCCGCTACGTCTCCTATAACAAGTTAAAGTCGACATTAAGTCTTGATTTTGTACTGGCTTAACGACTTAAAAGCCGGGACCGACTGTTTAACGTGCCCTCCGAAGCACGGAAGCGCTCAGCTCGTAATGCCACTTGCGATCACCCATCCCGATTTGTGACCGCGCATATCATTGCTTAACTTTAACGATCAATCAAGAACGCCTAAGCAAGCTACGCCACGAGCGCTTCGTATTTTGTACTGTAATCAAGACATATCTGTTGTAATGTTTTATAGAATAGACCGTTAGATCTAAGTAGGTTAGGTAGCACGAAAGTAACAGGAGCGCGAAATCTTAGTTCGGGGCGAATTACTAGTTTACATGTGCAATATGAGGCAGTTGCCAAATTTTAAAGCAGATAAGACAAAGACATTGATCAATGTTTATTATTATAGTAATAAAAAAGAAACATTGTTCACGAGAGATGGAAAGCATGAGGAGGATGTTGAAAGGAGAGTGATTGCAGGAAATAAATCGAATGGGGCACTACACGCCTTAATGGAAAGCCGGAAAGTGTCTATAAAGGCACGACTGGCTGTACATAGAGGTGTACTAGTGCCGACATTTATGTATGGTAGTCAAAGTTGGGTATGGCAGAAGAAACATCCAAGTAGAGTGAATGCAGTAGAAATGCGCGCGTTGCGAAGTATGCGTGGGGTAACTTTGAGAGATAGAGTGAGAAATAGCGTAATAAGAGAGCGATGTGGAGTGAAAGAAGATGTAGTGATGAGGATTGAGAAAGGTATGTTAAGATGGTGCCTTCATGTAGAGAGGATGAATGAAAGGAGATTAACGAAACAGGTTTATGAGGCGAGTGTAAGACATAGACATAGACATAGACATAACATTTATTTGCTAAGATAGCACACATAACACATAACATAGAATTTTAGGAAAAATTTTAGTAAATGGTTCCGTTGGAAGGGAAAGACCTCGGCGCACGTACCTGGACCAAATCGGCGACGTTTTGGAAAAGGGCCAGGTCAAGAGTACCCTAAACTGACGAGCATGCATGAGGAATGTAATGAGAGTGAATGAAGCGAAAAAAGTATGTCAGCAAAATGGCGATCTGTGATCTATCTATATCTATATCAATCTATCTATCTATATCTATCCTACCCATATGGGAAACAGGCGTGATTTTATGTATGTGTGTATGTAACAAAAAAGGTACTTTGTTAATAGTTCTATCACACAGGAACAGTTGATGAAACCTAAAAACATGTAATCCATGATCTGATATCAAAGATTAGGTTTCGACCGGGTACTACACCGTGACACTTGACAACTTTAGTAAACTAGTTAGCACAACATGAACCTATTCTTCTTCCATTTGCCTCTGTCAGCCGTCTTCACAACATGTACTCTCGTTGTATTTCTTGCTCATGTCATTTCACATGGTCCATCTGTCGTATCCTTTGCCAATCGACTCGAAATGATATACCACGCTAACCTATACTCCTCAATTTATCAGTTACTAGCGCAGCCATAAGAAGCTCTTACATCGTCATAATCATCATCAGCCTTCAGCAGTCCACTGCTGGATATAGCCCTTCCTTAAAGAGTGCCATCGCGCCCTATCCTCGGCTTGTTGCAAGTATCATTTATACTCATTCCTTATCCTTTATACATTTTTGTAGCCCCATCATCTCAATATTTGTACCTCTGCCTTGATGCTTCCCTTTGGTTGTCACAACACTCAGATCCATACAGTACGACAGGTTTTAGGGTTGCTTTGGTTATTTGCCCTGCGAATACGAATGCCCTTGCGACCGCTGTTTATAGTACAAAGCTGCTAATATGTAGTACAAAGAGCCACGATGATTTAGACTAGACAATAGTTATTTTACCATTATCAATGGGAAAGTTCATCTGGACAATTTCGTTTTGTGATTTAATTATTGTTTAGTATAACTGAACCAATTTTGATGACCCTTGCTCATAAAATAGTAGAGTTGAGTAATAGTAAACTAGTAACAAAATATGGGCGTGTGCCATTTATCTAATGTTTTGTTGGACGGTTGGACGTGCCTCTGGTTATATGCCACCTTACACATCAAAGTTACACACATAAAAACTTACATTACACATAAAAAAAGAGTACTGGTGGTCTAGTTGGTAGTGACCCTGCCTAACGATCCTAAGGTGGTGGGTTCAAATCCGGTCGTGTACCAATAAATTTTTCTGTGCGAAAAAAGTATGTGCGCTATACCAGTACTCTCAAACGGTAAAGGAAATAATCGTGAGAAAACCCGCGCCGCGGCTTAGTCAGC
This sequence comes from Scotopteryx bipunctaria, assembly GCA_949320045.1. Classification (NCBI taxonomy): domain Eukaryota; kingdom Metazoa; phylum Arthropoda; class Insecta; order Lepidoptera; family Geometridae; genus Scotopteryx; species Scotopteryx bipunctaria. Next base: position 6,586,778 of record OX439440.1, read on the forward strand.
TCCGCAAGTATTGACCATGTCTTTCCTGTGGACGAGGCCGACTGAGCTGAGAGGATGGAATAGGTGCTGGGCAAGCCTACTCCATCTTAATTCGTTCCGGGCACTATAGCCAGCGTCCCGTTAGTGAAGGTAAAAGTTGCCTCCTGCCCTATATAAATCATCTAGGTACTATAGATGGTAAAAACGCCTTAGTTACACATCAAAATAATATCGAGAGCTGGAAGGATCTCTACAGGGCAGTGATGTTATGTTAGTCGTAAACCTATTTTTCTTAAACTTTTTCTATTAAAAACATGCCTGAAAGCATTCGATTGAATGGATTTCAGAGTCTTCAAATCCTTTTGTCATTTGATATTATTAAAATTTTATAGGTATTGTAAAATTGTAATGTGTGATCTTTGTCAATGCGTTAAATTGCATTAGCGTGTTTTTTAATTGCTAAAATGCTTTGACATTTACACGTGTTTTCTCTTACAGCCAAAGTTCTAAATCTACGCACTCGGGGTCAAGCGGCAGCAGTGGATATGGCGGAAAGCCGTCCACCTCTGGCAGCAGGTTAGTTCTACCTTCTTTTTATTTTCGTATTCGTCAGTAAAAAATAATTTATGATATTATTATTAGTTTGCCATTCTTGTCTCACTACATGGCAAAGGCCTTCCTTCCCTTTTTTCAATCTTCGCGACTTAACGCTGAAAAAGGCCATTGCCAAGGCGAGAGTCCAATTCGTCCCGCTGGCTGTCAGTTTATATTGGCTGATTTAAATAAATACATAACACCCAAAAATCACAGACATAGTTTTGATCCCACAAGGACTCCACGTATCGTATGTGTCAGAAACTACTATGCCATGGTATCAGAACACCCAGACCCGGGAGGAGTATTTGCAAAACATGCAAACATTGACACCGCTGCGGAAATGGAACCCTCTGTTAGTCTTCGTGGTTACTTTATTAAAAGTGTAAAATGTCATAATGTAGTCAGGACTTTAGGAGGGTGTTGGCCTAGTAGCTTCCCCCGATATTCGATTCGAAGTCGAGGGTCTAGTCTGGAATTTCAGTTTCGAAAAATGCGTTGCTGAGACAATCGAAGACAGACGATGTAGCATTATATAGGTTCCGTTACGTTAAAACTAATGGGGTATCATTTGGAAGGGCTTGATTAACCTATTTTATAACAGTTTCCCATTTTCATTTATGGCAAATAGTAGTTATGTTGAAATGTTAAAAATATACCAAACCACTCCTTAATTCGGAACATATTCATCATCTTCCTGGCCTTATCCCACCCCACGTGGGGTCAGCACAGCATGTTCCCTGCTATAAGAGTTTAAATGAATATGATTGATCGGAATTCTCGATGTGTGAGTCGAACTGCACTGATCGCTCTTTTTATTTCTGCAGCAACAATCTTGAGCAGCCATCAAAGAAAGATAAGGATGCCAAGAAAAGGAAACTCTCTCAGACAGAAGTGAAAATCGTGGAAGAGCCTTTAGTGGTGGAATGCATTCCTCACTGCGAGATTCCCGATGAAGAAATACTTGATGGTGAGTTTCTAAATTTTACCTGCCATTTTCTAAAGCTTTTGTTTGAATTGCTTGCATCTATGGTAAAAGCATTCTACTTTCAAGTTTCTGTCAAGTACTGGTGTCAATTCTAAATTGGATGATGATGACTGATCTAAAATAGGTAGGTACGAGCACAGTATCCTACTAATACGAGTATTATATTTCCGAAAGTTTGTGAGGACGTCTGCTTGTTTGTGCTAAAAATGTGTGTATAATTGAAACTTGCTTATGTAACAGCTACGTAAGCTACAATCACACATTTAATTATGAAGCTTCTTATACGGAAACCACTCGAGAGAAGACACGGGCGGAAGCTAATACATAATTAAATAGTCCGTTGGTGTAAGAAGTACATTTAAATTGTACGAAATACCTTCCTAGAACTTTCACTTAGGTATTTGACGTAGGTCTGGGCTAATTGAAAATATTTTTTTCCTTGAAAACGTAATTAATTTTATCGATACGAGAAGTCGTTGAAATAAATTGTGTTCTTTCAAAAGTTCCTGAAAGGTTACGTTTAGTAAGGTTTCGCTGTAACAATGTTTTGCTAAATCAATCGTAAAACATCAGAAACTTTCTCAGTTGTTTTTATTTGTTGATTAATCATCAGGAGGAAATTTATACCTAATTTTCAAGTAATATTTAAAAGTCGTGAAATTTAATTTTGAAATGACAACTTACTTATTTTCTTACTCAATTTATTATGGTGATGACATAAGTCGTGGACACTTTCATGGTTGCGTATGATCTAAATAATAAAAAACTCTTACGTTATCGACTGACAATCAACATGTCAGTCCTCAAAGCATGAAACTTCGAGGGTACCTATATTCCTCTCATGATGTAGTGATGCACTAAGAAAGGAATTCCCGAAATTCAACTCCTAGGAAACGCAGCGGGAAGATGAAGTTTGAAAAATAACACAACGCGAACAAAGTCACGGGGCATTCCTCTACAAATATGACATTACACTGTTTTTTATTCGAAAGAATGTTGATGGCCACTGACATCTTGACATTATCCACCTGTTAGTTTGTATAGGATGGCATGGCACCTGGCACCAAGGAGTTTCAACTTAGTTTTCATTGAAGTCTATTATTGCATTTTATTTGCATGAGTGTTTTGATAATGCTGGTGAATAGACATTGTAGCAAACACTTGTAATAACTCGATATACCGATAGTCTATGTGGCACCGCTGCTGGAGTGACCTAAACACAGCCTAGGTCGACTGAATCTAAGGCTTTCTCATAGGCCACAAATGAGATTTGTTGATTATTAGGAATAATCAACAAATGAGATTTGTCTAGCATATAGTAATAATATATTACTATTTCCACCAAAATGAACTTTTCCAGACCTTGTCAATGCAGTGATACAATGATTATAGTCGATCTAAATCAAGATAATTGGGTGAATATTCTTTAAACAATCAAGTAAATTAAGGTAGTGTGATGTATCTGTAAATCACTGAACTATTGACTCTACACCTACCTACCTAATAAAATAAACATATCATCACATTCACGTCTAACACCTTACCTGTGCAAGTTCCTCAATATGCCTCAGCATGTTATCCGCGCCGTGTGCCTAAGTAAAATCCTTTATTTGCCTGTTCTGCATAATTATATGTTACAGTTACCAGCATGGATCTTGAGCTCAGATTTCCTCTTTCTAACGTTTTAATTTAAAAAAGGCTTTAAAGGTCCCTGACGGTATCTGTAGATATGCCCCCTATTTTTTAGCATCAGAGTAATCAAAATATCAATTTTCGTAATCACTTAAACTCTTATTTTGATGCTTTGTACGACGGGATTAAAATTTATTTTTAGGGTTGAAACATCTTCATTTTAATTATAGATTTGAATAATAATATTGTGTTTGATAATAAGCCCATCGATATATCTTTTCGGAGAACTTATACCTATTATGATTTTTAAAGACAATTACGAATAAGTAATATTTTATCCAACATTAAATCTCATAGAATAGCAACTCCAAAATGTGTTTTGAAAATCACTCTACACCTTTAACTATTAATTTGCCGCGTGACTGTCTAAATTCAATTTAAAGATTAATGCAAAACAGATTGCGTAGTGTACATAATAAAGTAACATCTTGATTGTAATATCATAATCTTGCTAACATTAATACATATGAAAGCGAAAAGTAACATCATTAACATCTTACCCAAATATATACAAGTAGTTGGCTTCACCATTCGCTTTCGAACCGGACAACGGCCACGAAAGCACTATTAAACCAAATTTTACGTTTACAGAAGGCCAGGGTGTTCGAGTTTATGAAACTTCTCAGCCTAATTAAAAACCCCCCTATTATGTAATACTTAGGCATGGCTGGGTTTACAATCCGTTCGGACAACGAAATGGTAATGTATAGTGGTGCGAGTGATTATATGCATGGTATGTACACATTCCCAATTTATCTTTTAGAATATTATGAGTTTCTTTGAGGATATCGATGAGGTGGCGCTGTGTTCTTTTCAGATATGTTTTTAAGCACGTTGGTCCGTAGGTTCAAGTTTATCTTCGGTTCACTTTTTTTTGTTGTGCAGTTGTCGAGTCACCGACGCCTCCGCCTTCCCTTGCTCTCCCGGAAAATGTGGTTGAGAACATGGATATTTCGCCATCAGAACTTACCTGTCAGAATCATGAGGTAATTATGCATAACGCAATGTAATATTTTCAAAGCAGGCTAAGTGCGAGGTGCGCCATCAATTTATATCTTTACGTTCTCGCGACGATTCATCCATGAATTAGACTGGATACCTGATTCAGTCTTAACCAAACGTAAACGTTAAATTCAGACCTGAGGTCTACAATCAATTGATCGAGCGAGCGTAGCGAGCGAATATCTCGTGCCAACTTGGCTGATTTGGAGTTGTATGTTTGTTATAACTTTCGAACCGTTATTCCAATCTGTATGAAACTTGGTAGGCCAATAGATTGTACTATGAAGATTTGCTGGGAAGAATATGAGCTTAATCGGTGAAGGGGTTGAGTAATATTGAGTTCCTAAGGGGTTAAAAAACAAAAATATTTAGTGCCATATGAAAGGGCTTAATTTGTATATTTCAATATTTTTATCTTAGGATGTATAGTTTTTGAAAAAAAAAATTTTTTTTTGATTAGATTTGGGCGAACAACTATTTACAAAGTATCGCGCTATGATGTTTGAAAACAGAAATGATGGACAGCAACGTAGACAAGAGAATGGAACAACGGGTTTTGATAAATTGAAACTGTCGACTGCACTGAATCGCCTGGCCCTTTCCTGTACCCTATGATTTTTCATATTTCAGGTTCAAATTGCAACAATGCAGGGAATCATACCCGTGGGCCTCGAGTCCAGTTGCCAGGTTGAAAATGAGGATGCTGTAAGTCTGAGAACATTATAATAGCGTATTGTTTGGATTAGATTTAGAGAGTAGATCGACTGAAGGTATACTTATGTGTGATTCTTTCTTGATGTGGGGATTCCTGTATCATGGTATAAGAATGATCACCGCTTTACCTGCACAAAGTAAAAGCATTAGAAAAGCGTAGTGATCTAGATATTTCTTGTCACATATTCAATCAAGCATTCCATGTTGATTTTACTACCAGAGGTACATAGAGATAGTACAGTGTAACTAAAAGAAGATTCCTTAATAAAAAAAAGAAAATAATTTATTGGCAACATAGATACACATAAAAATACAGGAATTAAAAATTAAATGACAAAGCATAGGGCAAAAAAAGAGAAGAAAATACATATATAGACCTAACCTACATAACACATGTCCTGGTTGCTCTGTCAATAACTCAATAATCTGTCAATAATGTCCTAACTCAGCTTTGAGCTACTTCACTTGGGTGAAGTGTGAAAAGTTAATGTAAATAGTATACACATATATCAATATACTACTATCAATAAATAGCTCAATCTATGACAAAAGTCTACAACGATTCGTATTTTCAGGCTGGATTCTCATGTGCTATATCTATGCACGATGGCGTAGTTGCGTACACCACTGAAAACGTGACCACAAATCTTGGCTTTCCTAAAGATATATGGATTGGCAGATCTTTTATTGACTTCGTTCACCCGAAGGCAAGTTAATACTCTAATATACAATAAATGCGAAACTCTAGATGTTAGTATGTATGTTTGTGTTTGAATCACGTCCAAACGTTTGTTCGTATTAGAGTGTTTGTATTTACTGTGGCGACCACGCTACGAAACTTCAGTATTCTTAATATACTTTGTACACAATGAGAATTGGGTGGAAAGATCGACGCATGCTACTTATGTGTATTTTGCTCACAAATTCGAGTGGAAAACTTGTAAAGTCCAAAAGAGTCTTTATTAAAAAAATAAATCTTCTTGCAATATTTTAAATACATTTTCTCAACAGGATCGCAACACATTTGCATCACAAATAACGAATGGTTTGGCTATGCCGAAGATGGCTAATGAAACTCAAAATAAAGGTAAGTCTTCCTCAAAATATTCCATAGTGCCCATTTGTAGGAAACAGTGGGAAAGTTACTAGTTTCATATCTATGCCCTTTACAAGGCAACAGATAATATTCACTTTTTTTCATCATGTTGTTTTATAAACGAAGTTGATTTGCTGTTCTGAGCTTTTTACGATGATATGTATTTTAAAATAAGGTCTTTATCTGGGCGTTGTAATATACATACATACATAAAATCACGCCTGTTTCCCATAGGGGTAGGCAGAAATCACGGATCGCCATTTGCTACGATCCTGACATACTTCTTTTGCTTCCTTCACTCTCATTACGTTCCTCATGCATACTAGTCGGTTTAGGGTACTCTTGACCTGGCCCTTTTCCAAAACGTCGCTGATTTGGTCAAAGGACAAATAGGGCCTTAGCATACCGTGAACTTATTCGATACTCTTAATAGATTTTCTAATATCCATTTTTTATGTTTTAATAGCTGAATCGCCCGTTCTCGAGGACTGCACAATGGTCTGCCGGATTCGTACATACCGAAGCCTGAACATAAGTTTTGGTGTCAAAGACCGCACCGTGGCCTACATGCCTTTCTTACTGAAGTTCTCCTTCAAGGACATCACTGAAGACGATGACAAGATCGTTTATTTGATCATTCAAGCCTCTCCCATATACTCTGGTTACCAAAGTGAGTATTTTTTTTTTACCTGTATTGTGTAATTGATGTGATTGCTTACTTGTCTTGACGTTGCTCCTTTCAGTTTTGTGTTCGATCAATAAGGTGATGATAGATACCTAGCATTTTCTATTTTGTTTGCTGCTTAATGACTGGCCGCGCAGCCTCGCGAAGCTGCCGCTCGAGGCAAATACTTCCTTAGTCAGGACACCTGGCTGCTCGATCAGTCAGTACGCAGCTAGCATATGAGGATGCTTTAAGTATTACTGGTCAATACATCACCACTGTATTGACCACCGAGTAAAGGAATATAACACATCTTACAATACAAATTATGAGTTGTTTTGTATATTTCAGATCCAAACGAAAGCAAAGAAAATGCAACTCCCTTCATCATTAGACACTCTGCAGCCGGTATCCTTGAATACATAGACATCGACTCTGTGCCATACTTAGGGTACCTACCCCAGGACTTGCACAATAAAAATGCATTGATGATGTATCATCCTGATGATCTGCCGTATTTGAAGATGATATATGAGATGATTGTGAAAGATGGCAGCGTCTCTAAATGTCTGCCTTATAGGTGGGTTCAATACTCTACTCTAAATGTAGACTTTCGACTTAAGTGTCATGAGTGCCGTGCAGTGACATCGCGACTGCGCTAGTATGAAGATGTATGGAACGTCATTCGCCGTGTCATTGACGCTGTTCTCGAATGACGTTCAATACGTTTATACGTAGTAGCCGCGTATTTGACACCGCGTTCGAATGACGTTTCATATATTTTCGTAGTAGCTCTCTGTCTTGGTATCGCTAACGCGGCGCCGCTGACGCTTGATTCGAAAGTCTACCTTAAACAGAATACATGTAAAAATCATAAACATGATTATATCTCCGAACGGTGTCAACAATATCTCGCTCAATTTTGTCTACGTTTTATGGGGTTTAAGATTAAGTTTAATTCCTATCCTGTCTCTATCCAGTTAAAGCAAGACAAAGCAGGAACTTATTATGCTATAGACTGTTCTCTCACTCTGCTACAACTTGAGTCACTAGTTCATTCGAATTAGCGAGGTGAAAGGCTACTTTCGTGCACTTGACACATGTTTTCTAACTTTCATAGGTTCTACGACATGCCGATAAACTCTCACATAATATTTTTCACTTATTTTTAAATTATTCCTTCCGCAGAATGTTGGCGCAGAACGGTGATTACGTAAAGTTGGAAACCGAATGGTCTTCCTTCACTAACCCTTGGTCGATGAGATTGGAATTTGTTATCGGAAAACATTACATCATCGAAGTAAGTAGTTTTGCTAGTTCCATTTGTTTTGCGTGTACAATACGTAGGACAATGCGAGCCACAGATTTATATTAATTAGTTGTGATTGTATGAGTTTCATTCAGATTAAACGAAGTTGGGCGTGTTTTGTTTGACGCTTCAACTTATATTTACATTTTTATATTTGAGAGCACAATCTTTCACGTTTATAATATTAGTAACCTATTACTAAATGTATAAGATTTATACTACCTAATGTTACACAAGTAAATTCTAATATTAAAATAAAAAATGAACTCATAGATCTCGTGGACACCACTACTTTTTTGGGCATAACCTTAGATAAAAAGATTCTATGTAATCCACACATAGATAAATTTTCGAAGAAACTTAGTTCTGCGGCATATGCAGTCACAAAAAAAACCTCTACTTACAGACGTAGATACAGCTAGACTAGTCTACTTTAGCTACTTCCATAGCTTATGGCATTTTGTTGTGGGAGAGTGCTGCAGGTATAAACATCGTATTTGTGTTTCAGAAGAGGGCTAAAAAAGGGAATAAAACATTTTGACTTTGACTTTGTTGTCGAGTTTGTAATAAAAACTGAAAACTTACATGGAACTTTCAAATTGTTTTAGGGCCCAGCCACACCAGATGTATTCCTTTCACCGCCGCCTCCCAAGCTTGCCAGGACATCTGAGGAGATAATTAAAACACAACTGGCCGATTCCCACAGGGAGTGCATTCTAATGATCATGAAAGCTGTAAGTTGTAACACGTCTTTAAAGGTACAATATATGTAAATAATACAATATATAATCTTCTAATACACTTCTCTGCTGGAGTGGGAGTCAAGAAAAAACATAGAATGTGTCCAGCTGCTTCTCTCCCCGAGCATGTCGTAAAAGTCGACTAAGGGATAGTATCCTCCTACATGATGAGATACAATAAGCAAGTATTCCCAAGGAGGGTTGACGTCAGGCAGGTGGCCGGTCATAAAACACCTTAGCCAAAACTCTTACTGCCGACCCCACATAAGGTGGGATAAGGGCAGGAAGATGATGACAATATATAATCTTACAAAAAATCCAGAATATTATGTTTAAATACCTCTAATGTAATAATAGACATGAAAATAATTGCACGTGATATTTCACGTTGTTTCAATAAATTTCATAAATAAATGGAACATTTTCCTAAAAAATTGCCAAGCGTGATTTCTTGCCTATATCTTCCACGCATAATTGCGTTACGAACAGGCGTATATTCAACGTAGGTTCAAGACGTTCCTAAATAATCCTAGTGTGTTTTCACTAATAAAAATACTTTTAACTTTTTAAATTGCATGTTTGTGTAAAACAGTTAATGCTTTCTGTCTAGGTAATAACAAAGCCAACAAAGAAAGTAAAGCAGCAAATGAACGATCGCCATAGTCTCTCCCAGATCATGGATGACCTCTTAGAAGTCCAGCCCAAGCCAGAGGAAGAACTCATGGTCGAAACATTCAAGCCAGACCTCAACTGCTATGTAAGTGATTTTTCACCTCTCCAGCACGAAAATGGTGCTTTTGCAGGAAAATCGCTTTTGCCTGCGAGTTTTTTACGCAGGACTCTATAGCTCGGGACTAAAACTACCTCTACACTACATAATGGGTAATTTTAGCCCCTTGTATAACAATCTATCCAGCTTTATTTTAAGTATAGTAGTTATTATCAATTGTCTTCCAGGAAAAAGACACGGTAATGCTGGGAGGGATATCGCCCCATCACGATAACAACGACAGCAAATCCAGTACAGAGACACCACTAAGCTATAATCAAATCAACTACAATGAGAATTTGCAAAGGTCAGTACATGGCAGTTTGTTTATTTTTAATTCAACTCTTTTATTCTTTATGTTGCCATCATAATAAGAAATATTACGCTATTTTTGATCGATATCACCAATTTTTTGACACAAATATAATTTCTTGGGCTGTTTTGGTTTATTTAAATAAAGTGATAATTAGAATAGCAAGTAAAATCATTGTTTTATAATAACATATTATAGATTATTTTATGCATTGCATTTTTTTAAACCCGCCGAGACAAAACAGAAAATAAGTGGCAAAAACCAACGGCCTGACCCTTGTCTGTTTCAGGTTTTTTGACAGCCACGACAACTACTGCTTGGAGGATAAGAACAGAAACTATGCCAATGGCGCGGAAGCAGTGAAGTCACCTATCGGGTAAATTATTCGCATTTATTACTACTAAGAGATAAAGCTATTGAGTTCCCAATAGGGTATAAATAAGTTTTAAAAATGTGTCGAGTGAGGTATCGTATGAAAGGGCTTTGTTTGTGCATTAAGTTTTTGGCTTTACTTGATTAAAAAAAAAAAAGAAACAAACGAATACTCACCAGAGTCCAAACTATGTATGTGACTGTCGAGTGTTTTTCTATTTATTTGATACATACTTATATATTATCACGCTGGTATCCCTAATGGGGTGGGCAGATCCACTAGTAATTATAAGAAAACTTGCTGCCACTCCTGATTTAAAGTCCCAAGATGGATATAGTGAACCATGGTGATAGGTGATCAGCCCATCGCCCATATAAACTTCAGCCAGACTGGGGATACAATTTATGTAAACAAACCGCCCATACTTAACCTAAAACTTACTTTTTCATTGCATGTTTATGGAACTTTTAAGTGGTACTAATAGTTAAATTGAGGTGTATAAACTTATGTTGCGGATGTCTATTAACCTAAAACTAAAGTGAGTTAGATTTAGGTAACGCGAAGGTTTGTTTACATAAAATTCTATCTCCAGTTTGGCTGAAGTATTGGTCCATCGTGTTGGAGAGGATACTATCCCTTAGTCGACTTTGCTCGGCAAGAGAAGCAGCTGGACGCATTCTTTGTTTTTTCCTTACTACCAATCTAGCAGAGAAGTAATTATTTGATTATAATAATTTTAGCATGATGTCCTTATTGGCTCAAAACTCATCTGATTCCAATGACTTGAGCAGTTCGGCTTCGTCGACGGCTGTGGCGTGCAACAGCCTGAGTCCTCCCGCCAATCTGGTTGACTTCTATCCGCTGCGACTCACAGAATCGCTGCTTACCAAGTAAGTATAAATAAGTTCAGTTAAATAACATAATTCTCTTAATTTACATGCATATTATCACGACCGTATTCCCTGATGGGAAAACCCTAAACCGCATTTCCTATTAACTAACCTCTTGCAGCATGATCCAAGGATCATGCTGTGCCGACCCCACATAGGGTGGGATAGGGGCAGGAAGATGATGATTCCCTAATGTGGGAAGAGCCAAAAATAATCATGTTTGTGGACATTTCATACAGGGCCATCTAGCTCCAAACTATGCACAGCTTGTAAGTACTATGGGAACAAGATGGCTGATAGAACACGTATATACTTTTTTTGTAAATACTTACCTACTTATAATTTTAATACTATCGTAATCCTTTCGTATTTCGGCCCAAATCCTATCTTCTCAAATAGTTTTGGATATTATAATAGTAGGTTAATTTAACAGGCTCAACAACCGGTTCCAATTGATCAATAAGAAAATTTACAAGCAAAATAAATAAAACTGGTCAAGCGCGAGTCAGATTCGCACACGTAGGGTTCCGTACCATCGTACATGCACATAAATGTTTCTTGTATGCACGTCATTTATGCATGTCCTTTTATGCAACAGTAAATTTTAGATCGTTCGAAAAATAAATACACAAATATACTACAAAAAAAAGTGCATAAAGTCACTTGACCCATCCAATTACTGACCGCGCCTAAAGTTACGAACGTTAAAGTTTTTTGTAGGGGGTCCACTTTTGTTTATTTTTATTATTTGTTGTTATAGCGGCAATAGAAATACATACTCTGTAGAAATTTCAACTCCACCTATTACGGTTCATGAGGTACACAGCCCGCTGACAGACGGACGAACAACGAAGGCTTGGTAATAGGGTCCCACAATTCGGACAATAAAAACAAGATCCAAACTTTTCAGGCACAACAATCATATGGAGAAGGAGCTAGTTAAGTGTCACCGTGGGGCCAGAACCGGGAACAAGTGGGAGAGGGCCTTTAACACTAAGCAGAAGAAAAAGGAACATCTGGCGAGGTGCAACGCTGGATACAAGCCCGCTGTATCTTTCCCGGAGAAGCATCAGGTATGGTTTCCACCAGTTTATACCGCGACACATTATAATATCGAACACTTACTATCGAAAAGAGTTCTCTTCTTAATTAAGAGTTTGACTCTTGTCGACGCAACTCATGCATCTCTCTCCTAGTAGTTGTTGCCAGAGCAGCCTCATTGACCTCTTTATACGACATCACATCCTCGGTCTTCCTCTTCCTCTCTTTCTTTTGCTAGTTCATTAGCTTATAATGTGGTTTTGGCTGGTATAGTGATCTATATTAAAGAATTTTCCTGTTTCGTTTTCACGTAAACACTAACAGTAAGCAACTATTCTATTTATTTATGTATTTTGATTTGATTAACCTATATGTTATTCTAGAACCTAAACTATTTACATTCTAAATTTCATCATAATACGTTAAGTAGTTATGGGGATACGTGGTAACAAACATTTTATAATATTATAGTGGGATTGTAGTCTTGCGTGCGCCGATAGTTATTTCTTTTATTGCAAATTTTCAGGTGTGGTTAGTAGATAATAATAATAAATAACACCCAACAGTCACATACATAGTCCTGACCCCACACCAGGATTCCCTGTGTCGTGGGTATCAGAAACTACGAGTACCTACCATGGTACCACAATACCCAGACCCGGAAGAAATATTTACAGATGATTATTATTTTCAGCAGCATGGTGTTAAGCGCTCTCTCATGCCGATGGAAAGTGGGATAGCACAAAAACTAAAATCTGGCCATTCGCGAATACAGCGACCAATACAGAATAATGCAGCCGAAATGCCGCGCTTTGCCCCGACCAATGCTGGTAAGTACCACCTTAACCTGTTTGCACTGGCCTTCATAGCTCAGTTGGTAGCTTTGCCTTCTGCGCTGTACTTTGTAGCCTCGATTTCTACACATTTCTACTAACATTTATGTGATGAACATAATAGTTTAATATGTTCTTAAAGTAAACCCACAATTCATTGATGTACGAGTATAATTATGTTAGGGAACACAGTAGAGAAAGTCTTATTCGTGGAATAAAACTGCTTTTCCTGTTTCGGACCCAAATTAAAACTAAAAATGTTTCAGGCACGACAGTTAAATTATTACCAATTAAGATATTATAAAATTTCCTTGCTTTTATAATCATAAAATTGTCTCTCCGTGTAGTCGAAACACGCTAAAATACCACTTTGACTCCCATTTCACCATAAGCTCCTGTTTCCAGGCACGCACACCACCTGGCAGGGCGCATCGATCACTGCGCAATCCAACGCGGCGAATTCATACGCCAAGAACATGCAACAGCAGATGCCAATGCATACGCAGTTATCTGGTCAGTTTTATTTCTCAAGCACAACTTAACCATATGTAAATAGGAATAAAAAGTCCAAGATTTTATACTGCAGCCCTCGCCATACCATTATCAGGGTGTGATAGGCAAAAGCCGGCCCCCTTTTTCCATTCAGATCTTTCTTAATGTATGACTGTTTCATAATTTGAAGGGGTCTGTGGGTCTATCTATTAAATACAAATTTTTCACTCCTTGCACGAAGTTTGCCGAGGTGCACAATATTTGTGGTACTACTGTACTAAACACATCTCCATTGATGATTCTCTTACGCTGTCGGACCAACCAAATGTCCAAACCAGAGTATTCTCTTGTCCTGTCACAACTATCTATCTAGCATAATGTCCAGTCCGTTCCCAATATTTACTAGAATACCTAATATTTTCCAGTAATTTTACTATATTGTGATATTCCAGGAGGGTTCCCGATGTACTACGCTCCGAATACGGATCCTGGGGTCTTCTTTGGGAGGAGTCATCTAAGAACCCCGCTGGCACCTGTCGAAGTCCCCCCACCTCCGGGCTACCAGGCGACTTTGATGCCCCCACCAATGCACCCTCATATGGCGCAGTATCCTGATGCCCCAAGTAAGAATTTTGTCTTTTTCTTGTCACACTATCTGGACCTATTGTACACTATTTAGCCTACTTTATTTAATGACAAACATTGAAGCGCTCGTGACGTAGCTTGCTTGCTTTTGATCGTCGAAGTTAAGCAAAGATTGCAAACAATCTATACCATAGAAACATTGTTATTTTCGGCAATATAAAATGCTCTGAAACATGTGCTCCAAAAACTGTCAAATACGAATTGCTGATTATGAATCGATTCGCGAATCGTTATGAATTCTTTCTGTGACCCTCTTGTCACTTGTAATTTGATTCTTATTAGGATCATATTTTTATTTACTAGCATCCGTTGCCGGCTCCGCTAGTGTTTTATGAACCCGGATACAAAGTAGCCATGATATGTGTGTTCTATGTTTGAGCCAAATTCTTTTTACAGAGATTAGCTGCAACAAACACACAATATTAACATTTATAGTATAAAGTTGAGAGCATTGGTGGTCTAGTTGGTAGTGACCCCGCATTCCGATCCTAAGGTCGTGGGTTCAAACCCGGTCGTGTACCAATGGATTTTTCTGTGCGATAAATTTATGTGCGCTATACCAGTACTACTCTATACTAGTACTCTCAAACGGTGAAGGAAAACATCGTGAGGAAACCCGAGGCTTAGTCAGCTCCGCACGTATTGACCATGTCTTTCCTGTGGATAAGACTGACTAAGCTGAGAAGATGGAATAGGTGCTGGGCAAGCCTACTCCATCTTAATTCGTCCCGGGCACTACAGCGTCCCGTTTGTGAAGGTAAAAAATAAGTTGCCTATTGACGTTGTATAAATCATCTACTACATATGGTGAAAGGCCTTAGTTAGTAAGTATAAAGTTATTTAGAAGGATTCAAAGATAATGTTCTCTTTCAGTACCTTGGATGTACCCAAATGTGTATGATGCTCCATACATATACCATCAAATGCCGTACAATCAGCAGCAAGCGATGATGCCTCAACCCGGAGCATACAACCCGTCCGCAGGCCCTCTAGGACTAGCCGATAGCAACTTTATGCAGGTATGTGACAAATACAGCACTTGGCTTATAATTAAACTGTACAATAAATTACATTGAATATATTTGAAAAAAAAAAACTATTTTCACGGGCATCTATTAACGCAATAGAGCCCATTTCTGTTTGTACGTTTGTGCATGCGCAGAAACTGCTTAACCGATTTGAATGCGATTTTTACTGATGTTATGTTTCATCAAAATCCATTCATCTATAAAACTAATTTTAGTAGTCCATTTTAAGATTTTTTATTAGTTACATTATGTTGCTTTGGCTGAAACTTGCAATAGGTACAATGTTATTAAATACTAGCATAATGGTCCAAAGAATACATGAAAGTATTATTTTGACGACCTCGGGTGCGTGCTCGGCCGCGAGGTAAGAGGTGTGGGTTCAATAAAAATTATAAAATAAAAAACATGATAACTTAATTTTTGTCCTAGAAATGTAAGATGGGTGAATATCTTGTTTTTGTTAAGTTGATTGGCACGAATTTGTTAAGTTTTAAGCAAATCGTACCACCCGTTAAAAAGTTCCCATACCGATATGCACACCCTTTTCCACCTCCTAAAAGGGGGTTTTAGAAAATTCTCAATTAGGTTTTTTTATTTGTACTACAAAATGTATACCTATGCCGATTTTCAAGCAAATCAGACAACCAGCTTAAAAGTTCCCATAACAACTCACACACTCTGTTGCGTCTCTTTTGAGGGGTTAAAAATAATCATATAGGTTTTTTCATCTGTATTGCAAAATAGTTAAATATTTATAAAGAGTTTTAAGCAAATCGTATCTAAAATGTTCCCAATCTTTATTCTACCCCTCTCCGTTTCGGGGGTACTTTTGAAAATATTTTACCATAGACTTTTATAAAGACTGTAGTGATATATTTTTATTCTTAGGAAGTTTTGATTGGCTCGCGCACTACTATCAAACTAATTCACATTAATATAAATGCATGAAACACTTTGTAAATGCTTTAAAAAATTATGTAATAAGCGTAGAAAACAATCACACAAATAGGCTTGTATGTCGACTCCGCCGTTGAGAGCCGTCGAAGTGCAACCTGCGTGGACGGACAGTAAGCAGACCGAAACCATGGCATCGATGACCGCCGTGAAACCACCCGCTTGGAAATCCCAAATTATCGCCCTAGATCGGGTATGCCGTTGTAGACTTATCATCGTCATGTCTTTTGCCGCTTTTTACAATGTCGGAGATACTGCAGTGGGTTTTTATGATTGGATCCTGGTTTCTTGAAGTGGGGATCGTCATCTGGCTTATAATGCGATCGAAGCTATGATTGAGCTCG
Organism: Scotopteryx bipunctaria; assembly: GCA_949320045.1. NCBI lineage: Eukaryota > Metazoa > Arthropoda > Insecta > Lepidoptera > Geometridae > Scotopteryx > Scotopteryx bipunctaria. Next base: position 6,603,238 of record OX439440.1, read on the forward strand.
ATTTGAACTTTCGTCAAAGAAAATTACACCGAGTTTTAAAACCTACCTGTATTTGTATTAAGAACGTAAAACCTTGAAAAGACGGTCGGCGCTTCAAAGAAGCTTTACTTTTAAATTCTAGACTAGAAAGAACTTTATATGAGAAATAAAATGATTGCTTTTGCTTATCAAAGTAGCATATTTATTTTAACTAAAATATTTTCTTCAAATTCATAATCATAATAACTCATTGTCATTATTTTCGAGTGCATAAATATCTCATTACACTGCACTTGCATCAATTTTATTCTCTGTCTGATCTAAGGCATGTATGTTTTCATCCACATTTTCTACTAGACTATCATTTAATATATATAATTATGTTTATTGAAAAAAATTATCTACTTTTCAATACTTTGTAGGGCTCTGAGACGTGGTACAAGGAAATCAACGATGACAGCAAATGTGAGGTATTCTGCGTTCGCAGACCGATTGCCATATAGTTTTACAATGTCAAATTTTATACCATGTTAATAAATTAATGTTTGTTCGGTCACGTACAGTAAGTTTCTTCTTTTGTGTATTAAGGTGAGTGACTCTTTCCTAACTTTAAGCACTTTCCTTACAATTTCTTTTCCTTATCCTTAGAGCATTGAGCCCGTTCCTGAGAGCGCTGAGAAGATGGAGAGGGCTAAGACAAGTGAGCCTTCTGGCCATTCAGGGCAGATCAGTGATGAGACGATGGATAGGACAGATGGGGAGTCTAGCTACTCTTCGTTCTACTCATCCTTCCTTAAAACTGAGTCTAGCAGCGCTGAGGACAGTAGCGACCCGAATAAAACCAGTAACAAGATCAATAATCAGGTTCTTAGATTTTATTAATTGCAAATATTTTTAAAGGGTACTAATTAATCTGTACTGTCTATTTAATAGCATTATTCTCCTCTAAAAAATGTCCTCTGAATTACTAAGTCAGCCACCATCAATGCGCGTCTAAAAAATACTATCTTAGCCACAATATTATCATCGATGTAAGCTACTTTAAATACAACTTATCATGGTAGTATTTTTTAGCATCTACATTTGTAACATCTATTCAAGCATTAAACTTCTAAAATATTTATATATGACACCAATAAAGTAATTGTATCATTGACATCTAGTTTGATAACTCAGTAAAATGTTGGTTAGTTGTAAAATCCGTGTCTGAGTTACTAAATTAGGTGGTGATGTATAAATCAGTGGGAGTTATTCCCGTTGAGTCACACTGTTACCCACATAATAAATTGGTGTAACTCAACGGGAATAAAAAGTTGCGCTGTGTCACGGGGGTGACACAGCTAAGATAAGCTTTTACTTATTACCTAAATAATAAAATAACATCAACTTAACTACTTATACGAGTAAAACGAATATGAATCTACTTGCATTGTAATAAAGTCCTTAGTATGTTGGACGAATAGAATCTCACGTGTCGATCTATGTCCTTGCAGGCCGAGACATCGTCTGCTATGTACTATAACTACGAACCTCACGAAGCTATCCAGGTGCCGAAAAGGAAAGTGGAGCCGCAATGGATGGACGAGGTAATTTAAAACCATTTTTTTCTGTATACCACTTTTCATTTCAGCCTGTTTTGCCAGACCCCTCGGTAATTTATTTGTCATAATTAAGTTTTGCTCGCGACATTTTCATTGCCTTCGATTTAACGCGTACCTTTACTGTTCCTCTATATGTAACAAAACGACGGGGTTGGTTATCTTACAAAAAAATATTTATGGATATCGACCCGTATAGATTTTTGTGTGCAATATGATTTTTGTGATGATTATTAACGCCTGAATGGATTTTAATGGTACTAGGAATATACATAAAACGTGTGCTGGAATAGCATATAGGATACTTTTTATCTGGGTACAACGCGAGCGAAGCCGCGGGCGGCAGCTAGTGTTTAATAAACTATCAGGATTTAAATATCACGATTCCGAATATGTCTTGGTGAAAAGCTGGTTTGATGTAAGAGAGAAAAGTACAGCAAAACTCTTCACCGCTATTAAATTTAACTTCATTTGGCCGGATGGTTCTTATTCTCAAAGTAATAAAAGCTAATTTAAAAAATGTTTTCTCAGGTTTTTCGTAATCCCGATCTGCTCTACAAGTACCAAGTTCCATTAAAGTCAGAGGAGGAAATATTGCAAGCGGATTTGGAAAAGTTACAGTTTTTTGAACAGGTAATTTTTTTGTTATAATACTATACATAATATATTTTTTTACATATTATTTTTTATTTCATATAATTTTGTTATTATAAAATAACAATGCTACGATCCGTATTTTGTATCTATCCCGTATCATTACTAATACTACTAATAGTGCAACTAGTTTTTTCGAACCAGTGTGGTGAAAGGACACTTGACACATGCTTTCAAACTTATTCGGTTCTACGACATGCCGGTTTCCTCACGATGTTTTCGTACACCGTTTGATATTACTGGTACAGTGCGCATAATTTTTTCTAACAGAAAAATACATTGTTAGACGACCGGGTTCGAACCCACGAGCTTGATCGCGAGGTGTAGCCGCTACCACTAGACCACCAGCGCTCTCGTATTATACTGTACATTCAGCGTTGAAGACTTCATATGCTCACAAAACCGTTTCCTTTACAGCCGAACTTAGTGAACGAGCAACTGGGACAGTTGTATTTGGATCTGCAGTTGCAAGGAGTGGCTTCACGTCTGACCTTGGAGGAAGGAATCACCAGCTCAAGCAGTTCTGGCGAAGAGACCTGCTTCAGTGGACCTTCCGCCAGAGTGAGCATTTAAAATTGTTCTAACTAGTGTTAGACTTATATAAGTATAAGTGCTTAGCGCCTCGTTCACCATCTCTAAGTGTTGATTATTTAATTCCTGAGTAACGTTACTTAGCGGGTAAGGGTTACCAGTAACTTCTGTCAATTTCACAGGCGAAAATTAACTTAGAGTAACTACTTACCACAATCCTTTCCTTCCAGGCCGGCAGGCAGGTGACCCGTCATCCCCGCCGCAAACACGAATACAGTCGGCTAAACATGATCTACGAAGAAGACGCACCCCTACCGCCCCCGGCAGAGTTCGCAGAACTAAGCGTGATGCCAAACTAAGCCAAGATAGCATAAACATCTAACACTCGTCATCACTTAAAAAATTTACGAATAGTAAAATGCAGTAAGCCTTTGATAAGCATGAACTTATCAAAGGCTTACTGCATTTTTCTATTCAAAACGTTAACTGAACTAGGTATGAACCTAGTTCAGTTAACGTTTTGAGTTATGCATGAGCAGATTTAATGCAGACTTGAATATTGGCCCACATCGACCATTAATTGTAAATTGAAGCATTTGAATTATAGGTTTTACTTAGAACTACTATTGAAATCTGGCAAAAGTTAATGTTTAAACATGCGTCATCCTTTTGCACCACGCTAATGGTGTAGGGAAGAATAATTTTAAACAACGTTTTTGCAAACGTTTTTTGGTAAGCCTCTCATTGTTCATCAACACAAACTATTTCGGTCATGAAAAGTGATGTAGCAAAGCCGCTATCTCGGCTTATTTTAAGATCATTACTAGTAGCTTATTGTAAATGTAACAATTGCCAAACTATCTCATAGTTTTAGAGTGTCAATGTGTGTAGGTTAGAAATATTTGTGTAAACTTATATGTATGTATATGTGTTTCTATGATCACTATCTTTGAAAACTTTATCAAGCGATGATTAAAAAGTAAAAAAGAGACGTAACATCTTAATACAAAAAAATAAATAAAAAATAAAAATAAATAAATAAAAAATTTTGTATATAGAACTTTTACATTCTTAGAATTGCTAAACCATACATTATACTTCTGTAAAAGCTAAACAGGTTTCAGTAAGTAAAGACTTCTAATGTACTTTTAAATTGATCTAGATCTTAAATACCAGTCACAAAATGTGTTAAACTTACAAACATAAGCTATCCATGGTTTCATGTAAAATTAGTTTATTGTAGTTTGCACAACACAATGTATTTTTACATTTTCATATTGTCTTAATCTATTTGCAATGTCAAATATTGACAGGAATAACCATGCAGGGTTAATACTGCATTTGTTTTAAAAGATGAAGGCCAAAATGTACACTTTCACTTTAGGCAGAAAACTAGCCAAAAATTTGCTTTATGTATATAGTTATAATTATAGGCATGTATATATATATATATTTATTTATAGGCATGTATCATATTTTATGCACAAAATACTAATAAGAACTCCACATCATCTTGCTAAACATTGAACAATTATCATACTTTGGTGTTTTTCAATTTGTTCTAGAGCTAGGAAAAGCGAAATTACGATTATTTGATATCACATATTATTGTTTTATCAATTAGGTAGATAAACATATCCATGGCGTAGTAACAAATCTCCTTCTACATCTCCTTTAAAGTTTGACATATAACATTTACGATTTTTATTTGACGTTTGGTGGGTTGCCATTGTTTCATTTAGTGTAAATACAAACGCGTAAAATAATAGAGATACTTCGATTCATTCCTGCATTGTGATAATGAGCTGAAACATCAATACTGGTTTTTAGATGGCAATATTTTCTCAAACGTCTAGTGAATCTAATTATTGGTCAAATATTATAATGTTTTTTTTTTTATATGTATGTATGAAAAGTACTTGAACAGTCTCGACAATTTAGTCCCGTTGAGCTGAGTTTTTGACATTTCACGGATTTTTCTGCAAAAATTCTGGCCAATATTCATTCACAGATTTTTTTTAATTTTCCAATAAATAAATTATTAAAAAACTATACTTGAATATAGTTTTAGTAAATTTGTTGCACAACAATAACAATCTTTAATCAGTTTTTGTTTATAGCAACAAAGTTTAGCATTTGACACCCAAGAAACTGATTGTAAATGTTAACAATACATAAACGCTAGAATAGCAGTTTCAAATATAAACTGTTTAAAATTGATTGTAATATAATAACCACACAGTAAATAATACTAGTGGATCGCATCGAGTCACAAATTTCACTAAGCATTATACTAAGTACTACAGTGTTTGAGAATAAATTATACTAAGAAGATTATTATGTTAATGAGGTGATTTTTTTATTATTGTAATAGCATTTTGCATAGTTTTTATTTTTATGTAGTTTGTAATTCATCGTAATTTGAGTAGGTAGTTGAATTTGAGATTGTGTGGTGTGAAAATGGTAACAATCCATTTCTGTGTGTGCTAAATTACTTTTAAGGTGTACGTTTCTATGTGTATTCTTAGTATAACTATTAATTAAAAATATCATTTGTTTTTAATTACAATTGTGCGAATATTTAGGATTATCATGGATGACTAGGTATGATAAATGTAGTGACACAAAATTCAGAACAAAATTTTGCACTTTTTTTAGAATGTAAGACAGTCATTATACTCGTACGCTAGTCTTATCATAAGTCGTGGGCTGTTACATACTAAAATTCATATACATATATACAATTTTTATACATCTTTTAAATCTGTGTCTTACGATTATTAAGAGTAATAATGCAAAAGTTACTATTTTATTGTTATGTCAGACTCGCTCGCGTTCAATATTTTGTCGAAATGGGTATTAAGAGACAAATTTATTGTACCGTGCAGTCTTAAAAATTAATTATTGTGTATAGTTACACAGAGACGGAACATAGTATTCTCTCGCTCTAGCATTTGACAGTCTCTAATGCGTGCAGTTTTCATAGTTATCGATTTTGGCATTAATCACATTTACTGAACTTGCTTTTTTGACGAACCTTTTGTGGCCGCAAAAGGCATGCAAGCGTCATGCGTCAGTGTCGCTACGTCAAAGAAGCCGCGACAGAACTAATATGAGCGCAGAAAAAATGACGCGGCGTTGTAGATAATGTCGTGGCGTTACTAACGCGGCGCCTCTGATGCTTGCTTCAGAAGTATACCTTCATATATCGAAATAAGAAAGACCGTTCAAAAGTTGAATGAAGATGGGTTATGCTTTAATGGACACCATTTTAGGTATAATGGTGTGAATCTTTGCTGTGATAAAAAAAGTTACTTAAATAAATTATATATATATATAATTTTTGTATAAATATATTTATTAGTATTATATTACTATTATATAAATTGATAAGTATATTTTTCTCAAATTATACCTGGGAACTAAGTGACCGATATAATTACTTATCATATTATTTGAAAATACCTAACGAAGTATATTTTTGTCACGTAGTATTACAGCGATGGATGCGTGAATGAGATAAGGAAATAGATGAATAGTGGAAGTAGTTTTAATGTTGACTGGTAAAAATGTCTGTAATCAATTGAGCCAAGTGTATCAAATCATACCTATCAATACTAAAAATGAACATTTCATATCAAATCAAGATTTGTTTTTGCAGTTTTATTTTTAATTTATTAAAATGGCTAATTACGTAATAAAAAATAGCAACAAACCGGTGCATCATTTAGGCTCGTATTCAAGAGTAATGCTTGTGTAATTCGGCACTCAATCATAGATTTTTACAAGGTTGAAAAATTACATCAAAAACTTTAGTTATGAACTTATGATTCAGGCTCCGCATTGCTCTCGAATACGAATAGATAAAATTAATTTTAAAAAGTATCCCAGAATGTACTTATTGTGTTCCTTAAATTATGTGCAGGTGATTTGTTAAAAAGTTTATCGCTTTTTCTTGATGGCCCGACTTTTTTATTTTGTCTGTCCAGTTTTGGAAAGGTTTGTTACGTTTGTTACAGCCCTACTTTTTATTTCTTAACTGGTTAATGATTCTGCAAGAGGCTGATACTAAGGGTGCGTTGGGACTACACTAGTCCATTTTCTACGACTTTTTGAAATGTAAAGTTAAATCTAAATTTTTTAATTGATTAATGTTCGTTGAAATGTACTTTTGTGGCCCTTCATAGAATACTGTCTAGTTCAAATTATTATTGATTTTATTTCAATTCTAAGATAATATAGTTTTTTTGTAAGTGAGCCTAAATAAATTATGACTTACCAGCCGACCCGAGCGGTTTCATTCGACTAGGTACTTATTAGCACAAACTTTATAAACAAATTGCCCAATAAACACTGGTATGTAGTTTAATGAGCAGTTTCTTTAACAAAAGACATTGAAGAGTATTTGAAAAGAGTTTGAAATTCATATGTTCAAGAAATACGATTATAATAACGCGCCAAAACAACGATATTACCCTCAATATTCAGGATTTTGATTCATAGTAAATGTGAAAAAATAAAATTTTCTACCACTAGACATTCCTGTTCGTTAAGCTTGATATTTTTTTATGTCAATATTTTTAATGATTTTGTATTATGGGAAAAACGATTATGTGCTGTTAGGTATTGTATTATGTAGTGTTTTTCACTGTCGCTTTTTTTGAGTTTAAATATAATACCTAAATAGATTTATTGATTGAATGGCATTAAGTTTCTTTTTGGTATGCGGACCTCAAATGTATGAATTATTTTAATTACCTACTACCTATGTACCTACTTTTTAAGTTTACTTTCATTGTTCAAAGTGAAAATAAATATTATTAAGAAATAAACTAAATTGAGTACTTATTTGAACGAGTTCTACATTTTTATCATCATCATCATTATCATCAGCATAGTGCTAACTAACCTATTGACAGACAAAACAGAGCCTAAACCGCCTAGACTTGAAATTTGGAAATTGCATTCCTTGTAGCACGTAGACGTACACTAAGAAAAGATTTTAGAAAATTCTACCCTTTAGAAGGGGAAAAATCATATCCCTTTTAATAAAAGTTTGTTAAAATATTTTCAAAAACTCCCCCTCAAACGTGGAGGTGCCTGATCCCAGCTGGGCTATAAAAAAACTGGAACCAGACTGAGTATTCCGCTATGATCTTGGGAGTTCAGTTCCATACGACTGTACGTAGCTCTAAGTAGATATACTAGGAGTCCATGTACCTACCAAAATGTCCTTATAGGTAACAATCGTTGAGTAGGTACATAAAATTACTAATCGAGAAATAATAATGATAACAATTGAAATCGGTCACTATTTGCATAGTAATATATAATTCTGTTAACATTATTAATTTAACTTTTATAATAGCTAAGAACCTTTTATTGTTACCAATAAATGAATTGAATTGAACACAAAACAACTAAGTCTAGTGCAATTTGTACTGCTGGTTCGGGACTATTCACCTTAGGTACCTTCTTACTCTGGAACGGAGCGATGACAAACTCTGAATCTTTGAATGAATTATTGACAAACTCCCTGGCTACATCTACGAGTAATCAGATATTCGCTAAGTCGTTTCGTTTTAGAGATGCAGGTGGCTCAACTGCAAATAGGTGGTGTCAGCTGAGGAACGCAGATCTCCTAAACAAGAGACCGACAAACTCTGACAAACTCTCGAGATCATAGCGGAATACTCAAACAGTCTGTTTTACACAGTTTCTTTTGTGGCCCTGCTGGGATCAGACATAGGTACGCATGTCGTTAATGGAACGTTTATTAACGGGTGGTCCGATTTGCTTGACACTTGGTTTAGTTTGTATAAGGTATAACGAATTAGAGGTTTAACACACCAAAGAAGTGCTATGAGATGTCAATGCTATTGAAACGCGAGATTCCCCCAAAAGTATCTAGGTGGGTAGGTACCTAGGGTACCTATTAGGTAATCTATGCGGGTTAAACGGAGGGCGTCTGCTAGTATCCTCCTAGTACCTCCTCGCTCGCTGGTCCTGGCTCTCACTTCACCACTGTTAAGTAAGTACTTAGTAGATATATAAAAAACCCGTATTTTTTTTGCGACCTAGCATACACCCCCCCACCCCCCCCCCCCCCCCCCCCTTTGGGGTTGTCCGGTACCTTTTCGCGACTTACCTGGCAACCCTACTCATGATGTTGTATTATTGTGATAGGAGCAGTGACGGATTAAGACTACTTGATGCCCTAAGCAATCCATGCCTGTGGGCCCCCCTATCCGTATGTCAACTAGAATCGGTCTTTAAACCTTTACCGCCTAAAACATTAGTTTTTTGTAAAATAAGATGATGAGATATAACGTACTTTAGAAGTAGGTGCGGAGGCGCCAGGCTTGGGGCCCGCGGGAAAGGAGTGGTTTGTGATTGGCTGATCGCAATTCCGGGGCATTCGAATTATCGAATGCACAAGCGGGCAGCGAGTGGGCAAGCGCGGGAGTGGGGTTATAACTCTAGGTCGGACTCTATGTCAACTTAAAACGCGCGAATTTTCAAATTAGTCTTAGAAACTTTTTTGGTGTGGTTTTTGGTGACGTGAGAGTGGGACGTGATGCCCTAAGGACGGATTTTTTTGTGCTTCTTCTGGTGCCCCCTCAGACGTGATGCCCTAGGCAATTGCTTAATTTGATTAAGAGTTAATCCGTCACTGGATAGGAGGTACGTAACTTGATAGTAGGTTTTAGGTTACATAATATTACCATCGAAATAGGTACCTAATTGATATTATTTCATTTGCTGCTCGATCTGCTTTTCGGGTTACTATTAAATAAATTATTTATTTATTTATCAACTTATATAACTGGTAGGCTAAACCTGCTTAAAATTTTCATTCCCAGACATTAGGTACCTACTTATTTAGGGTTCCGTACCCTAAGGTAGCCAACGGGACCCAATGTAGGTACTTGAATGAATAAAGAATTTTTATTAACTATTATTACTAAGCCTCCGCTGTCCGTCTATCTGTCTGTCCGCCTACGCGTCTGTCAGCGGGCTGTATGTGTAGGCATCTCATGAACCGTAATTATAGGTAGAGTTGAAATGTTCAGAGTGTGTATTTCTATTGCCGCTATACCTAATAAAAAATAATCCCTAGAGCACTGGTGGTCTAGTTGGTAGTCACCCCGCCTTCCGATCCTAAGGTCGTGGGTTCAAACCCGGCCGTGTACCTACCAATGGATTTTTCTGTGCGAAAAATTTATGTGCGGTATAGGTACCAGTACTTTCAAACGGTGAAGGAAAACATCGTGAGGAAACCCGCGGCTTAGTCAGCTCCGCACGTATTGACCATGTCTTTCCTGTGGACAAGGCCGACTAAGCTGATAAGATGGAATAGGTGTTGGGCAAGCCTACTCCATCTTTATTCGTCCCAGGCACTACAGCGTCCCGTTTGTGAAGGTAAAAGTTGCCTCCTGACTCTGTATAAATCATCTAATATAGATGGTAAAAGGCCTTAGTAGTAGTAGTATATCTAATAACAAATAATAAAAATAAAATAAAAGAAGGTTCAATGGAAGTAAGATGGTACCGGAACCCTTCTTGTGCGAATTCGACTCGCACTTAACCGGTTTTTGTATACAATTGTACCTATATAAAACCATGGACTAAAACAAAGGCAAAAATGATAAAAATCCTTCAGCTCTGCCGTTATGCGCTACACACACAAAGGCAACATCGTCGCTACAATATAACTACGTCGTCGTACCTACCTACAGGTGTGTTGAACATGAGCACACCTACAACGCTGCCAGGCTACCTGCGCGCGAGCCGCATTCCGTCACTCGCCTCCACGATTGGCCGTCAAGCTTGCGAAGGCTTTTTGATTTTAGAAAGTCTACTCCCAGTGCTGGACTTGGTGCTTGTTTGAGTTATTCACAATGTCAACAGTGCTCTGAAAAATGTGAGTACAATTTTACCTTATTTATTTTGCTATTTTGTATTTTGTGACATCATCATCTGGGGAAATCTAGTGGTTAGTTCTGTCTTGTTTCCTTATCTGGTTTTGAATCATAATTTAATGAGGCTCTATGTAGGCACCTTGTAATATTTCTCATTAAAATTATTGCTGACTTTAGAACCTCTAAAATTGAAGACTTCGTATGAACGTAGTCTAAGGGAAACTCCTATTATAGCAGCGTATTAAATTCCAGTAAACTATGAGTATCACGTGATTAAAAATCACGCTTCTTTTTGCTTCGCCGTAGTCGGGTAATAATCCATAACTCGTGACTTGTGGCAGATAAGTAGGTAGGTCTCAGTTTTTAAGCAATGTCTCAAAATTTTATTCTCCTTTTCATAAATTATGTGCTTTTTAGTGTCTTTCTTGCGAAGGTTGACACACTTGAAACTAGAGATGGCGTTGGTGTTGTAAAATAAATACGAAGTCATGCAAAGTCCTAAACAAATACTATTAAATGTACCTCAAATTTTGAATTAGTCTTATGGTGTAGGTAGGTAATGCCATCGCACTGCATGGCCCGAGGCCAAAATGATTCTAGGGACCTTTTTTAGGAACGCACCATCTCGGCACAGCATCTCTTCTTCCATTCCCTTCTGTCAGCATCTTTGACTTACCACATTTTCTTAAAATATTTTATAAATTATTTAAATATTGTTGCTGTAAAATAAAATTGTGGTTTTTTCGAATCATATAATGTGATTTTCTCTTCTGTGGCGTAGGTACTACTTGTCTTCTTGATATGGGCCAATACCCATAGGGTAGGTACTATGTTACAATAACAGGCACCAAGTAGTACGTAACTTATCAGGCACTATAGCGCAATAAAGTGTCAGACTCCATGAAACAACACTCGTGTGGAGTCTTGACGATACCAACCAGTTAATTTATTTTTAATGGTTTTAAGTACCTCTCTATAATGAGGCAAGTAATGCGTAATTAGGCTCTTACTACATAGCCAGTGATAATGACCAGCGTTTTATGAGTAGTGAAATAACATCTTTATAGATTCATTGAAAAATGAAGCGCTCGTGACGCAGCTTGCCTAAACATTCTCGATCAATTTGGATGTGTGACCGCAAGTGGCTTTACGAGCTGAGCGCTTCCGTGCTTCGGCACGTTAAATTGTCGATCCCGGCTTTTAAATCGTTTAGAGCCTGTCCAGAAAGCGCGATTTACGCGCGAGTCCACTCGCGCATTTTGATTTGAATTGCGTCCAGATGCGGCGTTTTCACGCGCGCATGTGATGAGACGGATTTGGTCAGTTATAAACATGAACTCGGATACTTATATTACTACTAGCTGTGCTCCGCGGTTTCACCCGCGTTTTTCTCAGAGGCGGCCAGCAAGCGCGGCTTCCTCGTCTCGCCCGCCGCCGCGCCGCCAGCGTCTCGTCTTGCTTGCATCAAGCGCGCGTGGATTTCCTTAGCAGAGTTATTTTAGAAATGTATTTATTATACTCTTCAAAGATCTTATACTTACAATCATCAACAAATATATTTCAAAAAGATTATTACAGGATTTTATGTTGATAAAAAACTCTATGGCCCATAACTCATTAATAGGTACCAACTCTTAACATCTTACACACGTGATAACTTTTAAACGAAATATCCGATTGAGATGAAACAAAAAGTATTTTACTTCTACATAAATACTCTTGATAACATAATGCTTAATTTCGATAAAGATTAATATTACGATACATATTTAACGTAGTTTTTTTTCTTCAGACGATTTAATAATTATTTTGAACACAAAATCGGTTATTGTGATTAAACCATGATAGCTAGATATATGTTATCGCGGATTTTTTTGTAGGTCTTAATGGGATCTACAAACCCGTAGTACATCATTTTGTTCTATTGTCAATAGTTTTTGCAGCGCACGCAAAAATAGGTTTTCGATTTTACACCTTGTGTTACAAAATAGCAATTTTATTACGGATCCCTAATTTTGAAAAAAAAAACATAGCCTATAGCCTTCCTCGATAAATGGACTACCCAACACTGAAACAATCATTCAAATCGGACCAGTAGTTCCAGAGATTAGCGCGTTCAAACAAACAAACAAACAAACAAACTCTGCAGCTTTATAATATTAGTATAGATAATACCTACTTATATATCGGATATTTTTTCTCCTTGGAATCACCAGCTTCACAAAAAATATCTACTATTTCTTCCCAGTTCCTACGCCTAATGGTTCTATTAGAATAATCTGATGATTCCATATCCCATATAGCTACCCTTTTCTCAATTTCGTCAATAAAAAGTTCCTTGTCAAAGTTTTCACGCTCCATTTTTAACCAAATACGTCCACTCGCCACGGACACGCGCGTAGTACTGGACGCTGCAATGGCGCCGGAGTATCTCGACTCGCGCGGCGTACGCGCGTAAAACGAGCGAGTCGAGAGTCCCGCTCATTGCAAGCGTTTTACGCGCGTGTAAGGTAACGCGCGAGAGCATCTGGACGGAATGTATGTAGCTCTAGTAACTCGAGAACGCGCGAGTGCCTACGCGCGAATGGACACGCGCGTAAATCGCGCTTTCTGGACAGGCTCTTAGCCATGACGGAGGCCTTTGGGCGGACTAAAAACTCCGTCACGAGAGTAGGCCACTAGCTCATACGAAATTACTTACTTTTTTTATTGAAAAATTCTACACCAACCAGTCACTGACTGATCTAAAGCAGGATTGGCTTGTGTAGGACAAAAAAGTACTTAGAAAGTAGACATTTGGATATAATGAATGATGGAAGATGGACAACGACAGTATCCGAATGGTGGCCGAGAGACGCTACTCTACCACGAGGCAGACCACCCGCCGGCCGGTTGATCCGATGACATAGCGTATACTCAGCACGGCGTATTGTAGGTATAGACTAGCAGCCCGCCCCGGCTTCGCACGGTTATTTAACAAATTAGGATTTTTTAGGTAATTTTTTTACACCTCGTGTTACATTATTGGAGTTTTAGTAAGGATCCTGCGAATAAATTATAGCCTATGTTATTTCGTAATAATGTAGCTATCTACTGGTGAAAGAATTTTTTAAATAGGTTCAGTAGTTTCCGAGCCTATTTATTACAAACAAAACCTTACCGTCTTGAATTTTACGACAAGATCCAAGTGCCGACAAGATGCATCCGTCTGTAGGTACCTACCTACTAATGACACATGAAGTCATAAACAGCACCATATGAGTCAATAAAAATATCTACCTAAATTATGTAACAGTAAATTAATGACTGTTCATTTGATAATACCTACATGATTTTTACCCAACTGCAAAGGAGGGCAATGTTTTTGTGAAGTCTTGCAAAAATATAGCTAAATACCAGCTAGCTGTAAGTTGACGAAAAAACATTAAGGTATCGTATAGGCTTAATATTTCCTATTTTCCTGTATGGAGCTGAAACATGGACTATCCATCAAAAACATCGCAAAAAGATTGACGCCCTTGAAATGTGGTGCTGGAGGCGCTTGCTGAGAATAAAATGGACTGCTCACCGCACTAACGTTTCCATCCTGAAAGAGCTTCGCATCAAACAAAGACTTTCGTCGATTGTGCAAGTGCGAATCCTTAAAATGTTTGGACATATCATCCGCAACGAAAGCTCTTTAGAACGTTTAGTGGTACAAGGAAGAGTAGAAGGTCAACGTTCTCGCGGCCGATCACCCACAAGATGGACAGACCTCATTAGATCAGCTACGAAGTGTTCCCTTACAGAATGTACACGCAGTGCCATGAGTAGAGAGAGATGGAGAAGTCTCGCAAAAGCCGCAACCAACCTAGCAGACGATCCATAGCCACGACCACTCCGCCAGGAGTGTACGACGAAGAAGAAGAATCGTATAGGCTTAAAATCATATTGATAAATAAATTAGGAGGAGTTAGGGGCATAATTGACAATAAAGGCACTCACTATATTTTGGGTCTGTCTTATAAATAGGTAGGTAAATTATGGTCAATAATACTTGGTACTTCTCTGCTGGACTGGAAGTAAAGAAAAAGTATAGAATGCGTCAAGCTGCTTCTCTCCCCGAGCATGTCGTAAAAGTCGACTGAGGGATAGTATCCTCTCCAACATGATGGACTATCTCAATCGGCGTTGGGCTGATCACCTGCCACAGGTTTGCATGTATGCAAACCTGTGGCAGGGTAAATAATAAATACCAAAATGTATACCCATTTTGGGACTTTGATACAGGAGTGGCTGCAAGTTTTCTTATGATTACTTGCGACTCTACCCACCGCATTGGGGTGATAATATAGGGCTTGGGATATGGGCGTGATAATTATGTCATGTATGTACCTCTACAGATGAAACGTTTGGAATGTGGCGCTGATCTGGTTTTTACCCACGGATGTAGGCATTGCAGGTGGTTTAAATATTTTTGTTATTGTAGATCCCGACAAAACAATCCGCACTTTGTTTTGCTATTATGTGAGTGTGTTTTGAGACTGGTAATTTTATTGATGCCACTTCTCTGCTGGACTGAGAGAGTAAAGATAAAACATAGAATGTGTCCGCCTTTCTTCCCGAGCATGCCGTAAAAGTTGACTAAGGGATAGTATCCTCTCCAACATCCAACCATCTATATGGGCGATAGGCTGGTCACGTGTCACTATGGTTCACCATAGCTATCTTAGAATTAAGTCAGATATGGCTGCAAGTTTTTTTATCTTGTGGCTCTGCCCGCCCCATTAGGGATACGGGCATGATAAATAAATAAATAAATAAAATGAATATTTTGTGGACTTAGTGAGTACCTTACCTACCATTTCATTGCAGAATGTACACCTTATTTATAAGAGAAGTAGGTATGTATGTAAGTCAAATTAATGTGACGTAGCTAGCAACGTAAAGTCTTTGTGAGGTGGGATGTGGGTTAGCTCGCTTATCAATTTGATTGAACTTGGAATTGTTCGATAACTGTACCTACGTAAACATACTGCATAATGTTTTTTGGTTTTAAAATAAAGAAATTGAATGGAATATTTTACGCTTGGTACCAAAAATCTTCCAAAAATGATTACAACGTTAACAACGTTTTCTATAACAACGTTATTATGGTAAAGAACGATCCGTCGTCAGGTCAGGTCCGTTAGTAGAATATAGAAACAGCGAGACCGCGGCTACCATTTGGCTACCGTTGGTAATTTTCGCCATTGAGTAACCCATACCCAATGGGGTGGGTAGAACCACAAGTAATCATAAGAAAACTTGCAGCCACTCCTGATTCAAATTTGAAAATGATGGATTTAGTGAACCATGGTGACAGGTGATAAGCCCATCGCCTATAATCCATCATGTTGGAGAGGAAACAATCCCTTAGTCGACTTTTACAACATGCTCAGAGAGAGAAGCAGGTATGTGATTGTATGTTTTGCTCGAATCTTCGTAACATCTAGGCAATTTCCTCCAGGGAAAATATTTCTATTTTCTCTTATCGGATCAAGTAAACTGATAAAACTGTCTGCCAATTCGTTCGATTCAGAATGGCACTAGGTAGGTACCTAGGTCGTCGAGTTTGCTTGCCGCGTTGCCTGCTGTAATATCCGGTACAAAAAGGTATTCTCAATCATTTCCTGCCTTTTCCTGCTGAAGAGCGTTCTAGAGTTCTGAAGTCTGGGACGGTTTTCTTGGATCACGCCAAGGTCTAGGGACACACCCTGTCGAGTCAAAATAATAGGTTCGATTTGACTTTTGTCATTTTGTTTGCCGTTGATAACTTGTATGAAAGTCTTCTCAAGAAATCCACATAATGCCAAATTATTATTAACTTTTCCATGGGTACACTTATGATGATGAGATACACTATGACACTGAGTATAATTTATTAAGCACTAAGTTATACTTTAAACTGTACAAATTACTCTCACACACTGTTTAATCCTTGATCAAATCTCACCACGACGACGTTACATACCGTTTGTTACATTCTGAATAGACATCTTCTTATATTATAAGAATCTTTGTCCTGACTGACTGACTGACTGACTGACTCACTGACTGACTGACTGACTGACTGACTGACTGACTGACAGACAACGCACAGCCTAAACCGCGGGATGTAGAGACTTGAAATTTTCAGTGTAGGTAAACCTTGGTACGTAGGGGTGTACTAAGAAGGGATTTTTCAAAATTCAACCTCTAAAGGGGTGAAAAGGGATGAAAACCTGGAATCAATTTTTGGTTTAAAACTGCACATAACCTATATCAAATTAAAGAGCCGATTTTTCTCATTTATTTGATGTCATAATTACCTGTAAATTCTTTATTTTTGGCAAGTTTTTCATGAAAATAGAATACTTTTATTTTGACATATGACAGCGATGATATGTACCACAGATTAGTAATAGATGATACAAAACATATGGAAAGGGAACTGTCAATGTCAAATTACACTACATTCATTAGCGTTTAAAAAAAATTGTTGCGATAATATTTTGAACTGTTAACACTGCAGGTGGGTTACTATATGGTCATAGAGCAGGGCAGTAGTCGAACTGCTCGACTTTTTTGTGCTTAGTAGGTACCTACGTGTGCCGGAATGGGGCATAGGGTACTTTTTATCTGGGTATCACGGGAGCGAAGCCGCGGGCGGTTGCTAGTCTATTATAACGTCAATATTTTTCTCAAATGAAAACTGATATATTTGTAGACGAGGTAGTTTGATAATATTATAATTTCTATTTAAGCTAAATCAATTTCTATGTACAATTAATCGAAATGTCACAAGAATAGTTTTGTTTAGCAAGCTTTGGTTCCCAATTCTACTCAGAGTTTTTGACAAAATGTCAAATCGGGCCTCTTATTCTGACCCGCTATAGTCGGGTTCTCAATTCACAAGTTAGGCCTACCTAACTTGTGAACTGACATTGCGCAGAAAGAGTTAGTAGGTACAGAGATGACGACTGACAGAAGGGAATGTTAGAAGAGGACATGATATGTCGACCCCACGTAGGTACAGTGGGATAAGGAAGATGATCATGATGACATGGCTCAGATCTTAAACAGTGTTTCAGCTAGGCAATATCTATAAGAAAATGAGTAACTACCATGGTATATTACTTTCATCTTGGATGGGTTAAAGAAATGGACAATCGGCTCTCACTCTATTTTAGCTTTAACTGTGACTAGTTTAGGTAACTAGACATTTAATAGAATCCTAGGCTCTTCATAAACTAACTACTACAACCAAGCAGACTACATCAAAGAGATTGAAATAAGTATGTAAGTTTATAGAAATAATTATTTAAAAATCTTATCTCTGCATAGATAGGGTTTCATATTGATCTTATTTGTTAGCTAGTAACCTATGTATAAATACCACTGAATCACACTACTGGGCTAACATAATATTTATTTAATAGGCGTTTTAAAAACTAAAAACAAAACCGACTTCAATGAAAAATAAGTTGAAACTCCTCGGTGTCATCGTAGAGAAACTAACAGGTAGATAATGTCAAGATGTCAGTGGCCATCAACACTCTTTCGAACAAAAAACAAAATAATGTCATATTTCTAAAAGAACGCCCCGTGACTTTGTTTTGTTCGCGTTGTGTTTTTTTATACAAAGTTCATCTTCTCGCTGCGTTCTCTAGGAGTTGAATTCGGGAATTTCTTTCTCAGTGCATCATTACACCATAAGAGAATATACCTTCCAAGTTTCATGCTTAGTCAGTCACGCATTAATCAGTCAGTAACCGTAAGAGACTTTATTTAGATGATAATGCAACCTTGAATGATTCCATGACTTATGTCATTATACCATAATAAATTGAATGAAAATAAGTAGGTACCACAGAGTTCAAAGTTTCATTTCACGAATTATAAATCTTACTTGAAGAATACAAATTCCTCTGGCAATAAACTATTGTCGGATATATCAGTAAACGTTCTTGTACATAAAAAAATAGAACCTCCTCCTTTTCGCAAAGTCTGTTAAAAACATAATGTTTCAAAGAACTGAACTGAACTTTTTCCATTCGTCCGGTCAAAAGGTCTTCACTATAACAGCACCGCTCTGCCACATCTCGTATAATTTTGAGTAGAGTCAGTAAATAACATGACGGATAGGTAACAGAGATGCTGTGGCTCTGTAGTGGATAATAATCTCAAGCTTCTGAAAACCTGATAATTTATTTTTCCAAGATAAGTCTACTTAGCAACTATTTTTCTGACAGTGTTATATTTTTTAAGCATCTAATGCAATGGCACTATCGAACAGATATGTTATAAAAGTAGGCACTTAACACTTTGTTTCTACTTCACCAGCTAAACAATTTAAAATCCCTATCCTATATATATCCTATATATATCCTATATAAATCCCTATCCTAATATGAACATACGGTTCATTTTTCTATGACAACTTCTTGGGTTACGCGCTATTGAAGAATACTTCTTGTGCATACAAATGAAAAGGAAACAATACAAAATTGCGATGTGACTGCCATTCTTATGACGCAGCTTTCCTTCAGCTAACCAAAACGGTGTAGTTTGCCTTGTGTGATCATGCACCTCCTTTTTGCAGCTAAGTTAAGCAAGGAGATTTTTTATTGCCATTGATTTGTAGGGTTTGTTTTTGATGACCAAGGATAGTATCAGTTTTCAATAATGTGTAAAATACTGAGTAATTTTTGATAAAATAAAATTGACAAAGAGTAGTAAAATTATTCTCGGTGGCGTGGCGGGTGAGTGTCCGGCATAATGTTATTTGCCCATAACATACCCCGTTTCATAAACGGACCCTTATAGGAAGGGCTGTGATTTGCTTTTTTCTCTTTATGTATGTATGAATGTGGGTACATACCTAGAATGCACATCCATTCTTTTGGCTGAAGCTGGTAGTCCTAAAGACTGGATGAATTCTGTCAAATGTTGTCGTTGGATTCGTCTGGAGTGTTATACCCTTTGAAGAATGTTATACCTTTAGGCTATAATTTATATAAAGTGTCAAAAAATCCAATATTGCGGCTGTAAGACACTTTCAATTTATTCTTGTGGTTGTCACTTTAGCCGAAACGGCTTGACGGATGAACGGTTTCCGACCCTTTGATTACATACCAAGTTCCGACCTATAAAAATTTTAAAGATTCGTAGTACACACAAATAAGTTTTAGATGTTTTGATCACTATTCAAAACACAGCTTATCGCCTAAAACTAGTTATCATGGTATTTATTTACCTATTACACATACGAGTAAGCATGATGCTTCGTAGGTATCGTGAGGTAGAACCTCGCTCTCAAGGTGAACAGCGAGTTAGATCACTCAGTGTCACGTTTGGAGCCAAATTCTTCTGTGACTAAGCCTCAGACAAAAAAAAGAAATATTTTTATTTGGTCCTCATTTGGTCTGAAGACTACGCATTGCAATCTTTATTATAAATTTCTAAAGTTACTCACTGACAGACAAACAGCGGACAGCCAGGATATTTCTCTTATGGTCCTCTTATGGATATTCCTCTGAAAAAGCTAAAGGATTTTATCCTAAAAAATATTCCATTTCTTTAAAAAAAGTATATCTTGTCATTTTTCTATGTCACTTTACTGGCTGCAACCAGTACACTATGTACATACTTACAATAACTATATTCTCTGTAAGTGAACTTTGTTCTTTGAGAAATAAATATCCTTAACCACATGGTGCACTAATAATAGGGTGCACTAATAAAAAAATCCCGATGAAGATGGAGTTTGTATGAAAAATAGCTTTACGCGGAAAATATCGTGGGGCGTGCTAGTTAATGCTATAATAACCAGGCTTCATAATAAAATACCTTCAAATCGCACTACTAGTAATGTTTGACGATGAGAGGATGTTTAAAAGAATCTTTAAAACCTTACCGTAACGGAAACTTAGAATAAATAACGTAAAATCTACTATAATATGATGTGCGCTGGATTAATATACACTGAAAAATAAAAATTCCAACTACCGAGTATTAAGTGACAGTTAAAATAACGCATTTTTAGTAAGACTAACCATAAACAGTAATGAGAAATGTTTGAAAAACAGTAAAAGACAAGGCAGTAACTTTAATTGATTAAACATTACTTAATCACAAAGACAAAAATCAATTGCCACTGGAACTGCAATAACAGTTAGTCTTAATGTTTGAAACAGTATGTTACCACCAAGGTACCAAATGAGTCAAACAGTACAACACTAACTGTTGATGATATCTAAACAGCTAGTTTTAATGTTTGACACTCATCATAATCATCATTTCCCTACCCTTGTCCCACTTTATGTGGGGTCGGCACAACATGTATTCTTCCTCCATTTCCCTACGTATATTTTTTTTAACTGTTTAACACAGTTTAATTTACTGTCATGATAGTCAAATTTTGCCACAAGACTTAACTGTTTTCGGAATAGTAACAATTACTGTTTTAAATGTTAGGCTCAAATAGTACCTAATGCGTAAAGCAAGTACACATTAATGTTATTTCCTTTTTTTAAATTATTTAAAAGGCTTTTAAGTCGGTAAGCCATGACGGAGGTCTTTAGGCGGCCTAAAAACTCCGTCACTAGAGTTGGCCACTAGCTCATACGAACACACAGTGACAGCTGACAGAGGGGAATGGAAGAAGAGAACATGCTGTGCCGACCTTACACAGAGTGGGATAAGGGCACGCATGTTATGATGATGATGAGTTATCAAGTTGACAGAAAATTATGACACTATTGTTGTCTAACATATTTTTTGCAAGTTGACTGAACAGTTTTATGACTATAGGTACTAGCTGCCGCCTAAACGGCAGAACGGATTTGAATGAAACTTGGAACATACATAGTACATGTACTGGATTAACATATAGGCTATTTTTATCCGGGTACCATGCGAGCAAAGCCGCGGGCGGTAGCTAGTATAATATAAGTAAGATCTACCCCAAACCTACCCCCACTCACCAGTTTGTAGCACTCGTAGAATTTCGTAGCTGTTTCAGTTGCTATGACAACATGGCTATAAACTCCAGTTTGCCACACAAGCCTCTTAACCATGCGTTTATCATGGATTAAAGTGTTCGGGCCTACGTTCCCACCTTGATTCCTTCACTGTAACATTTTGGTTTAGTTTTTGATATTAGTAGTAAATGTGTTAATTCATTATTTTCATGTTTTCATTCATTGAAACTGCTTAGACGAAAAGTATGTTTCTGATGACTAATCCTGACCTAATTTTCCTGTCATTGCGAGTTTGTCTAAGAAGTCAGGTGTGTGTAATTTAGGAAGATTATAGTGAGTGCATTTTCATTCATGAGGTCATGATTCCTGATAGTGATAGTTTGTGATCTTGGCTGAACTGTAAACAACGGTGCATAAACACTACAAGGTGTTCCAAACTTTATATACGTTTTATACCGTACTGATTTTCAATTCATTGTTCAAACCTCAGAACAGCAAATCAACTTCATTATTTAAACCAGTGTTTTCCGAAAAAGGCTTATTTATTCTTTTACTGAAAAAAAGTACTTATTTAGCACGTCCAAACAAGCGAATTCTGATACTTTTTATATCTATCGCTTCATTTTATTGTACGTTTTCGGGGTATTCCGTATCCGAAAAGTACCAGCGGGACCCTATTTCCAAGCCTCCGCTGTCCGTCCGTCCGTCTGTCAGCGTGCTGTTTCTCATGAACTAGGTAGAGTTGAGTGTTTTTTTCTATTGCCGCTATAACAACAAATAATAATAATTAAATGGAATAAAAGGGGGCCCACGCAAGAAGCATTTATGTATATACGATATACGATGGTACGGAACCCTTCGGGTGCGAATTCGACTTTCACTTCGAAACCGAAAAGTAGGCTTGCATCGCTTCAGCCTTAATCTCCCGTAGCGGGAATCGAAACCGCGTCTGCCACGCCAACGAGGTAGAAATAAAGGCTTTTATATTTTATTTTCCAAGAACTTTAAGGTAGGTAATTGGTATAATAATAAGAAATAAAAATGAGCTCTGTTTTATTTAAGTTCGCCTACACATAGGAAATAGAGCTCTGAATTATTATTTTCTTTTATTTGCGATATTGTTTTAATAATAGACTGACCGTACTTCCTCTGAACATTGTTCATTAACTACATCCGGTCATCACATCGGGAAATTCTCGGAAAAATTAATTGGACCTTTGTATCTAGACGACGACGCTCTGAAGATTTTATTATTTTATTTCTTTCATGTGTAAAACCGTATAGCATAGCTATTTTCGCCAATAATTCAAATTTCGCACACACAAGCTGCTCAGTGGTGCCTACCAATCAAAACTATTTGTAAACAAACTCTTGTCGCTGCAGGCTCGCGCAATTTTGAATTATTTTATTTTATTGTTTTTCGGTAGTCCTGAACTTATTTTCGTGAATATACAAGCAGTGATTGTGAAGTGTACATGCGCTACAGGTAAGTCACTAATCAACTATGTTGTAGGTGATGTATTTACTCATAAATGCAATGTTTGTATCGGCAAGTTTGTATAGACTATGTGTGAGTGAATAATGTTTTTGTTTACCGTGACTTAAAGAGCTTACTTGATGAAGTCTGTAAAATTAATGACAGGAGTGCAGTCTCAATTAACATCGGTTGAAACCTCGGAAAACTAAATGTTGAAACATAGTCTAAATGCTTTTGCCGGTGCACACATATCAGACTAATTTGCTTTGGTGCACTCCATTAAATAACTGTTTGTCATAGACTAATTAGATACGACAAAATTCAGGTAAAAATCTTCTCAATGTGACCATTTAATGTGATTAGACGGCGGTATCCTACTCACATTAAGAAAAGAGCCTCTTTGAAGCGCACTCTAATCCTCTAGTCGAAAATAATCCTTCAGTAACAAAATAAGTTTAGTAATGTAAAACCATTTTTATTTGTCATGAAAATAAGTATTTACAATATTTTATTGTGTATTCATAAATAAAAATTTAAAAATTATGGTGTTCCTATAAATTGTTAATAGAACCGGTTATCATCCTGGCATATCAAAAAAACAAAGTACCTAATAATGA
The DNA here is from genome assembly GCA_949320045.1 of Scotopteryx bipunctaria. Taxonomy (NCBI): domain Eukaryota; kingdom Metazoa; phylum Arthropoda; class Insecta; order Lepidoptera; family Geometridae; genus Scotopteryx; species Scotopteryx bipunctaria. Next base: position 6,626,998 of record OX439440.1, read on the forward strand.
ATTACTAACCAGCGCAGTTAGAAACTATACCTACACAAATACGTATTGTGTATTGTGTGTTTGTAATGTGCTGTCTGCCATTCTTTAGTACTCCTACTCGTGTCATTTATTATTTCAAACCAGTGTGCTGAAAGGATTTAAAGGGCGGCTCAAGGGCTCCTTTTATGCACTATGCTTTTTATTTTAGGTTTCCTCGCGATTTTTTTCCTTACATCTTGGTGAAACGGGGTACTAGGTAGACACCTTAAGCGCCCATAGAACTGTACTCAGGTAGAGAGACGTCTGTGTGGGTAGTGTGAGTCATCTATTTGCCATGCAGAGAAAGCATGATCGGCGTACGCTACTAATATTTTTATTGTTCTTCGTATTAATCGATATTTCTGTAAAACATTTATTAATGCAACAGTGGTTTTGGGAATACCTAACATTAGATTTATGTATTTTCAAAAATTGTTGAGTAGGTATTGTTATGAATTGAATCTGTATTACAACAAATTTATTGATATTAGGTACTTATCATAAAATGTGTGTGTTTCACACATTTCGTGATGGCAGAATGCCAAATGCTGTTTAGTAAAAAAAATCTGTAAATTTAATTTGTGCATACAATTTATGACATGCCAGGTTTATCTAAAAATAGACTCACTAGTTGCTACTAATATTTCCGATCGTGGTAGATCTATTATATTATGTGGTTTCTTATTAGTATTAAACAAAACAAAAGGACGGATTATTTTCCTCCAACTGTTTAAATAGATGAAATAAATTATACAACCCTGCCAAAACTGGCGGTTATTTTAAATAACTCACGGATATAGCAGTGTAAATAATTTAAAACCAGTTCTTAACGATCGAATGACGATGACTCACCGCGAAGTAAAGTAAGCGTACCAAATGAAGAAGTTATACAATTCTAATAAATATGTTTTTCTAGGAACGAATATTTCATAATTGTGTTGAGTGATGCAAACATTTGTCGCGAGGTGGGAGCAGAACCCGCATCACTTGCGTCTGTTGGAATTGCCTGCCATTATGAACTTCAATAATTTTAAAGCAACTTTGTATGATGCTAAGTTGCAAGTAAGCATGTCTAGATTACGTGGATGGACAAGAAAATACAAGTCATGGTATTGTGCACAATGTTGTTATAAATTCTCTTGTCTAGATGTTCTGGCTAAAAATCGTATGGAATCGTCAGAATGTACACTATTAAGAAACCTTTTAAAGTAAAGTAATGCTAGAAAGCTGAAATTTGGAAGGTAGCTTCGTTTTATAGAAAAACCACAAAGCCGATTTTTCGAAACTCAACCCATAAGGGGGTAAAATGGGGTGTTAAAGTTTGTATGGGAACTTTTGAACGGGGGCGGTGCGATTGGCTTGAAACTCGGTTTGAATACTTTAAATTAAAATAAATGGATACGTGTTACAGGATTTTTCAAAATAACCATCGAAAAGAGGTACAACGGGGTGTCGAAATTTACACCATCTCGCGAGCGAATCCTTGTAAGCTATGGAGTTGCAATTATTAATGGAGTACCATCGCAAATAGCGAAGCCAATTAATCAAGTCAATTAGTGGTAGTTATTTTTGGTGTGAGTTCCTACCCTAAGGTAACTCTCTTTACAGAGAGACTGAGGTTTTCATACGAATTTTGATTTTCTAAATTCAAATCACATTGTTGTCCGGTTACAACGAAGTCCAGTACAATCTCGTACTGCCAGGGTACGGCATGTAAGCGACAGAATTCCGTGAGGCTTGCATTGTCGAGCAGATGGTGTGAAAACGCTTTTGTTCTCAACGTCGGTCGCGAGCCTTTTGGGGACCTTACTTGCGGTCGGTAATCTAAACTCTGTTTTCTATTTGTAGGTGAACTTGCATAGAAAATATAACTATAATAGTTCAGTGTTTTTAAATTTAGGTACTTTAATTATAGTTCTTATAAATAAAATATGCTCGTTCTACGCCTTTCCAGTTGTTTTTAGTTTTTTCGAATCAGTGTGAAAGGATTTCAAATGCGCCTCAAAGGCTCTTTACGTGCGCCTGGCACACATGTATTCGAACTTTTTAAGTTCGACGACATGCCAGTTTCCTCAAGACATTTCTTTCATCGTGTTAGATAGAAGAGATGTATGTAAGCGCTCACATTCCGTTAGGGTTGAGTGAGACATTGTCGAGCAGGTGGTGTGAAAATACATTAGTTTGTTTGGGTTTCCAGGCTGAAGATGACTGGCATTCCTTAGACTTGAGCCAGTTTCAATAATAATAATACCCAACGGTCACATACCCAGTTCTGTCCCCACGTGTCGTTAGTATCAGAAACTACCACGGTACCACACCGCTCAAACCTCAGCGGGAATCGAACCTTTACCTATCGGGTCTCCTGGCACCTGACCGCCACTACAACGACGTCTTCAATCATCATCATTTTTCGGCCCTTATCCCACTCTATGTGGGGTCGGCACAGCATGATCCTTCGATCGTGCTGTAAGAGTTTTGGCTAAGGTGTTTTATGACCGGCCGCCTGCCTGACGACCACCCTCCTTGGGAATACTTGCTTATTGTATCTCATCATGTTGGAGGATACTATCCCTTAGTTCAACGACGTCTTCAATAATGTTTAAATTCCACGTTTTTCCAGGTTGAAGATGTCACGACTGGCGTGCCTGCTGGCGGTGGCGGGGGCGTCTGCCCAGCTGACGCTTGATGGCACCCGCTGCGGCCAGCTCACCTGCCAGCTCGAGGAGTACTGCTCCTCAGAGACCAACCGCTGCGCGCCCTGTACCACCGTCTGCAACAAGACTCACCACAACTACGACGCTGGGCTCTGCGTCAAAGAGTGCCAAAGTAAGTAAATAAATAAAACCGATTAAGTGCGAGTCGAATGCGCACACGAAAGTATTGTACATAAATAAATAACACCCAACAGTCACATAGATAGTCCTGACCCCACACTAGGATTCCCTGTGTCGTGGGTATCAGAAACTACGAGTACCATGGTACCACAACACCTAGACCCGGAAGAAATATTTACAGATCATGCAAACATTTTCGAACCCGCGCCTCTTGCGTCTCTGCCGAGCAATCGCCACCGAGGCCGTCAAATGTTTTTTGTATGCCACCTATTATAGGTACCTATTATAAGGGCATCATGTTCCCTATTAAAATCAAGCAAAAATGCAATATGAAACACGTCTCTTCTATGAGGACCCCTTAAATTTAAAATTTATTGTTTTTTATGTACAAATAAATAAATTTAAGATCGTTTGAAACAAATACTACGAAAAAGTATGCAAAAAGTCACTCGACCCATCCAATTACTGACAGCGCCTAGTGTTGCTCAACTTCATTGATGGATTACAAAAAACATTTTTTTTCCTTTATGGGGCCCCTTTTTATTATTTGTTGTTATAGCGGCAGTAGAAATACATACTGGTAGAAATACATAGTTGGATAGACGATCGGAGGCTTAGTAATAGGGTCCCGTCGGGGCTTGGACCACCAGCCAAGCATTTTATGTTTTCTACTCTATACCTATTTCAGGCACCAGTCTCTCACAAAACAGATTAACTAATTACCTAAAATTTATGTTATTATTTTTACTGTTCTTTTTTTCCCATATTTTACTGTTTATAATTATATTTCTTAAATAATATTATGTTAATCTTAATTTTGTTGTGAGAGAAAAAAAAAATTGCTCTAATTCGATGCAGATACGTTTTTAGGTTTGATATTTAACTAATAAGTGTAGATAGTACAATTTGAACTCATTATAAGGAGTTGATTTGCAACAGCATAGGTTTTGACTGAAATCGAAAATTACCAAAAATTGCCTATAAAGTTTGCAAAGCGAAAAATCTGATTTTTTTTTTGGTGAGAGTTGAATCCTATTTGAACGTTCTTCTTTATAGAGTTAATAGAACACTTGAAACATTTTCTGTTGTAAATCCTTGTAGTAAGTAAACGCGTGACTAATAACAAAATAATAATAGCCTTCGACAGTCGACCATGCTAATTTGAGCTTTATTATCTTCGACGCAAAGTCGCTTATCTTTATCTGCTGATTTCCCGTGCAACCAGTTTCCGTGACCGCAAGACGCCGGGCGTATATCTGATCTTCTCTATCTGTATAGGCTTCTTTTTCGCACTTAGGCTGTCTATGGTTCCAGGTCAAGCATCTCAAGAGGTTTCACATTCAGAGTCAACTAAGTAATCGTAAACAACATGCAGTAGGTACTGAGAACTATTTGGCCATGTTACATGACCACCTTTATTGAATTTCATTTGCACGTCATAAAACAAGGTTGATTTTCCCTTGCAATAATACTCTGTCAGTTATTAATGTTTTGACTTACCGCGATTTTGGTTACACAGGAAGTTTTGTCAAAATTGGTAGTTTTTTAGCCCTCGTACACATAAATGAGAATGTTTGGATTTTTGTTTGTTTGTGTTAATCACTTTCAAACAGCTAAATGGATTAGTACAAACTTGGACTAAACTCTGTTCATAACTTGGAATATCATACAGGCATTGATTAATTTACTACAGGCTTCTTTATAGGTACATATTTACGCTATAACTTTTTATTACTTACCCGCGCGGCTTCACTCGCGTGCAGTAAATTTTGACACCCCATTTTTCCCTTTTTGAGGATTATATTGAAATCCCCTAAAACAAGTGTCCAATTATTTTGGATTTTAAATTTCCAGACAATGTTGCAAGTAAATCGCACCGCCCGTTTAAAAGTTCCCATACAAACTTTAGAACTACCTTGAACGCCCCTAGGGTTTTTTAGAAATAAAAAGTACTTACCATGTTTTATTATTTATTTTAAAGTTTATTCGTACCGAGTTTTGAGGGAATCGAACCAAGGATTAGAATTCTCCATAGAAACTTTACCATCCTGTTTAACCCTCTTAGGGATTGGTTTTCAAAAATTTAATTAGCCTATATCTTATTAAAGAACCTAATCTATTTACATTCTAAATTTCATCAAAATCGGTTTAATAGTTGTGGGGATACGTGGTAACAAACATTCACACACACAAAATTTCGCATTTATAATATTAGTAAGAAGTACCTACCTACCCATTTATTAGAATAGCTGTATTACATTACCATCCACATTATCTAATGTAGCGATTCCTCAGAACTTAAAACAAGTGTTCGATACGTGCTCATAAACAGGACCAATGACTAGGGTATTACGGTAACAATGGCCGAAGTCATGCTCTGCTGGCCGCGGCAGGTACGACACACACTAACACACTATAACACTAACACACAACACGCACACAAGCACACAAAACGCACACATAGGGAATTATGCACCTGTTACTGTTTACACACGGTACAGATAGCGTAGAGCGCAGGGCTACGGATGCACCAGCCTGTGGACTCTATCATAGTGATAAAAACATCATTAGGATGGGTATGAAAGTCACAGTTTCTTAGGAGTTATACATTTTACACTTACACGCGCGGCTTTACTCGCGCAGTGCACGTTTTGACACCCCATTTTGCCCTTTTTAAGGGTTATTTTGAAAGACCCTGAAACACGTGTCCATTTATTTTGAATTTATGGTATCCAAACCTAGTTTCAAGTCAATCGCACCACCTGTTAAAAAGTTCCCATTAAACTTTGACACTCCATTTAATTCCTTTTTAAGGGTTATATTGAACAATCCTGAAACATGTATTGTATGCATTTATTTTGCATGAATAGTATCCAGATTGAGTTTCAAACAAATCGCACTACTCGATAGAAAGTTCCATACAAACGTTTTCACCTTTATGGGTCGAATTTAGAAAAATCCCGTCATTCTGGGAAAAGCTATACGTTCCTTTCAGCTTTGTGGATTCAGTAGTTTGGCCTGTGTGTTAATATTATAGAAAAATCCTTAGTCTTGACTGCAAATATTTCTTCGTGGTCTGGGTGTTGTAGTATTATGTATGTATTTACAGATGTATTTGCAAATGTGCCCTACCCAGTCCCATTTCAGTTTTGAGGCCTTTTGAACTACGTCAGAGGCTTAAGTTTTAGAGCGAATAATGTTATTTTTTATTCGGTCAGTTAGCTTTACGCCGAGAATGCTTCGCTTCATCGCCCTCTGACAAACCTTGAGTTTGGACTTCTGTACACCAGTACAATAGTAGTTTATAAATTAGGTATCAAAAATCATTTCACTTTTGAACAAGATCTTCATCTTAACATCTAAAGTTTTAAATTGATTGAACAAAGTAGGGAGGCAATTTGGATTTATTACGTAACAGAGTAATTGATTTGTTTATTCAAACATTTAGCCTTTGAGTGTTGTCCATACGTCAAACGGTTCTCTGTGCTATCACAGGTGCATCTTTGTTTAGAAATATTGAAGTAGTAGTCAGCTACCTCTCTTGCTTATGTCACGTGATAAGGAGCATAGAACTGCTTGGAACTAGGGCGATTGACGCTATTATCATAATTCTTTGTAAAGGTAGTCAGGTAATACTTTGAAACGGCGAGGGAAAGTATCATGAGAAAATCCGTGGTTTAATGAACTCCTCACGTGTTGATCATGTCTTTCCTATGGACCATGCTGACTAAGTTGAGAGGATGGTATAGGTGCTGGGTAAGCAGGCGCGGTCGCAGCCTTAAATTTTAGAGGGGTCACTAATAATAGAATATGTTGAGTAAATCAGATTTTATTGCACACATTGTAAAACAAATGGAAGCCTTCAATTTTATTGGCATCGCGGCTAGGGGCAGAAAATGACTTTTTTATATTTTGTAAATTTTTAGAAGATTTTTCAATTTCACGTGTACGATTTGGGGGGGGGGGGTCATCCCCCCTGTGAACCCCCCCCCCCCCTTCGAACCGCGCCTGTGGGCAAGTCTACTTCATTTAAAATTGTCCCGGGCATTACAGTGTCCCGTTAGTATAAGCTAACTAGTTTTTTTACGTTTTCCTTCACCGTCAAGAGCATGTGTTTTTTCAAAACTAAATAAGCAAAGCTCCGACCTCGGTGGCGTGGCGGGCGAGTACTCCGCTGAGACGCAAGAGGCGCGGGTTCGATTCCCGCTACGGGAGAAATGTTTGTACTTATGTTCTGCAAATATTTATTCCGGGTCTGGGTGTTGTAGTAATATGTATTAAAAGTATGTATTTCCAAAAAAAAGTATATAAGTATTCTATCAGCCATCTTGTTCCCATAGTTCATAGCTTTGCTTAGTTTGGGGCTAGATGGCGCTGTGTGAAATGTCCACAAATATTTATTATTATTTTTATTATTAGAACTCATAATCTTTGATTAGAAAGTCGACATGTAACCCTTAACCCTTAGTGCCCGGTTCCCATATTCTACAAACTGACGACGGATCGTTCATTACCATAGCAAAGTTATTTTTCTGTCAAAAATGTATGGCGATTTCAAAAGATTTACAACGTTGCTATGGTAATGAACGATCAATCGTCCGTTAGTAGAATATTTGTGCCCGGAGTTATACACATAAACACTGGCAAATAAAATATCCATACTTCTTTTATCTTACTTTCAGATTATCTCTTAGACCTGCGCTACATGCGGCGATCTGACGAGGCTCCGGCATCTACGGACTTGAGTGGTACGTACGTAGTCAGGTGCCTTATCCGATCCAGACTAAATTCAATCTTTCAATTTGTGGTTTACACCTGAGAGAGTATGAAACATGCTTCTATTCCGACCGCATCTTATTTATCAATACGTAGTGGAAATATTGTGCCTGTATGGCAAAACATACCTACTTTCTTTCAAGCTAACCAAGAGAGTGTGTTTTTTGTAGGATGTTGCCTGAGGATGTTGCATATAACTCAGGCGGTAATGGTAGCGGAGATGATTTTTACATCTTTATTATTACTTACTAGCTGCCGCCCGCGGCTTCGCTCGCATGGTACCTGGATAAAAAATAGCCTATACGTTAATCCAGCATATGTACTATGTATATTCCAAGTTTTATTCAAATCCGTTCAGCCGTTTAGGCGTGATTGAGGCACAAACATCCAAACTCACAAACTTTCGCATTTATAATATAAGTAAGAAGTAAGATAACTACTCATTATCCTATGCAATTGAGAATGGCAATCTTTTTAGAGGTAAACTTAAAAAAGCGAGTGGTTGAAAAAGTCGCACTAAAAGACATTTGGGATGTTGGGTGAAGTTTGACAGCATTGCGTACCCTCAAATCTTATTCATGCACATCGTTTGCGCACAATGTTGCCGGACGTCACATGATGTTGGGCGACGTTACTCGTGATACGTGGATTACTACAAGAAAATTTAGTACTTATTAACTAAAACAAATTTAGTTCCTTGTGTGATCTTTCACACCAGAGGATATCTGGCTTTTAGGAGATTGCAATAAATATTTTGTATCCCAGTGAAAACGAGGCTTTATCTTATCTTTCTGCATCGTGGTATTGTTTTTACTTGAATGGAGTTATTGGATTTAAGATAGACGAGTTTATGCATATTTGCAATATAAAACGGATTATAGTGATACTAGATTGGTTTTAGTCTATTCCCTATCGAACTAGATCCAGAGAAATGTTTATCTTATATTATAAGAATCTTTGTCCTGACTGACTGACTGACTGACTGACAGACAACGCACAGCCTAAACCGCTGGACGCAGAGACTTGAAATTTTCAGTGTAGGTAAACCTTGGTACTTTTTATCTGGGTACCGCGTGAGCGAAGCCGCGGGCGGCTGCTAGTTCCAAATATTTTATTACATTTGTAGTTTTATTATAAAATTGTGGTACAACATCTAAGTAGGTATCTAGAGTTCAATTGAAAACGTTGAACTCAAGCTTTTATTAGCTATACTAAGTAAATGATTTGAACGGGACACTGTAGTGTTTATGACGTTTTCTAGATGGAGTATGCTTGCCCAGCATCATCCTCTCAGCTTAGTCGACCTTATCCACATTAAAGACATGGTTTCTACACATTGTTTTCTTCACCGTTTAAGAGTACCTACTAGTATAAAATATGTTAGAACGTACTGATTTCTAAGTCTGTTAATAGTAATAAGTGCTTAAGCCTAGCGAAGGATCGATGAACTTTTTATGCCTCTGCTTTATTTTTCCCCACAGAATTGTTTACTGACTTTTATATGAGAACGTCTCCTGTCCAATTTGTGTTGTAAATTAATATTGTACGAATTGCGATTACTTTTACTGAGCTGCGGGAGGTGATGTTATTGGAGCAATGTGTTTGTGTTACAAAAAATAAGGATTTGAAAAGAAAAGTAGAATCATGTAACCTCTGTAAACCATGTATTGTAAAAATGTTTATTAAATTTTTCTTGGCTTGTAAAAACAATGCTTGAAATGGCCGAATCTTAGCCGAATAAAATTGATAGAATCGACAATATGTCATATCCATGGTCCATTCCATAGGTCCATCTCGAAAACACCGCAGTTTTCGAGATGGACCTATGGAATGGACCATATGGACCATAGACAACAAAAAGTATCCATAATCCAGGTGGACTAACGGGACATGGATGAGAGGATTATCATCTCATTGCGTTTTCACAAAATGATCACACGCTCGATTAAATAAAATGACAATATAATAAATTAAATACCTACTGAAATAATAAATTCTCTTATGTCTGAGCATTCATGGTTTGCGAGATATTCAGGTTTTTTAGATGACAAGGAATTTTTGCTTTTGAGTGTATTTGAATTTTAGTTTTTTTCAACCAACAAAAAATTTACAAAGGAATTACGATAAACTTTTCCAAGCAGTGGATTTATATAATTATTGATTCTCATGTAGATTCATTGTGTTTTGTTTATTGTGTGTACGATGAAACCAAAGTAAAAAAAATCCCAAACAAGCCTCACTCATTCTATAATGTTGAAATGAGTGAAATGGTTTCGTTTTATGACCCAATCTTTCACCCAACACTTTCTGAGACGTTTACTCTTCAATGCGAACGCGAGTACTAGTCTAGTACTAGTATCCATAATTTGAAACACGACTCATCATCTTCCTGCCCTTATCCCACTTTATGTGGGGTCGACACAGCATGACCCCACAGCATGACCCTTGGATCATGCTGTAAGAGTTTTGGCTAAGGTGTTTTATGACCGGTTGCCTGCCTGACGTCAACTCTCCTTGGGAATACTTGCTTATTTACCTATCTCATAATTTGAAACAAACACTTTAGTAGACTTTAGTAAAGTCAATGGCATACTGACGTGATAATATTTACACGTGTAGGTAATAGCCCCCTTCAATACTTGTGATCTTGTGATTATTTCACAATAATATTGATTGTGTATAACCCTTACGTAATTTTTTCAAGTTCATCCTAGGAGATTATACCTACTAAGGCGAATATGGTAGAAAGCTTACAGTACTCCAGTGTTCCCGTAGCATTGCAAATTCAATATGAGCACTCAGAAGCTTCATTGTCAATGTATTAACGCCCGGTTCCAATATTCTACTTACTGACGACGGATGGATCGTTCACCACCATTGTAATTGTTTTTCTGTCAAAAACTGTAAGGTGCTTTTCGACAATTAATAACTGTCGAAATATTGTCTCCTGTAATATTTATCATGACAAATGATACCCATTGTCTCCAACGCGATCCCAGACAATGCGGTTGCATTTCTACGGTGTCGGTGGTCGATTCCAATATTCTACTAACTACTATGTTCAAGCGCTAAGTAAGCTAATATGGTACTAAGTGTCCTTTAGGCACAGACTATAAGCTTAATATTAAGACTGTAGACCTAAAAGTCAGTGCAATCGGATCAAATAGATGTTTTTGCTTCTAAGGCTTTAGGGTTGTTCTATGGCCATCTGACATGGACATGGAACCAAAGTCTCTTATTTTACCGTCATAAGGAAAAAAGACGTATCTGACATTTTTTTTTTCATAATTAAGTTATATAGGTACATCATCGGAATCAGTAAAAAAAGACGCATCTACCAGTATTTTTTTCTCCATTTCGGAATTTTATGTAGAAACGTCTTTTTTTCTTGTGACGGCAGTATTTATATTGTTTTATATAAAAATCATCACTAAATCACTTTGAGTATGACTAACGAAAGTAGACTATTGGAATCGGCCTTAAGACGATCTTGAGTCTTTAAGATATCTTAGAAATATTTAAAACCGCTATGCCTGGGATCGCGTTCGCGTTGGAGACAATGGCATCGCTTAAAAGGCGATTATATTTTGATAAGATCACATTGATTTTGTGACATCTGTTACAAAAATATCAATATATTCCATTTTCAATCTCAAGGCAACTATTAGGGCGATGATGATCTCGAGCGATTGTGTTCTCCACACATTATTTACATATTAACATACCAGACCCCACCAGTAGTAACGAGTGCGACTGAAGTGTAATTAGAGATACTGATCTATATCTTCCTCACCAACCATCTTTGATGTTGGTGTAGTAAACAAATCTTACTTATATTATAAATGCGAAAATTTGTGAGTTTGAACGGATTTGAATGAAACTTAGATAGTACATGTACTGGATTTTATAGGCTATTTTTTATCCGGATAACACGCGAGCGAAGCCGCGGGCGGCAGCTAGTGTTATATAAAAAATTAAAAAGTTATGAGCGATTTGAGATAAACAATAGTTATTGATTAAAACCTCTTTGATTATCTTATGGAACCTCTTAACTATCACTTAACTGGCCACTACATCTTGTCAGTTAAATACATAGGTGATTATGATTGGACAGAATTTTAATTTATAAACTTGCTTTAGGAAATGAAAACAAAATATAATTTAAAAAGTTTTCTTAATTTCTTTTTAAAGTTAATTGTTTTGATGTAAGATAACATAAAGGTATCGGTAGGTACATAATTTGTTAGCACCTTAAACTTCCTTAATTCCCAAAAATGCGTAATTGCGCTGCGAATGAAAAAAAAATGCTATTTTACCCGACTACGCGAAGCAAAATAAGGTCGTGTATGTGTATAGCAATCTATGTATGCATGTTTATCCATAACCTCGTAGTCTTTAAACTAATGATCAATTGATCAGTCTTTGATAACTAAGACGAAATATTTTTTATGGTGTACTAGCTGCCCCCCGCGGCTTCGCTCGCGTGTTAGCCAGATAAAAAATAGTTTATATGTTAATCCAGTACATGTACTATGTATATTCCAAGTTTCATTCAAATCCGTTCAGCCGTTTAGGCGTGATTGAGGCACAAACATCCAAACTCACAAGCTTTCGCATTTATAATATAAGTAAGATTTATTTTCATCCATGTGACGGCCTCGGTGGCGCGGCGGGCGATTGCTCGACAGAGACGCAAGAGGCGCGGGTTCGATTCCCACTGCGGAAGAAATGTTTGGATGTTCTGGGTCTGGGTGTTGTACCATGTTACTCGTAGTTTCTGATACCTACGACACAGGGAATCCTATTGTGGAGTCAGAACTATGTATGTGACTTTTAGGTGTTATTTATTTATTTTATTTAAAGGTATCCAGCGCCAAGCGACCACCTCGCTGATCGTCAGCGGCGTGGCCCTCGCAGTCTTGGTGCTGGTTCTCGTCGTCGTGTGCCGCGGCAAGTGGTCCTGGATGTACATCAAACAGAAGTTTCAGCCTGCCAAGGTAATCATCATCTTTCTCTGCCTTTATCTACCCACTGCTGCACACTGGAGCATTATTCTTTTGTCTATGTGGTCATGTTAAAAATTAAGATTATTGTTAAGATTATTACTGATTATGTTAGTCATAGATTTTCAAACCTTTGAGGTTTGCTTTAAAACTGAAAAAGATGATCTAATGTACAAGAATAAATTAAGTACCTACTTAGGCAGTTACACATATTAGAGAAGGTTGTAAAATAATCAAAAAATATGGAAATTTTAAACTAGTCTGTAAAAAATAGATTTTTCATCAAAGTTTTAAAATTATGCTGTTAAAAGTACATAAGTGTTTTTTTCATTTATTGAAGTTTCACCAAACTGTGATAGGTACCTACTGATTTATTTTACTAGACTAGACTTATGAAAAAAATCATTATGTACTTATGTTTTTATGTGCTTGTTTATTCATTTGAAAAATGAATTTGATATCTACAATAGCCAATAAGAGTCCTTGAGGATTGTATGGTTGTAAACATTTAATTAATTACCTAGTTATTTCGAAATTGATAAGATTCAATGAAATCGTCAGTTCTGACTTCACTGAAGCGGTATTGACGTAGAGTCAGTGACATCACGAAGCGCTCGTGGCGTAGCTTGCTTAGGCGTTCTTGATTGATCGTTAAAGTTAAGCAACGATATGCGCGGTCACAAATTGGGATGGGTGACCGCAAGTGGCATTACGAGCTGAGCGCTTCCGTGCTTCGGAGGGCACGTTAAACAGTTGGTCCCGGCTTTTATGTCGTTAAGCCATGACGGAGGCCTTTAGGCGGCCTAAAAACTCCATCACTAGAGTTGGCCACTAGCTCATACAAATATACATACAAACATACATACCCACTGCTAGGTATGGGCATCCTTCATTTTATGCCATACAAGTGTCATATGTGTCAAGCGCACGAAAGGACACTTTAAGGCGCACTTTAAATCCTTTCACCACACTAGTTCGAAATAACTAGTGACATGACCAAGTAGATGCCATAAAGATCTGGAATTTGCCGATCGCATCCAGAACATTCCAGGACATCTAGGAGTGCGTTTGAGTCATTAAAGTCAAGTACATTCCTTGCAAGGTAATGTATCTCTTAAAATAGACAATAGCGAGTATTTCGGCGCAAGCGGCTTACAGCATCTACAAAGTTGTAGTTAGGTACGTTAAGACCTCATGCGGAGTGTGCTTTGCTTTGTTCCAGTAACATTGTGGAAGCTTACTTACCGACTTGTGACGCAAGCGGCGCGGTTTCGATTCCCGCAGCGGGAAAAATGTTTGTGTCTTCTGTAAATATTTATTACTGGTCTGGGTGTTGTTATAATTACAGAAAAATACTTATAAGTATTCTGTCAGCCATCTGGTTCCCATAGTACAAGCTTTCCTTAGTTTGGGGCTAGATGGCGCTATGTAAAATATCCACAAATATTTATGATATTTTTTTAATATTGTAATAGACCAAGAACATTTTAATTTTGGATAATTCTTCTTCTATCATGTCACTAGTTCTTTCCAGTTTATAGAACCAGTGTGGTGAAAGGATTTTAAGTGGGCCTCCTTTCGTGCACTTAACTTTTAATATGAAATTATAACTAAACTTCATTTAGCATGGTCTTCTTTTCGGCGAATTTAGGCATAATGCTACTGCGTATTTCGCATCTAAATTTAATGAATCGCCTTCTCTAAGATCCTGCGAGCGACGATAAGTTTTGATGCAGCTTCCAACACAGAAACATACATGTAGCCTTTAGAAACTGTTTCCGCTACGCTGCACCGATATGTTGGAACAATATCCCACCGCCGATAAGGAAGCTACCAAGTTTTAAATTAAAGTTAAAAAGATTTTTGTTGCTCTGGCAAAAGGAGCAGCTACTACTGAGACACCAGTGATACCAGTGCGATCTAGCTATACATATTATTTACTTTTATAATCCGTATATCTACTTTATGTATGCACTAGCTGCCGCCCGCGGCTTCGCTCGCGTGGTATAAAGATAAAAATTAGCCTATGTGTTAATCCAGTACATGTACTATGTATACTCCAAGTTTCATTCAAATCCGTTCAGTCGTTTAGGCATGATTGAGGCACAAACATCTAAACATCCAAACTCACAAACTTTCGCATTTATAATATTACTAGCTGCCGCCCGAGGCTTCGCTCACGTGGTACCCAGATAAAAAATAGCCTATATGTTAATCCAGTACATGTACTATGTATATTCCAAGTTTCATTCAAATCTGTTCAGCCGTTTAGGCGTGATTGAGCCACAAACATCCAGACACCCAAACTCACAAACTTTCGCATTTATAATATAAGTAAGATTATAATTTGATTTACTTTTGTTTCTATATAAACGTTTTGTCATTTTTTTTGTTCACTTCCTATTATTATCATTGTCGCGTCCACTTAGTTAGTATTTTATATTGCATATTTTAGGTCCCAATAAAGGTTCCCACGGAAGACCAGCGCAAGTTATTAAACTAGCATACGCTGAGTTGGTATCATTTTGCAACTCTAGGCTACACCTTTTATAATAATTTCTCTCTTTTGTTTTACTGTTTGCGTTTTATTTAATATGTATGTAACTATTTAACCTATATACTGTTTTAAGTTGCAAATAAACTTATTTTATCTTTATCTTTTTAACCAGTTTTATTTCACATCGATAGTTCTTTTCATACTAACTACTAAGGCCTTTTACCATCTATACTAGATGATTTATACAGCGTCAGGAGGCAACTTTACCTTCATAGACGGGACGCTGTAGTGCCCGGGACGAATTAAGATGGAGTAGGCTTGCCCAGCACCTATTCCATCCTCTCAGCTTAGTTAGCCTTGTCCACAGGAAAGACATGGTCAATACGTGCGGAGCTGACTAAGCCGCGGGTTTCCTCACGATGTTTTCCTTCACCGTTTGAGAGTACTGGTATAGCGCACATAAATTTTTCGCACAGAAAAATCCATTGGTACAGGACCGGATTTGAACCCACAACCTTAGGATTAGGCGGGGTTACTACCAACTAGACCACCAGTGCTCTCATCACTTTCATACTAAGTGACCGCAATAATTGCACTCTCGTAGAGTAACCTGCTCGTTGCAAGTCTCTGCGACCATTGGTTTATGCTGTGCGTTGCCTAAATTATGTCAATTAGTGAGTCACGAATAAGATTCTTAGATATATAGATAACCATTGTCTCGCTTTAGCTACTTTCATTTTGTAACCTCCTGAAAGGTCACACAAAAGGAGGATGGTTTAACCATAGTGACACCACAAACAGTAGACAGTGTGTTACAGCCAGCATATGTTAACCAATCCACCTCGTTTCAATTCCAGAACCGTGTGAACCAGTACCCAAACGACCTGACTCACCATAACCCCCACGCTGAGCTCCCCAAGGGTAGACCCGAACTGAAGCTGGAGATTCGCAACCCTGAGCCTCCAAAGCGGGCTCCGCAGCCTCTCAACGTGCGAGACTTGGACACCAGAACTTCGCAGACTGAGAAGAGCCAAGGGGCCACCACGCCGAAAACAATGAGCACTGCACTCAGCAACCGGCACCCCGCTGAAGACACAACCCTCGACTTCTCATATGACAATATGGGCATGAACGTAAGCCCGCCTGAAAACGCGACTAGTCACAAGTTCTAAGGTCCAATGGTCAGTTTCGGATGCGAAACTGTTCGATACATAGACTGTTGACTCGACTGAGCCTCAAGTTATCAGTTGAAACTTCATGAACGAACTGTGTAAATTATTATGTAGATTATCTTGTATTACATATTTTTTGTATTTATTTTTATGAAAGCCTTTCGAAGTGCAGCTTAGTAAGTAGCTTAATATTAGTAGCGCAAATTTATGATTCCGTTCATTATCTCAACACTTTATAAGCTCTATAAACCTGTGTTTTCCTAGCTTAAAATAATGAATGAGACATCACACTACCATACGTTCTACATTCTTGATTGTACTAAGTAAATCTCCCACTAAACGATTTTTTTGAAAACCCGCTTCTTTGCAAGCTTCATCTCGGCATATCACACAAAAACAAAAACCAAGGCTCGAAACGAACGATTCGAAAACCAAGCTTACCAATAAACATACACATAAGGTGTTCTTGGTAAGTGCAAGGACAAATCGATCCTCATTCCATACATTTTATTTATTTGAAGTGTCTGATATATTTGCAATGTGAAATGTAGGCACTAAAGCAACGCACGTAGCGTTGCTTTGTGCCCCTGCAGTCTGAACTCTGAAGTCACATTCATTACAAGAGCGGAGAAGTGTAAAATCAAACAATACAACCTCACGTACATAGACGATCCTAGACAGATTGATTTCAGTAATTTCTCTTCATTGGTGAATTTAAAATAAATAGTTGATAAGTTTTATATACTTAGGTAAGTGTTCATATAAATATTAATAGTGTTTCAGTATCACAATCTAGGTGAACTTAATTAATGAAATTATTTTAGTATTATCTTGGAATATAGAAATATTTAAGAGCTTACAAAAATAGGAAAATGTATAAAATTCATCTGATATCTATCAATTCCATAGAACTTTTAAACCCTGTACTGCTAAATAACTTTTGTACTTAGGAATTACTTCCTACTTTTATTATGCCCACCTACTGTTCTGTAAGTTCGTATGAGCTAGTGCTAGTATGGCTCCGTCATGGCTTAACGACTTAATAGTCGGGGCCGACAATTGAACGTGCCCTCCGAAGTACGGAGCCTTCAGTTCGGGTCAACCATCCAAATTGTGACCTCGTACAACGTTGCTTAACTTCAACGATCAATCAAGAATGTATAAGCAAGTTACGTCACAAGCGCATCACTACTGTTCTGTGTTATTGTCAGTTACCACCGTCTTTCGAATTCTTTGACACTCTATGCTTGAGCTTTTGAATACGAGTTCAAGATAGATCAAATAGAACTTCGCATCAAAACGTTGAAACGATATGCGATCTCTAACCAAGGTACCTACAAAATGTAGTTGAGTACTCACGCAGGTGGGCCGTCCCCCAGGGCGAGTAAAACGTCCGTTCAACTAAGCCGCAGACATCGGCCAGTCTAAATAGCCGTGAGCTGATCAATTAATTCTATGCGAATTACCAGCGAGCACATGCTGCTTCGGGGACCGAGTTTAAATCATCCAACGGTGAACTGTATTAAAGTAGTTAAGCCCAGTTCAGGCATCCAATAAATAATCGGCACAGCAGATTGTGCAATGCTTAGTACAGAGTAATTTTCGGAAGATGATTTGCCTATGTGAATGCAATTATTGTATAGCTGTTTACCACAATGCGACAAAATATACTGTATAAAATCATTTTTTATAAGCAGGTCACAAAGTCGTGGTCGGTCGTGTTTACGGGACGATCTCTACTCCTTCGGGAGAGGTGATGGGATACCTCGAAAGTCGGTTGGCGGAATTTATACGATATTGATTAATAAAAAATACTTACTCGATGTGCGCAATATCATTTTTAATTCAGATGTACCTACCAAGGTTATTTTATTATTTTGGCTATTTAGTTTGTTGTTGATTTTTTTACTAAATCGATTGTCGCATGTCTCCTTTAGATGTAATCCAGGTATTAGATAAATGCACCTTGCAGGTACAGTTTTCGAGTGGTCCATGTGAAGTTTCGTTAATGTGGGGCAGGTTTTGTAGAAGCAGTGGTTGATATTCTGTTTTAATTTCATAATTTTGTGCCAGCGTCCTTATGCTCGGTTTAATAATAATCTTTATCATGAACCCATTGTACTTTGAAGAAACTAGATTCATATATGTATGAATCCAATTGAGTACTTTTCGCTATTTTCGAATAACGCCCACTTGAAAAATTCAACCTGTATAATTTATTATATAGGTACCATCAACATACGACTACCGCTTCTTTTAAATTCAGATCCTCAGCGGCTCAATGTCTGTTTCGAATGCGACTGTGTTTTAAATAAAGGGCACTATCGTTTATGGGATAAGGCTCTGCCGTGCGCTAAGCTCATTGAGAGCTTTTCCGAGAAATATTGGAGATAACGTATTTCATATTAATTTTTGTAGCTCATCTGACACAAGTTCTAAAATTTTAACACATTATTTTTGACGTAGGTTTGTTGGTAATGAAGGTATAATATACCTTAATAATTGTAAAGTAATTTTCATTTTCCGCTAAGTAAATTTAAGTTTTAGAAAATTCGGAAACTGCGGAACGATTATTACAATAATCCCCAAAATTTACCGATATTTGTCTATAAAAAATGTACTTTTATTTTTATTTGTTTATTTCATAGTTATTAATAAAATGTAGTTTTTCCTATGTTTAATGTAAGCTCTAGCAATCAGATTAATGTAGTTATACGTGAATTCGTGGGCTTAGATTACATTATAATGATAACGTAGCTATTCAAAATGTTCTTGTAGGTACTTATTAGATTATGAAATCGAGTGTAACTCGAGTTGAAATAAATAGCACCAGCATGGCTGAGGTCGTATTTCATTTAGGGTTATTGTGTTATTATGTATGTTGTTTGTTGTAGCGTTAATTGTATAAATTCCCTCACATTGACCACTTATTTAAAGTAAATAATACCTACCAGAACAAAACTGGAACTAAGTAGTTTTAAGTTAGAAAGGATACAAAAGATTTTAGTCATAAAAGCCTTTGCATATGCCCGGTTCCAATTCTACTGACGGAAGGAAGATCGTTTATTTGGAAAAGCGCCATACATTTTTTGACAAAAAAACAACGTAGCTATGACAATGCACGATTCGTCGTCCGTTAAAGCCTTTTTCATTTAGTATGAGACAGCAGTGAAAAAGAAAAATTGTGTGGTGAAAAAGAGACAATAAGTACTGATCTGACAGCGCTATCACCAAACCCATGCTAGCTGAAATGTATTATTGGAACCGAGCAATAAACGTGGTCATAATCTGAGTGAATCGCTTTTTAAAATGTCTAGTTTGTGCTCGCTTATGTTATTGTTTGTTTGGTCCAGATTTCCATAACCGCCTAGCTAACATATTGATAGCTGACGGGCAAAGCTGCGAGCGTTCTATCGCATACATTCACGCTAGCCCAGTAGAAGCCTATAAATTCAGTCTAGTGCACATTCGCTAAATGGTACAAAACGACTTTTATCGACCGTGAAACTATACAAATCCGTTTTATAAAACTGAACGTTCTAAATTCTGTAGGTAGACTATTAAAAATTCTGTCCCTTATATTGTTCACAATTACCCAAACTATTAAACTCAGACCTCTCCCTACGAATTTACGGGACGCAGGGCGATATACTAGATTGATCGCGCGGAAAAAATGATACAGCGGCGATTCAAATCTCATCGGGACTGATTACATCTCGTGTGGTCTTGACTTTAATTATTAATTACTATGAAAACTAATACCGTAGATACTAAATTCTATTTAAATAAACCTACTTACTACCTACAGGTCTAGCGCTTAGGTGAAAGAGTCCCCTTAGGTAGTGAGGGCTGCGGGGGAGAAGTCATGTCATGTGATGTAACAGAATAGTCGCGCTATACACGGCAATAAATAATATAAGATATGTCTCACGATATTTTCGCGTGTGTTAACCTTAATTAAATTGGTAAGTATAATTGCTTATTGACAATACAGACAAACAGAATGAGTTGCCTTTTCATACATTGACAATGCGTCGTACGATTTGTTCTGACAACCCAGTAACATTGGCAACGATTTTATTTATATTGATATCATTTTTATGCCCAGTAGAATTGGGATTAGATTTCCTTGCCTTAGATATAATATAACTACTTGCTTAGTTTGAGTCCTAATCGGAGGACATATTATCTTTGGTTGCAAATCTTTTATGTGTTTTGTTCAACTAACACGTCGTGTTACTGACAGTGATTCCAATGCTTGACTGAAGTCTCGCGTCTTGTCAATTGACGCAACGAAAACACCCCTGGCTTATTTAAGGAGCCTCCTCAATTAAGCGCTAGGCCTATTATATTATATATTCGAAAGTCCCTTAGGAAGTTAGGACCCCGGCCGAATACAGGAAGGTTTCCAAAACGCAACGATAGTCCGTTTTAATACACTAATTAATAGACCATACTTAGCTAAGGGCTTATTATGTAGCTTTTGTTTGTATTGTACTGTTGGTTTACGTTGTTTCGTGTATAACCTTGCTAGTGTTTTAACCAGTTGATACAATGATAACCGAGAGTCTTGTTGACTGTGTTTCATGTCTTATCTGTACCAAAAAGTGTAATCGAGACCGAGGGTAGTACAACAATAGCATCTCTAGTTGCTGTATGGTTGTCGGTCTTAGATAAAAAAAAACTGAGGCCTTTTACCATTTATAGCAGATGATGTATACAGCATCAGGATGCAACTTCTACCTTCACAAACGGGACGCTGTAGTGCCCGGGACGAATTAAGATGGAGTAGGCTTGCCCATCACCTACGAGTATTCCATCCTCTCAGCCTAGTCGGACAGGAAAGACATGGTCAATACGTGCGGAGCTAATTGAACCGCGGGTTTCCTCACGATGTTTTGCTTCACCGTTTGAAAGTACTGGTACAGCGCACATAAATTTTTCGCACAGAAAAATCCATTAGTACACGACCGGGTTTGAAACCACGACCTTAGGATCGGCGGGAGCGCTACCAACTAGACCACCAGTGTTCTCGGTCGGTGTTCAGTGTCGGTCTATCAATTACGCACATTTTAAAATAGGTCGAATAATTTATTATAAAGCAAATTTAACTAAGAAAAGTACACACCTACTTAATTAACCTCAATGAAGTCGTACCTACCCTAAGTTAATCGTATAGACAGTAGCGTCTAGAAGTTTCTAGTAGGTATACAAATGAATGTTAGCGAAGTACTCTACAAATGAAGTTCTGTTATAATCTAGTAAAAAGCTTTTATTAGGTCTATTTACTGGGTTTTGAACTAAAAGAAACAGTTAGTATTTTTGCCGCAGATGTATTAAAATAACTACTAAATATAGGTAAACAGCAACCTACAACTACAAACAGCAAATCGAAAGCAAATGAGAAAACTGTAAAAAAGTTTTTTAATACAATATTATGCAAACTTTTGCAAGGGTATTTGTATTTCTGAGAATTGTATTTGTGTGCAAAACATAATTGTAATTTGGTAAGATGCATTGTAAATAATAATGTTGAATTAATTTTAAGTAAGTACTTTATTTCCACTTTACATCACATCAACAGCCTGTTTCACCACTAGAAAAAAAATGGGATTGGTAAGAGATAGGGTGAAACTGCTAATAACTACTTAATTATTAAGTAAGTATTATATTTTATGGATTAGGCATAGGGAACTTTACTTAAGTATTACATCATAGAAATTATATTAATAATCGTCCATACGAAATCATTCCATGAGCGTTTAAGGTAACGTTTTGAGTAAAAACTCGAAATTGTTATCCATATATAAAAATAATATGTGCGATAATATCGTTTATTAACTTATTGAAGTAAGGAATAATTTCGACGTAAATGTATATTATTTTATTCAAATATCACTTTAATGTAAATGAATAGCTCTACGTTTTAATTACATAAATTTTAATAATGTTTTTATGAGATATTTGAAAATTATTACAATGATTGTTAGATTTAAATTTAATTACTTATTTACTCTAGCGGCAAAGTGCACTTACTTAATGTATGTAGTTTTAATGTCTTTTTGAATTTAATTCATTTATTATATTAGTCTTAAGGTATGTTTGTATATAAATGAAGCCTGCAGAAGATCCGTCCATAATTAAGAATATAGATTAATTCGTACTCGAATGAATTTATACCGTAAGTTAGTTTCGATGTATTTTATTTAGAAAAATATTTAGAAGTTTTTCAGTAAATAAGGTTTTTAGTATACTAATTTATGTCCGGTTCCAATATTTTACTAACGGATGATGGATCGGTCATTTCAATAGTAACGTTTACTAGTTCTGCTGTCAATCCAGTTCCGTTGCCTGTTAGTTATAATATTGGAACCGGGCAATCATGTTTAGATTTTTAAATCACGGTACATTAATGCACACTGCTCAAAGACATCACTTTTTAAAATCTTTTTCTAAACTTTATCCAAATTAGGTAAGGCCGACAGAGTCATCTAGAATGCCTTACTTACTGGACTCATTATCTGAATCAAGAATTGCTTAAAATCTTGTTATTAGGCACCAGTGTGACATAGTTACGTAGTAATTTGTACTTATTCACTTCTGTGATTTATTAAAACACTTAATTTCAGGATAGGCCGTTCTAAAACCGGTGTGCTCAAGAGGCACAGATAAAAATTGTAAGTTAAACGTCTATTTCTTAGAATAGGTATGTTATTTTCACGATTCGTTCACTTCTCTTCCCTCTTGATTTTATGTGAAAATCATATAGAAATTTGAAATTCCGACTTCCGTGGTAAAAATAAGCTTCAAAGTGTTTGAACAAAAGATCTGTAGTATAAACTTTTGAAATATTGGCTTTTAATATCGTACGTAGAAGATGCAATATTCAAGTTTTGTAAGTATTCTCTGCAGATGTAGAACCCATGTTGAAGTTTGGTCAAAGTTTGTGTTTCAGTGTTTATTTTTACATAGGTACTTATTAAATAGAAATAAAGGTTTTAGCGTTATTTACGAGTTAGCGTTAGTTTTATTAACGTACCTACCTACGGCCATAGATGCTACTAAGAACTAAGTGCTTTTATAGATGAGGTGTTAGAATATGGTAACTATTTTTTGCCCGACGCAGTTAAAAAAAACAACATTTTACAAAAATCCTATTTATTATTGCGAAAGTTTGTGATGTTGTAACGGCTGAACTAAAAACGGTTTACGTCTAGTATCTTCCTCTGTACTTCCTGTGTTTTCGTTTTCGAGGAAAGCCCTCATAATCATCTAAAATCTTCTGCAACTTTTTCCTTATCATCTTCTGCTTGTGTTTTTCTAACATATCTGAATACGCATCGGAAAACGGAAGAATATTTATACCTCCGTCTTCGGAGACTAGTCCTGGTATACCAGGGACTAAGCCTGCTTGCTGGGATATGGGGTAGGAGTAAGGAGTTGGAGGAACACCATAAGGTGCTGGTCTCATGGGTTGTAGAACAGGCGTCGGAAATGGTGCTGGGGGTGGAACAAATGGTGCAGGCGCTGGAAGGAATTGCTGGGGTGGTGGGGGTGGCGGAAGGTATGGGGCAGGTGGTTGAACAAACTGAGGAACAGCTGAGGGAAACATAGGGTACATTGGAACAGGGATAGGTATTGGGAACGGCATTGGAGGAGGCATGGGCACTGGAGCTGGAGGTGGTTCCGGAATTGGCTTAACTTTTGGTGGTTTGATATCCACTTTGGCGTAACAGTAGTCAGGTATATGTCTCGGGTACCAATACAGCGGGTGGCATGGGTCTTCTCCAGGTAAAGGGTATAAAGGTTTTTGTATCAGTGGATCCATGTAGTTTATTCCAGATATTGTTGCCGTTACCCATGATGCTGACAAAATGAGGCAAAGGATCTAAAAAAAATATGTTATAAATAGCAACAAACACTGATTATAGTTGTCGAAGAGGCGTAATTAATAATTATGCATTCCCTCGTTGTATGGCTAAATAAATTCTTTGCGCTAGGAATGAACTAGCCCAAATAAAGAAAGAACTGTTTCAGATTTTCTCACCTTGAGCTTTGATTTCATCCTGATAGTCATCAGCACTAAAAGGCTCCTGATATGGTTTACTCTGAGCATACAGCTAGTAACTATCTTTGAAATAAAACACAATGAGTTTTCAGAATCAATCGTTTATGCTCATACAATGATGTTTTGAAATCAGTGCTAATTATCTTTTTGGGTTTCCTACGATTTTAGAGTTCTCTAAAAAGTATTTTAACTGAGAACAGTCATGACACCACTTTAAATCTTTAATTCTTTCCTTCGAGGACTCTGATCACAGAACACTATTACTCCTAGCGACTCTGATCTTCTACTAAATATACGTACAGGTAAGTACGCATAAACATAATATTATTAGCACTCATAACGAGATATTTACCACGATTAAAATTTAGTTGACTTTTCCGATATTTCGGCGCAGTTGCGCAACAAAAATTTAACCCTGGTTTTAAAATATCCAGTATAGTTTACCTATTTATAACCATGATAGTTTAAAAAGTTCATAATATGTCAGATCAAGTAGTTTTTTTCTTTTGTTATTGCTGGCATTGTGCAATAATTAAGTAGGTACTTACCCACCTAACTCTGAGTTACAATTTCGGGCTTCTTCTTTTGTTTCTTTCGCTTTTCTTTTTTGTTTATAGTGGTTGTAGTTTCAACCTCTATCTTGGGGGCTTCATGCACTTCTATTTTCCCGTAATATTTTTCACCATGGTTCTGGCGCTGTGCTTTCGCGTAGGCACCGGATATTTTTTTTATCATCTTCTCACTCTTTTTCGATATTGGTTGGCGATATACTGCCACTGGACCAACATTTGGCATCATTCCGATAGATGGCGCTGAAGGGTTTCTTTCCACATCCTGACGGACAAGTGCGAGCATTTTTTCGTACGGTGACATTGGTGGCAGTTCATACCGCTCTACCTCATAGGAATCCGGATAAACTTGGATACTCGGAGGGTTATAAGCATAAGTCGGGAGATGGAATGTCGGATAGCCAAAATTAAAGTTGAGGGAGTAAATGTCTGACTTCGGCACCTGCCTCTCTTTGACGACTCTGACTGGGTGGTGTTTGGCTATTCTAGACTGTATCAGGTCTGCGTACATTTCTGCACATTGCTCCGGTAAGTGTAGAGGGTGCCAGTGAAAGGGATCGCACTCGTAAACATTCCTATATCTATCTTCGAAATCGAAATTATCCATGTATGTCACCCCCGCGATAGACTGATGCGATATTCCAGTGAGATTCAGCTGGTACAGCAATATTAGCTTCCATTTTAGCTGTAAATATTTGATTGTATCAGTTAGTTTGCTGAGTGTTTCGGTCAAGTATTTACTCGTACCTGTAGATATTTCCCAAAAATTCAGTGGATATGATTTTATGCGTCAAAGTCATTTGAAAAAATAGTGAATAGCATAGCATAGTGATTCGAAACCATAAATATGTAATAAGTACAATAGTTTAAAGTAGGCTAATGGTCATGTCACTAAATCTTTGGAATCGTGGTGACAGGATTAAAGTGCGCCTCTTTGTCACTTAACACAGCTGTTTTCGAAATGTTTTCTTTCTCACGACGTTTTCCTTCACTGTTTGAGACTAGTATAGCGCACATAAATTTGTACAGAAAAAACCATTGGTGCCCGACTGGATTTGAATCCATGATTTTAGGATCGGCGGGTCATCAACCAATAGACCACCAGCTCTCATAACTCATTTCCTATATCAATCATCAGTGTACTAAGTGATCGGTCCCCGTCCAAAAAGCAAGTGTCATTTAAACAATAGATTGACTCACGCGCAAAACATTTTTCATTTTCATTTCGAATGTCACTTCTTTCATTGGCACCTTATTAACGCTTATATTTATCGCATTGTTCTACTGAACGTTACTACGACTTGTGGCTTTGTCAACGTCTTTGTTCAAACACCTGTGGTGTTATGTAACGTGCAAGTTTCAAAAATAATGGCTGCGGTGCATAGTGACTGATTTTCGTGCTCAAAACATTGCACTGTACATGCTATTATTTGCTTAGATATAACTATTATGCGTATTTATAAAAAACAATTATTGTTGAAGATGTAGCCGTTTTTTAATTATATAGAATAAATTGTCACCAAAATAGGATTTAAAAAACTTTACTATTACGAAACTCAGAATACAGATAAAGTAAGTATGTTCGTGTGAGCTGGTGGCCAACTCTTATGACGGAGTTTTTAGACCGCCTAAGAGCCTCCGCATTGCATGACTTAGCGACTTTAAGGCTGGGACCGACAATTTAACGTGCCCTCCGAAGCACGGAAGCGCTCAGCTCGTAATGCCACTTGCGGTCACCCATCCAAATTGTGACCGCGCACAACGTTGCTTAAATTCAACAATATGAAGAATACAGATAAAAACCATTAAACAATTGTCTTTCTTCGGAATCGGCTACAATATAGGCGATAAACAAAAGTCTTTATATTTATTGTCTGTTAGATTTTATTACATTGTTTTCAATATACGAGTAGCTCGTTATTTTATGACTCCCTTCCTTAGAGTTTGAGGCTCGATGATAGGTAGTTTTGGGTATCTAAATAACTTGATGAAAACTGGAAGAATTATTACTGGAGGTCGTTCAACACAAGCGCTATCTGAAATATTTGAAATACGTACATATTATCATACCCGTATCCCTAATGGTGAGCAGAGCCACATGTTATAAGATAACTTGTAGCCACTCCTAACTCGAAATCCTTAGATGGATATGGTGAACCATGTGACAGATGAGCAGCCCATCGCCCATATAGACGATCTGGTTAAGGGTAAGTTTAGTGCTGTTTGTTTTAGTTATTTAGGTAATCTATCTTCAACTTCAACTTTTACGACATGTTCGGGCAGAGAAGTAGCTGGACTCATTGTATCAGTATATTGAAAATATTGTGTATACTTAATTGAATTCTTAGGATAATAAAAAAACCTTACCTTGACACTGTTTTGTAAAAGAAAACTCTCGGAAAAATAAAAACGAAACAAATATTATGAGCCACATTACTGGTTCGGTAATTTGCCATGATTGTTACACAGATTTCAATTTCATATGAAAAATCGAATGGAAAAAAGTAGTAAATCTTTTTACGATAGAGATAATTTTGTAATTTGTTGTGATAAAAAATCTTTTGAGTAATATTTCGTATCTTTCTGTATATAAATTGGTTGGAAAAGTAGGACACAATATTATTATTACTAGAAAAATAAAATCCCTGTTGTACCAATTTTATTTAGCAACAGTCTTAGTTTCAATGTTTTCCAGCCTCTGAAGAGTTTCATTAAACTTGTTATCTGTTATAAACGTCGGCATCATAATATTCCTCGGTGGACAGCAGCATTCCTCTCCATCATCGAAGATTTCATCATTATTCCTTCTTGTTTTAATCTTCGGAGCAGGTGTCATATTCTCAATATCTTCTTTTAACTGCTCAACGTTTTCGTCTTTTAAAATGCCTTGGATGTTGAGAAATTCGATAGCATCCTCGCTTATTTTGAAATCCACGACGCATTCTGAAATCATAATGATGCTTTTGTTTTTTTGCTAGACAGACTTTCCAGTATAAGCTGATATGTTTGAGATTGTACATATACTTACCCACTATAAACTTAGAAAGATTAATTTTTAGATTGACTAAATTTTAAATATTTACTTTTTAAAGGTTGTAATTTTAATTCGTCTAGGATTCTTTAGCCAAGCGTGCAAGCCAACGATTGTCACAAAATAAGCTTAGAACATGATGACGATAATAATGATGATAGTAAGAGAATGGAACCAGTGACGTAAATGAGGCTGAGAACGCCAGTCTTGCACAAAAAGAGAATACACAGACAAATGAAGATAGTAGACTACTTGCGAAGTTTTAATAAGTGAACCGGACAACGAGTTCCAGCTATGTCTAGAATGTTTAATTGCTCTTGCCGCGTTTACTGAAATAAACCGGTCAAGTGCGAGTCGAATTAGAACACAAAGTGTTCCGGTTTCGTGGTGATTTCTTGGGTTTCTTGTATAGTGCCCTCTTTTATTTTAATTATTTGTTGTTATAAGCGGTAAGAAAAATTCACACTCTGTGATAATTTGTACTCTCTACCTGTCACGGTTCATGAGATATAGCACGCTGACAGACGGACGGACGGACGGACGGACAGATGGCGGAGGCTTAGTAATAGGGTCCCGTTGGCACTCTTCGGGTAAGGAACCCTAAATATGTTGCTAGATGGTTGCGACCTATTTTTCTCACATTCATAATTATTACATACATACATTATTATCACGCCCGTATTCCTAATGGGGTGGGCAGAACCACAAGTAATCATGAGAAAACTTGTAAGCCACTCCTGTTTCAAAGTCCCAAGTGAACTATGGTGACAGGTGATCAGCCCATCGGCCATATAGATGGTCCATCTTGTTGGAGAGTATGCTATCCCTAAGTCGACTTTAATTTATTTTATTTATTTATTGATGTATTATACAATCGCATTTCTTATTTATACATGTAATAGTTTGAGTGTGGCTATGTGTGTATTATGCTGAAATTTGTGTACAATCTGAAGTCAATTTTACTATTGAAATACATTGGCCCAATTTTATATTTCGTTATACTTCATTATAATACCTAAGTCTTCATCATTTTGTGATAGGACAATGTATCAATGACCAGTGTCTTGTGGCATATGATAGCTTAAAAGAACCAGTGAGGAGATAAAAGTGGTCTTACAAATTAGAGTACTCTTCTTTTATTTTGTAAATCACCTTTGCTTGGGGGACATTGACATTGATGGCCTGGTGTTTTCACTGGCATATCCTGGTTTCTTCTAAAGTAATTCTCTTGAGGAGCGGACCACCATCGGGTATAAGGAATATTTGCCGATCCGGGCTCCAGGGCTGCCAACATCAGGAACAAACATATCTGCCAGTAAAAAAGTTAGTGAGCTTTGGTATTTTAATCTTCTTAAACTTACCTAATTTAATAATGTTTGGTTTCACAATGTACCTACTTTTGGATATTTCAATTTATTTGGAAACAAAGCACTGTTCATGTTCATTATAATTGAATTTATTTCGTTTCACCAAGAGCACTCTTACTAAACGTTAAAAATATAAGGAATCGTCTTGTAAATCTGAATAATCGCTATTCCACCCTGCGTTCCTCATGTCTGGCTTTCTATCTGATAGTTTACTTCTAGCAAGGGATATTATTGATGGAGTGGGTTTTTGTTTATTCCTACAGATTTTAGACGGACACCTGATTCCAAATGCATTTGTAACATATGTAGTTTCTTTCTCTTCTTTCTCTTCTTCCTCTTCTTCCGTTTCTGCACTCGTGTATGCTTCAAATGTTATGTCTTCTGTCTCTGTCACCTCCGTATTTTCAGTTTTAGGCAAGGCAGTTGTTTCAATAGTGGACTCTGTTATCGCTATTGTAGTTTCGTCAGCAGTTGCTGTTGTTTCCGTTGCAGGAATCGCTAGTTCTGCTAAGGTGGTTTTAGATATAAGTTTTGGTGCCTTTGTTGTACGCATACCTTTTTCGGTAATTATTGGTGTTTTGATAATAGTTTCAGTAGTAATTTCAGTCTTTGTTGTTTCAGTGTCTGTGGTTTCAGAATCCGTTGGTAATTCAGTCTCTGTGGTTTCAGTAAACGTTGTTGTATCCGTTGTTGATATTACAGTTGTTTCTATTTCTGAGGCAGTCTCAGTTACAGTCGTTAAAACGTCAGTATTATCAGTCTGTGTTTCATCTAAAGTTGTATCTTCTGTAGGTGTCTCGGTTCCGGTAGTATCTGTTTCAGAAACTGTTGCTATTGTATTAATGGTTGTAGTATCTGATATTGTTGTTTCTGTTGCAGTTGTTTGTTCCTGAGTAACTTCGCTTGGGCAAAGAGTAAACAACTTTTTGGTAGGTTTAGTTCTGAAGGGTGCATTCGATTTTGTCGAGTGTATACTCTGATGATCTCTTTCGTACAACTCCTTGTATTTCTCTCTTCCTTTTTTTCCTACATAAATAGGAAAAGCCATTGCGAAATTGTCTTCATCGTCTTCGCAACCTCCATCGCACAATTTATAAGGTGCAGTGAATAATAAGTAGCCAGGATTGTGAGAAAGCTCTAAAATTAATACTATTTCATAATAATCTGCAGAGAATTAAAACTGTGCGCTTAATTAAACAATCACTTACTCTCTCCATGGACGATTCTCTTAACGAATTGGCTGCCGTCTGTGACCAGCTGATCGATGGTAACAGCTGCCGTTCTTTGTAAAATATCTCCTATAATAATTGGAAACGAACTAAAAACAGTAAATGCGTGTAAAAATAGGAAGGCCATTGTTACTTGTTTAAAACACAATTAATTTTGTTCACCTCAAAATTGAAAGGGACTTGGAGCTGTGTCAAAGTTGATAATTTATGATTCGGACTGCTTTTATAACATGGCTGCTGTTTTTACGTGTTGTTTTATTGTTATCGAATTTGAATTGCATGCTGAGTTATTGTAGAGCTCTTTACTATGTAGGTAAATAAATTATATGTTACTGCGATAGTTTTTAAGTTAACTAAGGCAGTTTGCAACGTGTTCCAAATGTTTCTATTATTAGATTATAAATATTATTTTTATCAAATAAATTATGTTTATGTTTATGTTTATGTTTATGTTTATGTAATATAATATTGTTACTGATGGCATTCATATGGCAATTATTATAGCCAAGTGTTTTATTTATACTAGGACACACACGACACTACGACACACAATAATGGCGCTCCAAGAACCGCTTACAGAAACATCGATTATCTGGCAGTGTGGGCCGACGATATAGAATCCATCATTGGCTGGAGCTGGGTGAGGCTAACAAAGGAGCGCGGGGAATTGGCACACACAAAGGGAGGCCTAATACTCAGCAGTAGCTAAAGTTAGGTTGATGGTCGGTGATGATACAATTTGGCCTAGACGCTTTTTACATGCATACTGTAGGCGCACTCGAATTAATAACCACTAACAACAAATAAACAATTGAAAATCGCAAAAAATCGAACATCCAATACAGTCAAATAATTAAAGAAACTAAATAGTCGTAATGGCTAGTATCGCTGTGCCCTTTCACATTCATACGTATGCCGCCTAAACAGCTTGGGCGACAGGGGTGCATATGATAGAAGAACGGCGGGCGTCAAAATTATATTTTTATGAAGTGACTCTTGAAGTATCTACCTAATCATTAAGTAACTAAGTAAGTGAAATCCCCCACAAGGCCCCCTTATTATGAAATAATCGATAATTTATGATATTTATATTTAGGAGTGAATACTGAGATGACAAGTGATAGGAGAAGATGGAAGAGGAAAACATGTTGTGCCGACCCCACTTAGTGGGATAAGGGCAGGAAAATGATGATGAATCGATAATTTATGATATTGCCTATTTTTAAGCATACAATTGAAGTAAAACACGTCAAAATATTATTGAATATTAAGTTAAAAAACCTATCAACAGCAAGGTGGTAGATTGCACGTGCAAAGTCACAGACTGTTTTTGTGTTCATCATTTGTAATTGTCACAGGCTCAAAGCTCAGCTGGCGAAAGAGTCATACCATTGTTTCCGTGGTGGTGTCCTAAAAATAGCTGGCCAAGACACTGTCCCAGACTGGTATTAATATCTCGGTTACTGCATGTGTTTTGGCGTCAATAAGAAGGAAGTATACTTATTCAATTACAAATCAAATTACTCTTTTAAATTAGCTTAAGGTTTTCGCGTACTACCCTGGCCCGGGATCGTCAAGACTGTCATTTTCTCAGCTCAAAAAAAAAACAAAACCTAGCGATTAGAAGTCAAATGATAAATGTCTTGTGAAAGAGCGGCGCTATAACGATCTATATTTTTTACCTGACTGAAGCGAAGCCAAAAAAGGAGGGTTATGTGTTTGACCTGTATGTATGTATGTCTCTGGGTTTCCTCGTATCGACTGAATCGATTTTGATGAATGATATGTCGTTATGTACGTTTTTATTGCTTCAGTATGACTGGGTAAAATAAAGTTATAAAAAAATCTAATTTCTGGAGCCAAATTGCATCTTAAAAAATCTCCCAAACACATCGAACGGTATCAAAATAAAGGGGGTTTAAAGATGATTACAAAAATATATTCAACTTATATGTTTAAATGTAATTTGGAATGAGAAATGATAAAAAAGCACCACGAATACAGACCCCGATTTACTAAGAATAAACCAACAAACTTTTGAACACGCTTTTGCATTTAATATTATTAGTAAGGATTATTACTTACCCCGCTATAACCAGGAAGCCTAGATTTTCTCAATCTACAAAGAAATGAGTATTTCTATCAATCAATGCTTTCTGACAAATTAATCCCCATTGTGTCCAACATTATGTCAATAATTTCCTATTCCTTACTGGTAACATAAGGCGCGGCGCTCACAGGAAAGATAATCATAATTTCGAGAACTAACTTCATTTGAATCTATGGCAGTAGTTCCGAACCTGGGGGTAATTACCCCCGCGGGGGTAAAACAGCTATTCTTTGGGGGTAACAGATGTGATGAATAGACAGAAAAAAACTTATGAAAATGTTGGTACCGTTTGCTACCACTTATAGATGTGAGAGCAGCTTCTCAACTCTAGTAACACGTCTAAACGCGGAGCATGACATGAGATGCTCATTGAGTGTAACTAAACCTGATATTAAAAAAAAACTTGCGAATTTAAAACAATTTCAACCTTGTTGATATTGATGTGACCAATGCTCAAAGGGCTGGCGCTTACCTCGGACAAAGGATAAGTATAGCTATCCAACGAGGTAACGTCGCCAGCCTTTTGGGGACTATACCTGCGGTCGGTGAACTGAGCTCTGTTTTCTATCTGTAGGCGAACTTAGAAAACTGAGCTCATTTTCATTTTTTATTATTATACCAATTACCTTAAAGTTTTTTATGTTATTGTAGTTTGTCTTTGTAAATAAGTTGATTCAATAAATATAACCTTGTTTGCTTGAAATAATTTTGAATCGGGGGCAAAATCAGCTTCTCTAACAGGCCATAAGGGTAACAGTTCTGAAAAGGTTAGGAACCACTGATCTATAGGATTTGTTGGGATTTTTAGCGACTTTGCCCCGACTCCGCCCCGACTCTCATTCCCGTGAGCGACGCACCTTAGGTTCAAAGTGCCGTGCCTTTGTTCTCCCATTAATATCTTAGAGGATACTAGAGTAGCCATGACTGCAGAGCGATTAATTATTTGATAATTTAAAAACGATGAATGATAGAAAGAAGTTTTTTGAATCGATTGAGATTTATGATGTAGTAGATTGTTAGGTCTAATATCGTGGGTAGATATGATTTGTTTACTTTTTATAATCAAGAATTTGCAAGAAAAAAAAGTCTTATCATAAACAAGAGGAACGCTTCGTGACTTTGTCCCCGTTGTTCCGGGTTCCTCGTGATATTTTCCTTCACAATTTAAGTTTTAGTAGAATATTAGAACCGTACATATGCCAGACTACCTACTGCTGGAGTAAAAAGTATTGGGATAGAAAACTTCGTCACCAGAATTGGTCACATAAATAGGTAATGAGTATTTTTGTTTATTTTGAAACCCACATCAAATAACAAGGTTAAATCCACATCACGCAAATCCTCTAAATCGACGATTTCCATAAAATATGTCTAATTGGATCTTACGCACGTCACATCACATTCTCAAAATACCTACAGTCTATTCTCGATCGTGGCAGGTATGTACTAATCGAAGTCTGGGCTCCCGGTGGTCATTGTTACATTTATGCAGGGCTTACATAATGAAACAAGTTTCATGCATCATTATCACCATCCGGGCACCACAGCGTCCCGTAGTGTAGGCAAAAAGTTGCCTCCTGATGCTGTATGAATCATCCAGTATAGATGGTAAAGGCATTACTTTATTTACTCTCCAGTCTCTCGTGAGTCTTATCCACCGATTGCGGACTGCGTTTACGATGTCGATCGACCATCGGGCGGGTGCTCTACCTCTTCACCGTTGCGTGTTTACGGTCATCATTCAGTAATCGCCTTCGTTCATCTCCCGTCATCACTTCTAGTCAAGTTTCCCGCCCATCTCCACTTCAGTCCTAGCGATCCGCATACCCATGTCAAGATAGTGGCAACCACTTTCATGCATGTTGAAATTAATTTTACAGCATCAAAAAGTTGGATCATCATAATCATCATCTTCCTGCCCTTATCCCACTCTATGTGGGGTCGGCACAGCATGATCTTTGGATCACGGTGTAAGAGTTTTGGCTAAGGTCCTTGGGAATACTTGCTTATTGTATCTCAACATGTTGACTGACCAAGGGATACTATCCCTTAGTCGACTTTTACGACATGCTCGGGGTGAGAAGCAGCAATTATTTAATTATTATTAAGCAGCAATTATCCAACTTTTTTATCAAAAAGTTGGATAATTTAAGTAATTTAGTTTTGTAAAACTTTCAGCAGTACAGACAGCGGTCGTTGGACCATCAGCATCGAAGCTTCGATTTTAATTCGTGTAGCCAAAGCGCTAATTTAATTACCATTTATTTACGCGATGGAACTAATTGCATGACACATGTTTCACCGCAACATCAAGCGGGTCACATAACTAAGCCGCACTTACCTAATCAAATCAACAATTCACACGTGAAACTATCAAAAAGTATCCATCACTAATTCCGAACAAATAGTTTCGTAATGTAAATTCGGCTTTAATTATATTATATTTGGCCTATTGCCTACTTCACCTGGTAGGTAGCCTCACTTTGGCCCACGCCCAAACGATTACATTTACTGAACTGTCAAAGATAAGTTATTTTAGATACGTCGACATTGAAATCAGTTGCGCTGAGTGGATGTGTCACGTTTTGACATTGAAAGAAACCGTCAGAATGTTGTAGATCATTTTACGCGTAAAAAACGAATGAGAAAAGTTAGTCTTCATTATTGTACAAAAGTTACCTATAATGAAGTGGTTGTTTCAAGGAAATAAATATAGAAATAAAACCGGTCAAGTGCGAGTCGAATTCGCACATGAAGTGTTCCGTACCATCGTTGCATGTACATAAATGTTTCTTGTGTGTTATATTTATAAATATTTTATATTTATTATAGGTATTATTAAAATATAGCAAATTTAAACACGCAATAAAGCAAAATGAATTTTTATTTTTGTACTAATCAGTAAATTTTAGATCGTTTGAAAAATAAATAAACAATAAAAATACTACTAAAAACGTGAACAGTCACTCGACCCATCTATTTACTGACCGCGTCTAGCATTGATTAATTTAAATTATCGATTACGTTACGTTTAAAAAATGTTTCTTGTATGGGGCCCCCTTTTGTTGTAATTTTAATATTTGTTGTTTTAGCGGCAATAGAAATACATACTTTGTGAAAACCTCAATTCTACCTATTACAGTTCATGAGATACAGCCCGCTGATAGACGGACGGACAGCAGAGGCTTAGTAATACGGTCCCGTTGGCACCCTTTGGGTACGGAACCCTATAAATCAAAAGTTTAGTGGTTTTTTGATATTTCTGATTTTATTTTAATTCATTATTGAAATAAAAAATCTTTCACTTATTATCACGCCCATATCCTTAATGGGGTAGGCAGAGCCACAAGTAAACATAAGAAAACTTTCAGCCACTTCTGATTTAAAATCTTAAGATAGAAATGGTGAACAATGGTGACAGGTGATCAACCCATCGCCCATATAGGTGGTCCGTCATTTTGCAGAGGATACTATACCTAACTCGACTTTTACGACATGCTCGGGGAGAGAAGCAGCTGGACGCATTCTATGCTTTTTATACCGACTAGGTATATTTAGTACATACTAAGGGTGAAGGAAAACGTCGTGAGGAAACTGGCATGTCGTAGAACCTAAAAAATTCGAGATCATGCGACAAGTGCACGAAAGGAGCCTTTCAGGAGCACTTTAAATCCTTTCACCACACTGGTTCGAAAGAACTAGTGACACGACTAGTAGTAGTAGTAGTATCTACTAACCTCTATAATGCTCGATCCCTATATTCTACTCTACGACGGATGATAAATTACCATAGCAACATTATTATCTGCCGCATTTCGGCAGATAATAATGTTGCTATGGTAATCCATTTGTCGCCCGTTACTTGAATATAGGAATCCACCATTAGTAGGTACCTACTAGTCCTAACTATCTTTATCATATTATAAATCAGTAGGTAGGCATGAAATAGAATGCCTGTACACAAATAATACATCTACATTATAATCACTCATTATATATTCTATGGTAGCTCTTCAACGAACAATAAACTATGTACGAATTGAGTTGTTATAAAGCAATCAATTACTGTACTAATTTATGTATTAAGATTTATTAATCAAAGCGAGCCTAAAGAGATTGTTTAGCTAGCATTTAATCTTGTCTGAAAGTAAATTATTTTGTGTTTATAATTTTTTTGAGTCAGGTAACGTGGTAGATCAATTCATCATCAGCCTACGTCAATCCACTGCTGGACATAGACCTCTCTCTCTCATCATCGCCCCACCTAGCTACAGGGTGCCCTACATTATTCACACGTAGATCAATAAAATAACTTTGGCATATTTTAAACCTAAATATTTAACCATAGTATTTACACTGATAGATATCAATATCTTATTTTTCGACAAAAAGCAAAGTTCCTATCAAAAGTTTTCATGTATTTTGTATTTTGTGCTTTTTCTTTTTCATGTGTCGTGACGGTAACGGTCCGGACACGTGCTTGGCAATGTATTTTTTTAACAAACTAAGGATTTTTAGCAGATAATGCCAGCGTCAGGAGGCTACTGATACCTTCAATAAAGGAACGCTGTAGTCCCGGGACGAATTTTAGGTGGAGTAGTCTTGAATCATTCATATGATCACCGTATCACCGCCGTGTGTGCCGACTCCACATAGAGTGGAATAAGGGCAGGAAGATGATGATGATGATGAGTCTTGCCCAGCATCTATACCATCCTCTCAATTTAGTCCGACTTGTCCACAGGAAGAATAACTATTATGTCAGATACGAGTATATGTTAAACAAAGAAAATTGAAATTGACATTGAAAGACCATGGTAAGCTTATCAGTTTAGATACATTATATAAAGCTAACTACACAGCTACTTAGGTCCATTCTGGTGAGTATTTTCTTGAACTTAATTTAATTTGATAGACCTAAAATTACATCGATTCCTGCCATCTCAATGTGCCGCCTATATTTTTAGGACTGTCAAATTAAATTAAGTTAAAGAAAACGCCCAACAGAATTAATTACCTATTTACATGTAGGAAATATGTTGCCTAGGGGGTCATGCAGGGATTTTCTATTACTTTATTAATAAAATGGGTTCTTACCAAGTTTTAAGAAAAACAATTAGCCTATTAAGATACCTTATTACCTTCCACACCGTCGTATATCTCGTCTTCCTTTGTGTTATCCTGACGCGTTTCTGCATAGATTGCTCGACAGGACAGGTCAGACAGAAATAACGTAAGAGGTTTCAACGCCTTCTTTTCATACATTGTATCTTTTGTCCCAGCTTGTAAGAGAAGAGAGTGGTTTTAAGACAACAAAGTATTTATCAGGTCACTTTATCTAGGTCAAGGATATCAGAAAGTTCCCTTACGGCATCAAGTCAAGTACGAGTCAAATTCACACACGAAGGGTTCTGTACCATCGTACATGTACATAAATATTTCTTGTATGCCACCTATTATAGGACGACGTGAGCACGTTCCCTATTAAAATCAAATAAAACACGTCTTTTGTAATAACCCCCATAATTTTTAGTTTTATTATTATTTTTATACAAATCAGTAAATTTTAGATCATTTGAAAAAAAAATAGGTGCACAAAAATACTACAAAAAATGTGCGAAAATCACGCGAACCATCCAATTACTAACTGCGCCTAGTGTTGCTTTACTTCAATGACGATTACGAACGTATTTTTTTTATGGGGCCCCTTTTTTATTTTATTTTTATTATTTGTTGTAACAGCGGAAATAGAAATACATGCTCTGTGAAAATTTAGATACAGCCGGACAGACGGACGGACGGACAGCGGAAGCTTAGTAATAGGGTTCCGTTGGCACCCTTCGGGTACGGAACCCTAAAAATGATCGACGAATTAGCCTATTTTGTTACTGCTTTTTACCGAAAGTAACATCTTAGTGATATTCAGTATAAAACTATTTTTCCTACATATTTTTGTACAAATACTATGACGTATGCTGTTGTTGACCTCCCTCTGCAACCCATGCGCAGCCGACTCTTCCGGCGGCTCAAGATACATGCCAGCATCTGCACCTACCTGTTTTTTCATCAAAAACATATCATTTAATTCAACATTGCGTGTACAGTACATCACTCATTTCTGTAACGTGCGAATCGCCTCGTAACTCTTTAATTTGGTTCTTATGCCAAAACATAAATAATACTGTGCTGATTAGGGTGCTAGCAGTTTTCATAAAAAAAATAAGTAGGTCCCTATCTCTAATCCCTAATTAGAGCCAATAGAGCTCTTAAAAACGCATTACGTTAATAGAAAGTGATTCTATTGTCTTGTAAAAATGTAATATGTTCGGTTCCAATATTCTATTAACGTTTCTGTTGGAAATCGTCATACATTTTTTGTCATATGATGAATTGATCTACCCCGTTACCTGACTGTAATAAATTATCGCAAAATAATTAACTTTCAGATAAGATTAATTGAATAATAGATAAAGAATATCTATTAGGCTCGCTTTAATGAACGATCCGTCGTACGTTGGTAGAATATTGGTACAGGTCGTAAAAATTAAGAGAGCTTAAGCTTTATTCTCTATGAAAAGTACTAGGGAAGGGATAAAACCTTCTAAAGTTCATCAGCAGATATTATCTCCACTGGATCAGGATTAGTGATTGTTTTCCATTATTTATAGGGTCTACCTACGCTTGATTAGCTCAGAGCAATCAATATTTGTGACGCCTACCACTCTTTCTATAATCCTGGCGATTTTAATAAACAAAATACTTTCAATTCAAAAATGAAAAAGAGAAGTAAAAAATAAAAATTTAAACTACTTTAACACAATGTTAAAATGTTTGAAATGTCAATCATCTCACTGCAGGCGACTCTAGCAAATCCATTAATATTTTGCGCTTCAAAAGTTGAAAGCAAATGCTAAAAATTTAAACAATTCAGAGCTGAAAATAGTTCAGGTAAAACTTTTCATACGTGATACTTTATGTTTATGATATTTATAAGAAGTCACTTGTTTATCATGCCGACATGAAACTCGACCACACTGAGTCACATTTTTTAAGATACTTTTAATAACTGAGAGTGAACAAAATATATAAAGTATTTTATGACCTATAAGAGACGTGAAGTCGCATTGCGTGCAAAGTGTTAGAATATCGCATAGCTTTGTCTTCTGTTAAAAAGATTAAGCAAATAAATTCAATAACCAAGTTAAACTTACCAATGAACAGGAAGATTCATATCGCTAGCAAAGGATCCGATAGAGTCGATAAATAAAACGGATAATAAACTTAAACGTTTATTGTCTTACCAAACGAAACAGATATTAAAGGAATGCTGACGGCTGTCGTTGTTCCAGTGAGCGCGGAGACAGGGATCAGCTACGACAGTGAAATCCTGTAACACGAGAGCACGGTCACGCGCAGACCGGAGCGAGTCCGTCAAGCCAACAAGCGGGGTGTTAAAGCGAAGCTACACGCTGACTGTGTTAAAGCCGAGACGGCCATACTTCCTTGAGATTAGGGACTTGGTGTGGTAGCGGTGGAACCGCGCACCGGTCGATACTTGTCTCAGCAGCAAGGCATCCCTATTCGAAATCTTGTCTGTGTAACTCCTAGGCGAGTTCGCGAGGTAAGTCCTGAGCACGCGCTCGCCCCAAGTCTGCGCTTTCGGCCTCTCCACTGGTAGACCCAAGTTACGCTTGTCTAGGTACGAGATCACGTCGTTGTAGTAGTTTGTTCGGTAGTCGCTTATGTATCTGTACAGGTGTGATCGTGGCCTGGAATTTAAAATTTATTCGTGAGCGCCAAGAACCTTGGTCATTGTTCGCATCGGTTATCAATCAGATTCGATTCGTCTGCCTACGCGTCAATCACAAACACCCCCTGAAGGTTAAAGTTAGATTTAAATTCTCACCTAATCCAGTGTTTGCAGATCAGTTTCTTGGGTTCATATCCTAACACGGGGGCTTCAGGAGCGGGGGCTTCGGCTTCAGCGGGGGCTGCCTCGGCGACTGCTTCGGCAGGGGCCTCCTCGGCTACCGGCGCAGGAGTTTCCTCCTCAACATCAGCGTCGTCCCACATCTCGCAAAGGGTTCTCTGCGGTCAAAAATCACAATATGATTTTTTTATTTATCACTTGGAGCCACAACACAATGACCCGGCACTAGGACCCGACCTACCTAACTGGGAAAGGAAGAAGAACGTGTGTATCGTGTGATCGTTCGAGTACGACTGTCGCCTCCGTCCCCTAGCGTGGCTTGCAGCCTCTCGATTTATCTCCCTTTGACCCCACCTGGCTGTCGCAAGCGCGTTGTGCGTTGCCAATGATGCTCTGTCAATACTTCGACCGTGCATACTTTCGGAAAATTCCTCCTTTTTAATTGTTGTGCCAAAAGACAGACGTAAAAACACTTTCTAAAAAAAGCCAAAAAAAGTATACTTAAAATAGAATTTTTGTAGCCAATTTACTTCGTTTGTCATGGTACTACGCAGATATCAATGAAAATTAGTATATAGGTCCTGAGAAATGTCTAGTAAATGTTGGCTGAAGGAAATTAGAGAAACTATGGAACAGAGCTAGTACGATACTTGAATGTGAAGACGAAGAGACCAATACATATTACATAAGTTACACACATGTGATATATAATGTGTGAAAATATAATTATAAGCACTTCGTACCAAACTTTTGCCAGCTAAAACGTAAGGGGATATCTTACAATATTCGCAAAAAGTTTGAAATTAATTTACTTTGCCAAAAAGTTATATATAAGACTGGTTCTTTGGGTAATTTATGATGAGAAAATAAATACCTATACCAAACCATATTTATTCCATAACACATGTAAAGATCCAATTGATGCGTAGTTAATTATATCTCAGTATGGTCGTGCTAAGAGAAGTTATAACATTCATCAGAGCTTTTCTTTAAACTGAGGTTTGCAGGATAAGATTGAGTTGTAGATTCGAAGCAAAATATTTTTATTTTCTTTCCTAACAAAATTACATCAATGTGGAGTCCAATGCCAAGTGTAAATTACTAGCCGGTGACACATTTTGTCAATTGATAAATCAGAATCAGGAGATCACTACTTTAAACTTTAATTACTAGAGTTTAAGGTCTTATTTCCTTTTGTACTTAATCCCTGTCTATTTTTGCATTGGTATCGGTCAAGCATTATAAATGACTAGCGGCCGCCCGTGGCTTCGCTCGCGTGGTACCCGGATGAAAAATAGCCTATATGTTATTCCAGTACACGTACCTACTATGTATATTCCAAGTTTCATTCAAATCCGTTTAGCCGTTAAGGCGTGATTGAGGCACAAACATACAAACAACCTCACAAACTTTCACATTTATAATACAGTAGAATTGAAATATAACTAGTTATAAGTACCTACCTAACAATCAGGTGATCAGAGTGATTGCCATTGGTAGGTACTTTAATCATACCTCTTATCAAAGCCAGGTAGATTTACGTCGCTTCATAAAAATATATTTATAGAAGCTGCTGCCTGCGGCTTTGCTCGCGAGGTACCCGGTTAAAAAATAGTCTGTTATTCCAGCACACGCAGTAGGTACCTATGTACCTAGGTTTCGTTCCAAAACAACCGGTCAAGTGCGATTCCAATTCGCACACGAAGGGTTCCGTACATTCACTTTTTTATTTTAATATGACATTTCTTTATGTACCTACTTAAAAAAAGTTCTTGTAGCCCCATACGAGGAACATTTGTATATAATTTTTATTTTATTACATTATTTGTTGTTATTGCAGCAAAAGAAATACAATCTGAAAATTTGAACTCTACCTATTACGATTCATGAGATACAGACCGCTGACAGACGGACGGCTGTGCGTCCAAAGTTTACAAAACTACCGCATGTAGGTATGATCAATCAAAATATTTTCACGATATTAGTCTAATATGGATGATTTCCTTTTGTTTTAGCAACGGGGTTTCGATATGGTTAAGAACTGACCATTTTCGAAACTTCAAAGGGACAGATTAAGATAAACGTTATATTTATCCATTATTGTGACGACCTCGGTGGCCAGGCGGGGGAGTGCTTGGCTGACGCAAGAGGCGTGAGTTCGATTCCCGCTGCGGGAGAAATGTTTGTAAGTTCTGCAAATATTAAGAAGGTGTTGTGTAGTATTGTATGTATTATAAGTATGTGTTTACAAAAAAGTATAAGAAGATTCTATCAGTCATCTGGTGCCCATACTACAAGCTTTGCTTAGTTTGGGGCTAGATGGCGCTGTGTGAAATGTCCACAAATATTTATTATTATTATAATATTATTATTAGAAATTCCACTTTCATAATAATTTCAAAACAGTTGGATTTCATAACTAAATTGGTATTGGCATAAAAATCCCGCGGAGGTGGCGAACATGTATCCTGAGGGATATAATATCACTGATTACTATATATAAATGCGATATACTAATATTATAAATGCGAAAGTTTGTAAGTATGGATGTATGGATGTTTGTTACTCTTTCACGCCTAAACGGCTGAACGGATTTGAATGAAACTTGAAATATACATAGTGTGTGCTGGATTAACATATATGCTATTTTTTATCCGGGTACCACGCGAGCGAAGCCGCGTGCGGCAACTAATACCAATAATAAAATAATGTTCTGAACAAGGTTCTGCACATTTTAAGTCGAGATTTGTAAATTTTTAGTCAAGCTAAAACCACTGATCAAATAAACAGAGCTAAAACAAACAAACAAACAAAGTTACAGTATATTTCCTTTAATAATTACGTCCCTTATTGAG
This sequence comes from Scotopteryx bipunctaria, assembly GCA_949320045.1. NCBI lineage: Eukaryota > Metazoa > Arthropoda > Insecta > Lepidoptera > Geometridae > Scotopteryx > Scotopteryx bipunctaria. Next base: position 6,670,457 of record OX439440.1, read on the forward strand.
AATCAGGACCATGATTATCATTGAATAGGCAATAATAGTAATTCGCAAATGTGTACCTACTATTTTGCTAATTTTATTTACTTCGATAATATTATGTACTTAGATTATATTCCCCAAAAATTATTAAGGTCGCTGGTATTTTTCTCATTCAGATAAACAGATTATAATAAATATAAAAAGGAGTAGGTTACCCTCCCCCGTGGTGTTTTTTGTACTAGACTTCTAAAATCTTTCTGCAATATATATTTCAAGTTTCATTTACATAGCAAAATTGACACGTGCAATTTCACGTTTTATAAATGAGTGTTTACTAAGTATGACATAGATTAGAGATTGTATCCAAATGCAGATTAGTTTAACATCAAAACTGTATTGGCGAATATTTTGGCTAACGGCCTCACGAGTGATATATGGCGATGCCAATCTACAGGGTGATACTACGCCCAGTATCAGAATAATTACTATCATATAACTTTTTAAACTATCATGTTTATAAAAATTATAAGTATACAACGAGGTATTCCGTGATCATGGCGTATGCAACTGCGCTGAAACTCAATTTGGCAAACTCAAAAACTGGCAACTTTTACCTTCACAACGGAACGCAATAGTGCCCGGGACGAATTAAGATAGTAAGGCTTGAGATAGTAAGAGTAGGCTTGCCCAGCACCTATTCCATCCTCTCAGCTTAGTTGGCCTTGTCCACAGGAAATGCATAGTCAATACCTACGTGCGGAGCTGACTAAGCCGCGGGTTTCCTCACGATGTTTTCTTTCACCGTTTGAGAGTACTGGTATAGCGCACATAAATTTTTCGCACAGAAAAATCCATTGGTACATCCATTGGGTTTGAATCCACGACCTTAGGATCGGAAGGCGGGGTCACTATCAACTAGACCACCAGTGCTCTCTACTAGTTCCAAAGAACTAGTGATACGACAATGGTGTTTGAATTGACTGAAGACAGGGTCAATACTTATTTCTCACTCGGTGCACATAATACTATTTATTCTGTGTGAAGTAACTAGTACCTATCGGGAAATTGAGTTACCTTGCTGGCTTCCCCCAGAGGCTCATTAATGAAAAGCAGCAATATAATGCTTTTGTAATTGTAAACTTGTCTATCTAATCCAAGTTTCATCAGCTTTTTTGAGGTTAATTCCCGAATGTCACATTTGTCTATCAATTCCAGTTTCATCATGTTTCATTTTGAGATTCACAAACGCCCCACATTATTCATTATTCAAACAGGAGATCCCTTCGCATATTTAATTAGTGGGGTTTTAGAAATTCAGTCAGGTCATGAGAACAAACGTGTAATTAGCCTTCTGTAATGACAACTAGTATCTGCAACTGATGTAGGATCCAATCTCATCATGCAAGCTTCACGTGGTATTGTATGCTATTGAGTCCAGTGATTAATATTTGCGGTTAATGTCGGCAGGGCATTGGAAAAAGCCGTACAATTATGGAGTAGAATAATTTTGAGCCGGTCTTTTTATGGTTCTGTACTCGAGGGGTGCCAATGGGATTCTATTACAAAACCTCCGATGTCCGTCCGTCCGTCGGTACGTTTGTCAGCGGGCTGTATCTCATGAACTATAATAGGTAGGAAGTTGAAACTTTATGGAAAGCCGGAAAGTGTCTAAAAAGGCACGACTGGCTGTACATAGAGGTGTACTATATAGTGCCGACACTTATATATGGAAGCGAAAGTTGGGTATGGTAGAAGAAACATCAAAGTAAAGTGAATGCAGTAGAAATGCGTGCGTTGCGAAGTATGCGTGGGGTAACTTTGAGAGATAAAGTGAGAAATAGCGTAATAAGAGAGCAATGTGGAGTGAAAGAAGATGTAGTGATGAGGATTGAGAAAGGTATGTTAAGATGGTTCGGTCATGTAGAGAGGATGAATGAAAGAAGATTAACGAAACAGGTGTATGAGGCGAGTGTGAATGGTACCGTTGGAAGGGGAAGACCTCGGCGCACGTACCTAGACCAAATTGGCGACGTTTTGGAAAAGGGCCAGGTCAAGAGTACCCTAAACCGACTAGCATGCATGAGGAATGTAATGAGAGTAAAGAAAGCGAAAGAAGTATGTCGAGATCGTAGCAGATGGAGATCCGTGATCTCTGCCTACCCCTATTGGAAACAGGCGTGATTTTGAGGAAACATAATATATAACAACAAATAATAAAAATAAGACATTAACATAAATGGGACATGTGTGGGACATAATTATAAAGATTTTTTTAACGTTTGTAATCGATCATCGAATCTACCTATTTAAAAGTACATAGAGTATAAGCCATATTAAAAAGTACACGTACGGAATGTTTCGTGTGCGAATTCAACAGTTTTTTTTAAGCCGGTGAGTTTTGATTGTGAGATCTCGAAAGCTCTGTGAACAGGATTATAATGTCAAGCGATTATATATTTCGTAAATATTGTTCTTAATTCCCTAAAAAAAAGAATTTATTGTTATTATAAAAAATGCTTCTTACTTCTAACTGAAACTTACCTGACGGAGATGTGACGAGGGCATCAAGGCAGCTATTTATATAGCAGCCTTTGATAGATGGAAACTCTACCGCCATCCTGTACCTACATCAATATTTAAATGAAATGAAAAAACCTTTATTAAAACATACATACATTCATATTATTATCACATCCGCATCCCTAATGGGGTGGGCAAAGCCACAAGTAAACATAAGAAAACTTTCAGCCACTTCTGATTTAAAGTCCTAAGATGGATAAGATATGGTGAACCATGGTGACAGGTGATCAGCCCATCGCCCATATAGAGCCCATTTTGGAGAGGTTTATCCCTTAGTCGACTTTTACGACATGCTCGGGGAGAGTAGCAGCTGGACGCTTTTTCTTTACTTCCAGTCCTGCAGAGAAGTATACAAGTTCATCAATATTTGTCCATCGATAATAATTATATTATCGATATATTATAATTTTTGTTCTTCAGGCTAAATTTTATATAGGAACATTAAATACAGGTTAAGGAGGTGGGCGCTGAGGCAGCAAGGTACATAGTTTTTATAACTTTTGCAGCCTCATCGTTATATTTGAGAGCAATGGTGGTCTAGTTGGTAGTGACCTCGCCTTCCGATCCTAAGGACGTGGGTTCAAATCCGGTCGCGTACCAATGGATTTTTCTGTGCGAAAAATTTATGTACGCTATACCAGTTCTCTCAAACGATGAAGGAAAACATTGTGAGAAACCTGTGGCTTAATCAGCTCCGCACGTATTGACCATGTCTTTCCTGTGGACAAGGCTGACTAAGCTGAGAGAATGGTATAGGTGCTGGGCAAGCCTACTCCATCTTAATTCGCCCCGGGCACTACAGCGTCCCGATTGTGAAGGTAAAAGTTGCCTCTTGACGCTCTGTATAAATCTTCTACTATAGATGTTAAAAGGCCTTAGTTCGTTATATTTTGTAACCCTGACTTTTGTTTGTGCTGTTCTGAAACTTTTGAAAATTTCTGAATATGCTAAAAAGCTAGAATAAACCGGCTAAAATACCTGGTCATCCTACATCACTTCATATTTCATGTACCTATAGGTACAAATGAGGTACAAATACATAGGTATGACGTTATGACAGAAGCCTGCTATTCAGTATTGTGAAATGCCACTGATTAGTAGGTATGATAGACGTGGCTGGAAATTGAAACTGACCACAGATTGCGATAATTAAACACGTTTGTACCTACTAGGTCACAGCTGAGTCGGTTCAGAATGTTGGTCGGCTCCGCTCGCGTGATACCTGGATAAAAAACAGCCCATATGTTAATCCAGTACATGTACTATGTATGTTCCAAGTTTCATTCAAATCTGTTCAGCCGTTTTGGCGTGATTGAGGCACAAAAATCAAAACATCCTCACAAACTTTCGCATTTATAATATTACTAGCTGTCGCCCGCGGCTTCGCTCGCGTGGTACTCGGATAAAAAACAGCCTATATGTTAATCCAGCACATGCACTATGCATATTCCAAGTTTCATTCAAATCCGTCCAGCCGTTTAGGCGTGATTGAGTCACAAACATCCAAACTCACAAACTTTCGCATTTATAATATAAGTAAGATTAGTTATGAATGTAGAACGATAATATGTGGGTAAAGGGAGGCCAAAGAAAAGATGGATAGACTGTGTGAAAGATGACATGAGTAAGAAAGGAGTGAGTATTTTGAGGGAAATAGAAGATACATGTTGTGCCGACCCCATTTGAAGTGAAAAAAAGCAGAGAAATTATTGTTCTTATCTCCGTTTATGATGGTTTTTTTTTATCCTAAGAGACATGGCTAAATTATGTTTCTTGATGATCTGACCCTGAATTGATTATCCAATGATATAAATATCGCAAAAAATCTGACAAAACATAATTGTATGAATCTTAAATATGTCAGTTTTTGACAGATTTCTATTTATCTAAGGCCTTTTATCATCTAGTAGGTGATTTTTACAGCGTTAGGAGGCAACTTTTACTTTTACAACCGGGACGCTGTAGTGCCCGGGACGAATTAAGATGCGAGTACCTAGGCTTGCCCAGTTAACCTATTCCATCCAGCTTAGTCGGACAGGAAAGACATGGTCAATACGTGTGGAGCTGACTAAGCCGCGGGTTTCCTCACGATGTTTCAATTCACTGTTTGAGAGTACTTTCTGTGCGAAAAACTCATTGGTACGCGACCGTTGAACCCACGTCCTTAGGATAGGAAGGCAGGGTTGCTACCAAATAGACCACAGTGCTTTCTATGTACACTGATAATTAAAATCCTTGAGAATCGCCTTTTTGTATTTCGCGTAGTTACTTACCTAAGAATGGTATTCATAAAATCGGCTAACTTCGTAGAAAGTACCTATAAAACTAAGCTCTATTTCATAAAACCAATTAATCATAAGGCATAGGCATCCGAAGACAAAATAATTTGAGAGGAATTATTACTTACGAAGTAGGTACATACCTACTCATCATCACTCCGTTAATTACCTATTGATCGATACCTAGTTGATTCATCAATACTGGTACATACATACTAAACCCATCTAAATACATAGTACATTATACCGTAAACACTCTTAGGAGTCTTTCAAGTCCTAATTTTTTTCAACCTGTCCATTTTATTGACATTAATTTTATCCGTTAGATACAATGAGCAAGTCAAGTTACAATTCCCAAGGAGGGATGACATCAGGCAGGCGGCCGGTCATAAACACCTTAGCCAAAACTCTTAGTGCCGACCCCACCATAGAGTGGGTTAAGGGCAGGAAGATGATGATGATGATGACTTTAATCCGTTAGAACGTTTTACAATAAGTTAGTTTAATGACATTTTAATTAATGCAGCTGATATTTAAATCAGCATTTTTTTAAAATGTCGTGCGTCCTAAGTGTTTTTTTTAATTAAACTTGCTTACAAAAGTGCTGAAAGTCCAGTTTATGTCTATGTCCTTAATATATCTAAATTTCATGTTCGAATTACATCTTACGATAACGACCCGGAAGAAATATTTGCGGAGCATGCAAACATTTCTTCCGCGGCAGGAATCGAACCCGCGCTTCTTGCGTCTCTGCCGAGCAATCACCCGCCACGCCACCGAGGCCATCAAACATAACATACATAATTATCACGCCCGTATCCCTAATGGGGTAGGCAGAGCTACTGTAATCATAAAATAACTTGCAGCCACTCCTGATTTGAAGTCCCAAGATGGATATGGTGAATCATGATAACAGGTGATCAGCCCATCGCCCATATAGATGGGCCCATCATGTTGAGGAGGATATTATCTTTTTTTTTTACTTTTACGACATGCCAGGGGAGAGAAGCAGCTGGACGCATTTTATGTTTTTTCATTACTCCCAGTCCAGCAGAGAAACATTCGATAATAATGTCTGGAAAATCGGTATATTAACTATCTTTATTATCTAGGTGACTGATATAATACGTCCGAACACAAAAATGTCTCTGTATGTGAAACTACCCTGCCGTTAGGTACATGATACACCATCACACCCCTTCACTTATTACCTACACAAACTATTTACATGCAATCGTACACTATGTTAGAAACTGGAGATGAATTAATTTCTTCAACTGTCATATTCTCACTGAGTTATGGACCGATATACAATGAGACAAATGACTAGACTCGGATTCCATAATTCTACTAACAGACAATTCATAACCAATGTATGTATGTATGTTCGTATTAGCTAGTGGCTAACTCTAGTGGCGGAGTTTTTAGGCCGCCTAAAGGCCTCCGTCATGGCTTAACGACTTAAAAACAGGGACCGACTGTTTAACGTGCCCTCCGAAGCACGGAAGCGCTCAGCTCGTAATGCCACTTGCGGTCACCCATCCCAATTGTGACCGCGCACATCGTTGCTTAACTTTAACGATCAATCAAGAACGCCTAAGCAAGCCTTCCACGAGCGCTTCATACCAAAGCAACGTGTTATAACATGTTATCTTTCCCCAGACAGAAAAACAAAGTTGCGTTGGTTGTGAACGTTTCGTCATCCGTTAGGAGTATGTAGGAACCGAGCATAGTTTAGTTACACAATAAGCTCTAAGTGTATCTCTTTATCTACAGGCATGGCAGTGCCCCGGTGTGAAGACGAGCCAAAATACGCGGGGCACAACTAACTATAGGTACCTGATCCAGCTCATCAGACGGTGGAAGCGTGTCCAAGACGCTGGCCGCATTGCAACGCTGAATGGCAATACTGATCCGTTGAGCCAAATAATAACCAGCTCTTGGATCAGGTGAGTTATCTATAGACCGTTTGCAACGGCCTTTAGCTATCCCGACTGTTTCTTTTGTATTTTGTAAATTATTCTATATCTATATATATAAATATATATAAAAGAAAGTCGTGTTAGTTACACCACTTATAACTCAAGAACGGCAGAACCGATTTGGGTGAAAATTGGTAGGGAGGTAGCTTAGAGCCAGGAGACGGACATAAGATACTTTTTATCCCGAAAAAAAAATCAGAAAAAAAGAATCAGACTTGGAATAACAAAACGCAAATGATAGCTATGTAATTGACGTATAATGACAGCTATGTAATGACGTATAGATGACAACATATAGATGACACAGATGATAACATTCTGTATTATATTTAGTATCAGCATTGCACCCGTGCGAAGCCGGGGCGCGTCGCTAGTTTGTAATAGTTGTAAGTTTCTTTCTGTTTATACTATAGGTACCTACCGACCTTTTTTGGAAGCGTTTAGTCGTATATTCGCACTGTTATAGCTTCGGCTGGACGATAAACTTGTCAGTCTTGGCAACCAACTATACATGGAATGTGTTCATTCATTGCAAAAAATGTATTATTAAATGAGCCTCATTGAGGCGCACAACCAATTAAAATGTTTCTAAAGCGCCAGGGACACGAGTACTTTCCCTTTATCATCTTCAGGCCCTTATCCTACTTACGTGGGTTCGGAAAAACATGTTTTTCTTTCACTTCCCACTATCAGCCACCAACGAGGTACCTAAGTATTCAATCTTTTTGTATTCATGTTGTCTTTCATCTACCATCTCTGCAATTTGTTTACCTACCCAGTTTGTTTACACGCGTTTTGCGAACACCCTGTATTTGTAAGCGGTCGATTTACGAAACAGAACGTTCCAATTAGTCATGGCCTTGTATTACTGCCCAATCAGTGGTGTCCGATCCACTAACATTTATAATTCAATTAATAGGCAGGTACCTACTACGCACGTCACATTTCATAATATCTAATTATAATTTTTAGATGTTATAAAATATATTTATGATATCATTGAGCACAGATATTTCTGTAAAAATAATGTTTCAAATGGATCCTTTACAAAATCCGAATAGACTTTTATAAAGATAAACATAGAATAATCTATATCTATCTACATCATCATCATCTCCCTTCCCTTATCCCACTTAATACATCAAGCTTAGGGATGCCAGTTTGACTTACATAATAGTATATTATAAGCCTGAAACACGTGTCAATTTATTTAGCATTTTAAGCATCCCAACCGAATTTCAAGCCAATCGCACTACCCATTAAAAAGTTCTTATACTTTGACACCTTATTTGTCCCTTTTTAAGGGTTGTATAGAAAAATCCTGAAACACGTGTCCATTTATTTTGCATTTATGGTATCAGGGAAGTTTCTTAGATATGTTTTACGGCCATATCCACCAGGGAGCGATACAGCAGCAATGAATTTTGTCATATCTAAAATCTACCTACTATTCCAGTACTCTCAAACGGCGAAATAAAACATCGTGAGGAAACCCGTGGCTTAGTTAGCCCAGCATTGGTGCTGTCAAGCCTACTCCATCTAAATTAGTTACGGGCACTACAGCGTCCCTTTAGTGTAGGCAAGTTGCCGCCTGACGCTGTATAAATCATCTACTATATAGATGGTAAAAGGCCGTAATTAGTAGTTTAAATTCAAAATATGAGTAGTTTTGTGAAAGGGAAACCTAATTGGGATTTGGAGCTCAACCAAGGCAAAAGGACTAGATTTTGTTAAGAAGGTTTCGTTAATAACCTTAATTACAAAATACTTACCTAAGTACTTAAGTGATATGTTTGTGTGAGCCATGTTCTCGGACAATTTGGATAACTTTTCATCTTATCTTCTAATAGTATTTTTAATTATTTAAAGTGAAAATATCAAGTGAATATTTAAGTGCTTTGTAGGTACATATGTACTTACCTACGAATCAGAGACTGCTAATTTGTGTACCGACATTGGAATTGTAGATTTAATTTGTGTTATAAGGTTCTATGTAGGTACTAGGTACTGTATTGTAAGCATGGAAAAAATCAAACAAATAAAATTATTATTTATTAAAAGAAACAAAGAGCCTCAAAAAGGCTCCTTTAGTCCTCTCAAAATAAGTTTACAAAATTCACTTTGTGTTCTATTTTTAGATTTTTGAAAGTATGGTGTGTAGAGAGTGTAATAGATCTAGAAATGTTGAATTCTTGGGGATAAAATTAATGTATCTATCACTTAAAAGCTAGCTTTAAAACATGTTTTTCAACAAATCTATTTCAATATTTAAAGTGCGCCTCAAAGTCTCCTTTGGTGCACTTGACACAATGTTTTCGAACTTTTTTTTGTAGTTTCCTCACTATGTTTTCCTTCGCAGTTTGAGAGAACACACATACATTTTTCGTGCAGAAAAATCTATTATTGCACGACCGGATTTGAACCTAACGACTTTAGAATCGAAAGGCGCTACCACTAGATCACCAGTACTCAAAGTATCGTGCCAGAGGATAGTAAAGCATGCAGGAATATAATTATTTTTACTATCACTATTATAAGCGTCGCACCCACTCCGCTCACGTAATACCTACCCGGATAAAAAGTACTCTGTGTCATTCCAGGTCTATATACATTCCAAGTACCTATCAGCCAAATCCGTTCATCCGTTATGGAGATGAATGAGAACAAAATGTAGTCTCACATTTACAAACCTTCATGATTATAATGTCGTCAGATTTTATCGCGTCACGCCATCTAGTTTGCTGAAATGAAACTACAATGTAATGTTTGCGCAAATAAGAAAAACTCTGGCGCACATTGGAAAAAGCAAGGTGAAATTGTATTTGTTCGGTTCGTCTAACTAAATGCATTTGCAAACAGATGTCGCTGCTAAATGCCTTCTGGATGGTGTAGGATCTTGGGCCATAGAGGGTTGTAAAAGATTTTTTTTCAGTTGAAACCTGAATGAATATTGGATTAGGTACCGAGTTATCGATGTATTAGATACCTATAATTGACAGAACACTAGATTGAAGTCTCCTAGTAAAAAGTTCGGCATGTTTGTGTACCTTTCGTGGGTCATCATCATTTCCCTGCCCTTATCCCACTTAAGTGGGGTCGGTACAACCAGGTACAGGTGTTTTTTTCTTCCATTCCCCTCAATTAGCCGTCATTTCAGTTCACTCCTTTCTTACTCATAATCATCATTCACTCAATTCATCCATCTCTCCTTTGGTCTACCTCTACCCTTGTATCCATCCACTTTCATATCTAACATTCTTCTCGTAACATGACATTCATCCCTCTGCATGACATGCCCATACTATGGTAATCTTAAACGTGCTCCTTAACTTTTCAACGTCACAAGCGCTACCTCAAACTTAAACGTGTACCACGAAAGTGGGTGATTTAACAAATTAAATAAAAATAAAATACTTATCTCAATCACTTCAATTCACGGGACCGACCAATAAAGTATTATTTTTATTCTAAGAGCCCAAGATACCCAAGTTTTTTATCAAGTTCTATCAATATTAATTCCATGAAAGATTATAAGATTAACTCGAATAAAGAATCTCTGGTACGAGTAGCTTTATATTTTTGACTTTTCCAGTTCCTACAAGGGCAACACGAATAACTTGCAAACAATTAAGAAGTATAATTTATTTACTAAAAACGAATAAATAAAAACAGGGAAACACATAGATTTATTCTATCCAAGTATAAATAAAATAGACATCGTCTCGGTTATATGATGACGTCATAACCGCAGGAGCACCCGCAACCTCACACCTCGTTAACTCTCATTGCTCTGAAGCATTAGAGCAAGGAGTTAGCTACAAAGAGATTCAAATTTAGAAAGTGACTTGTTTCTTTTCCTTCTCCGAGCGGATGGTGACTCTGGATGAAGAGATGTTCGTCTCGGACTCATTGTCAGCCACCAGAGCCCTGAGACGCGCAGCGCGCTTTTCCCTCATCGCGCTCCTTTCGTTCAGCTCATTCATTTCGTCTTCGAGATCGGTCAGGCGGGCCCGAGTCGCCTTCGCTCTCTGAGAAGCCGCGCTCTCATCATCGCTCTTTCCGATCGCCGTCCATTTTGTGAGACTACCCTCATCGTTCAACCTGCGCGCGATGCGCTTCTCTGTGCGTTCTTCGTTCTCTTGTAGTGCTCTCCTAGCGCCGCTGACTTCGGAGCTGCCGATGCCGACGCTCTCGAGAATCTTGTCGGAGATCCTCATACGGTTTTCAAGATTTGCGACGCTATTATCAAACTCGATGTCCTCTGCGAAGCGAGAAGCCTTCTTGCTGGAACGCAGGCGCTTTAGAGACTCTGTAATCTGAAAAGATATAGAAGAGATGTTAAAAATCTAGTGCAATAAATTACAAGTATTTTAGACAGGTCACAGTATAAGACGCATGTCTTCAATTGTTGTTTGCAGAAATATTGTATCGTAAAACATTTTTACCCACTGTGTGGAATCGCTAGAATGTGTGCAATGTGAATTAATAAACGCTATAAAAGGCTACACGAGTAAATTGCATATTTTCTTTCGCGGGCGTTTTCAACAGATCATTTGTCCGCAAACTTTCCTGTCCTCGACGTTCGTTAATAGAATTTTCTCTCTGCCGTTGAAAGTTCAAACTAGACTTGGGAAAAACGTAACTTCGCCTGGAAGCGCGATGAATACACGACAAAAAACAATACCTACACATACCTACATATTTTTAATTACTGCTCGAACACAATTTTTATCAAAAAAATATGTCTGATACCTACTGGTTATTGTAATGTATTGTTTTTAATTTTATTATGGTTATTTTCAAACTCATTTAATGTATCTATTGTATCAATGGAGAGTCTACTACTAAGCTGATATAATATTATGCTAGTTTAGTATATCCATCACTTGATATTCCTAGTTTCCGATAGGCACCTTACTATTCAAAGCCGATATGCGGTCAGTGTATAATCTGTACGCAGAATACAATTCCCTTGCCAATATTCAGTTCCATTTGATTTTGAAATAATCCTGGTTTTAATACGATATCGTACACAATTTAGTTTGGTAAAGACAGTAATAAAATATAGGCTACATTTTATCGAAAGAATCATAATATGTAATAATGTATTTTTTTTTAATTCATGGAAGATCTTTTGTCAAAAACCACTGCTACTACTAGGTACCACCATTGTTCTGTCAAACCAGTGTTTCAAAAGGATTAAAGTTCAGCCCAAAGAGCCTTGTTTCGTGCCCTTGACACGACTTTCTTTTTTCAGCGATATTCCTGTTTGCTCACGACAATTTCTTTCGAAGCTTGAGATTACTATTATAGCGTGCATAAATTTTCCTAACATTGAAAGAACATGTTATCTAAACAGGAAGCTGTAAATATATCGTCCATTAACACGTGTTTCAGGCGTCATTTATGAATGAAATCATATCTAAACAAAATTGTAATCAACAACACGACTGGAATAATAGTAAGGTACACCCACTTAATCTGTTTTGATGCCAAGTCTGCCAACACGTTTACTAATAAAAACAAGATATTTCGCTCTTTTATAAAGGATTTTAACATTTAATTTGGTAGGCATCCGAGTTAGTTTTTGAGACAAGTCAGTGCTGGGACCTAATTCTCATAAGCTTTTATATTAGGTACGTCATAAATCTAAACTCTAAAAATCACAATTTTGACAGTTTTCATTATGATTATAATAAAATTACGAGTATTATTACGAGTTGAGTTCTTGAGTGGAGACCGCGACTCGGCAAACGTAATGTAGGACGCCCTCCAGCCAGGTGTAGTGACGATCTGCGAAAGGCTGCTGGCAGAAACTGGATGCGTCAAGCCAAAGATAGGGCGCGATGGCGCTCATTAGGGGAGGCCTATGTCCAGCAGTGGACTGCTATAGACTGATGATGATGATGATGATGCCGAGTATTACGTCTATTCCTGTCTATTACTTCTTTGCCGGACTGGATACTTCTCTGCTAGACTGGGAGTAAAGAAAAAACATAGAATGCGTCCAGCTGCTTCTTTCTCTGAAAATGTCGTAAAAGTAGACTAAGGGATACTAAGTATCAGAGCCCTGACTTATGTCCGATTCTTATAGGTATTACATTTAGCCAACTATATAAAGTTAGCTATTTTTTTATTAGTTTTATCTACTGTGGTAAATTTTATGTCTATCCCCAAGAATTACCTCTGACTTGGTACTATATCAAATATTTTCACTCAGTGTGTGTGTGTCTGACCTGACCACTGCGACAAGCTTACAAAACAAAGCAGATGAAACCCTAAAAAGGACCATGGTGAAAACCCACCTTTGTAAAATCAGCCTAACAAAGGGTATTGTTTCGGTGCTCTAATTAATTAAGCAGCATATGAAATCAAATGCAATATTGAATTTGGGTAATAAACACTTGTATGATTTTGATGATATTGATGATTCCACAGGGTGCTATTTTTTTAATGGTCCTATAATTTATTCTGTTATTATGGTTGCGTACCCGAAGGGTGCTAACGGGACCCTATTATTAAGCCGTTCGTCCGTCCGTCCGTCTGTCAGCGGGCTGTATCTCATGAAACGTAATAGGTAGAGTTGGCATTTTCACAGAATGTGTATTTCTATTGAAAGAAAGAAAGAAACTATTTATTTGGTTCACAAATACTTATAAAAAATTTAATAAAATTACACAGCTAAAACAAAAAAATAATAATAAAATGTGAGCCAAAAGGGCAACCAGTCAGCGTGTACTGCCGAGCCCGGAAGCAACTACAGCGCTGTTCTTCCGTGGCACCTTTCAAAACGAATCACTGGCCAACACACACTCTTCATATCTTTTACAACTCGTAATATTATGTATTTACATAATAAATGATACTTAACAAACATAACACAAATTCTACATTGTTACTGTAACAACAAAAAAACAATAAAAAAGGGACCCCCGTACTAGAAACATTTCTATTGTACGATGGTACGGAACCCTTCGTGTGTGAAATCGACTCGCACTTGACCGGTTTTTATTGTATACGCTGTCGCTAAAATCATTCGTTTTATTATACCTACCTAACCAAAAAGCATATAGGTTTTATAATACCTATTTAAACTGTTGTTAGAAAGTATCGTGATAGCTACCCCTTATAAAAATAGCTAGGTATTCTTTTCAAAAACTATCCAAGTGCTGGGAAATTTAAGTGGCAACTTTTTAGTTTATGTACTTATTATCTACTCATTTCTTTCGTGCGAGACAAACCAAACCTTTTATGATACCTACCTAAAGTTTTTCATTCTAAAAAGTAAATTCAATTTATTGGAACATACTGTTTTACATAAAACGAAAATTCATGCATGATTATTATGAAATGTACTACCTATTGTAAACATTTTGAATACCATTTGCAGTTTGAAAATTGCAGAGTATAATTAATTTAACGGTACAATGTTTAATTATAGGATGTGTGTAGGTAATCTTTGGCAACGGCCCACATTGTTTATGAGGAAGGTAGGTACTGTACTTTTGATCTTGTGTCATGTTTTATTTCTGTAGGTAACTAATACCATGACAGCACAGCTAGATGTTACAATAATCATCAGTCCTGAATCGAAAATAAGAAAATTGAAACCTTATATTCTAGCACCAGAGGAACGTTTATCCCACCGTGACTTTTATCACCGTGACTTTCATCGTCCCGTTGCGTTATCTAAGGTCCTCTAGGATCACTTTCTTGCTGCACACCATAAGAGGAAAATACCCCCCCAGTTTCATGTTTCTGTAACATACGGACTAGTCTGCGTTCTTGTCAGTCATTCAGTACCTAATTTTATGTTTTATATTATTTAGAGTGACGACTTTGCCTCGTGGAATGGCGAGCGTGAGGTGAAGCGATAAACGTGACAGGTTCGATGTGAGTAGCATTAAGGAAAATATGATATATAGCTAGTACTGTAAATATCATAGTCGCTCGGTCTTTCTTTAGACACGTTTTATAGTTTACTGAACATCAACAATAGATAAGTGCCACTTTTTACCGTAATTGCAATTGGTTTGTGAAACTGATTATAAATAAATTATGATGATTATCAAGACATTATTTTAATATGCAAGCCATTTATTTACCTAATGTATGTACCTAATACGAAAATGTGGGTACTCTGCCAAAAGATTATTAAGATGTGTCCCTAAAGTATATATTGTCACTGTAATATAAATACCGTTAGATTATAATCTATCTCGTTAGATTGTAAACTGTCGAAAGATTGTGAACCGTAACATACTGTTTACAATTTAACTGATTTAAATTTCTGTAGTTGTAACCTAACCTAACCTACTAATTTCGATCTAAGTAGATGTTCGACAGTTTACAATCTCACGAGATTATAATCTAACGATATTTACAATTTTACAGTGACATTATAGCAGTCTTAAGCATGAATTTGTTCTATTTTCCATCAAGATAATAAGTTCTTAGTAAAATAGTTCGTAATAATATCATCATCCAAAGTCCAACTTTACCCACTGCTGGGCATAGGCTTCACTTTGTGCCATCCATAAAGTATTGAGTTGGTAATAAATACCTAGTAAAGTAATACCTACAACTATTAATTTACTCGTTTCGGCTCGTGCTAATTATAATAATTCTTTCGAACCGGTCTGGTAAAGTAATGATCTGATTTAAAAACCCTTATGCGAATTTATCAAAAAGAATAGCAAAGATGCCATGTGATGAATCAAGAAACAAACTAAACTTTTCTCGTGAAAGCATATTGTGCTCGTAATTTCTAGGTCTGCATATATGAAAGGCTTTAATTTTGACGGCAAGAATATTTAAAAAAAATATCAAGTTCTCAAAGTAAATTCTTGAAACTAGCTAGTTTCGAATTTTAACTAATGTATACCGAGCTAGGTACCTACTCGGATTAAACCTTGGAATATTTTGCGGCTTTTAAAATTTATACATTCCTTGTGAATGCCGTAAAATTATTTTTATTTTGAACTAGTCGTGATTTGAGGAGAAAATACCAGTCTCAACTTAATGAGATTCTCAATTCCGTTTGAGTTCCGAAGTCTGAAAGGAACCCTTATTTACCATGTTTGCATGTCCGTCCTACCCGAGTCCGTCCTAAAATTTATGTGCGCTATAGTAGTACTCTCAAACGGTGAAGAAAAACATCGTGAGGAAACCCGCGGCCTAATCAGCTCCGCACGTATTGACCATGTCTTTACTGTGGACGAGGCCAACTAAGTTGTGAGGATGGAATAGGTGCTGGGCAAGCCTACTCCATTTTAATTCGTCCCGGGCACTACAGCGTCCCGTTTGTGAAGTTAAAAGTTGCCTCCTGACGCTCGCTGTATCAAATTATTATCTACTAAATGGTAAAAGACTGACATGAGTCAAGAGTCACTAATTTAATTAATCGAAGATATATTAGTGCTATTTGTTGCATGAAAATTATACGAAATTTAATAAATATAAAAAATATATTCCGAGGTCTACCAGATGTATACAGTCATGTATTTATGTTCGTATGAGATAGTGGTCAACTCTAGTGACGGAGTTTTTAGGTCGCCTAAAGGATTCTGTCATGGTTTAACGGCATAAAAGCCAGGAACGATTGTTTAACGTGCCCTTCGAAGCACGGAAGTGCTCAGCTCGTAATGCCACTTGCGGTCACCCATCCCAATTGTGACCGCGCACATCGTTGCTTAACTTTAACGATCAATCAAGAACGCCAAGCAAGCTACGCCACAAGCGCTTCAGAGAAAGAGGAAGAAGATAGACTTTAAAAAAATACCTACAAAAATAAAGCTAATCGTTTACTTGCCCATTTTTTCTAATATAACGGACATATTTTTCGAAACATTCTTCCATATCTCAAGATCAAAAGTTATGAAATTCTGTTGTCCGATACTCATATTATGAGACTTTTGCACTCCTATAACGTCCAACTTGAATGCAATGCCGTCCGGACTTCACACATTCTTCTGATATATTCTAATCTAAAAACTTCGGTGTCTGCACTGAATTTCATTTTGAAACTTCGTACAGTTTTCTTTACATGGGATGTTGGAGCTATTTATAGATCTTTACCCACGACGTTCTCGGTGGTGGGGCGGGCGAGTGCTCGGCTGCGACGCAAGAGACGGGTTCGATTCCCGTTGCGGAAGAAATGTTTGGATGCTCTGCGAATATTTATTTCGGGTCTAGATGTTGTAATATAAGTATTTTATCAGCCATTGGTTCCTATTAGCCATTGTTCAAGCTTTGCTTAGTTTGGGGCTAGATGGCGCTATATCCAGTTTTTTTGTTTTATTTCCAACGTCGAGTTAGTAATCTTGTAATGTAATCGTTTTGATGCTGGTTTTCATCTATTCATCATTCATTATGAGCCCTCGCCTGTCTTTGCCCACAGCATTGGGAAAATAGTAGGCCTCTTCCATAAATTATCATTGGTTTTTTCAAGGCGAAAACCATTCATTAGCTTCATCTTATCCTATTCAAAGATTCCTGGAATATACTCATCGTTTGTTTATCGTTAGTAACGTACACTACCTCTCAGATTACTACTAAAGAATATTTCATATGAATAAAATATTCAAACAGCTGTCTCGTGCATTGCCAAATCCCTACATTTTATTTACATCCCAGAAAGAGGGAACTAAATAATTATGCGTCATTGAAACGTCAACTGCTACGCACACCTTTGGCTTCTACGAGGCCATAAAAGTAGCTATTCACTATTGTAAACTTATAATTTCAATGTGAAATGTATTTTTATAAACTTGTTTTTCTGAATGTAGCTCGTGAGCTTATTATTTTGTTTGTATGCCAAGTATCCTGCCAATTATTTTATGCCTTTCATCTATGATGCGAACTTGTGCATATCCTGATACGCTCACAACAATATTTGCTAGCGGATTTTCATTTTGTAAATAAAAATATTCTTCGGACAAAGTTGGATTGGAAAAATATCATCGCTACATAATATTAGTCGTTAGAGTTTGATGAGTACCTATACCATTCTATTTGATATTTTAATGTGGGATTTTTATTTTGCCTGTGAAAGAAAACCTCGTCATGAAACCGACATGTCGTAGAACCTAAAAAGTTCGAAAATATGTGACAAGTGCACGAAATGAGCCTTTGAGGCACACTTTAATCTTTGCACTACACTGGTTCGAAAGAACTAGTGACATGACTAGACAGATAAATTTTGACTACTTAATTTCTTTTATCCCCTTTTGCGATCATTTTTCATCATCATAATATTTTATTATTAACTAAAAGAACTTACATCATCAGTAAGGTCATCGTTGTCTTCGAACGCGGAAGACAAAGGTCTGCCTCGTTGCGCGCGCGCACCCCTTGAGTCGAAGAAGCTGTCCTGCGTCGAATTTTCATCCAGCGCACTCTTGATACGGTTCTCGACCTCAGAACGGATGCTTTCACGTTCCGGCTCCTTGACCAGCGGTGATTTGCCGTCTAAGCGGTCCAGTACTGGACGATAGTAGCTTTCCCCTTTGTTGTAGTTGCAGTCGTAGACGCGGGTGCGCCTGGTACGGGAAACACGACTCATTGTGATAGCTTGCTGTTCTGTCCTAGAAGAAACAATAAAACAAATACATTATAGAAGATGATGTATGTCAGGACCGTAGCAAATGGAAACAAGTTTGCAACGGACTTTAGATAGCCCGACTGTTTTTTTTTTTTTTGTAAATTGTATTTGCATTAGTTGTAGGTTTATTTCTATTAATAAAATGTAATTCAATATAAAAGTAATTCAGTAGTTAATAAGAAATGGTGACACTGATCTATAAGACAGGGTATAAATGTTAAACCCTATGTCTCACGAGTCATGTTAGTGTTACTATGAAATTCTTGTGAGATGAAAAGATTATTGTTAATGAACCTACCTACGGCTTATTATAATATCCCGGCTATCAAGAAATACAAATACAAAATATTATGTATAATAAGGACCAAAAACTGTAGCAGACGTCAGCCAACATAATTATGTACAGGCACATAGAATATGCCTTCCACGGGGTTCCATTTAATGAGACTAAGTGGCCACTGACATAGTACAAGATACTTAGAATAAGATAGTTTGCCAAGTCATATAGTTTGAAGAACAAAAAATCTATGGGGCGTAATGTTCTTGAATTATAAATAAATAAATATTTGTGGACACAGCGCCATCTAGCCCCAAACTAAACAAAGCTTGTACTATGGACACCAGATGGCTGACAGAATACTTATATACCTTTTTTTGTAAACACATACTGTACTTATAATACATAATACTTAAACACCCAGATCCGGAAGAAATATTTGCAGAACATACAAACATTTCTCCCGTAGCAGGAATCGAACCCCCGCCTTTTGCGAGCCGAGCACTCGCCCGCCACGCCACCTAATGGCAGCCACAGGCTGGGAAACGAAGTTACTGTCCTTTATATTGATATTAAAAAGGTGATCGGTGGATGCAGGCAGCTTGTTTCATTCGTCCTGGAAGTAAATTGTGAAGGCTTTTGTCTAAAAGTGACCTATAGGCTGACGATGATGTATCTGTCTGAACTGACATCCCGCTGTTTTGTTCAAAATTGCTACCTAACAGAGATTAGAAAATTATCTGAAATCAGCCAACATTGTGCCAAATCTGGGTTACTGAATGGGTTTGTTCAATCGGATCAGATTCTGAGTAGCTAAATAACATTGAAATATACTGATGCCAGCTACTTTGTGACGTCAAACAAAATCTTGACCGACATTTTGAAAACATTATTGAGAAGTAGGCTAAGATTTTTTTATATAAAGTAGGGCAACCTAAGGTAGTCTAAGAGCGTTTAGTTTTGATGTTGTTCTAATTAATATTTTGTCAGAAAACCCAGATTTACATTATTTTGTAGTTAATTACTTACAATCAATATTGATTCGATTTTGGATGAAATACGCACGAGTTTTTCAAAACGCAACAAAAGCACGTCCGAATATTACTAGTGGTGCCATCTATACTTCAGCCAAACTGGAAATACAATTTATGTAAACAAACCGCCCATAACTAACCTAAAACTTACTTTTTCATTATAATGTTTATGGAACTTTTAAGTAGTAACTAATAGTTAAATTAAGGTATGCAAACTACTTACCTAAAACTAAAGTGATTTCATCGTAATAACGAAAAATACCCGACGGTTTGTTTACACACTTAAATTATATCTTAAATTATTATAATATTATGTAATAATATTCTAACCTCACATAAACGTGATGCTCATCTTGAAATGCATTTCAGGCTGGGATTAAATTGAATCTTAGAGGCTTATTATAGCATCATAGCTCGGGACTATTCGAGTAGATTGAAGATGAACCCTTTGTAGATGTAACCTTTGATCTACAAATCCCATTCTGGAGTCTGCACGTTTTTCAAATACCTACAAAGACCTAGTGAACTATGGTATATATTTCATGTAACGTGCTTGCTCGGAAATAGTCAAATGATTCCGATTTTCTATACTTTCTACAGGCTATTTTTATAAGGATATTGCATCAAAGAAAAGTATTATATCATTTCGGTATTATAGTGCTTGTAGTTTTGCTCATACAAAGTAATTGCAATACGTTGTACGTACATAATATCACACCCATATCCCTAATGGGATGGGCAGAGACATAAGTAATCATAATTAAGAAAATGTGCAGATACTCCTGATCCAATGGTGAACTGTATGGTGACAGGTGATCTGTGATCACCCATATAATTGAAGGTAGTCCATCATGTTGGAGAGGACACTATCACTTAGTCGACATTCACGACATACTCGGGAAGATAAGTAGCTGGAATGCATTTTATATTTTTTGAAGTAATAATTATTTTTAATAGTTTTTAATTCTCATGTGTTTTATGCTTATGCGAACTAAAAAGTTCCATACAAAGGTTTTCACCCCTTTTCACCCCTTTAGGGGTTGTGTTTCCGAAAATTTACGAAAATTTTCTAAAGGTTTATAAGTTTTGCTATAAAAGAAAGCTACCTTCCAATTTTCAGCTTTCTAGCTTCTATAGTTTGGCCTGTGCGTGGATGCAGAAAAATGCTTATTGTTTTATATAATAACTCTAGATGATTTATATTCCTATGCAACTGAAACCGGGTACAGTTGCTTGTAAACTGGGGTAGGTACGTAGTTACTAAGAACAAATTGTAAATTACAATTTAAATTTTAAAATTTAAATTGAAAATTCTTATTTTCCTTTTATGTTTGCGAACCCATGCAAAGATTTTAAAACATCGTTTTGTAAAGTTTTTTAATTAGGTTTTTAAATTGGTACCAGACCAGTCAGTGGTTGTAATTGTGTTTATATTTGCGAAACCATGCAAAGGGTTTGTAAACATTGCTTTGTAAAGTTGTAAGCAGGTTTTCTCATTGGTAGTGGTTGTAACTTAATTTTAATCTGTGCTTGGTTTCGTTAAAAGGGTGTACAGTAATAAGCAAGAGGGGATTTCTAGAGAGTGAATGGAAAATGAAAAACTTTAAATAATTGGTGGACGTTTTCGCAAATTAAATAATAAAAAAAAGCTCAAACGAAACAAGTACCTGAGCATTTTTTAGCATCTCTCATTTTTCTATTCAAATTAATAATTTGAAGTTAATATTGCGTTGACCGCGTTTTGGAAACATAATTGTTTCATAACAGAACATGTTAGTCCATAAAAAAGGTCTTAAGGAGGAAAATAAACTAGGTACCTTAGAACTTTTCACGTGTTCATGCTCAGGTAAATTAATGTAAGAAATCACGTTTCTGAAACCGTGACATTATAAAATCGCCATCATGACGCAAGGAAACCTTTCAGTATTTTATTATTTTTCCACTACGAAGGAGGGTAATGTGTTTGGGGTGTATGAATGTATGTGTGTGTATGTGCATTCCTTTGACTGAAGCTATAATCCGAACGGCTGGACAGATTTTGATAAATGAGGTGTCGTTGAATTTTTCTGGATGACGAGTGTCATAGGCTATAATATAGTTTAAAAAATCCAGTATGGAGGCTGTAAGAAACCATTTTCCATTTATTCCTGTGGCTGCCTCTGTAGCCGAAAGGGCTGAACGGAGAGTGTTATCGGCACATATGATACTTTTTGACACTAAAATGTAAAAAAAACCTGATATGGCATCTTTAAATGATGAAGACTTAAATCAATGAAGCCATTTTCAATGAACTAAGACGTAGTACTAAAATAGAATAAATTCATCATCATCATAATCATTATCATCATGTGTCAAAAATCTAATATGGGAATGGGAAATCAAACAATCAAATGCTACCTAAATTCTACGCAGACAGGTTTTGTGTTCTTTTAAATGAACTTGAACACAATACAATCGGCACTGCCGTTATGTCGTAAATAAGTAACATTTAAACAAACGTACAAACACAAACTGATTACTTAATTGGAAATCGATCAGAATTTTAAAGAACACTAGACTTTCGGCTTTATTCGTTTCGTAGGAATATTATAAGTTTAAACATTAAATGTTCAATCGACGGTCAACATTTTATAAAACTTGAAAGGTATAATATTCAACTATTACAGTAAAGTTGACGTAACTACATGTATTTTTTACTTCAGATATTATGTGTTTGAAGTCTCAATATGGAAGTGCGATTCTGAAATAACATAATGCGACGGCCTATGAGGACGTAGAAGAACACTATGGAACAGACTGGATGAGACAGGAAGCTTTGGAGAGACACGGGGGGTGGGGGGAGGGGGTGAGGGGGCTTTCAACCGAGAGGCGGCTTTTACATAAAAACCCTAACTGTATGACATTTATAACATTTATTATTGTATATTATGAAATTATTTCAAATGAATGCATGATTAATCTTATTTGAGAGAGCACTGGTGGTCTAGTTGGTAGAGACCCCGCCTTCCGATCCTAAGATCGTGGGTTCAAACCCGGTCGTGTACCAATGGACTTTTCTGTGTGAAAAATTTATGTGCGCTGTACCAGTACTCTCAAACGGTGAAGGAAAACATCGTGAGGAAACTCGCGGCTTAGTCAGCTCCGCACGTATTGACCATGTCTTTCCTGTGGACAAGGCCGACTAAGCTGAGATGAAATAGGTGCCGGGCAAACATACTCCATCTTAATTCGTCCCGGGCACTACAACGTCCCGTTTGTGAAGGTAAAAGTTGCTTCCTGACGCTGTATAAATCATCTTCTATAGATGTTAAAAGGCCTTAGTTTAGTTTAATTATATTTGAATACTAATAATCCGGAATTTAAAATGTAATAGAATAATGGCTATTTTTATTTTATTTATTTTAATGAGACGGCCCTGGTACAAGCGCATATGAAACTAAGTCTTATTGTAATTATGCAGAATAGACACGACAAAAGTGCAAAATAAAATAACAGTAAGTAAAAAGGTGTACAATTACATATATAATGTAGCATCCCCTTATTGACCCAGCGCGGGCCAGCGTTTTTGAAAGCGTCAAATTTTTATGTGTGATGGGGTGACTTGTTCGTAACTATTATTTTTTAAAGTAGGTAACTTATTGTGTACCTATTATACTGGTCAAATAAAAGTAATACCATTGCCAGCTATCACAGATGATACAGACGGCGTAAAAATATGACTATAAAATACAATCATGCACTTTTGTCTTGTGTCATTTTTGTCAATGAAGTCAATGCTAATAATTTTGTGATGCTTTAAATAGCAGAATGTTTTCTTGTTCTCACTTATTGGACTAATCCTACTTATATTATAAATGCAAATGTTTGTGAGGATGTGGGAATGTGTGGATGTGATGTTTGTGCCTCAATCACGCCATAACAGCTGAATGGATTTGAATGAAACTTGTAATATACATAGTATGTGTTCTAGAATAACATACAAGCTACTTTTTGTCCGGATACATAATATAGCATAATATTCAACCGTTATTTTGAAAAACAAGTATTACGTACAAGTTATTTTGATGTCACATCAAAAGTCGTTAATTTGGCGCTGTCAAAGGATTAGAAGCTTTAAGGCTAAATCTTGATTTGACTAGATAGCAGTAATGACTAGGTCGCTTTCTGACTAAATCCCGATATGACTACATCTATACGACTATATATACATATGACCAACTCTCAGCGCCCGTGCGCTTGGTTCAAAGTGAAAGATTGATTTCGAATTTTGTGGGGCTACATGACGTAAAAACCAATAATACAAAGATACATTTAAATTATCAGCTACAACCAGACGATACCTTGACATCATGCTACGTTATGCTAAAAGCTGACAAGTTATCGGTTTCAAAGCTAGAGAGAACATCTTTTATGTTTCTATGAAGGAGTTGTTTGATTATAACCAAAGCTTTGATCAAAACTATGAGAAACCAAAATGTTTTACCTGTTTTAGGATACAATTATACCTAACTGTATTTTTAACAAGAAAAAGGCCATCAGTTTTCAGCAAAGGCGAAATGCGTGACGTAGGTAGTTGGCTTACACGCAATAACATCTGGTTCATGGCATTGAGTCGAAACTCATTGATAGCTAATAAAATTAACTACCTACTGGCAGAAATAGATCCTAATTAATCCCGAAATGTACTAGGAATATGCTAGACAAGCCAATAATCAAAAGTATTTATGCTAACAATATGACGCGACTACAATAAATAAATCATCGTGACATACGCATTACGGGCGACGCTTACAAGAAACAAATCCGAAATAGAATTCGCAAACATTCGATATGGGGATATTTTTAGTATCGAAAACCCGGTTTTTGTCTGACACGAGGTATTGTGTTATGCACTCGACTGTTCAACGGCACAGCTAAAAATAATCACGCATTCGAAATCCGAACGCAGCACATTACCGGTAACGCTGTATTCGATATGTAAATTGAGAAATGGATGATCACTGATTTAGTAAACACAATGCACTAGATAAATTCAAAGTTGTCGCACAGCAACATTTTGGATTGAATTCGCTGCGTTGGAAAAATGTAAGTTTTTTATTTGGACTAACCTGGAGCGTGTATAGGCGTCGAGAAAGCGGATGGTACTGGGCAGTAAGAGCGGTTCTGCGCCGGGGCAGCGTGGGTGAGACTATGTTTAACCGTGAGCAACAGAAATATACTGACTTTTGTTCCGAATGATTTCCTTGTCAGAAGTTATGTGGGACTTGCTTAATGCTCTGGATTGCGGATTTCCCAGCAAAATAGTATTTGACGCAGTTTTATAATTTTTTATTCACCCAATGACAAACAGTCAGACTGCGTCTAGACGACGCGACGATTACCTACACAGTTTAAGAATTAATTATATTTTCACAAGTACCTACTCATAACATGTACTGTAACATAACATGTATAATGGCTCATCCACATATTGGCCCAGCTCAAGGGCCAGTTTGTTTGATAGTGTCAAATTAGTCACGGATGAATGAATAAAGTCGCTCATATTTACAGATCAAACAAACAAGCATCAACCCATTCATTATTTCCCTGCCCTTGTGACTTTATGTGGGGTCGGCACAACATGTATTCTTCTTCCATTTCCCTCTGTCAGAAGTCATTTCAACACTCACTCCTTTCTTACTCATGTCATCTTTCATACAGTCCATTCATCTTTTCTTTGGCAAACCACTACCCACGTACATATCCTTTCACATTCATATCAAACACTCTTCTCGTCACATGACATTATTCCCTTCTCATGACATGTCTACACCGCGCTAACTTATAAGCAATTTACCCATTGCGGGAATAAAATCTCACTTATTTTGGTTATGAAATCTTTTCACTATAAAATCAACTCAGATACTAAAACCTACAGATAAGTTATCATATTGCTTATACCTAATGCAAAAGGACTTAGATTTAGACCCCAATGCAGATTTTCCTTTGATATTCAACATTCTATGTAAACATTCAGGTCAACTGATTCGAACGGCCACTCCTCTCCAGATGTATTTTTTACGCTTTTATAGGTTTATAAATAAATAAATAAAATAAAAAGATTTTATTTCGGACTACACGATCCATAATTTGTTAGTAAAACACTTATAATTAGGGTTAGTTATTAGACTAATACTAAATACTACTATACTAAACATTTTTGTAGATCACCCTCCTCACGAAGCAATGCCACGTGGGAGAGGTGATTCTACCGGCTACTGTTTGAAGGATGGTGTTGGGGCTGTCACGCACTCTGCGCATCAGGGATGCGGTCTTTTTACGGAGGATGGCAGCAAACCCATCCGTCTCGTATTCAGCAAACATCCCCGATGCACTGCAGAAACGGGGCAGTCCCAACATCATCCTAAAAATATTATGTCACTCTCAAAATTCTATATTTTTTAGGGTTCCGTACCCGAAAGGTGCTAAAGGGACCCTATTATTAGGCCACCGCTGTCCATCTGTCCATCCGTCTATTAGCAGGCTGTATCTAATGAATCATCATAATAGGTAGAGAGTTGAAATACAAAGTTTGTATTTCTTTTGCCGCTATAACAACAAATAAGATAAATAAATAGAAATTGAGGGGTCTCCTTTTATTTTTATTATACAAGAAACATTTTTAAATTTACGATGGTAAACGATGACGCTACGAGCTTTACACCTTCAGCAACTATCAGTGACATACAATAGCGTTAGACCGAAAAACCTGAAAACTCGAGGGCAGGCCTTTGCCCAGTAGTGGGATGATACAGGCTAGCAACAATAACAACAACAACGATGGTACGGAACCTTTCGTGTGCAAATTCGACCCGCACTTGACCGGTTTTTTATTTATATCACTCAACAGTCACATAGGTAGGTACTTAGTTCTGAACCCACACTAAGATTCCCTATAATATCGCAATATAGAACATAGGTATCAGAACCTACGAGTACCATGGTACCCCGTGTGTACCCATACCCAAGCACTCGACCGCCACGCCACCGAGGTCGTCACTTTAGTTCTCAGTTATGTGAAATTTGAGGAGGTAAGTGATGACGTCTGACTCGTCTGAGAGTGAAATATGTAGCTTATTTCAAACGACGCCGGAGAGCGAAAAATCGAACGGTAATGTCATATTTGCAATTTCTAGTATTCTGCTGGGAAAATTCGATTGAGTGAACGTCTATTGGCATTCTGTATTGGAGTACTACACATAAATAAAACTGCAATATCACTAAAGGTTATATCGTAATGTTGAACAACTCAAAATTCTGAAATTTTAAAGTTTGTGAGGATGTGAGGATGTTTGTATGGTAGGCCAAAAAGATTGTCTACCAGATTTGACAAAACTTCCTGTGTAACCAAAATAGCGCTAAAGAAACTGTTATTCATTACACACTGAATATTATTGCGAGGGAAAATCAACCTTGTTGTTTTATGACGTGAAAATGAATTTCAACCTCAGGGTGGGAGATTTTTTTACCGTACCTCGGTACCGTAAACAGATTTAAAACATGATGTTGAAAGCTGTGACTGTGTCACAGCTTCAAATTGTAACCAGCATAAGCTGAGGAGAGGGAGATGATGATGATGATGATGATAATAAGCTTAAATAAATCTAGATAATTGTAGATAGCAGTTACCGAGATATAACCAATAACCGCTTAAAAATGGTCGATTCTTTTGCCGTAAATTGAGAAATAAATGTAGATTAGCTCTTTAAACTGAGAGTTCAAACATCTCTCGCCTCCAACATTATATCTCTCGGTAACTTCTTTAATGTTATGGTGTTACCGACGAGCATATATGAAGAATGTCTGTGAATGGAGCGCAGTAAGTATGTCAGGATCCCTGATCTTGCCTATTCCTATGTGATTTTATGTATCTATGTATGCATGGTGTTAGTTATTATTTGATTTAGTACTTATCACGGTAGGTACCTACTTCTATATTTATTTTTATTTTTAAGAAAAACAAACAATCATTTAAATCCAACTAGGTAATAAACTAAAATCATTTATCTATCAATATCTCTCAAAGATTTTCACACTTGAATCCTTTCACTACACTGGTTTGAAATTCTACTAACACGACTAGTAGTAGTATTTTCTGGGAGGCAAAAACCAATCGAACTTGTCTTCGCACGTTTGTACAAAACACAAAACAAGCGAGTGATTAAGTGTCAAGTTTTCACTGACCAATCGAAATCGGTCCGATAATTAAAAAATGATGGATTGGTGAAAACTGACGTTTGGCCCGTCTATCGATCACCTTTTACAATTTCAAAGTTCCAAACTGAACTGACGAGACTCGGTACCCTGACCCCCCCCAGTTACGTTTGCACCATTGACGTGGGATTGACGCCAACACTACTAGGTTGTCACCACGCCATGCTAACCTCAGAACAGCAAATCAACATGTATTCACTTAATACCGTTATAGGTATACGATCTGACCAAAAATTACACTCACGATTTTGACATTTGGTGGGTCATCATCTTTAGGCGAAAATTAAATAGTCATACGAAATTTTACGGCTCACTGAAAAAATTGAGAAACTCATTGAAAGGGTGACTCATTGAAAGACTCGATGATCGAAAAAGTAATGTATTAAATTCGAAACTAATATAGCTGAAAAGCATTTCGTTTAAATAATAACGGGAAAAATAACGAGATACCGCCGACATTATTGATTTTTAGGAGGCAACATTTTCACGGTGGCGTTTACTCGTAACCAGGTTACACGTGCGGCTTCGCCCGCGTATTGTTAAGTTTGACACCCAATTTTACCCCTTTTTTTAAGCGTTATTTTGAAAAATTCTGAAACACTTGTACATTGATTTTGTACTTTAAATTTTCAGCCGAAGTTTCAAGTAAATCGCACACGTTTCAGGCAATTCTACATTCTAAATTTCATCAAAGTCAGTTTAGTAGTTACGAAGATACACACTAACTTTCGCATTTATTTATTGATCGAGATAGCGAAGCAAGCTAAGATCTCAGTGGCAACTTGGGCGATTTGTCGTTGTATGTTTGTATGTATGTATGTTTGTGGATATGTTTGTTAGAGCATACTTTCAAACCGTCGATTGACCTACCAAGTTTCATACAGATCAGCTGTATGAAACTTGGTAGGTCAATAGGCTGTGTTATGAAGATTTGCCGGGAAGCATATGAGCTTAATCGGTGAAGGGGTTATAAAAATATTGGGTTCCCAAGAGGTTACCCTCTTGGGAACCCAATATTTTTATAACCCCTACAATGAAAAAAGTAATTTAATAAATACCGCTGTAACCTGAGTTGTTTTTTTGTTAGAGTTTAGATGTCTTTGAAGTTCAGGTCAGATTGGATTTAGCTGAATCACGGTATCGTTGCGATTTGCAGTAGTTGTATTTGCTATGTCTCATATAACAAGTTAGAGTTGACTTAAAGTCTTGATTTTGTATTGTAATCAAGGCATTATAATCTATTCCGTCTTTTTATAGAATAGACAGTGGTCTAATGAGAACTTGTACATAAATAAAGTGTGTAAGTACAAGAAACCTCAGGTCGCAAATTCTAAACTCGCGGATTATGGACATAGCGTGCGAGATCCCGATTCGGGGTCAACTACTAGTATTAGTCAAGCTGGGATAATTAGGTATACTCAATTAGAAATCGAAGGCTGTCTCGACAGCATCCTCTGTGCAAAGGTATTCTTAGTTACAAATCGAAGGTTGTCTGGACAGTATCCTCTGTGCAAAGGTATTCTTAGTTACAAATCGAAGGCTGTCTGGACAGTATCCTGTTTATGTGCAATCAAGCGAAATATATTAACGAGGTGTTGCTGGCGACTGGATTTATTGAATATAATTTTTTTTTTTCATAAAATTATTTCACAAAATAGCTCTATCATGTTTTGCCATTACAAACATACTTAACCAGGAATAAACTTCTGTATGAGCTGTCCACTAAAATTGATTCTCTATGGGGCTGCCTGTCGTTCTTCTGCAGAACAAGTCAGGTGGTTAAGTACCCCTGGTTTAATTAAAAAACCCATGAAAGAAGCCTTTGAGGAGCACTTAGCCCGCCATTGATGACGTCAGTTTGACTTACACTTTTGGCATTGGTGACCCCTTCTTCCAAGATGACCCCGGTCTTACGCACCGGCATTTTAAACTTAGGATTTTTATGGTAATTAATTATACAGGGTGGCACATTTAGATCGGTCACTATGAGCAAGTCTGTAACTATAAGATCTGTTCTTAGGAACCATGTCATCGATTTTAGTGACAAGAAAAATTGCATATATAGTTAAAAAAAACTTGTACTCAGATTGGGAATCAAACCCGGTCGTATTGAAAAATAACTTACATTATTTCTATTTGGATATCGATTGTGTAGGTCATGCAGCAAATTTCATTTGTGTGTAGCAGCAAATGTTACTATGAAACATGATAATATCTAAAATGAATAATATACATTGTATTTCATATCCTCTAATTTAATTAAGTAGATGTTCAAAATGACAACAATTTTTTTCAATGCCAACAAGTGTCACCCTGTATTTAATTATACTTGTTTTTGTTTTAAAAATACACGTTTTTCGTTAATAAAACAAAGATATTATATTATGGATTACCTACAGTTCGCTTATTAGACATTAAACAATTGCACAAGGGACACTAAAAATTACCATAAAACAATATTATAGTTTTATAACTTAATCAGACTTTGTCTATGACAGTATAAACTCTTATAAAATAAACAAATACGGTTACCTTTCGAATAATTTTCGACACAAATCGATGGCAGGAAAAATGTTCTTATTTTTGGAATCACCCTGTCTCACAGGCTTAATATATACGTCACCAATAGCGGGTTAAAATCCTATCACCACCGTGGGTTCGAAAGATCTAGTGACACGACTAATAGTAGCTTGTGATGGACTGGATCGTTTCAGTACATCAAACACGTCAATAAAGGGTCAGCTAAAATAACACGTATAAAGTATGGTTTTACAATGCTAACGACGCAGTTTTAAATCGTGTGCAAAATTACAAATCTTATGTTTCCTCGCTCACCTCAAATTTTAGGACATTCAATTTTACCTGTTACCAAAACAACCGTCGAACGTAAACACAACACACCACAGAAATTATTTTATGGAGAATAGGTAATTATTTAAATGTCGTATAAACAAGTAAAAGATAAATCATTAAAACTGTATCATGGAACCGAGAAGAAAACCATAGTTTCGAGATATTTGCCATTCATGAGGATACAGTCCCTTATACAATATTAAAACAAAATCCGCTTTTATCTAGATCATTATTTAATATGTTGTTTTAAATGACGACCTCAGTGGCGTGGCGGGCGAGTGCTCGACTGAGACGCAGGAGGCGCGGGTTCGATTTCAAATGCGGGAGAAATGTTTGCATGTTTTGTAAATATTTCTTCAATACTATGTATTATAAGTATGTATTTACAAAAAATATATGTAAAAGTATTCTATCAGCCATCTAGTTCCCATAGTACAAGCTTTGCTTAGTTTGGGGCTAGATGGCGCCGTGTGAAATGTCCACAAATATTTATTTATTTCATTTTCTATAGACCGTTTGTATCGGTTTTTAGATAGCCAGACTGTTTCCTTTGTATTTGGTTATTGTATTTGTAAATACTTGCATTAGTTTCTTTCTGTTAAGAAATTACTTTTAGTATGTTTTTGACTCTGTTTATATCTGAATCACGTCCAAAAGTCTGATCGATTTGTATCTTGGTAATAATGATAACCTGTGTCCTGGAATAGCTAAATAGGTTGCTTGTATCTTCCACACTTGGCCGCGTTACGAACAGGCATAAATTCAACGTACCTAGATTTAAGGTGATTTAAAGTGATCCCTTTAAAAAACTATATTACCCAGGTGAAGTAGCAAGTACATAAAAAAGGTATATCTCTTACAATATACTCTGTAAGCAGATTGTGATTTCGTCAGTCCGTTCTATATCGGTTTAAGTACCGAAGTAAACAAACAAACACCGCTGTGGTTGGATTCGATATGTTTACATACTTACTCGTATTTATGGAACGCGTGTTGGTAGCGAAAGATCGCCTAGATCGGCGTTCAGTTACGGTATTATACTCATATTACGTGACATAATTTGAAAGTGTAGGTCCTCAAAGAATACCGTAAGCAGTTTTCTCAAGGACAAAAAAGCACCAAAAGCGCTCGTTCTTCTTCGAAGAACCCATTTCTTTTAAGTAAAACTAAATCAATAAAAAGGGTAAGTAATCAAAGGTGTTGAAAAAAAATCAATGTAAGCTATAATATATAAAAACGGTAATGGCAAGCTAAAATGAGCACACACGGGTGTTTTTTTTTGTACTAATGAGTTTCGCTAAATATAATTAAATACTGCTGAACATTTCACAGTTGTTTAGCCCCAAACAACAGAATAAACTCAAACCAAGCAAGTTTTTAAGCCACGGATACACGGATAGAGTAAACGGCATAGTGACACGATATAGAACGAAATATCCTAACTAAATAAGTGTATATTTATAATAATAGTAGAGTACTTTAAGAAGAGTAAAGTAGCTAGTACCGTGGGCAAGCTACTCTACCATTTGCCTTCTCCCACACGGCGTCCACTCTACTCTACCACGCACTTTACCGCCTACTCGACCCATGTACACGCATAGTACAGTGAAACATGTTCAGACTTGTTTGATGGGCGCGTATTTTTCTTTCCTCCTGTATTGTGTCTAGTCCCCTGGATCAAATATCGAAAGCCCCAACAACAGATAAATACTAAAAAAAATGCTCGTGACGTAGCTTGCTTAGTCATTCTTGATTGATCGTTAAAGTTAAGCAACGATATGCGTGGTCACAAATTTTGATGGGTGACTGCAAGTGGCATTGCTAACTGATTCCGTGCTTCGGAGGGCACGTTAAACAATCGGTCCCGGCTTAGGCGGCCTAAAAACTCCGTTACTAGAGTTGGCCACTACCTCATGCGAACATACAGATAAATACCGGATAAATACAGATAGTACCTAAGAAACCGGAAGAAACAAAGATTAATTTACTCCAGTTCACAAAATAAACATATTTACATTCCAAATAATGTTGGCAATTGACTATAATGTATGAGGAGAAAATAGACTCGGTCTCCTGAGAGAAGCCCACCTCGAAACTTAGTTCGGGAACAGTAAATTATTCTACTGCCTACGAACCTCAGGGGACACGAAGAATAACAGAAGAAGCACGGGAAAGGTAATCGATGGGGCTCGCTCTGCGGTGATCCGTAACTACATTGTAATTTGTAACATGATACTGGTTTCAATGATACGAATATACAAGTAGATCAGTTAGATACACATATTTTGATCCTGTTTTAGTTAATACTAAGGCTTTTATCATCTATACTATATGATTGTTTGCCAATGCTGTAGTGCCTAGGAAAAATCTAGGATGGTTTACCATCCTCTCAGTTTAGTCGGCCTTATTTTCAGGAAATACATGGTCAATACGTAACTTCTCTGTTGGACTGGGAGTAAAGAAAAAACATAGAAACCGTCCAGCTGCTTCTCTCACCGAGCATGTTGTAAAAGTCGACTAAGGGGTAGTATCATCCAACATGATGAGATACACATGCAAGTATTCCCAAGGAGGGTTGACGTCAGGCAGGCGGCCGGTCATAAAACACCTTAGCCAAAACTCTTACAGCATGATCCAAGGGTCATGCTGTGCTGGCCGACCCCACATAGAGTGGGATAGGGGCAGGAAGATGATGATGATGATGACATGGTCAATACGTAGACTAAGCTGCGTATTTACTCCTGATGTTTTCCTTTACCGATTAATATCACTTTAACTGTGAATGTACACTTGAATGTACTACTTGTATGTGCTGAAGTGAAGTACTGAACTGAAAGATCTATTGGTGCACGATGTAACCCTAGGATTAGAAGGCAGGGGTGCTAGAGTCTAGCGGAGGCACCCCTGTGGTCTAATGACTAGACTATCCGTCTGTGTAGATAGTAATAAATGGAAAAATATTAAACTACTAGCTGCCGCCCGCGGCTTCGCTCACGTGGTACCCGGATAAAAAATAGCCTATATGTTAATCCAGTACATGTACTATGTATGTTCCAAGTTTCATTTAAATCCGTTCAGCTATTTAGGCGTGATTGAGGCACAAACATCCAAACTCACAAACTTTCGCATTTATAATATACTAGCGGTCGCCCGCGGCTCCGCCCGCGTGGATGTCGGTTACCGCTGCAAAAAGCCTACCCAGGAAAGACACGGTCAGTCGCGAGGTCGGCTCCCTACGCAGCGGTCGTGCAGCAGAAATCGTAATATTTTAATTTCGCCATAACTTCAAAACCAAACGTCCAATTTTAATCATTCAAATACCAAATATTATCTCCATAAACTGTTCTTAGTGATGAAATCATTTATTTTGATAAGGATTAATAGCATGAGTAAAATAAACGCGTTTAAATGTAGTCCAAAAAAAATTCAAGATTTTTAAATAAAAAAATGGTTGCTGTGCCTCACTCGACATAGATGGGTATAGTGTGTCGCGGACTTTTTTGTAGATATTTATAAGATCTACAATTAATTAGAACATTTTATGGTTCTATCTTTTATAGTTTAGGCAGCGTACGCAAAATAAGTAACTTTTCTGGTTGATTTTTTACACCTTGTGTCCGAAAAACCCAAATATCTTACGGAACCCTATTTTTTTCCAAAATAAAATATAGCCTATGTTACTCGTGGATAATGTAGCTTTCGAATGGTGAAAGAATTTTTAAAATCGGTCCAGTAGTTTTTGAGCCTATTCAGTACAAACAAACAAACAAAGTTTTCCTCTTTATAATATTAGTGTAGAAGTAAGAAGTACCTACGCCATTCATCAGTTTTATATACATACTCATTGGTAGAGGAAATAAACGAGAAATAAACCTGTTGAAGACCACAAACGTTTCTCATGTCAAACAGTTTTCTTTTATGTCAATTTAGAGAGATTATATCCCTTGAATAAAGCACATTATAAGAGAGTAACCAAACAAAATACGTGTAAAATACCAAGAATTCATTCAATCACAATACTGCACGAAGAACGAGGTAGGTTTACTTTTTTGGAAACCTTTCCTTAAAGTCTATTTTATAGACGACTAGCTGCCGCCCGCGGCTTCGCTCGCGTGGTACCCGGATTTAAAAATAGCCTATGTGTTAATCCAGCACATGTACTATGTATATTCCAAGTTTCATTCAAATCTGTTCCGAAGTTTTTGTGTGAAAGAGTAACAAACATCCATACATACAAACTTTCGCGTTTATAATATTAGTAAGGATTAGTGTGATTCATACTTCTTCGCTGGACTTGGAGTAAAGAAAAAACGTAGAATGCGTCCAACTGCTTTTCTCGCCGAGCATGTTGTAAAAGTCGCCTTAGGGATGGTATCCTCTCTAACATGATGAGATACAATAAGCAAGTATTCCCAAGGAGGGTTGACGTCAGGTAGGCGGCCGGTCATAAAACACCTTAGCCAAAACTCTTACGGTATGATCCAAGGATCATGCTGTGCTGACCCCACAGAGTAGGATAAGGGTAGGGATATGATGATACTGATGATAGTGTGATTCAGCGAGGTAAAGTATAATCTTTGATTAATACTACACGCTTACCTTTTTTACTGGTCCTCATTACAAGAGTAAGCGTGTATTATGCGTCTGTTTGCATAATCAATGAAATTTTGCGGAAAAGTTTACATCTTTACGTCTCAAATGACGATTTTTTGACAGATTTTCATCAGAAACTGTCAAAATACCGTGAGTTGAGACGTACTCAACTTTGAGTCGCGTTTGAATATTCGGGGGTCAGTCACACACACTACGGTTTTGCCCTATCAATCCTATAATAATATGATAGCTTGTGTCCAGTAAGCTGGCAAGTCGCTGTTAGCAACAATACGTTTCAAAGCCGAGCAGTATTGCTTCGCGCATCTGTAAATTAACTTTATAAGAGAGTGGAACGCCCCGCGTTGTGGAATTTCGGGAATTCCTTTCATAGTGCACCACTACACCATAAGAGGAATATAACTTATGGTTTAAGCTGTAGGTAGATTGTCAGCCAGTCAGTCAGCAACGTGAGTTTTATATATTTAGATGCTTAATACGAGACTCGCTTCAGCGTACCACTTGTTAGAGAGTTGGTAGCGACACCAAAAGCCACAGTCATGAGTGAGATACGTTCTGCTTGTGGCCAATTAAAATTTAAAGCAAAAAAAGTGATTGTGTGTGTGTTAAAATTTATAATTTTTGAAAATTTTGTTAAATACCCGTGCGAAGCCGGGGCAGGCTGCTAGGATTTAATATGTATGTTAGTTTCAATGTATATTTTTCTACACATCGTAGATTAAGTTTATTGAGATCTGAAACTTGTCTAATGTTGCCTGATATAAAATAATTGTATTGTAGAACGAGTAAATATACTAATCCAATCTAGTTAGAGTTATAATTACATACATAATTATCACGCCCCTATCCCTAACGAGGTGAGCAGAACCACAAGTAATCACAAGAAAACTTACAGCCACTTCTGATCCAAGACTTCCAAGATGGATATGGTGAACCATGGTGACAGGTCATCCATCGCCCTTAAAGGTCCATCAAGTTGGAGAGAATACTAGGTACTCCTTAGTAGACTTTTACGACATGCTCGGAGAGAGAATCAGCTGGACGCATTCTATGTTTTTTCTTTACTCCCAGTCCAGCAGAGAAAATTTTTAGAAGAGATAAAAGAGTTAAAAATAAATAGGTACATAATATGTTTTAGTTGCAGAATGGGGGCGATGCTGAGGAGCGACCCGATGTCCTACTGCGATATGTTTCTGCAGCCGGAAGCTGCCTTCAAAATACTCTCAAAGCTTGGTGAGATGGGCTGCGTGCAGTTCATAGATGTAAGTACTTGACGGGTTCGATCATCATCATCAGCATCATTATGTAGGTTTTCCTGCAAATGTAGGTTCTAGTTTAAGTGGTAGCCCACTTCATCATCATCGTTTTTCTTATTCCACTCTATATGCGGTTGGCATAGCATGTTCTCTTCTTAAGCATGACATTTTTCATACAATACATCCACCTTTTTTTTGACCCACATCTACCTCTAAATCTATCGATATTCATGTTCATAACCCAATTATGAATTTTTACCTAATCGATAAAATTGGTAATTAGTATCGTACAAACGGTCTAACAAAGGTTGCATTAGTTGCCGATTACTACAGTGTTGGGCGATCCAATGAAGCGACCTAAGCTTGAAAGAGTTTTTAGAAATCACATCCTAAAGCCCGTCGCCCACAGAAACGAATCTTGAGGCGGAGTCGAGGCATGGGCAAATATTAGAAAGAAAAAACATTTATTTAAAACATGCACAAACAAAACAAACAATACGATAAAACAATTTTATGAACAGAAAAGCGACTTAAAAATAGATGGCTACAAAAGAGAATAAGAAAGCAAAAAACAAACAAAATATAAGCCTACAAATACTTACCTACCTACTACGTACTTTACCTGCTACACAAGAAAATTTCCTATAAACCATGCAAAAAAAATACCCCTTTCTCGCGAACCAATCGGAGTTGGTGTCGCCAAAAGGTTCAATCTCAGCATATTTTATGCTATTGCTAGACTAAATTGATTACGGGAACTAATATTTGAATCTACGGGGTTTGTTAGAATTCTTAGCGGCTTCGCCTCGACTCTCGTTCCCGTGGGCGACGCACCTAAGGGGTTGTAAAAGTGTATTAAAGTTTGTAGAGGTTACATGAGTGCCACCGCGCAGGGCGAATCATGTAGGTAGTTACTAATGATGAAATCGCCCACGGATTCCAAATATGTTCTTAATATTGCAATTTAATTAATATACCAATGAAATCTGGAATTTGTTGTACAATCATAGCTTTAATTAATAAACGTCAATATGAAAATACATGCCGCAGCAATTTATTACGCAATAAAATATTTTACTAATTGTAAGAATTTAAGCAGGTACGAGGCTGCTTTTGAACGTTATTTATTCAAAAGGTATTCGACTAAATAAATTGGTTGACTAAATTCCAAATAAATTGGAAATATCCGTATAAGATATTCTGTGCAGTACGTACATACATAAAATGAGCCTGCACACAAAGCTAAAAGCTTCTACTTCATACTGTCCATTAGAGTTGCTAAGTCCGTTTGAGCGTTCGGTAGGTACTAAACTGAATATGAAACTAAAATTTAATGTTAAAATGATGGCCATAATAGATAGCTCTTTTGTAACGTGAACTGCTAATGCATTGAAAAAATGTGAATTCATAAAACATAAAGCATGCAAGTGTCAAAAAAACATAAGAGCACTGGTGGTGATCTAGTGGCGGGGTCACTAACCCCGCTTTCCGATCATAAGGTCGTGGGTTCAAATCCGGTCGTGCACCAAGGATTTTATTGTTCGAAAAAATTATATGCGTTATACCAGCAGGTACTCTCAAACGTGAAGAAAAACATCGTGAGGGAACCGGCATATTGTAGAACTTAACAGGTCGAAAATATGTGTCAAGTGTACAAAAGCAACCAGATGGCTGATATAGAACCTACGTACTTTTTTTCTATAAATACATACTTACAACGCTTAGACTAAATATTTGCACACCATGCAAACATTTCTCTCGCCAATCGAACCCGCGCCTCTTACGTCTCAGCCGAGCACTCGCCCGCCACGCCATCGAAATGATCTTTTATTACTGTATGTATGTATTACATGGATGTTGAAAATATTAGAAACCACTGCGGCATTTTTGCCGGTGGCTTGAAAACTAGGAGCGAATGCTCGCAATTTAATTATTGGTCAATGTCGTTTTGCTCGCAATATTCTTCTTGCATTGCCTTTGAGATGTCCAGAGTCTACACGCTTCAAGGCTTTTTGTTTCTAGAACTTGGAACTGGAAATCGTATTTATTGCAAACGTATTTTATATATTTTCAGTTCTTCGTTAGTTAATTAATACCATAAGGCATTCAAAGGAAAATGAAATGGTTTCATTTATAAAAATAAAATAGATTTCTTTCGTGTGGTGGGTGAGTGCCTGGCTCGGTCGGGAGACGAGCTTTATCAGTACCTAACTAAGATGCAGTCGTGAAACAATTATTTTTAAGTAAAAAAAAAATGTTCTCTATTTATCCAGTACTATTAAACGGAGAAGGAAATTATCGTGAAGAAACCAGAATGTCATAAGACCTAAGAAGTTTAAAAACATGTAAGCAATGCACGAAAGGAGACTTTGAGGCGCACTATATATACTAAACGGTAAAGATAAAAATAAAATAAGTTATTTGCAACTCAAAATACGAGTAGTATGTATGTTAAATCCACATCCTACTAATCTTACTTATATTATAAATGCGAAAGTTTGTGAGTTTGGATGTTTGGATGTTTGTGCCTCAACCACGCCTAAACGGCTGAACGGATCTGAACGAAACTTGGAATATACATAGTACATGTACTGGATTAACATATAGGCTATTTTTTATCCGGGTACCACGCGAGCGAAGCCGCGGGCGGCAGCTAGTCTTACTTCTTACTTATTTTATAAATGTAAAAGTTTGTGAGTTTGGATGTTTTGATGTTTGTGCCTCAATCACGCCTAAACGACTGAACGGATTTGAATGAAACTTGGAATATACATAGTACATGTATTGGATTAACATATAGGCTATTTTTTATCCGAGTACCAAGCGAGCGAAGCCGCCGTCGGCAGCTAGTAGTATTTATAAAACCTAAAAAGTACATGAAAAGAAAGAAATTATTTTAAAAGATGTAGTCTAGAGTCGCAAAACTTTCACGAAGCTGATTCAAAAAAAAACAATAGTAGTACAGTACTAGATGATTCCATCTTCCTGTCCTTATCCCACTCTATGTGGGGTCGGCACAGCATGACCCTTGGATCTTGCTGTAAGAGTTTTGGCTAAGGTGTTTTATGACCGGCCGCCTGCCTGACGTCAACCCTCCTTGGGAATACTTGCTTATGTATCTCATCATGTTGGAGAGAATACTATCCCTTAGTTGACTTTTACGACATGCTTGGGGAGAGAAGCAGCTGGATGGACGCATTCTATGTTTTTTCTTTAGTTCCAGTCCAGCGAAGAAGTATACATGTATTATGAATACAGTACCTACTAGATGATTATCATTATGCTAATGCAAAATTGACGTCCTCAGATGACACCAGAAGTACAGGCATTCCAAAGGAGGTACATTTCTGAGGTATGCCGCTGCTCTGAGATGGAACGTAGACTTCGCTTCATGGAGGCTGAAATGTTTAAGGATAAAATATACATGCCCCAACCGACAAAACAGCCTAAGGCTATGCACCCCAATGAGATGGTCATGTTCGAGGTCAGTATAAACTGGTAACAACAATACATACATAATATCACGCCTGTCTCCATAGGGGTAGGCAGGGATCAATAATCTCCATTTACTACGGTTCTGACATAATGCCCTCGCTTCATTCACTACTATTCAAGTATATTTCAATCAAGCATAAAAGCTGAATGGATTTGGAACTTAAAATATACATTGTTCTTGACCTGATATCCGTTATAAGGAGTGTGAAGGAGGCTAGTATTCAAAATGACAACAAATTATTGTTTTCCAAGCAAAATTTATGAAGTTGAGATAGTAGCTTACTCAATTTAGATAATTTATTTATTTATATATGTATAGGAAAACCAACTGCTACAGTAACAAATTAAATTCACTTATAAAAAGAAACAGAAAGCCAATTACAGGTTTTCCCGTGTAAAACATTTTACGACACAAAACAGTCATGAAAAATTACGCTAAAGAAAATCAATATTATAGGATGCATAAATGAACAAAAAAAGAAAGGAAGCTTCTGATTCGCATTACCTACAAAAAACTCTGCTCAACCGCTGTCTAGCTGAGTTAACACTCGTATAGAATAAATAAAAATGAAGCGCTTACACAACTCATTGAAATCATTACTTACACGCTAATAATTTGCCTTATCCCCGGTTTTTATACATATATTTTATAGATATTCTGTTGACTGAAGACGGATCGTAAATTATAAAATCGTCGTCAGTCGATAAAATAATGGAACCGGGAATAATTAAGCAAGTATACATATATATAAATAACGTTTTCAGAATATATTCGAAAAATGGGAGGACGATATTACAGAAATGTCCGTAAATCAATCAAACCTCATGAAAAATTACCTTGAGATGACTGAGATGTACTACGTCCTGACGCACATTGGACCGATACTAGGCGACGCTGAGATACACCGGGAGTCCTTATTTACCAAGTAGGTACTATTTTCGCCTGGTTCTTATCTAGTAGTTCGCCCCAAACTGAGATCTCGCGAGCTTGTGTCAACAATCCCCAAATTTTGCATTCGCACCCTGAGATATCTTGTACTTACACACTTTATTTATATGCGTCTATTTTATAATAAGTTTGGAAATAATGTCTTGATTACAGTACAAAATCAAGTCTTTATGTCGACTCTAACGTTATATAGGAGATGTAGCAAACACAATTAATGCAAGTCACCACGATACCGCTATTTAGCTTACGTCCAGTCTAATCTGAACTTCAAACACATCGTAATTCCAACAAAAGAGAGCTCAGGTTACAACGGTTTTATAAATTACTTTTATTGTTTTATTTGAAAAACTACAGCCTAGGATAAAAATAAAAACCATTTTGTACAAATGGTATTGCAATGGAATGTACAAAAAAAGCCCTTTTATTATAGCACCAAAGTCAACACATTTGTAAAACTTTATTTTTACCCCCTTAGGAACCCGATATCTTTACTTTATACCGATTATGATCAATATGCTACATTCTATTGACATATTAAGTTTCATACAGATTGGATTAACGGTACGAAAGTTATGCTGTGACAAAATCCACAAACATATGTGCAACGCCAAATCAGCTAAGTTGTCTCTCAAACTTAGCTCGCTTCGCTCGCTCTATCAATAATAAACTTCTATCCTTCGTCCGTTAGCTACATAGTGAAACCCAGCATTTGCCATTTTCTTAAAGTCACAAACGAGCGGGACAGAGAATTTACATTACCGGACCTAACCATAATCTTGTAATAGGATGCATAACAAGCCCTAAATAAGACACTGGATCACTGTTTTTTTGTTGTGAATTTATCTATCCGTGCATTGATTTTTCCATCCGTGTATGTGCAAACAGTGAACTCAAACGGAGAAAAATAACATCATTTGGAAAGCGACAAATCTTAAAAGTTCGTAGCATATCCGTAGCATGTACTCGTAGTCGGTAGTGCTACGGTCACATATTACAAGTGGTGCTACGACGTAGAGCCTGTAGCAACAAAGGACGATTTAAAAAAATTACATTCAGTAACAAAAGGGAAAAACAGCGGTTTTCTTTTTGTCCTAACCCTTCACATTCATCGTCTCGCAAGAAGGGAAGTGTCGAGCCCGACACAAAGCACCTTGACGCATGCATGGCCTGTTGCCACTTCCATCTTATGTAAACCTTTTTGAGGTTTTGCTACCTAAAATGTATACTAAAAGAAATTATAAATGCGAAAGTTTGTGAGGATGTTTGGATGTTTGTGCCTCAATCACGCCTCGACGACTCAACGAATTTAAATGAAACTTGGAATTTACATAGTGCATAAAATATGCTGGAATAAAATAAAAAACTATGTTTCGTTCGGGTACCACGTGACCGAAGCTGCGGGCGGCAGCTACTGTATACTAAAAGAC
This sequence comes from Scotopteryx bipunctaria, assembly GCA_949320045.1. Taxonomy (NCBI): domain Eukaryota; kingdom Metazoa; phylum Arthropoda; class Insecta; order Lepidoptera; family Geometridae; genus Scotopteryx; species Scotopteryx bipunctaria. The sequence goes on from OX439440.1 coordinate 6,713,031, forward strand.
AGATTAATTACTTATCCCAAGTTTTTCAATTAAATCTTTTTTTTGTTATATAGCAAGAAAACCCTTTGAAAAATGTTTATTATACATTATGTCTTCCCTTTGAAAAAACTTTTTTCTGTTGCGAAAGAGTTGAAGCAAAGCATACGGAAAAATTGTTATGAAAGTAAGTCGTCTGGCATAACATTTTTTCAACAGGCCCCTTGAAAACTTTTGTGTACGCTTTGAAACTTGAAGGATTTCAGATATCACGCTCATGTATTCTGCTTTGTATATTCACGAAAGGAGCCTTTGAAGTGCACTTTTAATTCTTTCACCACACTGGTTCGAAAGAACTAGTGACATGACTAGACTAATGTATTCTGGTCTCAGACATAAATTCACAGCACACTCAACTTTTATTGTACCTAGTTAAAATCAAACTAACGACATGACAGCGACTTTCTCCTTTATCTGGCTGATATAACTAATTCTTGGTCTTCCTCTTCCTCGCTTTCCTTCTATGATCGTCTTTATGAAGCTGTCATGTCGTGAGATAAGATGTCCAAATATTTTCCCTCTTCTATTTTGTATCGTTTGTATTGATGTCCTTTCCTCTTCAGTGATAATGAAGATGTTTAAATGGTTTAGTTCCATATTGTCTACTGTATGGGCAAAAAGTCCGGGTGTAGAAGAATCTAAGTATACACAACGTCAAAGTTAAAGTCTTATTTTTGAGTATGAAGTTTTTAACTAAGGTGGCAAAAAAATATACGGCCTACCTGATTTGCCATTTAATTTCTAAGCCCTATTTGAAGAACCCCATACTGTAATCCCTTGGGAAATCCTTAGAAATACGATCATCTCACATCCTATGAGCGAGCGGTAGCAAATTTCTGGTAAATTAACAAAGAAGGCTTTAACTTTTTAAAATATTATGGTTTTCAGTATTCAGTATATTTATTCACAGAATATAATGGTATACATTAGACGGAAATAAAGATAATAATAATAATAATTTGATCTGCACATCTCGCCCGAGCACAGGCATTTGAATGGGTTGGCACGTGAATGGCAGGTTTTTAACATGATAATAACAAATAAGGGCCAAAAGCCGATCCCTGGTGCAAGCCTACTGCCACATTGAACTTATCGATAACTCCAGCTTCGGACAGAATATGTGTGTTCTTTCTATCATACTCGTAAATTGCACGTAATTCTTAGGCACTTCCTTCTCTTTCATAGCCCTTTAATTTTTAATTTTACAATAATAATCGAAATAAAATAATTCATAATGTCAAAAACTAAAACACACAGATACGAGGGACGATCAGTTACCATTAAATGTTATTTTATGCTATGTACTCGTATGTAGAATAGAAATTGTTTATTTGACATACAATACACACAGAACACAAACCACTTAGATGCAACAAGAATAACAACGACTTGTAATTTCTGTTACCCTAATACTCGTAGGTAATTTTGGACAAAACTATGTAAGTGACTGTTATTTTTATTCCTTCAGCCGCAAAAAGGGGCAAGGTGACATAATAGGTCCGGGCGGTCGTCTGGTCGTCATGTCTGGTGTAGTACGTCGCACCAAGTGCTTCCACTTCGAAATGATGCTGTGGAGGATCGCACGGGGAAACATCTATTACCGTCAGGCGACAGAAGACAAGATTCTGTTGGACCCTTATTCGGTAACAAATAGAATTTAAACATTTTTTCTCTCAATGCTGGGCATGCATACATTTCTCTATACACTTCCAGTTATCCATATCCTAGCTTTCTTCCACCGAAGGAGGGTCCTTCGAATGCGTCGAATCGTGCTTCGAATCGAGTTGCGGAACTTTCTTAAAAGAAGTTATTGTTCCTTATAACATCTTAGATGGCGCTGGGATGATCCCATAGAATCCTCTTGTTGACTGACTCAATCCGAACGGTCGGCTGTTTGTTCATAAAATTGTATAGGTATACAAAAACCATAAAGGAAGCGATTGTTAATATGTTTTTAAAGAATTTTCATTCACTTGACACTTGGACGTTCTACGACAAGCCGGTTTCTTCACGATGTTTATGTTCGCCTTTGAGGACACTTTAAACCCTTTCACCACTCTGGTTCGAAAGAACTATGCTTTCTTATGAGAAGAAATGGATGGCGATATTATTGTTTTTGTTTTAGGCTAATGGCAAAAAATATATCTTAATAGTTATTTAGCTTAGCGAAAATTATATTGTTAAAAACAAACACTATAATTATGTTAAAAAATATTTTAAAGCTAAGATTATTCCATCCATTTTAATCACTTACGTAAATTCCACGAACAAGCACGACTAAGCCGCAACTTTACTCGGTAACGGGATGAGACAAATATATTTCAAAAAATCATATATGTATTTTCGACAAGGGATTTAATATTTGCAGTGTGTTTGTGGACAAGGAGCTTGCTTCGTACGAGTTTGTATTCAAACATCATTATTTTCGTGTCTCGCTGGGCACTTTGAGTAAAAGCAAGATGTTCTGTTTATATTCTGCATTTGTTGCTTAGTTGTCTGTATAATCAAATTAGTCTATCTTTTTGAACGACTTCAAAAAAGGAAGTTCGGCTGTGCCTTTTTAGGGTTCCGTATCCGAAGGCCGCCAACGCGACCCTATTGCTAAGCCTCATTGTCCGTCCGTCCGTTTGTCAGCGGGCTGTACTTCATGAACCATGATAGGTAAAGTTTTAATCAATATTATGAATTATTTTAAGTTTAAATGTAGTAATATTTTATTTACAGGTCACCGATAGTTTTTATGCGACATGGCGAGTGTAGTGAACTCCCTTTTGCAATCATCATCATATATAATGTCCACCGCACATGCTCACACTCGCACTCTTTCACGATACTGCGCTGGACGTTGTATGAAGATGGTTGTATGATGGTTGTATGGACGTTGTATGATGGTTACAAAAGTTAAGTTCACTTTACACCATGTCGCATAAAAACTTCAGTGACCTAAAAAGTCATAATGATTTTCACAGGGAAAGGAAATTCGTAAAGTGGCGTTCCTAGCTGTCTGTCAAGGGGAACAGCTGAGCACCCGTATGGAGAAAGTCTTTAGTGGATTCCGCGTTAACACATACCCCTGCCCTCAAACGCTGGAAGAAAGAAGCGATATGATGGTCAAAATTGACGAAAGGATTTCAGATTTAGAACAGGTATAAAATAACACCTGACGGCATGCATCGCACTGACCCCATAGGACAGCCTATGTCGTGGGTATCAGGAACTACGAGTACCATGGTATACAACACCCAGAGGCATACTCGCAGTATACGTCATCTACCCCACATCTAAAATAAATACCATAACGTATGTAGGGAATGACAAAAATGAAAAATCAAATTTACTTTATTCCTTAAACGCTATGATTATTTGGACACGTCTTAAATCTACGTTGAATTTACACCTGTTCGTAACGCGACCAAGCGTGGAAGATACAGGCGACTCGAGTGAGTTATAAAATCACGCCGTGGACTTTACTTTTACGCTGTACAGACTTGTCAGCGTCAGGAACGATTTACTTTTATTCTTTTTTTACTTTTTAACGCGGAACTTTACCTAGTTCTCTAGTTTATCTATTATGAAAGCAACAACCAAGGACTTGAAAGAAGCAACTTATGACACACCTGCCACATCTGAGCCGGCTTTCTGCTGTAACTTTGCAACGATTTGACGTTAGGAACAGGACTTTGCAACTTTATAAGAAATTTTATAAAAAAGATGAGAGCTTTCACATCATAAGGCGTAAAACCAACTTTAAAAACGAGTGTATTGTGGGCATTATATTGATTGGGAATATTCTGGAATCAATAGATTTACAGGTGGATAATGGTCGTGATAGACAAACAAGTGATTTTATTTTGATTGAATTTCCGTTTTTTTGATATATTTTGATATTGTCATACACCGTTGAAACAAGATGAATTCAAATAGTTCCTATGAGCTAGTGGCCAACTCTTGTGACGGAGTTTTAGGCCGCCTGAAGGCCTCCGTCATGGCTTAACGACTTAAAAGTAGGGACCGACATTTTAACATGTCCTCCAAAGCACGGAAGTGCTCAGCTCGTTAGGCCACTTGCGATTACCCATCCCAATTGTGTCCAAGAAAGTCTAAGCGAGCTACGCCAAGAGCGCTTCAAAATTCAAATAATTATTATCTAAGCTGTATATATGAGTGCCATGAATTTTCCCATATATACTATACTCGCTAGCGACTAGCGACTGGCTGTGATCAAAAGTATGCATGATGATAAAATACAGATAATATCATATTATCATAAACTACAGAATCAGCAGTGTATATAATTATCTGCTTCTGTGAAAGGTGAGGGCTGTTTTCACAGGTTTTGAAAAAGACTACATATCACCGCTGCAAAGCTCTTCGTTCTGTGGGTCGCCAATGGCGTTCGTGGATGATACAAGTGCAAAAAGCCAAAGCAATCTATCATAACATGAATATGTTTACGTTGGACATCACAAAGAACTGTTTGATTGGCCAGTGCTGGGTGCCCGATTTGGATACCGGAAGAGTTCAAGATACACTTGAGTACTGTTCTGTAAGTTTGCTTGTTAAGGTACGATTTCATCAAAATTATATGCAGCATATTTGATCGCGAACACTGTGTACAGAACTCCAGCAGTGCGCGAACTTGAGCTGTAGTTGTAGTTTATCTGTGTACACCGGCAAAACTGTGGGTCACTTTTGTAAATGTGCTGTGTAGCACATTTGTACACGAATATGTTTTCCGCGAACAAATAATGAGTGCATGAACTGGTGCGCTGTCGCAAGTCCACCACTTGAAAAAGTTCACGGTTGTGCGTGAATTTTCCAGTAGAGTGCGCCCACAATTTGTTAATATTTACTCGCGTTAGTCCGCCATGCTGTATAGTGTGCGGCACTGTGCTACACTGAGTCGCACACAGAATTAACATTGAAAATGTAATTCTATATCATTGATATTTTTAAAGAAAGTATCAAAATTACACCCACTTACCAAAAATATTATTATGAAGTGTACGCGATGGACCTTATGTTTGTTGGTCGTGCGGACAGCTCAAAATCATTTGTCCTTAAGCTATAATGTGGAGGGCGTAAATTACATAATATATTTGCAGAATGTTATCGGTACCAACGTACCCTCATTCATGTCAAAAACTCGCACGGATGCGGTGCCGCCTACATTCCATCGGACAAATAAGTTCACACATGGTTTTCAGGCTCTGATCAATGCATACGGTGATTCAAAGTACGGCGAGCTCAATCCAGGTACTATCCATACTATTCATACTAATTTTATAAACCAACAGTTCGCCGCGATTTTTTCTGCGCCGATATTTTCTAGGCAAAAGGTAGCCTGTGCCTATTATTATCCTTCCCCACGATGAACTGCTCTCCCTGCCAAATTTTATAAAAATCTGTTCAGCGATTCGGACGAAAATTAAACACTCTTGTAACAAATAGCAAAATGTTTTCTAATTTTATTTTCAGGATTGTACACTCTAGTTACATTTCCGTTCTTCTTCTCTCTTATGTTTGGAGACGTTGGTCACGCACTTATTTTGGTTGGACTCGCATGTTGGATGATAAAGTACGAGAAGAAGTATACTGAAAAACCGACATCCAACGAAATTTGGAACATTCTTTTTGGAGGTAAACAAATCGTATTGTTGTAACTCGTATTGTAATGATATACCTACTAACCTTAGTAGGTATATCATTACAATAGAGTTAAACAGACAGAAGGTTCTGTCTGTGGTTTCCCGAAGGGATTGGGGAAAAGAAGCTTATACTCGTATTCGGGTCAAAACAATAGGCCCGATTTGAAATTTTGTCAAAAACTCTGAATAGGGATGGGATATTTTTTCCTCAAAGCAAAACAAGATCAGAAAAAATACGGCTAAAAAATTTTGAAAAATTCATGATTTGAGCATCTAAATCATCTAAATCTCGAGAACCCTATCATATTTTTAGATGATTTTTACATCCATAGGTAGGTGTTTATTTCATTTTTGAAACCAGTTATTTGATTAATTTTGTAGTTTCTTGTAATTAACTATATTATTTGATTTAGCGGGTTATTTGATTTCAATATTTTGTTTCAATGTTTCTGTCTTTCTTTTATACATCCGAAATACGTAGCGCCATCCCTTTCGCAATCGTTCTATGGTATGTGCAGGTTTGTATGTTTGCATTTGAACTGGAGAACGAATTTTAAGGGAGACTTTCAAAGCAAGCATCTGTGACGCTGCGTTAGTGACACCGCGACAAAGCTACTACTGAATGTATGGATCACCTTCCACGCGCAGTGTCAATGACGCGGGTTGAAAGTCTACCTTTAATTATATGGCCTTTTCCAAACCGACATATCAATTTGGATGAATGAGGTGATAAATCTAGTGTCTGGATATGATAGATATACGTCTTACTCGAGCATTGGTCGTGGACCACCTTCTTATACCCCTATGCACACTTTTTATTGCCCATACACTCTTATTCACAATGGTTTGTTATGAACCGTTGGATATTCAAAGAGACGTTATTATTATGTGTTTACTCCAATATTTAATGAGATTATATTCAGATCCTTTTACATACGCCGATTTTATTTTAGGTCGCTACGTGATTCTACTCCTCGGCTTATTTAGCATGTACTCTGGTTTTATTTTCAACGATTGGTTCAGTAAAACCTTAACAGTTACAAGATCTTATTACATGAACGACAAAACAGCTGAGGAATTGTTGAACGAAGAGTATGTTATCTTACCGCCGGATGGTAAACACAGGGACCCTTACGCGTTTGGCGTTGATCCAGTATGGTCGGTAATGATTTGAAGTCTTTAACCCCCGAATACTCAAACGCATCCCAAAGTTGAGCACGTTTCAAATGACGATTTTTTGACAGATTTTCATCAGAAACTGTCAAAAAACCGTGAGTTGAGACGTGTTCAACTCTGAGTTGCGTTTGAGTATTCGGGGGTAAGATTCTTTCACTTCAAGGACTTTAAAGACAAGCTTCAGCGCCACCGCGTCAGTTACACCGTTACTGAGCTACTACGAAAATGTATGGAACGTCATTTGAGCGCAATGTCATTGAATGGTAAATGACATTCCATAAAGGAGATGTTTCACAAATATATTAGGGCTGCTCGGTGTTCTTTTCCCATTGTAATTTTTTCATAGTTTTATTTTATTTCATGTTGTATGTTTCTCAAATACTTTTCTCACTGAGAGCAACACAAAACATAAAACAATATGCCGGGGCGTTATTGAGTAAAACGTTTTGACAGCTGTTGACTTTGGCAAGTAGGTAAAATGGCTGCCTTTTGTTCTTGTGGTCATAATCCTAAAACTGTTAAAATGCTTAAGTGAACGCAAGAGTGAACGTGACACCTACGAACTATTCCACTGGCTTGGCCGCCCAGGAAAACATGTTACCATGGTAAAAAAGTCTCTGTATTGTAAAAATACTGCAAATAAACTGCTTCAAATTATTTTTCTAAATCTACTGATTTTTTTCGCATTTTTCTGTCCGGTGTACATATACCAAGCCTGCTATAAAACATCTCCTTTGCGTAGTAGTTCTGTTGCGGCGTTACTGATGCTTGCTTCGTAAGTCTACTTTTAGAAGCGAATCCGCGGGTGGAAGCTAGCTTTATAGTTTTATCCCTTTCCTACCCCATGTGTGGTAGAAGGACTCCTGTTGTGCACTTGACATCATGTTTTCGAACTTCTTGGGTTCTACAACATACTGGTTTCCTCACGATATTTTCCTTCACAGTTTCAGAGTAGGTACTGGTACAGCGCACATAACTTTTTCTATCTGTAAAATCCATTGGTTCACGACCGAATTTGAACCCATGGTCTCAGGATGAGAAGGAGTAGTCGCTACCACTAGATCGCTCTTTTTATTGCAATTTATGTTATGATTTTCAGCTCTCGACGAATAAAATAATGATAGAGAATACGATAAAAATGAAAGTGTCGATCGTCGTTGGTATTGTTCACATGATTTTCGGTATCTTGTTGAGTTTCTTCAACTATTTGTAAGTATTTTATTTTTTAGAAATTTTAATTACTCTTTCCATTTTGAAACCACATTAGTTTATGGGGCCCCAATTTTATTGCTGGAAGATTTCTACTATAGGTACCAATTACAACTTTGGTACCCCCGTACGGTCTACTACTACTATACTATACTACATACTACTAGTCGTGTCACTAGTTCTTTCAAACCAGTGTGGTGAAAGGAGTTAAAAAGCGCCTCAAATGCTCCTTTTGTACACTTGATATAATACATGTTTTCGAACTTTGTAGAACATACCAGTATCCTCACGATGTACTTCATTCGATTCGTTTCGAACCCCTGGCCTTAGGATTGGAAGACAAGGTCACTACCACTAGACTACCAGTGCTCCCTAAAGGTATAATGAGACTTTATTTTGTTTCAGGCATTTCAAAAACTACTACTCGATTTACTTCCAATTTATACCAGAGATTACGTTTTTGTGTTGTCTATTCTTCTGGCTCGTGGTTTTGATATACTTCAAGTGGTTCAACTACAGCGCTCGACATCGTAATTACTTTGAAACTGTTTCATAACTAAGTAACCTCTACATAGATTGGACGGCATCAGTTGCTTGCTAGAATTTATAAAGCTTACAGGCAACCAGATTAAATTGCGCTAGATGCTTTGTAGTTGTTTGAAGCCGTCGTTAGCCTAAGACGATCATGTTTAAAAATAAACCTATCTTAGCTAGAAAATATGCTTGGTATTTAAAGAAAATAAAATGCATTATAAATGAAAAATGTTTGAAAGAAAATGCTAGGTATTTTACGAAAATAAAATGCGCTAAGGTATTTAACGAAAAAAAAAGTTATTAGGGCAATTTTAGTGTAATATGGTTTTGCTCACGCATGCGGGTTGACCGGCTTCTTGTTTTTGCGTATATCACACATCATAATAAACACATATATGAAAACGTGCATTGTGGGTGTTACGAACACGGGTCAATCCCTCGTGCGTGAGCAAATCCGCTTAACACTAAAAACGCCCGAAATGAAAAATAATGAAAAAATAATTCCTAGTAATGACAATAATGGGATTCTTCTTGGATCCTAGAATTCTTCTTGGATTAGATTTGTACGAACTATATTTGTAATACAGTCAGATACCGCAATTCTTCATGAAATCTATTATATAACCTAGTGGGATAAAGGCAGGAAAATGATGATGATGACTATCTGATAAAAAAACAAGCAACACACCAGTCGCGGCAGTGTGAATATATTTTGATTTTATACTTTTGACTCCTTTATAACTACTACTCTTGTCACAAGTTCTTTTAAACTTTATTATCAAAAACATTACATAAGATTGTCTTGGCTACTATGTTTCATTTAATTTAGTTTTTACAATTGATTATTAACATTCTTTGCAGCTAATATAAAGCAACAGTCGGGATGTGCCCCTCAGGTTCTCATCCTCTTTATCGATATGTTCCTCTTGGCCAAGACGAAGCCAGTGGAAGAAGACTGCGATGCTTATATGTTTTCTGGGCAAAGAACATTACAAATAGTGCTGGTTTTTATCGCTCTATCCTGCATACCTGTTATGTTGTTCGGCACACCGATCTATGTACACAATTCTAATAAAAAGAAGAGAGAAGTGACTACGGTTTGTAAATGCGTTTTTCTTTTCTTCAGTTTTATAGAAACTGAAGTCAACTGAGACTACGAATGTCCATTTAATGATTGATTGTTTATCTGTAGTATCCAGGCCTTAAGAGCACTGGTAATCTAGAAGTAGTGTCCTCGCCTTTTGATTCTAAAATCGTGCGCTCAAATATGCGGAATCGATAGCGTTTTCTAATGTACTTACTAAGTGACGCCATCTAATGTCATGTAATTCTCTCAAATCTCTAATAGGTACCTACAGTCGTGTGATATTTTGTTTGTAGAAAAAAGTCAGCAAATTCAGAAGCTATCAGCAACGAGACTCCGATAAGAATGTGGAAGAGCTGGTGGTGGCAGAGGTCGCAATACACGTGTCGTCTTTCTCAGAACTAATGATAAACCAGGCAGTGCACACCATAGAATTTGTGCTCAGCACAGTCTCTCATACAGCGTCCTACTTGCGGCTGTGGGCGTTGTCGCTGGCGCATTCACGTAAGTGTAGATCTTTGGGTTTTATTTTGGTTGTGACGCTATACTCACATTACCTATATAAATAAAAAAAAAATTAAACGCCGAAATTTAAATAATATATACGCAATTAATTAACCTACACCAATAATTATTATTTAACTTATATTCTAGCACTTTAGAAATATTTTTAGTTAGGTAGGACCGTGGCGGTAAAAGCCTAAAGTAAACTAAAAATAAAATTAAATAAACAATAAATAGCACCCAACAGTCACATACATAGTCCTGACCCCACACTAGGATTCAGTATTATTACACTCTATATTAATAATAAATAGGTATGAATGTTGCAGAGATATATTGAGAGTTCGGTGTGCATGTAAATAAATTTCACATCATATTATTTTTGGCAACGGAAAGATCAAAATCTATAATATAAAAATGAATCGCAAAATGTGTTGGTAAGCGCATAACTCAACAACGCCTGGACCAATTTGGCCAAATCTTTTTTTAAAATGTTCGTTGAAGTTCAAGGATGGTTTTTACGGCGAGAAAAATTAGAATTATTGCTGGAAAAACCTATATGTTTATCCCCGAGCGAAGCCGGGGCGAGTCGCTAGTAATTAATAAATTGAGCTACATTATAGTCACATTTCCTCACACAAATTTTGTGCCTACTTGCAGAAAACGAATTGTGTATTTGTGTGAACCCATCATGCGTGTCATGTTCAGTTTAAAGTGTATAATATAATGCAGTCTAGAGGTAGGCTGTTACAAGCCTCTGTGAATGTAAAAGAAGCTACGCCATCAATTCGCAAAGCCCTACAGTGGGGACCGTGTAACGGGAAAAAACCCTATGGATGGATGGATATTTTCCTTATATAGGTACACGATTCTTGTCCTGTCTAAGGTGATGGTGGTTAAGCGAGCAGGCATTTTTGTAAATTGTAATATAAATTAATGTTCTACTTAGATGTGAAATCAATACAATGACTTTGATTTATGATTCAAATTCTCTGTATCTGTTTTTTTTTGACAATTAGGAAATTAGCCTTGGCCTTTTTAATGAAGGAAATCATCAGTGTTATAGCCTGCGCACGGATCTACCTCCAGTTATCTTACTTCTTGTATCGTGAGGATGTTTGGATGTTTGTGCCTCGATCACGCCTTAACGGCTGAACGGATTTGAATTAAACTTGGAATATTAATAATAATAAATAAATTGTTTATTTGTAGCCAAAAATATTACGATGTGTAAACCAGGGTTGGGGCCCTCTTTTAAGTACAAAGTACTTGTGCCAGAGGATTCCGCTCTTCCATATCCAATGGTTACTTACTAACATACTAGATACCAAATTAAACTATTTTCAAATTTAGATTACATACATATAATATATGTATGTATATAAATAAATGTATATAAATTTATATATATATATATATATGTCATATATATATAAATTTATTTTCTCGTGTGAATGTGTCTATGAATATACATAGTACATGTACTGGATTAACATATAGGCTATTTTTATCCGGGTGCCACGCGAGCGAAGCCGCGGGCGGCAGCTAGTAGGTATTATAAATGCGAAAGTTTGTGAGGATGTTTGGATGTTTGTGCCTCAATCACGCCTAAACGACTGAATGGATTCAAACGAAATTTGATATAATAGAGGTAGATTATACCCCAGAATAACAAATAGGCTACTTTTTATCCTTACGGAAAAAGAGTTCAAAGGGATAATCAGGATTACACATAAACCCTTCATTGATATAAATTTTATTTACGACATGAAATTTAATCCGATTTAGGAAAAAATGACAATCGATCAAAATATTGCAAAGAAAATAATGTAATCTTGATGTGATTAAAGAGCACTGGTGGTATAGTTGGTAGTGACCCCGCCTTCTGATCCTAAGGTCGTGGGTTGAAACCCGGTCGTGTACCAATGGATTTTTGTGTGCGAAAAATTTATGTGCGCTATACCAGTACTCTCAAACGGTGAAGGAAAACATCGTGAAGAAACCCGCGGCTTAGCTCAGCTACGCACGTATTGACCATGTCTTTCCTGTGGACAAGGCCGACTAAGCTGTGAGGATGGAATAGGTGCTGGGCATGGGCAAGCCTACTCTACCTTAATTCGTCCCGGGCACTACAGCGTCCCGTTTGTGAAGGTAAAAGTTGTCTCCAGACGCTGTATAAATCATCTACTATAGATGGTAATAGGCCTTAGTTAGTTGATGTGATTAAAATAATGTTATATCTTGATGTCTCGAGGCTTCGTCTTATAGAAACTGAAGTAGGCCGCGACAAATATCCATTAAATGATTGATTATTTATCGGTAGCATCCAGAACCTTGAAAGCACTAAATGGTCTATCGATAGCGGCCTCGCCTTTCGATCCTAAGACCGTGAGTTCATATTATGGTCGTGCACCAATGGATTTTTCTGCTTGAAAAAAATATGCTCCCTATACCAGTATTTTCAAATATTGAAAAGAAACATCGTGAGGTAGCCGGCATGTTGTGGAACCTAAAAAAAATGTGGGTACTAAAACTAGTGTGAGGCGCACTAAAAGTCCTTTCAATGCAATGGTTGGAAACAAATAGTAGACACGCCTAGTAGTAGTAGGTAAATCAGGCCTGCGTTCTACTGTCACTACTATGTTCTTTCACATCGGTTTCAAGTCGAGGTTCACAAATGTATGTTGACAGCAAACACAAATTATTATTATAATTTATCGAAATCCAAAAAGGTATGAAATTTTTCAACTAAGGATAAAATGTTATCGTCTTCAAGAGATAAAATATTTAAAAAAATGTTTAATTCATAAAAGATACCTAAGTAATTCATGAAGATTTCTGAGAGAATTATATATTAAGTTTTTTAAAATTATTGCTGAAGCAGAACTTACGTCAAACAGTGTTGCCTGACTATGGTCACAGTTTGACGTAAGTTCTGCTTGTAACTTCACTGGCTTTCCAACTATACAACGTGTAACATAATGTCCCTATAAGCCCGAAAGGGGTGTATTCAGACCGAGCACTTGAATACATTGACGTGTGCAAAAGTTCAATACATCATATTTGAAATTCCAATACAATTAAAAACAAATTATTTCATGAGAAATTTGTGACAACCCTATGTGTTTGTTTACCATTTGCGTAGGTAACAAACACACGCGCACCCTCCTATCGCGTCGGACCCACACATACGCAGACAATTGAACGCGCGGCAAGTTTCAAAAAGTACCTAGGTGTAATCACCAAAGTTTTCGTAAGAATTTGCAATTTTTTTAATTCTACGTAGAACACATAAAAAAACAACTACCTACCTACATCTACCTAGGTAGTTACCTAAGGACCTAAGTACAGGAAAAGTTAAGTTATACCTTTTCTCCCTTCTTCTTGGTTGGCTCGGAACACGGCTAATTGACATGGTAGGTATTAGGTAGGTATGTAGGTACCTAGGTTGGTATTACTGGTACACATTCACATTCACAATCACAAAATTATTTTTGTCATTTTTTATTAGTAAGCTAGGTACTAATGGGGTACCTACTAGGTAGGGTGATAGGTTAGGTACCTATCATCATACCTACCTATCACTGAATTTTATCACTGTTGACACACACAGTAGGTACTCGGTATCCATCAAAGGGAAGTAGGTACAACACACCACCGAATTCCCGGTCTTCCCTCACTGGTGCGCCCCGGTGGAAAGATCCCGTCGAGAGAAGACGGTTCACCAATCCCAGAAAAGAGCCCGTAAGATGGCAATGGCCGCCCTGGATAACGCTCTCTGTAGAGCTGACGCGCCGCTACTAAGCTATTAATTATTTGGTGCTGCTCCAACACACACACACAACACCATAAATCATAATACTCACCGTTTGAGTACAAAGCCGACATCGTATCGTACGTTAATTAGTTACGCGAACCGAGAGATTGCTTGTTGCAGTTGTTGCAAGGAACGAATGCTAATTGCGACTGATAAAAACCGATCTGTTTTGCGACCAAAAGTAGGTACCTATTGCCGAAAGCCGAATTTTTAGGGTTCCTTGTCTGGGGTAACCCACTAAATACCGATTGGGAAAAAAAGGCAAAAAACTTCATCATACATCTACTACTACTACTACTACTACTACTGTCGTCGTGTCCGTGTCGCTAGCACTTTTGAACCAGTGTGGTGGAAGGATTAGAGTGCACCTTGAAGGCTCCTTTCGTACACTTTGACACACGTCTATGACATGCCTGGTTTCCTCACGATGTTTTCCTTCACCGTTTGAGAGCATTGATATTGCACACATAAATTTCGAATCGAAAAATCCATAGATTCGAACTCACGACTTAAGGATGGGAAGGCGGGGTTCATAGCAATATGCTACCATGTGCTCTATCCCCATTTGCTACTAGGTACCTACCTACTTACATAATAACCTACCAACAATTACGTAGTTCAATCAAGAAAAGTAAAAAACAAATAAGCCTACGGAACCAATTTGATTTTATTAAACAAACGCTTGCGGTGCGGTGTCGGTTGACGGTTGCGGATTTTGAATTTAGCAAAGGCACCGACAGCCAATTAGGGCGAGGTGCCATCCCACTTATTGTTGTTGTTGTTTCAATGCAACCAATGACAAATAGGCTGTTCACGATGAAAATGAAGATTAGTAAGACAGATAAGTCACAACCTTTGACTTTAGTGCCCAAGTAGGTAGGTACAAAATTGCATTGAAAAATGCTCCAATGAATATTGGAATAATACATCGTTGGAAAAACTAAAGTGGAATAGGGTCACGGCTTATCCTCAGGCACGGTAGACCTCTTCTCATACTTCTTGTTACCTACTCAAGATGCTTTTAAGGCCCGAGTAGGTAGGTACAAAATTGAGTAGGTATCACGGCTTTATCCTCAGGCACGGTAAACATCCTCTCATACTCCTTGGCACCCACTGAGGATACCTTTAAGGCCCGAGTAGGTAGGTACAAAATTGAGTAGGTAAGGTACCTATCTCCTATACTAGGTACTTAACAAAGAGATCTGAAAGGATGTTTACGGTGCCTAGGGATTTTAGTCGTGATGTGTGTGACCTTACATTTTAATTACCAATAAATACCAAGGTACCAACTAGGCCTTCAAAAAAAAATAGAAATTACTTATTAAGCCACCTCGTTATTAGGTAAGTAGGTAGGCATTTTACTAATGGTGTCTGTTCTGTTACCTGTTTCATCTAGAGTTCACACTTAAAGGTCAAAAAACAGCTGTAAATAGGGATGCCTCATGTTGTGTCAAGTTACGTATTGGAGCAAAGTTTAAGAGACATTTCATGAATGAAAACCTTTGAAATTTTAAAAGTCGTTGAACAAACGTTGTTCGCAATGACGTATAGAATACCCCCGTTTCGGGCTTATAGGGACATTACGTTACACGTTGTATAGCATTACATAGCGCACTATGCGGTGGCTTGAATAGATTTCACGAAATTGCATACCTAGTAGCGCTGGCAACTCAAAGGGATTCCAAAGAGATTACTACATTTTGAGTCTTCAAGACCATTAAAATGATTGGATCTCCAGTGGCCACTACAAATCAGTTACGGCCTCGGCGGCGTGGCGGGCGATTGCTCGGCAGAGACGTTAGAGCGCCTCTTGGATGTGTTGGATTCCCGCTGCGGAAAAAATGTTTGCATGTTCTGTAAATATTTTTTCCGGGGTACCATGGTACTCGTATTCTCTGATACCCACGACACAGGGAATAGTGTGGGGTCAGGACTATTATGTATGTGACTGTTGGGTGTTATTTATTTTATTTAAGTTACGCCACCGAATCCTAAAAAGTTTCGTGTGGTACAAAATAAACATTTTTCAGCACTAAAACAAACTTGAATAATTTGATCTTCAAGCTTAATCTTACAACATGTCATTTTTGCTTTATGGCTATGAGTTACCTACTATCTGGATTCGAACCAAAGACCAAAGAAAGTGGGGTCACAACCATGAGACCATCAGTGCTATCGCTTGTAAAGAAATTAGTAAATACTTGTATTCACTAGAGGAGAAAATTGCCCGCGATACGTGTCGCTAGAAATATCGGGCTAAGTCGAGGGGCATCGCCCATAGACTTAGCACGATATGCACGATAAGTCCGGCAACATTGCGCGCAAACAATGTTCAACAACGAAAAAAGGTGTAACAAGTTTTTTTTTCTAGAACTAGCCGACATGTTGTGGAGCATGATTCTCTCGCGGCTGGCATTACGAGACCACACCTTACTCGGCATACCAAAGCTATTCGTCGTGTTTGCAATTTGGGCGACTTTCACTCTATGTATCCTAGTGGTGATGGAAGGACTCTCTGCTTTTCTTCACACATTACGCTTGCACTGGTGAGACAATTCCTCCTCTAAAACGATAGTATCAGCAGGACATTGAAGTTCCATCTTTTCTTTTTGAAATTTGCTTGTTTCAGCTTATTTATTCCATAACTTCGTTCTATGTCAGTAATGCAAACGACGTAGTACAAAAAAGCAAAGCATTTTAAACGTTTTACAATATGCTTTGTTTTTCTTTGTGCTGGGACTGTGACGCCCCTGTAAAAAGGGGTAGTGAAACCCTTAGAAGACGTACCTAATAATGTATAATCTACATCTTCCTACATAACTACCTATTTATTTTAATTAGATTTATAAAAGATTCTTTGAGAACGCCCTACTTGATAATTTTCAAGATCTCAGAATTCTTTTGAATTGAAATGAAATGGTTTATTAAGTAGAGATAGAGAGCTTACAGAAAAAATCCAAAGCGCTTAACTACATACATTAACATAACTTAAATATACTCTTAAGATATAAATGGACCATAGACTGTCATTGAAAATGTCGATATGTTGAAACTCGTATACAATAAGTCTAACGCTGGCAATGTTGGCGCGTTTTTGCTTACCTAGGTAAAAAAATTTATCAAGACTGCATTTACCATTAAAAGTTTTTTTTTCCTCTCCAATACGATGCACCATTATATAAGCGATGGGCTGATCACCTGTCACCATGGTTGACCATATCCATCCTGGGACTCTAGGATCAGGAGTAGCTGCAAATTTTCCTATGATTACTTTTGGCTCTGCCCACTCCGATACGGGAGTGATAATATATATATTTTTAGGATGAAATGTAATATGTAAGGATTCCGTTATCTAATCATCTAATTGAGAAATTCAATTTCGAATTGAGTTCCTAGACTTCTTTTGTAGCTGAAATAGCAATTTCTTCAATAAAAAGTCATCAGTATTTTTTTCTTAAATCCTGAGAATATTCAAGCATTAACTTTGATTGCTCGTTTTAATCTGCGGGTAGCCTAAAGAAACCTATTGAATGCCTCAGATAATTAAAAAAACTAGGTTAGTAATGGTTTGTTTCCATTAGGTTCAGCGAGACATTGAAATCCGGCAATTTTTATGTAAACTTAGGTATTTAATTAATTATTTTCCTAATCTCTGACAGTTGCTCAAATTGAATACGCCCCAAAAGTCACATACATAGTTCTGACCCCAGCCCAGACTAGAATTCCTTGTGTCGTGGGTTTTAGAAATGAGTAGGTACCACAACACCCGGATCCGGTCGAAATATTTCTAGAACAAGCACATTTCTCCTGGAGCGGGGATCACACAGGTCACGTGTTTCGTTAGGCTGCGTCACGCTGCGGTCAGACTAAGGCTCATACTGAATTACTGGCGCATAATGACCAATTATATAAATTGGCAAACCTCGTCCTAACCAATGCCCAACCATCCAACTGGGAATGAATCTAAACACGAGCAAGCTACTGAGAAGCGAGGTAGTGGGAACAATTAGGCTGAACGTGTAATTTGGATATTAATAATTATTCATAACGTTGTAATTCCAGTTCAGTCACTGGTTTGATTTTTATTTAATTGTTTGTTCCAGGGTTGAGTTTATGAGCAAGTTTTATAATGGAGGGGGGTATCCCTTCCGTCCTTTCTCCTTTAAAGTCATCCTGTCTGGCGATGGGGAGAAAACAGAAAATTTTTGCAAGTCTAAAGACAAAAAGAAGAAATACAGAATATAGAACTTAGTAGCAGCTATTCCCACAAGCTAGGTTCCATTCCCATAATCGAAGTAACGGCACAAGGACCGTTCATTACTATTAGCAACTTTGTTCTTCTGTCAACCATAATATGCAAGGCGCTTTGCGACAAATATAACAAAGTTGCTATTACAATGAACGGTCCGTGGTCCGTTAGTAAAATATTGGATCCGGGGACCATGTCAATTGATCTGCCTATTATAAATATAATCTATGTCCGTACGTAAGCGACAGACGCGGTAACCGATGCGTTGTTACTACAGGCTATGTTATATCGCTAGGATTTTTTCTCCCCCAAAAACTTCCAGACATCCCTATCCTGAGCCTTCTCCTACCATCCTCTTTCGAAGGCATCGAGTACATCCCACCAAGGCTTCCTCGGCCGACCCCGACGCCTTTGTCCATCGCCGGTGTCCAGGTTGTGGTGATGATAGCCCACCTATCGGGAGCCATCCGGCTGACATGACCCGCCCAATCCCACTTGAGCCTAGCAGCCTTATATCCGACATTAGAATTTTCTTTATCTGCTTAATATTTTCTAATTTATAAATAATGTTTTCATAGATTTATTCATGTTTTTTGAGAATAAACGTTCTTACTTGTGTAACTTATTTTTTATTTGTTGGCTTATTTTAGGACGTTCAAATAAAGTTACCAGAATACCAAAATCAGTACCTATGTACCTAGTGTCTCTCGGTCTCTATTCCTAGAACATAACTGAATTTTGTATACTGAACTCAGACTCGCGGAATAAAAAAATAAAAATCATGGTTCGACGTTGTATTGTATACTTACCTACCTCAGCCGGAATTATAAAACGCTTTGTCTAATATCTGGCGAACTTTGCAAAAGCCTCAGTTGTCCACCGCGAACAAAGAAATGTCGAATAAAGCGTATTATGTCGGAAGAATATGCCAGCGTTTTGTCTCATCACCATTCATTCGCGATTATAATCAAAATGTGGAACGCTGGGGAATGGGAGATAATAAAAGGATGAAGTTTGTTGTTTTGGGGCAAGAACCATTAAAACGGATGGGTGGCCTAATGACTCTGTCAACACGGACCGATTTAAATGTATAAAACTCTTACTACCGACTGGCAATCAACGCACAGCCCACAAGTCCTAAAAGTACCTACTCAGTGGATATATTTCTCTTAGGCGTGTCGTGTACCTACTAAGAAAGGAATACGCACTTGCTCGTTTGCCCTCTTTTCCATAAAAAAAAACCCGTTAGCGACAGACATGATATTATCATCAAAAGATTTATTCGTATTGATGTACCTATTCGTTACCAAGTAATTTGTTAAATTAGGTGGCCACAGGGGGTTTGTTGATTTCTCGGAAACCAGGCTGTCGCCAACGAAAACAAGCGTATCATAATGTGTCACCCACGTCAATAAACTTAAGGATAGCAACGGCTTCTACGTGCTTGGCCACAGGTTTCCGAGGTCAATAGAAATTCAACTCCCAGAGAAAGCAGCAGGAAAATGAAGTTTGTATGAGAAAAAACTTACTAATTAAAGTATTACCACCTTTATTATTTGATATACGAATACTTTATATATATATTTAGTAGGTACTTTTCGTAGATCCTATGTCTACGAAGATTAATGTAGCAACTTACGCACGTAGGTCATGCAACAACAGTTTACATAATCTATTCGAATAGACACTATTAGCATGTTCGAGGGGACCTAGTTCACGGCGTAAACCTATCCATAACTATCACAGAGGATAGACATGACATCACTGAAACAATCGAAAGTGTAGCTGTTTCACGCTGTTTCCTCGTAGTCATACTAGTTTGTCATACCAGTATGACTACGAGGATATACATGTCCTCGTAGTCATACTATTAAAGTTTTTGACAGACTTCGATGGTTATCTACTCATAATTATGTATATCTTCTAAGACTACTCCTAGGTAGAGAACCCTGTTTCAAGATCTCCAGTCACTAATTTCTGTACTCAGACGCGGGCCGTGTTATGACCACCATCGCCTGCCTTGAGGAATCGTGACGATTTCTTTATCGAACGGGGTAAGTCCTTAATGCGATGCATACAGCATAAGATGATAAAGTAGAAATAACATTTCCAAACATTCCTTAAATTATCAAAGCCCCGATGACCCTTGAAGCTCGAGCAAAGAGAACTTTTTTCATTAACGAATTTTCTTTGATGGACTTGCCCATTGTCTCAAGCGACATTCCTGTCGAATATTAATTGCTAAAGATTATTCAGTGCCACCTAGAAATATTGCCGCTTTTAATATTTCAATCATGATAAAATATTATCGTAACATTTAAGCTTGTCATGCTAAGAGGAAAACAAAATCAAAAATCCACGTGTAGGTATTTGTAGTACTTTATTAATTTGATAATTTCAAATCATCATCAGTCTACAGCAGTCCAATGCTGGCCTCCCATGACGAGCGCCATCGTGCCCCATAGCGTTATAATAGTTATACATTTGATTCAAAGTAGCTAAAAACTAGGGCTTTAAATTATAGATTATAAAATAAAATGATTAAAATTTATTGACGGGTGATAGGTACTAAAAATATAATAATGTTTGATTCTAATTTAAAAGTACAAATAAAATCTAAAATCTCTTGAAGCAGATCGTAATTGAAAATCTAGAATGAGTTTTTATGACGTAGGTACATCAGGACAAAACCACGAAATCTTTTAGTTTTGAGTGTTCTCTTATTAAGATGGTACCTACATCAGTACAATACGACAAAATTAGCTTTTGAAGGCTGCTTTCTTACTAACTGTGCTCTTCCCGGATGTGGCTGACTTCTTGCTCATGATAGACTTGGTGTCCGCCTTCTCAGTCTCCTGTTCATCGAGGAGGCTCTCCATGGATATAGCGGGAGTGGCGGTCACGTTGTTGGCACTGAAGTCTTCAGCCAGCGGCTGGTAGATTCCAAAACGATCCTGTGAAATCATATTATGATTCACAAAATTAACCAAAAATTTGACTTATTTTTTTTAATTTTTTTAAGACCAACAGCTTACTTTAGTAGTGGTATGGTAAACTAGACTGAGAAAAAGAGAAGCCAGTTATAGGTCCTCACGGATAGAAATATAATAAAAATAACAAGTGCGTAGGTAAGCACACGCGTAATTACAAGAAAGGTAGTAAGTAGTAGGTAGGCTAGTTGCTACCTGATGTGATACCCATCAACAAAGTGACAATGTACCTACAATTAACAAAATACAATAGTGTTTACAAAATATTAAACAAAAAGAAAAAACCATATACACGTACCTACATATAATACCTACGTACTTACCTACCATCTAGCTAATTAAAGAAGTCAGCGCTCAGCAGTCGCCGTGCCGAGCTCACACTCGTGCAAAACAAATCCATTATATTTTATTAAGTCAAATTTTTGGTTATTTTTTTTTTCATTCGATTGTAAGAATCTACCTAACAAATTTACATACAAATTTACAATGAATAAAAATATTGCTTCCTATACATACCTACCTATATAGCTTAGCAATGGATATATTCGCCAAAGTTGTGCATATCCGTACTGTTAGAATTATTGAATTCCTAGTGCACGAATCGAGCCTTTCAACACATTGGTTCGAAAGAACTAAAATAGTAGAATTGATTTCTTACATTAAAAAACTACAGCATCGGTGCCTATATGTAATCTTATATCGAAACACAGTCTGAAAATAACCAGACGATCACGGCCGCAGAGGTTGTTGGCTTAAAAAACGTCCTGTGTGTCACATAGATATAGGTAACTACACGCTCTGCGATTGACAACCCTCGGAAACAGCAAAAACAAGACACGCACAAACAGTGCAGCAAGGGGATGGATTTTAAAATCGATAGGCAGACGCAAACCAACCTACGGGTATTGCGTACGGTGCCTGCATGTAGATGAAAATTAAAAACAGAATCGTATTTAATTTTAATCGACATGTAGGGACCGCAGGTTTTTCCGGCTTTAAACTGAGGTTTATCTCTGTTGAACATTAAGCTTTTTTATGTTTGTTACAACAAATGCAGGTACTTTTACTGGGAAGTAGGATTTACATTTCTACATAGTGTACCTTCAATTCGAATATCACATCAGCGGCCTTGTGGCGCAATGGATAACGCGTCTGACTACGGATCAGAAGATTCCAGGTTCGAATCCTGGCAAGGTCGAATATTTTTTTGACTTTTTTTTTTTCTTTCGAGTCAAAGTTATTTTAACTTTTAAGTACTGACCACTTTAAAGTCCACTTTTGTGCGAATCTAAAAACCAGCTTTTAAGTCGTTAAGCCATGACGGAGGCTTCTAGGCGGCCTAAAAATTCCGTCACAAGAGTTGGCCACTAGCTCATACGAACATATAATACAATTACGCATTGTCATAGATTATGAAATAGTTACTTCATTTATTCTCATACAATGCCGCCTTTTTGGTAGGATACCTAACTAAAGCCTCCCCGAGGAAATAAAGACCGATCTTGTTCCAATTTCAAACTGTGAGAAAAACAAAAGAATGTCAAAGAGTTCTTGTAAAAGAAATATAAATTAAAAGATGCCAATATTATAATTCTCTGTATTGTAATATATTTTGCTGAATAAATCATATTTGAGTATCTATATTTGTGGTTTTAATTAATAAAATTAGGCTAAGTCTACACAGGAGAGCGAAGCCTAGGGTTGCAGCTAGTAACCAGGAAATGCAACGAACGGACTAGCGCGGTATGTGCAAATAGGATTGGAAGATAGACCGCATATTTACCTTGGCATATCGATTATAGTTGAACTGTGGATGACATATGCACGGTCGGGGCGGTGGCTTCTTATAGCTTTCGTGAGAGGATATCTGACTTTTGGGCGTCGGTGGCGTTTCATATCCTGTGCATTCGAAACGTGAATACATAATATAATTATAGTTTTTAAATCCCTCCTCCATTTGTTAAATGCGAAAGTTTGTCAGATGTTTCGATGTTTGACGGATTTCCATGAAAATTTAAATAGCGCATGACCTGGATTAGCATAGTAGGGGGAAAGTTAGTCCGCGGACGGACGTTAGTGTGTACACCTTCATAAAACAGTGGGGCTAAAAAGGCCACTTTGATCAATTTATCTACAGCAATTCATTTTTCGATTTTATAGCAAATCCTAAGCGATGTCTGTAATTTCCGTAAAATGATTCAAATCGTAGGTGAATTGTACGCAATTTGATTCAGCAGCAGATTCATATTTGGCCGTGAAATGGTCGGAATTTTAGCCAATCGTACGCAATTAAATTCAGCAGCAGATCTGATAAAGTGGCCTTTTTAACCCTCCAGCTTTGAGAACACCTATAAAATACGTTTTAGAGAGAATCCCAGATTTAGTAACGTACAATGTATAGATATTTTTCTACAATTAGACACCACCAGGAAGAAATATTTGCAGAACATGTAAACATTTCCCCCGCAGCGGGAATCGAATCCGTGCCTCTTGCGTCTCAGTTGAGCACATTCCCACCACGCCACCGAGGTTGTTGTATTTAGAATACATTACTCTTATTAAGGAAGAAACTAGTACCTATTTCAACAACTTCTTTTTAGACTATTCTACCTCACCTTTGAAGTTGTTCAAGCGTCTTAGAGTCCTCTTAAGTTTTTTTCTCATTCTCTTCTCCCACGCTATGTTTGCAGCTATAATAGAGAAAACAAGTTTAGCTATTTTCAGAAAATATTTTAATTATGCAAATAATGTAAGACAAGGTTTTTCATAATCTTTATTTAAAATTAAAATTTTATTTAAAAATTAAAATTGTGCACCTAAAGCTGTTTTGTATAAAGAGCTCACTTAGCTCATTATCTTCTATTCAGGGCCCTTGTTATTTTCCATAAGCTCAAAGAAAACAGTTTCAAAAGAATTCTAGCAACATTCACTATAACGAAAGACATTGTCATAACTCTTTAAATTAAATGTAAGCAAAATACATTGAGAGGGTCACTAAAAAGACATTTTTCAGTTTGAAAAATGCCTTTATAGTAACCGTTGCTGAATTGCTCATCTCTGCAACGACGAAGAAAAAGTAGTTTCTTTCCATCACACACGAATAGGTAATTGTTGTACATACCAAGAGTTGACAAGGTCTCATTCAATCCGAACAAACGTAAAAATAAGCAGAGCCTCTTACTAACCAATTTCTTCCTTCTGCATAATATTCAGCTCGAACATTTTATACGCATTATAGAACAGTTCAGCTATATCCTCCTTGATTTCTATGACGGGTATCTCCATAGCCTCTTCGACACACTTCCTCAGCTCGACGTAGGCTGTGTCGAAGCGTAGGGCCTTGTCGTCCACGTGGGAGAAGATGGCCTTATCCACCGTATTGGATACCAGCGCGAAGAATATTTCGGAGAGCGTTGGGTCAGGTGTTGGTATTGGCTCTGTGAGAAATATATAAATAAATAATATGTTACACATTATGTATTATTATCATACATATATCACGCCCGTATCCCTAATGGGATGGGCAGAGCCACAAGTAATCATAAGAAAACTTGCAGCCACTTCTGATTCAAAGTCCCAAGATGGATTTGGTGAACCATGGTGAAAGGTGATCTGCCCATCGCCCGTATAGATGGTCTATCACGTTGGAGAGGATATTCTACTAATATTATTATTGAGAAAATTTGTGAGGATGTGACGATGTTTTTATCCGAGTACAAGGGAGCGAAGCCGCGGGTGGAAGTTGGTTTCTAATAGTTATCTTACATCTATGTTTAACAATGTAACGGAAACGGGGCAGGCCCTTTTGATGGTACAGTATGGGCTCATAAGAAAAGTAATTAAGAGCAATTTTAAATTCAGACATTATAAAGGTCCGTCACTTGTTTTTATGAAACGGACAATTTAGGTGTGACAAAAGTAAAAAAAGTTTTCAACGGAGGGTGTTATCGGAATGAGATAAAAGGATAATTTGATGATGATTGTAGGTTCTGGTTGTACCTAATAGGTAAATAGAAATAGAAATAGAAATAGAAAATGTTTATTTCTGTAACCTAGGTAGTTACAAAGTTCCTTAGCTGTTTTACGGCTATTAGTTTGGTTTTATAACATTCTCTGTAATAGATGTTTCATTGTAAGTTATTTGTGAAAATTATCCTGGTAATATTTTTAGAAGATAATATTTATTTTTTGCAAAAATATGCATTGGGTAAAGTTCGATTTATTTGTGTATCAAGTTAAGTGTGATTTAACTAAATAATCTCAGACCAAATAAAAAGAAAAGTGGCGCGCCGCGAACAACAAAAGTGAAGCCACCTTTTTATCTGTCTCTCTCTCTCTCTCTCTCTCTCTCTCTCTCTCTCTCTCTCTCTCTCTCTCTCTCTCAGGTTTTGAGGTTTTGCGTTCCAAGTAGCCTAAAATTCATAGTATAATAATTAAGAAACGATGTTATTTAAAGTACTTACAAGTGAAAAGTGATTCCGTGAGACTTTTTATGTGATTTTCTGCTGTTTTTATAAGTTTTCACTACACAGGAAGGCATAATTTTTAAATTTTAAGTTTACTAGACCACGACTCGAGAGCGATGAGCATGGTTTTAGTGTAGGTGTGTGCGTGAGCGTGTTTGTTTATTTGCAGGAGTACGGTTTTGTGTAGCTTCACTTTTGTTTTCGCGGCGCGCCGTCTTCTCTTTTATTTGGTCTGAGTAAATAGAAAGAAAGACAGAAAGAAACTCAACTGCGCCGAAATATCGGAAAACTCAACAAAATTTGAACCGTGGTAATATGCCTTTATAAAAGCTAATATTGTTCATAACCATGATAGTTTAAAAATGATAGTTTATTATATTGAGAAAATACGTACTTTCCTATTATTATACTATTCTCTGTAACACTGAGACCCTTTCTTGTAGATAGGTACGTGTATTTCTAGGTACAGCTGCAACCTCTCAAACTATTACTTTCTGTGTCATGTTCACTGAAGCGAGTTTATACTTCCTATTTTCTAGTCATATCCATATGAATAGTTTGTTTGTTTGTTATTTATAATATTATTATAACTTTCGCAGAGCTCGAGCTTTGAGCTCGCCGCAACTTTGTCCGTGTTGACTTTCTTTTGAAAAAACTTCCATCTTCCCGCTGCGTTGAATTTTAGGAATTCCTTTTTTAGAGAACCCCTATACTACCATAGGATAGGTTTCTAGAACATCATGGTTAAGGCTATGCGTTGATGTCAGTCAGTAACATAAGTTTATTGATCGAGCAAGGGAAACGACCGAAGATGTCAGTGGCAACTTGGGCGATTTGGCGTTGTATGTTTGTATGCACGTAATTGTTTGTGGATATATTTTTTAGAGCATACCTTACTTTCGAACCATTAATCCAATCTATATGAAATTTGGTAGGTCAATAGATTGTATTATGAAAACTTGCTGGGAATGAGCGTATGAGCTCTATCGGTGAAGGGGTTGTGAAGATATTGGGTTCCCATGAGAGTAAAAAAAAGTTTACAAATGTGTCGAGTGAGGTGTTATATGAAAGGGCTTTATTTGTACGGTAGCTGCCGCCCGCGGCTTCGCTCGCGTCTTACCGGGATAAAAAATAGCCTATATGTTAATCCAGCACAAGTACTATGAATATTTCAAGTTTCATTCAAATCCGTTCAGCCGTTTAGGCGTGATTGAGGCACAAACATCCAAACATCCTCACAAACTTTCGCATTTACAATATAAGTAAGAAAGTAAGACTCCAAATTGGGTTTTATTCTAGGATGTATCGTTTTTAAATACGGCGAAAAATGTGTAATTTAAAACCGTTGTAACCTGAGCTCTTCTTGTCGCTCTTTTATTGTCTTTGTAGTTCAGGTTAGACTGGATGGATATAGTATGGGGAAATTCGAACCAAAAGAGAAGTGGCAGAAAACTGCAAGAAAATTACTTAGGAACCATTTGCTCTTTATTTGTAAAGTCAATTTTGGCATAATATTTTATTTTTGTAATATTGTTTTTATTCTAACTCCCATTTATGATAATAAATGACACAGCTGCATTTGACCACTTATTTGAATTTTGATCACGCTATTTTTTATGTAGCTATTGAAATTCTATAATCCGCAGGTATTAGAGTTTAAACGCTACATATCTAAGGAACATGAAGGAAGGTGAGGCGGTGAGTGAAACCACGCGTTTCAGCTAATAAATTGAAGTACGGCACATATGTAAAATACTTTTCAGTGCACGTCTGAAAAGAGCTTAAGTAGGATTGAACGGATTATAGGTATGTGTATGCTGTAAGATGTTAGTATTTGCTGTCAAAGTTATCATTTAAATATAGGAGAGTTGCGTTGATGGAAAAATAGCAATATTAGGAAGCGGCCAAAATCATTCAAACATATTGTCAAAGTCGCGTTTGTTGATTCCATATCAGAATTTGAAGTCCTTGTGTTTTTTTTTGTTTTGGCCCCACTAGGTATATTCTACTTATATTATGAATGCGAAAGTTTGAGGATGTTTGTATGTTTGTGCCTCAATTACGGCGTAGCAACTGAACGGATTTAAATGAAACTTGGAATATAAATAATATGTGTGCTGGAATAACATTAGGCTACTTTTCATCCGGGTACAATGCGAGTGAAGGCGCGGGCGGCAGCTAGTGATTTAAAAAACAACGCCCGTTAGGGTTAGGCAGAGATCGCGGATTCATTTGCAGAATACTTATCAGAATTGTATTTGAGCGCCTTTGTAAGTTTGCGCTTGGTCGCGTTACGAACAGTTGTAAACTCAACGTAGATAAATAAAGTAAACGAATAATCCTACAGTTTTTACGGAATAAAGAAATCTTGAATTGAATTTTTGAATTCTGTATCTATCTGAACTGCTTACAAGTATATAGGAGAATCAATGGACGTGGTGTATAGAGTTTGTTCGCTGTAAACGCAGAAGATATTTGGTGGAGGTACTAACAATTTATTTTTATATCTCATACGTCCATGTGGAAAGGATTTTGGCGGACAGCCAAACATTCGTGATCCTAAAAAGTTGCTTTAGCCGTGAGATACAGAAATATAAAAATATTATGTATTTTTCTACTTATGGGAACCTAATATGATTAGATTTCACTTGTCACATTTGTTTAGTGACGCATTGAACCACTAGTAAGGCCTTTTCCCATCTTTTAATACTAGATGATTTATAAGCGTCAGGAGGTAACTTTTACCTTCACAAACGGGACGCTGTAGTGCCCGGGACGAATTAAAATGGAGTAGGCTTGCCCAGCACCTATTCCATCCTCTCAGCTTAGTCGGCCTTGTCCACAGAAAAGACATGGTCAATACGTGCGGAGCTCACTAAGCCATGGGTTTTCTCACGATGTTTTCCTTCACCGTTTGAGAGTACTGGTATAGCGCACATAAACTTTTCGCACAGAAAAATCCATTGTTACACGACCGGGTTTGAACCCACGACCTTATCATCGGAAGGCGGGATCACAACTAACTAGACTACCAATGCTCTCTCAAACCCTTAGTGGTTAACTAAAACATGTGTCAAGTGCACAAAAGGAGCCTTCGAGGCGTATTTTAAAATATTTAATCACACTGGAAGGAAAAGCTATTGATATGACTAGTAGAAGTAGTAAAAAAGATAACCTGGCGTTGGTACAGTTGTATCAGACGTGACGATGGAGAGGAACGTTGACGATGGCGTGTTGGGAGTGCTAAGGTACGGAGTGGGGATGGTCCAAGACTCAGCTGGATAATGTTTTAGTGTTATATTCTTCAGGTCCTGTTCTAGACTGATGTCTTGAAAGCTGAAAGGTGGTTGAACTTCCTGTAAAGAAAATAAGAAACGTTAGTGTACCACTATTTAAATGTTTTTATTTTATAAATGTGAAAATCTGTATTGAACATTCATCATTGGCCTATTACAAGATCATTGCTGGACATGGGACTTCTAAATGTGTATATACTTCCATTGCTGCTTCCATCCAACGACCGCCCGTAATTCTTTCTTCATTTCATGAGCAATAAATGAGAATAAATGAATGTAAATAGAATAAATGAATGAATGTAAATGTAAACGACATGCTCGGGGTGAGAAGCAGCTGGACGCATTCTATATTTTTGACTTATCTTCCAGTCCAGCAGAGAAGTAAAGAAAAAATAATTCTATGCAGGTTATCTATCTTACTTTTGTGTATGGCCCATCCAATGGTACGCCGAGTCTCTGTCTGATTTCCTTGTCAAGCTCCTCCGCGGGTCTCGTGAAATGTTCAGCTGCTTCTTTCAAAATGTCTTTTCTTTTTGCAGACTGAGTCATTTTGCTAACAAATAATTCAAGCATAGCTTTTATCTGTAAAATTATAACCCAAACAAAAAGATGTAGGTATGACTGTCTACTAATATTACAAGGTTCGAAGATATATGTGTCAAGTGCACCAAACGAACCTTTAAGGCGCACTTTAAATCCGTTCCCTACACTGGTTCGAAAGAACTAGTGACACGACTAGATTATTATAAATTTAGCGGAAAGTGTTCGTATGTTTGTGCCTCAATCACGGCATAGCGGCAGAACGAATTGAATTCTACCTATAGTGTCCATCGTAATCAAGTTCTATAACCGGAGCGTATATGGTCGGGACAGACTCAGAAACAAAATAGAAGCAATAATCAGTGTATAAACTCATTGCAATTCATAAGTACAATAAATGATTTATCCATGTTCCGAAAAGTGGTCTTAATATGTTTAGAACGTAACTAGCGATATTCTTCTTTGGGTATTCCGGTATACTGAACACTTTTTATCAGATGAAAAAAAATGGCTCAATGAGAACACGAACCTGTGTTATAACACAAGCCACAGCGCGTGTTGAAAATAGTAAAAGAGGTGTTTGTAAAGTGGAAATAGCTAAGCTGGAAACAGTGGGAATCAACGCCAGCGTGGAATCAGTCCGGATTGCATACGGACTCAACTAAATCCCGGAAAAATGGAACTATGTTCGAACAGAATAACATCCTTTGATATTTCAAAAACAGGTTGTCGCAGGAATGCACTTGGAGTTCGCTGAATGAACTAGGACAATCGCCATACGTTGATATACATTTACGAGGGCCAGTACAAACCCATATCTTTCAACTGATCAGTCTACTAACATTATCCCTACTCGTAAACATTTGTGAAAATTTGTGAGGATTATTATGCCTCAACCACGGCGACACAGTTGAATGGATTTGAATGAAAATTAAAATATACGTGACCTGGAATAACGCAGTCTATTTTTTATTCTGGTAACAGCGGCGATCGGGCGGAAGCAAATTGATCAAATGCAGGATCCAAACCTTTTCCATAACATATGGTATTCATAACTGGCTCGGTATCTACCACTCAGGCGTAGCTTGCTTAGAAGTTCTTGATTGATCGTTGAAATTAAGCAACATTGTGTGTGGTCACAAATTTGATGGGTGACTGCAAGTGGCATTACGAGCTGAGGGCTTCCGTGCTTCGGATGATATGTTAAATTGTCGATCCCGGATTTTAAGTTGTTAAGCAATGACGGAGGTCTTTAGGCGGCCTAAAAACTCCGTCACAATAGTTGGCCACTAGCTCATTCGGACTACTTTTTATCTACTTACCCAAGTTGGTGGTGTTAACATTGGACAAAATCTAGAGCAAAATTATATGGCTTAAAGAGTTTACTTCTGGATACATATATACATATTATCACGCCCGTATCCCTAAAGGGGTGGGCCGAGCCACAAGTAATCATAAGAAAACTTGCAGCCACTTCTGATCCAAAAGTTCCAAGATGGATTATGGTGAATCATGGTGACAGGTGATCAGCCCATCACCCATATAGATTCATCATGTTGGAGAGGATACTATCCCTTAGTCGACTCTTACGACATGTTTGGGGTGAGAAGCAGTTGGAGGCATTCTATGTTTTTTCTTTACTCCCAGTCCAGCAGAGAAGTACCTCTGGATGTTGAGTTAAATACGCTTCCTGCTCGATCTGTATCGTCATCCCGAGTCTCGTATTGCATTCCTTTTGGCAAAGAGTTAGTGCGGTCCAGTCGTGGTACATCAAGCCTCTCGCTGCCTTTTTTTCTGAAGGTAAACCTTTCATCTTCTTCCATATTGGCATTGTTTTGGGTAGATTAATTACGGTAAGTAGTAAGAATAAATTTGATTTTTGTAAAATATTTCTGTAGATTGTATAAGATTGGCCGTGTTATATTGATTTTCCAAGAGAAAATAAAGTTGTCACTGTCACTCATTGAATTACTTTGACAGTTTTTAAAAACAATGTCCAAAGGTCCAATAGGTCCAATGCCACCAATTATTCTAATATGGTACCTTTGAAGACCTCGGTGACGTGGCGGGCGAGTACTCGGCTGAGACGAAAGAGGCGCGGGCTCGATTCCCGCTACGACAGAAATGTTTGTATGTTCTGCAAATATTTTTTCCGGGTCTGGGTGCTGTAGTATTATAAGTAAGTACCTACGTATTTACGAAGAAAAGTACATAAGTATTCTATCAGCCATCTGGTGCCCATATTACAAGCTTTGCTTACTTTGGGGCTAGATGGCGCTGTGTAAAATGTCCACAAATATTTATCATTATTATTGCAACAAAAATCGTTTGTTCTGGAAGTACGTACCTATATTTATAGGGGTCTTTGCACACATTATGCAAATTAAGTACTGTCCGTGGTATTTCCCCACTTGTCGGTGACAGGCGATAAGCCTTGGCGGTTGGCGGGAGTGTGAAGTCAAGTCTTGTGGGGGCTACTGCTATAGCTACTGACCTTAGACTGGGTTTAATTCAGAAAGTCTTTCTGTACTCAGCACTCGTGGTCCAGTTAGTAGTGACCCTGCCTTCCGATCCTAAGGTCGTGGGTTCAAATCCAGTCGTGTACCAATGGATTTTTCTGTGCAGTACTCTCAAACGACGAAAGAAATCATCGTGAGGAAACCCGCGGCTTAGTCAGCTCCGCACGTATTGGCATGTATGTCTTGTGTGTCATGTCTTTCCTGTGGAAAAGGCCGACTAAGCTAAGAGGATGGAATAGGTGCTGGGCAAGCCTATTTTATTTTAATTCGTCCCGGGCACTACAGCGTCCTGTTAGTGAAGGTACAAGGTGCTTTCTGACGCTCTATAAAATCATCTACTATGGATGGTAGAAGGCCTGAGTTCTGTATTCAGAATCTAAATCATACACAAATGTATATAATTCGCGCGCTTAGTACCTATAGGTTCAAATCAAGTGAAATCCTGTGATTGCATAATAAACTACTACTAAAACACATTTCTTGAAGAGTTTGTATGCAATTTGGTAAATAAGGATCTATAAGGATAGATAAAGATTGATGAATGTAGAGGTGATAGAATATTGTTTTTTTTTATAAATCTAAGGTTTTATGTAGGTACCTAAGTAATAAAGTATTTATAGACAAACCAAAAGAGTAATAATGAAGCTGTGGCAAAACCTCGGAACTTGCTGTTCTGAGGTTTTACCAACTGGTAACTGGTTTATCAACTGGTAAAACAACTGTTTTTAGAGTTTCGTACCCGAAGGGTATCAACGAACGGGACCCTATTACTAAGCCTGTACTGTCCGACCGTCTGTCAGCGGGCTGTACCTATCTCATGAACCGTAGAGAGTTGAAATTTTCAGTGTGTATTTCTATTGCCGCTATAACTACAAATAATTATTTATTATTAAGTAATAAAATAAAATTGGCCCCATACAAGATACATTTATGTACATTTACGATGGTACGGAACCCTTCGTGTGCAAATTCGACTCGCACTTGACCGGTTTTATTTAATAGTGTCTGAAATGTGTCCGATTTCTCTTATTTTATTTTAGACTAGTTGTTGCCTGCGACTTCGTACGTGTTAGATTATTATAAGTAACTTATTCAGGCTTTCCATAAAACATCAGTGAAAGCCGCATTCTCTGAGATTAGCGTGCACAAACGCCCAGACAAACAGACACACAAAAAGTCATTGATATGAGTTCTATTGCGTTATTAGATGCCCCTGAAAATAGTTTTTCTCAAATATCTTCAATGCACAGACATCGATCAGTTACAGTTTTATTATAAGTTTAGATAAAATCTTAGTAAAATTATATAGGTAGTAATATTTATTTATTATCAAAAACCAATGAAATAAATCAATTCAAATAAAAAATGACTCAAATCCCCTTACATTTGTTATTTGTGTCTATAATCTTGCAGAATTTATTTAACGAAAAACATAAGTAAGTAATTTAATCCAAACATCCCCCGCCTTTGCCTATAGTGCGGGAGATGCACTATGGCACTTTGCATTATCTACGCACTCTTAATGCCTGCAAACCTAAAGGTATGGACGCAAATGTATGGACCGTCATTGACACTGCGTTCGAATGTTCCATACATTTGCATAGAAGCTCTGTCGCGGCGTCACTGACGTTTACTTCAAAATTTCACCTTCAACCTGGAATCTGTGTGGCTAATGATATTTTGAAACGACCTACCTCAGAACAATTTATTGTTCTGAGCGACCTACTTAGCTATCGTTTTAAAGTAGGTGCATTTAGCCGAACTTTTGCTTACTAATCGCTAAGTCGTCGATCACGTGGCCAGCTACTATTTTCGATGCATTTGCTGATCTTTTTGTGTGTAGTTTTTTACTAAATCGACTATCGTATATCGTACTAGCTGTCGACCCGCGGCTTCGCTCGCGTGGTATTCGGACAAAAAGTAGCCTAGATATTTTATTCCAGCGCACATAGGTACTATGTATATTCCAAGTTTCATTGAAATCCGTTCAGCCGTTACGGCGTGATTCATCAGATCAGTCATCGCATTTTTGTGTGCGTTCAGCAGATAATTCGCAATCGACGACCCGACCCATCGATGTTTTTTCCTGAATGCGGCAATTTTCTATACTATGTTTTCTTTTACATAGATAACTTCTTTTGTGACGAAGGGTACGTCAAAGTTAGTGAAGCCGACTATAGCTATTCACTTTCGCATTTTGTTCTGTCACTACCCCTCTTTTTACTAATAAAGTACCTAATAATTAGGCGAAATTATCGATGAACACACACATCTCTAGCCTTAGGGCGCATCTCTGTTTGACAGTGACGCTTAGCAGAGATAGACAGAAAAACTCTATGATTCTATGATGGATTTCTATATAACGCTTGATAGCGCTAAAACCGTGATATTTGAATAAATATTTTTCAATGTATTTGCCTTGTTTGAGTATTAGTCTAACACTACCTAATGCTGTAATCGTTTACCAAAAACCAAGCATCTAAGCGGTGAACAAAATACATTACTTATATTACATACTTACTTATGTAATAAATATGTATTTTGTTCTCCGGTTAGATTCTTGGCTTAATATGGCGTGATATTATGTACCTACGTATTAACGCTCGTATCTCTAATGGAGTGGGCAGAGCCACAAGTCCACTCCTGATTCAAAGTCCCATGATGGATATGGTGATCCATGGTGGCAGGTGATGGTGAACAAAATAAACATAATAATAATCAAAATCTGATTACCTATGTTTATAAAGCTCAATGCAATGTGCCAGTGTAAGCTTCCCGTACTGCAACTGGTAGTTTTATTAAAAAACAGGCGATCCCCTGTTCTGTAGGTACCTTTGTGGTTATTTGGTACAATAACATGTTGCAGAGGGGAGATGCGGCTTCTGTATTCCGAGATGCCTCGCGTTCTATTGGAAATGAACTCTGCATAGTTCTTAGGTATTTGTCTTGAGATACCGTAATATCCCCGCTTAGGGTTTTCACCCACTAGATAACCTATAGCCGGACCGTTATAAAGACTAGCAAGTTGTGTACTGACAGACTTTTGACCATTACCATTGCGGTACGATAACACCAAACCCATCATCAGCAGAAATCCTCACCGCCCAACTTTGTCGTCAATGGAAAGGTTCAAGCGCGTATTTAATGTTAGTTTAGTTTAATTTAGTTCGCTTTTCTATTTAAAATTTTAATACTCTTTCTATCCTAGGTTGCCTGGCAGAGATCGCTTCTAGCGATAATGCCGCCAATTGTTTTTACCATTCTTTTTGTAACTTCGATGTTTTTTGGTAAACAATAAAGTGTTATATTATCTTATCTTATCTTATCTTATCTTATCATTCGTCAAGGCCCTTAAAAAATACTCATCATCATTCACAGTCCACTGCTGGACGTAGTCCTTCTTGTGCACGGCCCTGTGCTAGTTGTTATTAAAAGTTAGTAGGCTTAATAAAATTGATACGTACCCACCTTACAATACTTCCAAGGTCACTCGCACCAGCAATCCATTAGAAATGATCATGAATAATTAAAAATATTATTAATGGCGTGGATTTGCCACGCCATTATTAATATTTTTAATTATATAACAGGCTTTTAATAACGCTGTGCATGTTTAACTAACTAATTTCAGGTCGAGGCGAGCTGGTTCTTATTTGGCTCAAAGGATCAGTATTGCCCGAGCTGGTTCTTATTTGGCTCAAAGGATCAGTATTGCCATTCAGCGTGGCAATATGGCGTCTTGGGCACGCTTCCACCGTCTGGTGAGCTGGATCAGGTGAGCTATCTATAGACCGCTATGTATGTATGTTTGTATGAGCTAGTGGCCAACTCTAGTGAAGGAGTTTTTAGGCCGCCTAATGGCCTCCTTAACAACTTAAAAGCCGGGATCAACAATTTAACGTGCCCTCCGAAGCACGGAAGTGCTCAGCTCGTAATGCCACATGCGGTCACCCATCCCAATTGTGACCACGCACAACGTTGCTTAACTTTGACGATCAATCAAGAACGCCTTATGCAAGCTAAGCCACGAGCGCTTCGAATATAGACCGCTTGCAAATCTTTAGATAGCTCGACTGTTGCTTTGTACTTTAAAAATTGTATTTGTATTAGTTGTAAGTTTCTTTCTGTTAATAAATGGCAATAGAAGCTTCTCCTGTTGATCCAATTATGATCCTTCTATTTACAATTTAGATATGCACACTAGGCTTATAAATGTACGGCATCAAGTAGCCATCATGTTAGGGGAGATACAAAATTTCTCAAGGTCCAATGGGTGAAATAGATCTTTTGAAGCTAGGACTGTGTTTTGCGTTGCAGTAGGTAAATATCGAAGGTTTGTTTATGTTTCTGAGCTTTGAAAAAGATACGCATGGCCTCAATAAATGTTACTGCAGTACCACAGAAAATAGTAACTGTAGGGTGCAGTAATTGTGTTCAATAACGATGTGTTTGCATGCTCTGCAAATATTTCTTCCCGATCTGGGGGTTGTAATATTAGGTACCTAATATTATTATATCGACAAATAAAAAGTATATAAGTATTCTATCAACCATCTGGTTCCCATAGTACAAGTTTTGCTTAGTTTGGAGCTAAACGGTGCTGTGTAAAATGTCCACAAATATTTATTTATTTATCATTTATTTAATAAGTCTTTCTAAAATGGAGAAAGTTCCACTTTTCTCTAACACTGGGTCTCCTTGAATCATCGTTATAATATAACATTCATACATACATACATATTATCACATACATCCCTAATAGGATGGGCAGAGCCACAAGTAATCATAAGACAACTTCTCTGCTGGGCTGGGAGTAAAGAAAAAACATAGAATGCGTTCAGCTGCTTCTGTCCCCAAGCATGTCGTAAAAGTCGACCAAAGAATATTCTCTCCAGCATGATGGACCACCTATAAAGGCGATGAGTTGATCACCTGTTTACCATATCCATATTGGGACTTCGAATCAGGAGTGACTGCAAGCTGTCTTATGAACGGAACATAAGAAAATGTTATTTCGATTTGAGAAAGGCTTCCCTTGCTCCTACTTTAAAGGCGCTATTCTTCTACTTTATTTACTACCTAAGTGGATATTCTTTAACTTTGTGAAACGCAATTATGACGATGAAAATGAACTGTGAAAGTACTTAGGTAAAATTTACAATCACTATTTGATTTAGATTTAGCTAGAAATTATACATTTACAATACTGCTAATACAATAAATCATCATCATCATCATCATCATCTTCCTGCCCTAATCCCACTCCATGTGGGGTCGGCATGATCCTTGGATCATGTTGTAAGAGTTTTGGCTAAGGTGTAACTAACTTTTGTATTTGTATTGAATACAATAACTGCTAATACAATACAAATCAATTTATTGACATAATAAGAATGTTACAAAATAAATAAATCCTTAGTCTCGTGAACTAGTAAAAACTGTGTTTCAGGAGTCAATGGCTTCTCCCATGAGTTATGTATGAAAATATTATTATGTCGACAATTTAAGTATCTAACTAAATGTCTAACAAATGAATATAATAATAAAAAAGAATGAAAAATAATGAAAGGTAAAAAAAAATAATGAAAGGTATCTCTGCTACATTTTGTGTGTTTGTTTATGGAAAGGTTGGACTAAATTCTATGTTTTATTTGGATGTTTCCGTCATTCCTACTGTTTTTGCGTTTTTTTTTATACCCTATCGCGTTTACGTAAAACTATAGTACCTATACGGTCAAAAGATGATGATACTACACTACAGGAACTTCGTATATTGTCAAATCACTATTTCTTTCGAACCGTTATGAAGTAAAAATATTTAAAGTGCGAATTACAGACTCCTTTCGTGCACTTGACTCATGTTTTTGAACATTTTAGTACAAAGTAACGATGCCTTAGATATAGATATCGCTGTTTTTGTCGTATTTTTTATTCTATTTCAAAGTATGCTACCAAATTGAATCAAGTTTATTAAAAGATGAATATCTCTCAGTCGAAGGACGTTCCTCTAACTTAAGTAGGTATCGGATTAGTGTCAAACTGTCAGTTACAACTTATTGTTCTATTGATCAGGAGGGTCTTTTATCAGACTTGATAAGTTCGTAGAACTTTGATAAACCAGTCATTATTTACTGCTACCTACATTATGTACCTATGTAGCTTTTGCCCTCAATTTCAACAGCATAGGTACTATAAAGTAAAAATATGTAAAAAGCTTCTATAACTATCCCTTGAAAACCTGTCAAAAGCCATTCGGGTTGCAGTCTTAGTCTAAAGGTATAAATTGGAAATGGCTACTTCCAGCCGTATTATTTTTTTTGTTATTGTATAAATATAGCCTACTAGCAGCTCTCCATAAGCATTTTCTTGTCGATCGTAGGTATACAAAATTCGTTAGGCATCGTGAAACGATAGTTCGAATAGCAACTCCAAAAGCACGCGTCCAAAAGTAAAAACGGCCGGTCTACAAGTCAAACAATGAACAGCGCAGGCCGGCTTGAAATTGGGCCAGAATCATTTATAAATGGGGAGGCAGCAAAGGTGCGCCGCTGCATTTTGCATGAGATTTGAGATCCATGTTGGTTCCTCTATCCAACTCATAGCTCTAGGTAGGTACTTGTAAGTATGTTCGCAGATCAAGCATGATTGTACCTACATTATATGCGTGTGTTTTGCCTGTTCTAAAAACAAATGATTGAGGTAGATAATTCTGATTCTGATAATTTAGCTATATTTTCTAGTATGCTCCGATAATAGGTTGGTACCTAGTTAATTATTTATACATCCAAAAACAATATTAATGCATCCCTAATAATAATTACCTATGTAATCTGATAAATATAGTAGGTACTAGGTAGGTACCTACATATCTAAGAGTGCCTAGCTAGTTGTAAGTAGGGAGGTACGTATCTAATCCTAAGGCTTTTTAGCATCTATTGTAGATGATTGATTAATACAGCGCCAGGAGGCAACTTTTACCTTTACAAACGGGATGCTGTAGTGCCCGGGACGAATTAAGATGGAGTAGGCTTGCCCAGCACCTATTCCATCCTCTCAGCTTAGTAGGCCTTGTCCACAGGAAAGACATGATCGATACGTGCGGACTGACTAAGCCGCGGAAAACATCTAATCCTAACACCCTCGTATACCTACCTACTAATTGAATGCCCAAATATTTGGTTCATAGCATAAAAAACATCGCAATTACACTACATGAAAATGTATACGGGGTGAATGCTTGTCATACAGCAATGTCATATACTTACCTACTTACTTGACTCGAAAATATTTATTAGTGTCAGGCGCGGCCCAAGATGGCATCAAGCATTCAGTCGTGTCTTTCATGTCCTTCTAACTTTATCGAGTCGACATACATGGGCGCGCGGTCTACAATCGCAGGCCGCACGGCTCAAATCAGGACGCGGCTTTAGTCTGCGTGGTGGCGTAGAATTAGGGTGAATTTTTTATAAAGACGCAGGTTGGTTGGGGGAGGGAGGCGGTCTCCCAAGTCGTCGGAGCGGTCTGCATATTGCATTAGATTTAAATTGTTTACGTCGTTAAGAAATAAAGTTCCACCGAACTAAGCGAGAGTCAAGAAACTTCGCGCCGCTCGGTATGTTTAATTTTCCGCATCATAGTGTGGGTAATTTTGACCCATTAAAAGTAGGTCCTACTCTCAGGCTAGTTCAAGGGCGACTGATGGGGGAAGGGTTAGTTTTTTATTAAATATCAGGTTATTCAGGGAACTGTTGGCTGTTTCAGATAGGTAGGTACTTACCTACTTGAAAGATAAAATAAAAAATGTACTACGTACCTAACAAACTGTTGATCTGAAGGCGACACCTACTATTGAATTGCATTCATTATTAAACATGAAGTTCCTAAACAGTATCGTCTTCCTCTTTGTTCACAGATAGGTATGCTGCTTTCTGTTGCCCTACTGTGTTATTAAACGAATTCGTAGAATGTTATGAATGTGTCATAGAGTGAATATAAGTGTTATAAATACGACCATTGAACCATTGTTTCTTTTGTAAACACATTGTAATCATAAGGTTTAGTGTAGTCTTGCGTTCTGAAGTAGGTAGGTGATGCAAATGCAGCCAGTTATCGGTAGTCGACTGCTACGGATGCACTCAACATGAAAGTTTACTTAATAATCATAGTATTCGGGTCAATTTATCACAACGTAGACTGTGCTTATAAGTTGGAATGGATAAGCCGGGACTTAAACAAATCAATAAAGAGTTTATACGATTACGTCAAGGAAAATTTGTCCAACCTCAAAACAAAAGTAATGAAATATTTTAATAAAGGTGGCACGAAAAGGATGCGATATGACGAACAAATGATGGATGACGGCTCGAGAAAAGCTTTCGGTGAGTTTGTTAAGAAATGGGACAGAGGCGATAGAAACGTACCCGACTTAGTCAACCTAAAATCGGAGTCAATGGTGCAGTTGGCGACCCCTCAGCTGGCTCTTTGGCATGGACGCAATATGCAGTCGCATATCGTCGAAACCATAGATGGGTATTTCTTGACCTTGCACAGAGTAGTAACTCACCCTATGGTACAAAACCGTACTGTTCTCCTTCACCACGGACTGCTAGGAAGCTCCACGGACTGGATACTGAGTGGTCCAAAATCATTGCCTTACATCTTGGCGGATGCTGGCTATGACGTGTGGATCGCCAACGCACGAGGAAACTACTACTCCCGAGGACACGTCTCTTTGCCTATCGATTTCGAAGACTATTGGAACTTCAGCTGGCAGGAAATGGGCCAGTACGATCTACCAGCCGTTATCGATTACATCAGGTTGGTAAAAAATACGAATGAGTCCATTAACTTCGTTGGCCACTCGATGGGCGCCACCGCGCTTTTAGTGTTATTGTCTACGACCCCGCAGTACAATGGTTATTTGAGAATGGGCATTCTGCTCGCACCCTTAGTCTACATGAGTAATATTAGGGGTCCACTCAAATTACTGACTTCAGTTTCTGAGGAAACGATAAAGATGTTGGGTGATGGAGAGTTCCTGCCTTCTAGGCAAGTACCGAGCTGGCTCGCTAATAAGTACTGTAATGGTCCAAAGAACTTTTGTAATAACCCGCTGTTGTTTCTATGTGGTATTCCTAAAGATAAGCAGTGGAATGCCAGTTTCGTAGCTCGGTTACTATACCATGTACCAGCCGGAGGATCGATCGATACTATTCTACACTATATCCAGTTGGCTAAAACTGGAAAATTTCATAAATACAATGACGAAGCTTCTGAGTTTCCAGTGAGCAATATCACGCTGCCGATAGCATTATTCAGTTCCAGTGACGACTGGTTGGCGACGGTGCCCAACGTCTTGAAACTTTATTTTCTTCTACAAAATCCTATCGATCATCACATTATACGTCACAGAAATGTAACACATACTGACTTTCTGTGGGGCACTGACGCCACTAAATTAGTATTTAATAAAATTTTGGAATATTTAGAAAATGGTTTGACTTGGAATATGAATAAAATTAACGAAATAGACTCCAATTAAAACATGTCTTGAGAAACGATAAAAGTTTACTTATTACTTACTATTTTAATTATTACTAACAGTCATATTATCTATTTTCATATTACCTCAGGCCTTTTACCATCTATATAGTTAGATGATGATTTATACAGCGTCAGGAGGCAACATTTACCTTCATTGTAGTGCCCGGGACGAATTAAGATGACGTAGTCTTGCCCAGCACCTATTCCATCCTCTCAGCTTACTTAGTCGGTCTTGTCCACAGAAAAGACGTGTCAATACGTGCGGAGCTAACTAAGCCGCGGGTTTCCTCACAATGTTTTCCTTCACCGTTTGAGAGTACTTGTATAGAGCACATAAATTTTTCACACAGAAAAATCCATTGGTACCCGACCGGATTTGAACCCACGACCTTAGGATCGGAAGGCGAGGTCACTACCAACTAGACCACCAGTGCTGTATTACTTCACTGTCACCATTATATTCCTTTGTTATCGAAGTTGTATAGGCAAAGGTAACTTTCAGCCTTCTTTCAGCTCAATATATTCGAGGAAAGTTGGTTTAGAATGAAGCTGCAAGAATTGATCCAAACATAAACTACTTAACTAATAGTTTATGCAAATATACTAATAAATATTTACTAATCAAAAATAACTACATACAGAAAGACTGACTGCAGAATGAGTAGTGAGTACCTTATATAAAGAATAGTTAAATAATTATACACAAGGCTTATTAAATCTCTTTAGGTGCCTTCGCCAAATTGCAATGAGTGTGGTGTTGTTGAAGATGGCCATCATATTTTATTAGAGTGTGTTCGAAATTCCTCATTCAGATCATCATGTTTTGTACAAAATCGCTTCTTAGATATAGGTTAGGTAAATAGTATATTATCCGACCCTTCATGTAAAGAAGTTGAGTTTTTAGTTTTATTACTTAAGTTAGGTTTATGTAGTTAAGTTTTGTTATAAGTGGGTATAGATTAAGTTTTTCTTGGTTTTTTATTAATTTTTGTTTTTTATGGGTGATGTGGTCGCAAAGCGACAAAACCCTTAAATAAATAAAAAGAAAAAAAAAATTCTTTAGTAATGTAAGGATTATATATAATGAGTAATGTATCCTTTCGTAATATCAACCAAGTGGGAATCAAACCAAAACCTATTTCTTGATTATTTTAAAAAGGAAGCCATGATATCAATAATATTGATATCTTAATTATAAATAATGTTTATGTAAATTGATAGGATTGTGATTTGGTGTATGTACATTAATTGTCATTTTCATTGTATTATTTTCTATATCTTAAAAAGTTTTGAATAACTTTTAATATAATATTTTATCTATGTTATATTTTTTATTTACGGACGAACCTTATTTATATTGCAGTCAAAACTCTGAACCAGTCAAAAGGTACCTTTGACTAACAAAATCAGTCAAAACTAGTATTGCCCAATGGAGCTGGTTAAGGGTAGTTTTGATTGGCTATATCAGTCAAAACTCTTAATAAAATTGATTGTTTGTTCCTCGTAGATTAGAAAGTAACTGTAGGTCACAAAACCGAATAAGCCCACCACTATTCCACGTGGAACTAGTCTGCCCTACTAATATAGTGTGGAAGTGTTTATTTAATTTTATTTATTCAAAAAAAAAAAAACTTAAACTTTTGTCTTAAGGTCTACGCGTTACGAAGATGTAAATTTAACGTAGATAAAAGACGTAGAATAAAGGCCTTTTACTATTTATATAGATGATCTATACAGCGTCAGGCGGCAACATTTACCTTCACTAACGGGACGCTGTAGTGCCCGGGACGAATTAAGATGGAGT
Source organism: Scotopteryx bipunctaria (assembly GCA_949320045.1). Taxonomy (NCBI): domain Eukaryota; kingdom Metazoa; phylum Arthropoda; class Insecta; order Lepidoptera; family Geometridae; genus Scotopteryx; species Scotopteryx bipunctaria. The sequence continues at coordinate 6,756,446 of OX439440.1, forward strand.
AGGCTTGCCTAGCCACCTATTCCACCTTCTCAGCTTAATCGGCCTTATCCACAGGAAATACATGTCAATACGTGTGGAGCTGACTAAGCCGCGGGCTTCCTCACGATGTTTTCCTTCACAGTTGTGAGAGTACTGGTTTAGAGCACATAAATTTTTCGCACAGAAAAATCCATTTGTACATGCCGGGTTTGAACCCACGATCTTAGGATCGGAAGGCGGGATCACCACCAGTGCTCTCTATAATAAAGACCTTTTCAAAAAAGGATCGTCAACAGCTATATTTTATGTATCTTTACTTAAAAATAAGAAGATAACATTAGGTTTATTATATAATAGGTACACGAGCCAATTAAGTACGAAAACATCACTAATTAATGTGTTGAGTATTTTTATAAAGCTTGTATTTATTGCGGAGGTGAGCATGAGTGCTCACGCCATGTTTGTTACGCTTGAGCGAAGATGCTGCACATCCTGTCGCACCGGAGCAGATAATTTAGATCCTTAATTAGTTTCTCCTTTTAATTACCCCACCTCCACTTCCCTTAGTTCGATGATCCATGTAATAAAATTTTACCTAGAAATACTTTTGTTTGTATTTAGGACGACCACTGTGGCGTGGCGGGCGAGTGCTCGGCTGAGACGCAAGAGGCGCGGGTTCGATTCCCGCTACGGGAGAAATGTTTGTATGTTCTGCAAATATTTCTTCCGTGTCTGGGTGTTGTAGTATTATGTTTTTAATGTATGTATTTACAAAAAAAATGTATGTAAGTATTCTATCAGCCATCTGGTTCCCATAATACCTACAAGCTTTGCTTAGCTAGGGGCTAAATGGCCCTGTGTGAAATGTCCACAAATATTTATTTATTTATTATTTTAACCAGCTAAAAGTGATTTTGGCTGATGTACTAGTGGGTAAAAGTAGTTTTGACATTGGCACCTTTCGTGTATGGAACCCCAAAAGTAAATTTGTATCACTAGGTGTTGACACCCACTATACCACCGTTTCATTTCGTCACCAGGAGGCCCGTCAGTCACCGGCAACGTGCAGCTCAAGAGATAATATAGAATATAAAGATATACACGATTTATCAGTCATATTTTTAGCGAGGTTTGCTTACTATCTATTGAAATCAATAGAATATAAAAATATATTTCATTTGTTACCAGATCACTCACACACATAATGAAGGCACAAAAAGTAGATATTAAAAGCAACGAAATATTAAAAAACAAGCTTTTATTTAAACATTAAAAAAGAAAATAAACTTTAAATTAAATTAATCCCATCATTTTATTACAAATCACATGATGTAAAAGCTTGTCGTGCGATCATTAAAAAAGATAGATACTACGCGCAGCTTCACTCCCAGTGTAGATTTTAACACCCCATTTTGCCCCTTTTTGGGGATTATTTAAAAAACCCTAATGTCCTATTATTTTGTGCTCTAAATTTCTAGACGAAGTTTTGCAGTTTTCCAGTTAATCGCACCCGTTAAAAAGTTCCGATACTAACTTTAGAACTCCAATTACCTCCTGAGGATAATTCTGAAAAAATAAAAATTACGTGTTCTCTAGTTTATGTTTATTTACATGACTATTTACTTACTTACCCTCAGGGATTGATTTTTGACAATTAAATTAGCCTGTTAAGAGATATTTATTAGAGTTCAGATCGACGACCGCAGTTACCGAAAAGGCTGACGTTACTTCGTTGGATCGACGTTACTTTATTTTCTATAATGGAAAACTGATTATTTAAATTCACATCCATAATAAAAAAGTAAGTTCGTATGAGCTAGTGGCCAACTCTTGTGACAGAGTTTTTAGGCCGCCTAAAGGCCTCCGTCATGGCTTAACGACTTAAAATCCGGGACCGGCATTTTAACATGCCCCCCAAAGCACGGAAGAGCTCAGCTCGTAATACCACTTGAGGTCACCCATCCCAATTGTGACCGAACACAACGTTGCTTAACTTCAATGATCAATCAAGAACGTCTTAGCAAGCTACGCCGCGAGCACTTCATTCATAAAATTAATAACACTCATAAAATGTTATTAAATACAGAGTACGCTCTTAAAGTTATAAAACACTCATTATTATATAACCAATCATTGCTACCTTAATTTAGATAAGATCAGATGGAACAATAGACCAACCGTTGTACTTAGAACAATAATATTTAGATACACCTAGACAATAATAGAAACCCTATTGTACCATTCACGATTACAATCTAGCGTTCCATGAGGTCAGTCATGTACCAATCCTCAACGCTGTCATCAGAATGTTAATCAAAGTCCTAATTATATCTCTATGTTTGTGTATTCATGTGGAAAATCAAGAGAGTGAAAAATGCCTGGAGAAAAAAAAACCGAGTTTAGCAAGTGACTTTTTTGAATCCTTCAACAGATTTATTAACAAAGTTGCTGATTTCTTTCGGCTGTCATCAACAAAACATACCAAATTTACATCGAAAATTGAAACGAGACGCAAAAAGATGAAAAAGGCGCTCCACAATTTTATAGAAGAAGCGTTCTATGATACACCTAATTCAACAAAGTCGAAATCGAAAACGCTTCGACTGACCGATCTCAACGGTGCAGCTATTAAAGAGACTCAGATGTCAGCCATTGAACTGACTATTCACCACGGATATCAAGCGGAGGCCCACACGGTCCAGACACGCGACGGGTACATGCTAAGATTGCATAGAATTTTGCCAATTTCAGAAAGTTCTACAACAATGAGAAATAGTATAGTAATTCTACATCACGGTCTGATGGGCTGCTCAGACGACTGGCTACTTCTCGGATCAAACAAAGCACTTCCCTACTTACTCACAGACGCTGGCTACGATGTGTGGCTAACAAACGCACGCGGTAGCAAATATTCAAGATTAAATACCAAGCTTTCAGACGAATCTAGTGAATTTTGGAATTTTTCATTCCATGAAATGGGAACGTTCGACCTGCCTGCGGTCATCGATTATGTCATGGTTCAATCTAAAACAGGTTCAGAAATCGACTTTATTGGATTTTCGATGGGAGCCACTGCGCTCCTCGTTTTACTGTCCTCACTACCCCAGTATAATCAAGTTTTGAAATCGGCAACTTTATTAGCACCTCTCGCATTTATGTATCAAATCAAAGGTCCACTTAAACTGTTAGCGGAATTCCACGGAGAGAACGCTCGTAATTTTCTTAATTTTCTTGGAGTAAATGAGTTTATGCCAACCGGAGCCTTTTCGTATGGAGTTATAGAAAAATTTTGCCAAGGCGATGTCATACTCTGCCAATCCTCTTTGTTACTGATTGCGAACGGTGGTAAAGAAATTATAGATGAAAAAGTTCTATTGAATGTTTTGAGCCATTTGCCGCGTGGAGCGTCGATGAAAACGATTTTGCACTATATGCAGCTGGTGTATAGTGGCCACTTTCGGATGTACGACTACGACATAAAAACGAACTTGAAGAAATACGGTCAGAAGTTACCGCCTGACTATAAGCTTACAAATATAACTTTACCTATAGTTATATTCAGTTCTGTTGACGACTGGTTGTCTACGAATGCGAATGTGTTGAGATTGCTGCCTCTTTTGCCAAATGTTGCTGGGCATCATGTGATCAGACACCATAATTTTAGTCACACTGATTTTTTATGGGGAGAAGATGCTGATTATCTCGTTTTTCATTTAGTTGTCGAAATGTTAAGCCAGATTGGTGAAAAAAGATAAAAATATGGCTACGAGCTACAAATTTTCAGAGGATTTTTATTTGTTATGCCCTTTTATTAATGACTAGCTGCGCCCCGCGGTTTCACCCGCGTAAGAGTCGATTCTTTGGGAGAATTTCGGATAAAAAGCCGCGCGGGTACCTTACTCATTAGGCGTACCCCTCCCGCACCCCGATAACACCCACTCCCACTCTACAGAGTCAAACTACTAACGATTATCTATTCTATGGCCGTTCGAGACATCCCGAGACGCGGTATTGCAGAGAACGCTCGAACTTATACTCGTGATAACTTCTAAACTAAATGTCGGATTCGAATGGAATTTGCTTAGAAACAAATAGTCCTGGTGATGAAATAACTTATTTGGGTTAACTTATAAGGGTTCATACCATGACGCGAATGGAACCAACCTTTGTTCCTACCTGCTTTGTAATTAAATTTTAAGTTGTTTGTTTAGCGGGACGTACCTATTTCTTTGAAGACAAAAATAAAATGTTATTTTGGAGCTTATTAAATCTTTGCTAGTTGATTATCACGTAATTTTACTAACCCAAATAGATGAATTAAATCTTATACTTACCTACATTCCATTCTACTTACTTGTAATTTTCTATTAATTGATTGTGTAAAGTAAATACTGTAAGCTTAGCTTTTCATTATGTGTTAGGACAGGAAGTATATATAATGTTATTGAAAAATAACAAAGCTAGTTATTTACTTCTTAATAAATTAAATTTGTTTGTTTACTTGAGTTTATTTCTGTTTACTATGATCCAAGGATTATGCTGTGCCGACCCCACATAGAGTGGGATAAGGGCAGGAAGATGATGATGATGCACCTCAAAGGCTCCTTTCGTGCGCTACTTGGATTAAAAACTACAAACTGGTCATATGTTTCTTCGGTCTGTCACAGGTATTGGCTCTGAAAACCGACATGAGTTGGTGATTTCCCGGGCGACCGATTCGCGGCAGGCTCGTTAGCACGACATGCCGGCGGCCGGATAATGTCCCATGCTAAATTAATGTTTCAAACTTTTTGGTGATTAGTTTTTAAGGTCACTGAGTTCCAAAAGTGCTGTATTGCAATAAAAGATAGGTGCTAAACTGCAATATCTAATATTAAATCTGTCAATGTTGAATTTTGTTAGAAAATCTAAAATGTATTGTATGTATGTTCGTAGTGGCCAACTCTATTGACAGAGTCTTTAGGCCGCCTAAAGGCCTCCGTCATGGCTTGACGACATATAAGCTGGGACCGACTGTTTAACGTGCCCTCCGAAGCACGGAAGCGCTCAGCTCGTAATGCCACTTGCGGTCACGCATCCTAATTTGTGACCGCGCATGTCGTTGTTTAACTTTAACGATCAATCAAGAACGCCTAAGCAAGCTACGCCACGAGCGCTTCATAAAAATCTAAATAAAACCGGTCAAATGCGAATCGAATTCGCCCACGAAGGGTTTTGTACCATCGTACATCGTACATGTGGCAACATAAATGTTTCTTGTATGGGGCCTCCATTCATTTTTATTATTTTGTTGTTATAGCGGCAATAGAAATACATACATATTATCACGCCCGTATCCCTAATGGGGTGGGCAGAGCCACAAGTAAACATAAGAATACTTAGTTCTAAGATGGATAGGATATGGTGAACCATGGTGAAAGGTGATCAGCCCATCGCCCATATAAGTGGTGTTGGAGAAAAATAAATAAAAATAAAAATACACACTGTGAATATTTCAACTCTCTACATATAACGGTTCATGAGATACAGCCCGCTGACAGACGGACGGACGGACAGCGGAGGTTTAGTAAAAGAGTTCTGTTGGCACCCTTCATCTACCTACTTAACCTTAAAAACTATATTCAATGTTAGTATCAAAATCTTTGGGGCCTCGTTACTACGTCGCGTCATATTGATCAATCGGAATGGCTCTGTCTATTTTTAGTTTATCTTATACTCCGTTCAATCTTATTATCTACCAGCTGCCGCTCGCGGCTTCGCTCGCGTGGTACCCGAATAAGAATAGCCTATATGTTAATCCAGTACCTACATGTACTATGTATATTCCAAGTTTCATTCCAATCCGTTCAGACGTGTATGCGTGATTGAGGCACAAACATCCAAACATTCAAACATCCTCACAAACTTTCGCATTCATAAGTAAGAATCATTGACAAATTTGACAGTGAGTTGAGAGATATTTTGGTGATGATAATGAGGTTGGTCTATGGGTGGGCCTTGATGTTTTGCATTTATTTATAGTCGCAAGTATTTTTTAAAAAAGATACCATAGCTTCTCTGATGCCCACAATTGGAATGGGTGACCGCAAGTTTTAGGTATTACGAGCTGAGCGCTTCCGTGATTCGGAGGGCACGTTAAATTGTCGGTCTCGGCTTTTAAGCCGTGAAGCAATGACGGAGGCCTAAAAAATCCGTCACAAGAGTTGACCACTAGCATACGAACTTACTTTACTTTGTCTGATACCCAGTCCTAGCTATGGAATCACTACATAGCCCTAACCTGGCTCCACGATGAGGTAACGCTAAACTGCAGCTTCGGGACGCAAATTCAATTATACAGTGTACTACCACGGTGTTGCCAGCTCGCTGAAAACTGTACTAACTCAATTTGTCGTGCTCGTTAATATTTCGTCTGGCAATTTACAAGGTACGGTAGGACTTGCAGGAAGCCGAAGCTGCCAGGATGCTACTGAAAAGATGATTAAACAACATCCTTTGAGAGGTCAATAGGCAGTTACGTTCTTGTGCTGATAGTTTGGATCTGAAAGTTCGTGAGGCTGTTTGGATGTCTCAGACATACGGCAGAGCCACAAGTAATCATAAGAAAACTTGCAGCCACTCCTGATTCAAGGTCCCAGGATATTCTTACTCAGTTTGTTGCCTGGAAGTAACAATATGGCTAATTTTTATTTTATCACGCGAGCGAAGCCGTGTGTTGAAGCTAGTCTAGACATATACGTAAGTGAGAGCATCAAAATGATACTGCGACGGTACAGTCAGAAACAAAATATGACAAACAAACAAAAAGTTTTTCTGACACATTTTTTTATAAAGAAATTGTCATAAGCCAAGCACATCTTCAATAATAGCCAAGTTTTTCATATTACTGGTTCGAAAGATATTCGAGACGGAAAATCATTAAAAGTTCATGTACTTCTGTTACTGACTGTACTTACCTCGTTATGATCAAATTATTACACAGGCCTTTGCATATTTTCTATGCAAAGATGATATCCGGACGGACGTATTGTGCAAGGCTTTTCATGTTACTAGAGAATATTTCAGAGTTGAAATATGTACCTCCTTCAAGAGGATTGCATTGCCAAAATTCAACATAGGTAGATTTAATAATGATCCTTGTGATTTTTATTGTTAGTAGTTCTGTGACACGTTTTGTTTCTTTCCTCATTAATATGTATTCTATTTTGTTATAATTTCATTTTTTATAATTAGTTACTAATTACCTACTGTATAGCAATACATTATACGCGACGGAAGCTCAAAAATAAACAAGTTGCTCATAGTCAAACTAGCGAAGAAAACTTTATTGAATATATAATTGATTCAGGTGTTATTTTGCGGGAATCAAGTAAACAGGAAATTTGCTCGATACTACTTTGTGTGTTGTGCAATTAATTTTCGCGCTTGTGGTGTGTCATATCAGCCGAATACGTCGGAACGTAAAATCAACCGCGGATTTTCGGTCGCGTACCTTTGGCATAGTGTGCTTAGACAGAAAATTAAAAGCTCCTATAACACAAGCTAAGAGATGACCTATTTTGATGTCGGCAACCTGATTTATGACACAATTTTATTAAGTTTAATTGGCACAAAATAAACTTTCACTTTACTTTTTTGAAACCCATGGGCTGGGAGTCCTCTTCGCTTGTGTTATCCAACACGGTGCTGTGCTAGCCTCATCCACTTCCCATCCACGATCTTGACTATCATCAAGAACTAATAATTTATAGGACAGTTTGAATGCTCAGGCAACTATTGCCATCCATTCAGTGTACCAGGCAAAACTGGGATGCCCTGCGCGTCCAATATAATAATGGGTTCAGGATTCTGATGGGGCTGCCACGCTTCTGTAGTGCGTCAGGCATGTTTGCAGAAGCCCGTGTCGATGATTTTTACGTGATAATACGCAAAAGAACATCGTCCTTGATGCGGCGGGTGCGGGGCAGCTCCAACAGTATCCTGCGGCTTATAAGGAGGAAGGCTGGACGTAGACTGTGCCGATAGCCCGGTAACGCTGCCAGCGGTCATCTGAGACCCACAGCATTATATTCCGTCCGAAAAAAAAAAAAAAAAAGTAGACTGTGCCTTCATGGAGCAATGGACGAAAGTGCACACTAATGCACTCTTGATCCGTAGCGATATGTAAGATTTAATTAATATTATTATTATAAAGATGAAATATGGCTTGATATGTATGGCTGAAATAAAATGATTTTAATTTTTTTAATTTAATTTTTAATTCAAATGCTGAAAATTTCATTTTGCACAAGTCGTCAAAGTCGACTTCTAGTGTTCTCTTCAACATGATGGATCATCTATTATATGGCCGATAGGCTGATAAGCATGTCACCATGCTTCACTATAATCTGCTATATGATATGGCTGCAAATTTTCTTATGATTACTTGTGGATACTAGGAGATAGTATCCTCTCCAACATGATGAAATACAATGAGCAAGTATTCCCAAGGAGGGTTGACGTCAGGCAGGCGGCCGGTCATGAAACACCTTAGCCAAAACTCCGACCCCACATAGTCATCTTCCTGCCCTTATTTCACAAGGGCAGGAAGATGATGATGATGACTTGTGGATGACGGGCGTGATAATATGCATGAATATACGAGTGACATTTTCATCTGGAAATATCCACACCAAATGTTGAATTGGAGGTATTGTGATATCGAAAGGTACGTTCACACTGAGCACGTTTAGTTATCGAGGGTCCTTGTACGCATCATTGAGTGTTTGATTCTGCATGAAGTCGGCTTTATGTGACTGGTTGCGCGGTGATATTGGCGTAAATGGAATTCAATATTTGCATGTAGGTATTTAGTCATCTATTTTGGTAAAATGAATTATTTTTTTCGTATTTTGCAGTCCTCTGAAAACAAATCTTACTTATATTATAAATGCGAAAGTTTGTGAGTTTGGATGTTTGTGCCTCAATCACGCCTAAACGGCTGAACGGATTTGGATGAAACTTGGTATATACATAGTAAATGTGCTAGATTATAGGCTATTTTTCATCAGTTAACCACGCAAGCGAAGCTGCGGGCGGCAGCTAGTATCGACATATAATACAATATTTAGTAAATCACTATTATCATTTTTAGTCTATTGCGTCTCAGCCGAGCACTTCGCCCTACTTTCGTGTACTTCGAGGTACACGAAATAGGTACAATCAACAAATTGCAACCCACACAACGATTTCTCTTGAACCTCAAAATTAAATAGTTACTGATTATATTTCATACTCAGAACAGCAAATTACAACTGTTTGATACTTTGGATCTGAAGATTTGTTCCGAGAAAATATGCTTTGACAATTTCCTTAAAACACGATTCCTTGAATTAATAATTTACTGAAGCACCATAAAATATGTCTGAGGAAATAAACCTATTCTTGCAAAGAGAAAATTGGAGAAATCACCAACTGTTAGAGAGATTTCGCAATGATGATAGAATAATTAATAAAGGAATAGAGTGGAAATCTATATGTTATCCGATCGGAGAAAATGGATAAATATTTATCCATGATTAAAACATCAATCATCAATACATTCTTATCCGGTTTAATTTGTCATGTCACTTGGATAATGGATGGGCCCCAATTGCGTTACTTTAAACGTAATTTCTAACGTTTATGCAAATTTATGGTGGTATCGTGCTATTCTTCTACGCATTCTACGCATATGTTGTCTACCGTTTTTGACATCTGCCAAAACTAAAACAAAAGAACGCAATATTGTGATTTCCATCGAACGTAAGATTAATCGCGAGTGGGGCATAGTTATTGTAATAAGCAATGTAGTTTTACTCTGTGCAATCATGAGTTTTTAGAAGTTTTTGAACAAGGTTTATTATCATTTATTAACATAAGTTTATTACTATAGTTTACTTATCTGATAATAAACAAAAAACAAACTAGAAGTCAGAAATGACGCATCACTTTACACACCGGGGTGTGTAAAATTGCGCATCGTTGTTGATAAGATTTCATAGTTTTTTAGACGAATTACTTACATGAATCAAATTTATTTTCCAAAACCAGACAATCAGTATGAATACTTTTCATACTTACTATCACACATGGGATAGTATCCTCCCTAACATGGTGGAACATCTATACGGGCGATGGGCTGATCACATGTCACCATGGTTCACCATATCTATCTTGGGACATTGAATCAGGAGAGGCTACAAGTTTTCTTATGACTACTTGTGGCTCTGCCCACCCCATTAGGAATACGAGCGTGATAATATACATGACATGGTACCTAACCTATTCGTTCCGTTAAAGACTTCTGTGCATTCTCCGTACCTTTGGTAACAAGAAAAAACTTTTTTGACACTTTACGTAGCGTCATTTATCCTTATTAACTTGGGTGGGTCTCAGTATTCCCATTACCCATTGCAATGGGAATACTGATATTAACACAGTCATCAAATCGGGCTCACTAATCACTATTCCCATTGCGTTTGAAAACGCGTCATGGGAATAATGATACTCATTTTCTACTGAAACAGGTCTCAGTATAATACCAGTTGATTGCGTTTGAATAAATGCCTAGAAATGTAATTTTTTTTTTATCTTTAATTACTTTTCAACTTTATTTATAAGAGTAAACCAATTTTTTTCAGTCTTATGGGGGAATTTCCATTAATCCCAAAAATTCCATCGGTCCCGCCACGGAATAAAAAACAGCCGTGTCTATAAATATCTACGGACGTCAGAAATTTTTCCATCAAAAACAATCTCAAGTCACAAAGGAAATCGCAAAGGCGGTAAAAGTCAGATAAACAACCGTAAAGTACGCATAAACGCAATGGGAATAGTAATTCTCAATAGGAATAATAATAACAGCCAACAGTCACATACATAGTCCTGATCCCATACTAAGATTCCCTGTATCGTGGGTATCAGAAACTATGAGTACCTACCATGGTACCACAACAACCAGACCAAGTAGAAATATTTGCAGAACATGAAAACATTTCTCCCGTAGCGGGAATCGAACCCGAGCCTCTTGTGTCTCAGCCGAGCACTCGCCCGCCGCGCCACCGAGGTCGAACCCACCCATTAACTTAAGAAAATTTGTAGCTGATACAATGGATACCAATCTCAGCTATCTCTCTAGTCGTGTCACTAGTTCTTTCAAACCAGTGAGGTGAAAGGATATAAAATGCATCTCAAAGGCTCCTTTCGTGCCTTGACACATGTTTTCGATTTTTTTTGTTCTACGATATGCCGGTTTTTGTTTTTATTTACCGTTTGAGAGTCCTGTTAAAGCGCTCATATTTTTTTCGATCATAAAAATCCATTTGTTCGCGACCGGATTTGAACCGATCGGTTTTAAGGTCATCGAAGAGAACCCGGAGAGCGCACTGATGGTTCATTGACTAGACCATCAGTGCGCTCTCCGCCATCCCAGCAATCCTTAGGTTGGTAGTTAGTAATCTTATTGCCTGCATAATTTTACACTGACCTACAACCGCGAAATAAAAATTTTAAGACTGCGAATTTACAAAACGCCTACTGCCGGCTGATGTTGATGAATTATAAAACCAAGGTAATCTTTATCCATTTCGTTGAAGCTGGCAGCAGCATTTAAGGTCAGTTAAACTGGTTTGGCTGCCGCGGGCGATTTGCGCTCGGCTAGGTAAACTCGGTTAAAGTGAAGGCTACGAAGCACTGGGGTATTAAAATTTGCTTTTTAATCTAACGCATTTTTCTGTAAGGGTAACTACGCTTTCCTGGAGGAATAAGAGAAAAAAATAATAGTTTTTGTACGCTAAAGTTATCGACAAAGATAAAGACCATATTTATTTAGATAAAACGTAGATACCAATAATAAAAAGAAATAAACATAAGTAAACAAAAATTTTTTTGGCTATCAAGAACACTAGCTGCTAAAACAAGGCTTTTGCGCTTGAAATGAGCCAGCTCACTTATGATTTGTGTCGTCGATCAACAAATATGTTTTTTTTTTAAAAGCTTATAAAGAAGGTCCCCATCATCCTTTCAACACCAAGCGGAGTAAAAATGATAGTTACTCGAGAGAACTGAATATTTACGCTTCTTGGCGTTTTCAGCTAATTCAGCCACGGCTCCAGCCTTGTGAAATGTTGACAAATACCAGTCAATTAAAGTAAACCTTTCTCAATAGGTCCGGTTGCCTATAGAAACGGACACGTGGTAGATACCGAACCTATAAAGTTCGATAACATATTTTCGACGAAAACACCATTTTTGAGATGCACATAAATTCTTTCTCCGCAATCTTTTCACCACAGTGGTATAAAATAGTAGTAGTTTTACGAACCTAATAACAATTCTGAAATACATTCTCTATAAAAAAATATCGCTTCCGATCAATCGGAAGAGAATCTGACGATGTCGAATCCGATATTTGACTACCTCGATGGCGTGGCGGACGAGTGCTCGGCCGAGACCTAATAAGATTTACGCTGCGGGAGAAATGTTTGCATGTTTTGCAAAATATCTTTCTGGTCTGGGTGTTGAAATTTTTATGTATCCTACTAATATAATATACGCGAAAGTTTGTATGTATGGATGTATGAATGTTTGTTACTCTTTCACGCAAAAACGACTGAACGTATTTGACTGAAACTTGGAATATATAATAGTCATGTGCTAGATTAAAATATACTTAGGCTATTTTTCATCTGTGTAGGTACAAGCTTTGCTTAGTTTGGGGCAAGATGGCGCTGTGTGAAATGTCAAACAAGCGCACAAAAGAACAGGTGGACAAGTGTGGCAACAAACACTTGTGAATCCACCACACAATAGGTAGTAATATCTATTATTCGATTCGGTGTAGGGTGTACCCTTCGATGGGTGATGAAGGGCTAATACAAAAACATCGACAGGCGGCGAATATTCCATTGACAATAAACAGTACTAATCGATTATTTACATTCTACTAGTAATTGGCATCGGGAAAAACTGAACTACAACGTTTTTTTTTACACCGTCTGCACTCAGAGGGTGTAAAAAACTAGTAGGTAGGTACTTCTCTGCTTGACTGGGAATAAAGAAGAAACATAAAATGCGTCCAGCTGCTTTTTCCCCGAGCACAGTCTATAGATCACCTTATCCAGCTCATCAGACGGAGGAAGCATGCCCAAGACGCTGGCTGCATTGCCACGCTGAAACGTTCAGCCAAATAAGAACTGGTTCCAATGCGCGATTCAAGAGATGGCTCTTGGGTCGCGCATCGCTTCGACCAGACACACAGGAAGAATTTTGAAAACGCGGTGGGCACCCGTGCCCCGCACACATTAGGTCTCCTGCCAAGGTCTGAACCCAGAAAGCTTCAAATATATTAATTAATCTACTCGCATTAAAGTAATTGATTATTGACTTAGGTACATCTACCTAAGTTTAGCATAACTAACGTACCGCAGCTGCATTCATCCGTTTTTATTGCAAAATAAAACATTAGGCATTGCACCGAGCGAGGCATTTCAATGATTGAACCCAGATGAAGGGGATATAAAAATAAATATAGGGAGAAAATACAGTTCCATTATCTTGTTTTATGGTTTGATCCATGGACGCGTAAACAATGTGATAGTGTTTGTTTCTTTTTCTGTAGTTACTTTTCATATTAAGCTTTAATGGTTATAAATCTAGGCATCAAAAATTAAAAAGATTCACAAGAATATACTGAGCTCTGTACCTGGTATGTTTGCCGAGGTAAATGTTTTGGTTTAGGTAAACTTTTATTTATATAAACGTCTAGATAAACTCTTTTCAGCGTAATCAGTACTTACTCAATACTTATTGTTTAGTTTTGACATAACGTATCTACATACTCGTATTTATCACGCCTTTATTCGTCCAAGGTACACTAAGTATAATCGTAAGAAAACTTGCAGCCATTTGAAGTGTCAAAATGCATTGGTGAACTATGACGACAGGCGATCAGCTCTTCGCATATTATGTTCTTTACTCCCAATCCAGCAGAGAATTTAAAATAATACAAATTGAATAAATATGACTGTAGTAAGTAATCAATGAATTGCCAGTGATAACACACACATACAAAGCCTAGTAAGTATAATATTAACTTGTATCCAAAAGTAACACAACGTTCCCCTCGCGAGGGTGAACTAACAAGTACAATGCGTGATGCCGTTAGGCATAATGACCGATGCTTTAATCTGCGTATAATCTCATAGCCGAAAACATATTGCTTACAGCTGAGGGCCATTTTATTGAATTTTAGATATAAATATAGGACCCCTTACTTTACTTACCGTTGCATGATTGCATCTAACATTTCACAACCTAATATGACCATCTTTCATTATTTTATTCATTTTGGCGACCACCTGGAAATATTGTGTTTCACATTGATCACACACACATTCACACACCATCTTTAAGGGCGATGGACTGAATACCTGTTACCATGGTTCACCTCTGGGCCTGATAACTATGTATGTGTGTACATTGTTTTTAACAAAACCGTATGGCCTTTGTCTAGAACAAACAATAGATAACATGACAAGTAATTTATTAACAAAGATGAACTACAGGAAATAAAAAGTGCCCCTGATTCACAGAGGTGGTTTGAACGGGTGGTTAACGACGACCTCCCGAATATGTTTAGTTCTCGAGAACTAAACGAGTTTATGCTGACAAATCCATCTTGCATTCGTAAAATATTCATTGCTTTAGTTATTATTGCGATAAATATCGTTGCTACGGCGGAAATTAAATAAACACCCTTTTGCATAGTAACACAGCATTTAATAGAATAAGGGTTGAGGTTGAAAGAAATAGGGATGTGGAATGGACCCTAACTTTCGACTTTACGTCACAAACATGTTGCAATTTTGTTGATCAAAAAACTGTAATTACTGGGAGAGTTCTTTCTAAATGACTTTTTAAGATTAAAAGAATTTTAAAACAATCAAATAATAAAAAAAATCTTAGTTCTAGCATTATCTACCCCTATGATGTACTGCTTAGTCTTTCGAAGGCCAAAGAAAAGATTGAGAAAAGATTGAGCGAAAGGGGATAGGCGTGTAAAAGGAGTGAGTACTGAAATGACGAGTTATAGGAGATGCAAAAGGGGAACATATTGTGCCGACTCCACCTAGTGGGATTAGGGCAAGAAATGATGAGTCTTTCGCAGTTAATGCAAAAATTAACATGTTTTTTACTATTTACTATTTACCTCTGTGGCGTGGCGGGCGAGTGCTCGGCTGAGACGCAAGAGGCGCGAGTTCGATTCCCGCTGCGGGAGATATATTTGAAGCTCTGCAAATATTTTTTCCGGATCTGGTTGTTGTAATATTATATTATAAGTATGTATATATTTACAAAAAAAAATATAAGTATTCTAACAGCCATCTGGTTCCCACAGTACAAGCTTTGCTGGGTTTGAGGCTAGATGGTATTTTGTGACATTTTTCCTCAAATATTTATTTACTAGTATCACAAATCATACACAAATGAGATAAACCAATTTCATCAGTCATTTCGTTTTATTCCATTTCTACGAAATTTCCTTTGATTATTTACGTAGTTATCATATATTTCGCTACGAGTACCTAACGATAATTGTAATTGAATCGTAGTTAGGCAACCTTTGTATATGTATATAAAATGCTTACGTTACTGACTGACTGATTGACAATCAATGCATAGCCTAAACCATAAGTCTTACAAGCATGAAACTTGGAGGGTATATTCCTGTTATGATGTAGGGGTGCACTAACAATAGGGGTGCACTAACAAAGGAACTCCCAAAATTCAACTCATAGAGAAAGCAGCGGGCAGAAGGTTGTATAAAATAACTCCACGTGTATTGATTTTTCTATTTTTTTGGGCTAACGTACCCGAAGAGTGCCAACGGGATCCTGTTACTAAGTCTCAGGTGTCCGTCCGTCCGTCTGTCAGCGGGCTGTATCTCATGAACCGTAATAGGTAGAGAGTTGAAATTTGCACAATGTATGTATTTCTATTGCCGCTATAACAATAAAAATAAATAAAATGAGACCCTGTAAAAGATAAAAAAATTATGAACTTGTAATCGATCATTGTAGTTAAGCAACAATAATAATCAATAATAATCTAGGGGCGGTCAGTAATTGGATGGGTCGAGTAACATTTTTTATTTTCTTGTACTATTTTTGTGAACGTATATACTCTAAAATATAGGCTAGGATTTTGTGAAATGATTTCAATGTAATTTAATAAAGTCGCAAGACGCACTACTAGGTTAAAAAAATACGTTTCGCTAAAGTGAATATAGCAACCATCTACCTATAGGCAATAATGCATCGGTTTTTGACATCTCTGCCCTACATACACAATACCACTTACACGGTATTGCGGCACAAAGCCACGATAATTGCAATTTCTGAAATGAAACGAACATATTGAAGTTATTCTTGATCCATAACTAGCTTCCTTTAATGGCTTCACTCGCGTTACGTAGGTGAAAAGGACTGATGAAAATTAGCGTATGTTATTCTATGTCTCATTAGAATATACAAAAGTGGAGCTTAGATACCTTAAATACTAGTTCTTTCGAACCAGTGTGGTAAAGCACTTAAAGTGGGCCCTCAAGGGCTACTTTCGTGCCCTTGACACAATAATTTTATAATATTAAGTCATGCCGGTTTTTTCACGGTATTTTCCTTCACCGCTAATACCTACTAGATGATTTGCAATATCTGGAAGCCACTTTTGCATTAACGAGACGTTCAAGTGCATGGACGGTTTTTAGATAGATAAAGGAGGATTTAAATTTTTTTCGGTTGGATATAAATGCTGTGGGTCGCAGATGACCGCTGGTAGCGTTACGGGGATTTGGTGATCGAAGAGGGCGCGACACCGAGAAGGATAAAGGTGGATGATTATGTTAAAGTTTAGATGTGCCTTCGAACACCCCCTTAGACATGACTTCATGAAGTATCCGTATTAGATCTGAGTCCATAATTACTGTATGTCGAGAAGCGCCCTACATTTTTTGACAGAAAAACAAGGTTGCTATGGTAATGAGCGATTCGTTGCGCATTAGAGTTAAAAGCTTTGAGTTCTATTTTGTAATCTTAAAAATCTCTACAAATAAGAAAATTAATTGAGCCCAACATAAAATTCAGTCTAATAAAAATACAAGGCGTAAAGGCAAAACATCGTGGGGCGTTAAAAATCTTGACTTTTCTTTTTTCGCCTCTCTGGAATTCAATTGGCGGGGTTTGTGCTCACACCTAATCAGTAGCAAATCGTGCAGAAATAAACCGAACTTCAGTAGCTTGATAGGAATTCGGACAAAAATTCGTTCTTGGCACGTCAGATTTTAAGGGTATTCAAGAACAACGCGTGACTCAGGAAAAAATGGATGAACGGCTGAATACTAGGTACGAAGTAGGAACGCAAGAAGTTAGAAAACAAGTACACGAAAGGAACCTATTAGGGCGCACTTAGATCCTTTCACCACACTCTGGTTCGAAAGAATTAGTGACAAGGAAAAAAATATGAACGAAATGTAGTGCCGTCCTTATAATATAGTGAGGGATAAATGTAGGAAAATGATGATTATAGCGTCATTGACTCAGATTCGCTGTCATTTTTAGGGTTTCGTGCAACCGGGACCCTATTACTAAGCCTCCGCTGTCCGTCCGTCCATCTGTCTGTCCGTCTATCAGCGGGCTGTATCTCATGAACCGTAATAGGTAGATTTGAAATTTTCAGTGTGTATTGTATATCTATTGCAACTATAGCAACAAATAATAAAAAAATAAAAGGGGCCCCCATATGGTATGGAACCCTTCGTGTGCGAATGCACCTCTCATTTGGCCGGTTTTTCTATCGAAACCTGTCAAAAATTTCCTAGAAGATTCTTGAAAATAAATAAGTTTTATTTCCCTTATCATCCTAAAAGACGCTTTGATGTATCCCATAGGTACCTCTTTGTAAACCGGAACACTTAAATATTAATTTTTTTGTGCCGGTACAATCGAACCAGTCAACGAATGTTTTCTCTTTGTGTCGGAAACACAATTTGCCATCTCCTTCTAGAATCATAGATTTGAGGATTACTGAAGTGACAGTAAATGGTGATTGAAATCAGAAATAATTTAAGTATCTATTCATTTTATTTTTTTTTACAGGAAAACTCATCTTGAGATCATTCCATTACGATAATATTGTTATCTTATCTCGACAGGAAATCTGATTCTGCTTGGCATATTTTAAAAAGAAAAATGAAGTGTATTCAAGAATACAAGTCAACCAGCTTCAATAATCATCATCAGCTTAATACAGATCTACTACTATACACAGGCCTACTTCTTGGAAAGACGATTTTAAGTTGCCTATTTCCATCGACCACTCCCTGCTTTACCATACCAATCCCAATACAAGGACTTAAAGTATACCTACTCCAGTTTGGAGACTTTTTCAGAGTTTTTCTGAGAGCACCGAATTTTTTAGATAAATATAATGTAACATATTGAAACATGAAAATGAGGTGATTATTATATTGTATGTCAGCACGTCGCAGAAGTATTCAGGATGTTTCAGATAAGGACATATTTTACAGACATCCAACGGGAAAATTGAAATAAGTATTCAAAATTCTTCATCGATCCTAAATAACTCTTACGAATAACTCCTTCTAACATCTCGGTAGTCAGGAACAGGTTGAAATGCTTTGCATGGCAAAAATTTATTTCTGTCTGGGTGTAGTGTTACCAAAGAAATACTAGAGTGGGGTAATGGCTATGTATGTTGAATTTATTTTATGTAGTTTATGTGACATTGTTAAACTAGCCCCTTATAACTAATGCCTTTTACCATCTAAAGTATATGATTTATACAGCGTCAGGAGGCAAATTTTACCTTCACAAATATGTAGTATGCAACTATGGAGTAGGCTTGCTCAGCACCTATTCGATCCTCTCAGCTTAGTCGGCCTTGTCCACAGGAAAAAACATAGTCAATACGTGCGAAGCTGATTAAGCCGCGGATTTCCTCACGATGTTTTTCTTCACCGTTTGAGAGTACTAGTATAGCGCACATAAATTTTCCGCATGGAAAAATCTATTGGTACACGACCAAGTTTGAACCCACAACCTTAGGATCGAAAGGCAGGGTCACTACCAACTAGCCCTTTATGGCCGTAATCAAGCAATAGGTAAACTACTAACTCAGACCACTCATTGAGCGTTTACGAAGATCGGGCGAGATGCGTTGGGGATTGCACACAGGTTACAGTATTTCTCAAATTCCTAACAAAATATTCGACTCGCTCGTCTGTAAGCATCTCGGGAGTGATTTGACTTAAATACCAACAGCAGCGATAGAAATCTGGGTGATTGTTTAGCAAATTTACCATTATACAGGGTGTTTGGTGCATCGTTTGCCAAATCAAATTGGGGGGTGGGGGGAGGGGTTTGCTACCTTCTCAACCCCCATAAAAAAATCTTGGCCCCATGTAGTATTTTATATCGATTTTTTTAATTTTTTCCTCAAAGTTTACAAAATACAGCATATAAACTTGGATAAAAACAAAACTATTTGGTGTAACCGCCAAATTTGTGTTTTATTTGAATTTGTATTGTTGTACGGTTGTTAGTAAAAGGTTTTCATGACATGTTGCATACGGTTAGAAAGGGGATAGACTGGAGAACTTTTCAAAATAATTCGAAGACCATAATCATTTTTAGTTTTTTTTTTAATTTCATCCAAAGTTGATTTTTAAATTCATTTATACTTTTGTTCAAAACTTTGATAATTAATAGAAAAAAAACTAAATATTGCTAGTGAGTAATTTTGATTTTGATACAACCTTACAACAATACATAATTCAAATAAAACACAAATTTGGAGGTTACACCAAATATTTTTGTTTTTATCAAAGTTTAAATGCTGTATTTTGTAAACTTTGAGGAAAAAATTAAAAAAAATCGACAGAAAATACTACATGGGGCCAAGATTTTTTTATGGGTGTTGAGAAGGTAGCAAACCCCTCCTCCCACCCCCCAATTTGATTAGGCAAACGATGCACCAAACACCCTGTATACACACTATAGTAAGTACCTAAGTAACTTCTCTGCTGGACTGGCAGTAAAGAAAAAACATAGAATGCGTCCAGCTGCTTCTCTCCCAGAGAATGTCGTAAAAGTCGACTAAGGGATAGTATCCTCCAACATGATGAGATACAATAAGCACGTATTCCCAAGGAGGGTTGACATCAGGCAGGCGGCCGGTCATAAAACACCTTAGCCAAAACTCACGACCCCACATAGAGTGGGATAAGGGCAGGAAGATGATGATGAGTAAGTACCTAAGTAAGTTCGTATGAGCTAGTGGCCACCTCTTGTGACGGAGTTTTTATGCCGTCTACAGGCCTCCGTCATGAATTAACGACATAAAAGCCGGACCGACAATTTAACGTGCCCTCCGAAGCACGGAAAAGCTCAGCTCGTAATGCCACTTGCGGTCACCCATCCCAATAGTGACCGCGCACAACGTTGCTTAACTTCAACGATCAATCAAAAACGTCTAAGCAAGCTACCCCACGAGCGCTTCGAATATATACACACTTTTAAACAAGGTATTCGTAAGTGGCATGCGAAAGCGGCTTTCCCAATGGCAGTCCGCTCAGAGCACGCGCGTGTTATGCGGTATATTTGTTCAGAATTTGTTTAATATATTAGAAAAGTTCGTCGTAAAGGCTACGCTATGGTGCGGCCGACTTTAAAAATCGGCTTATAGTATTTTATTTTAACTTTTATTAAAGGATTAGAAGCTTTTAATGTCAAGAAATAAACAGTAGCGGTTTAAAAAGTTGACCAAGAACAATCGTTAGGATAATGTTGGTAGTTCATTAGCAACAGTAATTTATTGGTCAGAGTGGAGGGCGGAATAGACGAGTACTTTGCACTTGAGTTTGGAAGATAAAGTTTACTTAAGTATCTAGTCGAAGTTGACTTGGATTAATTAAATATTTGAATTGCTGTTTTTTTTTTATTAACCAAATTATAAGATTCTAAAACATTTCAGTAGTACAGACATTTCGAACTGTTCTTATATTTTAAGTTTTATAGTTGTTAGTAATTGATCGAGCGAGTGAAGTGAGTGACGACCCTAGTGTCGACTATAATATTGATTGAGCGAAATTAAGTTTATGTGTCGACTATTGGGTAAATTCACAAAAATATGTTTGTCTTCTAAAATCTTAGTAGCAAAGATTATCTTAATCAAATGTGTCAGACAGATTTCTTATAAATACGAGTGAAATAATGCTACAAAGTCTTATCATCTGGCAAAATGTTTAAAATGAAAAAGATGTCACGAAGGGAGAACCACTGTTGCCCACGCTCTTCAATAAGTATCTAGTATCTACATAAGAAGTTTTCCGCACACTGACTGACAAAGACAAAATAATAAAATTATGACAGCTAGGTTAAGTAGGCTTTACTAGTTTACGAGTAGTAGTCAAGTTTGTAATCGGTCCAAATAAATGCTCAAACTAAGCCGTATTGACTTGGGAAGGCTTCACCCTTGTGGGCATGCGCTTGGCCGTTTTAAACGTTTTGTTATTAGAATTGTTGTAAGACTTTAACTAGGGGATCTAACCAAATCACATAGCGACCAACAAAGTCGCTAAACGCTCTGCTGGACTGCTGTATGTTGTCGATGATGCATTTATTCACGCAGTGTCAGGCGACTTTACAAAAAAAATCTTATTTACACGCTCTACAATCTTCGTTCGATGGAACGCACGTTGCTTTCTTTTGTTAAAATTTTTGCACATGCCTTAACACATGCATTAACATGTTACCTATGCCTGAAGAAATCAAACGAATAAAATCTTATACAAAAAATTCTATCTTAGATGGGTCCGAACCAGCCATCCGCCGACGCCAGTGTGCGAAATCGACTCGCACTTGATTGGTTTTATTATAATATTTTTAGTGTTATTGGGGAACTTACAGCTACGAGTAAGTCATCATCATCATCTTCTTGCCCTTATCCCACTCTATGTGGGGTCGGCACAGCATGATCCTTGGATCATGCTATAAGAGTTTTGGCTAAGGTGTTTTATGGCCGGCCGCCTGCATGACGTCAACCCTCCTTGGGAATACTTGCTTATTGTATCTCATCATGTTGGAGGATACTATCCCTTAGTCGACTTTTACGACGTGCTCGGGGAAAAAAGCAGCTAGTCCAGTCGTACTGCTACGAGTACGTACAAGCAGTATGTACAAATTATATACCATATTAAGTACATGATCGCTTAACGCCAATTAAAAGTTTCCACTTAGGTATATGTAGTAACAAAAAGTAGTTATGATTTAAAAAGAAGTTTATTAGACGAAAAAAAAGTTAACAAATTTTACCAGATGTGTACCTACTAAATCGTTTCAACGTAGATATTGAGATATTGAAATATAAATGTCCACACCTGACTTCACCAAATTGTTGAGCGAGTTGCTTGATCTGATGACAATAGCATTTTGCCTATAATTTTTTCGAACCGTGGGTTTTCTCAAAGAAGCTGTGTTGCTCCGGACAGTCCGCTGTGCCATTCGCAATGCTCAGGAGATGGCCAAATCGGTCATTGCCCTTCGTTCAAAAGGCCTTTTAACGAAATAAGGCCTTGCATCAGAATAAACGAAAACCCCTTCCATGGTGCAAAGCAGTGAAACAATTGCGCTATTCTGAATGTGATTACTAAAGGAAAGAACATTTCGTTTATGCACATTTCGTATCGTGGTTTTGAGCTTTTTTACATGCTTAATGCACTGTCCACCGTTTTTGGCATCTGCCAAAACGAAAACAAAAGAACGCAACGTGCATTCCATCGAACGTGAGATCCATAATAGTGGGATTTGGGCACATTTTAAAATATGTAGCGAGTGATGGTCGTTTTTCAAAATATATAAAACCGATCAAGTGCGAGTGGAATTTGCACACGAATGTTTCCGTACCATTGTACATGTACGTAAATGTTTCATATTTATTAATGCCACTTATTTATTTTATTTTATTATTTGTTGTTATAGCGGCAATAGAAATACATACTTTGTGAAAATTTCAACTCTCTACCTATTAAGGTTCATGAGATACAGCCCGCTGACAGACGGACAGACGTACGGCCGGACGGACATCGGAGGATTAATAATAAAGAATAGAAAGGAAACAGATAAGCAATTTAAACAAAAACGTTCTCGCGACGCGACGCGACCCTTCGCTGCGATCAGACTCAATAATTTACATAAATGATTTCATACAAAAGGGTTTACTACAAAATGTACCTACGAATAATTAATAATCCTACTTTCCCTGCATTGTCTCGGGTAATCTGATTATGAGATAACTTTTGAAAGTAAAACCAACCTCATAATAACAGATAGGGATAATTCTGGAGAGCGATACTTAGGCAGCTAATTGTAATGAGGAATCGTTTAACCCGTCCAATCCTGTCCCCTGTCACCCTTCGCTGTAACGAAACTTGTAACGGTATCTTACTTAAACATAAGTTTTTTGATAAGTCAGTGTTTAAACGACGACCGGGTGGGGGTGTTACAGGTTGCTAGGGTGTGAGGTGGAGGGCTCTAGTGAGGTGCAAACACTGTCATCGATAATGACTATCGATGATAATTTAGTTCGATTAACATCATCATTTTCCTGCCCTTATCCCACTAGGTGGGGTCGGCACACCATGTTTCCCTTCCTCCATTTCCTCCTATCACTCATCATCTCAGCACTCACTCCTTTCACACGCATATCCTCTTTCCTTGGCCTTGTAACATGACTTACTTCTCTCCGCATAACATGCCCATACCACGCTAGCCTATTACACCTCATTTTCTCTGTCACTGGCGCTACTTTCAAACTTCCTCTGATGTACTCATTTGGTATCTTATCCATTCTAGTAACTCCACACATCTATCTCAGTATTCGCATTTCTGTAGCATGCACTTTTCTTTCATCCACCGCTTTGGTTGCTCAACACTCAGATCCATACAGTACGAGGTATTATGATCGTTTTGTAGATTTCCCCTTAAGTTTAAGGGGCATTCGCCGATCACATGTTGTTCCTGAGACCTGTCGCTATTTCATCCATCCCGCATTCATTTTGTTTTTAACGTCCCGGTCAATCTCGCCGTCGTTTTGGATAGATGAGCCGAGGTACCGAAAATCGGAGTAGACTGGCAGAGATACACAATCTATCGCTATAAGGGAAGAAACTAGAAGGACCACCAAAATCACAGAACAGATGTTCAGTTTTGGTCCTACTAATTTTTAAGCCGACATTCTCCAATCTCTCCCGCCATTTTCCCAGCCTGCTCTGGACCTCAAGCGCATCTTCTCCGACAAGCACGATGTCGTTGGCGAACAGCTTGCATCAGGGTGCCTCCTCCTGTATGTCTGATGTTAGAGCATCCATTACCTGGAGGAACAGACAAGGGCTTAATGCCAATCCCTGGTGCATGCCTACAGCTACATTGAAATTATCGGTAACTCCAGCTTCGGACCGGACATGTGTTTGCTCTATCATACATAGCACGTATAAGTAGAGTGCTCGGCTGAGACGCAAGAACGCGCGTTCGATTTCTGCTGCGGAAGAAATGTTTGCATGTTTTTCAAATATTTTTTCTGGGTCTTGGTGTTGTGGTACCATGGTACTCGTAGTTTCTGATACCAGCGATATCCTAGTGTGGGGTTAGAACTATGTGTGTGACTGTTGGGTGTTATTATTATTTGTATGCATATGTTTTCTATGTATCGCGTGTGCTAATAAAACCCTATATCGATACAAGTTTTCAAAAAGTATCGATACCGCTCCCCTCTTTACGAAGCAACAGGGTGCTGGACGCGTGCGCGTTTTCACCCCCTAACCACCCACAATCCACCCCATTGCTTATAAAAGCCGGTGCAGACCCGGTCCTGGCTCAGACCCACGCCTGAAGCCGGCAGACGTGGCTCTCCTCGGGTCCTCCGGTCCAGGACAACTAGTGACGTACAGTGCGGTGCCCACTATTAAAACAGTTTTTGCGGAGACTGTCGGTTAAAGACAATGGTGATTTTTTAAATGTGATCATGCTGTTTTATGCTGAGCCTGAAGCTGTCGTAAATTAAAAAGGTACGTGCAAAAATTTCAGCTCATGGGTGACTGTCGGAGATGGTGAAATGATGGTGAAACTTCAAATATTTGAATTTTTTTTTCTAGATTTTAGTTTTTTTTTACAACAAAATTATCTAAGTCCGGATCCTAGATTTTGGATGGTCTTCAAAAGTTTACAATTTATATTTTCAGAGATTTTCAAAGTTTTTTTTTAAGATTTTTAATGCTGATTTTTGTGAAATTAATAATGTTTGTCATCGAAATTAATAATGTTTATCATGATTGGAACTTTATAGTTTAAGTCTGATTTTTAAAATGTGAACGGTTTTTTAACATGCTGTCAAGTCTGCTGGAAAATATTTATAAATATTATTTTTTTAGGAGACGGTATTCAAAGAATTTTTCTTTAAAGAATTTTGTAGTTTTTACTGAAAACACTAAGTTTTTATTAAAAAATACAAAAAATTGTAATGTTGCAACAAAAATTCACGTGTCAATAAGAACCCAATAATTCAAATATAAAAAAAAATAATAGTAGGTACTTGATTTAAATTTATGTTATTACCATTTTTTTAAATAATATTTTTTGACGCTATTTAAATCGTATCGAACCACAAAATTTAAAGTAAAGCATTTTACTAGAACAGATTGTATCTTCCCCTTGATAAAATCAAATCAAAATTCAATTAGCGCAATCTCCCAACTTCAGAATCAGCAATTCAAATTGAGAAAATGAGATATTGATACAAACCCGTAAAACTGCTTACCTTAAAATTGAAAGTGTAATTATTTGAGATAAGATAAGTGGGAAGCTAAATTTAATCAAAGCGGGGACATTTATTAAAGAATATATAAATTACCAGAAAGTAATTAAATAAAAATATAAATAAAAATAAGGTATTTTGCAAAAAAATAAATAAAAAAAGTTAAGAAAATAGAAAGACAGAAAGAAAAGAAAGAAAGAAAAGAAAAGAAAGAAAGAAAAGAAAGAAAGAAAAGAAAGAAAGAAAGAAAGAAAGAAAGAAAGAAAGAAATAAAGAAAATAATTTATTGGCAACCTAGGTAGGTACACAAAAAATACAGAAATGAAAAATTAAAAGACAGAGCAATAAGTAAGATAGAGTAATAGGGCATAAAGACGCAAAAAGAGAAGAAAATACATAAACAGACCTAACCTACACATGTCAGGACATTTCTTAATTGACATTACTTTCTTTCTAATTGACAGAGCAACCAGGGTTGCTCTGTCAATCAGAAAGAGTTGCCAAGAGGTCCTAACTCAGCTTTGAGCTACTTTACTTGGTAACAGGTACAAAGAGAAAGTTTACAGAGAGGTCCAGAGTGAAAGGGGTTGCTTAGGATGTTTTAAATGGTGAGGGGTGTCTTGACACCAGTCCACCATAGTGAATACATCCACGCTTTACCCCCACCCACTCCACCTACTCCCACCACCCACATCCACTCTCTACCCCCACCTACTCCCACCACCCACTCACTTTACCCACTCCTTCCTTTCACCCATATACACGCTATACACTCACCCACTCCTTTCACCCACATCCACGCTTTACCCCCACCCACTCCACCTACTTCCACATCCTACTCACTCACCCACTCCTTTCACCCAGATCCACGCTCTACCCCCACCCACCCCACCTACTCCCACCACCCCACACTCACCCACTCCCTTCACCCACATCCACGCTCTACCACCACCCACTCCACCTACTCCCACACCCCACTCACTCACCCACGTCCACGTTCTACCCCCACCCACCCCACCTACTCCCACCACCCTCCCCACCTACTCCCAGCACCCACGCCACCTACTCCCACCACCCACGCACTCTACCAAAACCCACCCCACCTACTTCCACCACCCACCCTGCCTACTCCCACCACCCACACACTCCACCCACTCCTTTCACCCATATCCATGCTATACACTCACCCACTCCACCTACTCCCACCATCCACTCACTCTGGGTGAGTGAGTAGGTGCTCCTTTCACCCATATCCACACTATACACTCACCAACTTCACCTACCCCACACCCCATACTCACCCACTCCCTCCACCCTCCCTTTCACTCCATTCCCTCATTCCCATAGGAAAGGAGTGAAGGCGTGGATAAAGAGAATGGAAGAAGGGATTGTGGGGAATGAGTGAGTGGAAGAAGTGGGTGGAGGGAATAACCGAAGAGAGTAGGTGGAAGGATGGCGTGGAGGGTTTGGGTGGAAGCCATGGAAGGAGTGGGTGAAGAGATAGGGCGGCATACGTGAATAGTTTAACGTTACAAGTGTAACGTGTTTTATTATTTTAAAAATTAAAATTTGTTATTTATATGGCTAAGTAAAGTAAGTTCGTATGAGCACTCGCTCACCACACACGCTAGGCCAACTATTGTGATGGAGTTTTTAGGCCGCCTTAAGGCCTCCGTCATGGCTTAGCTATTTAAAAGCCGGGACCGACAATTTATCGTGCCCTCCGAAGCACGGAAGCGCTCAGCTCTTAATGCCACTTGCGGTCACCCATCCCAATAGTGACAGCGCACAACGTTGCTTAACTTCAACGATCAATCAAGAACGTCAAAGCAAGCTACGCCACGAGCACTTCATTGACTTATGAAGAGTTTAAAACTTTTGTCTATTATTCCTTACAACTATGTATGTATGAGGATTCTCCGGACGCTTATAGCTATCTAATTTCTCCCCGTTGCAAAAACTTAACTGTAAATTCATGAATCTGCACAATTAGAATATAATTATACAGTCCACGGCTAATAAAATTTTATTTTTAAATCTTACCTGACACATTTTCTACCTAATTAAAGGACCGAACCCAGAAAGTTTAGCAGTCATCCGTTTTTTCTCTCTCATTTGCCTGCCGCGGGGTCTGGTGCGACGAAATGTGAAATTTCAATTCGAGCAAGGTTTTATCAAAGTATCGGAAGCTCAGACCGTTCGAATATAGTTTGGAAACAAATAAACGACTTTCTTGGTATTTTCTTTTTGTATAAAAGCTTGGAGTTGATTTATCGTTTGAGCAGCGACCGCTGCGTCCCAGCGCGATCTTGATCGACGGAGCATTTCAATTTATTTTATGAGTCGACACCTTTACTTGGGGCCGTTCTGCTCTTAGTAAAACACCCCAATTCGGTCGCCATGACATTTATTCAATGAAAGCAATTTACTACTGTTTTCGGGTATGGTAGTGTTTTCAGTGGTTCAGTATCGATCATGAATCGTTTTCTGATACACTTTAGTTATATGTTTGTAAGTTTATCAGCATCATCCATAGCCTGTTTTGTGGTTATCGAGGTTTAAAACTATTTAAAACTTAGTGCAAATATTTACTACCTACTCGCTTTTTAGTCGGTCTTGCTCACAAAAAATCTCAGTTATGTCCGAACCTTTGATTATATACCTGCAAAGGTCCGAACACACATTGAAAAAAAACCAAAACCTCTTTTTATCAAGGTAAAACCAACAACGTATTAAACAAGCACTAACAATCAGGAGAGTGTAAAGTTACTCTGTAAAAATGAGGGTTTCATTGAAACCTTCACTTTAAGGTGCTCTTCCGAAGTTTCTAGCACTAATTGTTTGCTGCGTCTTGTCCTTGAAAAAATATATAACAGTAAAAAAGTAACATAAATAATATCACGCTTGTTTCACATAGGGGTAAGCAGAGACTACGGATCTCCGGATAGATACAGATAGATGTTTTCAAGCCTTAACCATCTGCACTAGATGATTTATACAGCATAAGGAAGCAACTTTTGTCTACACAAACGGGTTTCAACCACAATTTTGTTTTAATATAATTTTAAAATTTCCTATAGCTTTCAATTGCCTCAATTGCATAACAAGCTCTTCAAAGGCATATTTTTTTCCTATTGTCATAGAAATTAAAACTTATTTCATCACAAATTACAAATACACAATTTATGAAGTACGCAAGCACAAGGTATTTTAGGTTATTCAAGGTATTTGAGGCCCGGCGCATACTATCGGTATGGTACTATCGGAACAACACAGCATGCCTAAGGATGCCTCGGCATGCCTAAGGAAGCCTTGAGCATGCCTAAGGACGCCTCGGCGTGCTTAACGACGCCTTGGCAGTCTTAGGGTTGCTTAGTCCTTAGTCATGCCGAGATGTGTCGAAAGTGGGCGCCGAGCCTTATTGAGATTGCACAATCAGGTGTTTATTTACTTGCCTCTCTTTAGGATTCCTTGTATTTTGGAAGATAGTACAACAATCGTTTTTACAGAAATAATTCCCATTATTTTTCACCACAAAATATTACTCAAATTATTTGGACCATTTGAACCATTCATCCACCGTTCCCCAAATATCAGACTTCGAAAAAGGGTTTAAAATAAAAATTCGATACATAAATTAGTGGCCTCAGCATGGGCCGCACTTATATAGAAAGCCGAATCAACCTTTCTTCGCCATTATTCCTATAAACTCTATGACTGAACTCTATACAATGACAAATTGTACTTTAAATGAAGAGTTGATCACAAGTTTTTGATGTCAAGATCAAAGTGATGAAAGTCAAGATTTTGGTGATGACATCTATGGGTGAAAGGCTGATCACATCTCATCATAAAACACCATTCAGTAGCTGCAAAGCTTCTTATGATTACTTGTGACTCTGCCCACCCCATTAGGGATACAAGCGAGATAATACGAGTATGTATGTAAAATTCTAATTATCACAACGGCTACGCAGTAGGCTACACTGAGAGATTAGTAACCGCTACAGAAGTAGGTTCCCGGTAACCAGTACAAACCGGTTTACCACGTATCCGTGTTCATAGAGATATGGTGGGTGTACTGGGAATGATGTACGCCCCTCGGTCAATATTGATATGCCTTTTTATGACCCATTTACCTTTTTCGTACGCGTTTTACATCGGGGCAGTATCCTGTACGTGTTTCGTAGTAGCTCTGGAGTTTGTGATGGCTTTACGTAACTAAGGCCTGAGGTAAAATAGCCAAGCGTGATTTCTTGCATACCTGTATCTGCCACATTCTGTTGCCTTAAGAACAGGCGTAAATTCAACGCAGATTCAAGAAAGTGGTCCCAAAAAATCCCGGGCACTACAGCGTCCCGTTTATGAAGGTAAAAGTTGCCTCTTGACGCTGTATAAATCATCTACTATAGATGGTAAAAGTCTTAGTATTCAAATTGTTGTTAAGAGCTGAATAAAATTATATCCAATAAAAATAAAACACTACCCAAAGCCGCTCCAGTGCACTCATCGATGCATGCATTCGACATAATTTTATAACGTGATAAAATCATCACTTGACTTTTGTTCATTTGAGTTTTAAATTCTCAGCGCTCTCGAACTAACCGTGTTTACAGTTGCCGTGACATGACGGGAAATATTGCGATTTTTTCGAATGTTCGAACGTATGTATGGTTTAAAAGTTAGCAGACAAAAAGCCGTAGAGCGGATGGAACGAATTGAACCGAAAGGAATGGCAAAGTGCGTGTCCGCCCACGCACAGTAAAGGGTTCTAAAAGGAGTACTTCAAGGAACATTTTATGACATTTATGACACTATATGAAATAGTGTGCATATTACAAATCCCTAATATTTTATGAGCCTTATTCAAAATTAAAGAATCTAATCACATAGGAAACCGGAAAATGGTTTTTAATTTTTTAATTTAGCATCTCTTAGGAGTCACTGTAGGTAACAGTTACACAAGTTAGCACGATAGGATTAGGCAAAAGACGAACATAGCTTACTATGTATAAAGGCTCCTTTGGAACGTTAAAAAGGTACACGACTGACTGACTATTAGTCAGCGTAGGAATCCCTTGCGATATCCGAGCACTAAGGCTTTTGTAGAGGCACTCAAGTCAAAGTAGTCGCACATTTAAGCATATAGGAATTAAATACGTGACAGGTTTAAGCGTATCACATAAAGGGAATAGATATAAAATAGAACAAGTTAGAATGTATGCCTTTTTTGAAGGACTAAACAGGTACAATTTGGTAAATAGCTGCTTCTCTCCCCGAGCATGTCGTAAAAGACGACTAAGGGATAGTATCCACAAACATGATGAGATACAATAAGCAAGTATTCCCAAGGAGGGTTGACGTCAAGCAGGCGGCCGGTCATAAAACACCTTAGCCAAAACTCTCTTAACTCTTACGTAAGAGTGCTGACCCCACATAGAGTGGGATAAGGGCAGGAAGATGATGATTTCCTAATTTGGTAAGTGTTTTTAAGGTAGACTTTCGAAGTAAGCGTCAGTGGATCCGCGTTAGTGACGACGTGACTGAACGCAAATTTATAGAACGCCATCCACCGCATCATTGTCACCGCGCTTGAATGATGTTTCATTCACATACGTTGTAGCTTTGTCACGGCTTCACTCACGCTTGCTGCGAAAGTATAGCTTTACGCGCGCTGACAGACAGACAGGCAGACGGACAGCTTTAGCCTAGTTAGGCCGGCGACGGACAGCGGAGGCTTTTAACCTTTTGGACGCCAATGTCACCTATAGACGACAAGCACTTCCGATTTCTGTACGCCAACGTCGTCTATACATGACAAAAAACCCGGTCCACATAATATGAAATAAAATCATTGTAAAATTATTTCTGGTATTTTATTCGGACATTCCTCAAAATAGAATAACCCAGCAACATGTGAGTATAGTTAACAAGTCTCCTAAAGCCACTAGCATTGAGAAATATTGAAATAAAAACATGGACTCATAACCAAGAAAAATACTGTGTCCAGCACGCCAAAGTCGTCTATACTTGACGCTAGTGAGGTGGTAAAGGACGAACAGATTTATCGAAAACTATTCACAAATTCACAATTCAAGTTGTGTTATTTATTTTTATAGTTAGTATGTAAAGAATTTGAACTTTATTAATGAATATTTGAATAAAACAAAACGTAATAAACATAAAACTATACCATCCGCTACCATGAATTAAAAAATGGCATCAAATCAATTTCGCATAATAAATCTGATAACTCAACTCTGGCGCATCCCTAGCTCGTCACCGATAATCAGTGCTCTGGACGCCATGGTCAAGTATAGACGACACACTGATGACGTCATAGGCGAATAGCGAGAAAATAGTGCAGTGCGATTGTTAAGATGTTTTACATAATTTCGATGTTTCACATCTGCCAGGCGTCCCGTGACGGCTCACAACTTTTTAGTTTACCTGACCAAGATTTATAATATTCTAAGACTGATTGTGATTACCTAGAGCGAAATGTACAATAATTGTTGATTTTATTATACAACTAGCTGTTGCCCGTGACTTCGCACGCGACAGATTACTTTTATACTTTGGTACCCCAATTCACCTTTTTCAAGGGCTGTTTTGAAAAAATCCTGAAACATGTAGGTACTTATCCATTTAGACGTACCTAAGCCCTCCCGCACCTCGGTAACACCCACTCCCGCTACAGAGTCAATCTAACTAATCCTTAATTTTTTTGAAAATAATTTTTTTTATGGACTATGTTATCTATACTAATATTATAAATACGAGAGATTTTTTGTTTGTAACGAATAGGCTCCGAAACTACTGGACCGATTTCAAAAATTCTTTCCCCAATAGAAAGCTACATTATCAGGGTCCAGTATAGGTTATAATATTTTTTCAAAAAATTAGGGATCCGTAAGAAAATTGCAATATTGTAACCCAAGGTAGAAAACCTAAAACACTTTTTGACGTGCGGCTCCGAAACTACTGGACCGATTTCAAAAATTCTTTTAACAATAGAAAGCTACATTATCAGGGTCCAGTATAGGCTATATTATATTTTCAAAATATTAGGGATCCGTAAGAAAACTGCAATATTGTAACCCAAGGTAGAAAATCCAAAATAGTTTTTGTCGTGCGGCTCCGAAACTACTGGACGGATTTCAAAAATTCTTTCACCAAAAGAAAGCTACATTATCAGGGTCCAGTATAGGCTATAATATATTTTCAAAATATTAGGGATACGTAAGAAAATTGCAATATTGTAACCCAAGGTAGAAAATCCATAATAGTTTTTGGCGTGCGTCTCCGAAACTACTGAACCGATTTCATAAATTCTTTCACCAAAAGAAAGGTACATTATCAGGGTCTAGTATAGGCTATAATATATTTTCAAAAAAATTAGGGATCCGTAAGAAAATTGCAATATTTTAACCCAAGGTAGAAAACCGAAAATAGTTTTTGGCGTGCGGCTCCCAAATTACTGGACCGATTACAAAAATTCTTTCACCAATAGAAAGCTACATTATCAGGGTCCAGTATAGGCTATAATATATTTTCAAAATATTAGGGATCCGAAAGAAAATTGCAATATTTTAACCCAAGGTAGAAAACCGAGAATAGTTTTTGGCGTGCGCTGCGAAAACTATTGATTATCGAACAAAATAATGTACTACACGCCTATAAAGTCGCGGGCAACAGCTAATTCCGTAATAATGTAGCTATTTACTGGTGATATATATATTTTTTTAATAGGTTCTGTAGTTTCGGAGCCTATTCGTTACAAACAAAAAAAATCTTTCCTCTTTATAATATTAGAATAGATAGATATATTATTTATTTGGCAAACAAGACACAGCACAGACAGAATAATAGAAACAATAAAAGGAAAGAAAAAGAAAGAAGTACAATAATAGTAAAAAAATGAAATAAAAATATGAGCGTAGGTAGATATCCGGGTGCATACCTATCTACCTAGATATGCAGCCAAACATCCACACAAGTCCATGCCTGCCTGTTATAGTATATATTAGTGTAGATTTATTAGAGAGCAGTGTTGGTCTAGTTGGTAGTGACCCCGCTTTCCGATCCTAAGGTCGTGGGGTTAAACCCGGTCGTGTACCTACCAATGGATTTTTCTGTGCGAAAAATTTATGTGCGCTATACCAGTAGGTACTCTCAAACGGTGAAGGAAAACATCGTGAGGAAACCCGCGGCTTCGTCAGCTCCGCACGTATTGACCATGTCTTTCCTGTGGACAAGGCCGACTAAGCTGAGAGGATGGAATATGTGCTAGGCAAGCCTACTCCATCTTAATTTGTCCCGGGCACTACAGCGTCCCGTTTTATGAAGGTAAAAGTTGCCTCCTGACACTGTATAAATCATCTACTATAGATGGTAAAAGGCCTTATATATAGACTTGCTGTTGCTCGCGACTTCGTACGCGTGTAGCACATTATTTCGTTCTCTGTTTCAATAGTTTTCGCAGCGCACGCCAAAAACTATTTTGGGTTTTCTACCTTAGTTACAATATTGCAATTTTCTTACGGATCCTTAATTTTTTTGAAAGTAAATTATAGCCTATACTGGACCCTGATAACGTACCTTTCTTTTGGTGAAAGAATTTTTGAAATAGGTCCAGTAGTTTCGGAGCCGCACGCCAAAAACTATTTTGGATTTCCTACCTTGGGTTACAATATTGCAATTTTCTTACGGATCCCTAATTTTTTGAAAATATATTATAGCCTATACTGGACCCTGATAAGGTAGCTTTCTATTGGTGAAAGAATTTTTGAAATCGGGTTAGTAGTTTCGGAGCCGCACGCTAAAAACTATTTTACATTTTCTACCTTGGGTTACAATATTGCAATTTTCTTACGGATCCCTAATTTTTTGAAAATATATTATAGCCTATACTGGACCCTGATAATGTAGCTTTCTATTTGTGAAAGAATTTTTGAAATCGGTTCTGTAGTTTCGGAGCCGCACGCCAAAAACTATTTTGGATTTTCTACCTTAGGTTACAATATTGCAATTTTCTTACGGATCCCTAATATTTTGAAAATATAGTATAGCCTACGTGCTGGCGCCCGCGGCTTCGCTCGCGTGGTACTTGTATAAAAAATAGCCTATATGTTAATCCAGTACATGTACTATGTATATTCCAAGTTTCGTTCAGATCCGTTCAGCTGTTTAGGCGTGATTGAAGCAAAAACATCCAAACATTGTCACAAACTTTCGTACTAGATGGCAGCACAGGTAAAATTAGTACGCGCTATAGTTGCGTTTTGAGCTTTACGCCGGTAATTTCAAGCAAACTAAGACTTTTCAATTTTATAATATAAGTAAGATACTGGACCCTGATAATGTAGCTTACTATGGGTGAAATAATTTTTGAAATTGGTCCAGTAGTTTCGGAGCCACACGCCAAAAACTGTTTTGGATTTTCTACCTTGGGTTACAACATTGTAATTTTCTACGGATCCCTATTTTTTTTTTGAAAATATATTATAGCCTATACTGGACCTTGATAATGTAGCTTTCTATTGTTGAAAGAATTTTTGAAATCGGTCCAGTAGTTTCGGAGCTTATTACAAACAAAAAATCTTTTCTCTTTATAATATTAGTATGTTAAGCAGTTTTTTTTATTTAAAGTATCGGTATTGGTTCTCAGAATCATTTGGCAGCGTCGGCATCACTCTTGTCTATAGGCAGATATCGATTCCGAAATCGATGCACAGCGTGCGATCGACGCGACGCGTGCGACACGGTTACATCCCTAAAAAAGTTGAAAAACTCTAGGCCAGGTACGCCAAAGTCATCTAATCGTGACAGTGACGTCATCACGATGGAGAGTAGTGCTGTGCTTTACAACTATTTTATTATGAATTATTTTGTTTATTTATGCTATTTAAAGTAAATAAAAAAGAGTGGGAGATAACACGAAAGGCAAATAAAACATCCAAGATTATAAGAAGTCATTTATTTCATAAAATTCAACAAAAACAAGTCACGATGTGTTATCGATTTATGGACTCTTGGCAACACTAGTTTTTTCGTAGGTATTTTTGTTGAAATTTTGCTGTGGCGCACAGGGCACGAAAACGCGTTTGTGTCATGGCGTTCAAAAGGTTAAGGCTAGTTCTGACTACGCTAGTAATTTAGTGTATTCTACTAGCGAGTAAATTAGCAACTAGATTTTTGGGCGAAATTACTCGTTATTCGACTAAAATATTAGCATAGTCCGAACTAGGCTTTATACTTAATAGGGTAAAACACAAAATCTTACGTATACGGATTTGAATAAAACTTGGAATATACATAGTACGTGTGCTGGATTAACATATAGGCTATTTTTCATCCGTGTACCACGCGAGCGAAACCGCGGGCGGCAGCTAATTACCTATAATTTATATATATTATCATGTCACTATTGACAATTTATTCAACATTGGCACTTGACACAAGCAGGTTAAAGTACAAAGTGACCAAGCAGCCTTTCGAGACTGCCGCGCGAAGCAAGTGCTCGCTTAGTATATGCCTCGCTCGAGGCAAAAGCGTAGGTATTATACTACGGGTAAACGAGTCGTTTAGGATTTTCAATCAGTCAACACCGTTGCTGAAAAAGAGATATGACACTATCATAAACGAGTGATCGATTTGTGAGATCCGCAGTGTGAGCATAAATTGCTATCGCATCCACCAATTCATAATCATTATAAATGCATCAACTCGTCAGAGGCACGATAAAAATACCGTAAAATTTCGAAAATGTAAAACATTTTTAGCAAACAGGTTAAGGTATTGTACGGTGGGCCGAGATTAAACTTTCTGTGTAACCAAAATAGCGCTAAGACAAGAAATTAGTACATGTCAGATTATTATTGCAAGGGAAAATCAACTATGTTGTTTTATGGCGTGCTATTAAACTGTGGCGTACCTTCACATACTTACCTCTGTAGAACCTGTAACATAAAAACATTATTAGTTAAATTATCGAATATCGTAAGCCGGTCGGATCCGCAACGTTAGAAATCGTACCGATATAAAAGTCCCACTGGCCGCCGCGAACTGCTTCAGCGACCTGCGGCTGCGCTCGTAGCGCTGCGCCGGCGCCGCCGCCATTTGGTTGATCGAGCAGTGAAATTCATGCTACCACGCGAGACGCATGTCGCTTTGCACGCTGTACTTTTGCTTTCCGCTACAATACCTTTCTGTGCTATATTTCATCTTTATTCTCCCCGCTGTGAACTATCTAGCAATCGCTGTGACTGTGCTGTGTACTAAGTTATGTAAAAACTGAATATAAAAACAAGAAGTGAGTGGAACAGTATCCTGTGTTTTTATTGTGTTGAAACAACCTCACCAAAACCCATAGGATTTGTACGACCACCACAAAACTACTATGCCTATTCCAAGGTCTGTTCAAATTTGTTCAGCTGTAAAGGCAATATTGAAAAACAAAGCATATAACTTTCGAATTTAATTTTAGTAGAATAACATCGATTGACAAGATAGTTTGTTTGTGCACAGGGTATTATTGAAAATCACCAAAACAAAAAACATTATTTAGTTTATTTTGAAGTCATATGATAATATTATTATCCGCAGTGGGAATCAAACCCACATTTCGTAATATTTAGATATATACATACATATAATCACACTCGTATCCCTAACAGGGTGGGCCGAACCACAAGTAATCATAAGGAAACTTGCAGCCACTTCTGATCCAAGACTCCAACGATGGATATGGTGAACAATGGTGACAGGTGACCAGCCCATCGCCCATAATAGGCCCATCAAGTTGGAGAGGATACTAGGTACTCCTTAGTCGACTTTTACGACATGCTCGGAGAGAGAAGCAGCTTTTTTTACCGAAATAGGTTTGCATTTGACCATACTCTACCTGATGTTAAGTAACAGTGTGGTCTAAGATGAAGCACGCTTACCTAGAAGAAATCTATTGATTCTCAATTTAAAGACACCCATATTATACTCTTCAGGAAATACAGACCCCGGCAGAGTTCCTCATTTTTGCAGTGCGTATAAAAAAGTTTGACTCAAAGCTGGACTTTTTATTTGTTTATTAATTCATTACTCCCAGTCCAGCTGAGAAATAAAAACAAACATTTAGATACATAATAAATTGTATTTATTAACAGAAATAAACTTACAACTAATATAAATATAATTTACAAAAAAAAGTCAAGCTATCTAAAGGCAAAATACAAAATATTTTGCTGTGCTACCTCACTAAGCCATCAGCGGCTGGCAATGCAGTGAAACCACGGCAGACGAACTTTTATTTAAGTTAGTTTTAAACTACAAAACTTGCCGCTCACTGGTAGAAGGGCATTAGACGTGTGTACAAAGCACACACCGAATATGTAGGCTCCATAGTATGCCGTAAACCTCGCGCAAACATAAACAAGATTCCTATAAAACATTATACTCAAAGCTAAACTTCTAATATTGGTGAAAAAAAACATTGTTTTCCTGAAAATAAGAAACAACGGTATCCAGACAATCGCATTCTAAAACAGTGACATTCATAAATGAAAACACGTTTGTGGAATATGAAAAACTAAAAACTACATGTTCGCTTCTCATGTATTTATGTTCAATTCACTTCGTCGGAGCCTTTGAGGCGCACTTTAATTCTTGGTTCGAAAGAACTAGTGCCACTACTTGACTAGTAGCCTTCGCTTTTTCGACGATCAAACTATTCAGTTTGATCGCCTTTTCTGTCCTCTGAATTTGTAGTTCACGATCTTGATTAATCTTACCAATAAAACATTTATTTGAATCGAGAACGGGCTGAAGTTTAAAGTAGTTAAGAATTGAGAAATTCTATATAAACTATTCAAATACATATTAAACAGTGATGTTGATTCTGTTGAACGAAATCCTTTAGCAAAACTTATTCGACAGTTTCTAAACGTATCGTCGTCTTTGTTATTCTGATAAATAGGTACGGGAATCAGGGCAGCGAAATGTTGCCGTAGCCTCATCATCATCTCTCTACCTTTATCCCTCATAATGTGGGGTTGCAAAATATGTTTTTCTTGCACTCTCTTCTATCAGCCATCATCTTAGTATTCACTCCTTTCTTACTCATCTTTCACGCAATCCATCCATCTCTTCTTCGGTCTACCTCTACCATGTATCCATCCACATTCATAATCTAACACTCCTCTCATTATATTAATTCCTTCTCATGACATGCCCATACCATGGTAACCTGTTACTCCTCAACTTATCCGTCACAGGCACTACTTTCAAACTTCCTCTGATAGACTCACTCCACACATTCATTTTAACATTCTCATCTCTGTTGCGTGCAGAGTTCTTTCATGCGTCCCTTTAGTTGCTCCGTACAAAATCAAGTGACCGTACAAAAAGGTCCTTGCAGTTTGTACAATGCTTTTATGATATTCACAGGGCACGATTTATGTTGTATCTTATATTTTATTTCTAAAAAAACGAAATAAATTTATCAGTTTTCTGAAAGTATTCGTATTTATGCCATAACGTCTTTTCAAAATCATGTTTTGCCTTTTGTTCGAGTGATTTGATATTTTTTTTATATTTTTACAGAAATTCGTGAGCAGCTATGTATGGCATATAGCTGTTATTCCTGCTATTTTTTGAAACCCTAACACAGATTTTAGTATACGCCGGTATACTTATTTGCTAAAGTATTCAATCGTAACTTATCGTAAGCTATGGCTCATTAAAGTCAGTCTCAACTTCCAATTTGATTGAAAGTCGTAAATATTTGGGTGATATTAAATTATTCAGTGTACGAACTTCCTTCTATTAAACGATAAAGGTGGCTTTTCGAGAAAAACGGTTTTGCGACCTAAGAGCCTTGTGCTAAGGAGATCTACCCAGTATCCACTCTATGTCCTACATTAAGCTCTCCATTTAAGCTCTAGGATTATTTGCCATAGAGGCAAAAAAAAATACTATTACCTACATATTGCCATCTTAATAGGATGGATACTAAAAGTATTCTATCAGTCATATGGTTCCCAAAGTACAAGCTTTGCTTAGTTTGGGGCTAGATGGCGCTGTGTGAAATGTCCACAAATATTTATTTATAGGTATTATACCTTGATAGGTATTATTAATTAATATAGGATATGATCATCGAAATCGCTTATTCAGAACTCCACCTTTACCAGAAGGGCGGGATATGATTTTACGTTTAACCACTGTTGCTTTAGGTCTTTTACTTAATGATACCACTTTGTAACATATTTTAG
Source organism: Scotopteryx bipunctaria (assembly GCA_949320045.1). Classification (NCBI taxonomy): domain Eukaryota; kingdom Metazoa; phylum Arthropoda; class Insecta; order Lepidoptera; family Geometridae; genus Scotopteryx; species Scotopteryx bipunctaria. Next base: position 6,796,597 of record OX439440.1, read on the forward strand.
TGTTGCTACTTATTATTTTATACCTTTATACACCATTTTATTTATTTTGTTGCAACTGACCGTTGACTATATAAAACGAATGCCATGTCCTTAAAGTGGAATATAGTCTGCATTCACAAAAAAAAATTGCAGCGATTATCCAAATTTATGAAACTATAGCGTTATTAACTAGGGATAGGCATGTGTTACCAATATGGTTTCAATCCATTATTGTTATGATACTGTACTTTATGTGGGCCCGCGAGTTGACGACAAAAAAAAATAGTTAAAATCGGAAGGTGCCACCTCGCGGGTTCACGCGAGTTTTAGATCCGCGAGTTGACGAATAACTCGTTGACGAATAACTCAAATCCTCAGGCCCGCTCGCCCTAGAGTACATCCCCTTTTAACAATATTTACTTTTTGTATCTGTAGAATGCAAGCGAAGAATACGCTGCTCAAAGTGACCATATCGCTAACGTATTCGAGCTCACGCGCCGCGTTATCGCGTCCCCACACTCGGCTAACCTCGGGGTAACCTGGTACTCTCATCGACAAAGCTTCATAAACATTATTTTAATAAATTATACCTTAATTATACATTTTAATACCTGTTACGGTTCATGAGATACAGCCCGCTGACAGACGGACGGATGGACTGACGGATGAATAGACAGCGGAGGCTTAGTAAAAGGCTACCGTTGGCAACTTTCGGGAACGGAACCCTTAAAATTCCTATGATTTATTCGATAAAAAAATATTTGAACTCAATCTGTTTATAAACATTTGTCTCTGACTGTACTCTGTACTGTAGTATACTGTGCTACGACGAGTACGAGTATAATGTTTATGCCGAAGGACAATCTGTGGGTAGGTATTCTATCAAATAAAATTCTGTTTACCTGTCCACTGATTCAATTGTTTATAGACTTGGTCGGTTACGCTAGGGCCAATGAACTTGTTTATGTGTGGTGACCCGAAACAAACCGGCCGGTTTTTAGAATAAGCTGGGTAGTACCACTGAGTAGCTGCCGCGCAAGCAGCCCAAAGAAAACGCGCAAACTACGCGCATTTGCCTCGCGCGGCAGCTGCCGACTGCTCAGTCAGTCAGTATGCATCAGTATTTCTATTCTAAATACAAGCCTGTAAGGAATTCAAATTGAGAATACAAACTTTATTCTTATGTTTTTGAATATACTTGTCTCAGCGCTGCTATCTAGATATGTTAATTAAGCACCATAGAGCTTTATAAAAAAACATACCTAGTGCTATCTCGATACAAAATTTGAATCGAGAGATAGAGTCCAATATCCTCCAGTATGTAACTATATCAAAACTTTTGACTGGCTTCGCTTGAATTAGAATCCATAGCAGTCGTTCTATCTGTACGTGGACAGTTTAAAATTCATACATTCTGCAAGGGTAACTCTACTGTCCACTCAAACCAGCTGACCAGTACGGCAATCGCGCTATTCTGAACGTAATTACCAAAGGAAGTAACATTTGTAATGTTTCGTATCGTGGCATCGTGCTATTTTCTACCGTTTTTGGCATCTGCCAAAACAAAAACAAAAGAAAGAACGAAACAAAGAACGCAACGTGCGTCCCATCAAACGAAGGTATCATGCTCCCCAGGAGGACACGTTACTGTGTTATGATAGTCATTAAATAGCGCTATTGAGGTATTGTATGCATTTTACAATTTTTTTAAATAATCTTCAATATCGGCCATTTCAGATGGTGTAGATCGTAGCCTGCCTTTAATAAATACAATGATTTTCAATTACCTATTTTACTTAGCTAAAGATATTTTGGCTCGTATTTACGTAAATACTCACATAACTATGCTACATAGACTCTACCACAAACTTCAAATAAAGAAAATTCCAAAACGTGTTTAATGTATCGCTAAGCCAACAGAGGCGGTTACACCTTTTAGACATTTCCGTACGTCCATTAAAGGATTTGTGGGATTAACCAGTCCCCAACTACAGATTCTGCGTTTCGTTTTTGCACTCAAACGTATTACAGTATCGGCTTACTAAAGCCCTGATTTCCTGAACGGCCGTCAGCGAATGGGAGTTAGAGCATAGAAAAAGTAACAAACTGTTAGAATCATATGAGTACTAAGTAAAACAAGGTATTGAAAAAAATTAATATAGTAATTACACGTTTTATAAAACATTCGCTCCATTCGGGAAGATGGCTATAGCGACCCATAGAGGGTTTTTGTCTATTCCTGCTAATTTTACTGTCAACTAGAGATGTAGGCGGGTATGACTCGGTTGTGTTGCGTTTATCTGCCTATTAAAATAAATATACATAAAGTTACGCCGGTTTCCCATAGTTGTAGGCAGAGATCACTGTTATCAATTTGCTACGATCTTCATAAAAAAATTCGCTTCATTGTTGCATGCTTTTCGTATTAATTGCAACAATTATATTTAACAAATTACATGCAATTACAACTTAGGTAATATTGCGTTGACAGCGAGCTGGTTCGATAATGAAATCAAGAGCTGTTAGAAAATTACAACACATAACCACTTACAGAAGTGAATAATATGTAGTAAAATGCACAAATCAGCTTGTGATAACCTACTAAACAATAAAACTAAGCTTTTTATTAATGGCACCCGAGTCAGGTAGAAATAATTATAATCGTTTCGAAGCGTGTATTTAAAACCGTTACAATACAGAAGTTACATCTTACAGTTGCATCTAATTTATAAAAACGGTTCGATTTAATATTTTGACGGTTGTGGTTTGCTGACGGCAAAACTACGTCAACGATTGCTGGGAAATCGGGGCTTAATCAGGCTTACGTTTGGTTTTCAGGTATGTTCGGCATTTGATAGAATTTGATGCCGTGATTACTACACTCGCAGGCCTCGTGCCTAATTTGGCATTCTGTGGAATTCCACAGCCTGTAAAACAATGCTACAAACCTTTTTGTTAAGAACTGGGTAGATAAAAACTTTATTGTGTAATTCTAGTACTACTCATGTTATTTAATTGTATTTTAATTTTTTACAACAAATTATTGGTACACTAAAAATTACATACTTAAATATATAGATTAGGAAGTAAGTGTCATTTTCTATAGTAAACACATCATGCTTATAATTTCAAAGTAACTGGGTATTCTAACAGTAACATGCATTATACTTTAATTTTACGTAATAATATTAACTAAAATTATTATATTATCATAAAAATCTTATAAATTCGATATCCTTTACTAGCATTTTCGAAGTGCATAGTACTTTTAGGTAATGAATTTTAGCAGTTTGGTTTCTAAAGGATTGGCTTTACGGTTATAGTTTTCCAATAAGCGGCCATGGTACCATGAAACCATGGTAATGCAGATGTAAAATAGATAAAGTGGAAAAATATTAAGTATTTTGAAAACCTATTCGTCATTTCATCATGATTATTTACTGCGCGACTTCACTCACCGCTGGGCATTGGCCTCCTTCTCTTTATCAAGGTTTTGATGATTACGGCCCACGATGTTGATTATTACCCATATTCTACTATGGATCCTTAATAACCATACCTACGTTGTTATTTTTCGCTCCATGCTTTTTGTAAAAAAAACAACGTTGCTATGGTAATGAATGATCCGTAGTCTGTTAGTAGAATTTTGGAACCGGACATACATCGACTGCCTATCTGGCTGCAAGACTTCAAAATCTTTAGATGCTTGTCTTGTCTCTGATATTTCTTGATCACACAGTGAAGAATCAGTGAATAAGAGATCGGAGAAATGTAAGTAGGTCAGTAAGATACGAAAGCGAGCGAAGGGAATGGACGGTGTTTGGATTTTGATTCATTTTTTATTTCATTGAATTATGCCACTCGTTACGCTTTCTGCAGTTTATACATCCATCGTGTCCTTAATAGGGTGGGCAAAGCCACAAGAGTAATCTTTAGAAGACTTGCAAACCATGGTGACAAGGTGATCAGCCCTACGTCCATATAGATGGTCCATCATGTTGGAGAGGATATCGCTTAGTCGACTTTTACGACTTCCTCGGGGAGAGAAGCAGCTGGACGCATTCTGTTTTTCTTTACTACGAGTCCATCAGAGAAGTAAGATAGTTTTTATTCGGAACATTTGTGCTGTTGAAAAATACCTATACCTATCCAATTCACTCGCTTGTTGTTTTTTTTCGTGCACAAATATCGGAATCGATCACACAGTCATTTTGAGCTTGATTGTTTTCGTACCTATTCAAATCCATCCATTTTTAGTTCTGACAGTAAGATCGACAGCTCTGGCATACTATACAGGGTGGAATTTAGTCTTCTTTTAATTTAAGAGCGTGCAGTACCATCACGACTAGACCGATTTCGGAAGAGATAGCGCTATGGATTTCGGGTGTGTAAAAGAAAGATAGAGTGAAACCGCTCAAAATATTGAAATCAAATAACCCGCCAAATTTAACAATTGTCAATTACGAGAAAACTACGAAATCAATAAAAAAACTGGTTTAAACAACTAAATAAATAATTATTTTCTATGTATTTAAGTAAAATTCATCAGAAAATGTGGAAGGGCTCCCGAGATCTAAATCAAAACATCAAAAAAATTGATTTATCAAGATTTTTTTAGATCGTATTTTCTTTTTCTTCACGTGTTTTCACTTTAAGGAACCAAAAAAATAGATAAAATCTCATTTTCTTTTTGAATAAAAACATTTCATTAACATACAACAGAGTTCTATATCTATTTTGGTTCGCAAATCCGCTATTGTACACTCTTCATTTACCATGTTTGCTAGTCGAGATGATCCATTTGCGCCATAAAAATACAGAATGTTATTTATTTTCGGATTTTTTGTCGGTTCTGGTTCATAAAGCGTATTGAAAAAAACAGTTTTGCTTCTTATTATAAATAAAGGAACATTTCTTTTGAGTAAAACTTGCCATCTTCAAAACATAAAGTAGGCACTTTCCCTGAAAGTGTGCTTAGAAAATTCCACCTTGTATATGCTAGACTATATACTAAAGATAATATATATACTAGAGATAATATGGTTTAATTTCTTCATTTTGAAGTTAATTCATCCAGGATAGAGAATTGGGAGCGTTGGCAAACGTAATTGCATAGATAGCGCAGCAGTTTCAAGAGGCATGTTATGGACAGTGTGCTGTCGACAGCGCCTTGGCACTAGTACTCAATGACTCAATCTGCTATGTTCGAAATTCGATTGGATTTGGTGATTGAGTAACGATTTTTAAAAAGGCATTGTAGAGTTTGAAATTCGCTATGAAAACTACATTTATTTATTTCAACTTACGTCTATCTTTACAGTCTAACCTAATACAATAGCATAGCGTAATTATATAATGAAATACAAATAGATCATTATAATATATTAACTTTTTACAGTTATACAAAATTTATTAAAAAATAATGTCACATAGGTATTAAAATTTTTCTATGATTATAATATCCTAAGCATACGCACAGATCCTTTTTTCCTTGGATAGATCTTTAATATTTTGATTCAGTTACTATTTATATGTTAGCAATCCCTTATCACCCCTCGCTACCGTACTAAGAGATTACAAGTGGTCCATTTCCATTCGGCTTTGATCTTACAATCCCGAGACGTCATTCAGCAGGGGTACGAGGTACCTCTTTTATGGTAAAGTACGTATATAATGTTGTCAGAAATACACAGGGTGAGTTTTGTCGAGGGCCTTAGTGAGACTATAATCTCCAATTATCTATAATTGAAGGCTTCCGTTATTATTAAAAAAACATTTGAAATACGGGCTCGCTCATGAAAATAAGATAACACTCACGTGGTACCCAGATAAAAAAATAGGATTTATGTTATTCCAGCTATGTACTATGTATATTCCAAGTTTCATTCAAATCCGTTCAGCCGCTAGGTGTGATTAAGAAACAAACAAACTTTCGCATTTATAATATTAGTAGGGTTTCTAGATGCTTGTTTCATAAACATTGTTGGATGTAACTACACAGGAAGTTTCAGCCAAAAGCTATTTTGGCTGGCTTCAAGAAACAATGTTTTTTTATACATCCATTTTTTAAGAAGCTAAGCATGTATCATTCGTTCTTTGGGAGTGGTCTTATTCATAGTATACCCAAGACAAATTAAAATAAAACATCGTCTCTGATATGTTGGCACTTATATTTACGATTTGATTATTGCGGGCGCCGTCGAGACTCTATTATTAAATCGTGCGTGAGCACTGAGCATTATTTTCTAGACTAAGTTTTGGTGTTATGAATAACTTGATTAACTCTCGATTTGTCAGCAATCGTCATCATCATATCAGCCCATATCCAATCTTCTCTTTAGTAGTGTTTAGCACGCCAAGTCTACCGGGCCCATTCTTTCCGATCATCCGCTTACCGAATACCTACACTAGATTCTCACAATATGAGCCACTAACTTTATTAATCAATGCGGCCAGCGTCTTGGGCACGCTTCCAGCATCTGATGAGCCGTATCAGGTGAGCTATCTATAGACCGTTTGCAACGGTCTTAAGATTTTGTCAATTATATTATGTTTGTATGAATTGTCATTTCCTTATCTTAATTTAGATACTTATCAATCATTTAATTTTATTACAGTTTCGGTATTCAGTTTAGGTCTTCATTTGAATAATCATAAATTACTCTTATGAGGCTACCAGCCTACCATATCATCGTGTCTAGATAAATTTAAAAAGAGATAGCGTTATGGATTTTGGGTGTATACAATTTTTTCAAAACTTTATTTACTGTAAAAAAAACACATTTTAGTACCCAACAACAGAGTTCTACATTGATTTTGGTGAGCAAATTCGCTATGGCACACTCTGAAAAAGGTGCAATGCGGAGTTTATAGTCCTTTTCGTAATTTATGAACTACCTTTTGAGAATAAAAATCCTTTTCTAATATATACCAAAGCTACTAAGAATATCAATCACAAAAACACGATAAAACCAATTCTATTGCCCACGTTATCGCGTACGTGACACCGTGTTAAGGCGCGCCCGCATTCGAATGTGTTGTGTGATTACCTTATACCCTTATGTTGATGATAGAAAGCCGGATTCTGAGAAAAGAATCTGGTATTACTACTACAACTAGGTACTAGTGTCAATAGTTCCTTCGAACCAGGCCTCTAATTCTCTATGACCAAACGAAACTTGACAGCTCGTAACGTGTTTGTAGCCGCATCGCGTTTTTGCAATACAAAATTGTCACAGAATAAGATAACACGGTGATTCCACAAACTTGCGCGCGTTGGCCCGCGTTACGTTTGTTTTTGTCATTGTGAATAAGGGCCCAGCAGTGCACTAAAAATGCGCCTCAAAAGCTGTTTCGTGCACTTGACAAATGTTCTTGATAATGGTAAATAAAAAAAATTCAACACAGAAACTTTAAACTAATACCTATTTGCAAAATACAAAACAAACAGAATATTACAATCGGTCTAGATAACTCATCTTATATGATAATTTACTTGTCGTGTACGTGTACCCTGACTGAAGGGATCTTCAATGAACTAAGGCCTATTCAAGAAAAATTTAAATTGTCCAAATATCTAAAATTGTCAATGAATCTATATCTACTCGGTTTAATAAAAAAACTGGTCAAGTGCGATAATGTGTTGCGAATGTTGCTCGAAATACTCAAAAATAGTATAAAAAAAATGTGTAAAAGTCATGCGACCCAGCCAATTGCTGACCTCGCCTAGTGTTGCTTAACTTCAATGATCGATTACGAACGTTAATTTTTTTTTCTTGTATGGGGCTTCCTTTTATTTTAATTTATAGCGGCAATAGAAATACATAATATTATGAAAATTTCAACTCTTTACCTATTACAATTCATGACGGACGGATGGACAGACGGACGGACGGACGGACGGACAGACAGCGTAGGCTTAATACCGGACCCTATTACTGGCACCCTTCGGGTAGGCAATTAGTGGCTCTTAATTTCAGTTGGGTCGATTGATGAAGATTATGATTATCATCATCATCATCCATCTCTAGGCTTCCCTTTTCTCTTGCCGCATTTCACGGCCCCTGCGCTGGACTGATCAACTGGCAAGACAAGTCTGCAAACATCGCTGGGATAGACAGGGTAATTTACGTTAAGAGATAACAAGCATTATCATTACTTCTTCCTTCATTGTTCTTTGACAAGACATCCAGTCCCCTCCTATTAAAATGGAGATAAGTCTTTTAAAATAGGTGAGTGACTTTAGTATTCGTATGACCGAGGATCTTAGTAGTATTGATTTGGCATAGTGGGTTGAAACAAAGGCATGCTAGTAACCCATCCAAATGTTGACATTGCTGGAACTTCCTTGGTTTATATATCTTTATTTTTCTGTCAAATCAGTATGCTGAATAGTACACGACGCTATTTTCGTGCAATAAACACATAATCGTCTTAAAGCTTTTTTACGATATTATGTCACGTTCACTGGTTGAGAATACTCTTTTAGAGTTAATCTTGCCTTTGTACATGTACTTTTTAATGTTTTATTTGTCTCTGTGTACAATAAAGAATTTCAAGAACAAAAATAAACTTTGTTACTCGACGGCATCGGAAAGCGGAGTTACTACCACTAAACCAATAGAGGCTTTATCTAACAACAAGCTGGTCTATCACCATTATCACTTTACGAATACTTGTACGGCTTTTGAACAAAGAGCCGGACTGGTATCATACCTATACGAGCGACTCCTTTTAAATTATACATGCGATTTTAAGTAACTAGGGATCACATCCCGGCTCTCAATTCCGCTTATCTGCGTGATTTCGCCTCGATACCCTTTCGGGGTAAATTGATTGAATAATGTTGTGATTCGTGAATGTTTTTACATTACAATAAGGTATAGTTTGCTTTATTTTTGACTAGCTGTTGCTCGCGACTTCGTCTGCATTGATTTTCGTGTCCAAGTCCAACCAAAGGTATCTATCTATTTTTTCTATCTCCCCGTCAAATTTTATGAAAATCTGTTCAGCGATTTAGGCGTGAAAAGGTAACATACAGACAGGGATACTTTCGTATTAATATTAGTCTAGATAGGCAACTATAGACAAAATGTTGTCTGACAGTAGATTTTTCTATTTGGGTGTAATTTTCTAAAAAATTAATAGAGTCAGTATAAAAAAAAATCTTTATGAGTCCGCCATATTGTATTTACAACGACGACATGCATTGTTATCGATAATAAACGTGTATGCAAAATTTCAGCTCAATCGATTCAGGATAACTACTTTAAAATTCATTTGCAAGATTTAGCCCGAACGAATAACACGTTCATACATACTCGTACACTGCAAGTGTGTACAAAGTGAGTCATACAAGTCACTTTGTAGAGCATTCGAGCTATTCACAAAAGAGTGCAAAGCGTTTCAAATTCCAATTCGTATTTATTGCTTCTTGACGATACAGTATGTATGACTGTACAGATATATGGCAATATCGAAGCATACAAGTAATCATAAAGCAAGGAACAAAGTGAACTCACCTTATTAAGACATTTGAATTAGTATAATAATGGAGGGCGCAATAGCGCTCATTAGGTGAGGCATATGTCCAACAGTAGACTACTATTTAGCTAATGATGATGATGATAAATATGGAGCCTTTGAGGCGCAATTTGAATCCTTTCTCCGCACTGACGAAGGCTTAGAACTTACTTACTTACTGGAACCTTTCTCAGGCACCAGTCTCTCACAATACAGGTTAAACAGAAGTTCTGTAATTTATAGACCGAATAGTTATTAAGAAACCTAAGTGAGAGAAAACGATGCCATTGAAATTAAAATTGAAAATATTAGTGAGATTCAAATAAATCAGGTAATAATTTTACCTGTTTCTACCAAGCACCAGAGCAATTATGAGCGCTTTTGCAGCATAAACCTTTTTATAATTTAAAAGTTGGAATAATCAAAGGGCTGACAGATTGACAGCTGACTCTTTGTGCAGTACAGCCCGCCAGGCTAATTCCTTTGATGTTTACGACCGGTTTTGATCAGCAGACTTGTCTCCCCAATTACATGTCAACAACACTGTGAAATTACCGCGTTAACCATTTATCTCAGTGTTTTTCTCATTAGTATAGAGTAGGTTAAAAAACCGGTCAAGTTTGAGTCGAATTCGCATACATGGGTCCGTATGTACATTGTACATTAATGTTTATTGTGGTCTCCTTTTATTTTTATTATTATACTATATAAAGCTCGATTACCACTGACTCACTCACTGACTGACTCATTGACATCATTGTTCTCCCGGAAGGAGACGAGATGGACGATGATGATGTATGGGGGAAATGTTCGGGGAGTCCCGGTGAGTGGGGGAAAAATCCGAAAACCCCCATTTTCCTCCCCCCTCGCCCCCCCCACGTTCGGTGTCCCGATTCTTCCCGACGCGGGCATGTTTTTTTTGTAGATTCGGATAGAGGGTGCTCGAAGGAATACAACTTTTTATTCAACCCCCCCTTTTGCCCCCCCTTTGACCCCCCCTTCTATCGGTTCTCCGAAACGACTCGTGATAAGGGATTTTTTAAAGTGGATTCGTATAGAGAATAGGATGGCGAGTAAAGTTAAATAAAAATTTGACCCCCCTCCCTCCCAATTTTCACCCCCTCTTGCTTGTATCTCCGAAACGGTTCGTCCGATTGGGCTGAAATTTTGGTTCCAAGGGTTTTGAGGGTCACCTCAAAGAAACAACCGCCTCGCGGGCTGCTTGCAGCCCGCGCCCGCAAGCGAAAATACTAGTTATTATACTATATAAAGCTCGATTACCACTGACTCACTCACTGACTGACTCATTGACATCATTGTTCTCCCGGAAGGAGACGAGATGGACGATGATGATGTATGGGGGAAATGTTCGATGAGTCCCAGTGAGTATGGGAAAAATCCGAAAACCCCCCTTTTCCTCCCCGCTCGCCCCCCCCCACGTTCGGTGTCCCGATTCTTCCCGACGAGGGCATGTTTTTTTTGTAGATTCGGATAGAGGGTGCTCGATGGAATACATTTTTTTTACTCCCCCCCCCTTTTGACCCCCCTTTGACCCCCCCTTCTATTGGATCTCCGAAATGACTCGTGATATGGGATTTTTTCAAGTGGATTCGTATAGAGAATAGGATGGCGAGTAAAGTTGAATAAAAATTTGACGCCCCTCCCTCCCAATTTTCACCCCCTCTTGCTTGTATCTCCGAAACGGTTCGTCCGATTGGGCTGAAATTTTGGTTCAGCCTGTAAGAAACAACATCCTCGCGGGCTGCTTGCAGCCCGCGCCCGCAAGCGAAAATACTAGTTTATATTATATATAGCTGCAAACCCACTCACTGACTCACTCACTGACATCATTGTTCTCCCAGAAGGAGTAGAGATGGGTTAAAATGATGTATGGGGGAAGTGTTCAGGGAGTCAATTCCAATTTGGGAAAAATCCGAAATCTTCGAAAACTGCTCCTCATCAGGGACCTCACCTACTGCCAGACGAAACTAGAAGACCGACACCCACCCTGCTTGCGGAATGTGGACATGCACCCTGGTCGAATCCGATGTGCGGTGAAAAAAATTCAAAATGGCGGAAAACAAGATGGCCGCCATACAAACTTTGACCGACGATATCTCGAAAACTAAAAGCGACAAGTAAGGGGTGCTCGAACAAATGTCGTAGAGGATGGTTCGATGGAAATGCCAGAGGGGCGATTCCGCTATAGACGATTCCTGACATTAATTTTTTAATCACGTTATTAGCTGTTTTTTATGTTAGTAGTGCAAAGAAGAAAGTCGAAATTTAATATTGGATATATTTTTTTTTCGATTTTACTCCATAATTATTTCTTTGGCGCGTTTGAAAACATTGCCATCCAAAGAGTTGGTACAAACTGAAAAATCATACCTAGTAATAGTGGCGCAAAACCCCTGTTGCTGATAGTTTAAGTTATGTTTTACCGACTAAACTTGAAGTGACAATAGTCATTTATCTTCCTGTTTCAAAAAATGTAAGTATATGTTGTTATTTACTAAGCATTATTGAGTGCTAGAATACATTGTTAACTTGTTGCACCCGCGATACAAAAGATAAGAAAGTTTACTATTTGCACAGAAATAAAGAGCTAACATTCTGAAACTTTGTAAAAGTAAGAAGAACCCAAAACTCAACTTAAATTAATCGTTTTTATGAGTGTAATGATTGTTAGGTTAAAATAAACGTTAACTTAAATTGGTTGCACCCGCGATCTTGATGTCCGATCGCGGGTGCAACTTTTTGTCACTAAACCTTTTTGTGTGATTAACTACATATTTTGTTGTTTTGATATGCCTTGACTAATAATATATGCTTAATACTATTGATTATATATGTTTAATATGTGTGTTTATATTATATTCTGTATGTTTTACAGAAATATCGGATAAGAAAATCTTCTTTAAATTTGTAGCAAAAGAAGACGTTAAAGAAGAGATGGCCATATTGGATGATCAATGGGAAAGCCTCAAATATATCAGGCATTCAATCAAAACATTTCTTCCAATCTGAAGAGGCTCATGGCATTTCTGTGGCGCGCACCTCACTGTCTCATTTCAAATGAAAATTGGTTTTAAAGTCGCCAAAAATCACCACTAATACAGAAAGTGGTTGGGCTGATGACGATTTGGAACTCCGTGTCCTGATATATCTGTGCCTTCAGTATTGGATCAGACTAAATCCTTAATTCCCTTTAAGAAGAGATTGCGCGTTTCTGATGTTTACAGTGATTCAGACACTGATTCAGACAATGAATTTATAAATGACGAAACTCCATCAACGCCCCACAAGCTTCAAAATTATCACCAGAAGCATGTCCTGAAACTACTGTCCAAGCTGCAGTCTTACCAAAAGATATTTGCGCTGGTTTGTATGTGCTCGTACAATTTTCATGCAAAACCGGCAAAAAAATACTCAATATCGTTATGTGGGGGTGTGTCAGAGCGATATGGATGAAGATGGAGAAACCAGAGTACAATTTGTGATGACGATTGATAGCAAACGTTTCACAAAAATCGTTAATGACATAGCAGACGTGCAATTTGAAGATATTATCGCGAAGTTGGAAGCGCCCGAGAAAAAACTGATGGAGATAATACGTTCATAGAATTTTCGGCGAATATTGACGTATTTGAAAAGAAATAATTGATTATAATTGACAAAAAAGTGTACTAATTAGTAATAAATATTAATTGATCCCTCATTTTGTTTCTATATAAGTTAAATTTATGTTTATGTTCACTTAAATTAGACTGGTTGCACCCGCGATAATTTGATGTTGCACCCGCGATTCGTTCAGAAGTGAATAATTAATTGTTTATTTTTGTTTTCTTTAGAGTTTTTATTTTATGTACTTGGTTATCTAAACACCTTACGAAATATCAAGGCATAATGTAATAAATGTATCACAATTAACAGATTTATAAGTTTTTTGTCTATGATCTGGAATGGTTGGGCCAAATCTGTTGCACCCGCAATGGCACTTTAGACCTTCCTCCTGGCTTTTAAAATAATATTTTAAAATCCTTGTCAATGAATATTAAAAGAATATATTAAAATGTAATCTTTCAAAGATTCATTTAATTAAAAATGTTTTTTATTTAATTACATGAAACTAAAACATGCGTCTAAATGTTGCACCCGCGATAATGGAATGGCCCAGAGGTGACAGTTTTTTTTTTTTTTTTTTTTTTTTTTCAACAGCAGCGATTACGTCCCTCGCGAGCTGCGCGCAGCTCGCGCCCGCAAGCGAAAATACTAGTTATACTATATATAGCTGCAAACCCACTCACTGACTCACTCACTGACATCATTGTTCTCCCAGAAGGAGTAGAGATGGGTCAAAATGATGTACGGGGGAAGTGTTCAGGGAGTCAATTCCAATTTGGGAAAAATCCGAAATCTTCGAAAACTGCTCCTCATCAGGGACCTCACCTACTGCCAGACGAAACTAGAAGACCGACACCCACCCTGCTTGCGGAATGTGGACATGCACCCTGGTCGAATCCGATGTGCGGTGAAAAAAATTCAAAATGGCGGAAAACAAGATGGCCGCCATACAAACTTTGACCGACGATATCTCGAAAACTATAAGCGATAGGTATGGAGTGCTCGAACAAATGTTACAGAGGACGGCGTGATGCAAATGCCAAAGGTGACAGTTTTTTTTTTTTTTTTTTTTTTTTTTCTTCAACAGCAGCGATTACGTCCCTCGCGAGCTGCGCGCAGCTCGCGCCCGCAAGCGAAAATACTAGTTATACTATATATAGCTGCAAACCCACTCACTGACTCACTCACTGACATCATTGTTCTCCCAGAAGGAGACGAGATGGGTCAAAATGATGTATGGGGGAAGTGTTCAGGGAGTCAATTCCAATTTGGGAAAAATCCGAAATCTTCGAAAACTGCTCCTCATCAGGGACCTCACCTACTGCCAGACGAAACGACAAGACCGACACCCACCCTGCTTGCGGAATGTGGACATGCACCCTGGTCGAATTCGATGTGCGGTGAAAAAAATTCAAAATGGCGGAAAACAAGATGGCCGCCATACAAACTTTGACCGACGATATCTCGATAACTATAATCGATAGGCATGGAGTGCTCGAACAAATGTCATAGAGGATGGCGCGATGCAAATGCCAAAGGTGACAGTTTTTTTTTTTTTTTTTTTTTTTTTCAACAGCAGCGATTACGTCCCTCGCGAGCTGCGTGCAGCTCGCGCCCGCAAGCGAAAATACTAGTTATACTATATAAAGCTGCAAACCCACTCACTGACAGAATTGTTCTGGCGGATGGAGCAGAGATGGGTATAAATAATGTATGGGGGAAGTGTTCAGGATGTCACAGTGAGTATGGGAAAAATCCGAAATCTTCGAAAACTGCTCCTCATCAGGGACCTCACCTACTGCCAGACGAAACTACAAGACCAAGATCTGTCCTGCTTGCGGAATGTGGACATGCACCCTGGTCGAATCCGATGTGCGGTGAAAAAAATTCAAAATGGCGGAAAACAAGATGGCCGCCATACAAACTTTGACCGACGATATCTCGAAAACTAAAAGCGATAGGTAAGGTGTGCTCGAACAAAAGTTATAGAGGATGGCGCGATGCAAATGCCAAAGGTGACAGTTTTTTTTTTTTTTTTTTTTTTCAACAGCAGCGATTACGTCCCTCGCGAGCTGCGTGCAGCTCGCGCCCGCAAGCGGAAATACTAGTTTGTTGTTATAGCGGCAATAAAAATACACACTTGAAAATTTCAACTCTCTGTCAAATTCAGTTCATGAGATACAGCCCGCTGACTGACGAACGGATGGAGAACGCACGGATGGACTTAGTATTAGGGGCCCGTTGGCAATCTTTGGGTACGAAATCCTAAAAACAATTGTCTGTCATATAGACTTCGTTATCATCGGACCGTCGTCATAGGCACCAATTACTTATCTACTTATGTAACTGAATAGTTCAAGATAAAATAATGAAAATAGTATCAAAGCGCATGTTGGACTAACACAATGCAAACTTGTAAAATATTTACTAAAGCATAGGGCAATTTATTTATCCGATTTAAAACTTGATGAATACTCGTAAACTTACAAAGCCTGCTAAGCTGTATTTTTTTAGTCTTTTTAGTCTAAACCGAAATCATTTCTTTTTAATAACCACGAAACGGCTTTCAACGCGTACTGATATTAAAAATTGCAGTCAATGGTCTATTCACATGCCATACAAAGAGACAGACGTATTGGACATATTATGAACTCCAAGCTATTTGAACTTTTTCGAACGCGGACCTGAATACTAATCCATATAACCTTTTCACATGGTGTACTGACTTTCAAAGACTGTTTTCAAACTACACTTTATTTGACATTTATGTGTCAAAAATAAAGTAAAGTTTGAGAGTAAGCCCGATTCCTATATACTAACGGACGACGGATCGTTAATTACGTGGCAATTTTGTTTTATTGTCTGAAAATGTATGGTGCTTTTCGAAAGAAAAACGAAACGTTGTTATGATAATGTACGACGAAGTAGAGTATTGAAACCGGGCATTAAATGACGCGACGACTTTCATGTTCAAAGCATATTCTTAAAATCATCTTGATTCGTAGCTGTATTTATACCAGTCATTATTTTTTATTCAAATAACATTGAAATGTCGCGCGTATTTATTCGCGTTATTAATAAAAAACCGTTCAAGTTCGAGTCGAATTCGCATTATGAAGGGTTCCGTACCATCGTACACGTAGATAAATGTTTCTTATAAGGGACCTCTTTCATTTTTTGTTTTATTTTATTTATCTGCTAAGTTTAGCGGGCTGCTAGCGAGCAGCTAGCGCTAACAAGCGATTATGAATAACGTTTTTTTTTCTAGCAGTGCCCTAGCAGGCTGCTAACGGCCCGTAAAGTTTTTATGAATAACACTGTATGTGTTTCTCTTTAAGTAGGTACTTATTGTGCCCTATATCAGTCAGTACTCACAACCGGTAAAGGAAAACATCATGAGGAAACTCGCGGTTTAGTCAGCTCCACACGTATTGACTATTTCTTTCCTGTTATCCACAGTTATCCACCGTTATCTGGTTATCCACAGAAAAACATGGTCAATACGTGCAGAGCTCTTTCATCCTCTCAGCTGATGGTATACATAGGTGCTGGGCAAGCTTACTCCATCTAAATTTGTCGCGGGCACTACAGCGTCTTGTTATTGTAGCCAAAAGTTGCCTCCTGACGCTGTATAAATCATTTAGTATATAGATGGTAAAAGGCCTTTGTCTACTAAATGAAAAAACAAAGTAATATTCGCGCGCGCTAAAAAGCCTTTGGCCTTTTTATAAGTTATTTAAAAATATGCACTTACCACTTAGTTCAGTGAGGCATGCAATATTATTGACATCTTTAATTTGAATTTATATTTGCCCGTTTAAATACTATCCTTATTGTATCACTTGGGTATTGAATATTTATGTAAACACTTTTTCCAGCGATTGTACTCGGGAAAGAGGCTCTCTTATTCATATTGCCCAAGTTCCAATGTAGCCTTTATTGTAAGTAGGTGAATTCATGCCATTTACCAAACGCTTTCTTACTACATTGTTTGGAAATCTCCTTAGTGGTGATACAAATAGAGATAGTGTACTGGGACAAATATTTGTCAAATTATATATAGGTGTTTATTCTGCGTTTGGGCGCTATTATGTACCTATTATAAGTGAGTATTTAAATATAAATAATATAATACGGTTTGTACTAATTTAATACCACAATGAAGGCTGATATCAAAATATGTAAAAAAACCGCATATAATTATGAATATGAAGTTTTAAAGTAAAAGTAGTAGTATCCTCTCCTATCTTATCTCCTATGTTGGACCTACATATATGGGCAATGGGCTAATCACCTGTCACCATGGTTTGCGTTAGGCCGTGCTTCGGAGGGCAAGGTAAATTGTCGGTCCCCGGTCCCGGCTTTTAAGTCGTTAAGCCATGACGGAGGCTTTTAGGCGACCTAAAAACTCCGTCACAAGAGTTGGCCACTAGCTCATACGAACTTACTTACCATATATCCATATTGGGACTCTTGGATCAGAAGTGGCTGCAAGTTTTCTTCTGATTGAAGATGATAAAGGTCTTGCTATCATTTTCTGTAGTTTATCGAAAATAAATAAATTCAAACATAATTTTCAGTAAAATATCTCGAATTTATTGGAATAAATTTTACAGGTAATGAACGTGTTGAATCAGATTTAACGCCGCAATTAATTAACACTAGTACTTGAATCGGCAACTGATAGCCGCACTTGACCGTGCCACTCGAAGGCTTTTGAAAGCGAACCAATTACAGCGTTTAAATGCAAAATTACAAGTATCTGTGGTAATTAATTAACGTAATAGTATTAACTTTTTATAAATTTATAAAATACCAGCAGCCGCCCGCGGCTTCGCTCACGCGGTACCCAGATAAAAAGTACCCTATGTCCCATTCCAGCACAAGTAGGTACCTACTATCCTCATAATTCATTATACATTATATAGTGTACGCTAAACGATGACTAAAGTATTGCGATCTCTTACCATTTCATAATGACAAACAGTGACAGGGCTAACTTTAAGCAATGGCTAACTTTAGCGAACGAATATAAATACTTAATAGGGTATGTAAGTATATTCCGTAGTTTTTGCGTGAAAGAGTAACAAAAATACCTAAATCTAAAAATTAAGAAATTTCGGTGAATTTAGTAAAAATTTTGAGAGTTAAGGTAAACTTTTCAAAACGCAACGACAGCGCGTTCTAGGATTTGATCAGAATTAGCAGCGACATCTAGTTATCAGACGTAGAATTACGTCAGAACTCCATGAATAATCAAGATTGGAAACTTATTATACCAGTAATAATTTATGCTTCCTTTCACAGGTAATTTGACATTGACAGTTCCTTTTCCATATGTTTTGTATCATCTATTACTAATCTGTGTGTATCATCGCTGTCATTATGTCAAAATAAAAGTATTCTATTTTTCATGAAAAACATACCAAAAATAAAGAATTTACAGGTAATTATGACATCAACTAAATGAGAAAAATCGGCTCTTTAATTTGATTTAGGTTATGTGCAGTTTTAGACCAAAAATTGATTCCAGGTTTTCATCCCTTTTCACCCCTTTAGAGGTTGAATTTTGAAAAATCCCTTCTTAGTACACCCCTACGTACCAAGGTTTACCTACACTGAAAATTTCAAGTCTCTACGTCCAGCAGTTTAGGCTGTGCGTTGTCTGTCAGTCAGTCAGTCAGTCAGTCAGTCAGTCAGGACATAGATTCTTATAATATAAGATTATTTCGTGCAGTTGACACATTGTCATGTTTTCGAAACTTTTAAGTTTTACAACATGCCGGTTTCCTTATGTTTTTCTTTACCGTTTGAGAGTAGCTACTGGTATTATAGCGCGCGCTATAAATTACACCAACAGTGTTAATTTAATGCAATGTATACCATCATCATTATTGCAGCCTGGTATCTCACTGGTTCTCCTCGGTCCTATGTGTCTCTCATCTAGGTTCGGCTAAAAACCTTGTCAATGACGTAAACGCTCTCCGACGTCCTGGGTAAGAGACGAAATAAAAAAGCAGCGCCATTCGTACAAATGCTCGAATCGTACAATTCTGTTTACACAAATCATAACTACAAGTACAATTCTGGCATCGATACAATTTACTCGCTCGCTTTCTTCGTTCTGTAGATACAAACAAAATAATATTTGATCTCGGTTTCCTTAGACAATGCAGGTATATGTTTTATAATGTATTTATGTAGGAGTGTGTTAAATAAATGTAATATAACTAACTACCTTAGTTCGGAAAAAAACCTGTCGTATCTAACCTAGACATTTTTGACAACAGTATCGGCTGATAAAAGACGAGCATTATCAAGGCCTTTTTTTTGTAAATGATAATATTTAATCTTTTTTCTCTGTTACTGCAACTCTAATTAAATTATTTAGATAAGTTTACGCTAGTTGGATTGTAATACTTTATTTCAATAAATGTAATAAAAATGAAGATATTATGTACCTATATATTTAGGAAGAGGAAATTTCGGATATAATATTAAGGGACGCTTGATTTTTGTATTTCTTTTTCGCACAACAGGGTCTTACCAGTATCTCTTACATCAAGCATATCATATTACAAAACAAACAACAACATCTAGGCGTAAGAAAAAGTAAAGCCTTTCTTCTCAGCTGACAGTAATAATGACTACCAACTCAGTTACATAAATTACTAAATGACGGCCTCGGTGGCGTGGCGGGCGAGTGCTCGGCTAAGACACAAAAGACGCCGATTCGATTGCCACTGCGGGAGACATGTTTCATGCTGCATATACATAGTTCTTCCAGTTTTGGGTGTTATGGATGCTCGTAGTTTTTGATACAAACGACTCAGTGAATATTAGTCATCATCATCATCTTCCTGCCCTTATCCCACTCTATGTGGGGTCGGCACAGCATGAACCTTGGATCATGCTGTAAGAGTTTTGGCTAATGTGTTTTATGAGCTGCCTGCCTGACGTCAACCCTCCTTGAGAATACTTGCTTATTGTATCTCATCATGTTGGAGGATACCATCCCTTAGTCGACGCAGTGAATATTAGTGTGGGTTCAAAACTAGGTGTGTATGTTACTGTTGGAAGTTACTTTCTTCCAAACTAGCATTAACCATGACATTAACTATCCTGATTCAAAGTCTATGTTGGGACTTTGAATCAGGGGTGACTGTTTTCTGTTTTATGACTACTTGTGGCTATGCCCACCCCATTAGGGATATGGTGCGATAATATGCATACAAAAACTAATCGCGACCTGTTTTTGTTGCCTATGAAATAGCTAAAAGCGTCATTGCCTAAATTAAACAGCATAATTAAGTGAAATGAATGTTTATTTCCCACTCAGTTATTGCATAAAACCAACGAAATATAAAAGCGACTCGGAGTTTGCTTACTCATAATTACCAGAGTTTTTAAAACAGGCAAAAAACAAGAGCGTATACAGAAAGCCGGGGACTTAAGACCACTGAAAAACGAACCAACATTATTTTACTCGGCCCTCCTTCCCTTTTAATTCGGATTTATGTATGTACATTAATGAAAGGAGCTTATATTCTGGAAATGACAGGGGGGCTCTTGTGTCTGTCTACCTTTATTTTTCTCACTGGCAAAACGATAGCGACTTTGGTTGGCTTTTAAAATTTTAATTATGCTTAATAAAGGAAAAGGTTTTCGTTAAAAAATTGATTCTGAATAGTTAATAGGGGCTTGATTGTGAGTTTTATGAAAAGAAAGAAAATACATTTATTGGTTCATATCACCACAAACCTATAAACAACTTAAAATAACGAAAACTATCTATTACTAAAATACAGTAAGCACTGTGATGCCAATGAACCAAAAGGCCCTGCCTCAGAACTATGTTGCTCAACAAGAAGTTGATGCAACTTTGATAATTTAAAATAAGTATGAGGTATAAGAAGTTTATAATATACCTTATACTTATTTTAGTAACGGACGACGGATCGTTCATGTGGGCTAGCTTGCTTAGACGTTCTTGATTGATCGTTGGAGTTAAGCAACGTTGTGCGCGGTCACAATTGGGATGGGTGACCGCAAGTGCCATTACGAGCTGAGCGCTTCCGTGCTTCGGCGGGCACATTAAATTGTCGGTTTCGTCTTTTGAGTCGCTAAGCCATGACGGAGGCGTTTACGTGGCCTAAAAACTCCGTCACTAGATTTGGCCACTAGCTCATATGAACTAACTTTTTTATTACGATAATAACTATGGTTTTCTGACAAAAACGACTGCGCTGCACGACCCGTCATCAGTATTAGAACAAAACATTAAATGATAAATTTATAACTATAAATGAAAAATCGCGTATCTTATCAATTTATCCATTGTCATTGTCCTAAAGATTGTTCTACCAGTACATATTTTTAGACGCATTTTATTTAATACATTCCTTATACATTTGTCCAAAAAGATCCGTCACACGAAATCATCATCATCATCATCATCCTGCCCTTATCCCACTCTATGTGGGATCTCATGATCCTTTGGATCATGCTGTAAGAGTTTTGGCTAAGGTGTTTTATGACTGACCGCCTGCCTGACGTCAACCTGCCAGAATCATTGTAGTGAAAGAATTTAAAGTGCACTTCAGAGGCTCCTTCCGTGCACTTGACACATGTTTTTGAATCTTCACCATTTGAGAGCTCTGGTATAGCGCACATAAATTTTCCGAACAGAAAAATCCAGTGGTGTTTGGGTTTGAACCCACGACTTTAGGATCGGAAGGAGGGCTAGTGCTTGTAATAGTAGTAGTACTACACAAGGTTTGGGACATATTATTATGGGTTAGACCAGCGGTGGATGGCATGTGCCTCTAAAGTGATGTCATGAAGTTAGGCTGTGAATGATGATGATTATGGCTATTCAAAGAGCTTTTGATAGATATAATTAAAAATAACCTTACTGTACAATCATAATTTTGCTTCCAACAAAGCCAGTGATTTCTTCTTGAAAGTTTGAAAAATTCCGTTAAAACTTTAAGTGCAGCACACTTTTCTATAAGGCTATTATTGTGTTATCAGAAGCTTTTTCCAATAAAGAATCTATTCACAGTATCCCAAAGATCCTCAAGGAACTTTTATAAAGAAGCTTATTGTATTAGATCATAGTGCGTTTGAATGGAGAACGTGATTTAATCATAAAACCGAGGGTTAAAGTACATTCACCCTGAGCAATTTTGACCGACCTAGTATCTTTAAAATATAAAATTCAAAATTGATTTCAGTGAAGTAAATAGTTTCAAAATCTCTATCATCATGTCTAATAATTGCTAGTTTTTTATACTTGAGTTTTTTTATTTAACAGATCACAATCATAAATTTTAGCACTCGAATTTTTACTAGCAGGGTGATTAGAGGAAGCAGATGCCTACGAAGCAGGCATAGGCGAGAGATATATAGACATAGAGTGTGGTCAAACGCAAACCTATATCGGGTAAAAAAAAAAAAAAAAAAAAAGCAGAGGCATAGGCAATGTCATCTTTACCACTTTTCATTTGTTGGTTATTCCTTCTTTCACGCCAAAATTACGCAACGGAACAACAATATTTTTGCGTCAAGATACAGATACAGGATTATGGGTCAGGATTAGTTTAATTTAATTCATTTTTTATTGCAGAAAATGAAATAACTTGTACAAAATGAGAATTTGATACCTATGAAAAAAATTGTCTATCAGCCAATCTACGAGGTAGTAAGTAAAATTGTACTACATGATTTTATAAAATTTCAAAAAAAAACTTTCTCATTGCCATTTGGAGCAAAACAAACCTCTATCTCGACGTCGCGTATTTATTAGGTCAGAAAATTAACCGAATCTTCGGGCGAAGCTTTCAAACGAGATTAGATCTCAAACGATATTGGACTTAGATTGCTACATGCCACTTTCTATGCGATATCTGAAGAATTTGTCTTGCGATTTTATTTATTGAACCGATTTAGAGTTTAAAATGGGGTTGCAATTGATGGGAGAAAAAATATTGGATTTTTTTGTTGGTTTATTCAATGATAAATCTTCTATCGATTGTATTTATTTTTGTACTATCGCTAGGTAAAATGATTGTATGGATGGTTCATATTTTTTACATTTAAACTTTAAATGCTTGTCGAGTTTATTATGTTCTGAATACTGTACGTGTACAAAGGATAATAGCAATAAAAATAGCTCGAAATTACATACTGAGACTGCTTACGAGAATGCAAGCATATGAGAAAATAAAACCGATAAGTGCGAGTCGAAGTCGCTCACAAAAGGCTCCGTACCATCGTACATAAAAATGATGTTTCTTGTATTTTTTTATTAGATTTAATTTATATTTGTTGAAGCGCCACTAGAAATACACAGCCTGTGAAAATTTCAACTTTCTACTACCTATTACGGTTCATGAGATAAAGCCCGCTTACAGACGGGCTAACAGACAGACTGATAGACGGACAGCGGAGGCTTAGTAATAGGGTCCCGTTGGCACCCATCGCATACGGAACCCTAATAAACATCTCAATGGCATAGGCAAGTCCTAAGTGGAAATACATTAAAGTATGTGTGTTTACAAAAAAAAGTATTCTATTAGCCATCTGATATTAATAGTTCAAGCTTTGCTTAGTTTGGGGCTAGATGGCGCTGTGTAAAATGTCCATAAATATGTATTTATTATTATTTATTCATGTTAGTTGCAAATACAGTCAATTGAACCATCACAACCACACTACCGACGATTAACTACCATCAGAGTCTGCTTCATCCATGTTTACCAATACTCTGAATTTTAGTAATTAGAATTCACTAATTTGCATTTTGTATTGACAAAACGATGCGCAGCCATCACTAGGCAATATTTAATGTTATATCGCATCACGAAATGTTGGTTTAAATATTTTACAGTACATAAATAAGGTATCAGATTTAATAAAATGACATGATGCAATTTTATGAACGCAATACCGCGCCATTTTCCTTAACATTACGCGATAAATATGTTTGAAACAGTTTAACGGGATATCGTGGTCCTGCTTATTAACGGGAAATAAATTTTATGCAAAAAACTGTTCCAGGGTCAAGTTCAAAATTAACTTGACTAGGATTTTTATTACTATTAATGTATTTATTGATCACAACATACATAACAAAACTGAGTTTGACTACAGATGTCAGATGTCAGGGTGGTAATGTAATGTGAGGGTAAGGGCTAGCTGTTTGGTCATTGGTCTTAACTACCTAATTTTGACTCAAATTTTAGTCACTAAGTAAAGACCGAATAACTCTTGGCCGTTCCTAAATAAAACGAAGGTTTATAAAAAAAATAGATACCCTGTCTCCTGGAAAAGAGTTAGCAATGGCGGAGGAAGCAGTTCCCCTCCCAATAAATGCTTCCTAGATGAATGAATAGAAAAATCAGTTTCCCTCACATAACACTCAATATCCGAACACTCTACAGGTGATTCAAACGTTTGACAATATCCGAATAATTACAGGATGTTTTCTCGAGGCGGAAATGACGTGCCGAATTGACAGTAATCCGATGGAGACAATGTTCCGTTCACAACGCAATTTCCGGAGCTCTCGGATCAAGAGCTCAGCTCCCTCCTAATGTTTCCGAATGAATATTAATACCAATTTTACATTCTTACAAATATTACGCGTTAAGATTATTGATGGACATTATGCTAATTGCCTTGGTAATACTGCTGTAATGATACTTCTATTTCCTGAATAAATGAGCTTAATTTATTCAGATACACATTTATAACTTGCGATATATTTGCAAGCTTAATAACACTTGATGACTGCCTCAGATGTCTTTAGAAACACAGACAAATGACATTCTTACGTCTGTAGCAGCGTTACGAAATGACACGTCACTGCCAAGTCAAAGTCAAGTATAATCATAGGGATAAAAACTCTTCAGCAAACACGGTAAATTAAATTAAAGGCTTTTTAAAATGAAATTCACAGGCACAAACATACAAACATCCTCACAAACCTTCACATTTATAATATAGTAGGATTGTGCATCGAAAATAACAATGCAATTTGTTCACACAGCTGCCAGACTCCATAAAACTAAACTTTCAAGCACTCGCCTTCAATTCGGACATTGCATGCTGCGGTTATACATTACATAGCTAAATGAGACAGCTGGATTATTTTTATTACAAATATATATAAAAATAATATCCCTATTAAAATACTTAAAAAAATGTTTGGTAAATTTTATACAATTTTTTTTGTTGGTAATTATTATTGGTTGGTAAACTTCATTAGTGGTAAACTTAATAAAACCGTAAAAAGTATTGGTTCACGGCTAGAATTTGAATCACGATCTTCGGATTAAAAGGTGGGGTAACTTCTCACTAGGCTAATTCAATTTTCGAATAAAAACTATGTTACAACAAAATAGTATTAAATCATGATTATTATCAAACCAGCTTCTCGCTTTGCTCCCGTTTGACGTGGGCGCGTTTTAAAAGTAGCCTGTTTGTAATTTTAGGTCACGTACTATGTATATACCAAGTATTATTCAAATCGATTCAGCCGTTAAGGCGTCTTTGAGGCCCAAACACATGAATATCCTCATATATTCACCATAATCATTATATGTAGCACAGTTCGACTGCTACGAGCGTTGCTACGCAGAGTGCGTAGCAACGTTTGAAGCGAACAGAAGCTACGAAGTATCAATACTGCATAATCTATTATGCTCATTTCCTCTTCGATGAAGCTGCGTTTAGTCTACGTGCAGTTCCACTTGGCAGGAATTCAAAGTTGCCATTCTCGCCGTGCTAATAAATGGGCGACCGTGCCACCTAACTGTGCTCACAGACAAGTTTAGTATAATAAAATTGTAGCATTTACTTTATGAAGTAGTGTTTGCTCGACAATGCACAAGCAAGGATATTAGGTTAAACGTGGCGCTTCCATGTTTATTCTGAGAGCGCATTTGACCATGTAAAAAAATATGCATGAGCACGCAAGCTACGCCTTCACGCCAACACTTTATGGTTATTTTGTGAATATTTTTATGCTCAGTTCTTTATAACACATTGCAAGTAGAAATGTCCACTTTAGCTGAAACAATTTTTTAAAAAACTAAGCTTAAAAATCGTTTTAAAAATTAGAACTAATAATTAGAATACAAAATCATTTCAATATACACAATCCCCTAATTCCATTGTAGTATTTTTATAAAAGGTAAGATAGAGTATAAACTCAGCATCTACTATATGGATGGTAAAAAGCCTTAGATAGAATATTTAGTTTATTCAATCTTTTCATTTTGTTATTGTATTTTCATTTGTGAAACAATAAAACGAAAAACAACAAAATGTCTGGCATAGACTTGTCTGTTTATCATATAATATTTCTAATGAAAGAAAACTATGAATATTTAACTAAGGTACCCTCAAAACAGCAAATCAACTTATGAAGGTACCTATAGAAAATATTGGTCCGTTCCGCGGCATGACGGCAGGTTTGACATGACATGACGTCTGGTAGCTGCCGAGTTAAACGTCTGTATACACGCGATACGAAGATGTGCGCCAGGCTGGAGCGTGTCTTTCAAATCAAATTAAAACTGTCCGTGGTTCTGATGTACAAAAATTTTAATGGAATAATTGCTCAGTTTGGACGAACGTAGATGCCTATCGACTTAGAACACTGATCAAATCAATTTTTGTAGATGTTGCAGGCCATGACTGAATGACACAGTTTAATTTCACAGGTGTGTACCTATGTAATTAAACTAAAGGAGATTAAAGGAGGTATCGAATCCCTGGTTAGTTTTTATTTGAGTTGGAGAAAGGCACCCGCCATCTTGCTACACGTGAGGAAAATGTTGCTCGAATGTTTGAATTTCGATGAAACAATAAACTGGCATTCGGAATAACATTATTTGTTAAATTATCCAGTTAGATAAACTGTCATTACCAAAATTTGGTTTCGTAGTCACTACAGAGGTTTTCACCGTCTACATAAAAACTAGATGATATATACAGTATGAGGAGGCAACTTTTTGCCTACCCTAATGAGACGCTGTAGTGTCTCGGACGAATATAGATGGAGTAGTGTTACCCAGTACCTATACCATCATCTCAGTTTAATCGGCCTTCGCAGTCAAAATCAAACTGAAAATGGTTTGTTTTTTAAATTACTCTTCCTTTGTTGTCTTATGCAATAACTGAACCTATCTTCCTTTGATGTCCTATGAAAAGTTGACTTGTGCCCTGTCAGTGCCACCCCTGCAATCCGGGTTCTAATTAAATTAAGCAAAGGGCTGGCTAGACTGAAATGTATAATGTTATGCGTCAGGTATGTGCACAAAAGTATGCGAGGGACTGGGCTGATGGGGTGGGTGAAATTACTACAGTGACATAATGAATTATATTACGTGTTGGGCAGAAAATAAAATGTCAACAAAATCAGAATTCGTGACATAATGAATTATATTACGTGTCGGGCAGAAAATAAAATGTCAACAAAATCAGAATTCGCTACTTTGTTTGAATATGAATACCTACTCATAATTATCAATTTCTAAATATCTTTTTTTAATAAAAAATATTAATATTCTTCCCGTTGACATTCATGAAATTTGGCCAGAAGCAATGTCTTATAGCACATGTAAAGGGAAAAGTCTTAAAACCGTATTTTTTAAATTACATTACAAAAAATAGCGTCCATAAATAAGTAATGGGGGTCCAAATTTTAATGTAGTTAGTTGTAAGAAAGCTACAAAATATTAGCACACGCTAAACAGATTTATAATATTTTTTACCATGTATAGTTTTCGAATTATGACGAAAACGAGAAAGAAAAATAGCATTTGCCCCTTTTCTCCGATGTTAGCGATTTTTACGGCCGTTTATGTCGCATATTTCAGGGAAAAATCTTCGAAAATCGATTTCGAATCGAACACAAGTTTGTACGGAAACCTCGGTGTGCGAGTCCGACTTGCACTTGGCCGTTTTTTTAATACAATCCGTCACGTCATTATTCCTTATCTGTTTACGGCTTTGAAACTCAAACCTTCAATTTGATTGTTTTCAACAAAGCTCGTTACTAAATTACGTCTTTTATGCCGTAAATAAATCGAAACTCGATAATATAGATTACCTATAATTCAATGAGCCTCCTTAATTTGCATGGCGCGATTACGTATTAGACGGGTGAGGCGAACGAAACGTAGAGTGCCTCCCTCGGTGTAGAAAACGGGTTCGTACCTGCTTGCTTAAAAAAAAACTAAAGTCGTTAAGTCAGTGTCAGCGTTCGACGCGCCCTCAGTCACTCGCCTATTCTTGCAATGGCGAGCGAACGCAGCGGTCGCACTGCACCTAGATTTGTAAAATATTCAATAATTTATTAAAATCACAAGGATTGGAAGAAGGATTCCCTTGGTCCGTGATATTGCAGACCGACTCACGCACAACTGACGACAACAGACAGTCACGTACCGCATCGATCCATCGGATCGAAAGGTCGGTTTGTGACTGTAGTTCGACGCCATTTTGGATATCAAGTAGAACTCCAAACGTGAGAGAGAGCATCTTACCAGTTGACAACAAAGAGAAACCCTTCCTGCGGGTAGTGGCGCGGGTTTGTCCGCTCTCGCCTGTAATACCATAGACCGGAGTCTAGCTTTGGACTCTGAATACGCGCGTTTTTGACGCTACCAAACGAGGTTTGCCGAAGATAGGGTATGATTCGCTCATTAGGGGAGGCGTATGTCCAGCAGTGGGCTGCTATAGGCTGATGATGAAACGATGTAGTTTTTAACCTGCTTATAGTGTAAAAGCGGGTTTAGATGGGGAGACCGACCGAAAGCGTTCCAATGGCATCTGGAATGAATAATTGCGGCGCAGATTTTGACGGCAGGCATTTTTATTGCCTCAAAGTATGAGCAATATTTGAATTGTAATTGCTTATGAAACTTTCGGGGAGACTTACCCATATTGATTTTTACTATAGCTATTCTATAGCTTTTGTTTGTTATATATTTAACGAGATTTAGTTTATTTCCATTCATTAACTAAAACGTTTTTACATTCGACGTGTTTATTCAAACAACAAAGATTTAACTGCTTCAGCTTCAGTTCGTAATCCAGAAACCTTGGCATAAAAAACCCATGAATACATTTCAAGTATTCACATTGATAGCCTATGTAAAGACTCAAGGACCGTATTGAGTTTAGTGTTCGAATATTTCCTAAGCAGTGACCGTCAGTCGCCATCGCCCATTGTTCGATATGAGAAACGAGTGACAAAATTAGACGATCTATGCTATTTATATTAAAGTACTTCCGTTAGTTTATTTTTACTCATAATACTGAGCCACGCTACAGTTTGCGTGTACCTGTTACCATGGTTCACCATATCCATCTTGGAACTTTTGGATCAGGAGTGGCTGCAAGTTTTCTTATGATTACTTGTGGTTCTGCCCACCCCGTTCAGGATATGGGCGTGATAATATGTACATATGTATATATAGGCACGGCTAAAATTATAAGTGAAAATAAATAGATATATTCGAATTTTAACACAATATCATATAAAATAAGAAAAAAAAATATCTTATTCCTAAAAAAATGCAAACTTCAGCTCCATCTCACCTGTAATTGTATTTAGAGTCGATTCGCGAACACAATTGATTTTCGTGGCCCTTATGAAATTTTTTAGGTCTGACGAAGCGTTGATCGCGCCACGACGACAAAATTAAACATGAAACCAGTCATGCATTTAAAAATAAAAATGGGTGATTGAAATCAATCGGTCAGAAATTCGCAAACAAAGAAGGCGGTCGAACGTACCTATATGATCTCACAAACTTTGCGCATTTAGTAAATTATAATCCCAGTGAAACCGAATGAATAACAGTGAATAACTCTAAAAATACTTAATTAAAACTTAACTAATTTCATATGCATAATGTTCTGATGACGCCAAAGCTACGGCGCGATGACGTTCATTAAGAGAGACTGTAGTGGACTGCTATAGGCTGATGAGTGTGATAATTATGTTCTTATAAGACATTTGCACTTACAAAACCATGACAACAAGAGTAGCGGGGCTACAACCGCAACCTTACGTCCCCGGAACAAGGACTCAACCCTATGATCGCTAGTCAAGTACAAACGAACATAATTCAGAAACGGAATTATTTCCGCTTAATAGACATGATTTACATAACACTACCTTAAATTAAATGACAGCACGCAGAAATTACAAAGTCCTATAGAACGTAGGAAATTGAACATATTTCAATAACATTATTTTGAAAGATCGGAAGTATGATTAAAATGACAAAGGTTCGACAGGCATGCTGCACGGAAGGGTGCTCTGCGAATTTAGACTCTATTTTCTATAGAATAACTAGCTTACACGCGCGGCTTTGCGCGCTTTTTTCGTGTGGTGCAAATTTTGACACCTCGTTTTACCCCTTTTTGAGAATTTTTTTCATTAATTTTTATTATATATGTAAAAAATAAAAAAGAGTATCAAGCCAATCGCATCGCCCGTTAAAAAGTTCCCATACAAATTTTGACACCGAATCTCACCCACTTTTAAGGGTTGGTTTGGAAAATCGTGAAACATGGGTCAGTTTATTTTGCATTTATAATACTCAGACGTTAGTAAGTTAGTTAACTATAGATTTAGTTTCATCTTATTAGTTTGACACGACGAATGAATAAACAAAACTTCAGGTTCCGAGTTTTGAAAAATCCCGACCTAGGAGTGGTTTTGCTATAAAAGGAAGCTACCTTCCCAATTTCAGCCTACTAACTTCAGTAGTTTAGCCTAAAAATGTTTATTTATATAAATAGAATATATAATTGTAATAACACCCAACCGTTACATATAGAATTCTAACTCCACAATCACTGTGTCATGGGTATCAGAAATTACGAGTGCCTACTATAGTACTATTTCTAACGCCCAGGCACGTAACAATAAAGGCAGAACCTGCAAACATTTCTCCTGCATCGGGGATCGAACCCGCACCTCTTGCGTCTTGGTTTTGCACTCGCCTACCATGCTAGGTCAATTTCGAAATAATTTATAACTATAATTACTTTCTTAAACTACTAATCGATAGCTTTAGTATATGCTGAAATAATTAGCCGTCATATTACTGTAGATAAAGAAGTACCGTAAAGGATCTGTCTCATCATTTTGAGAGCACTGATGGTCAAGTGGTCACCAGTAATGACCAGTGACCCCGCCTTCCGATCCAAAGATCGTGCGTGAGTCCGGTCGTGAAGCAATGAATTTTTCCGTTTGAAGAATGTATGCACTGAGTGCAGTGATACCAGTACTCTTAAACTGTGAAGAAAAACATCGTGAGGAAACAAGAGTGTCGTAGATCCCAAAAAGTACGAAAAGATGGTGTCAAGGCACTTAAAATCATTTCACCACACTGGTTCGAAAGAACTAGTCATACTACTAGTATTCTGAAATTCAGACAGATTATATTTTATACTATTATATTATATTTACTATATTTCATATACAGACTATGCTAAAAATTTGCAGCAAATAGTTTCATGCTTCCCATAACTCCCCAAAACTCATCAAAATTTAAACATGAAAAGTTTTTATGAACTCTCCCCTTACTAGCGTGTAAAAACAAAAATCCCTTTGATAAAACATTTCAAAAACGGATGAATCTGACGAAACTAACGAATCTGATCGAATATAAACATAAAAAAGAACCTAACGTTTGGTTCAAAGGTTTTCCTATATTTTTCCTATTTTCGCTATTCCCAACAAATCAACCAATAGGTTTTTTTTTTAACCAGAATAGGTTTGCGTTTGACCACACTCTACCTGATGTTAAGTAACGGTGTGGTCTAAGATGTAGGTACCCAATAAAAAAACTATATTCCGTTTGCTGCTTCACTATCGTGGTACCTGGATCAAAAGTATGCTTATTGTTATTCTAGACGACAGACTTATTATTATCATTACATAAGCGTTCGTTAAGTTAAATTAAGTTAAGTTTCGTTAAGCGGTTATGCTGTGCCCCAGCAGGCTGCTAACGGCCCGCTAAGATTTGATGAATAACATTGTTAGTCTTTTCTTTATTCCCAGTCCAGCAGAGCAAGTATGTTTAAGTATCCTCATAAATGCATGAACTAATAGTATAGATGCACTTACTCCACAAACTATTTGATAGATTCCGAACATTATCTAGAGATGCCAGTATAATAGCAGAATCAGTGAAGCTTGAAGCTGTGGAAACGTCAATAAACCTACACAGAATACTCTTATGAAATAATACAACTTCGTCCGAGCCTAATAATTCACAGAATACAAATTATTAATACATAATCTCCATCTATAAAAGTCCACGGCTGGTGACCTCTATAATATACTTCCCGGACGAACGACTTTGTGCAGCCTCCATCCACCGACCACCCGTGACCTTCACAGTAGCATCGGTCCATCGGGTGAGGGGCCATACTAATCTTTGTTTCTCGTGTTTCTCGGTCCGTGGCCGACATTGCGAGAACCAAATATTTGACCTACATTAATAGAATGACATTTAAAATAGTTATATTTATCGAATTTTTCTCGATTGTTTTCGTAAAAATAACTGCATAGCGTGCTAAACGCCAACGTTTTGGAGGTTTATTGCTTTTGATTCTTCGCAAACTACTGTGCAAAATAAATATGAATGCAAAATGAAAATATTGTCTCGAGTCCCACTTTGACTAAGTACGACCACAACCGCAAACTTATACATTGTTCACTTATTGTTCGCCAAGCAGCAACTTCAACCATAAAACTTTATTTTAGCGCCTTTAACTTTGCTTAGTTAACATTTGTTCTTAGACTCATGCTTCAAGGCAATAGTTTTAATTAAAATTTACAATTCGAGCAGAAACAATGCGGCACGGTTTAAATTATGAGTATATTTCCGAATCGAGCGATACCAGCTAATGCTTCTTACCTAACCTAACCGCCTAATGGTCGTCAAACCTAGTCTAAAAAAGCTAAACTTTTGATAGGTGTACCAGAAACTACCTGACTAAACTAAACATCCTAACCGTTTACCATTGGCGGCCTGAACCAACCGTTTAACGGTTGTTTACACATTCCGGTTTGTTTCCAAAGCTGTTTAAGAAAGGAAATCTGAATAGGCGAACAATCAGACAAGCCCAACGTCTTCAATAACATGAATTCGGCGTCATCAAAAGCAAATGACGGGTTATTCAAAGAGCCAACAGTTTAGTCGGCACGTGAAAGCACTCTGAGTCAAATCCGCGTCAAGTGGCTCAAATTGCCTCCCCGCCTATGATGAATGTTGGCAAAAATTGAAATCACGTTTCGTTTTCCGCAGTCATTCTGAGGGAATGTTTGAAAGCTGAAAAATATCAATCACCAGGAAAGAATCTTTAGAACCTATGATAAGCTCTTAACCTCAAATGGTGTAACTTCCACTTACAATATAATATATATTTTTAATTTATATAAGTCTTACAATAAAATGGAAACATTATGGTAGGGGTAGAAATAAACATAAGTATCGAATAAACATAAAGAATCTTTAACGGTAAAAGCTATACGACAAAACGCAGTACACTTGTAGAAAATCAAGCTTAAAAATTAACATAATCAACGTGAAGGTGAACGTTCGATTGTGCAAACAGTCTGAGCAAACTTTTTTCAATTAGCCCATTCGGAAAATAGAAGTCGTAAAGTGGGATTGATAGCCAATAGCTTCGTGAGCACATAAAACACAAACATAGGAAGATTCACAAAAGAGTCTGAAGATTTCTTATGCCGCGATTGTTTTAATACACCTTCATGAAATTCAAATGAAGCCCGAAGTAGCCTTCGACCGCCGTTTATATTTATTTATTTTCCAAAGATGAATCGCTATGCTAAGTTATGATTTATGTCGGAGTTCACGTTTTTTCAGGGACTTGTTCGTATTACAACAAACTACGTTAACCGTCGTTGCCTAGGTTAATATTTAAAAATCAATTGAAATATATCCTATTAGATCAAAAAAAATCTCAAACATGTTTGTGTCAAGTGCACAAAAGGAGCCTTTGAGTACTTAAAATCCTTTCACTGTTTCGAAAGAACAAATGCGAAAAGTATGAAGAAATAATAATTTATATTTCTTCTTACATAAAAATACTGACTACAATGCATACCTTTTTGCAGTTTATTTTGTTAGGCCTAAGAAACAATTATACTGGTCAAATGCGAGTCAAATTCGCACACGAAGGGTTCCGTGCCATCGTTAACATTAAATAATGCTGACCATTGTTTTATTTTGTCTTCTTTCGTGCCTACAATGCAGAGCTTAGTTGACTGGCTCGCCTGTTAATTACCTACCGATTTTTATTCTTTTTTTTACACTCCCATTCGGGAATTCCAATGAATCACGCCAGTTTGTGCATTACAGCGAGTGAGCTCAAACTTCGCCGTTTATTGCGTTCGATTTGTTGTTATAAAGTGGATTAGTTTGAATGGAATTGTTCTGTGATTAAATGTTATTGCTGACAGTTTGAGTTGTGCTATTAGGATTTAATATTCCTTCTTTGAACGGTAAAGTCTCGTATTTACTAGAGACATGTGTCGCTAGAGAAGTTGGTGAATGTCGGGCGAAGTGAAGCAACGTCGCCCTACAAGTCTGGCAACATTGCTGATATTACTTTGCACGGAAGAGTTATTTCAAACCACACTACTTCAAAAGAACTAGTAACGCGAATAGTAGTAGTAGCTTTATGTTATTTATTAAGTAATGTGAAGCATCGCAAGTCAACAAAGTCGGTCGACATAGCCCAACGTCGCTTGACTTGGATCGTCACTTCTAGCGACACGTGTCGCGGGACATATGTCCCCTAATAAATACGAGACATAAGGATGTTTAACAAAAATATAAGTCATCGTCATTACACCATTTGGGTAATGTATGATATCATAATGTTATGAGGGATATGTCTATATGTTCAGCAGATAAAGTCGGCTGATTGATAGGACCGGTTCTTGTTTTCTATGTAGTAAGTATATTATAATGTAAATGCCTTTTTATTATCTGTTCTACTTCTATTTCTTTAAATAGTGATTTGTAATTGTCTTCAAGTAGTAGATAAATGTCTATTTATCTCAAAGTATAAAATACCACCAACACCGCAAAAAATATGCACAGTTGCTCACCTTTTTCAACATTATAAACAAAACTCTGGTATTATTATCTCAGAGGTTAGAGATTACCAAAATAAAGTTGATTTACGGGAATTCAGTATCCAGTAAACAAGGTTCGTTATTAAAATCTGTTAAATATTCTACGAGTCTGGCGGCGGGTAGGGATGCTACACAGAGGTCTTCAACTGAACTGGAAAGGCACAATAAAATATCGTTATAAAACCCCAAAAAGAACTACTTCTATGAAGGATAGAATAAAACTCCTTCATATCATCTTAAAGTTCGAAACAAAAGTCTCAAGTGCACGAAGGAGCTTTTGAGGCCCACTTCAAAACCTTCGAACACACTGGTTCGAAATAACTAGTGACACGACTCAGTAGTTGTATAATGCAACGATCATTCATAATTTCAATTGGTGACTGTAGGTTCGGCCACCTTCGTGCTTTGGTGGCTATTCCTCTGTCACGAAAACCTTCAATGCCAATTGGCACCAGCTAATGGTTTGTTTATTCAACCTATAGTGGGTCACTTCACTCAATTAATGTTATTAGTGTGGTGTTATTGACTATATTTATCATATTTTATTAGATTGTGTCCGAAATGCTTCATTAAGATCTTCATGTTTTTTACAAAATCGCTTGTTAGATGTAGGTTATCTAAATAGTGTATTATCCGACCCTTTTTGTAAAGAAATTGAGTTTTTAGTTTTGTTACTTCAGTTAGGTTTATGTAAGAAGTTAAGTTTTAGTATAGATTAAGTTTTTCTTGTTTTATTTTTTTATATGTTTTTGTTTTTATGGTTGATGTGGTCGCAAAGCGACAATACCTTTAAATAAATGGAAAAAAAGATACGACTAGCAGAGACCGAAATCGGAAATGAATCAGAAGTTGGCAGAGGCAAAGGCTTAGAATAGTAATTTATCAACCACGCTGCAACCTCTATGAAAGAATTTCTAAAAAGGAAATTATTTTATCGTAAAATTATACGGGATTTATTCAATCGGAAATTAAGTCGGGCAGAGACACAGATTGAAACTATAGAGTTGATAAACTAACCCATTCTTACATTGTAATAAAATCCGACTACACGAGGTTCTCGCTGTAGGTTTTTTTAATGTTGTGGCTACATTATCGCGATATTACAAAGCTTCGCGTTTTGTGTCCTTCTCTATCCTTTGACAAATCATATGGCTGAAGTTCGCCGAATCCCGATAATATGTCAGGGTGTATCAGCAACAATTTTAATACAAATAAATATCACCCTTTGTAATGTGGCCACCTTCTACCTCTAGGTATATGTTCAAAGGACGTTTGCCTCAGGCCTCAAGTTGGCCTAAGAAACAAGCAATATTATACTCAAAACTCATAATGCTGTTACCTATTGACGCGTATGATCAGGCGTAGCTGCTGACAATGGCTCAGATCAGTGTTCGTCAAACTTATTTGAACAGAAGCCAATACTTACTCTGCCGGGCGGTATGTCACGTCGGGCCGCATATACCTAGGCCCCGATCTTCATTTTGATTGATTTAGGTAAATAAAAAATACAAAGATATTATAGTAGCTAGGTTGACAAATTCCACTTATAGGGCCTTAAATATTTCCTTAAATAAACATAAACGTCATATTCATTATTTTATAAAGAAACCTTGATTTTACTTTCGTTAGACGCTAGTTCTGTCTTGTAAAAATGGACAGCGGGCCGCACTAATCTTAGCTTCGGGCCGCATGTAGCCTGCGGGCCGCGGGTTGACAACCAAGACCTAGGCATAATAGCTGCCTGCATAACGTTCAAGAGTCACACAAAAAGTTGACATCATCTTTTTCATCAGCATTAATATTTTTGGCTGCGTTACATTACAATATATTTAAAAGAAAGGAGCTGGATTTACAATATATTTCTATAACATTGTTGTACCGCATCCCTACCGTGTAATGTAAGGTCACTCACAGTGGGAGGGGTAGTACAGGGAGGGAAGGGGGGGGGGGGGGGCAGACACCTTTACGACTACGGCACGTGCAGTGTACCGAGGTAATTTTTGATAAAATTGTATTACACTACTCTCGACCGTGCAGTGTAGGATTTGCGGTAGGATAACCGAGGGACCATGATAATGTCTTTACTGGGGGACTACGCGCCGCCGGTCTTTTTTTCTGACGTTTTTTATAGTATCTCTATATTTTCCACGTGTTGCTTGATTTTCATCTAAAAAATTTTGAAATTGGTAATTTCTTTGTTCGGTTATTGAGCCATAGACATAATTATAATATCTAAGAATAAGATCGACTTTCACAATTAAGTGTTACAAAAAGTTTTCTATAAAATTCAAGTTTAATAACCCTATCCTACTAATACGAAAAATGCGAAAGTTTGTGTGTGAGAATTTTTGTTACCGCGCGGTTAAACTAGTCTTGAATTTTTATTAAACTCTGTATTGTCAAAAGCCGAAGATTTACTTTTAACCTAACCCTGAATTCCACGCTTACATAATTACATATACAAAATATATACAGTATTCAGAGTATAAGGCTGATTACACCTTACTCTCTAATTCGCAAGAAAGTGTCACAAGTTGCAACCCCACGAAACAGTGTTAATGTCAACACAACGTACAAACCCAAACAAATACTTGTGTCACCCATGTATGCAAATATTTGTCTACGCTTGGGATTTGAACACGAAACCCCTTGGCACTGAATCACTCGGAATGCACTATAAACTACCGGCAAGGAAGAGTGTCGCGCGTTTACGACGTATCACTTTTACTCACGAGCGTACTTTCGAAAACAAAAAGGAAATGAAATGGAACTAAAGTATTACTATTGAACGTGGTTATGTAAAAGTAATGACGACCTACTGCTACGTTCTGTAGAAATTCTCGTAGACGTCTACGAACTTTCCAAATCATACAACAAAATTGATGGTTTGCGGAGAGCACCTCACTTAACTTCCACAAAATAATTCAGAAACTAAGACCAGCCCACGGCCATGCACGGATTCATAGCTAGTTGGCCCAGTTCTGAAAACTTTCAGCATAACTGCTATTTCTCATTGCTCGGGAGATGAAATTTGAACCGGCTACTACCCCTAGGGATCATTGTTGTGTAGCGTCACCTAAGAGAGTTGCGGTCATTTTGGGTTTTCTTTATTACGATTTATTGGGCAATAATATGCCGTAATGTTTGCTCCAGAAACTGCTTTCGCGTTATTCTTTTGTTTACGGTGGCCGTGATATTGGGTAGTGGTGCTATTTAAGAAATGTAAGGTGGGGCGTTATACTAGCTCGTGAGGTTTTTGTAAGTTCGGGACTACCAAATCGGGACGACTTGAGTTCCCCCGTGTTTGTGTACCTTTGCCTTCCGTTTACAGTGCGAACTTCACGACGGGCCCTTTGCAAATTGGAACACAAAGGGTTCCGTGGGCCGTCAATAAACATCGTGCAAAGCGAAACGTATCATTGTTCTCTGTATATTTTAATTATTAGACAGTACTCGAAGGCCGACCCTTGCGGCGCCAAGGGTCTGTAATGGAAGATCTTTTGCTGGTACGGTCATGCCATTGCCTTTCTACCTTTAGCTCTGTTTTCTTAAGTCAGTTGTTTTAGTTGAATTCAGTAAATTAAATAATTTAAATGGACCTTGGTAGGGTAGAGGTGGAACTAGGATCCGAAAGTAGGCACTTCAACGGTTTTGAATGTCAATTAGTCCTTACACTATTAACAGTCTTACTTTATAAACCCCTCTTAAAAACATTGGCCTTTACACATCTATTGCAGATGATTCAGGTGGCATCCGGTTATAGAAAAATTAGAGCAAGAGCACTTTTTTCATGACTAAAAGGCCTATGTGGGAGTGGAAGCCCGAACCCCTCTTAAGATCTGCCAAAATTTATGTAGGTACGAGTAGGCTCTTTTTTGTTAGATGAATGAAATACAGTTACAAAGCTTTTTAAATAAGTGACTTTTATGGGTTAAACTATTTTTAAAATAAACTACCTACTGGTAGTTTTTTTTTTAATAATCAATTTAATAGAATAATAATCAAACTACGAACACTTTCCGATAGACAAGAGTACTTACAAATAATAACCGTGACACTGCTACTACTCGAAGCTGCTAAATCGCGAGGAACGTTTTTGAGTTGTTTGCCGATCAGCTGCAGATAAGGTCATTAACTGAGTTTCAGAAGTAGTATTCTATCGAACAGTACTAGACAATAAACATAAATTGCTTTCTGTATAATTGTTTCCAGGACTTCCGTCTGTCCGTCTGTCAGCTGCCTGTATTTCATTATCCGTAATAGGTAGAGAGTTGAAAATTTCAAAAAGTGTGTTTTTCTATTGCGGATATAATAAAAATAAAACAATACGTTAACCGCTTCGAACCGTATGTTTAATGTGCAATCTTAGTGGTTTTTTCACATTGACTTCATCTTCCCGCTGCAACCTCGGGAATTTATTTCTCGAGGAATATACTCAAAAAGTTTCTTGCTTTTAGGACTTACGGTTTAGGCTATGCGTTGTTTGTCAGACAGCAGTCAGTCACTCACGTAAATATTTTTATGTAAACATGATGGGAATGAACACTGTTTGTTAGTATTCGATTTCAATTTATTTTAGCATTGAGTTCGAACTCAATAGAAAATTAACCGAAGTTATCAGAATGATCGCAATATTCAATACCCGCCTATTTCCATGAACAATACCGAGTCAAAGAGCTAATAGCATTTTTTATGGAGCGAGAATAAATATCAAGTTAAACTGATAAAATTTGAAATAATTTTTCAAATGAAAATATCTCTGAAGTGTGTGTGGTGCACTTTAGTGTTTTTTTCATAGAGTACTTTTTGTTTCTCATCATTTTTACTAACCAATGGTAGCAGTTTTAGCGCTGGTTGAAAGTCTTGTTATTTTCAAAAAGTCAAAAATTTGGTATACCAAACATGTTACACGTTCTTTTATAAAAATGCATAAATGCCCAGTTTATGTACTCTTCTATCGAACAAGGGATGGTAGTAGGGAACCATAGCAACGTTGTTTTTCTGTCAAAAATGTTAGCACATTTTGACAGATATCAACGATACTATGCATTAGCATTGATCATTTGATCCATCAATTGTTCGTAAAATATAAGAACCGAGCGTGATGTAACATACAACATTTTTTATTAGGTTGTTAAAAAAATAATGCACTTGGAATCATACAAATGTGTTTACGATAATAATAACGATGTAAATTGCAGATGAAATTGCATAGAGCATCAATCAATTTACTAAATTATTATTTAT
The DNA here is from genome assembly GCA_949320045.1 of Scotopteryx bipunctaria. Classification (NCBI taxonomy): domain Eukaryota; kingdom Metazoa; phylum Arthropoda; class Insecta; order Lepidoptera; family Geometridae; genus Scotopteryx; species Scotopteryx bipunctaria. The sequence continues at coordinate 6,837,176 of OX439440.1, forward strand.
TTTTTTATGGAAATTATGCCTTTAGGAATACAAACAATTCAATTATACACACAGTTTCATGTTCCACTGAAATTCTGTTTAGTGAACTATTTGGAGCTCGGAATGTATTATTGAAAACAATAAACAGAATACCGCATCGATTGATATTGAATATTCTCCGTCGTATATTCTGTAGTTTGTATTAGCAATATTATTACTAAATAATTATTAAATAACCAACATAAATTGTTGCTAGTTCACCAATCGCGCTATTATGGATCTTTCGTTCAATGGAACGCGCGTTGTTCGCGCGTTGATTCATTTGTTTTCATTTTGGCAGATGCCAAGAACGGTAGACAGCGTAATATGATGCTTATCAGAATATAGCATTATACCACCATACGAAATGTGCATAAACGAAGCATTATGAATTATGTTGCCTTTGGTAAGTACGCAATTAGAGCGCATTAAGTAATAATGTTTGTGTATTGTTTCAGGTATGTGAACAAGCAACGAATACTTTTTGAAACTACCCTCCGAAAGTAAGTTATTAGTAATTAATTAGATAATAGGGAATTGAACAATAAAAGCATTTAATTTATCTACCACAACTATAATGAAATAATTGGTCAATAGATAGGCATATCTTAAGCCTAAAATATAAATGCATTTAAGATTAGATAAGCAATGCTAATCCAGAAATGCAATAATCTCTCTAGGTATAACAGTAAAGTTTGCAAGAGCCCAGCAGTTTCATCTCGATTACGCAATTTGAGCATGCAAACATCGTAGGCGGTGACCCAAATTACATAAGGTGATTGGTGTGCACATACACTACACAGCCAATTTCAAGAACATCTGTCTATTAATACTATGTATCTATCTATTAAACCACGGTTAGGTAAAGTATGAAGCCTCCTTTACACTACGCCTAGACAGGTGTAATAGAGAACAGTAGTGGATAAAATAAGCATGGAGACGACCCCATGCTTAGAACCAATGCGTCAGAACAGCTGTGGATGACTTGAATACACACGAGTGTATCCAAATCATCCACAGCTGTTCTGACATGCTGACGATGTCATCATCAGATCAAAAACATCTATGTAAGTATAGTAGTACCACAAATATTGTGCGCCTCGGCAATTTTCGTCTAACTTCTGAAATAGGAACTAACGCGATGATGATTATGTAATATAGAGATGTTACAATAATTATGTAGATAAGTACCTACTTATTTTTAGAGGGTAAGTTCGGTTATTATTAGTTGTATATTCGGACAAATTCGGTTTTAATTTTCACAAAGCATAAAGTTTGCCGAGGCGCACAATATTTGTGGTACTACTGGATAATCAATCCCAGAAGACGCCTTTTAGTTCAAGCCTTATTTTAGGACCATCGTCCTGAACAAAAAAAGATATCTGACAGAAGTAACATCATTTATAAGTAGTCATTTCGCTCTAGTACCATTATCAGATGAAATTCAAATCATGGAACTATAGCGAATTTACTAATATTGAAATTCGCTAATGCGCATTGAACACGTAATCAGCGATAGTTCCATGGGAAAAAATACTAGGAAAACATAAACTTGTAGGAGGTGCCAAGCCATTATAATTACATTATTTTGTAAAGCTCTTCACAAATATTAATGCTCGCCTAGTACTTTTCTGCATGTCTTGCTCAGGTTGGTAGTTTCAATGATTCAAAAGAAAATACCAGGCGACTATGAATTAATATAAAGTATCTGAATCAAACACTAGTGGGAAGTACTGCAACTTTCAAACCCTGAAGAGAGAAAAAAGTCCACTAAAAAAAGCCCGCATTACTCATGCCAATATATTAAAAATAAATTTAATAAATTTTCATGCGAGCTGCAGGCATCACGGATATTTTGGTGATAAATGTATTAAACTAAGATAGATAGGAGCCTTTGAGGCGCACTATATATCCTTTCACAACTGCACTGGTTCGAAAGAACTGACACGACCAGGCCCCTTATTCTATATGACCAAACGAAACTTGCCAGCTTGTAACTTGTTTGTGACGCGCCGCATCGCGTTTTTGCAATGCAGAATTATCATTAGTATATGAAAACACGGTGATTCCGCAAACGTGCCCGTGTTACGTTTTGTTTGGTCGTAGTGAATAAGGCACAAGTAGTAGTAGCGTTAGAATGACAGTTTGAACTAAATATTAGGTAAGCGATGGAACTGCAACTGACGTACGAAACACAATAGTAATACATTTCTATAGAGTTCTATTAACGCTGACGTAATAGCTTAGTAAAAGGCTGTCAATGTCAGTAAGCTGCTTTGAACCTCACAGCTATTGAGCCTAAGACGTGTTGAGGGTGTTGACAGATATTGTTCTAGTTCAATCTTGGACGAATATTGTTCCGAGAGTTCAATAGCTGATGACCTGTCACCACTGGACAATATTCAGCTAATAGTGACGACCTCGATAATAATAATAGTAATAGCGATGACTTATAAAAAAAGCGTTGACTTTTCCCGTCTTGACTTTTCTTTGTCATGAATTTTTCGTGAAGCTTACTAGCTAAGGCCTTTTACCATCTATAGTAGATGGATTTATACAGCGTCAGGAGGCAACTATTACCTTTACAAACGGAACGTTGTAGTGCCCGGGATGAATTAAGATAGAGTAGGCTTGCCCAGCACCTATTCCATCCTCTCAGCTTAGTCGGCCTTGTCCTCAGGAAAGACATGGTCAATACATGCGGAGCTGGCTAAGCTGCGGGTTTCCTCACTATGTTTTCCTTCAACGTTTGAGAGTACTGGTACAGCGCATATACATTTTTCGGACAGAAAAATCCATTGGTACACGACCGGTTTTGAACCCACGGCCTTAGGATCGGAAGACGGGGTCACTACCAACTAGACACAGAAACAGTTACAGTCGGATGCATTAAGTACTTAATGGCAAAAGCATACTTTTAACAAGTGTGCATAGTAAGCAAGTAAAACAAAGTGTATTAATATTGAGAAGAGAAGATCCTCCTAAAATGCAATGCAGGATTATTTGATCAAAGCCATGATATCAACCGAAGCATTAGCAAACAAGCTAATAATTTCAACATGAAATTGTGTTATAAACAAGTCGAGTCTGTTTTTGTAAACGAGCGTGTAGCAGAGCAAACTAGTGTGGCAAATATCCAGCAGCAAATGACAACTGTAGAATGTGACGGGGCGGAGTTCGGTATGTTGAAGGATCTATCTTTTAGGTTTTAGGTATCGGATCTAGCTTTTAAGACAGGTAGGGGTCCTAGAGTCGATAGTCAGGGCAGGCCACAATTCTGTTATAAAAAAATATCACTGGTCGATCCAGCCTAGAGGGGTCAATACCCCAATGGAACCGCCCCTGACCACAGTCATAGGAACCAAACTGACATTTAAACTTATGTTGGAAACGGGATACTCTTAAAAGGAGAGGAAAAACAAGTTCCCGATTCCTATATTCAACTAACAGCCGACAGATGTAAGGTTATAGCAACGTTATTTTAATTAAAAAACATTACCCATCGTATTGGTGGTCGAATTAAATAAAATATGTCGCTTTTTTGCAAAAAAATCATCTTTATTAATAGAAAGAAACTTACAACTAATACAAGTTGATCAGTTGCTCGAAAATAAACGCTTTGATTCACATTTACCTAATCCATTCACCACACTGGTGATAGAAGTTATAATCTTCTTCTTTTATTTATTATGAATTAAAATAACAAATTAGCTAGTAAGTAAGTTTGAAGCGCTCGTGGGGTAGCTTGCTCAGACGTTTTTGATTGAAGTTAAGCAACGTTGTCGGTCACAATTGGGATGGGTGACCGCAAGTCGCATTACGAGCTGAGCGCTTCCGTGCTTCGGAGGGCACGTTAAACTTGTCGGTCCCAGCTTTTAACACAAGAGTCAGCCACTAGCTCATACGAACTTACTTAATTTTATTAAAACTTAGAAATGATGAGAATATAATGCAGACAGCGCAAGTGTTTTTATTTTTAAGCTATTTTGAACACTTATACGATAACATAAATAGCAATTCCAGAAAGTATCTTATTGTAAATAGTAAATTTTTACAAATCTTTAATATTGTTGTCGTTGAAACGAACTAGATGGCAGCACAGGTAAAGTTAGAACGCGCTATCGAAGCGTTTTGAGCGTTGGGCTAATGATTCGAGTAAGCTTGTTGAATTCGTTTGTGACTTGGAATATACATGTTTTTTTGAAATTGCACTGCATGACTATAATGTCGGCGAAGTGCAAAATAATGAAATGAAATTAATTCTCTGCGACTTATTCGTCAGAACCAGTGTTACGGTTTTGTCTGATTAAATGATTAAACTAAGGTCTTTCACCATCTCATCTATACTGCCATCATAAGAACAAGGGACGTTGCTAAATAAAATTCCGAAATACTAGTAGATGCGTCTTTTTTTACTGATTCCGATGATGTATATAACTCAAATATGAAAAAAAATGTCAGATGCGTCTTTTTTCCTTATGACGGCAGTATAGTAGATATTTATACAGCGTCAGAAGGCAACTTTTTACCTTCACAAACGGGACAAATTAAGATAGAGTAGGCTTGGCCAGCACCTATTCCATCCTCTCAGCTTAGTCGGCCTTGTCCTCAGGAAAGACATGGTCAATACATGTGGAGCTGGCTAAGCTGCGGGTTTCCTCACAATGTTTTCCTTCACTGTTTGAGAGTACTGGTACAGCGCATATACATTTTTCGGACAGAAAAATCCATTGGTACACGACCGGGTTTGAACCCACGGCCTTAGGGTCGGAAGACGGGGTCTCACTACCAACTAGACACAGAAACAGTAACAGTCGGATGCATTAAGTACTTAATGGCAAAAGCATACTTTTAACAAGTGTGCATAGTAAGCAAGTAAAACAAAGTGTATTAATACTGAGAAGAGAAGATTCTCCTGAAACGCAATGCAGGATTATTTGATCAAAGCCATGATATCAACCGAAGCATTAGCAAACAAGCTAATAATTTCAATATGAAATTGTGTTATAAACAAGTCGAGTCTGTCTTTGTAAACGAGCGTGTAGCAGAGCAAACTAGTGTGTCAAATATCCAGCAGCAAATGACAACTGTAGAATGTGACGGGGCGGAGTTCGGTATGTTGAAAGATCTATCTTTTAGGTTTTAGGTAGCGGATCTAGCTTTTAAGACAGGTAGGGGTCCTAGAGTCGATAGTCAGGGCAGGCCACAATTCTGTTATAAAAAAATATCGCTGGTCGATCCAGCCCAGAGGGATCAATACCCCAATGGAACCGCCCCTGACCACAGTCATAGGAACCAAACTGACATTTAAGCTTATGTTGGAAAGTTGATCAATTGCTCGAAAATAAACGCTTTGATTCACATTTAATCCATTCACCACACTGGTGATAGAAGTTATAATCTTCTTCTTTTATTTATTATTAATTAAAAAACAAATTAGCTAGTAAGTAAGTAAGTTTGAAGCGCTCGTGGGGTAGCTTGCTCAGACGTTTTTGATTGAAGTTAAGCAACGTTGTCGGTCACAAATTGGGATGGGTGACCGCAAGTCGCATTACGAGCTGAGCGCTTCCGTGCTTCGGAGGGCACGTTAAACTTGTCGGTCCCAGCTTTTAACACAAGAGTTAGCCACTAGCTCATACGAACTTACTTAATTTTATTAAAACTTAGAAATGATGAGAATATAATGCAGACAGCGCAAGTGTTTTTATTTTTAAGCTATTTTGAACACTTATACGATAACATAAATAGCAATTCCAGAAAGTATCTTATTGTAAATAGTAAAATTTTACAAATCTTTAATATTGTTGTCGTTGAAACGAACTAGATGGCAGCACAGGTAAAGTTAGAACGCGCTATCGAAGCGTTTTGAGCGTTTGGCTAATGATTCGAGGAAGCTTATTGAATTCGTTTGTGACCTATAAAGCATAATGGCTACATAGGATGAAACTTGGAATATACATGTTTTTTTGAAATTGCACTGCATGACTATAAGTCGGCGAAGTGCAAAATAATGAAATGAAATTAATTCTCTGCGACTTATTCGTCAGAACCGGTGTTACGGTTTTGTCTGATTAAATGATTAAACTAAGGTCTTTTAGCATCTCATCTATACTGCCGTCATAAGAACCAGGGACGTTGCTACATAAAATTCCGAAATGGACAAAAAAATACTGATGCGTCTTTTTTTACTGATTCCGATGATGTATATAACTCAAATATGAAAAAAAATGTCAGATGCGTCTTTTTTCCTTATGACGGCAGTATAGTAGATATTTATACAGCGTCAGAAGGCAACTTTTTACCTTCACAAACGGGACAAATTAAGATAGAGTAGGCTTGGCCAGCACCTATTCCATCCTCTCAGCTTAGTCGGCCTTGTCCTCAGGAAAGACATGGTCAATACATGTGGAGCTGGCTAAGCTGCGGGTTTCCTCACAATGTTTTCCTTCACTGTTTGAGAGTACTGGTACAGCGCATATACATTTTTCGGACAGAAAAATCCATTGGTACACGACCGGGTTTGAACCCACGGCCTTAGGGTCGGAAGACGGGGTCTCACTACCAACTAGACACAGAAACAGTTACAGTCGGATGCATTAAGTACTTAATGGCAAAAGCATACTTTTAACAAGTGTGCATAGTAAGCAAGTAAAACAAAGTGTATTAATACTGAGAAGAGAAGATTCTCCTGAAACGCAATGCAGGATTATTTGATCAAAGCCATGATATCAACCGAAGCATTAGCAAACAAGCTAATAATTTCAATATGAAATTGTGTTATAAACAAGTCGAGTCTGTCTTTGTAAACGAGCGTGTAGCAGAGCAAACTAGTGTGTCAAATATCCAGCAGCAAATGACAACTGTAGAATGTGACGGGGCGGAGTTCGGTATGTTGAAAGATCTATCTTTTAGGTTTTAGGTAGCGGATCTAGCTTTTAAGACAGGTAGGGGTCCTAGAGTCGATAGTCAGGGCAGGCCACAATTCTGTTATAAAAAAATATCGCTGGTCGATCCAGCCCAGAGGGATCAATACCCCAATGGAACCGCCCCTGACCACAGTCATAGGAACCAAACTGACATTTAAGCTTATGTTGGAAAGTTGATCAATTGCTCGAAAATAAACGCTTTGATTCACATTTAATCCATTCACCACACTGGTGATAGAAGTTATAATCTTCTTCTTTTATTTATTATTAATTAAAAAACAAATTAGCTAGTAAGTAAGTAAGTTTGAAGCGCTCGTGGGGTAGCTTGCTCAGACGTTTTTGATTGAAGTTAAGCAACGTTGTCGGTCACAAATTGGGATGGGTGACCGCAAGTCGCATTACGAGCTGAGCGCTTCCATGCTTCGGAGGGCACGTTAAACTTGTCGGTCCCAGCTTTTAACACAAGAGTTAGCCACTAGCTCATACGAACTTACTTAATTTTATTAAAACTTAGAAATGATGAGAATATAATGCAGACAGCGCAAGTGTTTTTATTTTTAAGCTATTTTGAACACTTATACGATAACATAAATAGCAATTCCAGAAAGTATCTTATTGTAAATAGTAAAATTTTACAAATCTTTAATATTGTTGTCGTTGAAACGAACTAGATGGCAGCACAGGTAAAGTTAGAACGCGCTATCGAAGCGTTTTGAGCGTTTGGCTAATGATTCGAGGAAGCTTATTGAATTCGTTTGTGACCTATAAAGCATAATGGCTACATAGGATGAAACTTGGAATATACATGTTTTTTTGAAATTGCACTGCATGACTATAAGTCGGCGAAGTGCAAAATAATGAAATGAAATTAATTCTCTGCGACTTATTCGTCAGAACCGGTGTTACGGTTTTGTCTGATTAAATGATTAAACTAAGGTCTTTTAGCATCTCATCTATACTGCCGTCATAAGAACCAGGGACGTTGCTACATAAAATTCCGAAATGGACAAAAAAATACTGATGCGTCTTTTTTTACTGATTCCGATGATGTATATAACTCAAATATGAAAAAAAAAATGTCAGATGCGTCTTTTTTCCTTATGACGACAGTATAGTAGATATTTATACAGCGTCAGGAGGCAACTTTTTACCTTCACAAACGGGACAAATTAAGATAGAGTAGGCTTGCCCAGCACCTATTCCATCCTCTCAGCTTAGTCGGCCTTGTCCTCAGGAAAGACATGGTCAATACATGTGGAGCTGGCTAAGCTGCGGGTTTCCTCACTATGTTTTCCTTCACTGTTCGAGAGAACTGGTACAGCGCATATACATTTTTCAGACAGAAATATCCATTGGTACACGAACGGGTTTGAATTGAACCCACGGCCTTAGGATCGGAAGACGGGGTCACTACCAACTAGACACAGAAACAGTTACAGTCGGATGCATTAAGTACTTAATGGCAAAAGCATACTTTTAACAAGTGTACATAGTAAGCTAGTAAAACAAAGTGTATTAATATTGAGAAGAGAAGATCCTCCTGAAACGCAATGCAGGATAATTTTATCAAAGCCATGATATCAACCGAAGCATTAGCAAACAAGCTAATAATTTCAACATGAAATTGTGTTATAAACAAGTCGAGTCTGTTTTTATAAACGAGCGTGTAGCAGAGCAAACTAGTGTGGCAAATATCCAGCAGCAAATGACAACTGTAGAATGTGACGGGGCGGAGTTCGGTATGTTGAAGGATCTATCTTTTAGGTTTTAGGTAGCGGATCTAGCTTTTAAGACAGGTAGGGGTCTTAGAGTCGATAGTCAGGGCAGGTCACAATTCTGTTATAAAAAATATCGCTGGTCGATCCAGCCTAGAGGGGTCAATACCCCAATCGAACCGCCCCTGACCACAGTCATAGGAACCAAACTGACATTTAAACTTATGTTGGAAACGGGATACTCTTAAAAGGAGAGGAAAAAACCAGTTCCCGATTCCTATATTCAACTAACAGCCGACAGATGTAAGGTTATAGCAACGTTATTTTAATTAAAAAACATTACCCATCGTATTCGTGGTCGAATTAAATAAAATATGTCGTTTTTTTGCAAAAAAAAAATCATCTTTATTAATAGAAAGAAACTTACAACTAATACAAGTTGATCAGTTGCTCGAAAATAAACGCTTTAATTCACATTTAATCCATTCACCACACTGGTGATAGAAGTTATAATCTTCTTCTTTTATTTATTATGAATTAAAATAACAAATTAGCTAGTAAGTAAGTTTGAAGCGCTCGTGGGGTAGCTTGCTCAAACGTTTTTGATTGAAGTTAAGCAACGTTGTCGGTCACAATTGGGATGGGTGACCGCAAGTTGCATTACGAGCTGAGCGCTTCCGTGTTTCGGAGGGCACGTTAAATTTGGCGGTCCCAGCTTTTAACACAAGAGTTAGCCACTAGCTCATACGAACTTACTTTTATTAAAACTTATAAATGATGAGAACATAATGCAGACAGCGCAAGTGTTTTTATTTTTAAGCTATTTTGAACACTTATACGATAACATAAATAGCAATTCCAGAAAGTATCTTATTGTAAATAGTAAATTTTTACAAATCTTTAATATTGTTGTCGTTGAAACGAACTAGATGGCAGCACAGGTAAAGTTAGAACGCGCTATCGAAGCGTTTTGAGCGTTGGGCTAATGATTCGAGGAAACTTATTGAATTCCTTTGAGACCTATAAAGCATAATAATAATAATAATAATGGCTACATAGGTTGAAACTTGAAATATACGTGTTTTTTTTGAAACTGCACTGCATGACTATAAGTCGGCGAAGTGCAAAATAATGAAATGAAATTAATTCTCTGCGACTTATTCGTCAGTCAGAACCGGTGTTACGGTTTTGTTTGTCCGATTAAATGATTAAACTAAGGTCTTTTACCATCTCATTCTGCCGTTATAAGAACAAGGGACGTTGCTACATAAAGTTCCGAAATGGAGAAAAAAATACTGATGCGTCTTTTTTTACTGATTCCGATGATGTATATAACTCCAATATGAAAAAAAATGTCAGATGCGTCTTTTTTCCTTATGACGGCAGTATAGTAGATATTTATACAGCGTCAGGAGGTAACTTTTTACCTTCACAAACGGGACGAATTAAGATGGGGTAGGCTTGCCCAGCACCTATTCCATCCTCTCAGCTTAGTCGGCCTTGTCCTCAGGAAAGACATGGTCAATACATGCGGAGCTGGCTAAGCTGCGGGTTTCCTCTCTATGTTTTCCTTCACCGTTTGAGAGTACTGGTACAGCGCATATACATTTTTCAGACAGAAATATAAATGATGAGAATATAATGTAGACAGTGCAAGTGTTTTTATTTTTAAGCTATTTTGAACACTTATACGATAACATAAATAGCAATTCCAGAAAGTTTAATTGTAAATAGTAAAATTTTACTAATCTTTAATATTGTTGTCGTTGAAACGAACTAGATGGCAGCACAGGTAAAGTTAGAACGCGCTATCGAAGCGTTTTGAGCGTTGGGGTAATGATTTAAGGAAGCTTGTTTAATTCGTTTGAGACCTATAAAGCATAATGGCTAGATAGGATGCAACTTGGAATATGCGTTATTTTTTGAAATTGCACTGCATGACTATGAGTCGGCGTAGTGCAAAATAATGAAATGAAATTAATTTTCTGCGACTTATTCGTCAGAACCTGTGTTACGGTTTTGTCTGATTAAATGATTAAACTAAGGTCTTTTACCATCTCATCAATACTGCCGTCATAAGAACAAGGGACGTTGCTACATAAAATTCCGAAATGGAGAAAAAAACTGGTAGATGCGTCTTTTTTGTTACTTTTTTGGAAATAAATAAATGACTTTTTTACTGATGCCGATGATGTATATAACTCAAATATGAAAAAAAATGTCAGATGCGTCTTTTTTCCTTATGACGGCAGTATAGTAGATATTTATACAGCGTCAGGAAGCAACTTTTTACCTTCACAAATTTTTATCCGGGTACTACAAGAGCGAACCCGCTAGCGGTAGCTAGTATAATAATAAAATTGTTCTGAAAACCAATAGGGATAAAAACACGTATTTCACACACTTCTTTTACTATGTATTTTATGAGCCTTATTTTCGACTCTTTATTAGTTTTCTCGCTATTGTATAAAAATAACTTTTAAATACTGTACCTAAATCAATCAATAAAGACGTTTTTGTAGGTACCTTCTTGGGTAGGCTGGCGGGTGATGGGAAGGTAGGTACCCTATACCTACCTAATTATGCTATTTGTGCCTATTAGGTAAATGCAAATATCGTTTCTCTAGTAAGTGGGTACCTACCTACTCTGAACTGCCTACCCAATCGGTTTTTTTTTTTCTTTCTTATTTTGATTAATTATTTTATTATTCCCAAGGAGGGTTGACGTCAGGCAGGCGGTCGGTCATAAAACACCTTAGCCAAAACTCTTACAGCATGATCCAAGGATCATGCTGAGCCGACCCCACATGGAGTGGGATGAGGGCAGGAAGATGATGATTGGTTTTAATTTGATATAGAATTATCATTTTTCTCGCTCAGATTTTGAATTCCGACTGTATCCTCTGCAATGTAATCGTATGGTAATAATGTTTGTTTGTCTGAATATCAGTTAGGTGCATAAATACCTATGGTCTTAAGCACATTTCGTTGTGCCTTATGTTATGGTTTGCTAATAACCTACCTACATACGTACCTACATTAATTGCATTAAAGCTATTGATATCTTTTGTAAAAAGTACTGAAAGTAACCGTACTTTGACACTGAAATCAGCGCTATAGCGGGCAGTGCGCTGTAGTAAGGTATAGCTGATTTTGCTGCAACTTTATTAAATGTTTCTGTTTATGTTACATAATATGACTTACTTGTTTTTTCATTAAATAAATCTATTTTAATATTTTTTAATAAATCAACGCACGCCAAACTACTGAAGCTAGAAAAGTGAAATTTAGAAAGTAGCTTCTTATGACCTTTGTATGCAACTTTTTATCGCGAAGTGCTAATTACTTGAAACTTTGTTTGAAAATTAAAATGACAAAATATTTAGACAGGGTGTTTTAGGGTTTTTCAAAATTAACCTCAAAAGGGGGCAAAATAGGGTGTCAAATTATACACTACGCGAGGGAAGCCGCGCGTACCTATATGCTAGTTATTTATATTCTACTAGCTGCCGCCCACGGCTTCGCTCGCATGGTACCCGGATAAAAAATAGCCTATATGTTAATCCAGTACATGTACTATGTATATTCCAAGTTTCGTTCAGATCCGTTCAGCCGTTTAGGCATGATTGAGGCACAAACATCCAAACATCCAAACATCCTCACAAACTTTCGCACTAGACGGCAGCACAGGTAAAGTTAGTACGCGCTATTGTTGCGTTTTGAGCTTTACGCCGGTAATTTCAAGCAAACTAAGACTTTCCAATTTTATAATATAAGTAAGAAGCAAGATAAGATTTTTACCTATAATCATTATTTTAGATGGTAGTTTCCAGTCGATAAGACGAGTGACTGATTTGCAAGGTGATATGCAGTGCGATGTTGCTGCCTATTGCCATTCTAATCACGAATCAACCCTAGCTGTTTGCAGAGTATGCACCAGCTAGTCTGATGTTTGTGATAGGGCGATTGCGCTAAATTAATTAAGTGTCTCACATCTCAGCATCGAAGTGAGCTTTTGGATTGGATATTGTTAGAATTTAATCAAGAAAGCAACTGGAGTGGGGTACCTATAAGTACAGACACTGATCACGCTAACTATAAATGCAAAAGTGTGTGTTTATTTACTTCGACTTGTCTCTGTAATGGCTGGAGCAGTGGTGGGAGCGGCTGATCCTAAAGGCGTGGGTTAAAATGTGCTGTCAAATGCTGATGGAAAACATCGTGAGGAAACCAGTATGTCGCAGAACCTAAAAAGTTCGATAACATGTTTCATGTGCATGAAATGAACCTTTGAGGTGCAGTATAAATTCTTTCATCACGCTGATTCTAAAGAATTAGTAGACTAGATAGATCTGTAACGGCTGAGAAAAATATATTTTTTTGTAAATAAATAGGTACTGGAATTTGCCACTGGTTTTGCTAGTTTTAGGGTTCCGTACCCGCCAATGGGACCCTATTATTAAGCTTCCGCTGTCAGTCCGCCCGTCAGTTCTTCTCTCAGTGGACTGCTTACAATTTAGCCGCGGCACACTCGCTCTTCTCGCTCGCATCGTGCGTAATTTTTCACTAACTAACCTATCCTTCATATTTTGTAAATTACCTGACCTACTTATTTCGATACAAGCAGATGTTCGACAGATTACAATCTCGAGATTATAATCTAACGGTATTTACAATTCTACGTTGACATATACAACAACAAATAATAAAAATAAAAGGGGCCCCCCATAGGTACCTGAAACATTTATGCACATGTGCAATGGTACGGAACCTTTAGTGTACGAATTCGACTCGTCCTTGACCGGTTTTTTTTAATATCAGCCAACCACATTGAACTTTCTTATGTGCAGTATATTATCTTTTTAGGGCACTTACACTTCAGCCAGTAACTTTATGATTTCGTAAAAAAAATACAGTTCTGAGCAATCGCTGTGGCACATCACTATCAAAATACCAATGTTATCTATATTCTACCGCGAGATACAAACCAGAACAGTATTTCATCTAAATAATTCCAAGGAGTAGGTACTATCAGTGGCTCGAGTGTTGGGAATTCGCAATGAAGCGGAGTGGTAGCTTTTGAGGCGCTGAATATTTTACACGTAGCACTCAACTCGGCCAATTCATAACTCTCTTCTTGAGTAAACTGTGGCAAACACGGTGTCACTTTTACTCACCAATAATGTATACTATGGTATGGTATGGTTTTCCTCTACACTATTGCTTAATACTCCATCCAATATTTTATTTACAGCTGAGAACTGAGAGCTTGAGAACGTATTTTAAAAAGTAGGTAAACTTTAAAATGCGTGGTAAAATAAATACATATAAAACTTTCTAGTCATAATATTTATCACCCAATAAAAAACATTCCATCTTATGACTAAATTAGAAGTGGCTGCAAGTTTTCGTATGTTTACTTGTGGTTCTGACCATCCCATTAGGGATACGGGCGTGATAATATGTATTGTATGTATTTACTTCCTAAATGGTACAAAGTAATCGATATTTTATGTTTAAATATTTCTAAAACGCTTGAAATCTGCAGTGAGATATTTCTTCGACGTACTGTCATCGACGCACTGTTCAATATTTAACCTACGTTAAAAAGTTTTGAGTAAAACCGTTCAATCTAATCATCCAACTTGTCCGCCAACAGGTTGACTAGTAAAACTGCCATCGAATCTTTTATCCTTCACTGCAAATCGACATTAATCGTTAGCACAAATGGCGTATTTGCATATTCATGGCGCGATACCCCTTGATTTAACGACAACCACGGCATGATCATTAAACCCCGCAAAAAATGTCACGTCACATTTTTTTCTGTGTCGGGCATTTTTTTTACAATATTTCTATGGTCAGCATGTTTTGTTTCGCATAAATAATTATATAAAATTTCATTATTTCAAGCTTTTAAAATTCATCTACGAAAAGTACATAATATCAACCTGTATCACACAGTACAAACTAAAGTTAATTTAAGTACACAGTGTAGGCTCGTCTGCGCTAAATCTTTTATGATAGCAGCTGAGCACGTGTTTTTTTTTAATTGATCCTTACTGATAAGCATAGTTAAGAAAGATAAATATCATAATTTCAAGTCCTGCTTCAAGCAAGGTTATTATTGATTTATTTGCTTGTAACTTGTCGCATTTTAGAACTAAGCAAAGGATTTCAGTTTTACCTACAGTCTTTTAAGAATCAGCAATTTCACTATTTTTTTAAACATAAGAGAACATACTATAGTAACAAGTAACACGTGAGGAGCACGGAATCAAACTCACTCAATGGCGATACGCACTTTCACGTTATTTTCTCCTAATGCGAAAAATATTTCAAGAGTTTATAAATTCCACTTTCAGCAAATCCTTCTTTGCAACAAATCCTTAGAACATACTGTCTATAAAAGATTTATTTTAACTTCACTTACTTATAAGTTAGTATTTTCCGAAGTAATCCAGGAACTGAATTTCAAACCAGTGCCTAACGATTGAGTAAAAACTCTAAGTATCTTTAGTGACAGGAAGCTCAACGGATGGAACCAGCTGCTGTTCAGTGGAACTCCTCACACAATAATAAAATATACTATTAGGACAATAACTATGTTTCAGCTAATTTATCGAATAAAAGTTTACTCCGGAATAATGTTTTTTCAACAAAAAGTATGTAGCTACCTATGTTTCCAATCTACCTATCTAGTCATGTCACTAATTCTTTCGAACCAGTGTGGTGGAAGGATTTAAGGTGCGCCTTAAAAGATCTTATGTTTGCAATGAAATTATGTTTAGCAAATCCAATGATATTAGTACGATTTCCACGCGTGCAGGCCATAACCTCATTACATAAAGCAGGTTTCAACCGAAATAATTAAACCCGAACATTATACAATAGAGTCTCAAAGTAGTTGAGTAACATTTTAGTGCACAGAAGGTACCTACCCAGAGGATAATGAACTCAAAACACGTTGACTAACGTAAATAAAGCCGGTACTTAGCAAAGACGACAGTTACCGCTTCGTGTTTGACAGAACATATAACTTATGTTCCTGGATGTACAAGTAACGTAACCGTCTTTCCCGGAAAGTCGGTAATTTTCGACTCCCGAGTGTCCGACCCAACTGTGGAAAAAAAAGGAGAAACAGACCGAATTTGTACACATATTTGTCACTGTCCCATCACATATTTGTTGTAGAGCACTGGCGGTCTAGTTGGTAGTGACCCCGCCTTCCGATCCTAAGGTCGTGGGTTCAAATCCGGTCGTGTACCAATGGATTTTTCTATGTGAAAAATTTATGTGCGCTATACCAGTACTCTCAAACGGTGAAGGAAAACATCGTGAGGAAACCCGCGGCTTAGTCAGCTCCGCATGTATTGACCATGTCTTTCCTGTGGACAAGGCCGACTAAGCTGAGAGGATGGAATAGGTGCTGGGCAAGCCTACTCCATCTTAATTCGTCCCAGGCACTACAGCGTCCCGTCTGTAAAGGTAAAAGTTGGCTCCTGACGCTGTATAAATCATCTACTATAGATGGTAAAAGGCTTTAGTTAGTTTGTCGTTGTCCCACTAATATACTGTTAAAGTTTCCGGATAAAAAGATCCGTATTAGGTACTATGCCAACGTGCGTATCTACTATGTATATTCAAATCCGTTCAGTGACAGTTACTGAAGTATAAACAGCCTCACATAATAAATTATTAAATTTAGAGCATTAGTAGGATTCTTATTCTTTCGTGTCAATGGCTTTACCTCAAATTTTGTTTACCCAGTGTTAGTAGGATTAGGTACTATCCAATGTTACTATCGTTTTAGCATCCCTGCCGTTTTTAGGGATCCCTATTATTCCGTACCCGAAAGGTGACCGTACCCGTCTGTCCGTACATCTGTCATCGTGCTGTATCTCATGAACCGTATTAGGTAGGAGTTTAAATTTTCAGTGTGTATTTCAATTGCCTCTAAAACATCGCATAATAAGAATAAAATAAAAGGGGGTCCCATATAGTAACATTTATGTACATGTACGGAACCCTTCGTAAAAGTCGACTAAGGGATAGTACCTATCCTCCAACATGATGAGATAGGCACAATAAGCAAGTGTTCCCAAGGAGGGTTGACGTCAGGCAGGCGGCCGGTCATAAAACACCTTAGCCAAAACCCCACATAGAGTGGGATAGGGGCAGGAAGATGATGATGATGATGATGCACGGAACCCTTCGTGTTCGAATTCGACTCGCACTTGGCGGGTTTTTAAAACGTGCTCTGACATACCACGCCGGTTCTCGACATCGGAATCATTTCCGACTATGACATCGTCCCATCCTTAGTCGTCGGGTGTAGGAGATAGCGCTCCTTGGCAATGATTAATGTATACCCTTGTCCCGCACACGTCATCTCACCGCCGGGTTTTATATAATTACTGTTTAGAACTTTGTTTACTACGAATAAACATGGTTGACGACTTTATGTTCACGTGGCCTCATTTTGGTGTCATCTACTCGTCAAAATCGTACTCTTGGTGAGAGAAATACTATGTATCGCCCCTAAGATCCCCCGTAAGGTAAACTTTCCAAGGAAGCGTTGGTGGCGCTGTTTTAGTGACGCCGCGACAGAGCTTTTGCCGCGTTAGTGACACAGCGCTTGGATTACGTTCCATACATTTTTGTAGTAGCGCGGCGTCACTGGTGCAGTGCTTCTAATTAAATCAAATCATATGATAAATAAATAAATAACACCCAACAGTCACATACATAGTCCTGACTCCACACTAGGATTCCCTGTGTCGTAGGTATCAGAAACTACGAGTACCATGGTAACACATACAACACGTTAACGAATAGGCTTCGAAACTACTAAACAAATTTAAAAAAATATTTACCAGTAGATAGCTACATTATTACGGAATATATACGGCTATAATTTATTTTGAAATAAATTAGGGATCCTTACTAAAACTCCAACAATGTAACCCGAGGTGTAAAAAATTGACCTAATTTGTTAAATACCCGTGCGAAGCCCGGGCGGGCTGCTAGTTTAAAATATTAGGAACATGGTTACAAAGGTTTTTATGAACTAATTGTAAACGATGAGTTGAGAGTAACTAGAATGGATAAAATACGAAATGATCGGGGGATTGAGGAGTAATTAGGTTAGCGTGGTATGAGCATTTTGGACATGTCATGTGGAGGGGTGAAAGTCATGTTGCGAGGAGAGTTATGAATATAAACGTTGATGGATTTAAAGGTAGAGGTAGGCCAAAGAAAAGGTATGGGTGAAGAAAACATGCTGTGCTAACCCCACATAGAGTGGGATAAGATTAGGGAGATGATGATAGCTGCAGAAGTTTTACAAAAACTGTGTTGCAACTACCAACACCCACCTTTTTAACCAAAAGAGTTTCCTGTTTGATACACAATAATATAATTTAAAACATGCAATATAAGAAATACAAAACTAGTAAGTAGGCAAGTTCGTATGAGCTAGTGGCCAACTCTTGTGACGGAGTTTTAGGCTGCTTAAAGGCCTCAGTCATGGCTTAACGACTTAAAAGCCGGGACCGACAATTAAACATGCCCTCCGAAGCATGGAAGCGCTCAGCTCGTAATGCCACTTGCGGTCACCCATCCCAATTGTGACTAGCACAACGTTGCTTAACTTCAACGACCAATTAAGAACGTCTAAGCAAGCTACGCCACGAGCGCTCCACAAAACTAGTAAAAACATGTCTGCTCTACGTGTGTGTGTTTGTTTCGAAAGCCTACCTTAAGGATGATTAGATTAAAAGCCTTGATAAAATTACATAATAGTTCGGGTTGCATTACTATGGACAAATTCTATACATGCATAAGCACAGCAACTACACCGATAACCACAAGAAGTTTTTCACATTCACAATAAGAGACTGGTTTTACCCCCACCATCTTCTCTTGGAGGACTGAGATGGTTGGCGGGAGTTGGAGGACCTTTGCTCAGCGGTGTGATATAAAATCAACACTAATGATTTAGTTATAGAAGGATTTTAATTAAGCTTTTAGTCCGTGCATCTCATACATAACAAGAATGCAATGCAAATTCTCTGTGCACGTTATCAAATAAAATAAAACAAACCCTGCAAATCTGGATAAAATCAGTATGTAAATTCGGCAAAAAACGCTCTAGGTTTTGTGGCATTTCATGATCTTACTAAAAAAAATGTACAAAAAGTATCACAAGGTCATTGACCTAAAAACAGTTACTAAAACTACCCGGGACACGACAAGATACAGTGTGGCTTCGCCGTACCTAATAACATGACATACCCCATAAACTATGAGAACTATTCAAGACCCATTCCAGCTTGTCATTCCACATGCCATAGAGTTCAAACAGAGCGTATCCAAAACACTTGCAATAATAATTTACAGTTAACTCCACCTTGCTCTGTATTATACTGCCGTCTAAACGATAATTTCTGTTCCATTTTACTATGTACAGTAAACGGGTAGCTAATGCCTTTACGATCTATACTAGACGATTTATACAGCGTCGGGAAGCAACTTTTGCATTCGCTAACGGGACGCTGGTACCCGAGACGATTTTTTAGATGGACTAGGTTTGCTGGTTTATCCCAGTCCCTATATCATACTCAGCTTAGTCGGTCTAATCCACAGGAAAGGCATGGTCAATACGTGTGGAGCTGACTGAGCCGCGGGTTCTTCTCATGATGATTTTTTTCGTACTTCAGACACAAACAGAACAAATCAACATGAGTCCATCAGAAAAATTCAACGTTACATAAGGAAGCGTTATAAATGATTAAACACAACCCCCGCCTGCAAGCCTAGCGTAACACGAGCACACGTGTAGTAAAATATACATGTAATCTGTTACGTGTAACGTAGCTTTGAAGGAAAAGTGCGGTATTCATTGAGGTAGCTGGTAGATGGTATTTGGAAGATTGCTCCAGACTTTATTTTTGTTTGGGATTTTTCAAATTTCGGTACAAATTGCAAAAAAAAGTACATAGAATCGAAAACTTTATGTTTTAGCTTTTTATCGGCGTTCAGAAAATGTAAGTATAGAAACTCCAACCTAAAAACTTTATTACGATTGCAATGGAGAAAATACGAGTATATTGATAGTTTACTCAAACCTTGCTGGCAAATTGAATACATTGTCGACTTGCAATACCTATTCTGAATGTGCTACAAACAAATCCTTCGTCTTTGTGATAGAATAAAGAAAACTCCACCCCTGGTAGTCAAAGGTGATGCAGATGCCAGCCGCAGTCGTAAATATTTTTATAAGTCTAATGTCACGACCGACTTTACTGAATTTTAGGATAAAATATTTACGTCTTTTTCAATCAAAAATGTTTCGGGTCGTCTCGGGAACTGAACAAGCGGTTATTTGTTACTGCTGTCACTACACGGAGCAATCAAAATATTTTATTCTCGCCATATCAACGAGACGCAGTCACGCGATGCGGTCCTGACGTGACCATTTGTCCTAATTCTGGCGGTGCCACGTTTACGAGCGATCAATATTACCAAAACAGCGCGGTTCCTCTGACGATATCGCAAGTCGTAACCGCGGAAGTGCGCAGCAACTACGGAAGTGTACAATCGGCAAGACGTATTTGTTTCCTTAGTGGAGTGCGACCCAGGAAATAACTGACAAATGTCCATGACAGCGGCGATGTCCACTCCGACTGAGACGTGCGGTCAAAACACTTATATTAATAATTCCGCTCGTGTGTTACTGTTGGCGGCAGATCGGTTTCCTTGATATTTTCTTTGGCTCGGAAAGAAATTAAATCAATTTATACACGTTTTCGAGCGTACGTTGTGAAATCTGACAGGTGACGGGAGCCGAGCTACAATGGGTGCGCCGTGCTTATCGCTAAGAGGAAAATAAATGAGACGACTTTTTCCTGCTTTACGAGCAAGTCACTGTGGATATCATGTTCTGTTACTTTCTACAAAAAATACAGGGTTGCAAAATATTGAAAGGGTTATCGACCTATTTTTATTATTTTACGTCATTGGTTACCTATGTTCGGGGCAGTATTATTAGACTATAAACATAGTAATCACAAATGTGATGTAGTAGTAATAATTGTTATCACAAAATGACCCTATTTTAATATAAAAAGTTGCTAATGCCTAAAATTCTACAACTAACCGATTTCCGACTTTATTGTACAAAAGCACGGAACTGGCATAAACTATACACCGTTTGCACACCGTCTTTGTGCTCAACAATGCACGTGGAAAAGGTTTCTCTGAAACTAGGATCATTTTGTATAGCTAAATGATTGAGGTCATTTGATGAAAAGTACAAAATCATGTTTATTTATACAAAATGCTTATAATTTTTCGAAATTCATAAAAAATGTGGTCCTTTACGAATTTATGAATATTACAATAATTACTTACAGTAGTACCACAAATATTGTGCGCATCGGCAATTTTCGTCTAACTACTGAAATACGAACGAATGCAATGATGTAATAATACATATTTATGGTAACATCGCTTTAATACAAATTAAAGCGATGTTACAATAATTATGTAGATACTTATTTTTTTAAACGCTTGGCTCTGGGTTATTATTTTAATATATTCGGCACATAATATTTGTGGTACTACTGTACAAATTCTTCAAATAATAATAATAATGGCACGTATAATAAACAATAATTAACGATAATTGATTATTGTCAAGAGGTTCCTCACTCTGCTACCGGCAACTTGAGTAGTTTTTAAGCTATTTACATTAATTATGTTTTTTTTCTAATATTTAAAGTAAAGAAATATTTGCAGAACATGCAAACTTTTCGTACAGTACAGTAGTACAGGGATTCCCAAAGCGGGTTCAGCGGAACCTAGGGGTTCCGTAGAATACTTATCAAGGTTCCGCATAGTAGGTACAGATGACAATTATTTGAAGCTGTATTCGAACCAACTGAACGAAAGGGCGATCGAAGGCAAGCATAGAAAACTTCTCACATCCACATTAAATATTAGTAGGATAACCTTCTTATCAAATATTTCTATATTTCTTAACACGTATAAACTAGGAGCGAAAAGTTCGACCTCTAGAGTAAAAGAGCATGGCCTTGCATACTTAGGAAGATACACTTAATGGAGGAGAATGTACATTCTTAGTAACAAAATAAGATAATGTATATTATGGAGCTTTCTAAACTTTTTGTATAAAATCCAGTAATGGAACTGTTTGGGTAGAGTTTGACGTGTGTTTTGTTTACGTAATTCAGATTATACTGGCCTTATACTGTCCGTGTTTTTCACAGATATCTTTTGAAATGTCATCAGAGATTTTTTCCTCACCTCGTTGTCTGGTATTTGTAGTGCTACAAACAACGACTTGCTTGCTTACGATGAAGTTTTCAAAAATCTTAGCTTGTACATTGCTAAAAGCTTGCTTACTTATATGTTAAAGCAGCTGGGTTGGCTCTTCCATAATTCATTTCATAAAGCTTCGACTAAATAATTCCAACCAATAAAACGAAAACACTAGAGCTATATTGCTGTTATTCCAATCGGTGACGCAACGTAAGAGCCAGTAACTCCTGGAGCAAATAAAATAATCATAAATAATGATACAAGAAAAAGCTCTTGCCTATGGCGGTACTTTTTTCTGAATGCCCGCACGACATGTACTCATAACCAAGACTGAGGGTTGCATGCGACATAATGGAGAACTCCAGATGTTTCTCTTATTACTCCATTTAGTCTGCTAAGTATAAGCAACGTCCAAACTTCGTAATTTTATTCCATATAGAATTATTAGAGTAAAGCTTCTTTGAAACTCTCACCGCAGTAATAAAATATATATGTCACCGTTAAATTGAAAATACCGTTAGATTATGATCTACCTCGCGTAATTGTAAACTGTCATAAGATTTTGAACCGTAACATACTGCTTACAATTTATCTGCTTAAAATTTTAGGCGCTTCGGCGGCCGATACCGCGGCGCGCTCGCTCTGCTCGCTCGCCTCGCGCGTAGTTCTTCACTAACTAAACTGACCCAATCTACTAATTTTGATCTAATCAGATGTGCGACAGTTTACAATCTCGCGAGATTATATTCTAACGGTATTTACAATTTTACGGTGACATGTACAAGCTGTGAGATTTCATTGTGTGTTTTGCTTAATACAACGGTGTTATCAAAGCGCCCCAGGCTTTAAAATTCGATGGAAACAATTTTTATAGGTAATTCATTTTCCTTGACTAGGTAAACGTCTACATTCATTATATTAACTTTCTGTGATTTTATGAAATCAACATAATTTAATGAGAAATAAAAGGTTAACTATGCCTTTCTAATTAGGTTCCAAGAATCAGATCAAAATTCTTCCGTATTCTTCTACTAAAGCTTTGGAAATAAAAATTAAGTGTGATGATACCTCAAGGTATATTAAAACATGCCCTATTCTACGGGTTTTTATCTCAGAATTTAATCAGGCAGATTTGGGGATCACAAGTATAATAATATTCTTGCAAAGCTCCATTTATGTTTGTGTTCACTGTTCCGTTTTATAAAAAACAAGGAAGTAAAATTTAGGTTAAGTGTGCGAATCATTAAATTCATTTTCAGAAAAACTTAAATTAATATATCTATCTATAAAACAGTCATGTGTCGGTAATTCCTCACAAATGTTTCTGTACAATATTCTTGTATTATTTCCTGATAATATTGTCCTTTCTTTCTGTTGACCTAAGAGTGACAGTGACAAACCACATTATAAAGACTGTAATTTAATGATGGAAAATGCTATAATCGTGATGCAACATTTGCGTATATACATAAATGTCATACCTCACTTGTCTGTGACGGAAGTGTAGCGACAATAGAAATACACACGTATTTTTTTATATCTGTATTCGGTAGTTTATACCGCTATATAATAGCAAAAATATATTTGACGCCAAAAAAGTAATTTCATAAACAAGTTATAAATAGCCAACCGACACGGGCACTACAAAAAAAAATGTTTCAAAAATGTTGATGGAGGTATATAAAATTCTGATGTAAGTTATATAATTTATTAAATAAAAAGTTTTAAAGTTAAAGTTTCTAATGCTATTGTAGTTTGTCTTTGTAACTGGGTGTACCTACTATATTAATTAATAATAAATTTAATAAATTAAATATTTCACCCTAATTAAATCATATGCATATTTCCCATTGTGGCACCATGATAAGTAAAACAGGTATAAAAATTCTGCACGCACGTTCACGTGTGTCACTTTACTACAAATTGCAATTACCTACTAGTGTTTCAACATTCTCACCATTACAAATCCCACTCCCAAAAAAATATTTGGATGATGTTCCTTGGACAAGCAAAACTCAAGTGTCAAGTGACCTTCGATAACATAGAAGTAGGTATATATCTAGAAGAAAGCCTATAAATGGACTTCTGACCTCTATGATGACTGCGATGACTGAATAATTAGAAAACTCAGAACAAATAAAAAGAAAAGGCGGCTGCTGTTAATACAAGTTTTCACTACACAGGAAGGCATAATTCTATTTTTAAATTTTAAGTTTACTAGACGACGACTCGAGAGCGATGAGCATGGTTTTGGTGTAGGTGTGTGCGTGAGTGTGTATGTTTACTTGTAGGAGCACGGTTTTGTGTGGCTTTTGTCTGAGTTAGAAAACCCTATACTTACTGAAAATTCTTTTTTCGATCTTGTGTTTTGCAGTGAATATTAAAATGCCTTACATTCAAACGACTTCATATCGTCCACCTGCAAAATAAGTATCAATGACCGATGCTTTTAAAAGAAGTCAGAATATCTATTACATTGGTTCACATTAAATGTACGGTGAAAAAGGCAAACGGCGCGGGCAGAATTGCTTTTTACGGATCGGCTAGCATTCCGCGGCTCCTCGAGCCGTAGAGGGAGGGGGCTACGTGACGGAAGGGGGGAGACTCCCAGAAATGAATTGTTTTCGGTTTACCGTAAGGTAACATTACGTTATTGCGTACCTTTGTGGCTTTTTAAGTGTGTTTATAGCATTTGGCCCGCCGGAAACGGTACCGCTCACCCGGCCGAAAAACGGTCGAATGTTACCCCAATTCAATAAAAATTTAAACACCAACGTCACAAACTTACGCTGTTTGTGACATCCAATTTTTTTACCCTCTTCCGTCTTATCAATTCTTACGGTCACAAAAATGTGTGTAGGAGTATTGTTCCAGAACCTGAGGTTGAAAAAAATCTTGTTCTGGCAGATGAGGAGGGGAGTGCAGGCATTTCAATTTTTGCGCACCTGCGAGCTACCCACGGACACAATAATTTAATTTCGCTCGTTACGCCAGGGTATTTGGCAAAAAGCTGAGTAAAACTCATAAAGCTATTACCTTGCTTGGAACGCTGACGTGGCGCTTACCTACACAATGATAGGTAGGGGCGAGATACTCTAAATTTTATTAATTTCTGAGACTTGATGCGTTTGGAACCTACCTAATATAATGTCTTACAAACAGTAGTTATACTATTTACAGGTAATCTGGTAAAAGATGTGGAAACATGGGTCACTACAGACATCGTACATACATACATAATTATCACGTCCGTAACCCTAATGGCAGAGGGCAGAGCCAAAAGTAATCATAAGAAAACTTGCAGCCACTCCTGATTCAAAATCCTAAAATGGATATGGTGAACCATGGTGACAGGTGATCAGCCCATCGCCCATATAGATGGTCCATCATGTTGAAGAGGATACTATCCCTTAGTCGACTTTTACGACTTTATGTAAAAATTACTGTTTCTCTTTTAACGGTGATTGATGGACTTCGTCTTTGATTTTGATTTTGTCGCCACTATAAAGTAATTAATATTAAAGATATACATAGTACCAACTGACTCATTACGTAGTGAAAGATCATAAACCATGATCAATTGAACACCTCAACCTTTAAAGTGACAAAGCTTTAACGAAACTTATATCACGTTAAATGAGTCTCATAAGTTTCTGCGCTCTTACGATTCCCAACCGAGTTAAACTCGTAAACTGATGGCGAGTTTAATATAAAATTTAATATAAATGCCGCAAAGTAGGTCAGGTTAGTCAGGTAATTACAGACGGTTTGATTCAGCGCGCACGTAGCTACCAAACGGTAATATGGTGCATGGTAATATAAGCACGTAAGTAAACCTTCCAAATAAACAAGTATGGAACCTGCTAGAACCATAAATAAATAGATGTATTGTGTGATCATATAAATAGGATATTAAGAAATATGCAATACAAATCATCAAAAGTTCAAGGAGGCTTAAAAGGGAGTCTTATAAGGGAGGCTTAAAAGGGAGGCTTATAATATCCTATAATTCCTTTCGATTTTACCAGTCTCCTTGGCAATACAAATACTTAAATAATAATAATTTTACATGTTTACCAGTGAGTGGTGGAGTAGCTAATTTCAAGGATACAGACCAAAAGCCAGGTGGTCCAATTGTGTGCCCTAGAAGCCTGGAAGGAATTATAAGGTAGCTGGATGCAATAGAAAGGTATTCTTGAAATTCTACAGGATTCTTAAAGAGTTAACGTAAGTTTATTTGTCGTGGGTAATCTCAAAAAATATTGAACCGATTCTGAAAATTATTTATCTGATGAAAAGCTATACTTTCTTCTTTAGTCTATAGGTATTTTATTCCTACGCGAGTAAACCACATGGGTATAGCTATAGTCTATTTCAGCTAGCATGGGTAGGGCATATAACATAATTAGTACTTAATCAGTTATTGTGTCTTTGTCATCTATTAATTTTGCTACCCGTCCTGTTGTCACTCAACCCATGAAGCTAATTTCAATATGAGTTCATTCGATGTGGTCTCATAATTTAAATTTTATATGATAATGGCACTAGAGTGAAAATTAAATGCGATACTACCTTCAATGGTACTACTGTGAATGAACCTGCTAATTGAAAAACTACTATATCTATGCAATATTTTTACGACAAGCCAGTCAGTTCAGTAGTATGAAATACAAGCTGCCGCCCGCGGCTTCGCTCACATGGTACTCGGATAAAAAATAGCCTATATGTTATTCTAGCACATGTACTCAGATAGGCAGCGTACTTGAGATAGGCTCTTGTTATTGAAATAATAAGGCCTATACATTGTACAAAGAGACGTGTACGCTTCAGGCGAATCAGCTATCTCGATACCTTCTGAATTCATTAGGTGAAATTGTTTTCACTGGTGTTACAGGCAAGTACAAAATATTCTTAACAAGCGTAGGTATAATCCGCTTATTGCTAACTTTCCTTGTCCTGAGCCCCAATTGCGTTATTTTACACATAATTTCCAAAGGCAAAAACATTCCTAACGCTTATGTACATTTCATATCATGGTATCGTGTTATTTTTGATAAGCATCATATGCTGTTCTTGGTATTATTTAAAACTATAACTTACATATTATGTACAAAAATTTAAAACTTTTAAAAACCCACGACGATAAAAAATAATTATCTACACCAAAAGCAGGTCTTTAACAAGCAACATTTTTTTAAACCCCACAACGATAAAATCTACAACATATCTAAAATTAAACTAACATAATGAAAAAAACTACATCAAAATCGGTTTAGTAGTTTTTGAGGAAAACGATAACGGTAGTGGTAAATGGTAGGCCAAACGCATATACCTTCTCCGTTCCGTCGTGGGTAAAAACAAAAGAACGCAACGTGCGTTCCCTAGAACGTAAGATCCAATAAATAGCGAGATTGCGGCATCGAATGTTGGTAAGACAAAATTCCATCAAGTATGTTCATACGACCAATTTATCAGGAATTACGGTAAATTCTGAGCACAGAAAATTACAAGTAACATTGCACCTTTGATGAACGATAAATGTTTGGTTATAAAGATATCGGCAACAATTAATTTTTTGCAAACATGTCGTCATAATATTTGACTATGATAGCCGAGAATAATAGTTTCAATTTCGTATTTTCATTAGGGTGTTTCATTCCTTAACTTTACTGACACCATACAACAGAGTAAAACAAAGTAAACAAAGATTTCAATGAACAACGAACGGCAGAACGTGTCGGATGTCTATTCACAAATGCCCTACTAGGCAAAAGTACCAGTCGTTATTCGTAAAAATTCACTCGGAAACTTACTCGCTTCACTCGCTGGAGCGGCAATACAAAAAGTAACATTATCAGACCAAATATTCCATTTTGTAATATTACGTATTTAAATCTAAGAACCTTAATTGCTACTTAAATCTTTAATACCCATTTCCACGGGAACATCACAATAATTAAACATTTTATCACCTGCCCTTTTTAGGGAAAAAACATTGCACGGCGGGTGGGCGGGTGATGCCGTGCACAGTAAGTAAAAACTTACAGTGCATCAAATATTCTCACTGATAACCAAATATTGGATATCGATTAGATGAACAAATATTTACATCATCTTATCACGCCCGTGTTCCTAATGGGGTAGGTAGAGCCACAAGTAAACATAAGAAAGTTTGCAGCCACTTCTAATTTAAAGTCTTAATGCATAATGATGATCCATGGTGACAGGTGATCAGCCCATCGCCCATACTTATAGGTGGTTCATCATGTTGGAGAGGATACTATCCTTTAGAGAGAAGCAGCTGTTCGCATTCTATGCTTTTTCTTTACAGTCCAGCAGAGTCAATTCGCAAATAAATTCGTATTTAATTCATCATTTTCATCATCAACGGCTTGTCTTTGTCCACTACTGGACATATTTAGCTGAACTTAAATGATAACCAACTCGGTGGCGTGGCGGGCGTGTGCTCGGCTGAAACGCAAGAGTTTTCTGCAAATATTTTTATTATTTAGTTTAAGAGTAGATGACGCTGTGTAAACTGTCCACAAATTGTTATATATTTAATTAACGAAGGGAACATTTAAGTTGAGATACTGTGTTTGTAACTCGTTTTCAACATCCGCTGCCCCGCTGTCTATTTGATCTCGCTGGAAGGGAACCTTTTGAAGGGCGCAGATAAACATTGAGATAGCAGGGTTTATGCCGGTTCGTGCCTGTGGCCGCCTACTGCCGGTACTGGGATACCGTGAACAACTGAAATAATGTTTATACTATGGTAAACAATATACTTTATTGTAACTTTTTGTAGTACCCTCAAACGGTGAAGGAAAACATCGTGAGGAAACCCGCGGTTTAGTCAGCTCCACACGTATTGACCATGTCTTTCCTGTGGACAAGGCCGACTAAGCTGAGAGGATGAAATAGGTGCTGGGCAGGCCTACTCCATCCTAGTCCTGGGCACTACAGTGTCCCGTTTGTGAAGATAAAAGTTGCCTCCTGACGGTGTATAAATCATCTACTATAGATGGTAAAATGCCATAGTTTTTTATAAGTACTTTCAATAACTCTTTTTAGACTTAACTTTAGATTTGTCCAAAGATTTTGAGTAAAAATGGCGAAACAGATCCCTTAGGTGCGACTTTGACTGCCCGTCTGCCATTGATTATTTTAGTAACCTATAGAGCACTTCCCGTTGATCTAGAACCTTGAAATTTGCCAAAAAGCGAGGTTTCACAACAGAAATACGAGTATGTGGCGGGAAATTACTAACCATTATTTTGTAGTCATATCAAAAGCTCGCTTTTAGCGATTACATTTACAATTGATTACCACAGACCTACGTACGGGAGAGCAACCGGAAAGTTAAGTTT
This sequence comes from Scotopteryx bipunctaria, assembly GCA_949320045.1. Classification (NCBI taxonomy): domain Eukaryota; kingdom Metazoa; phylum Arthropoda; class Insecta; order Lepidoptera; family Geometridae; genus Scotopteryx; species Scotopteryx bipunctaria. The sequence goes on from OX439440.1 coordinate 6,866,549, forward strand.
GTAATTCAAATTCAATGTTAGTGCCTTAGATTGTCTACAGACGCCTGCGATGCGATACCTAGCACAAAACCTTCACGAAGCACGTTTTGCTAGCACTCTTGTCCTGTTTTTTCCCGTTTGTTTCTTTTCACTTATATTTAATTATATAAATTGGACATTTCATACAGCGCACTCTACTATGAAAACCAGATGGAAAATAAATCATGACGTATAGATAGCCCATAAAAAAATATGGGGCTGTTAATATAATTGCGGGCTGGTCATCCCGCATACCGCTTTATAACGTGCGCTAAATGACGGCGCGCGTAACATCGGGTGTGTAATTCTACAATATTACCTATTACGTCAATAAAATTTATGTTAAATGTATGTTAATATGCGAATACTACGAGCAAATACAAATATAAATAAAACAAATGAGTGCCATACATAAACATGAACGAACATGACAAATACTGAACTAATAAATAACATTTGTAAAGTAAATATGTTGGTACCGAAGTCGCCACACCATCTATTTCAGAGTTGCCTTCAATTTTGTCCGTCTTCTAATACCCTCATCGACTAATATTAGATGCGCGACTCCTTAAGAGTGACAGGTGTCGGACCCGCATGAGATTGTAGCTTAAAGCCTAAAAGAGAAGTCGTCCTCTTAGTGCCAGTTCTAAGAGGGATTCAGGTCAAAATCATTCTGTTGGATTGGCACGTGAACATTTGTTAGGGTTCCGTACCCGAAGGGTGCCAACAGGATCCTATTATTACTAAGCCTTCGCTGTCCGTCCGTCTATATGTCCGTCCGTTCGTCTGTCCGTCCGTCTGTCCGTCTATAATTAGCGGGCTGTATTTCATGAACCGTAATAGGTAGAGTTGAAAATTGCTGCTATAACAACAAATAATAAAAATAAAATAAAAAATTAAATGGGGCCACATACAAGAAACATTTAAGATGGTACGGAACCCTTCATCTCCATGAATGTCCATCAATGTTGTTTTTCTGTAAAAAAATGGTGAATTTCGACAGATAACAACTTTGCTATGGTAATTATCCTAAGTCCGTTAGTAAGTTATTGGAACCTGGCATAACTTGTCATACTACGGCCGTTGTGTTATGGAATGTATGTACGTACATATTATGTGGAATGTATAAATCAAAAATTCATTCAACGCTTGTTTTGTGATTGAAATTGTATCTCGTTATTAATACACACACATGTCACATTTTCCTTTGATCTCCGTAGTATGTGGTCTAGCACCGCCAACAGAGCCCGGCAATGCCATCGATCCCAGAAACCAACAGCAAAAATACGGACGGAAAATCAGTAAGACCGCTAAGCCGTGGGTTCAGAGGGTAATCGCGCTAATGTGGTCCATTTTTAACACATTGTACGAACATTACCATTACCATACAAAAACAAATAGAAACAAATCATTTCAGCTCAGTGACTTGAACGTACCTGAAATAAATACCGTATCCATCTCCTAATTTTCCACCTTTTTTAAATTGAATGTAATGAACATTTTTAAAGCTTCCCCGGGAAATATTAGCTTTTTCACGCGTGAGTTAGGTAAATGTTTTAGAGTCATGTATAAAATTTGTTCTGGGAAATTTTCTACCCGACTTGTGGAGAATTTGGAGAATGTTACACTCCTACCTTTATTATGAAGAAATACAGATTCCTATCTAGAGGATATGGAATTTTTGCTTATTTGGGAAAATGGTATACCTAAGACGGCTCTTGAAAATATGAATACAATATTATACTCTTTCTCTGCTGGATTAAAGAAAAAACACAGAATGCGTCCAGTTGCTTCTCTCTCCGAACATGTCGTAAAAGTCGACTAAGAAGTAGGTACCTAGTATCCTCTCCAACTTAATCGACCTATAGGCTGATCACCTGTTACCGTGGTTCACCATATCCATCTTGGGAATCTTGGATCAGAAGTGGCTTTTCTTATGATTACTTGTGTCTCTGCCCACCCCATTGAGGACACGGGCGTGATAATACGTATGTATGTATTCTTACTACTTACTACTAGTCGTGTTGCACTAGTTCTTTCGAAACAGTGGATTTATGGTGCACCTCAAAAGCTCCTATTTCTATAGATACTATTCCTTACCTATAGTTGCGAGGTAGTTTAACTTATATATATATTCTTTCATCATCATCTTTCTGCCCTCATACCACTCTATGGGGGTCAGCACACCATAATTAAACTAATCTCTGTCATCACTGATACAAAGTCTATTCAAATATCACACGATGAATTAGATTAATATCAGACAAGTCTTTCAAAATTTGAACAAAATGGAAATAAACATTCCTAGGCCTTTGTTACTGAGTTTTCTCTAATGTTATTACAGTGTTCGTATTGTTCTAGTTATAAAATCATACAGACTTTTTTATACAAATTTATTCATTTGCCATATTTAAATAGAAGTTATTACATGTTTTACCATTAGACCTCGCACTAGGTCTGGCGTATATCACGGGAGACCAAAATCCAAAAAACAATCGTTACCTATTACGTAGGGGTAGGTAATATTAATAATGTCTCCGAATGAAGACATATCGAGGGTGTAGTGATAAAACCCGATAAATGCGAAAAAGTAGTTTTCAAGGTAATCAATGTTCAAGTTTGCTGGATATAAAAATTAGGTTTATATATAAAGTAAATGCAAATTACTCGGTACCTTAGTAAGATAATACATCTATGATAATATTTTTCATGTTTTTTAGTCTATGTTATATTATAAGCTTTTGCATAAAATTCAAATTAATAAATTGAGGGGCTGACCTATTGGGTTATTTGGTCACTATATCTCTATGTTATACTTAAAAATCGGCTGAACTGGAAACATCTCTAAAAAGAGCAAAAAATTCTGGTTCTTGTGGGCTATAGAAACGAATTTTCGATATATTTGCATTTATCGTGTTTTAACACTGCACGTCAGTATGCTGCTCGGTTCAATCTATTTATTTGCAATACACAGATTAGTATTAGATGTTAATTTACTAATTTATTCCGTTTGTATGTTGCAGGTAAGCAAACATGGATCCTCTTATGGTGGAGTTCAATAGAATTTTTTAAAGGTAAGCACTTTTGCCAACATCAAACATGACATACTATAAATACATGCCGTTTAGTAATGCTGTATACTATTGTTTATATTGTGTATCTATAATTTGTTCAATTTCCTGTTTGAGCTTTTAGAATTGATCTAAATCAAAACATCCTCTTAAATTTTGAAGTACGTGCTTCAAAATGTAAGATAATGTTGAACAGGAAAAACCGAACCCTCATTAACTTATTTGTTCTTCATCTGTTAAGACATGTTTATGAATTTTTATATACGCTCCGAAAGGGATTTAAACATTTATCTCTTTGCTTCATTCGTACAAAACTCAATTTAATTTGGTTAATTTCATCCTATGTAAGCCCCTATAAAAACAAATGGTAAATACAAATGTGCCGATACCAGGCCCATATCTGTCAAAATTAACGCATTCATTAACCTACTTTATTATTATTTTAATGCGTTGGTGAAATAGGTAGGGCTGCGGAACGACCAATAAAATGGTACACGCTATAGCTCTTAACAGGTACACACCACAGCTTAGGTAAGTGGCCATCTCACTTTATTATTTGCAATTATAAAATTGATCACATTAAACACAATATTTTTGCATTAATGGATCTTGTACGAAATAAAATATTTTTATTTTATTTTATTAATGCGTGACGTAATTAATGAGTGACGCTCGGCTGAGATGCAAGAGGCTTAAGTTCAATTCCCAAAAATGCTTGCATGATCTGGGAAGAAATATTTTCAGAACATGCACAAATTTCTTTCGCAGCGAGAATAGAACCCGCGCCTCTTGCATCTCAGCTGGGCACTGGCCCGCGACTCCACATTTACCTACACATTTTTTTGTCTAAGATTCTAGGTAGAAATAGGAGTAAGACAGTATAGACTTTTCTTTTTGTATATAAATTCGTATCACAGGTTCGTGCTCGTTTTCTTGCTTAATTCCAAGTATAGGTATGTAACGACTACGTTTTCGTGTGTCCCATCTAATCTCATAAAGCTTATTTTCGTCCCAAGGGTTTGTTGGTATTATATTGTTTGTGTTGCTTACAGGAGCAGGTAAACGTGCTCGGGTCGATTCTTTGTCAGGATTAACAGGATCTGTAACATTTATTTTCAAGGAATTAATTTTTTACGATAAAATACATCCCTATATAAATATTATCACGCTCGTATTCCTAGCGATTCAAAGACACAATTATTTAAATATTAAAAAGAACAAAATGCCGACCGCCTAGAGGTAGCGTTAAGGTAGTAGGTACATCACAGTATCTACATTCGATTTTTTGATACGATGATGATGATGAATTTATACCATTTTAGTCTAAATTGTAGTTCATTCGAACATGCTTCTTAAAGCCATAACACGTTCATGATATATTGGTAATATAGAGATATTACAATAATTATGTAAATAATTTTTTTTTTCAAAGGGTTGGTTCAGTAAATATTTTAATTATATATTCGGACAAATTCCGTTTTCATACGAAGCACGAAATTTGCCGAGGCGCACAATATTTGTGGTACTACTGTATACTTTAGATAAGGCAGAGGAATTTTAAAGTTAGCTCTTCTTGTTACACCTTAGAGTGCAAACGTAGGGTGAAAATGTATTAAGGGAAGAGAAAGGTTTTATTATAGGATCTACAAGGGTGTTGGGAGTGAGAAATCCAGTTACATCTTACGAGAGAGCGTAAGTAGATTATAGTACTGTCACTCCTTTATACACACCCTTTACATATTGTGGTATAGATTGAAAGTAGAGGTATAATCCTACTATCCTACAATATTGAGAGCACTGTTGGTCTAGTGGTGGCGGTCCCGCCTCCAGATCCTGAGATTTTCTGTTTGAAAAATCCATTGATGCACGACCGGATCCGAACTAGTATACTAGTAGTTACTCTCAAACGGGGAAGGATAATATTGTGAGGGAACCGGCATGTCATAGAATCTAAATATTCGAAAAATTGTGTCAAGTGCACGAACGGACTTGAGGCGCACTTTAAATCCTTTAACTAAACTGGTTCAAAAAACTAGAGACACGACCAGTAGTAGTAGGACTATCCTTAAAAATAAATGCGAAAAGTAAAACTGTTGGGATAGTTGTACCTCAAAAGCTATAACGGCTGGACAGATTTGAATGAAACTTGGAATATATAAAGTACGTTAGTAAAACTTAGGTCTTGTACCATCTATAGTAGATGATTTATACAGGATCAGGAGGCAACTTTTTACCTTCACAAATGGGACGCTGTAGTACCCGAGACGAATTGAGATGGAGTAGGCTTGCCCAGCACCTATACCATCCTCTCAGCTTAGTCGGCCTTATCCACAGGAAAGACATGGTAAATAGGTGCATATTACTTTGTTAGATACACACAGTGTAACTTTCTAATAAGCGAGATGTATTTTATTCGTATAGCAAAAACCACTCTTGCAGGGTGATAATGCTGCTCTTGACAATCCCATAATCCTTATTTACTATCGAAGCCTCCAAAGGACAAGTAGATTTATCCGAATAAATGCTCTACGTATGTCGGATGTCTTTTGCTGTTCCGTATTACACGGAATTCGGAATTTGGCACATCATTAATTTTTATACCTGAGTTAACAAAAGCGATAAGTTGAGATAAAAATAAAGCTATTAAAAACATTGTTTTCATAATTTACCTGCCCTTCCTTCCTATGTGGGGTCTGCCAAGCATATTTTCTTAATCCATTCGCTTCTCTCTCATCATCATCATCATCTTCCTGCCCTTATCCCACTCTATGTGGGGTCAGCAAAGCATGATCCTTGGATCATGCTGTACGAGTTTTGGCTAAGGTGTTTTATGACCGGCCGCCTGCCTGACCTCATTCGCTTCTCTCTCAAATTTTATAAAAAATAATAGACTGTAAAAAACAAAACATTTCCGTACAACTAACGTAAACAAATCATTATTGAATTAATCCACTTGTTTACAGCAGCATGAAAAAACAACAAAATACTTCACGTGCCTACATTCGCGTCAACAAAGGATTTAGCTTTTGTTTTTGCACGCACAGTCCCGTTTTACACGAACGCCTTTTGTAGTTGTCAACAGACTTGCATCCGTGTTGACTGCATTCTTACCGCTAACGACACAAGCGAGTGTGTCATTTAAGGTGCCATTCCACCGCGAGTGTTATAATGTGCGCGCACTTAGTTGGAAAGTTCTGTTAACTTATGTTAGCACACTCGTTCAAATAGTGGACTCGCGATAACACACGAGTTCACACACACGTTTTTGTAGCCATTTACTTTTTCGCATACATTCGGCTGTGTTGCAACGCACTTTCACAAAAATGACGCACGTTTTTGCCCGCTTAGGCAGACAAACTACATCTGGAGGTACAGCTCATGTACGCGCACTGCTGGAGTTATTCCTAAAATGTATGTCAACAATGTGCTATCTACTTAGTGGTGTCACTACTTCTTTCGAACCAGTGTTGTGATTTAAAGTGCACCTCAAATGCTCCTTTTGTGCATTTGACACATATTTTCGAACTTTTAGGTTCTACGACATGCTCCACCGTTTCCTCCACCGTTATTGAGAGTATAGCGCACATTCATTTTTCGCACTGAAAAATCCATTGGAGCACGGATTTGAATCCACGACCGCTGGATCAGAAGGCACGATCACTACCACTAGACCACCACTGCTCACAGACCATCAGTGCTCTAGACAATGTGCTGAACACTATTTTGAAGGAATGGCACCTTTAGTTACGTTTTTATGAATGAAAGCGAATAGCGTTCTGCGAAAAAGCTATTTTTGCAACGGTTGTGGACAATTGAGTGATAGTCACGCATTCAGCATTCATCTTTGTTTTGAAATCTTAATCTTCAGCTTACATGGTATCAGATGTATAATATAGCTTTGTCGATAATGTTTAGGACTATATAAGAACACTTACGGGAAAATACTATTAATCCAGGACAATCAGCCAGAGTTCTTCACTCTAACATAGATTTGATAACAGCTTGAGTCGTGATTTACGCTTGAGCAATGCTTTTGAATAGAGCTAATAAATTCATCTAATCAGTATTGTAAAGCCAAATCCTTAGTAGCAAACACTTATCTTTTACTAACAGACAGATTAATTTGTCATAATCCAAGTCTATATAGTCTGTAACTGTGAGCGATACATAAAACAAGCAACAGCTTTATTAATACTTGCAGGGATTTATTCCCGGGGAACAGTAAATCTTTAAGTTGAGGTAAGCGGCTTGACGTTGTGTGCAGTCGGCCCGGGCAAGAGTACTCACACAGACATCACTACGATGTTTCGAGTGCTGTCTGTTTCTGTAGCTATTGTAATAAACAGTGTAGTCCACTCTGAAATATGAATACTGTAGGTAAAGCTGTTGGTAATAGTAAGTACGTGGAACGCTGCAAAGTTCTTATATTATACATTTCTTTGAAAAACACTCCTATTCTGACATCCATCGTCAAAGTCATGCTTCATTTATTTGATACTCACAAATCCTCTTATAAAATGATAAAAGCGCGGCATCTCCCGATCGCCGGAACTGAGGTACTTTTTCATTGAGGGAGACAGCAGCGAGGGGAATATCAGCATGTGATTTGTTTATATTGCCAAAATTAATCCCCCAGCACACGTGACTGATGACTCGAGTCCAAAGTTGCTTATCAAATAAAGAATGCCAAGGTGTACTATAATCGATGTTCACTTATACGACAGATGCTACAAACGGATATCATCAATCTATTCCCCCACCCGCCTACCGACTCTGCCCTCCGAGGACCGAATTGTTATTCAAGTTCCATTACCTCAATTTTTTTGAACCGAAGTGGCTGGAAAGAAACCCTTTTACTTATTGTGTCGCATTCCTGAACAGGGAGGACCATCGTAAGATTAAAATTCATAAGATAATTCATTTTCTTTTTATCTTTCGAGTGTTTATGATCACGTCAAGCGAAAAGCGCGGTTCATTTTCGTCGTTTTTGGGGTAATGGGTGAGTTTTTGCTGTTCCCGGGAGATAGATAATTTATAAGCGACGCGCGCGGCGTGACCTCGGGCACGCACGACGAGTATGCGACGCGCGACAAGAATCATTCAAGAATCGATTAAAGTTCACCGCACACGTACACGAATCGAGCAAACACCGTGAACTCGATGGCCCAACCGCGCAAAGTCACGTACAGGCGAGCTATAATTCAATAAGACGCGAACCAAACGGCAACAAGATTTGGTTCACTTTCCCGATGCATTTAAATAACGAAGAGTTGATTGTTTTGCTAAACTATTCTGATAGAAAAAAGCCAGGCTAATGCAAAGCAAATTCTATTTCACAGCAACCATGAAACAACTTAAAATTGTTTCCTGCATAGTAATTATAATGCATGAGATAATTTAAATTCACGTAAACTGTATACTAAAACCATTTTATTTTGTGGGGCTGTACTAAACGAACAGCTTAGCTTACTCGAGCCTGCAGTTTTCTTCATTACAATAGGATGGCTTGCCACAGCTTAGATGCTGAAACAAAGCTTCATTATGCGTTTAGCTCATTAAGTAAATTAATGAATTTGACAAAAGGGTGTTTGGCGCGCGCCGCTCAGATGAGCCTCATCACATTGATGGTAGCATGACTATGGTCTATTGTCTCCGCTCATCCGGGGTGGGTAACAAAACATTTACTCATTTTGTTAAATTCAAAAATAATATAAAGTACAGTAAAGCAAATGTTTATTTTGTACAACTTCAGGTGTGTCAGAGTTTTTCAAACCCCCAAAAAGGGGTAAAATGAGTTGTCATGATTTACACCACGCAAGCGAAGCCGCGCGTTTAAGCTACTACAAATATAATTTACAAATTACTAAAAAAACAGTCGGGCTATCTTAAAACCGTCGCAAATGGTCTATAGATAGCTCATCTGATCCAGATCATCAGACAGTGCAGGCGTGCACAAAACTATAGCCGCATTATAAATTAAAATTTCATTTACAAATTTCATTTCATTTCATTGCCACACTGAATGATAATAGTACTGACCCGTTTAGCCAAATAAGAACTAGCTCTTGGATCACGCATAGCTTCGAAAACAACTTAAAATAATGGTTGACAGTATTTTTAAATTGCAGTAAAAATAAAATACATACATAACGTTAACCTCCTCGTAACGTCATCATCATCATCATCATGCACATGTCTTTGCCCACTGCTGAGCATAGGCCTTCCGTCACTATTAACGTATGTATGTCGACATATATATGTATGTATGTAACATAATATTCGACGTGCTTTAATGAGCTTTTAATGGTCAAGAGTACCCTTAGCCGACGAGTGTGCACAAATAATGCAATGAGAGTGAATAAAGCAAAAAAAGATGCCAGGATCGTAGCAAATGGTTAACCATGATCTCTGCCTACCCCTTTGGGAAACAGGCATGATTTTATGTATGTGTGTACGATTGATGAGCTGGGGACAAACTGAGAAGTTGCAAAACACTCTTGACACAATTTGAGCAAATAAAGCAAGATTCGTCAGAGCGATAAACGTGAGTAATAAAACGCAGTTTAGCGTGTTGCGGCGACAATAAACGAAGTACCCACGCTATGTGGACACATCACTTAGGACGTGTGTTCACTGCGCCCGAGGATAACCGACATGTCAGTCCGACCAGCGGCCGCGGCTGCGTTGTCCGACAGCTCTGTCCAATCAATCGAACAACGAAAACTTTTTTCAGCAGGTATCAACTACCGAATACCTACTCGTTCCTGCTTCGAAAACGTTATTATACAGGGTGTCCGGGAATGAGAGGAAATACACGCACGTGCGGGTAGCGGGGGGGTCGGCCGCCCAGGAAACGGTTTTTTTTATTTTTCTATCTTAACCGGTTCAAGGCATACGTCACTATTTAGTAAAACTTAGAAAATTCCCACTTTTCTACACATTTGGGGGCATCACGTCCATATATATGGTACGATCAGTCAGACTCATACTTTTGAAAGATCGTCTGTCCACGCAACTACCAACGGCCGACAATCGGCCACCGATAGCTGTATCGGTAATATTGCTAAATGAGACCGATGTTACCGATCCCCCACTGCTGTGGCTATCCCAGTAATACCACACGCGGTTTTCAGTATAAAGTGCTCGTAATAACTTCCGGACTGTTCTATTCCTATATTCGATAGGCTACGGCTACAACAGCGAAAATATTTGTCGTCCGTAATCGTTCAGGTGGATAAACAGCCTTATAGGCGCTCATTCTGTCGTCCGCAATCAAGAGCGGGTGTGGTGTCGCTGTCAAAGTCGCAGCCGGTCTAAAACACCGACATCACTTCTCCAATGTTGTAGGCAAGCTACTTGATGTCGATACGCTGTTATGTTAAATCCAATGCAATGCTCGCACTTGGCCTATTTTCGAGTGGCTGGAACGAGAACCTTTCTCGAGGGCTGAATCCGCACCTGCCTACAATCTAAATAAACCAGTCATCATCATCACTTAGCCCTTATCTCGCTATGTATGTTTGTAAACTCTAGTGACGGAGCTTTTAGGCCTCCGTCACGGCTAAAAGCCGGGACCGACTGTTTAACGTGCCCTCCGAAGCACGGAAGTGCTCAGCTCGTAATGCCACTTGCAGTCACCCATCCCAATTTGTGACCGCGCATATCTTTGCTTAACTTTAACGATCAATCAAGAACGCCTAAGCAAGCTACGCCACGAGCGCTTCAAAGGGATCACAATGTTTACATGTGTGGTTTTTCTTACCACTCCCCCTAACAGCCGTCATCATTACTATACTGGGCTTAGTAAACTAATTTATAACCTATTAAGGTCTGATCTGTGTCAAGTGCACGAAAGGGCCTTTGTGGCCCTCCTTAAACTCTTTCACTATGATGTTTTCACGAAAGAACTAGTGACACGGCTAGTATTAGTGAGCCTGATCTTTCAGAGAAGAAAGCTTAGTTAAGTAAGTGTCCGTGCCTGTGTTTGATTGGCTGAGAACAAACGAACGTGATTTTGGTTTTATTATAAAAGTCTGGTATGTTTCATATGATGACCGAAAATATGTTGTTAAAATAAGAATCTGATTCGCTAAAAAACACGACTTAAATTACGAATTCTTTATTCAAAAGAATATGTAGGTACTTAGGTAAGTTTAGTCAGGTCTGCATGTATTGACCTTGTCTGTGTGTATGTATTGGTCTTGTTCCTGTGGATAAGGCCGACTAAGCTAAGAGAATGGCATAGATGCTGGGCGCCTCAAAAGTTGCCTCCTAACGTCCATAAGTCATTTAGTATAAAATACAGTAAAAGGCTTAAAGTTTTAGGTAAGTATAATAATAATAAAACCCAACAGTCACATGAATAGTCCTGACCCAACACTAGGATTCCCTGTTCATGGGTTTTAGAAACTACGAGTACCATGATACCACAACACCCAGACCAAACATGCAAATATTTTTTCCGCAGCGGGAATCAAACCCGCACCTCTTACGTCTCAGCCGAGCAATCGCCCGCCACGCCACCGAGGCCGTTTAATGTAATCAACAATCTTTTTTCAATACCCAAATAAAGATCATAATTTGTGTAGTGACCTAGTTAGCACAGTTTTGAGCTGTGTTCGCGGTATTGGTGTCACTCACGTCATGGCAACTATTAAGTATTCCATGGCCACAGCCAAGCATCAAAGCATAAACCCCGCTCTGAAATGCTCGACGAAAATTCAGCGCACAAATTCTTTATTTATTCTTTTTTTACAAGATAAAATATATCTAAACATGGTAAGCGGTCGGCTCTTTTAGTTTTGAAGCAATGTGAAAGAAACTCCAGAATTTAGGACAAGTATTTTTAAAGCTATTCTGAAAAAGTTTACCCACATATTTTAAAATTACTTACGAAAAGTTTTTTGACGATTGTACACATTTTCTTCTTAGCTTTTTGTTATATAGTCATAAACAATGCTATTTCAAGATTCAGCCAAGTCCATTCAGCCGTTACAGAGACAAGTCATGTTACAGACAAACACACACACAAACTCTCGCATTTTATAGATAACATTAATTTAATAAGACTTTAATGCCTGTTAATGGTAATACTACTAAATTGGAAATGACTTCAATCTAAGAGAAATCATATCGTCCTCTATTATTTGTGCGTATAAAATCCAACGGCATTATTTTATCAACCTGATTTCCATGAGCCAAGTAAGTGCAGCATCAGATGTAATGCATACCTCGTATAACGAAATAGAATATATTGTTGTGGTTGAAATACGTTGGGATTCGAGCTTGTTTCCAGAATTTGACGTTTATGAATTACCCAGTCGTCCTACCAGTTTGCAGCCAAATAAACAGATTTATAAAAACACTAGTGGAACGACGACATCGTGTATAGTAGGGGAGACTGGGGAAAAATTGTTACATTATTTAGGGATCCGTAGCCGAAGTGTGCCAACGGGATCCTATCACCAAGCCGCCGCTGTCCGTCCGTCTGTCAGCGGGCTGTAATAGGTAGAACGTTTTTTTTACAGTATATTTCCAATGCCGCTATAACAACAAATAATAAAAATAAAATAAAAGGCGGCTCCTTCCAAGAAACATTTTTTAATGTACGGAACCCTTCGTATAAATGATCGCCAGCGCACAATAAAATATATCAAACAACAAACCAACATTGGCATTAAAGTGAGTGTACTAAAACATATAACTTCGTCCATTTGACGACCTCGGTTACGTGGCGGGCGAGCGCCCGGCTGAGACGCAAGAGGCGCAAGTTCGATTCTCGCTGCGGGAGAACTGTTTTCATGTTCTGCAAATATTTCTTTCGAATCTGGGTGTAGTAATATGATTTATTATAAGTATGTATTTACAAAAAAATATATAAGTATTCTGTCAGCCACCTGCTACCCATAGTATAAGCTTTGCTTAGTTTGGGGTTAGATGGCGCTGTGTGAAATGTTCATAAATATTTATTTTATTCATTTATTATTTAAATTCATTTTATTATCCAAGGCCAGAAACAGTTATTTTGAATCTTAACATAATAATATTTTGATTGTTCCGTATTAATATCTGCATAGGTATTGCACTACTTTTATGTGTGGTTTGGTTGCTTATTTGATTTCAGACAACTCCACGATTGCTAAATTGGTAAAGTTTTTGACGGTATACGTTTTCAGCTCTAAAATTTATGTTCTCTAAACAGCGGTAACCGGCATAAGTCAGCCGCTTTGTATAAAAGTAAAGAAGACTCTTGATCGCTTTACAATTTGTATGAAGTTTTATTGCCCACTAGCTTCTGCCTACGGCTTTGCTTGCGTGGTACCGGGATATAAAGTAGCCTTTTATGTATATAGCTGTAACGGCGCGACTAAGACACAAAAGTGACATCCTTACAAAAAAATTGCGATAAGTGTTACATTCAATAATAATAATAAAACCAATCAAGTGCGAGTCGAATTCGCACACGAAAGTTTCCGTACCATCGTACATGTACTTCTTAATATCCTGTAAACCTGTACTCTATGTACTTTTTAAATATAGTAACTAGCTTCGATGATCGATCACGAACGTTATAAAAATGTTTCTTCTATGGGCCCCCTTTTAGTTCTTTTATTTTATATTTATTATTCGTTGCTTAAGCGGCAATAGAAATACACACTGTGAAAATTACAACCTCTACCTAATACAGTTTATGAGATACAGCCCGCTGACAGATGGACGGACGGACAGCGGAGGCTTAGTAATAGGGTCCCGTTAGATACGTAGTGTATCAACAATAGGCTAAGTTAGGTATTCAATTCACGAGAATTAGCCATTTGCTATCGCTATCGGTACCCGCATTTTAAAAATCCAAAGCTTCTGTTCGTGATGAAAGGGATAAAACAGTAGAATATCTGGGAATGAGCAGCTGAAACAGTTTTCAGCCGCATCCAATGTTAATTGCACAACAGTTTAGTGAAACTTTCAGTTTTATTTGTGGATTGCGCTGCATTTGGCCCAATAAAAAGTTATGGGAGCTCTTTGCTGAGCTCAAGTGTTCATGACAGTTCAATTATTCTAGAAACACTGATTCTAGAACTGTTTTACCACTGTAGGATCTGTTGGCTTTGTTTGTGTTCAAGTAATGGATACTACTCGTAGAATCAGTGCTGGATGCCATTTAAAACAAAAACAATGCTCAAAAGGGCTATATTCAAAACAAATAAAAGGAACAAATTAGAGTTTTGAAAGATAAATTGTGTTATTTAGATGGCAAAAAACAAGATAATTAACTAAAATATACAAAAATTATTACCATTTTTGGGCAATAAATTCGGCAAAACTTAACATTTAATCACTGAACAAAACATTTAGTATTTCTAGTAGTTTTGGAAAAGGGCCAGGTCAAGAGTAAGTACCCTAAACCGACGAGCATGCATGAGGAATGTAATGAGAGTAAATGAAGCGAAAGAAGTATGTCGGAATCGTAGCAAATGACGATCCGTGATCTCTGCCTACCCCTATGGAAAACAGGCGTGGTTTTCATGTATGTATATGAGAGTGTAGAACTATAGTAATTATTAACCAATTTTTCATATATATTTATTGGGATAATATAGAGAATATACTCTGATACACTTTTACTTTACTAGAAAACTAAAGGAAAGTTATCTTAGAAATGCAAAAACGCTGACAAAGTAGCGCAATCAAGTTCAAAAGCCTTATTTATATCTAGATTTTAAACAGAAATTACAACAAATGCACTCAGACTTAATTAATGAATTTGAGTGCTGCAAAATTTATGAGCGGGAACGATCCTCGAAAGCCCGACTGGTGCATTAACATGGTTCCCACCTGAGAGTTAAGTTAAAAATCGTGTACCACTCTCGTCCCATGTGAATGCTCGACAAAAATAGAGGGACTAGGAAAACCTTCCGCTTCTGTGTAATACGAATGCATTCACTCGTCGCTGAGCATAGCGTGCTATCTCAATCACACCTTCCCAGCTCACAATCTCAGCCCGAGAGCCGTCTCCGAACGCCTGGCTAGACACCAGCCACGACGCCTTTCAAAGCTTAAATAAAACCGCAAAGCTTTGTGTCAATCTTTCGTTCAGTCAATCAAGCGTAATGCTTTTGTGAAGCGACCGAGCAGCCACGCGCAAGAAAACTGAAAAGTTTCCAACCAGATATTCGCACAAAATACCCGATTAAGGAAAATAAATAACGTTAACGGATGAGATATAATAAACAGCATTATTGAGGGTGCGGTATAGGTTTATTGAATGATCACCTCGCACAGGTTTTCGGTTATCGTAGGGAGTTTTCTATTTGATCAAATAGGTAATCGTTCGAGAACGTGCGATGCGATACGTCGAAAAGCGCCGCCGCGCGCCAGGTCGACGATGTTC
This sequence comes from Scotopteryx bipunctaria, assembly GCA_949320045.1. Classification (NCBI taxonomy): domain Eukaryota; kingdom Metazoa; phylum Arthropoda; class Insecta; order Lepidoptera; family Geometridae; genus Scotopteryx; species Scotopteryx bipunctaria. Next base: position 6,882,026 of record OX439440.1, read on the forward strand.
TGAAATCGGGTTACCATACCCCTACATTGGATCACAAATCTCCCTCCAATTTCCAAGTAATTCTAGGAGATTCGACTTGGAATGACGTTTTGCAATTTGTGATACTCGTACCTGTAAAAGTCACGTGAAAGTCGCAACTTTTTATTGTTTGAGGCGACGAGTTCGTTTTTAAGAAAAGATTCGTACTTCTCTGAATCCTGCTTGAGACAGTAGAGTTAATTTAACTTCGTTGTTTGTGTACGAGAATCATTGAGTTAGTACTGTTGTTATAAATTGCGTAGTTATATAGCTGCTCCTGTCAGGCGCATGAAAGGATTTATATTATGGTTAAGAACTGAGGGGCAATCGCGCTGTTTTACAACGTTTCAAACTTTTGGACGTATTATTATATTATCGCTTTGTTTTAGTACATGTCTAAAACGATCCAATGTTCTAATCGTTGACAGGTAAATTTCAGGCATAGAGTTTTTTTTAAAGAAAAAATACACAATAAGACCATTTATTTTTAACTGGCATCTGCCCCCGGCTACGCTCTAAATAAAAAGTACCCTGTTATTCAAAGTTATAAACTATGCGTATTCCAAGTTTCATCCAAATCTGTTAAGCCGCTACGGAGATAAATGGGAATAAACAAAAACTTTTGCACTTATAATATTAGTGTTATAGCTGTCATGACAGTATTTTATGGTGAATAGATAGTAAAAATAAAAAATCTGTCAAGTGCGAGTCGAATTTGCACACGAAGGATTCCGTACAATCATACACGTACAAAAATGTTTCTTGTACGAGGCCACAACAAATAATGAAAATAAAATAAAAGGGGCCACTATTAAAGCGGTAATACAAATACAAACTCTGTGAAAATTTCAATTACTAGGTACTACTACTAGTCATGTCACTAGTTCTTTCAAACTAGTGTGGTAAAAGTATTTGAAGTTCGCCTCAAAGGCTCCCTTCGTGAACTTGATAAATGATTTCGAACTTTTTCCGCTTTAAGGCATGCCGGTTTCCTCGCAATGTTTTCCTTCACCGAGAATTTCAACTCTCCACTACTACGGTTCATGAGATACAGCCGCTGTCAGACTGACGGACGGACAGCGGTGGCTTAGTAATAGGGTCCCGTTGGCACCCTTCGGGTACGGAACCCAAAAATTTCAAAATTATATGCTTAGGTACGAACTAGGTAGGTTCACTTAGGAAATACACCTTAGGAAAGTACCTATAATATGTTGGTTTGCATTGCTTTTAAACCCATGTCATAGAAAAGTTAACGCATACGGGCCTTAATTACACATGAGGGTCGGACCTTTTTGGAGGTTACCTTGGCAAGGCCATTAAAAATTCTGGACCGACAAAAGCTTGCGCGAAAGTTGAATAAGCTTTGGTTTCCTAGGCGTTCGAAAGATCGTACAAATAGGCTCTACGTTGACGTTCTTATTTGTCCGATCTGACGGGCGAAATGGAGAAGAAAAACATCTATGCTCGATTTTTATACTCAACGTACGGGTCGTCGCCCGTAAGTTGAATATTTGGAAGATAACCGTTGCAACGGTGTTTTTAAGCCAAAAAACAAAATAAGTAGGAGCTTCTATGTTCGTTTGTATGTTTTTCTTTTAATGTACATAATGTTCATCGATATCTTCGCCAATAGTTAAGCGATTTTGATGATACTTTCACTGTGCATAGAAAATGGTTCCGAGGTGGTTCCATATAAATTTTATATCTGAGAAATGTTCCAAAAAGATTTAAAAAACGTGAAATAAAATTTTGAAATTACAACTTACCTAATCAATTTCTTATGGTAATGACATTAAATCATGGACATGAAAGTCACAGGGTATTCCTCTAGTAATGTAACGGGACATCAATACATGTTAGTTTCTATACGATGACATCAAGGAGTTTAATTTCTTTTTCATTGAAGTCTGTTTTGTTTTTAGTTATAAAAACGTATTATGACAGATAGACGTTGCACGTCACAAATTTAAATAAACTGACATCAAGCTAAAAAAAACTTACATACAACACCATCATCTAAACTCGATTGCACCAACGTAATTACAAGCCTCCTCTTTATAACGTCATTCTTTACGTCAATCCTTCGAGACTCTAGGAGACTCTCAAACATTGATGCTTTTTTTTGTAATTACATCATTATCATCGTCACGGCTTGACGCATCCAGTCTCCGCCAGTAGCTTTTCTCAAATCGCCACTCCACCTAGCCGGAGAGCGTCCTACATTACTAACTATAATATAGTTTTGCATATTTACGAACCTATATTATAGGTTCGTAAATATGCAAAACCTTAGGAAACTAAGTCTTTAGTTGACTGAACTGTTTTGCAATTAGAAAGTAATCATCAAACAAACTGATTCTATAAAAAGATAGTAAAAGCAATTGTTTATTTAGGAACAGTTTTGTTTTTATTTTCTGAGCTCGATTCGTCGAATTTGTTGTAATCATTTTCTTTTTTCTATTTACGGAAGCTTTAACTGCCGTGGGTGGTGCTTATCAGACAACCTAATTGGTTGGTAAACAGTGTATTTATTTATTATTGTAAATTAATTGGTCGGGAAAATAAAGCTCGTTTTATTTTGTTTTATTTATTCTACGTACAAGTGGATGCGGTGACCCTGGAAAGTGGCATTAGCTAAGGGAGGCCTAAATTAGTGGATGCAATCTGGTTGCTGATGATGATGTTGATGATTATCTACTACTCTCTATTAGGAGCGGCACTTACACAAGTGACGGAGACTTGGCAATAAGACTATATTATAAACCACAAAATGAAACCGAACGGATGCAGAGCTAGTCCCACTAATATTATAAATTCAAAGACGTGAGGATGTTTTAATGTGTCTTAACGCCGTGACGGCTGAACTTAAAAGTGCATTTTTGCATCTTCACTTGCATTAGAAAAATATACAACATGTAAATCGAACTTAATCTATACATTTGTATTATCATACATACATGTTATCACGCTTGTATGATGTGGGCAGAGCCACGAGTAATCATAAGAAAACTTGCAGCCACTCTCGATTTCTAAGTCACAAGATGGAAATGGTGAACCATGGTGACAGGTGATCAGCCCATCCCCTATATAGATGGGCTGCTGCTATCCAGTACATGGGTAGAGCAGAGCATACAAAAATTATTGTGCCTATCTCTAGAAAATGAAAAATTACGTGAGAAAACTCACTCTACTAAAACTGGTAGATTACTTGGAATTGGTAAAGTAGTATGCTAGTTGACTCTACTGCTACTCTATTGTACCCGTTTAGTTTATTGTAAACATTAAAAAAACTTTACAGATTTATTCTAAATAGTCATATTTATGAACACATAAATCAAATATTTAAAATAAAATATACAAAATAACTTCAATATGTACAAAAAGTACACACTGGTACACACCGTGTCCACTATATACAATACAAATCTATTTATTGACATAATAAGCATGTTACAATATAAATGAATCCTTAGGCTCCTGAACTAGTAAAAACTGCGTTTCAGGAGCCAATGGCTTCTCCCATGATATAAGACAATTATTATTATGTCGACAATTTAAACTATCGTTATTTTCGAGTATTGTGTGTCATATAAATTATTTATATTCTATTATTATATTCTATACGATACTAGCCTTACCTACCAGGTATTCTTAAGAAACATAGAATATACATAGTACGTGAGCCTATATAATAAACACTACTTTTTATCCGGATATTTACGGTGACCAAGGGCGGAGGCTTGTATAGTATAAATATATTATTATCTAATGAAAAATGTAATTAAGAAGTCATTAACATAAATTAAACCTTTTTTGTCATTCTGAAGAGTGCGTGACTAAGTTCCATAACGTTACGGTCTTGTTGACACAAATAAATAAATAAATAACACCCAACAGTCACATACATAGTTCTGACGCCATATTAGGATTCCCTGTATCGTGGCTATGAGAAACTACGAGTACCATGATACCACAACACGTAGACCCGGTAGAAATATTTGCAGAACATGCAAACATTTCTTCCGCAGCGGGAATCGAGCCCGCGCCTCTTGCGTCTCCGCCGAGCAATCGCCTGCCAAGCCATCGATGCCGGCAAAAATACTTTTTTTCATATACAACAAGTAATTATATAGTTTTATCTCTCACTATTAGTATAACTAATTAAAAAAAATTGTGGCACAATATAATTCAATCTAAATGTAATATTATCTCAATAATTAAACTCTTACGTTACTAACTGACAATCAACGTACAAGCTAAACCATAACTATCCTAGAAGCATGAAACTTCCCCTTAATTATAAGAAGTATATTCGAAGTGCACTAAGAAAGGAATTTCGAAATTCAACTCCTAAAGGACGCTGCGGTAAGATGAAGTTGTATGAAAAAACAATTGTACAAAGTTGCGAGGTATTTCACTTGTAAAGTTAAATGCTTATAAAATTAAGCTACTCGGGTAAGCTAAAAGAAAATAAATTGAAAACGCCTCAGACTATAATTAACCCCATGTTAAGTGGATAATGAATTCCAAGGAAAAATAAATAATATTTCTAAAATCCACCATCTTCCGAAATACACATAATGTTACTTTTTAATTATTGAAAAATATGTTGTTAATTAATTTGGCTACCTACCTGCTTTCCTTTTTCATATCCCTCAGAAGGGCCTTTTGAAGTTTCCTCTCAGTTAATTACCCTCCCCCTGCAGAGATGAAACAGGGGTACTGTTATAGAAAAAACGCTTACATTTCTATAATTTTAATTTCTATTTTATACATCTTCACATTTCTATAATTCGTCTCTACTCTATCAAGTGCAGAAATGACGGGTGACAGATGGGAATGAAAGAAGAGGACATGCTGTGCCGACCCTACTAAAGAGTGGGATAAGGGCTGGAAGATGATAAAATTATGTTAGTAGGTATATGAACTAGTGGCCAACTTTTGTGACAGAGTTTTTAGCCGCCTAAAGGCCTCCGTCATGGCTTAACGACTTTAAATCCGGGACCGACAATTTAACGTGCCCTCCGAAGCACGGAAGCGCTCAGCTCGTAATGCCACTTGCGTCATCCAGCCAAATTGTGACCGCGCACAACGTTGCTTAACTTCAACGGTCAATAAAGAACGTCTAAGCAAGTTACCCCACGAGCACTTCGAAGAAAGATGATGATGATGATGACTCTATCAAATTGAATGAAATTTGAATCACTTTTCATAATACTCACGTTGTTTAAACCATGGTCAAGCAATCTAAGTTTTGTTTCTGTCTCGACCAATAAGATTAGAAAAACACATGTTGGTTCATGTGCGTTTACAAGATGAAAAAAGGTAATTTCATGATACTTAGTTTCAGAGCTGATACATTATCGATGAAACTTAATAAATCTGTGTATTGTACACGTAAAACTTACAGTAGAAACTATATACAGCTCAGGTTCCGCTTCATGCTCAGAAATAACAATGATATTTGATAAAGCAAAACGCTACGAATCGCTGCAAACTACGACGACGCCGACGCTACAAAAGCAACGTAGCTTAGCTTTGCCTTTGTTTTCTTTCTTCTCTTTTATTTTCTTCTTAAGGCGATTGTCACCGTCTGTATTCCGATTTTTCTGGCTCATCAAGTGGCTTATTGATCAGAGAGAATTCAAATCATGGAGGTTGCTTTCTTTAATTTCGAATTTATTGAAGATATCAGTGGCAACTTGAGCGGATTGGCGTTGTATGTTTGTTTGTATGTATGTTTGAGAATATATTTGTGGGAAGCATAACTTTGGAACCGTTAATCCAATCTGCATGAAACTTGGTAGGTCACTAGATAGTGCTATGAAAATTTGCTGAGAAGCATATTAGCATAATCGGTGAAGGGGTTCCCGAAACGAAAATAATTAAAAAGTTTTTACAATTGTACGAGTGTCGTACAATTGTACATTTCACATATTTAATGTTACAATAATGTACATTTCAAAACGGTTTTTGTTTTAATTCTAGGATTATTTTTTATTCACCCTTTAGTATCTATAGATGCACGATTAGGTTCTAATAATAATAATATTATCTATAACTTTATTTCAATCGCAAGACGTCATTGTACACTTGTAGAATCATGCTAGATTTCACTGAATATGTATAATGCATTTTACTGTCCATTTTGAAATAAAATTGCTATGAATAATAGCTCTTTTACATAAAGCACATAAAGATAATATCAACATTCATAGTTACCCCGAAGAACGCCTTCCCTTTCGATGCAAATAACACTTTGATGTTCTTAAATGTATTCTGCTTATATAATAAATATGTAATGTAGAGGGATGGTGTACACAATGATGTAATAGGTAATTGTGGCTCTGCCTACCCCATTAGGGACACAGGCGTGATGATAATAATAAAGGCCCTTTACCATCTATAGTAGATGATTTATACAGCGTCATTAGGCAACTTTTTACCGTCACAAACGGGACGCTGGCTGCCCGGGACGAATTAAGATGGAATAGGCTTGCCCAGCACCTATTACATCCTCTCAAAATTCATTGGTACACGACCGGATTGGAACCCACGACCGGAAGGCGAGGTCAGTACCAACTAGACCACCGGTGCTCTCCAACAGTTTAAACGAAGCTTATAATTATACTGATTCAGAGACTGAAATCTTTAGTAATAACTAGCTGACTAGAATTAATAATGCAAATTTTTAAATATTTTATTGGGTAGTTATTTTGCTATTCGGGCCGGAGACAAATCCAATAAATCAAAAATCATGAAATCAGTCATGTCAAATTAACTGTCTTGTCATAAATTAATGTCTAAAGAAGTATTATTAATATTATCCTTTTTCCATTTTGGTATGGTTTTACAGGATAAAAAGTAGCCTATGTCCTTCCTCGGGACGGAATCTATCTCCTTGCCAAATTTCATTAAAATCAGTTTTGCAGTGTAGGCGTGAAAAGGTAACAGACAGACAGACAGACAGAGTTATTTTCCCATTTATAATACAAATATAATTTACAAATACAAAAGAAACATGCTATCTAAAGATCTTTGCAAACGGTTTATATACAGCTCACCTGATCCAGATCATCAGAAGATGAAAGCGTGCCCAAGGCGCTGACCGCATTGCCACGCTGAATAACAATACTGATCCGTTGAGCCAAATAAGAACCAAATTTTGGATCACGCATAATTGCGTTTGTTGATTGTCCTTCTTTCTCGCAGTAGCACTGCGGATCAACATAATTTTTGGGGTTCCGTACCCGAAGCGTGCCAACGGAACCTTGTGACTAAGCCTACGCTCTCCGTCCGTCTGTCTGTCCGTCCGTTCGTCCGTCCGTCTCTCAGCGAACTGTATCTCATGCACTGTAATAGGGAGAGTGGAAATTTTCACAGAGTGTGCGTGTTTCTATTGCCGCCATAACAACAAATAATAAAAATAAAATATAAGTGGGCCTCATACAAGAAACATTTATGTACATGTACGATGGTACGGAACCCTTTATCTACGAATTCGACTCGCACTTGACTGTTTTTGAGATAGTTTAGGCGTTGGATACATTCAACTTGTTTTGAGATTAGTTTTGAACAGTAATCTCCTAATTTATAGTTTACTAGTGTTGTACTAGTCTAGGTTAATAAAGACAAGTCTAGACTGAACAGCAAAATACTCTTCCGTGCGTCTCTACAGCATACATCCGTACACATCTTCACTTTACAATGTATATTATCTTCAGTTATATTTAAATCAATAGGGGCTCCATACAAGAAACATTTACGCACATACATACATGTACGATGGTACGGTACTCTTTGTGTGCGAAAAGCATCAGCCCACCTAGAAAGACTAAGACTATTACACACGGAAGGTAGTTTTAATGGTGGTCTCGGTGGCGTGGCGGGCGATTGCTCGGCTGAGACGCAAGAGGCGCGGTTTCAATTCCCGCTGCGAGTGAAATGTTTCCATGGTACTCGTAGTTTCTGATACCCACGGTACGGGGAATCCTAGTGGGGTCAGGACTATGTATGTGAATGTTAATGAAATTTCGCCGCTGAGCGTACTGGTTCCTCCAGGCCGCGGAGTGTTGCCAGGCGACATCCCAGATACCTGGAGATCAAACGGTACCTCGTGTAATTAGAGACAGTGATAACTTTAGAACAGTTACGTAATTGGACTCCACCCTATAATGCTCGGCTATATTGTGTTTGGAATGAACTGAATTGAGGAAGTGAGATCAAGTCGATCTTGTATCATACTGTGCTTTTGAAGTCGAAAAATATAGATATATAAAATAAAACATACGTGGTGATAAAACAGCGGTTACAACACCCGACTACAAAACAAAACAAATGCTAATAAAACATATAACATTACAAGGGAATTATACTAATGGCCGAAGGAGGGCTAGCCTGTGCCGCAACTACCCGTTTCCCGCAATGATTTTTTGAGACAAGCTTTATTTCCTTTCTCATGTTGCAATCTATTTCGTTGACAAATTTTATCGAAATCGGGTGGTTAAGGCATAAAAAGGTACCAGACAGAGTTATTTTATAAAAAGCGGAAGGAGAAACTTGAAGAAGAAAACAAGTTGATACCAATCTCGATCGATACCGATCTAGTGGGATAAAATAAGTAAGACATCCCAGAATACTACTACTACTCTTAGTGGTGTCACTTGTTATTTCGAACCAGTGTGGTGAAAAGTGCGCCTGAAAGGCTCGTTTCATCACGAAGTTTTCCTTCACCGTTTGAAAGAATACTATCGTCGTTAGACTGATACCGGTTCATGAATAACGACCTCAGTGACTTGGCGGGTGACTTTTGGCTGAGACATGAGAGGTTCGAGTTCGATTTTCGCTACGGGAAAAATGTTTGCATGTTCTGCTAATATTTCTTCCGGGTATTGTGGTATCGAAGTTTCTGATAACCACGACACAGGGAGTCCCAGTGTGGAGTCAGATCAGAACTATTAAGTACCTATATAACTGTTGTGAGTGTTTTTTTTTTAATTTCTTTATCTTTTTTTGTTCCAAAACAATCATTCCTCTTATTCTCGATGACCTAACGGAATTTTACAGCTCGTAACTTGTTTGTAAAGCGCCTCGTCGTATTTTTGCAATATACAATTGTCATACAGAATACGGTAACGCGGTGATTCCACAAACGTGCTCGCGTTTGCTAGCTGGACGATGGAGAGCTTAATATTCCGATCGATCGAAAAAATGATTGATTGATGCATTACAAGGATCCCATCGGTATCGGAATTGTCTAATGAATATCTGAACATTCTGAAATTAAAACTGCGATCCTTTAGTATTTAAGTGATTAACGAGATTGGCAACCAAATGTATGTCTTCCGATACTTATACAAAAAACAATCGTTCGTGTAATTTTTTTTACATTTTTATAAATTCGTTTTCAATTATTTATTCCACAAAAATTAACCTATTTGCTTAGAATAGCGACTATGTCACTCAACGTACTTACACAGAAATCCGTATAAAACCGCAGTGAATCCACAAATACCTACATCAATTACTTTGGGCTCCATTTTCCAAGTGGACTATTTAGAATGGAATACAGCAGAAATAGAAATTCGATACGGCGAGTGCTGCGCCTCCCGTTACGCTAATTACCTCGGCAATAATAACTGTAACATCCTGTAGGTACTGTAATTAATGGTATCGGGGCGATTTATGTGCTCGACGTTTCCTTGTATGAACTTACTAGCTGCCGCCCGCGGCTTCGCTCGCGTGGTACCCGGATAAAAAATAGCCTATATGTTAATCCAGTACATGTACCATGTATATTCCAAGTTTCGTTCAGATCCGTTCAGCTGTTTAGGTGTGATTGAGCCACAAACATCCAAACATCCAAACATCCAAACATCGTTACAAACTTTCGTACTAGATGGCAGCACCGGTAAAATTAGTACGCGCTATCGTTGCGTTTTGAGCTTTACGCCGGTAATTTCAAGCAAACTAAGACTTTTCAAATTTATAATATAAGTAAGATTGCTCTCTATATATAGAATAGGCAAAAATTAACGAAAATGCTTGTCAAAGTAGTGAGTGAGATGATAGGAGGAAGCGAAAATATTGTGCCGAGCCGAACCAGTGGGACAAGGGCAGGAAAATAATGATGAGTCAAAAATCACTCGGATGTTTTAGGGTTCAGTAGCTCAAAAGGAAAACACAGAACCCTTAGCGGGTCACTATCTGTGTGAAATATCAAGACCTTTTATTTTCATTCTTGGCGGAACTTGCTGCTGTTTTTACAGCTGACGCCATTTTGTTTTAGTTATCAGTTTAACAAAATGGTGGTCACAAGAATAACAAAATGTTTAAGGAAATTCAGGTCAGAAGTAAGGAAAGCAATATTAAACACTAGTTGCCGCCCGCGGTATCTGGATAAAAAATAGCCTATATGTTAATCCAGTACATGTACTATGTATATTCCAAGTTTCGTTCAAATCCGTTCAGCCGTTTAGGCGTGATTGAGGCACAAACATCCAAATATCCAAACTCACAATCGCATTTATAATATAAGTAAGAAGTAAGATATTAATAGGTATTTTACATCGTTTGTCTCAGATGATACCTTTGACAAGACAAAGCAACGAACCGTAAGATGTCATCAACAGAAATCCAATCGCGCTATTTAATAATATCTTACGTTCGATGGAACGCACGTTGCGTTCTTTTGTTTTCATTTTAGCAGATGTCCAAAACGTAGACAGCAAATGATGCGTAGGTAACAGAAAATAACACGACGCCACGATAAGAAATGATGTGGTAAACGAAACGGTAGGAATGTTACTGGCTTTAGTAATTAGATTTAGAATTGTGCAATTAGGGCCCAGGAACGGTCAATGTTTTGTTTTACAGGTTGATCCGTTGCTATTGCGTAAAAGAAGGACAAGCCAATAAACAAACAAACGTACAAATACACTTTCGCATATAAATCATTATCATTTTAGTGCCCTTATAACATCCCTTTAAGCCCTTATCCAAGTGAGATTAGTACAACGTTTTTCCTCTTCCATCTTCTTCTGTCACTCGTCATCTCAACACATACTTATATACTTTTTTTGTAAATACATACTTATAATATATAGCATTATTACAACACCCAGTTCCGGGTGTTCAGCTTGCGTCTCAGCCGAGTACTTTCTCACCACGCCACAGAGGTCGCTTAAGTGGGCAAGTCTACTCTATCAAAAAAAAATCGTTTTATTTTATATTTCGAAAAGCACCACACATTTTATAACAGAAAACAACTATGCTATGTTAATGAACCATCCGTAGTGTTAGTAGAAAATTGGAACCGGGCATAATACAACTTCAAGACCCACGCCCGTAATCTATATACGACACCAATGTCACCATTTGCATTTTATTACCAAAGTTTTTGGCCACAGCACGCCTATTTTTATGGTAAACTTATTCAAATGCACGACGACGTTATAAATTGAGCGAAGGGGTTGTGGTACGGCAGGCACAGAGAACTTTGTGATTACCTTACATTACCCTTGGCTTACGGGACATGCTTGTTGCCATGGCAACGGCTTGATTTACCGGTGGTGCGGTCAGAGTATTGGGGGCACAAATGTTTTTGAACGCTTTCACAAAAGCCAATATACGTTCGTAAGGTTTCGTTGTGCGATGTTTTTGACAGCGTATAACCGTTCGGTTCGGAAAGCATCATACGCTGTCAAGCGAACCATTATGATGTACTCATTTACAATGTATTGTATAGATGTTTGTGAAAAATTAACACAGAAATCAAGAAAATGCTAAGTTTTGACAACAATCACTTATTCGGTAACGGTAACGATTAAAACGTTCACAAAAATAGCGCCAACCCGTTCTGACATCTGCCAAAATAAATTTATACGAAAACCTACAAAAATACGTTGCGTTAAAACGTATGTAACGTTGAAAAATAGTGAGATTGCGCTCCTGGTGAGGTAGCTCCCACCGTTCCGTATGCCACACGCTAGATTTGCTGTCAGTTTAACCATGGTTTGACTGTCAGTCAGGGCTATGCTTGAAATTATTCGCTACGTCAGTCAGGATCACTCATTGCCAAAATTGGTGAGCGAAGGTTGTTCCACGCTCACTGTACTACTTCTAGTCGTTTCATTAGTTTCCAACCAGTGTGGTGAAAGCATTTAAAGTGCGCCTCTAAGGCAAATTTTGTGCACTTGTCACAAGTTTTTGAACTTTTTAGGTTTATTGTAATTCACAGTTTATTTTGGCCAGTCAAATAAAAACTAAGGCCTTTTACCATCTATAGTAGATGATTTATACAGCGTCAGGAGGCAACTTTTACCTTCACAAGTGGGACGCTGTAGTGCCCGGGACGAATTAAGATGGAGTAGGCTTTCCCAGCACCTATCTCACGATGTTTTCCTTCACCGTTTGAGAGTACTGGTAAAGCGCATATAAATTTTTCGCACAGAAAAATCCATTGGTACACGACCGGATTTGAATCCACGACCTTAGGATCGGAAGGCGGGGTCACTACCAACTAGACCACCAGTGCCAGACAAATATCGTCGCTAAATCAACAAAACTTTAACAAGCTAAAAACAAAAATTATCAAAACTTCTAACCATCAAAGTTTCGCTGTAATGAAACTGACATTTGATGTACAAGTAACCCGGAATCCCTATAAAGGTAATAAAGCATTCAACTGAAACTTTTTTGATTAAAACGGGCTCGCCGTACAATATTTTCCTCCGCTAATTTAATGCCACAACTGCCGAAAATTGAATACCAAAATAATAAAGAGAATATACATCCAGAGGTTTTCATGGTAATTAACCGAAAACGTTGGTTGGTATTGTTCAAAAGAAATGCGAATTAAGTGAGGTTATTTATTTGTATAGGATTTTTAACAGATCCCCGAAAACGTTAATTAAATTGGTTCAGAATTCGAGACTTGAAAACATAATCAATAACCCTGATCTACCCTGTTAGTCTCCCTATGGGTCAAAATGCACCTTCGGCTGAATAATGTGGTTAAACAATTATTTAAAAAAAGTTTATTGACTATAAAATAGATGTTTGCAAAATTTCATCTCGTATCCGAGGTTATATTTTTTGATTTCCTCTCCATTCAGCTTAGCTAGATAGCAACACAAGCCGTCTACCCTTCATAATGGAATAAAAGCTAGCAATTTACTCCCACCGAATGAAAATCAATTTCCTAGAGTTGGGAAAATTCATTTATTGACCACCTGCGCACCGGTGTCGGTGCTCGATCAGCCGATACCGGTACAATTGACCGGCAACGCTCTAATCTTTAAGAAGACGCTTTTAAAACTACTTGCCAGAGATTACCCACAGGCCACAGTATTGAAAAAGGTTTGTGTAACCCGCAGCGGCTAACTTTTGTGCTTCCGAAAATACTCGACCAAATCTTTTGATAAAAACTCGGACCTTCGTCAATGGCGAGGTCCACAAGGAGGTCTGCGTGTCGCGAAACCGCTTTTATAAATTAAAGGATGACAAACCGGTGCGGTCTATGGCTCAGGGCCGTCCTTTTGAACTGAAAGGGTTTCGGATAAATTAGCGCTATTTTATTTTATGCTGATTTAAGACAAAGATTTTGCTTTCTCAGTAAAATTTTACTCCAATTTCGCGGATGAGTTCCACATGTTTCGAACAGCAATTCACTTTAGGTAGTAGGGAATCAGAAGATTAGTATTCTTTCTCCGTAGCGGCTGAAACGGTTTCCAATAGTAATTACCTACATGCTAGCGCGCAATATGACGAAACACATGTAGGTACTTGATATTCAGATTATGTTCTCTAGACATTGTTTCACAAAATTTACAGAATTGGATGTTCTATCATGAAATGTTATTAAAAAATTATACAAAATCAAGCTTCACTTGATAAGAAACGGTTGACCCATTGTAGCCAATTACAAGTATGACGCAGCCCGCAGCTTCGCTAAAAATAAAAAGTAATATAGATTAATCACAAACTACCATATTCCAAACTATATTCTAAATGTAAAAGCTACGTACATATTATCACTGCGGTCACTCTAATTGGGTGATAAAAATCTCTAATCATAAGAAACTTGCAGCCACTCCTTATTCAAAGTCCCAAAATGGTGAACCATTGTCATCAGCCCATCGCGCATACAGCCCAACATGATCTAACATATTAACTAATATAGAGTGTTGACCAAAAAATACATGACCCTGTTCTGAGTGACGTTATTTACTCCAGCTTCCTTTAATAGCTTGAGGCATTTCGACAGACAATTTAACTGGACTTTAAGTGTCAAAGTTTCTCTGCACTGGTCGGCAAACAGAATTATTTAGAACACGAATGAAATAACTGTCAAACTTATAACAAGTGCCAAGAGTGCCAGCCTCTTCCACTCGAGAATGTTCCAATAAAGCTTGTCACTGTCAGTATTTATTTACGTCGCGATTCTGACATTAAATAATTCATATTAATATCTTGAACATAAAACTTAGGTATATTTCAGAGTTGTTATAATTTGAGCAATCAGGAAATGCTTTCAAACAAGGAATAAAACGAAAATATAACATACATACTGAAATTTACATATTCAGTTATTTTAGTTTTGAATTTAATATTAAAACATTTTCGAGCATCACTTTCAATAAATTTCTCAATCCTCCCAGTGAGTTGCTAAATTTAACTACATATTAAATTTTCGTCAATATATTATGGCAGCCCACCAATAAATGTCAAAATTGTGAATGTTATTTAATGGTCAGACTAAAGTTGGTAGGTAAATTGTTAGTAGGCTTGTAAATGAGCTACAGGTCCAATTATGATGGAAATCCAACTTCTCGACCCTCAGCACTCATCCTGTCTTCTTACGGAGGTAACCAACCACTCCCACGGTCTGCACGTCATAGTGAACCCGAGGCACATAGATCAGAATTGCAAGGCCCTGTGCTCGGAAACTGCTAGCAGTTCCACACTGGTTACGGCTTGTGGGCTTGCGGCGCCTACACACCACCTCTGTAAAGCCCTCCGCATCACAGGGATCCTCGGAGCCGGCTCTGACGCAGCACTGCGACCTGACTCAAAGGGCCGCTTTTTCTTCCCCTTCTTGGTATAGCCCGGGTAATAATGCCTCCTTACACCGAAATTCCATTTGCTGCGCTATAATAGGTGAATTGAAAGCCATAAAGAATTTACATTACCTCTGACCTCGGCGTTCAGCGACGTAAATCGACGGTATAATGCGCTGACAGATGTCTACGGTATAAAGATTTTAGTTACCAGTTTTTACGCTTTGTGGTCAAGTACCTTACACCAATTACGGACTACACAGAACATAAGGAGGGTATTGAGTTTAACAGTCCATACCGTGAGTATTGTATTTAATTACAATAAATATTTGTTGACAATTTACACAATGTGTTCATCTATTCTCTTATAGTTCAAGCTCTAGACAGATTAATTAATTCAATTTCATTTATTTATTGGTTTTACACTGATCATGTGATAGGTGTTAATAAATACATTAAAGTACCTATACTACGACCCACCACTATGCTTACAAATGTTGATTAGCTAAGTACAATTTACTTCAGCACTAAATGGAGAGGAGAAGACACAAGGAACCAACTTCAGTGGAAAAAACGTCTCACTGCAGGGCATATACTTCCCGCCTTTGCCTTTCAGTGGAGGTTTTAATAATAATGATAGTTAAAAATATGTACAAATCGGATGTCAAATGATGCGTAGATCATTGCATTACAAATCAACCACAATTCAACCAGTTTTTGTACATAAGATTACCTTGTACCTTAAACGCTGAACCCTCCCTTGCAAAACAAAGATTTAAGGTTCTTAAAGTTTTACGAACTGCTTTAATAGTGAAAGACAGAGGACACTTCGTTTTGCTTTTTACTCCTCGTCGTAAAATGCCAATACAATTTTAAGACTTTAGAAGTGTTCCAATAGATATTTAAAAGTGTTTTCCTTTGAACCTTCCAGATTACAAAGTTTCTACAAAAGTTTTTAAAATACTTTACGCTGAGAGTAAATAATGTAAATCACAGTTTTGATAATCAAAAAGAACAAAAGGGAGTATGAATTTAAAGGCACATACCTAGTAGGTGAAATAGCCTACACAAGTACATGTGTACCTGTGTAGGTTATATTGAATTATAAACACAATTATACATCGAAATCAATAAACTAACATTCATTACCTACATATTGTTCTTCTCAAAATATTATGCAACATCTGCGGCCTTTTTTATCTTTTCTTCCATCTCCAAATCGGTACTAGATCAAGAGGGATTTAGTCATTCTACCAAACAAACGAGGTTTCATGATAATGTTTAGCGGCAATGCAAAAATTCAGGATATATTTTACAATCATAATGTAAGCTGACATAATGTATGTATGCGAGTGCGTCACTGTAGGACTATTAACTATTATTTTAGTTTTAAAGTAGGTAACTACCTAAAAACTAAAAGAAAAGTAGGTACTTAGAATAAAGGTGTTTTTTCTAAAGTAAACATCTAAAACTCAAGCTGGCAATAAAACATCTTGACACTAAAGTCTGCATTTCAACTATTATGACGAAGCTGTATTCGCAGTTCATGGGTCATCGTTGTTATGACCGCAATGAGGAATACCTCGCAAATTCATGATTTTCCGGCGGAGATTGCAGTTGTTCTACAGTCATATGAAAATGTCAATGACTGAACTCGTTCCGGTGCCGTGACCGAATTATTTCCACATCCGAACATGCTTATCTTGTTAAGCTTACAGAATAAGTTACGTAGCCATTTTCTTTCTTTATTATTAACAAGCTTACGATCACTGCCTGTTTCGCACCTTGTTGCCAACAAATTATTTTTACAAAGTGCGAATGCACACGAAGCGATAGTATAATAGTAAGTACACATGACCGAGCCTCTCGTTTTATCCTCGTTCCGTACCCATAAGGTGCCAACGGGCCTTATTATTAAGCCAACGCTATCCATCCGTCTGTCTGTCCGTCCCTCCAACCATGCGTCCGCCTGTCAGCGGGCTGTATTTCATAAACCGTAATAGGTTGAAATAGAGAATTGAAATTTTCACAGCGTGTGTATTTCGATTGTCGCTATAATAACAAATAATAAGGGGATACTTCCAGGATAAACGATTTTGTGCTGCCCATCCACCTCACAATGTCATCGTTCCATCGGGTGGGGAGCTGTCCTACACTTCATTTCCCGGTCCGTGGTCGCCAATGGAGAACCTTTCCTTCTTCGAAATATATGATCTGCCCGTTGCTACCTCAACTTGCTTATTCTAAGAGCAAAGTCAACGTCAAAAATTTTTATTCCTTAAAATCACGGGGATCACTTAGATTCGCTATGTTAGATTATTTATTGGTCGTCATTATTTCACTCTTGTATCACTCATTGCCGGACCGGTATATAGAACTACTTTCGATTTTGGTAGCCTCCTCGTTCCAGTCCGCCTCTTATCCAGATTTTGCCCGCGACTTTTTCGATGTCATCGACCTAACGCGCTGTCGGATGTCCAGAATTTTTTCGGCTTGTTCTCGGCCATCACCCAATCAAAACTTTACCCCAGCGGCCATCACCACGTCTATTAGTACTCAAATATATGTTTTGTCTTCAGGAACCATGCGGCGCTTAGCGCCACTGGTGATACGGTTGACAGCTGTGTCACTGGTGGCGTTGGCCATTGCCGAGCCTGGTGGCACCGCTGGCTCCGGCGGCCCCGGCAGCTCCGGCCTCGAGATCACGACCAAGGCCCTCCGCAGAACCACTGGTACAGGGACAGGCCCTCCCCCGCGGCGCTCCGGCAGGAAGAATCGGAAACGTACCACCACAACAACCACTACGACCACGGAACCGTATGAAGACGAAGATGAGTTCACTACACCGGTTACTACCACCACAGTTGATCCCCGCACCTTCGATCACAGTAAGTAAAAAAAATATAAAGTAATTTTTACTTCAGCTTTTCGGTATTACATACATACATACATATTATTACGCCCGTATTTCTAATGGGGTGGGCAGAGCCACAAGTAAACATAAGAAAACTTGCAGCCACTTCTGATTTAAAGTCCCAAGATGGATATGGTGAACCATGGCGACAGGGATCAGCCTATCGCCCATATAGATATTTTAGAGAGGTCTTTTCGGTATTAGTAAAACCAAAACAATTCGAAAACATGTGTTAAGTGCACGAAAGATGTGTTTATGGCGTACTTTATACATACATACATAATTATCACGCCCATATCTCAAATGGGATAAGCAGAGCCACAAGATAAGAAAACTTACTTTAAATCCTTTCATAATCGTTTGAAAGAGTATGACACAACTATGTAGTATAGTACGAGTAGTACTTTAGAACGACCAATGAGTTTTCACTGTAATTCCAAATTACCGTCATAATGTCGAGGGCTTCTATAACAGGTCTGGAAGGAAACAGAAAAGAACCATTATCAATTTATTTTAATTTGAAGGTAATTTTTCAAGTAATCAAAAGTAATAAAATCTTTAGCAAAATATATTCCAATATTACTCCAATCCTCCGCTGACACAAAAAAAAACCTAATTTTTACGTTATAAGGTTGAGATTACGTTTTCTTGGTGTTTCCGTAGCTTCTTGTTTTAAATTAATGTTTACGGGCCATTAGCCAGGATATCGTCGATCCGTAAGCCTCTAATATTGAGACCGTTATGGTATTGGGGTTGCGAAACATCTTATGCCAAAAACTTTACTCAAATTAACAAAAAAATCTACTGTTTCGTCAGTTTACTTCTAGAAAATGTATGGTAAACACATTTTATAGAAGTAAGAAAAAGAGGCATTAACGAAAAACTACTGAGTTCAGAAGTCTGAAATATTTCATACAGATTCTTAAACAATCAAATCCAGTTTCTACAACTCTGTTTAAATTATATAGGTATATATGCTATAATAAATTCACGCATTTCTATTATTATAGTGTCTAACTTACTAAATAGATGTATCATTTTGCAAAGGAAAGTGTAGCTTGTATTGGTCGTTAATTACCTCCTAGTAATCGATTCCTTATCAAAAGTGTTTGCAAAACCTTAAATAGTTGGAGCTTCAAGTATGTCGGGACATGTCGAGGCGTCGTGTTGCCTAGCGTCCGTTTTAAGGCGAATAGTTTAACGAGGGATCCCAAGGAATGGCACCACCCCCTTCGGCTACGTGAAGACGTTTAAATTGTTTACCCCCGGGAACGGTCCGACGTAATTTGGTAAAGTAACTGTCCGGTCATCGACGGAATGCGCTGAGCCACTGCGGAAAATTCGATACCTTCCCAATTTGCAAACCTAAGAAGATATACACCCAAGCAGTGGTCACTCATATCTGACTTATTGGCAACACGCCATCGGCTCTTGCCAAAACCTGCCCGAACGTATTCAGATGGTTGATGTCGGTCAGCAACGTACGGCTTACAAAAATAAATATAAAGCTAATAGGTAGGTACTTTAAAAAGTTTTCACTAGCTGTGTTTGTTTTTTATGCAAATTGGAATGAAGCAAACTGACCGACCATTTAAAAAAGAGCTGCCAAGAAAACTCCGTCAATGGAAGTTGTGAATACTCCATAAGTAAAATAAAAACAACGAAGGTCAAGCTCGACTGGCGGTCGGGCCTCCCGCCACGGGGTTCCAAGTGGGTCGTCATTTCACGCCTCTTGAACGCGTATCGAACCAATATTAGGTTTATTAGATAGATGGGCCATTGTGAAAAGCGATTTCTCATTTTTCGTGCTTTAATTTTTATCGCTTTTAACGGGCTTTCAAACAGATTTGTCGGGAAAAGTTAGATTATCGGACGAAAATTGCGTCTTCTATGTTAGAGGAGTTAAGGTTTCGCTTCAGAGGTCCCGTAGACGCAGTCTCGTAAAGACGGGAATTTTTAAGGCGTTTGTTGAAAATAACTTGGTATATTTTACCCAGACCATGTGTTAGAACGATGGTATCACAGAACACAAATTTATTTTCACCCAATAAACAAGTTACATTAGCAGAAACAGATTTTCCTAAATACAAAATTTACTATCAATTGGGGTAATAAAATGAAAGTTCCCATTTCGTTTTTATGAGTACGGAACCCTCTGTACATGACAGCCATGAAACGTAATGGCACTCAAAATGCCACCGGCCGTAATAAAACAATAATTAAATAAATTCCCAATGGTAATGCCACATTAGGGTTTTCGTAGCATCGAACTTACGTCACTCTATACGAGTAAGGTAATAAACAGTCAACTCTAAAAGTGGTTTTCAAATACATAAATCTAGTAAATACATAATTTAACCCTTATTGCTTCATATATATTCGGTTAAAAAATCTGCGTTCATCAAAACAAGCAACGTGATACATTTTCCGCTATAAAGTTTCAATACCAGCCCAAAAATTTTGGTGCTTGAGAAGAACGAATATGCTTAGCGTTTTCAGCTTTCTATGTCGCGACTCCAGCCTTGTGTACAACAAGTGATGTCTTACATGAAGGCTCGCTCACTCTTTAGAGAATTATTATTATTATTATGTATGCTTGTGTTGACCCACAGCTGAGAAAAGTCCTTCCTCCCGCTTTAAAAAAGTAGATTATATTATAATCATATTTTTATTTTATTTTAAAGAGATGGACACAGCGAGGTTACCGTTCGGACGAACCAATAGTTTAATGTGCTTTTGGCTTTACGCCATCGAACTCTTTCTGAAGTGGAATTCTCCACTAATACTATTAAACCATCTGTTCTCGAGTACCCACAGTTGGCAATTATTTATAGCCACTTTTTTGGATATTACGTTCCATTCGATTGAAATTTCAGGAAACCTATAATTTTATACCACGACTTTTACGTACAAAACACGTGGCATGGTTCCGTATGTACGACATAGTTTCAATTGAACTTTTGTTTAATTTATTGTTACAAAGTTGGACAAATAATGCTGAAATAAAAAAAATGTTGCAGTGTACTCCAGTGTAAAATAAAACTCCCCTGAGTTCTATTTTGTTTTTCTGTAAACTTGTTAGATAGGAATCCCAATGTTCTTCCAAAAAATAAAAATAAATAAAGCATAGCCTAAGATCCAAGCAAACCTAAACCGAATTATACATAATCTCCTTTACATCAGGGAATAGACACACTTGGCAGACTTTTATACAAATTGTTTGCGATAGTTTTGATGCGTAAGAAATTACCTAAGAAGCAAGTGGCGTGAAATAAGGGACAGTCTTTTTATATCTTGCCCCACTTTTGTGCTCATATTTTGTTTAGAGTAGGTACAGTATTTGACCAGTTATAATGTCATGAATGTTTACGAGCTGGAATATTTGCAGTTAAGAAACGTTGAGCTTAAAAGTCCTTAACCAAAGTTTTAGTAGGTATATCACCTTTAAATTTAATTATCTAGGTAGGTATTTCAATTGACTTATACTTGTATTTTAGCAAAATAAAAATAAGAATTAAGTACGGTAATAAAAGTATTTTGCTATTACTCTGTTTCAATATTCTACTAACGGGCTATAGTTCTTTATCATGGCATCGTTGTTATGTCGAAAAGCGACAAACGTTTTTTGACAGAAAAGCAACGTTGTAATAGTAATGAAGGATTTGTCATCCTTAAGTAGAAAACAAGCATCTCATGTGATACATTACATCACTTAAAAGTACAGTAAGCAACCGCACTAGTCGGTTACAATCGCTTCAACAAAGAGCTGAAATTAAATTTACGTTGTGAAAAGAAAAAACTACTTACAAGAGGAAATTGGTGAAGACATTGACAAATTGTTTCCGCAAGGGTTTCCTCTCATTCGCTCCTGTTAGTATGCGTATCACTTGTCCCTCTCGCACTCGAGAGTACTCATGCGGAACTACATGAACCAACATGAAACTTTAACAATTGTCAAGCATTTTTACTGAATGAATGATCTTCTACTTGACAAAGGAAGCTACCAAAATGGTCCTTTGTTATTTGAAGGAGCGAGACCTGATGATAATTTCAGCACTTTCGACGCCCTAAGAAAGTAAAAAAGTATGGGAATGACTTCGTAGTCATATTGTAATTATTTTTATACATGACGTGCTAATTAGGCATAGAGAGTTTTTGTGATGATCAGTGTATAACTAGCCTATTCGTTCACGCCGCCGTCGTTGGGTGTTACAATACCCTCAAAATATCAACAGATTCCCCACCACACACTTTTAGATTGAGCTATATCTTTTTCATCTCACGCCTCACGCATACATCTATCACGCCTATATTCCCAATGGGGTGGGCAGAGCTACAAGTTAACATAAGAAAACTTGCAGCCACTTCTGATTTGAAGTCCTGAGATGGGTTTGGATATGATGATATCTGCCTTCATTTCTTTATTCAAAGACTAACTTACACGCGCGGCTTCACTTTCACATTTCACCCCTTTTTGAGGGTTATTTTGAAAAACTCTAAAACTATTAATAGTAAGTATTACTTTTTTAAAGTATAAAAATTTCATGCCAATCGCACCGCCTTTTAAAAAATTCTGATACAAACTTTGACACCCCATTCTACCCCTTTTTAAGGGTTGTTTTGAAAATTCCTGAAACACGTGTCCATTTATTTTGCACTTATAGTATCCAAACCGAGTTTCAAGCAAATTGCACTAAGTGAAAAAGTTTCATAGAAACGTTTTCACAGTGGAACAGGAGGGGTGGATCATCGGTGGCAGGGCGATGGTAGACCTTAATACCTTCCGATTAAAACGCTAGTATGCTCCGCGATATTAATTGGTTCGATTTCATTTATTGATATAATTAGACTTCAGCCCTTTAATTAAATTCACAAATACAAAGCATTCATCATCTACCTGCCGTTATCCCACTCTATGTGGGGTCGGCTAGTTTTGGCTAAGGTGTTTTATGACCGGCCACCTGCCTGACGTCAACCCTCCTTGGGAATACTTGCTTATTGTATCTCATCATGTTGGAGAGGAGATATTCCTTAGTCGATTTTTACGACATGCTCGAAAAGAGAAGCAGCCGGACACATTCTATGTTTTTTCTTTACTTTGAGCAAAGAAATAAAAATAAAAACAAAGCATTAAACGCAACATTTAAACGTGTAATTAGATAATATTAAATACTTTAATTGCGATCACTCATCAAAGCTTTGTTAAGCTAGCAAGCCGGGAAAGAATGTTAATAACGCTTTGCCTTGATTATATTAAAAAAAAAACTGAGTGAGTAATTAATGTTGAAAGGCATTGTTTTTTTTTAATACTGGAACCAAGTCTTCTGTAGCTGTACAACAATATTTTTTTTTGAAAATAATGTGTTGTCATTATGACCTTCCTATAAAGTAGTCGTGGTTTTAATTCTCTGGAATCAGCATGGTAAAAAGATTCAAAGTATGCCTCAAAGGCTCCTTTCGTTCACTTGACACATTTCAAACTTTTTAGGTTCTACGACATGCCGGTTTCCTCACGATGTTTACTTCACCGTTTGACTTCCTGATGAGATAATAATAATATTATTAAAATAGGTAGATACAGGTTCAAGTCAGGCTATTTAAGAACTTGCTGTAATGTTTGTAGGTATGTTAATGACAAAGTCAAAGACAAAATAAAATATAAAATAACGGGGATCACTTGGACACGTCTTAAATCTACGATGCATTTACACCTGTTCGTAACGCGACCAAGCTAGCAATAAAACTACGATGAGACGTAGTTCGTCTAAACTAACTGACTCGCGTATTAAATTCGTCTATGAATAATAAATAGGCAACGCAATGCGGAAACTGGGTATCGACTGCTCATTCAGTCGCTGCTGCACAATATTCATCATCATCACAATAAATAAAAATAAATAAATAAAATAAAAATCATCATTTCAGCTCGTCTCCACTCACTGCTGGACAGGCCTCCTCTTTATTACGCTATTCTCTCCGTTCCCTCGCGAATCTTATCCACTTACATATTTCTATGAGCACACAATATTATTTAATTTTAATTACTTTTATTATATTTTATCAATTGAGCACTGGCAATTAAAGGAAAATACCGAGAAAAACGTTTTCCTGTCATGGAAACGAAAAAAAATTACAAAGACACTATGCGAAGTTCATAAGGGGTCGCTTTAAGGTGCCTTCAATCATTTGAGTATATATATTATGTACATAATATTATCACGCCCGTATCCCTAATAGGGTGGGCAGAGCCACAAGTAATCATAAGTAAACTTGTAGCCACTCGTGATTCAAAGTCTCAAGGTCGATATGGTGAACCATGGTGTAAGGTGAACAGCCCATCGCCATCAGGTCTATCAAGACCATCTATATGGGCGATGGGCTGCTTTAACATGATTGTTGGAGAATAAACTATCCCTTAGTCGACTTTTACGATATGCTCAGGGAAAGAAGCAGCTGGAATTCTATGTTTTTTCTTTACTCCCAGTCAAGCAGAGAAGTAACGAAAAAAATCCTAGACATTATGCCAAGTTCCTGGGAGCCTCTTTGCGGCACCTTAAATTTTTTCACCATGCTCTGGTTCAATGAGCGAAAGGAGCCTTTGAAGTGCACTTTAAATCCTTTCATCACACTTGTTCGACAGAACTAGTGACACGACTACGAGTAGTAGTAGTAGTACTACTACTCTGGTTCAAGGCACTGGTGGTCTAGTGATAGTGACCCCGCCTTCCAATCCAAAAGTCGTAGAATTGAATCCGGTGGTGTACCAATAGGTTTTTCGGTTAAAAAAATTTACATGCGCTATACCAGTACTCTCAAACGGTGAAGGAAAACATCAGATACTCAAGTATATAGCAGGTTGGTAGATACACAGTATAGTAAAACTAGCATATGGGAGGTATATAGCAGGTTGGTAGATACACAGTATAGTAAAACTGGTCTGTGGCAGCGGTCCAGGCATCGTTGTAATGTAAACTTGTTCATTACATTGCTAAGCTATTTCTCATTTTACCTATTTTGGGAGCAAGTTTACAAAGCTATAAATCTGTTAGTCAATTTCCGGTCCAGAAATAACTGGTCAATTGGTGAACTTGCAGTGGAGTTTGGTTGGCTCGGGTAGCTAGCATTATCTGATACTATAATGGTAACCATTATGAAGGAGTTACCAATACGTCGAAATTTTGTATTTATTTTGATAAGTAAGAAAACTATAATAACATTTAAAACGCTCCATGGACGTCGATGTTTTTCGAAACAAAGGGAGACCCACACCCAACCAGCAGTGGGATAATATGGCTTATAAATTATGATGATGATGATGATGACGATGATACGTCCTAGAGTTACGGGTGGTCGGTGAATGGAGACAGTAAAATTATTCGTTCTGGAAGTATGAGGAGGCCCACGTACTTTTGGTAGCTGACGATAGTGATGTTGATGCCAAGATGTCCTAAAAACTAATAGTAAAGTCGAATGATTAATTGGCATACTTGACCTACATCTTTTAGTTCTGTAAAACCATTTTGAATTCACCTTAATAAGACTTCCTTTGAATTTCTTTCAAAGCGCCCTAGAGTCACAGAACAAAATGATCTTACTCTACCCACTTTAAAAATACAATACAGACATTTTGTTGAGAGACATTCAAAAGTACGTAAAGTCGAAATCGCGTCCAGTGCTTTTTACAATTTTGCTCAAGATGCTATTACGTCGTTCCGGGATGCACTTACAGTGCTGGGTACTGACCAAGAAATCTGCCTTAAATGTGCGACTACATAAAAATATATTTATACAAATGTTCCAATACATGGACAATAAAAAATCCACGCGATTTACAAAAAAATATATTTGAAGATGATATCGATAACCCTCGTTATGAGATGATTATGTTGTAGATACTTCTTATTCAATAGAACAAGATTATTCGTCCTTGAATTATCTTTATTCACTATTCAATAAAATCAGAAAAATCCTTTCTAAACGTCTGGTTACGCTTATTCGTAACTACCAAGCATGAATCGACTCAAGCATAGGTTTTTTGAAAGATTTGAATGCAAAAATGACAGCAAATCTATACATCACTGATAATTCACGCATTTCGAACCAGTGTAGTGAAAAGATTTAAAGTGTTTTCCTTCATCAACATTTAGAATGTAAAGATCTAATTAAAGTTTGATTCCACCCTATGTTTATTTCAAAATACCCCAGTCAGTTCCCAGCTTGATTTTGTCCTAGATTCCATGACGGTTCATTTACGTAAATGGTTTCATTATTGTGTTATTATGCTTAGGTACCTTTTCCTGTCGTCGGCTTAAGTCCGCGCAGTAAACTTTCAGTTATTGGTTTTCTGCCACGCTCTGGCTAACTTTAAAATGGTATGAGACGAGGTTTAACTTAAACGTTGAAACATAATTTAGTTTGGCAGACTTGTATAGCACAATTTATTATTCTATCTAGGCATGTCTTCAGTTCTTTCGAACCAGTGTGGTGAAAGATGCAAGGTCGGATTTGAACCCATGACAGAAGGCCACCAGTGCTCTCGATTACTATTTAGGATATTAATGTTTTTTTCGAAACCCATAAAAGAGCTCAACCTGACTTACTGATTCATCATCGCCGAGCCAAAACCGCTGAAGCTAGAAAGCTGAAATTTAGAAGGTTGCTTCCTTTTATAGCATAACCACCCACTAAGGCGGGATTTTTTAAATTCAAAGTGTTTGAGGATTTTTCAAAACCACCCTTAAAAAGAGGTGAAATGAGTTATTTATCAAAGTTTGTACTGGAACTTTTTAAAGGTCGAGCGGTGCAATACTTATAAAAGTAATCTAACGTCTACGAAGTCACGGGCAACAGCTAGTTACCACATATAGCAACGTTATTATCTCTCGAAAAGCGCCATTATTTTTCGCAAAAAAAAAACAATGTTACTGTGGTCCGTTAGTAGAATATACGAACCGGGCATAGGAGGTTAACGAAATGTCTATCTAGCTTTCTATGCGCGTTTGAACTGACTTTTTAAACAAAAAATACACACATAAGAACTATTTATTATCGAAGTTATTTTCGGGAATAGATCGACTTCATAAATACCAACGCGTATAGCGCGTTCAATACTAGTAAGTCTGTGCTAACCTACAAATATAAAATACCACGTAAAATTAATCGAATTTCATTCAATTAAAACACTAACGAGCCAAGTCTAAAATATTGACCGTAAAGGAGGAAAGTTTCGTACTTATTAGAACTCTCCAGCCGGTAATGAAAAACCGTGCGATTTTCAACATTGGCTTATATTTTTGGATTTAATTAAAAAGTATTCGACGTTGCCAAATAAAACAAGGTAATGACTATTTTATATGCCTATTTATTAGTAGTAAAAACACTTTTGTTCGTGATCCGCCAGCAAAAGTAATCTTGCCAATGGGGTTATGCTGACCCTGTTCACGTCCATGCGACTGTGGGGCATCTATGCGAGACATCGACATTTACTCTCTTGTTCCTTATACCCTACAACCTGGACGGCCAATAAAGTCGTGGCGGGGGCTAGTTTTTGGTCAAAACACTTATAACGAGTTATTGAGTCTGACACGCAAGAAGCATTAACTTTCGTCCTTCGTGGATGCACAGTTTTGGCCGAAGGGGGTTATGTACAGATGACTCCTCGGGTGCCTGAGAGACACCACGACAGTGCGTCACATGGCACAGACATACAAACATACATAATATAATGAGAATTATAATAAGAAAACTTGCAGCCACTCCCGATTTAAAGTCCCAAGATGGATGTGGTGAACCATGGTGACAGGTGATCAGTCCATCGCTCATATATATAGTTAGATAGATATTTATTTGACACACGATCATCATCTTCCTGCCCTTATCCCACTCTATGTGGGGTCGGCACAGCATGATCTTTTTTGGATCATGGCTAAGGTGTTTTGTGACAGCTGCTTCTCTCCCCGAGCATGTCGTAAAAGTCGACTGTGGGATAGTATCCTCCAACATGATGAGATACAATAAGCAATTTATTTGACACACGATAAGGTAAGAAAACAAAATAAAATGAAAAAAACTAGTCACCAGTTAAGAAAATGTAAAAAAACAACAAATATACTTAACACGAGCTAGAAAAAATCCAACAAATACAAAAGCATATAGCTAAAAATTTAGATAAGTGCTAGGAGGTCTGTGCTATGGTGAGTCATAAAAGACGTCTCAGCTTATTGTAACTCTTCTACTGGAGAGCATATTATCCTACAATCGACTTTTACAAGCTGCCCGAGGAGAGAAGAAGCTGGACTGGGCATTCTATATTTTTTCTCCATTCCTAGTCCAGCA
Organism: Scotopteryx bipunctaria; assembly: GCA_949320045.1. NCBI lineage: Eukaryota > Metazoa > Arthropoda > Insecta > Lepidoptera > Geometridae > Scotopteryx > Scotopteryx bipunctaria. The sequence goes on from OX439440.1 coordinate 6,910,352, forward strand.
GAGAAGTAACGGCACAGATATTGGATGTATTAAAATATATATTTATTTTATGCTACAAAGACAAATTATAATAACATTAAAAACTTTAAGGTAATCAGTATAATAATAATAAGAAATAAAAATGAGCTCAGTTTTTTATCTGAGTTCGCCTACAGATAGAAAACAGAGCTCAGATCACCGACCGCAGGTAAGGTCCCCAAAAGACTGGCGACGTTACCTCGTTGGATAGCTATACTTATCCTTTGTCCGAGGTAAGCGCCAGCCCTTTGGTCATTGGTCATAATAATACGGCACAGATAATTTATATTTCTATGGGCAGTCGTTTAAGTTAAATAAGACCTGTAAGTTTTCTATCGTTTCCTGAAATTAAGTTATTTTATTTGATTATCTATTTATTTATTAAAACCACACAATATTTAAAATATGTCGAAATACTTTCAAAAAAATCGGTACAAAAAATTCAATTCAATTTAACTTTCATTGGAGTTCGTTTTACCTTCAATAACTTATCAAAACTGAATGATATTTATCTGTTCTTGTTAATAAGTTGGAAACTTCGGTGTCACGTAAAATAATTATTGTTCAAAAAGTATCTGTCAGAATAACTCGTAGATATTGAGCATTTCATTTTATAAACTTAACAGTATTATAAATTCTCACGCTTGTACGTCTGTGGTTCAATCACGATCAAACGGCTGAGCCGTAAAAGTACGTACGTAAAAGTCGACTAAGGGATCAAAATCCTTTCCAACATGATGGACCATCTACTCATATAGACTCGTATATAGGCGAGAGGTTAACACCTGACACCATGGTTGTGATAGTTGTGATCAAGAATCGCTGCAAGTTTTCTTATAATTACTTATAGCTCTGTCCACCCCATTAGGGATACGGTCGTTATGATATGTATGTGTTATGTTGTGAACAAAAGGTCTAATTTGATGTAAGAAGGTAGTACTAAACTTCATTACGATCGGGAAAACAAACGAAAGGGTACCGCGTACTTAGCCTCCACTAATCTGTACATCCAGCCTCTAAGCGTGTTTGTTTCACGTAACACAAGCCATGACAGGGAAACACCCTTCCGCAATCTGTACTCTTAATTCTTAAGACTGTGCGCATCACACTCAAGGATGTACGACTTTCGAAGAAAACATTATACACGCAAATGTGTGGAACGTCATTGGAGTGCAATGTCCACCAAAGACGTTCGATACATTTGCGTGGTAGCTCTGCCATGGTGTCCCTAATGAAAAAATTGTCGCTCATAATGAAAGTCGATGTTCTATGAAGTCGAAACTAACCGATCTGCCTGGTAGAGTAGTCCTCGCCGGTAGCAACCTATAAACATTTAAAATCGGTCGGTCGGTGTTGCAGAGAATAGAAGAATTTCATCGCAAATGTAGGTACCATAAAAGCTTGAACATCTCGCTGCAGTCCCCCGGGGGGCTCAATTCAGAAATTCCTTTCATGCAACCACTCACAAAATATTACACGCGTTCTATGGAATTGAATTGTTATAGAAATCTTGGGTTGTAGAGTTATTTGGATCATTGGCAGTAGAAAGCAAGTTCGATGTAGAGTTTTTTTACAGACAATTCCATTTTTTATGAATTTTTTGTGAATGAAGCGAAAGAAGTATGTCAAGATCATAGCAAATAGAGATCCGTGGTCTTTGCCTACCCCTATAGGAAAAAGGCGTATATATGTTTGTATGTATGTATTCATGTACATACATATTATAAGGCCCATATCCGTGACGTGGGCACTGCCAAATGTAATCAATGGAAAACTTGCAACCACTCCTGATTCAAAGTCCCAAAATGGATATGGTGAACCATGGTGAAAGGTGATCAGCCCATCGCCCATAAAGACGGTCCATCATGTTGGAGAGGATACTATCCATTAGCCGACTTTTACGACATGCTCGGGGAGAGAAGCAGCTGCACGCGTTCTGTTTTTTACTTACTGCCACTCCAGCAGAGAATTATCCATTGTAATTATTAGCATAATCTTTGACATTGCGCATAGATTTCGTAGGTTATGGGTCATTAATATACATAAATCTAAAATGCATTATTGCATACGAGAATGCCATTAGCATCCCCAATTAAACACATACCGATGTTAATAATGCCGCAAGCGCTCTTAATGGCTCTGTTTGTCTAATACAATACGTACAAGATTATTATACGACCACAGAATGTACAATAGTTACTTAGTATTGTACATTCAGGAAAGTACGGCGCTGAAAGTTCGGCTAACGCTCGCAATGTTTTAAGTAATCTATGACACATCAGCCGAAATGACGACGTGGCAAAAAAACATTGCGAGCGGATTTAGCCGAACTTTCGGCGCCGTACTTACAGCAGATGTGCCGTGATAAAGTAGCTATAGAATATTTTTTTTATTTCAAGCAACATTGGACTAAGTTACATATGTTATTGAACATAATCTACGGTCTAGAAGTACTTATTTTAACACAAACTCAATAACTAGGTAGGTACGCGTTTAGACGGCAACGTGGGACGCAACAGCGGTGTGTCAAGCTGACAATGCAGGTTTCTAGTCGGGTCGTCGTAACTCTAACTATAAAAAAGCTAAAGCTTACATCATGACGAGAGTTCAACTTCTCAACCCTCATGATGGTTCCAGTCTCCTTTTTGAGGTATTCCACCACCTGCTCGGTTTTCACTTTGAAGTGAACTCGCGACACAGAGTCGCGTGGTGGGTACCTCAGCTCGAAACCACGAAGAGCAGGCTTCACTTGGTGCGTTGCCGCACCGGTTCCGGCTGGAGGGCTTCCGCTATTTCCGCGCAACCTCGGTACAACTCTCCGCATCACAAGACTCCCTCATAGGAGCCCTAGCAGGCACAACAAAAATTAAGTAAAAACTATATTTGTACACCAGAAACGCTACTCCGAAATCTTCTCTTCATATTTAACCAACAACACATTGGCGTATAACGCACCAAAGTAATGTTGGTACAAAAAGTCCTTAGAATCTAATCTGTGTGTAAATACTGCCAGCTACATTATAAACATTTGCGGTGATAAAATCTAATGATGCCTTATAAGTTAGTTAGCCCAGCTACTGCCAACCACCGTCAAAGCCAAAACAATAAGAGGATGTTTCTATTAGTTTTATATTGTGAAGAAATACACATCTTTATCGTAGGACATCTTTATTTGCAGAGAGTGAGCCACAGATTAGAAAACATCATTGTACTATGTTTACAGAGAATAAAGTACTACTAAACTGTCACAGACTAAATATCTTAATAGATTATCATAGGTTGGTATTATATGTAGTAGGCTTGCCTTGAAAACATCGTGAGGAAACCAGTGGCTTAGCTCCGCACGTATTGACCATGTCTTTCCTGTGGACAAGGCCGACTAAGCTGAGAGGATGGAATAGGTTCTGGGCAAGCCTACTCCATCTTAATTCGTCCCAGGCACTACAGCGTCCCGTTAGTGAAGGTAAAAGTTGCCTCCTGGCGCTGTATAAATCATCTACTAGATGGTAAAAGGCCTTTAAATTAAAGCTTGCCTGCTTTTGCGTTTTGTCTTCTGTTAGGTAGATCCTTAGGTCGATGACAAACTTAATTGGTCACAAACCAATTAAGAATTTCAGTTCTACGTTGGTATTCTTCGATTGTTGTGTGGAGAAATGTCACAATATCGAAATATTTTTAGCGTTCACACGTTCCACTCGGTTTGTTGTGCAAAGGCTCGTGAAACGGAAAGTTTGCTAGTAAGTACATGCTCATAATATTATCTACAGCCATTTTGTAACTCTGCACAGTACTTTTTGTACTTTTTGTACTTCTACACAGTATTTTGTGTCACAACCTCGATTATTTATTATAGCAATAGTTTTCGCTTCAGCAAAACAGTTCTAACATAAATTATGTTGTCTACATTAGGTTTTACCTACCTACGTACTTATTTTGCATTGTAACTCTTTTGGCATTGTCATAGATTATGTAATACTACTTCATTAATTATATACGTGCCGCCTCGTTTGTTTGGCAGAATTACCAAAACCTCCTCGGTCTAGTTCAAATTTCGAATTGAGAGAAAAACAAAAGAATGTCAGTAATACTTGAAAAATATATTGAAATGGATAAAAGATACTTAATTTATAATATTCTGACCTCAGAATTAAGACGTATTTTGCTGAATAAAAGCACATAAAAGCACATATGATATATTTGTAGTTTTAATTAGTTAAATTAGGCTAGATAGATCCACTTTTTTACAATTTAGCTAGTGAAACTTGGTATGGTTGAGAGTAAGGTGTGCAAATTCCATAACTGTTCGACATTAATGGAAATCGTATTGACTGACGGACCCACGAATATATTTGTAATTTCCTTTCCTTGATGACTTCGCACCCCTATCACCATTGGCTCAGTCACGCCCAACCGATGATTTGCCTTTGCTTAACGTGTTTTGATTGAATGTGAATGTTTGACCTTCTATGGATTTGTCCTTTTGGACTATATGCAGTGTGATAATGTAAATTTTTACTACAATTTTAATCATCATAATGTACACACATACATAAAATCACGCCTTTTTCCCATAGGGGTAGGCAGAGGTCACGGATCTCCATTTGCTGCGATTCTGACATACTTCTTTGGCTTTATTCACTCTCATGAATCACATTCTTTATGAATGCTCGTCGGTTTAGATTATACTCTTGACCTGGCCCTTTTCCAAAACGTCGCCTATTTGGTCCAGGTACGTACGTGGGGTTCCCCTTTCAACGGTACCATTCATACTCGCCTCATACACACGTTTCGCTAATCTTCTTTCATAATATTAACATAACATAACTTTACATAATTGCATTTGTACAAATTATATGTTGTTGTAACAAAACATAAAAAAAATATTATTTCTAAATATTTCTGAAGTCAAACAATAATAAAAATCTTCATTTATTAACAAAACCAAACTCACTACTAATACTAATATAATTTACAAAATACAAAATAAACAGTCCGGGTATCTAAAGACCGTTGCAAACGGTCTATAGATAACTCACCTGATATGGATCATCAGACGGTGGACGCGTACTCTAGACGCTGGCCGCATTGCCACGCTGAATGGCAATACTGATCCATTGAGCCAAATGAGAACCGGCTCTTGGCTTATGTATTAGATCAGAATGTAATCCTATTGGAAAACTATCTTTGTAAAAGTAAATAATTTAAGGTATTGGCGAATCTTTTTGTAATAAGTAAATAAAATAAAAGCAAGTCGCTACGCTGCTATACAAAACGATGATCGGTTGAGCCGAATAAGAACGAATAAAACAAAAAGCAGATTCGGGGGTTTTAAACGACGACATTTACTCGTAGGAGAGCTGTCACTGTATTTTAACTTCTACGAAACAAGTAAACTTCTAAATACCGCCTCTTTAGTTGGCTGACAGAAAGTGCCTAGTTAAGAGAACAATAGAAAAAATAAAAATACAAAAACGATATAATTTACAATACAAATCATTTTCCCGGATATGTTGATTGCTCGAGGATTTATAAAAGCAAACAATCGAACCAAGAAGTACACAAGTGACTTCTTAATTTTATTCGTACCACTTGCCTACGAAAACGCTACGGCGTAGATGCACTACAATCAACCAATCTCATACCATGATTTGTATTTTCTCAGTAAATGAGACAAAGAACTATGCAGAGATATAACAAAACCTCCTCTATTCTTTTGATGTTAGGTTCAAATTCGTGTGTGCTAAATGAAAACCCGTAAGAAACACATGTCCCGCACACACATTACTTATCGCTAATCAAGTGCGCGACAAGTTAGTCGCTCTGCCTTGAGCTTTAATCTGACAAACAGCAGCGTGAGCGATGCGCGCCTAATCCGTACCATCCCGGAGACATGTGATAAATTACACACCAACAAAATTATAAGGCTGCGTCTACTCAACTTAAAAATGTTCACGCAAGGTGGGTTCGATTCCCGCTGCGGAAGAAATGTTTGCATGTTCTGCAAATATTTCTTCCGGGTCAAAATGAGTATGTATTTACAAAAACAAAGTATAGATGTATATTATATCAGCTATCTCATGCCCATAGTACAAGCTTTGCTTAATTTGGGGCTAGATGGTGCTGTGTGAAAAGTCTTTAATTATTTATTTTATTTGCTCTATCTATTCTTTACCTTCCTAAATCCCACTTTGAGTATAAATATCAGGTCCAACCAATGTAAACACACCTTCATCCACGTGGAACAAGCATGAGAAAAACAAACAATTTGTAACAAAGACAAATGGTGGCAGGCGATTTTAATTAATTTGACAGGACATCATGGCACATATTAAAGACAATATGCAAAGTGCAGTAGTGTGCTAGTACCTTCTATTAGTAATTCTGTGGCAGAAGGTACTCTTGAAAAAATCTAGAGGGAGGTAGGATCATAGTAACTCAGAACAGTATAATAGTACGAGCAGCTACCTAATAAATATAAAGTAAAAATATGTTAGCTAAGTTAGGTACTAAAAACGTAATGTAAAATTGTGAGCCATTTTTTATATTGAACCACTAGTTGAATGAAACCAAGACAAAATTAATGATGAATGAACTAGCTATGCATGATTTAATGTCCGATTGCTCAGCAGTCGGCATTTTAGAGCGTTTTTAAAAAGAAAACAAGTACCAGATTATACTATCATGTTGGGTAATAAAAAAAATGAGTTCGGTGTATTTTTAAAAACATGTGTTACTTTTGCGCAGTCAAGTTTTGTATAAATAGCTCTTTGTTCTGTATTTCATCACTATGTCACACATAACACCACACCAACTCCGCTGGCGGTTTTGTCCTTATATGGGTGATGTGGTCGCAAAGCGACAAAGCCCACAAATAAAAATAAAAAAAACTCCGCTGGCGGAGTCGCCGTTTTCTTCTCGCTCGCCCCCTCTGGGCGCAGTAGTTAGATTCATCACTCAGGCAACAGCCCAAGTCGAGGACCGTACCTAAGTGGTGCCCTTACCCTAGTTGCCCCAAAAACCTTTTTTGTCGGTGTCGCGACCTCTGCTCACCAAAGCCCGGTAACGCTGCCAGCGGTCATCTGCGACCCACAGCATTTATATCCGTCCGTAAAATGTATTTCATTAACTTCCTCTGGCTCAAGAAATTGTGACTCTTATAGGAGTGCAATAAAGTAGGTAATTTTGGGGTGTAGGTACGTAATCGAGCGAGTTGTGTGACACGTAGTTCTCAAGTCATAAACCGAAACTCCTACTTATTGCCCAAGACTTCTTCCAAAAACAAGCTTGTATTACTCTCAAATCAGAATGGGGAAAGTTAGTAGACGAGATATAAGCCATCCCAGTAGACAAGTTTTAATTAAAAATACTTATACTGTATGTATCGAAGTTGATAGATTAGATCACAAATCTAACATTTATTTGGATTCTGCTTGCCAGATAAGTAGTATGTACTTTCTCAATTAAGTAGCATAACTTGGCAGGATAGGTGCTACAATAATTAAATAGGTGAAAAAGAGAAAATGGCTAAATAAGACGAGCCTACTCCTACCACAAAGACCGGCACTGCATGTTGCAGTTGTCCTTGGGCGGTGGTAATCACTTACCATCAGGTGAGCCGCTTGTTCGTTTGCCTCCTCTTCCATATAAAAAAGTAGTGATGTGACAGCTGTCACCCAACCCATGCTAGCTGAAATGGATGTGTTGAAGATGTCTGAAGAAAAGTACAAACGATCATAAACAAGGTGTTGCTAAAAAGTAAAAGTAACAGAAAAATATGTATCTTAAGTAGTGTCGGGACAAATGAAGATTACATGACACATACCCACAATACAACTGGTCAGTCGTACGAAAGAAGGAAAAGTGTGTATATGCCCAACGACACCAGCAGTGTATACCGCTCTTAATGGTTGCAAACCTGAATGTAGTGAGTCAGGTTTTTACAATTCTTAAATTCACGTTTGCAAGAAATGTGTCCGAATGAATAAACATAAGTAATTTATTCAAAATTAATTAACACACGAAAATCCTGCTGCAAATTGACTCCAATTTTGATACCCGAGGGTGAGCTAAACTTGCTACCTCATTACATTAATTGCCCATCTTAAAAGAGAATAACTATTAAAAATTCATTGTTTTTAGCCTTCCACCAAGTTCGTTCGTAAAGCATATTAATATTTAATTCTACCGAGACGCCGCGCCTAATGCCCTTAATTTAAAATTCTTTGGAAACTTAATATTAGAGCAGGGCCGGTCCCAGCAGCGGGCTCCCGGGACACCGTAAATTTTGTTTATTCGCAGTCGTTTTCAATACAAGGCTGCGTGTGTAGGCGTTGCGTGAAGCATTCGGGTATGTGGACCGCAGTACAGCGCGTATTTACTAAAATACCTCGCGGGCAATGTTTCACGGGAGTTGACTGGGTAAGGGAAGTAGACTTGCACGCTCAGTGGTATATAAATTTTCGGGCTGTACCGCATCGGAACCGCAGTTGCTAGAACGACGTCTGTGCCTACGTGCTCCACTGCCAAACAAAAAGCCTTTAAGTACCTTATGGTGAAACATTAGGCACATCACGACTCATACCTTACCTGTCTCATGACACACATGTCGTCTCAAGAACACTAAACAATACGGGTAGCAACATCTGTCTGAGTTAATATATTCTTATTCACAAGCAATTCTGTTTGATAAGATGATCATCTATTTTTAGTACATTTGGTACGTAATACCAGTGGTTTCTTGCTAGGCAAAACGTTTGATATCGAGTAGGGTGTGTATTTGTAATTATCTAAAAGCTCCACTGTATCGAGTAGGTATCTGAATTATACTGAGAACGTTTGTAAAACGAAAACGTAATGCTCCCTTTAATTATTATCTCGATTAACCGGTTAAAGTTAATTATATTATGTAAATTCTATATAAGCGATCGTAGAAAAAAAGTAAGGCAACAGCCAGAGCGCAAAATTCAAAATTGTGGATAAACTATTTACGTTTCCGCTGCCGAGAGCTATAACGATATTAGCAGCTACAGTTCGGACTCCATCACGAATTATTTGTTCTATTTTAGACTCCAGCTACCCAAAATTTTCCGATAAATATTTTGAAGGTAAACTAAAACATTGTTCTGAAAATAACACTATGTTTATTTTAATACGTTTTATTAATTCAAAGCAAATATCTACCTGATAAACAGTATAAATGTTGATGAAACAAAAAGTATGCATTGAGTTTTTAGGACTCTGCTGGACTGGGAGTAAAGAAAAAGCATAGAATGCGTCTAGCTGCTTCTCTCCCCGAGCATGTTATAAAAGTCGACTAAGGGATAGTATCCTCTCCAAAATGATGGACCACCTATATGGGCGATGGGCTGATCACCTGTCACCATTGATCACCATTTCCATCTTAGGATTTTAAATCAGAAGTGGCTGCAAGTTTTCTTATGTTTACTTATGGCTCTGCCTACCCCATTAGAGATGTGGGCGTGATAATTATGTATGTATGTATGAGTTTTTAGGAAGAAATCCAAAAAAAATTGTTTGGTTTTGGTGTTTGCACGGCAATGCACGGCCAAGACGTACTGATAATCAGTAAAAAGCTACCTATGATATTACCTGAGAAACTACAAGTGACTGTGGTTATAAACAAAGCGTAACAAAGGGTCATGTTTTACGGAAATCGCATCAAGATGAACCGTCTTAAAAAAAACCTTAAAATTACCTCTCGCGATGTTTTCGGCTCGAGGTCTCGCCGCCCGAGGGACAACAGCAGACATCCCTTAATTAAAGAAAAACATTTTGAGAAATCTTTGCACAAAACTCGGGCTAATAAAACTAAATAATATACGTAGCTCGTTAATACCTAATTAAATAAGGCAGTTATTAAAGCAGACTTCACTGAGTAAATTCATGTTAATTTTTAAAATGAGGAATCATGAATTATGAGTTTCTACATTAACAAAATGTACATCTTCATCTACATAATGTATTTGTTACAGTCAAAACTCGTAACCGGTTAAAAGTAGTTTTAACTGAAAGTTTGTGAGGATGTTTGTATGTTTGTGCCTCAATACTTGGAATATACATAGTTCATGTACTGAATTAACATATAGGCTATTCTTTTATCCGGGTACCGCTTAGCAAAACAGTCGTAAGTAACAAACACAATAAAACAGATAAAAAATAATAAAACTTAATAGTACTTATTAATAGTAATTCCAAATAGTATTTACAAAATACAAATTAAACAATCGGGCCTCAAATGAACTACAATACCTAGAGGAAGGGTGCTTAAATGCCGGGTTCCAATTTTCTACTAACAAAAGACGAATCATTCATAATTATCATAGTAACACTGTTTTTCTCTAAAAAATGTATGGCCCTTTATCAACAGATAACAACGTTGCTATATAACGAACGATCCATCGTCTGTTAGTAGAATATTAAAAGCGGTCATAAGACGCTGGTCTGGAAGAAATTGCTCTTAGCAATAAGACCGCCGTTTATGTATATTCGTTTTTGTTTTTTTTTTAGTAAGTACCTAAGTTTTTTGTTTTTTCTTGTTTTCGTTTTTTGTTGTTATACATATTAAAGAGTTTATCTATCTATCTATCTTTCTGGCCGCATTACCTCTTCAATACTGATCATTGAGCATAAGACTTATTAAATGCTTTTCTCCACGAGTTTCAACATTATTGACATTTTCAATGATAGTCTATGGTCCACCTTAGAGTATATTTAAGTTGTGTTCATTTGTGGTTAAGATATAGGCCTCTTCCATGGCACGCCACTAAACTCGATCTTCATATCTCTTCCTTCAATCTGCCCGCTGTCTTACGAATACCATCGCCGCATCTAGCCAAATAACACTTTTTTTTTCTTTGTTCACAGCGGACGTGGGATCGTGTGGCGTGCCGCTCGGGATGGAGAGCGGCCTCATATCTAACGAGTCCCTGTCTTCAAGCTCAAACTACGACCAGAGCGTCTCACCACTAAGTTCAAGGTACTGACATCCTGCTAATATAAGAAATGATATTACTGGTAATAATGATGAGATAACCAACGCATAAGTTTAAGCATTATGAGAGTTCAATAAAAAATAGAGCAATAAGTCATCTAGAACGTAAATCTACAAGACGCTGCTTTGATACCGAGTAAAATATGTCTATGTCAAAACATCAGTTTCAAAATAATGTCACCAAAAATTCGTTTGAACATAATGAATTATTGTCATGTTACATTATCATCTAGCTACTAGTTACGGTATTAGTAGCTAGATGATAATGTTTTACCTTGAAATAATACTAATAACCAAATAAATAAATAAATTCCCTCCAGTCTAATTGAATACCCTCAAAATAAAGTTTGTCGTATCACTTAGTAAGAACAATGACGAAATGAAAACATGGATCAAATCGCCGCTACGAAACACCACTCTATGAATTTCTAAATAATAATTTAGAAATTCATTCAAGACAAAACAAACACAAATGAATGAATCTAATATATTAGAGCATTTCCAAACAAAGGGTACCTATACGAAGGTGACACACTACATAAGTCATCTCGTCGATATTACTAACAAATACCTCTAAACGCAGACAAATGCCAGGCAAATAGCCCTTTAATCGATAAGCATCTTTAGTTGGCTATTGTTAGACAACAATAAAGCGCTATGATACGGCCAAGTTGTAACAATAATTGTGAATCCCCCGACCGCAAAACGCTCATACTTAGCTCAAACAATTAACAGAGGGTCTCACATTCGGGCCTGAGCCCGCATAAGCCGGCCCGAGACAATAGCGCGAAACTCGTCTCCAGTTTGGGAAATTCACTAACAGAAAATTAAATTTTCATATGAATTCTGAGCGAGAGAGATCCTACAAAAGCCTTTCGGCTCGACTGCCGAAGATAACAAGATGTAAGTACGGCCGAATATGCCGAAGCCTTATCAGGCGAGCCACTTTACATTGGGTCAGAGGCGATTTAGCAAATACTACGTTAATTCAGCGTTTAGCGCGCTTTGTTCCAGCAGTGGGTAGTGCGCGCCGCCCGATACGATCGTACTCTAGATATTCAAATGGAATGGCCGCCAGACTGAGTCCCCACCTCTGTTGACAAATGAAACACAGAAACGTTTTAGTCTATTTGCTGAGACTATTACGCTAATTTTATTTGCTTATGCGCAAACGTGCCTTAACAGAGTATTTATAACAGAGAGCTACTTCAGTTGGAGTTGCAATCTTCGTTGAACTAACAAACAGCACTCTTATCAGTTTAAAAATTTAGCATCGTCTCTCTAAAGTCAAACAGTGTCCTACTTAGTCACCGTCTCCGCCTTATTTCATAAATTGGGTTTGTTTCAATGAATGTTTCCCGAGAGTTTCACTTAACGTTTACTAAGTTTCGTGTTTTACATCTAGGGTCAGGTGTGAATTCTGTAACCTGACAATTATAAGAGGCATCTTATGAGAATAATTTGATTTAAACATACTCAATGGAGTATAAGGAAAATTATGTCACGATATCAATTTTTTTTGTCTAGGTAATGACTTTTGAACTTATTGAATAGCAAAGCTTTGTTTGTCCCCAGGATTCGCACAGAGATACGGGGCGGAGCTTGGTGCCCTAACGGGCTTATTACTCCAAAGAGCCGCCAGTACCTTGAGATAGACCTGCATGGAGAGTATCTCATCACGGCGAGCGAAACCCAGGGCAGGTTCGCTAACGCGATCGGCGTCGAGTTTGTCGAGAGCTACTCCGTTGAATACTGGCGCGATGCTCTGGGCCGCTGGATTCGATACAAGGATTTTAATGGAAGTCAAGTGAGTATTGTCGTACTATCCCTGTTAGGAGTGGAACCTAAAGGAGGGGAATGCAAAGGCCTCCCCCTCCTTTTCCTATTCGGAGCTTTCTAGAGTTAATGTCGACCAGTCTTCCAGGTGTGCGTCCAACTGGTCCCGCAATCTTGTAAATACTATTCAGTTGTTTTTCCATTCCGTCTTAAAACAATCCGTAACTCGTCTTTTGAGAGTCATAAATCGGTACTTGAACTAAGCACCCGTAAGGTATGTTGAATAACGAAAATAGAACAGAGGTGGATTCCGCGGCTTTGTATACATAATCCAGTAAGGTAAGTCTCGCTGGAAACCACACGTGTACCTATCCGTTAACTCACTAAATTTGCAAACACGAAGTAAATTTTTAATATTTAAATTTCAATAAATAAAGGTTTTAGACAGATAATCTTTAGAGGTACCTACATATTTATAGGTATTTCATACATAATATTCTATCAAATAACAAAATATTCAATAAAAAAATTTAATACTAATATCCAAGAGAAACAGCTTTGAGAAAAAAATGCAGCAATCTTACGGATTGGATTTTTTCACTCAATTCCACTAAACCACGTTTTCAAGTTTCAAACTCAATTATGATAAAACTTCAACAAACTTATTCCGAGGCGATATTAATTTCTTTTGGGAATTTTTCATCTGATAATATTATTATTTGATTTTGCTTTAAACTATTTTCACAAAATCCGTTACTGTAATAATCACTTCTCTGGCTGAAATAGTGATGATACGTAGTCATTAGAAAGTAATCAATTACCCCAAATTAACTGAATCAAGTTTACTGTTGGGTGTAACCGCTGTGCGCGGCCGGCGGTCTTCGCATTTGTATCAAAATAACTGCGATTACCTAATTTACTTAGCAATTTGGCACAAATCAGAACGGCCCAAACTTTTCCTTTACATCAAAAGGAAGTTACTAAGTACGGTTTCTAAGGCAAGATTCTCAAGTTGCTTACACCAAATTAGCCCCTTTGGAACGTGTTATGTTACACTGAGTTTGTATAGGTACTTATTAGAAGTACCTGATACATAAATCACGCATATAAATTAATGAAGGTATGAGTAAAGGAAGACTGATAAACCAAAATTTTTGTAACTTTATAAAAACAAACATATGTGGGTATGTAAAACAATGGCAAAAATGATTTAATTTATTATGAAAATAACATAAACAGACAAAGAGAATACGCGAAAGCGAACAAAAGAATGAAACAAAGCGTCCGTTTCGTATTTCCGAATTTCTTTTTGATCATAGATACAATGAAAGGTAAAATAAACATTAGCGAAAAACATACGAGTATTTTCTAAAAATCCCACTATATTATAAATGTGAAAGTTCGTGAAGTTGTTTGTGCCGTAACGGCTGATAGGATTTGAATGAAACTTGGAATATACATAGTATGTGTGCTGGAATAACGTATAGGCTACTTTTTACCGGGGTAGCACGTGAGCAAAGCCGCGGGTGGCAGCTAGTGTTATTCATAAAATCCGTTTATCATTTTTGATTAAATAAATGCACATAGTCAAAAACCGTTGAAAGAATAAGTATTTACATATTTTTGGTTCTCGATTGAAAAATACTGTCAGATTAAAAAATAACCGAAAAATCGGAAATAATGTTTATGTAGCCAAAACTTCTGTAGCTATTATCTGAGAGTAGCGTAGCTCTCGGCTATCAAACTTGTTAGCGAAATAACCTCGCTGTTCGGAAAATGTTGATGAAAAGCTTTGGAATTCAAAACCAGCCATTGTTGTCCATTTGCGGCGATAGAGTATTTTATTTGGTTATATTGAGTTTTATAAAGTACCTATTTTGGTTTATATTGAATCAAATAATGAAAAAAAAAACTGGTCAAGTGTTATCGAATGTTGTTGAGTCTAATTAGCACACGGGTTCCGTACCATCGTACATGTACATAAATTAATTAATTAAAATAAAAAACTAAATATTACCTGTACTTTCTTTGCTAAAATTGAGCATTATAGTTAATAATAACATAAAAAATATATTCTACCGTTTTGCGTATCATAAAACATAGAGTTTAATCTAGTTGTAATGTTTGTTTTGAGTTTAGTAACATATTCCTACCTACAAATGCAGCTGAGTTATAGGATATATCTTTGCCATAAATACTCTTATTGATAAAAAGATATTAAGATTTCTGTTTCTTTCAGCTCATACCCGGAAATGTAAACACGTACACACCAAGAAAGTCTACATTAGAAGCGCCTTTCATAGCATCGAAAGTGCGATTTTACCCGTACGCGGCACACCCGCGCACCGCGTGTATGCGCGTCGAGCTATTCGGATGCAAATGGAAACGTACGTATAAACACTACTCGGTTGAGCTAACTTAGCACCTCGTGCATGCGATCTCTTCTGTACTGGCCATTAGAATGGCAGCAAAGCAAGGTGCCGAGTCAGTTCAACCGGTCATGCGCAGACGCGTTTGCGAAGCGCATTGCATTTATGCGATTGTGCACTTAAGTGTAACCGTGCCTTGCGATTGATTCATTCCTAACGGTCAGCAGGATCATTACAATGTTACGTAATTTCTTCAGAGGCCATAGTGGCGTACTCGGCGCCTAGAGGCTGCGACATGCAGGCCATGACCGGCGGCGCACGATTCATCGACCTCACCTATGATGGCAACATGACCGCCGACTGGATATCTGTAGACGGTCTAGGACAAATCACAGACTCGTTGTACGGCCCTAATGATTTCGAATTACCTGACATTTCAGATACCAGCGGTAAGTTAACTGCACAATTCTGCCCTTCTAGTGAAGAACGCAGTAACTATGTCAAACATGTTTTGAAGAAAAATGAGAACAGAATGTTGCATTTTGTTAAGCGATTCCGAATATTTACCTAAATATTTTTTGTCAAAAACGCTAGTTACTGCATTCTTTACTAGGAGGGCAGAATTACGAATGTTATTTAAACATTCAGAGTGTATTTTTATGGTGATCATATTTCCAGGGAGCCGATGGATTGGCTGGAATAGAACCGTTCTGACGGATGACGGTGTAAAGCTTACCTTTAATTTTACAGACACTAGACTTTTCTACCATATTGATATTCATACTAACAACATGTTTACTAAGGACGTGCAGGTAACACAATCTTTACATCATCCCAATATTGCATATTCTTTGTGACATTGGTACTGAAACTATGTCTCTTTCAGCTTTTCAAAGAAGTGGAGGTATACTTTTCTTTAGAAGGGGAGCGTTGGCAAGAGGAATGTGTCGCCTATGAGCCGAAACAAGACAGAGTCTCTGAACATGCACGCATGGTGCACGTCGACCTTGAAAATCGTACCGCAAAACATATCATGATCAAACTATACTTCCAGCATGAATGGATACTGATAAGCGAAGTCACCTTTAAAACCAGTAAGTTCACTTAATAAAAGAGAAAAATTATTACACGAAAATCCCTGACTTTACACCAATCACGTCGTTTCGGTACCTACGCAAACACATTTAATCCTGATCACGGATTTAATGTCCCTACTTATAAATAAATAAAGCAGCGCGAGCGGCAGATAATTTGTTTGGAACCCATTCGCAGCTTGCCGAATTCGCAGTCCGAATCAACGTTCAATTCGCGGGATAAACACCCTTCGCACTCGGGATCCCGAAACAGCTTATCGAATCAGATGTTTTGTAGATACAAACAAATTATTCCTCCGAATACTTCGATAGGAAAAAAATGAGCAGAAAGATTCATAAGCGGCAATCGAGTGATTTTTGGTGCGAACAAAAAGCGGACCTCCCCGAGGGCGCAGAGCGCAGGCCGACAGGCACGCTAATAGATCCATTACTCCTCATCGGCCTCCCTTATCTGTTTCGAGCACTCGCAAGCCTGCGGCTATTTCACAAATTTTATCTTTCTCTAATTAATCCACAGCTCTTTGAGGGAATCGCCTCTTAAGTGATAAATCGACTCCGCTAAATGAAGATCTTGTTATTAAAGAAAATCTTTGATCTGGATTACTTTGCTCTACGATTGTATTCCGGCGCTGAGACGCATTGTCCCTTCTGCTTATTCGCGATTTGAAAATTAGTTTTGAGTAAAGCCGCAAAATAAATATAGCTAAGATGAGAGACTGACACTGGCAGCGAAAAGGCACTTTTCTAAACCGACAGCTTCAACAGAGTGAAACTCATTTTTAGCTCGTCTCATACTAGAGTGCCACAGATTTTAAAACTGTACCAATCATGTGGAAGCATCGGGAGAACAATATTGTAACTCCGCTAGATATTTTATTTCTCGTTTTAAAAGATCTATTCCTTGTCCAAAAAATAAATCGAAGATGAAACTACATACTTGAGACAATTTTTATAGATGAGCAGCATCGCTCGGTTATTTAAATAAGGTTGAAATTATCGGACAGTTCCGAGTTAATTGGTGTGATATTAAGTAAATATTTAACTAGAGGGTAAAATTACATTTTGATTGCACTACACCGCAGTTGGTACACAGTCGAGCAACACCTAATTAGGCCGCAGGCGAAGAGTCAACTCATCATTATTCCTAATCCGTTCCAATTAGGAAACCATACCAGTATCGTAATAGGTATCTAATTATGGAAAACCAAATCCGTGACAGCGCCCCTTTCATGAATAGTTACATTCATGTATTAATTAATAACTCTATGGAGGTTCCAACCTTAGGCGGAACTATAAGAGGGATATCCTCCTACACACTTATTCCTAATTAGGTTTAGGCTTAGTACTTTTGAAATACAGACAACCTGTTTAAAAATAAAATATGGCGCGTCATTGAAAACAAAGATGTTTGTATCACTTTAATTTTGTTTTAAGTACTAAATTTTTTTCAAACCTATTATCATAAGGAGGAGATTGTCCACCGTTCCAGCTCATAATATACTTACCAACCAATCTTCCTAGTATAACTTATCGTCTACCCAAAAGTATGAGGGAAATCACTCAAATTAATCCTAATAAGTTATTATCTTTTTAGCATATTATAGTTTTCCACTAGTACTGTATGAAAAGGCTAATAAAATTCAGCACACGAAATCCATTAGTAAATAGGTAGCGTGATACATCTGAATAGGGGCATAAATACGGTATTATCGCGAATGAAAATGTACGTACGTTTCAGGATCCATTAATAAAGCGAGAAATAAGTAATGTTTTATGTCGATTTCGAATAACACTCGAACACTTAAATAGCTAGACTTTGTGCAGTCACCTGCAATAAGTAGACATTCAAAATGGTGTCTCAGCTTACAACAAATATAAAAAATATATAAAGTAGGTGTCCATCAACCAGCAACTAATATTATAGCATTTTTGTTGTGTATTTCTTAAATGTATTACTCTGACACAATTTTTAAAGTTTTGAAACTATTTACTATTGTAGGCGACTGTACAAACTGAGAGTAAAATCGGTGAAGTAACGTCGGTCACAGTATAAAGTAGGACAAAACTTCTTGAAACTATTTTTTACAAACGATAGGTTAGGGGAATGCCAACGCATTGGTAGCACGCAAGATTAATAACTGTAGGTATATAAACGGGTCGAGCTAAACCGACTTAAAACTAGGTCTGAACTTAACCGGAGGTAAGTGAGAATGGCTGGCTGCCAGTGCAATAGTGTGTAGGTGCCAAGAGTCACTTAATTCAGCTCTAATTTCTAATTGTACCGGTAATGAAGCGGGCGAATTGCGAAACAGATTTCGCTCGGGAAATGAGAAATAAAAATTGCGATTTTTTGGCAACCACAATTCAACATTTCCAATCCAACTCAATGTGCAGAGAAGTAAGGCTTCTTACAGGAGTAATTAATGAAGCTACTAGAATATAATTCCAATGTCGCTCGCGAATCAACTTTATGAGCTTCCGCTTATGAGCTATCCGCTTTGAAGCTGGCGGTACGCTCTGCGCCATACCTTCAAAGCGGATGAAAGCGTCTTAAGTTCTATTGTGGGACACAATTAGTCCTGTAGTAGACACCTATTAATTTTCTTCATTGTCTATGAGCTTTCCTTGCTCCATGCGGCTCAGTGTTATGTGTGCAATGGTATTGAAACTAAATGAATTATTAATAAACCACGCGTTTTACGCAACTTGCAGCTCTACCTACGTATCTTTCGTGGTTTTTTGACCTAAAAAGATGTCTCATACAGATATAACTTAGGAAATAGTCTTGTTTTCCTGTAGCAAACCAAAATAAGTTAATTTATTTTCATATTACTTTATAGCACAAAACAAAAATCTTACTAGAAGAGCTTAACGCCTAGGCATTATCTACCAGTCAATAAATGGTAGCGGTGTTTAGATAAAAACTTAACTGCTGGAAGAACGCTCGATATCATACCCATCATGCATATTATGTTTCTGCATCATTTATTTTCAAAATGAACGTCTGGGCCTATAAAACTGCGGTATTCAATAACCTGAATTAATATATAGTTATATACTGCTAGGCCGTGCGTAATTATCTAGTCACACTTCCAAACCTATATAATATTATAGTTGCATATAGTAGCTGCGTAATGCATCTGGTATAAAATTAATTGTGGTTTCAATACGTGTACATACATAATATTATCAAACCCGTGTCTCTAATGGGGTGGGCAGAGCCACAAGTAATCATAAGAAAACTTGCAGCTACTCCTGATTCAAAGTCCCATAATGGATATTATGGTGAACCATGGTGACAGGTGATCAGCCCATCGCCTTTAAAGGTGATCTATCATTTTGAAGAGGATAATATACCTTAGTCGACTTTTACGACATGCTCGGGGAGAGAAGCAGTTGGTCGCATTCTATGTTTTTTCCTTACTCACAATCCAGCAGAGAATTATTAATGATTTGAATAATGTAGTTATAAAATGGTTCAAAATCGAATACAATGTTACATACAAACTTTTTTAATGACGTTCTGATATATTGCTAACAGTCACGATACCAAAAAACAGCTTAATAAGTAGGCACAAAATTAAACTAGCATCAATATTTAGGTACACTTAACCAAGGACACCACAACCACACAAACTTCTCGAAACCTTGCGTACTTACCGAATTCATCTTCCGACAGCACCAACAGTCATTAACGCCTCAGCGGAATTCCTCGAAGAGTACTACCGGTCTGATCTACCCCCATCATCACGGAAGAAACGAAACTCCTCCATGAGAGTATCAGTCGGGCTCGCTTGTGGCGCCTTAGTTGGAGGCGGAGCGTTTGTGGCCTTCACCGCTGTACTACTGACGAAGAAGACTCGAAGGAGAATCCCAGCGTTGCTGAAAAAACCTTTCTGTCCATCACTGAGAAGCAATTCGAACGCTCGGAACAATAGGCGGACACCGCGGCTCGCTTTGGCGCTCGCAAACTGTCCTCCAATACACATGCTACGGTGAGTTGTTTTTCTAAGACTTTGAACTTTTTGATAGCAACGCGGTAAGCTAATTATGAAAATATTTTGATATGAACAGTTAATAACAGTTCCAAGGTAAGTTATAGGTAAAACATATTAACTCAGACGTCACCGTTTGCGGGGTGCGGGGCGGGAGAGCGGGGCGGGTAAGAGACAGTGAGGATTTTGACATTTTAAGATTGACATTCAATTTACCTCCACTCCCCGCGCGATTCGCATGATGGGCGATTTGTCTGATTTAATTGATTTATCTATTGTTTTATGCTATTTTTGTACATTATACATGATTAAATTGCGCTATATAGGTAGATGTGATACTTATTGGTTTGTACGTACGGTCAGTCAAATCTGGATCAAGCTTCTAAAATGAGGAACACTAATTAATCTAATAGTGTTCTTGAATTGTATATTAATAATTATATTAATATACAATTCTTTTTTTTTCTTTAGAATATAATGATCAATTACTAATAGGTAAGAACAAATAAAATGTTTTATTTGGTTGATTGTACCTATATACCTACTCGTAATTAAGTTATGTACCAACCTATTTGTACTTCCGCTGTCGTCACATGCGATTTTAACCGAAAAAATTTCATGTACCTATTTAGAAGAACTTATCATAAAATAATCAGAAAATTTATTGCCACTCTGGCAATAAAAGTTATATTGAGCATGATTTTCAACATGACCATCGAGTAAGTATGTGAGAAAACATAACTGCTTCCAGAAATTGGACAATAAAAATTACTTATTTTGTTAGTTCACAAAATCATCATCATCTTCCTGCCCTTATTTAAAAAATGTAAATTATTATTATTTTTCCTTTAAATATGGTAAATTTAAATAGGTGGATGTACAAATTGTATCGTTAAACATCTCTTCCTGTTACGTCATAAGCACAATGTGTTTACAAAATATTGATCCTCCCCGTTCCTTGTTACTTGTTTAAGCATGGTCTAAACTGTGCCGCAGAATCCAAATATTTTTTTAAAGTATTTTATATTTTATGCGTTCCATTTTCTATTCAGTGGTCCTTCTGGTGAGTATTTTTAGAGATTATTATAAAGGGCCAAGTCCAAGTTCGTAGAAAATGGATAATGATTGTCGCGAAACTACTTTTCCGAAAATATTAAATTCAGAAAAATTATTGGATTTCGCTGCTTGGATCATTCGTTTCGTTCTTTATTTTAAATTTGTATTGTACCGTCATCATATCTTTTCCTAAATAAACCGCTGGTCTTAAGGACTTGAAATTTGAAAGGTGCATTCCTTATACCACGTAGACCTGCCCTAAGAAAAGGTTATTGGAAATTCTACACTTAAGAGGATCAAAAGGGGTAAAAACGCGGTCCATACTTACAGTAAAAGCCTATTATAAAATATTTTCAAAACTACTCCCGAAACTAAACGGGGTGCAAGGGTCGTTCATGTTATTATGGGAACTTTTTAACGGTTTGTCTAATTTGCTTGAAACTTTGTTTGAATTCTTTAAATACAAAATGCAACGGGGTGTCAATGCTGTTCAAACACGAGATTCGCCCAAAAGTTACTCTACGCAAGTGAAACCGCGGGCGTCTGCTAGTTTAGTATAATCGAGGCGTGACGAACACTGATGGAGTAAAACTGTAACGGAAAGGTGGCCGAGATGTGGTTATAGAAATGTGGGTTGTCCTGCAGCAAGATTGGCAGATGTTATAGTGAAAACCGTGGACAAGACTAGTACAGAACCGAAAAGGAAGGCAAAAACAGAGGCATATGTCCAGCAGTAAAGTCGGACTATGGGTGATTATGCTGAATCATACGTACAAATTTTGTGCGCGGTTACGCGGTTTATTTGATATGTATAGCTTACCTACAAGCACTTTCCCTGTGAAACGAAGTTTACTCGTATTATGAATTGTTTATTAGCAAACGGATCGAATAATAGGGAGTCGAGAAAAATGTAATTGAATTTTCGCGGTTACAAGGAAACTCCTGAATAATAAATAAGCTTGGATATGCGATCGATGCCACACATGACTGATGTAGAGCGATTCTCAAAGTACAAACAATGCTTCTGATATGTTTATTGGCACATTTTTTTATAGACATGGATAGTTTATGCGACACAAGTAAACTATGACTTTTGTACCTATTGGTTTAATACCTATTTCTGATTTCTAATATATTGTTCTAATTATATTGTACCTTTTTGTAAGTTTCTTATGACTAATCACGCTCTGCACTGCTTTGCCAGATTTTGTTTTATTTTACGCTGCTTTGTTGATTGGCAGGCCTGCTGTGGTGGATGAGGACTACCGAGAGCCCTATAACATCTGGCGGGAGACGCTGGGACGCCGCGACAAACGAGATACTCATGATCAGAACGAATACAATGGTGAGTTGTGTTTCATGAAGTTCAGCACATAGACCGAGAGACCACACCTACGTTATTATTATATACCTTCTCATCATCCTGCCCTTATCCCTCCGTGGGGTTTGTACAGTTCTTCCATTCCCATCATCTCTGCACTCACTCCTTTCTTAGCCATGTCCGCTAGCACACAATCCATCCACCTTTTCTTTCATCTTCCTCTACCTTTAAATCCAACTCTAAATCTTCTCTAACGTGCCTAAAAAAATATGTCACTTTATGTTTGTACATTTTAATGTTAGTTTTATCAAGATACAGGGTCTACTCGTTTTCCTTTGCACAGTGCGTACACAGTACGCACACAATTCATATTCCGATTTATTTTCCAAACATAAAAGTCTCTGTTCTTTTTTTCATAAAGCAATGCGGTTTTCGACAACTTCAAAAATTAGCTCTGTTTTTTTTGTTCCGGAAAAATACCCTTCAAGGCTGGAGGGTATTTTACAAACTCAAATACTGTATTACGTAGTACAAAGGAAAAAAAGGTATTTAGCGTAACATCAATATTATACTCGTTCGTACCAAAACACAGAGGGTTGGTCCCTTATTCGGGGGCAAAAAAATACTAAGAAGAGTAGTTTGTTCATTTGTGAGCGTAGTATTGTTTACAATTAGGGTCCAGAGGGGCTATGCGGATTAAGTATCTCTGGCGTTATTACCATCCTCAATTTGTATTGTTTCGTGTGCGGGTAACAAATATTGGTGGCTATTTTTCTAAGTAAAAAGCAGTACTACTCAGTAGTTAATATTTTGAACAATTCTAAAGAACTAGTAAAACTATTAGCACTTAGCAGTCTACGTGCTAATAGTTTTACTAGTTCTTTAGAATCAGTGTGGTGAAAAACAAACCTTATCAGCTAGTAACAAGCCTAATATCGCCTATAATATAATTTTATTCTAGTCTCAATGCTAGTTCAGTTTGGATCACAAGAGAGAGTTTTTTTGCCTTTACATAACTTGTCCAAATAATGAGACTAAATTGGGACTTTTTCATTGTAGAAAAAGGATATACACGGCACCAACTCTTAGTTGTAGGAATTATTAAGGTTGCAGATTTTAGGAAATTTCTCCATGGAAGAGATTTTATTTCTTCACCCCCTCTCCCCCCTCCCCTCTTTTAGGGGTTCATCTACCTTTATGTTTTGCTGGACAGGGGATAGAGGGGTTAAATGCATTATTTGTGCGTCACGAAAGTGGAACGCGCAATGGTTCCTTGGTTCCCTCTCGTCACCCTTTTCAATTTACTTCAAAGTGTGCTCAACTAGCGAATACATTTTTAAAGAAGAACGTGGCAGGAATGAATTTCAAACAATCAAGCAATATTATGGTCAAAGAATAGTAGGTTGTTTTGGAGGAAGTGAGATAATTTTATACATACCATACATAATATCACGCCTGTTTCCCATTTTTCTCGTTCTCCTATTTAACCTATTTCTATTTTATACGTATTTTACATGGGCATGACTTCGGAAGCCAACACGTCCATCATTTGGACAATGTCAGCAAAAAAACTTATAGTGTTGTTAATGCCGGGTTCCAATATTCTATTAACAGACGACGGATACCCTAGCAACGTTACTTTTCTGTCAAAAAATGTATGGCTCTTTTCGACGGATAACAATATTACTATGGTAATGAACGGACGATACGTCGTCTGTCAGTAGAATATTCGAATGGAGGATATATCTCTATTTATAAATAGCGCTGAGATATCAGACATAAACTTAATATCTAATTAATGTATGCTACTCGATATGGGCTAAAGGTTAAATCGAGGCATATCGCAAAACTTATACTGCGAGAATTTCATGTGAATATCTAAATGCTGATAGTCTAGTAACTAATTGTTCTAACTAAAATAATACATTCATGTACTCGTTTGACTATGGTATATACCATAATAAAAATAGCAACTCTGAATAATCAGAAATTTTTGCCATCAATATAGAAAGGAAATTCTCCAATAATATATTGTTTTATAAGTTTTAGAAAATCACGAAACTGAAGCTTTTAAAATGCCTTCATGTTTGGATCGGTAGTCAGCTGGCTACTGCAAGCCTATCGCTAAGAAATCATTTAAATCATCCGCGCTGCGGTTTATTTAACGTTCGGAATTGGGTCAGCTAGGCCAACTTCAGTTACAAATAATTGCATAAGCAACGGTTCAAGGTGTGTTTTCCCAGCAGTGCTAGTTAGCCCGACCACCGCACTCGTCTGGCACTCGGCTGCACTCGTTAGCATCCAAAGTGCTCTTGCAGTCGGATTGTTACTTTTCCCCCTTTCTGCTTACGCGTCCTAACGAATACTCGGCCACGATACGGCCTAATGATTTCCTTAACTACCCTCCTAGAATTAAATACCTACTTTTCCGCAAGAATACCGGAAAAAGAAGCCTTTTAAATAGGAGGTCGCCCACTATCGCGAATATTTTTACAGTATGGCCCCGCTTAGATTGAACTTGTTCCCATTGGCTAAGTAGAACAATGTTGAAATAGAGGACGGGTTTTGCAGGTCGCGTCGGAAATATTTTTACCTAAACGTTTTACAATTTAAAAACAAAAATAATAGTAGGTACTCTGTTTCGAGCTTGAATAAGTATTAAAAAGAAAACCGTGAGATAGGGGCGTGCTCGTTACGGCGGCCGGACGTCCGGAAGGGAAGGCGGCCATTGTTCAGGACCATATTGAAAAGATGATGCCCCTGAGCGCAGGATAATGGCCTCCCTAGGCCGGTGTAAAGGCGTCAGAGAAAATAGTGAACAGGTTTTCGGGCTGTGTATACCCGGCTCTCGATGTATAAGGGGATCCGACCCTGTTACTCACAGGATGTACTGTCTTAAAGTAATCTCGATCTAATTATTTGGAAGGGTGATGTTTGATATATTACGTTTCCGCGTGAAGGTGTTATCGTCAATTTAGTGTAGATACATCTTTGCTTATTAATAAACAGCTTGTTATTTGTTGATAATAAACAACATTTAGACACTAAAAGATGTATTAATAATTGAGAAGAAGATAATGTTTTCTACAGAAATAAACAATTAACAGTAAAAACAGTATGGGGGTATTGACATAGTGCTCTTTCCAACAGAAATTTGCGAAGACCCGGAGTTTCCACGCCCATACATGATGAAGCGTCCTGATCCGCACGAGAGCTTCTACGCCGCCACCGATATTATACACCATGTAAGTACTTTTTAAAACTTACCAGATACCTAAGTATATTTTATATTATCCAGGGGTAGAACAGCGTTCGGGTTCAGGACTCCGAGGAGGCTGGTAAAATCAAAACGAGGCATAAGGCATAAGGTAGGGGAAGCCTATATTCAGCAATGGTTGAAGTTGAGTGATGGAATAAAGCTTCAAATGATGACAATCATTATAATTGTCTACAACATCAGCAATGACAGTGGAGTGTAGATTCGTTCTTTTGATGACTGTTTTTTCATCGTGATCATCATCATTTCAGCCAGATAAATCACCCCCTGCTGCGTATATTCCTTTTTTTTACAAGTTAATGTGATTTAGGTATACTCCATACTCGCCTGAATCAAAAAATCAACGGGCCGGTTTGTAATTGTGTCGCGATCATACAGCTCGATTTTAATAGGCTCGGTGATAGCGCTGTCCTAATTACCAATCATAATATCAATATCGCAATAATTACGATATCCGCTCCGTTCACTAATAGAACGTTTATGCTTTAAACCAAGTAATGAACGTGAACAATTTTATTTAAATAAATAAAGTGTCTTTTAATAGACACAAATGATGCAAATTTAAATGTTCTCAAACCTGGAAAGGCTAGGTAGAATACCATAATGTGTTGATGTTTATTTTTTTCGAGCCCGCAACTCCCATGTCTCAGTTGGACACTACACCAGAAGCTACCGAGATACCGATGATATTTACCTTGAACCCCTTGAACCTTGAAACTTTCCATAATAATATGGCAAATGCCGAAAGTGGCGACGCCAGAAGAAAAATGATTTTGGTCAATACTATAATAAATTGAGTGTTAATAAGTAGGTACGTTGTCAATTCAATGTTTAATTTCACGACTTTTGAATATTACTTGAAAAATTTAAATCCCTTCGACATAAAAAAAATATATGGAACCACCTCGGAACTATTCTCAATGCATCGGTGAAAGAATCATCAAAATCGGTTTAGTATTGGCGGAGATATCGGTGAATATAAATTTAAAAAAAGTCGGTTAAAAATACAAGACTCCACTTATTTTACAAGTAGTTTGATTGCTCTTTGTCCAGCATACAATGAAAATCAGTATTTCTATAGCGTTCCACTCATAACTCAAAGCTTAATCTCAATTTTATGAACTTAGTTTCTTACTGCTTGTATTTATCGCTTCCAACTCGGTATAAATAAGTCTTGTGAGAAACGATGGCAATACTGTGAAGAATCGAAACGTTCACATTACAAAACTAATAACCACGGAAGAAAGAGTAGGCAAATTAAATTTAGCATAGTACGGACTATAAACTAGTAGTTCGCCTTGAACTATGATCGCGCGCACAATGTCCACAATTCTCATTTTGCATTCGCGCCCTGAGGTTTCTTGTACTTGTATTTATGTAAGGTACTTTATTACGTAAGTAGGTAGGTAAGAAGAACAGTCCTAATCACACAAATATATTTGATTATGTTGCCTATTACATCCTACTAATATTATAAATACGAAAGTTTGTAATTCAGTATGTTTGGGCTTTTTATTTTCTAATAATTTACTTGTCGTAATCTTGTATCGTGTGATGGTTTCCTACACCTACTACGTAGCTACCTTCCAATTCTCTCTTATTATCACCTGTTTCTGTCGATGTCACACTACCAAGTGCCATCGGCGCCATGGCATCGGAAAGGTGGCAACCGGCGGCGGGTGGGCGTGATATACATAAATAGGTCCTACCTACTTATATCTAATGGTATCTTCCATAAAAAGAGAGTAGATACAATGTCTTGATTACATTTCAAATTACGTAGCAAACACAACTACTGCAAATCACAACGATACCGCTATCAAACTAATATCCAGTCTAACTTGAACTATAAAGACATCGAAACGCTAGCAAAAGGTTGCTCAGGTTAAAACCGTTTTTTAAATAAAATTGTACTTTTTTCGTTGTATTTTATCATCCTAGAATAAAAATAAAAATCATTTTAACGCTATATTGTAAGCTCACCAAACCGCAAATTGTTTAATAAATCAACATCGCTGCTTTGACGCGTATTAATGGTAAGTTCGCAGAAGGAGAACCGATAAATGAATTTCTGCATTTAACTACGAAGGCTGTTCGAAGCACCAATGACCTTCAACTGGTGGTAACTGCATAACATCGCCAAATAGCAATATATGGACTCCTCCGAACAATAAGTCATGGTTGTGCCTTTTTCTATAGGAAGAGAAAAAACTGAGTGTAGGGGTTTGCCGTGACGCAACACCCGTCAACGACGCCACTTCTACGAAAGTTGGTTTCAACAAAGTATCCACCGTTGGAGTATAACGGCGTCAAACATGCTCAACGATTAATTTTAGTAAAAATGATTTTCCGCTACCAGCTCCATCCGTGATAAATAATAGCAAGGGTTATAGATTATCATCCAACCTGATTTCTCTATCTATAGAATCCGATACCTGTTTAAGTAAATCTTTCTCTTGAACATTAAGGCTTCTGATTCGATTTATAAAAATTACATCGGACATAGCAGTGGGATCATTATTTTCGATAAAATCTACATCATTATTATTGTACACATTGATTTGGTCTACGGCGTATGTGATTGTATTATGTTTTCTAGGGCAGTCAATGTCTCTATCTTGACAGTGTTGAGTGCTTGAACAAGAGCTCGTTGTATTGTTTGTTCGGCATGAGCAAATTGCTCTACGGATAAATTATGTAGGAGAGGTCTTAACTGTGATTGTCGGCATAAAAAACAAGCTTCTACTATTTCGTACTCTTGAACAAGTTCACTTTCATTGCGAAAAGGAATATGACAAACAATGAGACTATAAAAAACCCCTTCTCGGTCGCTATTGCATGTGCGTAAAACTGTTGCCTGATTTCTGATTCGCGTTCTTGTTTTATCACGTAGGTAATTAAATGTATCTAGAACTCTCGTTTTCCCGATCTCTTAGCTCAATGTCGCCGTCATCATCAGTCCAAAATGCACCTGAAACGGTTTCGTAAAGAACTGCAAACTTAGCCAAGCTTATCTCTTCTATCGAATATATTATTGAAAACCGATGTTTCATCTTCACGAAATCTTAAAATTCTGTAGAGTTGTTCCGTTATACGACGTTTTGGTACAGTCTGTAATGTAATAGTAGCTATAGCTGTCTTTACTCTTACAATGTTGATATTAAACTCTCAGTATTGTTGCGAATTCTCTCGTGTTTCTACTACAACAACCAATCCTGCACTATTCAGTAGTATCGGTAATTGCTCAGCGATAACGTCCTGTGCAAATAAAACCACTTGTCCTTCACACCAATTTTGGATGATTCTGTTTTGTACCTTAATAAATTAAAAAAATTGAATTATCAATATATTTACATACGGGTTTTTATTTTGTTGGCAAAGTAAATGTATTGCAGGCTATATCTTAGCTAGGTATAATAATAAATCTTGCTAAACCGAGGCCCAGTTACATAGCAATGAGGTTTGCGCTTCGCACATCGGTAACCTGCCCTGATTCGACGCAAAGTGCATTAATTATTCAAGAATGTCACTTCTGGTTTACGTGGAAATTATTTAATCTATGCATCTATTATAGATACTAACGGGGATTTCAATATTTGATGCTTAGTACTTCAGCCGACCAATTCAACACCATTCGATTTAACTGGCCTATCGAAATCCGTGCAATCAAAAATAACCTTTGTTATATTGGACAATCTTAAGAGATGTTATTTGATGTTAATATTTGCTGTCTTGTTTGTTTTGCTTTGTAGATCAACTAAGTATATGATTAGTGTGTATCTTATAATAACAATCGAATACAATAAGGCCTTTAACATAATATATTTTTAATATCGAAGCAACTTTTTTACCTACTTTTGGCAAACTAGAAAATAGAGAGTGAAGCACATTGTGCCATATTTTTGACAATCTAAAAAATAATCTACAATCATACCTTAATCTATTTAGCCTTATTACCCGACTGCGAAGAAGGAGGGTAATGTGTTTGGGGTGGATGTGACTGAAGCTGTAGTCCAAACGGCTGGACGGATTTTGACAAATGAGATGTCTTTGCATTTATCTGGACGACGAGAGTCTCATAAATTATATGAAGTGTCAAAAAATCCAATATGACGGATGTCAGAAGCCATTTCCAATTTATTATTTTGGCTACATCTGTAGCCGAAACGGCTGGACGGATTCGACAAAATCATGTTTGTTTCTTCTATATAACGAGAGGGTCAAAAGTACAGCCTAATACTTTTTTGACACTAAAGTGTAAAAAATCCAATATGGCATTTTTAAGGAGCTATTTCCAATTAACCTAAGATGGTACATAACTAAAAACGTAGACTAAAATGGTACAAATTATTTGCCATCATCATCATCATCATCATCATGTCACAAAATCGAATAAGGTCAGACCAATAATGCTACCAAAATTCTACGCAGTCAGGTTTTTTGTTCTTTTTAATAAACATAAGAACAAACAAAACACAATCATACAAATATTCACATCCATATTGTAAATGCGAAAGTAACTTTATCCGTCTGTCTGTCTGTTACCTTTTCACGCCTAAACTGCTGAACGGATTTCGATAAAATTTGGCATGGAGATAAGTTGCATCCTGGGGAAGAATAAAGGCTACCTTTTACTTCAAAACTAATCCCAAAGGGGGTGAGATAAGGGATGAAAGTTTGCATGGGGGTAGCGTCGGGCGCGGTCAGTACTTTAATGGGTGACCGCATGGCTACACCGCTTGATTTAGCTGTTTGCACTCAATTTTTTAAATAACAATTCCACGCAGACCAATTCAGGGCAACAGCTAGTTTATAATAATTAGTGTAATGGTGCTGATATATAAAATAACGCCTTATTTAAGGTATCGAAAATACATAAATCCAGCGGGCCATGTCCAAAGTATTGTCAAACTTTTCGTTCATACCGACTTTTGCACCCATATCGTCCCAGTTCCATATTAAAATACCTACTGTGACAATACGGATAAGTTGTTTTAACAAAGCTCTCTCGATCCAGCCCCCAACTTTTCCCAATTTACAAAGTAACTGATACGTATATCTGTGCGCCATTAGGGTAAGTTGCAGCAAATGATGTGTCTTTGAAAGTTCAAGTTGTATTTTGCATGGCGCTTGTTAAGGAAGTTTGAATCGCCCGGTGTACACTATACAAGTTCAGTACACAAGTCCAGATGTTGGCTCATGACAAAGGACGCCCAAAGCAGCGTCATTAAGTAGTGACACGTTCAGAATACC
Source organism: Scotopteryx bipunctaria (assembly GCA_949320045.1). NCBI lineage: Eukaryota > Metazoa > Arthropoda > Insecta > Lepidoptera > Geometridae > Scotopteryx > Scotopteryx bipunctaria. The sequence continues at coordinate 6,941,522 of OX439440.1, forward strand.
GCAGCCAGTACAGTCGGGTACATTTATGTATAGATGAATAATTTATAATCATAGTACTAAAACTTTGAGAGTAAATTCTTTGGCAAGCTGTAGTTTTGTAGTAAAACTTGCCGAGATATCTTGCGCAAGAAAAGATGTAAATGCAATTACGATTTCTTATTTAATTTCATTTGTTCGTGTGCTATTTATCTCGTGTCGTATAAACTACGATGTCACGTTGGTACTCCTTGTTTTTGGAACGACAGTATGCAAGTCATATAGGCAATAGCCAGGTGATTCTGCCCGATCACGCCATTGTGAGGCACGCTTTTGTTTACCGGCAGGGTTTGGTGAGTTTGCTCAGCCTTTGAGATTAAGTGTGGCCCTCGAAGTGTATCTGAGCTATGTCTGATACCAGGACAATAAGCCACCGCCGCCAGCTCTGAGTAAACTTAGTTGTTTACTGAGCTTTGAAGCTAAAATGCTAAGCTAGAAGGCAATCAACTTATTAGTAATGGAAAGTACAGTATATTTTAAATAGTATATCGATGCCTAACAGCCATCGAGCATTTAACTGAATAGAGCAGTAATGTTATTCGTTTTGTTCGAAAACGAATTCCACCAAAACAGTGGGCCCGCCCCTGCGCTCTGATTGGCCGACTCAATGTCAAGTATTGAACTAGAGCTGTGCAATAAAATATTCATATCGATATCGATAGCAATGTTTGTTAAGTGGAATACAAATAAAGTTTAATATGTATTATGTTTACGTGTATGTTTGCGCGCGTGTGTACGAAATAATAACTATAAACTTTATAAAATGGAACTTCCATACTTAAAAAAAATATACTAATAAATGAAATAAATTCGATGATCAAAGGAATCTTAAATATATATAAATATTTGTGGACAATTCGCACAGCGCCATCTAGCCCCCTTAATATTACTAACTTTATTTATTAAGGAAATATAAAGTATAGCCTTATCTATACTTTTTATACTAATATTACACTTACAATATTACGTTACAAACAAAAAAACAAAAAATCTTAATTCCTATTTATAATATTAGTATAGATATAAACTAGAGGACGCCCCGCTCTTCAAATGTACTTATTCAATTTATTATATCTAGGTACTTATTTGTTTGTCATAAATAACCTTTTCTGATAAATATCGATACTAATTTTGATTATGACAGTGCAGCATCACTAGTAACATGTGTAATGAATAAAAAGGATGGCATAATATAGGTTACACCTAGGTAAGAGCAAGACGCATAGACAAGCGTCCATTGTTTCGTTTTATTTGACCAGTTTAACTTGAGCCGTGATAAATGGTTGTAAATTGAAATAAAATTATAGTTTATTGATGCTTACCGATGAAACGTGATTCCGTCTGTTTTAAAATTCGATGTCCTGCTGTTTTTTCCACACCACCGAATAGAACAATACGGCATTATGGGTTATAAAACCAAACTTTGAATATTTTCGTGTATCGGGAGACGGACACACACACAGATCACTAGTTGGTTTGGTACTGATTCAGTGCGAGCGTGAATTGTTATTATACAGGTGCATATCATCATATCAGTTAAGGAATTGGATGGCTCATTTTACTACTCTATTAGTTAAATGCTCGATGCTAACAGCCAACAAGGGATAAGCGCCAAATAGCAAATTTTACAGGAGAGAGGTTTAAAGTTCAAAAAAATTGAAAAAAATTCATAAAAACTCGGCTATTGCTTCGACAAGTTAGAAATTTCAGCCATATCACTTTTAATTTTTTCTCTACAAAATAGCATTTAAAATTTTGTATAAATCACCATTTAAACACCATTTACTGTCGCTTAACCTAAAAAGTACTATTTTTACAAACAGGCAAAAACATCGTACGTGTAAGTATCTTCGTATTCACTGCTAGCCTCAATTAACATAACTGCCCTTTGCATTTTGTTTAAGGTATGGAAAAATAACATAACTACCAACATTTTTTACATCAAATAGGGGAAATATGTTGTAAGCGGTTATTGAATTTCGACATGCAGACAAGAAAATTGTAATAAGTTAACAATTATTGATATAAAACATCCGGCTGTTTAGAAAAAGAGGAATTGATGAAATAAACATTCGGATGTTTTCTAATGTTCACGCTGGAAAGTTTAATACACACAAGTTTATAAGCTACTAGCTGTTGCCCGCGACTTCGTGCGCGTTAAATTTCAAACCGAGTTTCAAGCCATTCGCACCGCCCCCGTTAAAAATTTCCCATACAAATTTTGACACTAATTTTAGCCCTCATTAAGGGTTGCTTTGAAAAATCCTGAAACACTTGTCCATTTATTTTGTATTTGTAGTAACCAAACCGAGTTTCAAGCCAATCGCACAGCTCGTTAAAAAGTTCCAATACTAACTTTGACACCCCACTACAACCCTTTTTGAGGATTGATTTGAAAAATCCTGAAACATGGTGTCCATTTATTTTGCATTTACAGTAACCAAACTCAGTTTCAAGCCAATCGCGCCGCCCATTAAAAAGTTCCAGTACTAACTTTGACACCCCATCCCTTTTCGAGGATTGTTTTGAAAAATCCTGAAACACTTGTCCATTTATTTTGCATTTATAGTAACCAAACCGAGTTTCAAGCCAATCGCACCGCCCGTTAAAAAGTTCCAATACTAACTTTGACACCCCATTACACCCCTTTTTAAAGGTTGTTTTGAAAAATCCTGAAACATGTCCATTTATTTTGCATTTATAGTAACTAAACCGAGTTTCAAGCCAATCGTACCGCCCTTTAAAAAGTTCAAATACTAACTTTGAGACCCCATTACACCCCTTTTAAAGGGTTCTTTTAAAAATCCTGAAATACTTGTCCTTTATTTTGTGTTTGTAGTAACCAAGCCGAGTTTCAAGCCAATCGCACCGCCCGTTGAAAAGTTCCAATACTAACTTTGACACCTCATTACACTCCTTTTTAAAGGTTGTTTTGAAAAATCCTGAAACATGTGTCCATTTATTTTGCATTTATAGTAACTAAACCGAGTTTCAAGCCAATCGTACCGCCCGTTAAAAAGTTCCAATACTAACTCCATTTATTTTGGATTTACAGTATTCGAACCGAGTTTCAAGCACATTGCACCACGCGTTAAAAAGTTCCATACAAAAATATTCACCCCCTTTCACCCCTTTAGGGGTTGAATTTCGAAAAATCCCGCCTTAGTAAGTGCTTTTGCTATAAAAGGAAGCTATCTTTCAAGTTTCAGCTTTCTAGCTTCAGCGGTTTCGACTCGGCGATGATGAATCAGTCAGTCAGTCAAGTAAAGCTCTTTTATAAATTCTTCGTCTGTAAGTTAATCTTAGATTTTAGTAAAGCTTTACCAATTATATTGAATACCCTTTATTTTTGAGCCTTTTTGATCTAAAACATTAGATTATGTTATTATACGTAATGTAATTACTTATTAAAGCCGTAAGTTCAGTTATTCACCTATTCACATATTCACATCCATACTAAAAACTTAATAATTGAGTGCAATAATTACCTTTTCATTACCGTAATAAGCTTCAAAAAGGCCCGCTGAAATGACTCGCGTGCTCGCGTGGCGCCTATGCCACGGTCGCATACGCAACGAAAGTCGCGCTTGAGCGAATGAAATGGATAACGTCCGTTTGAGTTTTTGTTTCACTAGGTAAGCGACAAATGCTTTAAATGGAATGTGTAAATTTTATATCTAACCGCCACATTTAGTTCGGATATCGGGAGGTAAAAAAAGAATAAGCGACAAATTTTAGGCGAGATCCGTTAGGACATTTTGTGTTAAGCTCCTCAGAAATTAGGTTTGGTGTGAAGGAAAATAAGGTCAAACGCCAAAAAAAGACTTAAAAATGTGGTCCAAATTAAATTAAACGACTATTTTATTTTTCATAGAAACCTGTAAAACAGGATAAGTGTGTCATTCAACATAAATTATTTTCAGCCCAAATAGCTTAACGTCCTGTTAACAAAATAACACAGAAAGCCAAAATTGCGTAAGTCTAAATTTCATAAAAAATCTTTTATATAACCGCCAAAATAATAAAATATTTCAAAAAACATGGCGTTTAAGACGAAAAAATAAGGCCGTGGACCTTAATTTTCTAACTGCCTAAGCGACAAAAAGTTGGTCGTAGAATTTTTTTAATTATACCAAAAGACGCAGAAAAAAAAGACGATTCTAACCATATATATAAGTCAATTTCACCAAAAGTGTCGCTTATCCCTTTTTGGCTGTTAGGCATCGATATTATTTTTTTTGTCGAAGATCCTATTATAATTCAGTTTGGGAAGATGTTTATATGTCCGTTCTATTTACGTATTATTTGAAATCCATATGAAAGTTGGAATAGGATTATACTTATTATTATACTAATCATATACCTACATAATCTCATTTTTATCTGGGTATCAAGCGATATTTAGCAATATTCTCAATTTGAATCTCAATAAAATATAATAATAGAAAGCCTTTCATCCAGGCACAAAAGTATGACAAAATACCATTTACATTTGTAGAAGTAATATTTCAGTATCCCAAGTGAACTCCAGTGCTCAATAAGAAAGAAAGTTATCGCTTAAAATATACGAATCATTGCACAAACTCATTCCGTATATAAAAAGTGTTTGCACCTAGTTTGCACACCCACTTGTTCTTGTGCCCACGCGGACACGTTTGTGGTGAAAACAGGTTTACCCAGCATAGATTTTTAAAATAAATAAATAAAATAAAACTTGGCAACCCCAATAGATCTGTGGTCAATCTAAATAAGAAATTGCCTAAAACTGGTTCAATAAAAAGAAGCTTGATTCTATCACAAGTATATAAGCTTGCTTGGTTATTTGTAGTATCCTGGGTTTTAAAGGCCCAATAATGATCAATTATTAATAACAAATAGGTAACACCCAAAAGTCACATACATAGTCCTTACCACACACTAGGATTCCCTGTATCGTGGGTATCAGAAACTACGAGTACCATGGTACCAAAGCACCCAGACCCGGAAGAAATATTTGCAGAACATGCAAACTTTTCTTCCGCAGCGGGAATCGAACCCGCGCCTCTTGCGTCTCAGCCAAGCATTCCCGCCGCATCACCAAGGCCGTCAATATTGAAAACAAATCTCTTAATAATGAGATGTTTAGTCCTATAAAACTGCCGATATCAGATCAACAGCTTTAAACGTTGAAAGAAACAATATTATGAAAAATGTGCACCTTACCCCGCAATACTACAGGTGGTAAGCAAGAAGCATTATCGTGAAAAACCATATACTCAGGCTACAGGTATTAGTAAGCCAGTATTCGGCAGAGACCCGCTTTTATCGTATAGAAAGCTCTCTGTTCCCGGGCGCTGATTTCCCCAGGGAGCCACAGTCGCGCGCGGTGCGTAAAACATACCAATTGAACGTTAACTCTTAATAAGCATCATTGTCCGTGCCGTTAATATTAATTGAATTTTTCACAATATCCCGAACTTTAATTAATCCGCCTGTTCAGGCTTAAATGACTCTGAAGAAAGTCCCACCGGTGGGATTGCTATTGGGGTTAATGAATAATTAAAGCTTAAATTAAAGAGATTGTATTACAAGGGCACTTTTAAGATATGACAAAACGCAACTGTTAGCATGAAATGAAATAGGAGGAGATATTAAGTAATTTTCTTAAACATAGGTACAAACTTTTATAGCATTTTTTACAATTTTAGGTACATATTTAAATATACTTAGAGATATGGCTAAGTGCCATTATATGTTTTCAAATATTTCACACATTTTTTTCACATCATACAAAGCTATTTGTCGGAGTTATCAAATCAAATCATTCCGTCGTAGAGCGAAGGTAACCACCAAAACGGACATATTCCAAAACCACGCGATCCGTTCCGAATGACGCGTTCATAGCGCATAACCACAGCACAGCTGTTGCAGAATATCTAGGTTACTCCATAGTATATGGTAGTTAAGACTACCAAGTTTCAAGACTCAGTACAGAATTCAGGACGGGTTACGTATTGAATAATATGTGATAACATTTCTAGGAAGTTCTATATTTTTTGTAAAGGTTCCTTAAGTTCTTAATCATAATTCAACTTGCTGAAATAACGATGGCGTGAAGAAGTTGATCCACCCTTTCGCCTTGTCTAGCATTTTGTTCTGGATTTTTGTTAATCTGGTTAAACAAAGAGCTTATACAGAAAGTAAAAATACTGTTTTTGGTTATACGACTACGAACTTGTTAATTTTTTTCCGGAATTTCGTTCTGAATTCAAGTTTACACTAACGTTGTTATGGCAGAAATTACAAGTTGCATATTTGAGGAACCACCACGCCTTAAAGTCCGCGGTCCGCAACAGCTGGCCGAGCGAAGCAAAAGTTTAAAAGGCGACCGCGTTTCATTTCAAATGACGCGTTTAGCGCCGCCAGATGCCCGGAACAACCGATGGGTAACTTGCTAACAAAGTTTCCGAAGATGATTTCCGATGTAGGTAGAGTTATTATATTAAATAAGGTTTTATTTTTCGAAGAAATTTAGGACTTCAGCACGCGTTGGTATGCGTTGGTCGCTGGCAAAACTTGGATAAGATGCGAGCCGGCCTGAGAAGGCTGGCAGAATCGAAAAGTGGTCAATACCCAACAAGTATTACCGGATACCAGGCTGAAATGATGTTAATGATGGTTAGATTATTTTTGTCGTATCTCGCCGTACCTAGCCCGAAAAACTCACAAACTTGGAGCGAGGCACGTCCTGCTTATACTCGATCAGTCAGTACCCAACTAAAAACGTTTATAAATCCAAAACAAAAATGCAGCCAAAATAAAAAACTTAAATACAAAGTATACTCGTATAGCTATCCTCATTTGTCTACTGAAGTGATGACAGGAGAATAACCCGGGACAAATGACAAACTTGACGTGCCCTACATGCAAGCCGACCAATTTGGCAGCTGTCACGAAACCGAATATCGCTTTACTCTTTACCCATTCGAATCGCTATTAAGGATTATTGCTATTAGAAAAAAAAAGCACAAAGAACTTATAATATTTATATTCGGAATCAGGAGGAAAGGAAGATTACAAATTATGTGATCATTTTGAAAAAAAAAATGTTATTTCTTTTTTCTTAATAAAGGCAGATAAGTTGACGAGATCTAATAGTTCCTCGACTACTACTAATCGTGTCACTAGTTCTTTTGAACCAGTGTGGTGAAAGGCTGTAAAAAAGGCTCCTTCCTTGCACTTGACACATGTTTTCAAATTTTCTACAGTTATACGACATGCCGGTTTCCTTACGATCTTTACCTTCACCGTTTACGAGTCTATCGCACATAAATTTTCCGAACAGGAATATCCATTGGTTCACGACCGGATTTGAACCCATGACCTTAGGAACGGAAGGTTGGGCCGGTACCAGCATTGTTTTAGTAGCGGCATAAAGGATGTATCGAACCGATGACAAATCATTACATACACACACATCCACATACATACAAACTTTCACATTTACATCTAATAACATTAGTATGCTTGTCTAGATTTTGCCGAGACATCATGAAAGGAACGGTTGAAACAATAGAGCTACCGTGCTTTGGGCACATTAAGATGTTGGTTTCGACTGCTAAAGTATTTCAGCCGTGACAGTTTTCGTGAGTAAAAACTTCGTCACTATAGCAACTAGCTTATCCAAACTTACTGTCAGTGTAGTTAAGGCCATAAGGTAGACTATGGAAGTAAGGGTCAGTTAGGGTCAGTTTCTCCACGTTAGTGACGCTACGAAAGCGCTACTACAGAAATGTAAGGAACGTCGAGCGCAAATAACTCTGTCTGTTACCTTTTCACGCCTAAACTGCTGAACAGATTTTAATAAAATTTGGTAAGGAGATGCATTCCATTCCGGGGAAGGACATAGGCTACTTTTTATCCTGTAAAACGATCTCAAAATGGAAAATGCTGTATAAGGATGATTTTTAGGCATTAATTTATGACAAGACATAAAATTTTGATAATTGACAATGTGAATGATATCATTCGGGTCGTCAGCAGCTTTCTTTTTCTTGCAGGGATAGTAAGGGCCTCTAAATCGGTCCGATTTCATGATTTTAGATTTGTTGGAATTGTCTCCGCCCCGAATAGCAGAATTTAGAAAATTATAAAACATTTGAAAATTCGCATTATTAATTCTAAGGCGGTACAAAGTTCGCGGGGTCAGCTAGTATTCCATATATTTGCTCTGTCGTGGGTCATTGACATGCGCTTGCTTCGAAAGTCCACATTTAGACTTACTACAGCGGCAGACGGTATCTTGTATTAATGAGTTAATTCAGAATTATCGCACCATTGTTCATATTTACAGCAATATTGGCGCCTACAATTTAAACGGAGGAAAGTACACTGTTTATCCATTAAGCAAAATTGGTGTTCACAGTATAAAGCCCATTATTGCTACATAATAAACTTCTCGAACCGTAGACAGATCAAACGCAAAATATTGATACAACTCAAAAGTTCCGATTTGAATTAAACGTGAAATGAACAGTTGAATAGCTTACTTATTTTAGCTACTTACTTTTTATCCGAATATCTACCTACCGAAATCAAGGGAGATAACTAGAATCCTAATAAAGACAAGATACGAAGAATTCGTTTACACTAGCTATTGTCCACAACTTCACGTTGCACCTAGACAAGAAGTACCTTGCCTGTATTTTAAGTAAGCCAGCACACATGCTATGTATAACTCCATGTTCCATTTGAATCCGTTCAGCCGTTAAGGTAAGGTGTGATTGTGTCTCAAACATCCTCACACTTACACACACATTCTTACAAACTCGCACATAATTATATCCTAAATAATTTAGTTTTATTATATTAATTTGAGAGTTTGAGCTCATTGATGCGATGAATGAATGAAGGATATTATGTATCTCCTAACAATTAAGCTCATCTTACTAAATTACCTGAATTACCCAACTAAATGGTGAATATTGAATTTGATAACGATGCTCTATCCCAACCAATGCTTTCATGATCTAATAGGCAACTTGATTGGCACATTACTAACAAGCACTTAGGTACCATAATACCTTCTGCAGATACAGGTGGCAGGAACTCAATCCTAATTTGAAATCTAATAGTCAATATCTATATTCAGGGTAATTTCTAACCTGCAAACTGTATTAGGTACGAATAATAATAGAAACGGCCAATAATAAATTCATTTTTGCTTTTGTTATACAAAAAGGAGGCTCTGGCTCAATTTTGTTTTTGTGTTTGTCAGGCTTTGTTCTTATTGAACGCGATTACGCGATTATCGCGCGAATTATCGATGTGATCGTAGATGAGACCGCGGAGCCCGACGCGATTATCGTGCAAACGTCAATTAGGACATCTGTTGGACATCAATATAAGTATTTGATTTACGTTTGTACGAACTAAGTTCACGCAACTGCATTTCAAACATTTAAGTCGCGCGATGGAATCGGGCGAACTCCAATTAGGACACCTGTTCGAAATCGAACAATCGAAAATTGATCGCAGATTCGTACACGTAAATTTTGCGCGAAGTAGCGATGATCGCGTAATCGCGTTGAATTAGAACAACGCCTAATGGCATTATTTTCAAGATGAACCTTCATAAATGTAATTCCCGAGGGATTGCTACTTTTTTAAATGCCAACTATTTATTTATTAATTTCATTTTATGCTATTATAGGACGGTCAGTAAAAGAATATTACCTGTTTTGAATTTAACAATAAAATCACATTTTTTTCTAAAAACAATATGAAAAGATCTAAAAAATGAAAACATCGCTTAAAATGGCCCTATACGATCCGTGAATACAATCGTGCAATCACCGGTGTCCCCGTCATTCAATCAAGTACTTAGTTTTCGATTAAAAGCTCGCGTCGTCGTTAATTCGATAATTTCCGACTCAGCTGCATATTCTAACAGTGTTATTTCCTTTCTTCAGAATGCCAATGTATCGCTCTACTATCGACATAAAACGCACACGGTTTTGCGACAGGCAATTTTGTTTATTACATTTTATTTTAGAAACTTTTTGTATTTATAACTTTTATTTTGTAGAACTAATAACATAACATAAAAAAATAGATCCCAATCCCTCAAAAATATTCACATACCTACTGCATTTTGATTGAGATTTTGATTTGAAAGTTTTGATGACATAGGAAATTGGAATGTTGAATTTTTTTGCGGTTTTTCAGTAAAAAGTCATATTCGGATAGCGATAAAAACAGATGGGTTTTATAAGGTTTCGGTGGTATTTTTCCGTCAAAATGAAATCCTACCTGGATTTCATCGCCAATAATAAATTAATAGTTCTAAATAAAATTAATAAAGATACGAAGGGCTCTACATTTCTTTAAACAATGTTGTCAATTTGTTCTAAATAACTGTGATACTGTGTCTTCGCATACTTTTATCGCCTTACCTAATTAAAAAAAAAATTATTGCAATAAGGCTTTCTCAGGTAAAATGAGTTCAAAGCTATTAAAACATTTTTAACACTGAAATTCCCAGTTGAGCTTATAAAAAAGCAACTAATGATCCTTTCATTGTTCGAGTTGAAAGTTCGGTAATAAAGTTACGAGATATCTCAACGAGTTCCAGTCAGGTTTATTTAAGTGGTTTTCGATAGTTTCCCAAGAATTTATTCTCACTGAATGGCGTTATGACAGTCCTATTACTTTGACGTTGTAAAATCGTAACTGATTAGCACCATCTGACTCCACATAAAAGATAGGACTGGATTTGAACCCACAGACCTCAGGATCAAAAGACGGGATCAAAAGAGCTTTTGAGGCACATTTTAAAACCTTTCACCACGCTTGTTCGAAAGAACTAATGACACGACTAAACTACAACGTTATTGAATAACAAACTCTTCAAACTGTGATTGGGAAAATTCGGCATCATGGTGAACTGTACAAAAACATTCAGCTAGTTCCGTTATGGTAGACTGTGAAACTACTGCGAATAAGCGCATGCCATGCGAACCACTCATCTGAACAACAACGCAATAGCTACCGTTTGCATGGCGATCGCCGTCGACATACGGGCATAGCCAGACGTAGCTATGCCCGACGTAACTCCAGGTAAGTATTTCAGTGATCCAATCGCGCACGTACGATGGCACGCACATTACGGTCTTTTGTTTCCCTTTTGGCAGTTGACAAAAACTTTAGACGCATAATGCTTATAAAGCACGCGATACCTTAATAAGAAATGTGCATGAACGAAAGATTTCAAATGTTGTTTACTTTGGTAATTACTTTTGCAATTATTGTAATTTGTAATTATTTGGTAATTACTTTCAGAGTAAGCGCGGTAAACTCACAGTTTATACACTATTTTTAGTATTAGATGTATGGTACAAAGGGTAGATGAAAAACTATCGCGAACACAATTACTTTACTTTCAATACTCTACATAATTATCCTTATACGAGAAGCCTCTTCAATTTTTTTTATTTGGAAGAATAGTATCCTCTCTAAAATGATGGACCACCTATATGGGCGATGGGCTGATCACCTGTCACCATGGTTCACCATATCCATCTTTGGAGTTTAAATCAGAAGTGGCTGCAAGTTTTCTTATGTTTGCCGTCTAAGGGCGTGATAATAATTTTGTATGGAAGTTGAAAAAACCCTAAGTACTTTTAGGGACAGAAATGTTCATAGATATTTAAACTCTCATAGTCTAATCTCATCACTTACATAACCCTTCTTTTGCGCGGGGTAGTCGGGTTATAATGTAATCACAGCCACTAACATAATAATATCTAAATTGTTCACGACCTTATCTAAAACATACGATATACTTACATCGACTCAAATAATATACTTTCTCTTTCTCCTTTCGTTTTAAGAGGCTCTCGGGATTATTTTGATTATTTCTAAGATGCTAGTCAGAGGCACGTCCAAATTGCTCAAGCAAAGCTTACATTTTGCAAATGTTAGCATTCCATACTATCGCCCATATTGGAATCCTACTAGTTTCCTCACGTTGTTTTCCCTCACCGCTTAGGCACGTGTTAGAAATGCTAACTTTAATCAAATAAATAACACCCAACAGTCACATACATAGTCCTGACCCCACACGGGTATCAGAAACTACGAGTACCATGGTACTAAGAAGAAATATTAGCAGAACATACAAACTTTTCTTCCGCAGCGGGAATCGAACCCGCGCATCTTGCGCCTCAGCCGAGTACTCGCCCGTAGCGCCACCAAGGCTTTTAGCAATTCGGCACTAATTGTTTTGACTTTCGTGTCCGTTCCGTGTTCAAACTCGTACACTCGTACCTACAGAACATTGGATCTAATTCAACGAGTGTGAGTTCAAACAGTTGTAATAACTTACACACATCAGTCTACTGCTGGTTTTGCTGGTTCATGTGGCAAGTTCTCGGTCCAAGTCAAATCACATAATTGGTGGAAACACTTTGTATAACGCCAACGACTCCCAGAGCCAACATTTCTCAAGCCAGTAAGTTTGCTCCAAAATCAACAATTAGTTTGAGTAGACGCATCGGCCCGGAATCGTAAGCTCTTAGAATTTACATGAATTCAAAGCTGTTAGAATGTTTTGATCAAAGTGAAACTATACAAACTAATAAACACCAATGTACTAAAATGATAATTATCTCCCATACTTCGTCCAATCTTTTACTTTACTTTGGACAGCTGAGAGCTGAGAGCCTGTCTATGATTTGAAAAGTAAACTTTGAAATGCATCATCATTCATCATCATTTTCCTGCCCTTATCCCACTAGGTGGGGTCGGCACACCATGTCTCCCTCTTCCATTTTCTCCTATCACTCGTCATCTCTGCACTTACTCCTTTCACACGCATATCCTCTTTCACACAATCCATCCATCTTTTCCTTGGCCTTCCTCTAGCAGTATATCCATCCACATTCATATTCATCACTCGCCTTGTAACATGACTTACTTCTCTCCGCATAACATGCCCATACCACGCTAGCCTATTACTCCTCATCTTCTCTGTCACTGGCGCTACTTTCAAACTTCCTCTAATGTACTCATTCCGTATCCTATCCATTCTAGTAACTCCACACATCCATCTCAGCATTCGCATCTCCGTAGCATGCACTTTTCTTTCATCCGCCGCTTTGGTTGCCCAACACTCAGATCCATACAGTGCGACAGGTCTTATGATCGTTTTGTAGATTTTCCCCTTAAGTTTAAGGGGCATTCGCCGATCACATGTTGTTCCTGAGACCTGTCGCCATTTCATCCATCCCGCATTCATTCTGTTTTTAACGTCCCGATCGATCTCGCCGTCGTTTTGGATTGATGAGCCGAGGTACCGAAAATCGGAGCAGACTGGCAGGAATACACCATCTAAGGCTATAGGGGAGAAACTAGAAGGACCACCGAAGTCACAGAACAGATGTTCAGTTTTGGTCCTACTAATCCTTAAGCCGACATTTTCCAGTCTCTCCCGCCATTTTCCCAGCCTGCTCTGGACCTCAAGCGCATCTTCTCCGACAAGCACGATGTCGTCGGCGAACAGCATGCACCAGGGTGCCTCCTCCTGTATGTCTGATGTCAGAGCATCCATTACCAGGAGGAACAGATAAGGGCTTAAAGCCGATCCCTGGTGCAAACCTACAGCCACATCGAACTTGCCGGTAACTCCAGCCTCGGACCGGACGTGTGTGCTCGCTCGACTGTACATTGCCCGAATGAGCCGTATGTACTTCTCAGGCACTCCCTTCACTTTCATACTCCACCACAGAACCTCCCGGGGTACCCTGTCATACGCCTTCTCGTGGTAAAATAATAATAAATGAATAAAGAATTATAAACTGCCCAATCATATTTATCTACACTATTTATTAATCGACAGTAATCGTTTAGACTTACTCTAGTTGATGAGCAAACACAAAATATCAGTGTATTAAGTCGATTAAAACTTATTCATGAATAAAGTCGATTGTTATAAGAAATCAAATCACATCGCTTTAGGACATCAAAAAAAATACTGTGAACTCACTGTCAAAAGTAAATTAAATGGTTAGACGAAGTATAGTAAGATCAAAGACACGGGTCTGGTTCTAAGCTACACCAAACCCAAACGCCAACAAAAAGATGAATCACAAAATAACAGGCGGATAATCCGCTCGACTGAGTCGACTGAGTCATTTGAATCAACACTAAATTTAGATTAAACCATCTACGTCTAAGCCTGAGGAAACGAAAAACGCTGGAACATTATTCATATCCTTAATTAACTTCTCTTTTGTCATGTTTGAGCATATATAAGACAATTAATGGCACGGCAATAAAGTAAAACGGAAGAAGGATGACAGGGAATAGGTGGACGAATGCGGAGAAAAGGGGATAAACATTTATCAATTCCAGCATCAAAGCAACGGTAATCGAAACATATTACCCGTTCTCCGTGCTACTCCGATTCAAAAAGATGTAAAAAATCCTACGTGTGATTGTATCGGTGACTGTAAGCGATACGGTATAGAAACGATGTGAAATCGATTCTGTGCTTTCTACGAATTCAAAACACCAGAAATTTCAAGATTCTAAAGAGAATGTGTGGTTACTATTTGCCAACTAATTTGCAAACTGATTTAACAAATAATACATTTTGATTATAAATTATGAAATGATAAAACAATATAACACAGACATAAAGCTTTTCAGTGGAAATTCATTAATCATCATCATCATAATATCTGGGTATAGGTGTCCTTTTTAGCACGCCATTATTTCCAATTCTTGTTATCCGTCACAATGTTATTTGATCATCTGGCTGGCTAATGATCTATAAACCTCGCGTAGCCAACACTTAATACATATATACATGCCAACACTAATAGCCACTGTTGTTACTGTTAGTCACTGCGTGCTTCGGAAGGCACGTTAAGTTAAACAGTTGGTCCCGGCTAGTCGTTAAACCATGACAGAGGCATTTAGGCAGCCTAAAAACTCCGTCACTAGAGTTGGTCGCTAGCTCATACGAACATACATCCATACTGTTTTGTAAAATATTGTTTAGAAAATGGAAATCGAAATAATATAGCTGTTTATGTCAAAATTCAAGATTAGCCCTCAGCTCCACGATGTAAGTAGGTACAATTTATATCTAGAACCGTTCTGCCCGGCTCTGTTCATTACACAGCAAATTTACTCTATGGCCCGTGTCGCACGTCTTCCGCGACAATTATTAAAAATAATAACGGACATATGTGAGTAACACAATGGTTTTCTATAATCTTCCTATTTGAGTAAAGACGTTTACTGAATCGTGGTCGAGATGTGGTCACAAGAATGTGAGTCGTCCTGCAGCAAAATAGGCAGACGATATAGTGAAAATCGTAGGCCGTGGATGGACAAGACTAGTACAGAACCGTGATGGATGGCACAAACAAAGTAAAGCGTATGCCCAGCAGTGAGTAAAGACGGACTGTGGATGATTATGATGATGATGATTAAAGAGGCAAGGAGAACAAAAAAGTAAAGTCCGAAAAGGTAAAGCTTGCACTCACTACGGTCATCCTTTGAAAGGAAAATAAGTGACTTAACTTAAAAAAAAATGCGAAATGGTCTAATCCTGAAATCTATATATTATTTTACTAAATCTATACCTATCGTTATTTTATTATCCTATCATACTATATTATAAATGCGAAAGTTTGTGAGGATGTGTGGATGTGACGATGTATGTTTGTGCCTCAATCACGCCGTAACGACTGAACGGATTTGAATGAAACTTGGAATATATATAGTATGTGTGCTGGAACAATAATATATTGTCCAGGTACCATGCGAGCGAAGCCACGATCGGCAGCTGGTAAATATATATAAAACAATATTTTTTCTGCAATCAACGCACCCGTCAAACTACTGAAGCTAGAAAGCTGAAATTTGGATTGTAGCTTCCTTTTATAGCAAAACTACCCTCTAAGGCGAGATTTTTCGAAATTGAACCACAAAAGGGGTGAAAACGTTTGTATGGAACTTTTTAACGCCTTGTGCGATTTACTTGAAACTCGGTCTGTAAATGAAACAAATGGACCCGTATTTCAGGATTTTTAAAAACAACCCTTAAAAAGGGGTGAAATGGGGTGCCAAAGTTGGTATAGGAACTTTTTAAAGGGTGGCGCGATTGACTCGAAACTTGGTACTTTATGAAGTGGTTGGAATACTTTATGGACACGTGTTTCAGGGTTTTTCAAAACAACCCTCAGAAAGTGGTAAAATGGTAAAAACTACGCTTGTAAGCTAGTCACATATAAAAAAGCGCGTAAACACCCTCGTTTATGATACTCAAATGACCGACTTTAGTATAAAAAATTATACAAAACGGTTTGGAGTTTAGAACAGCACTACAACTTCACATATGGTTTGAGTTTTTAGTTGGCGTTTCGACGCATACTTACGTCATTACTGGGGTTTTTTTATCTACTGACGTCGCCACTTACTGGGGATGATACCAGTATCAAAAGAGTGGCCAGCGACTCTTTTGATTAATGGACAAAAGTAAAATCGTGAACAAAAAGTAGGACATTATGTAGATCAAAACATATATTAACAGAAAGAAACTTACAACTAATACAAAATATAATTTACAAATACGGCCTTGAGATAGCCCGACCGTTTTTTGTATTTTACTAAATAGTTGTTATTTCAATAGTAGACGATGCTATTTTAATTCTACTCAAGAAGTAAATAACCGTTCAGAAACAAAATTAATGATAAGGTGATCATTATCTATACACTTAACTTTGCGCAGAGGCAATATCGTAACCAATGAGGTTAATCCGAGGTGCGATTATTGCTAGTTGATCTATACACTAGAGTTACAAAGTGACAATTACTATTTGAAAATGCCTTTACTATGTACTCGTGTCACAGCTTTACGATGTACAGTCGGTCCAAAATGTGCTTAGGGTGGTAGACCCTAAGGTTGAAGTTCATTTGCACGCTCAGAATACAGTTTGCACGTCATAACAAGATTGATTTTCCCTTGCAATAATATTCTGACAGTTACTAATGTGTCTTAGCGCTATAGGTTACATTACACAATCAATATTAACACGATATTGTCGAGTATATTGATGCGTATCGCAGTAAATAATATCACAACTTAGAACCTTCAGTACTTGTGATATCGTGATAGTATCGTGATATCATTATCACGATAATATTGATATGTGTAATATAAGCATTTTGGTTACACAGGAAGTTTCGTCAAAACTGGTAGACCACGTTTTTTGCCCACCGTACCTAAAGCTATAATTTTACAAAAAAAAGTCTTATACTGTCGTTTTATGCACGCCAAGTTCCTTATAAAAACCCTAAGTACAAGAAAGGCATACAACGAACAATGCTCTCTCGAACGTTTTTCAGCTTGTTACTTATTTTAGGCGAAGAACATTTGCAAAAAAAAACGTCCGAATGGTCCTATTTAGTAGTTTCTCATAGTCGCACTATGAAAAATTTATGAAAATAATGATCCGATCGCTAAATCGCCATAGCTGGAAACGTTTTTTTAGTTCGACTGATCGGACCATGTGGCCATAACCAAAAGAACAGGCGTTCCTCGATCTACATTATATTCTGTGGGTTCAGGTACAATCACAAAAAAGTAGTTGCTTAATAAAACTAGCAACTTCCTTAAAATGTTAAGTACTTACTTTACTAACGAGCAATATGCATAATTATATCGAATTAGTTATGCTGCAGTTTTAATTATTAAGTTGGAATTAGACGCATGAAAAATACACTAGGTATAAGAAAACATCTCCCTAATACTGAAGGACCTCAAACGTGACTGTATATTTAAGTTTAAGTTTAAGTTAGAAAAGTCGAAAATGGGTCATAATATTAGCAATTCATATACGTGAAGTTTTTGAGTCATGAGTTTCAATCATGTCTGATTGCACTGTTTCAGTATACGGGAGTAGGTCCCATTACACCCAGTATTTATGAATCTTCGCGAGTCTGAACTACAGTCGGGTAAAGTTACGCGTGTAATAAGATATGCAGATGGCTTAGTAATTTTATTTGCATACATTAATGCCATAATATGAGAGTGGAATGACTTTTATTACGAAATTAATTTGTAACACGAAGAGCGTGTTGGGTTGTCACGTACGCGAATGTAGATACTCACCGTGTAACCTACCTGCTATTCCTAGGTACCTCAAGGGAGACAAGACACGATTTTAAAGCTTGGTCACGGCACAAACTCAAAGTTCAAGATGCTATTTCAGCTCAAAGAAACTTTCCTCAGTGTCTAGGCATCTCATAAACAAAGTGACTAAACAATCGAAACACCTTAAAAGTTATTCAATTAAAGTTTTCCTCCGCGGCACGTGCAAATAGTTATTTCGTATACGCACCGCGTTCCATCTACTTTAGAGCATTCTATAACTCAAGTGACTTCGCAAAGTAGCGGCAAAAAGACGAAATAGCTGTATGTAGTGAGTGGAAGCAGCGACGCGATGTGGGCCCAGGTGTGCCAGCTCCCGCCCGCCATTTCTCAAAGTGAATCCGCACAGCGCGCCCGTATTTTATAATGACACCGGGAGTTTGCCCAAACGACGCCTGCTCGCTGCCCACTCAAGGATTACCTTTAGGGTTGCGCCTTTTGTTGCCTAAATCTTTTTTCTTCCCGCACGATAGGCTATTTCGGGACTTATGTATTAACCTCGCGACGTGACTTATACATCGCCCCCTGTACCTCAATATATGAGACAAAATTAAAGTCCGCAAGAGCCATTTATTTGCGTAGCGGATGGCGTGTGCACAATAGAGCGTGTTCAGTGTTTTCGCTGAAGTGGAAACGCCGGCCGAATAGGGTAACTAAGCTAATTAGTGCGGCACTACACGCCTTGTTTAAGGTTTTTCCTAGCGATCTTATGAATGCATTCTAGTAAAAAGCACCTGAAACTCGGTGGTGCTCAATATTTAAGTATATTGTTGCAGAGCGACATGCTCTGACGATATAGTCACGATGTTGGCCGGAGAGCCTTCCCTGATTATTGAGCTCCATAGGGCTCATCATAAATTTAACAAAGCATACTCGAGCGAGACTTTATAACTAATTGGAAGGGATACGTTCTCCAACCCGCACATACCTAAAGCAACTTTGTGGAGTTAACTAAGTTTACCGCAGCGAAACAAAGCCGGCTTCTTGTTAAACTTATTAATAAATAAAAGAAAAGAACCCACTTCCCCTTATTCCGAGTATGAGCGTTTCGAGAAGAGTCTTTTTAATGGCATGTATGTAAGTACAGACTCATACCTACATGCCAAACGCCAATACATTTCGTCCCAACCTTCCCGCTCGAGATTCTGAGTGAAAACAAATGAAAAAATATGTTATAGCACACACAGCACATTTACAACGACAAGCCGGTTATAACTTACTGCTATCTCATTCACTTGTGTTATAAAATATTCAGAGCAAGAACCGGCGGACTTGTTATGAACTATTTCACGGCAATATTTTGCGTTACCCCGCAGATGATTATTATTATGCTCTTGCACTCGCCATATAAAGCCCCGTCTCGCCTTTTAGAAACCTTTTAGAAACTTACCTAGTTTACTAAGAATTCAGAAAAACTTAGGAAATTTGTTAATAAAACGATGCTCTGTTGACTTGCCGAGCTTTGAGTATTGTAAATCTGGTCTGATGGATAGTTTTTTGTGCATACCAAAATGACACCGAAGGGCAAGCGCAGCGCTGGTAGAGACGATGTTGTCTACTTTCTGTGTAAGCGCGTTCAAGGAAAGTTTTCTTGGGAAAGTTAGAACTTCATGCTTGGCATCAGCTCAGCATACGTAAAAACTTACCACCACACTCAAACGTTGAAATTAAATGGATTTCACGGACTAGACGTCTTTATTTAACAAGGTCAATGTATTTTTCTGGCCGTTATTAGGTTTACTTTTTCTATTACACGCGCCGGACAGACCTTATATTGAGTGTTTTTATAACAATTTACCTAGTGAATAACTGTTCTGAAAAGTTAGGTAACATGATGTACCTATTAATAGGCACTCCCAAAAACAAAGCTGTTGAAAATTTGCTGTACCTTCGCTGTACCACTCAAAGATAGTTAAGCTTTCAATCAGTGAAATAATTTTCAGAATCGATTCAGTAGTTTCAGATTACCGCTACAAACAAAACTTACTTCTATAAAATAATAGCGAAGACAGCCTATAAAAACGCATAAACATTTGTACCTACAACACGTTGGCAAAATTGTGCATCACTTTAAAGCAATATTTTTCCGCCGCCCATTTGCTGGTGGCACTCCATTACTTGTAGCACACGGTAATGTGTAGCCACAGCACTACGGTGTAAGTATTCGAGAGAATATGTCACATGTAGTCACACCCCCCCATCTCCCCGGGGAGGTCCCGCCGGGTCTGAATTAAATAATGGATTGCTTTGCATACCCATTGGCTCGTTTTATTTCTTGCAAACTGTAACGAAAATGAGATCGTTTCTGACAAAAGACGACCGCCAAAAGACGATGACTGATCGAAGATGCAACTGATGTGTTCACACACAATGATGGCCGTCATATCATTACAGCACCCTTTCAAGAAACCAGTAAGCGTTCTCTATCGCGATTCTTGTGGTTTTAACGTTTGACTTGATCCGATTAGCTGATCAGTTCTCTGCCGGTTATTCGTAGTAAGTATATTGAGTTGTTTTTATCCTATTAAGTAGTTAAACTCCCCAGAAGATTATTATAAGTACACTTTCACATTTATAATTTTATTGTGGTGGGATATTATTTGATATTCGTATCGCCATTCCTTACACCGTGTAAGCTGTCGTGAAGTGAAAAGAATAAATTATTTTTAACCAACTTCAAAAAAAAGGAAGAGGTTCTATGTTTGACTGTAAGTATGTATTTTATTTATGTATGTTCACCGATATCTCCGCTAATAGTTAATCGATTTATTGATGACATCGATTTTAGCTTTCACTGGTGTATAGAGAATAGTCCCGAGGTGGTCCCATATAAATTTTGTATCAGAGGGATTTATATTTATCAAGTAATATTTAATAGTCGTGAAATTAACTCCTAAGGTCCCAAGCAATATGACAACGTACATACCTTTACCTACTTATTTTCATTCAATTTATTATGGTAATGACATAAGTCATGAAAACTTTCAAAGTTGCGTAAACATCTAAATATATAAAACTCTTACGCTACTGACTGACTGATTGACTGATAACCAACATTACAGTCCTCAAAGCATAAAACTTGGAGGGCATATTCCTCTCATAATGTAGTGAAATACTAAGAAAGGAATTCCCGAAATTCAACTCCTAGGCAACGCAGCAGGAAGATGAAGTTTATATAAAAAACACAACGCGAACAAAGTCACGGAACGTTCCTCTAGAAATATGACTAACTTTGTTTTTTACTGGGTTTATTATTCGAAAGAGAGTGTTGATTTCTTCCAAGGTTGATAGGCCACTAGTGACTGACATCTTGTCATTATACCTGTTATTAGATTCTATAAGACGGCACTAAGGAGTTTCGACTTATTTTTTATGAAAGTCGGTTTTGTTTTTAGATTTTAAAACGTATTATATCTGCGTGTCTTCTAGCTATGCCATTGAACAGTAAAATCCTATAGACACCACGCTGTAACCTGGTAAATGAAATATAGATAAATTCTACGTTTTACATACATAATATCACGTTTGTTTCCCATTGGGGGATTTTATGTTTTATACTTCACTGTGCTGGACTGGGTGACTGGTAAAGAAAAAACATAGAATGCGTCCAGCTGCTACTTTCCCCAAGTATGTCATAAAAGTCGACAAAGGGATAGTATCCTCTCTAACATGATATGGGCGATGGGCTGATCACCTGTCACCATAGTTTACCATATCCATCTTGGGACTCTTGAATCAGGAGTGCAATGGCTGCAAGTTTTCTTATGATTATTTGTGGCTTTGCTCACCCCGTTAGGGATACAGGCGTGATTATATGTATGTATGTATAGTTCGTAAAGAGTAAAAAGCCTATCGTGTGCCCTCTTCATGAAGTTCTCATTTGCATTGAACCTATTTATAGGAGCATCCACAGAAAGCAATACAACTAGTAAACTTAGAACACAGCAACAACAAAAGCTCTGTCTATAGAGTATACAGCTACATAAAGGGGAGACCCGGGTTTGTAATATTAATGGCAATACCCAAGGTATGCTTGGATTTTACTCATTAGAGGTATTAAGCGACCGTTTGCGAAATGATAAATGAGTGCGATATTATGAGGGAGACTTAGCCGATGGTGTTTTGTAAACGTTTTACCGTGGTCTAGGTAATTCAATTTAAACTAAACCTTCATGGCGATTAACTATTACTGTTAGTAATACGTTTTAAAAACTAAAAACAAAATCGCGACTTCAATATAAAATAAGTCAAAACTCCTTGGTGCTGTCCTTTAGAAACTTATAGGTAGTTGGCGTTTAGATATGCAGGATTTCAGTGGCCATCGACACTACTTCTAATAAAATTGAGTAAGATAAACTTTTTCTGAAGGGAACCACAAACCAAAACATTATCTGTGTAATTTTTTTGTTTCTGTTGATTCAATTTTTTTATTAAAAGGCGCTGAATCAATTTCTATAAAATTTATTATGGGACCACCTCTGAAGTATGACCTACCAAACAAAAAACGAACCATCACAATCAATTAATAATTGGCTGAATAATCGCGTTACAAACATACAAAAAAAACAAACAGTCGAATAGAGAACCTCCTCCTTTTTGACGTCGGTTAAAATAATAATTGATTACATGCGATTTATGTGTATTATTATTATCATCCACAGGCCGACTTTACCCATTTCCTTTCATCCATCCTCGGCCCACGGTTTTGACTATATCGTCTGCCCATCTCGCTGCAGGACGACCCACATTCCTATAACCAAACCTCGGCCACCATTCAGTTAACGTCCTCCTCCACCGTTTATCACCACGCCTTGCAATGTGTCCTGCCCAGCTCCACTTGAGTTCCATAATGCGGTTCCCAACGTCATCTGCTTTGGTACGTTTTCGGATTTCTGCATTAGGAACTCGTGCTACAAGTCTCTGTGCAACTCTCATCCTCATGTGTATGAATAATAATAATATTGAATATGTAGTTTCAAATATCAACTGATTGCAACAGAGCTACATGGTCAGCAAGAGTTTCAAAATCCTGTCAAAAGTTAGCTTGTTACAAAGTTGCCTTGTTTGTGACGTGTGGTTGTAATGTATAACATTAAAAGTACCCACACAAATCATTCGAACGCGAGCTGCGCGCGAGTCGGGCGTGTGGATGTGTGAAAAAGAGACATTTTATAATTTGACTCAATTCCCAAAATATATCCTGATCTAGATAGTTTTATTCTAAATTAGGACCTACTTGATCAACCATATAGAAAGGTTTTTCGAACACATTTCAGGTGATCTTGTTTATTTATCACTAGCCTAGGTCTGATAAGAGTCTTTAAGGTGCACTATAAATCCTTTCACCACACTGGTTCGAAAGAACAAGTGATACGACTAGATAGACAGATCACTAGCAACATTACTCGAGACTACCCACCAATTATATTAGCACACACTAGCTGTATTTCATCGTGGTATAAATTACTTCAGTCTTAGAAGGAGGGGGGAATCGCAATTAAGACGGCCAGGTTATTTACTGGCTCATAATACCAAATATTTTGGATTAAGAACGCAATACTCATTTACTGATCGATAGTGATAAATGAGTTTTGATCTAAGAAATATTTGCAATCCTAATAATACTACTAATATTAATAAACTAGTTTACCCACGTGGCTTCGCTCGCTTAGTGGAGGAACAACATTTACTTTTACTGCTTCCGTATAACGTCTAAAATTGCATGTTTTAAGGCAATATGCACGTTCAGTCTAAAATGAGTTCCTACTCGTACTAGCCCAAACTTAAGTTTGTCTAGGTTTGCCCTGTAGCTTATTGTGCTGTCTATTATAGTCATCGCATAAAATATTGTTGTTTGAAATGTTGATAAAAATTTTGTCTTGTACTTTAAGTACAACATACTTCTTTACTGGTCTGGGAATAAAGAAAAAACGTAGAATGTGTCCAGCTACTTCTCTCCCCGAGCATGTCGTAAAAAGCGACTAGGGGATAAAATCCTCTCCAACATGATGGACCATCTATATGGGCGATGGGCCATGGTATTAGAATGTTTAAACTATCAGCTATTTGACTCTAAACATCGATTCTGGTGAAGAACATGCTGTATATGTCCGGGCAATCTAATCTGACTGGGACACGACCGCAAATCAAGCTCAATAATCTGCTTGAATAAGACGCGTACTAACCTGCACTGCCAGCGTTGCAGGGTTGCCAGCTTGCCCACAAACTTGTCCCGTCTACTGCCCGATGTTGCCAGCCTGCTCTATCCTAAGCTAAAATTAAGAATTATTGATTTTAATAAGTCCTGTTTGGCAATGCGCCAACATTGCTACACTTGCATGCAAAATATGAGCCCATGTGCAATTATGCTGACGTCGCCGCGGTATCTTACATGGTAAAGAGGTAAAGGTAATAAGTAGATTGGCAAATAAAATAGTAATTACGAGCAAATGTCAACAATGTGGTTATTTTATTACCAGAACTTTGGAATTTGTTGTTATCGCCCGTATCCTAATATTATTAATGTTTGCAAGTTCGTGGCTCTATCAAGTTGAACCGGCTAACCCAGTTTGGATGAAACGGGGCATATATAGTAAATACAAGGAATGTAGGCTACTTTTTCGTATTATACCCTCAAAACGCAAGTTTACCATAGTATCTACGAACCTAGAAGGAAACAAAACTACAGCTATTTTCACAAAGCACTTCTGTCATCTTGGACGGTGGTGATTTACAGGCTTCTCAAACTGATGTTTCAAAGTAAAGGAAATGTTTAATATTTATAGCAGTTCATTACTCAATCAGCTAGTCAGAAGTTCGCTCTCACTAGGTCAGTTCAAAATCGAGATTCTAACTTACTTGGTGCCTAGACTTTCCAATATAGATGAAAGGTAGTTTAGCCGCGCTCGGTAAACACCGAGAACTTTATATTTTGTAAACAAAGTTCCACGGGTCCCATGCTTTGAAACTACATTGATTGTTCAGTATTTTGCATTAGCTAATTAGAAAATTCTTACGACTATTTTAAACTAGCTGCCGCCCGCGGCTTCTCTAGCGTGGT
The DNA here is from genome assembly GCA_949320045.1 of Scotopteryx bipunctaria. Classification (NCBI taxonomy): domain Eukaryota; kingdom Metazoa; phylum Arthropoda; class Insecta; order Lepidoptera; family Geometridae; genus Scotopteryx; species Scotopteryx bipunctaria. Next base: position 6,966,820 of record OX439440.1, read on the forward strand.
ATCCGAATAAAAAATTGCCTATATGTCAATCATCATATCCGTTCAGCCGTTTAGGCGTAAAAGAGTAACAAACATTCATACATCCATACATACAAACTTTCGTGTTTATAATATTAGTAGCAAAACTGCGCCTATATATCAGCAAGAAAGTCGAGTTCGTCCAGTCATCTCCCTCTTCTGCTGTAGTCTTCTCGCGTCGTCGGGGTATTCTACCTTGGACCACCGCTTGTGACCACTTGAATCGCGTGTGTCATGTAATGCGAGGGTTGGCGAATTGCCAAAACTGCATTCTGCCTGGCTTGTCTCTCCATGCATCGCACTATCTCGCTCTTTTTCGACGGGAAGTGTCTAAACTTTTGTCCTTTACAGACGTACCCGGAGGAACGGCCGACGCGCCGCGAGCGGCCCGCGCCAGGACTCTTCACGTCCATCAAGCTACCTGAAGCGGAGCCCCCAAACGGCGTGGCGCCCCTGCTCGACTTCCCGCGGGGGCGCATGAAACCTATCACTTTTCTAGGAGAGGGACCACATGGGAATGTAAGTGATGTCAATTATTTCCACAGAACACTAAAATATGACTTACCATAGAATCTATCGACATCTATATTATAGATGATATACAGCGTTACTTCTGGCTTTACTGTTTCAGCGGCAAACCTATTATAAAACCAACACAAAGTACAACTCTTCTTCTTTACCCTCTTATCATTTCAGTTCGTTTTGGCAATTTTTAAGTAATCAGACTTTAGGCATAAGTAGGTAAATGTAAAAGTACGTCCAAAAAAAGTTGAGTATAAATACAACTTGACCAATTTATTTATATCAGTTTAACGTAAGACTTAGATAACTACAAAGAATTTTATGCAATTTGTGATTTCTCATTTATGAACGCATAACTAAACATTTCTGAACTGAAACCGAGGAGAACAATAAATAAACTTACTTCGTAAACTAATTTCATCGTCTACGGATCGAAAGATTTCTTTTCAAGTTGTGAGGTTTCTAAAAAGTGAACTCAAAGAAACCATTTCAAGTTCCGCTACTCCGTTTCAAAATAGCGGATTGTGAAAACGTTTAGCCTAAATAACTGTACCAAAGAGAATACTTGCAAATACTTTAATAAGTTTCAAATCAAGGGATGGGGTAAGTTTGATTCGTTCTTGAGCAATACATTTTTAATCGAGAAAACCTGTTACGTTATCATGAATATCTTCGTAGGGCTCCTTCTCCTTCTCAGGGGACTTGCTGAGAATCCCGAAACTGGACTTGGCTTTTTCTATGATCTTATTGGTTTGACTCTTACTGGTGCTCTCAGTCTTGGCCTGTTCTGTGATCTCGTTCAGCTTGGCCGCCAGTTCGTCAACATCGATTAGATTATTCGGGTCGATCTTCTCCAAAGTTTTACGAACATCCTCTTCTTTGATACGAGTATTGTCGATAACTTTCGCTGCAACGGAATCAAAATGAGAGTTAAAAATGCCCGTAAAGTCGAAAATTCGAAAAACAATATTAAAGATTTTTTTAACTTAAAATTTAATAAAGAGTCAACCTTTTGTTTAAATATTTTTTTTTTTATTTAACACTTTATTACCCAGACCACAATCAGTAGACCAAGTCCGACTCAAACAGGGTTAGATTTGACTACTATGCGTAGGTAACTTACCGTCTTTCATCATTTCAACAAGGTTATCTACGGAAAGCTTCTTTTTTATATTCTTTATCAGATCATCCATATTTTTCAGATTCAACTCACTAATTTGGAAAACGATGTTTATTATTATTTCAGTCCAATATCTCAAAATATCTATCAAACTGCATTTGACATTTATATTTTTATTTTCTTATCTTCTTCGTACTAAAAAGGTTGCTTTTGTTTAAGTCCAAAGACTTTTAGGGTATATAATCAAAGAGTAGGTACATAGTTTTGAAAGACTTATATAGACTACAGTTACTACACAAGAGTAGGTACACTTTGTACAAGAGTTCGTTAGATAAACACAAGCTTGGACGACAAAAGGTGTAATCAAAACGTGATTGAATGGAAAGCTTGTTTACCTACTGGAACAAGTTACTGACCGAGCTAGGTAGCGGAAGCTAATATTGATCAGTGTTTAGCGAAGAGTTATCGTACCCTGGTTGTGTTCTAGTACACTGAATAGACATTGTTTTCTCCTTGATTTCACAAAACACAGACTGCTATGTTAGACTTAAAAATGCTGCTTGATTTTACAAAAAAAAATTGTCTATTATTTTGTACATTTTTAAAAGTTAACCTAATTATGCAGCTCCTAAATTATAGCTGTCCTTGTTATCTTGATCTAAAAGAAAGGGCTAAGAAGAAAGCTGCTAGGGCATCCTGAAAAAAGTGGTCTCTAATATACAACAGAAAACGAAATATTGGTCATATTGTATGACACAAAGTGCAATTGGCTAAACTTTCACGATCAGAATTCATAATTTGGCTTAATAAAACGAATAACGCGTAATTACGCGATAAATACCCGTTTTATTAACCCAAAGAACCTGTAACATGAATGTCGCAGCCACTGATAAAACTGGTGCCATTGAATAGTTCAAACGACGAGAAACAAAAAGTATTCAATTCTGCTCTGAGATATTGACATTTGAATTGACAATGGCAGCCATCAATGTTTTAAATACTTCACCATTTTTATCGGTGGCTGCGATTATTCCGATTTATTTCGAAATGTACAAAGTTGTATGAAACTCTCCTTATAAACATATTATGAGCTCAAATTTAGTGGAATTGCTTAAACGATTTTAGGAGAATGACGTTTGTCACGTGGTGTCATGGTAACATGGTCTCAATTCAGTACAATCGAGACCTTATCGCTCCTTATCGAGACACAGTCTGAAGTTGAAAGTTTCCCCTTGTGATCGGAATGCTATCAGGCACCACTGTCGAGGCAGGAACTGGCAGGAACGTCCAAACAAGAGAGCGTGCCTCTGTTGTATTTTCATTAAGAGAACACAAACAAGGTGGAATACGACTTGGCTTGACGCAGCACTTCGTAACCAATTTTATTCTAATGTTAAAAAAAGATTTTGCAATTGCTTAGGGTCAACGCCCTTTATACCCGGAACGTCCCCGGAACATAAACGGTGAGTCTCCGTCTCAACCCAAAAAAAAAAGTAAATGAGAAGAAAGCTTATGATAGGACTGTAGTAGGAGGAGACACCTAAAACATTTTCACACAAACATGTTGAATACAAATAGGTAAATAGCATTTCACCGTGGTCACTGCTCTGTTGTCTGGCCCGACCCTTAGTCACGGCCACCTGTGTTACATCCCATTGTTTGCACCCTCAAATCAGCCCTCTTTGTTTTAGCTAATCTTGCGGGTAGCCTCTTTCAGTTAATTGCAAAAGTTCCAGACTAATCCTTACTAAGTCTTATTGAATCCGATTATTGAAGCTTAGCCTTCGATTACTGTGCACTCGAGAAGCCTCAGTTTCTACTCGTATACTCAAACAACCGGAGACTCTGAAGAAATATTTGCAGAACATTGCAGATTTCTCCGTGGAATCAAACCCGTATTGAGTCTCAACTCTCCAAACACACTGACACAGTTCATTACTATCTTTTAATAAATAGTAATAATAGCCTAAAAACTTCGTCACAAGAGTTGGCCACTAGCTCATAGGAATATACATACATAATAAATAGTTAGTTCAAAAACTAAAAGCCGTCTACTGAAAAATCAGAGAATATTTATGATTATTTTATACAATTTTGTCATTTCTACTTATGTTTTTCTTTTAAATTATAAATATATTTTAATTAAATCAATTATTTGTTAATAATTATGTATAATCAAATTGTAAATTAACAAAACAATACATTCTAACAGTAGTAAGTGATCATAAGCTTTAGGGCAGTTACATACAACCACGGCTATTCTCTATTCAGCACTATCAATTTGTATTAAATACATTAAAATAAATTACGTGCAAGTTGTTTATTTAATAGACGATAAATAATATGTGTAATAGCTACATCAAATTTTAGATGAGACTATTTTCTTGTTTCATACTTTTTAGAGCGTGATTTTTCAGTAGTCGGGTTTTAGTTTTTGAACTTACTTTTTATTAATTAAAATATAACTAATACTATTCCAGATATATTTAATAAAGAATGAAACCTCGACACGAAAAGACTAAGAAGAACCCACCACGCCACCGAGGCAACCCTATAGGTTGTGTTTAGTTTAGTTTGATAGCAAACAATTATATAGGTAGATAAGTTATCGATCCAACCACAAATTATTATATCCACACACAGCCTACCTGAATGAGACAGGTGATTAGCTCCGAGCTTTGTTCTGCTCACCATAATTGACAATTTGCCGTGGACATGCATGACCACAGTTCTTGTTTTGTCTTCGAGGTGGTTGGTCAGTGGCATCTCGAAATTGGCCCTTCATATATTACGATACTCGCAAGAGACGATACTTAAGTCGCTTGCCAATAGAGTACATGTTCGCTACTCGAGGTTCGTACTTTATGCTACTAAAAGTAAAGAAGATTTCAGCACACACCGGCAGGACGTTTTTAATATTAGATAAATAGATAGATAAATAAATTATTTATTTGACACACGAGACAGCACAAACAAAGTGAAAGAAACAATAAAAGAAAAAAAAGCAACTCATTGTAAGAGTAGGCGCGTAGAAAGGTAGTAGGACTACATAAAAAACCATAACATAACTACATAATTATGTACATAGTAGGCAACAATAGGATACAGTAGTTATTGTATCTCGTCCATTACCTACAATAGGTACAAGAGTGCTGTAATATTGACTGAGACTAGTAGCAGAATAAAATTAAGTAAACAAAAATATTATAATTCCATATACCAAAATTTGCCACTTAAGTTTCCACAACTTAAACCACCTACTACGTAAGTAGGTACCATCCAATAGAACGGAATTGTCCTAATGAAATATAAAGCGTTGGTCACATCAGCGAACTCACGACCTGTGTAATTACCGTTCAGCCATCAACTCCATCAGAAATATTGATGTTATTGCACGCAATCAACCAACACAAGCACTTACCTACTGTAAATAGCCGAATCGATTTTTCAATTTTCCCGATGACATTACATCGGTAACTGAGTTTAAAATGATGAAACGGTGTTTTCTTCCTTTTTTCCGTTACGCGGCGGTCAATATTTTTAAAAGCTGTTTAAGTTTATACCGATTTCTTTTTAATTTTTTTTTTACTATTTCGCTTTTACTAAGACTAAGACTCGTGTCAATAATTCTTGCGAATAAAGTGTAGTGAAATTATTTAAAATTCTCCTCAGAGTGCCTCCTTTGGTGCACTTAACTCATGTTTTGAAATTTCTAATTTAACGATACTTCCTCACCATTTTTTCCTTCGTCGTTTGAGGTTACTAATATAGCACGCATATTATTTCTTGAACAGAAAAATCCAATGGCAACTTAGAAAAAATCGACAGGGATAGAATATAGGTAGATAAAAAAATATTTACACGTAATCCGGATCCATTACAGGTTTTTACTCGTACGGACCTAGCTAAATAAAAGAAAACATTTATAGCCTCTCCAATACATTACCACCCATTGGAGCTGCTTCAGGTATATTGACCGTATGATGGATATTAGGTACTGTCAATATCAAAAGTAAATGATGATTCAACAATCAAAAGGTTTCCAAAAATAAAAACTAGCTTATTATTTTTTGTAACAAACAATGATGGAAAAGTAGAAAATCGGACCAGTCTTACATTAGGAATGAGGAATATCTATCATTATTTTTTGTAATAGAAAATTATATTTGTATGACTGTACCCTATGTATTTTATATTACAAACAGCTATTATTTTAAAAGCACTTTGTTTTCATCCTTTATAATTTTAAAAGGTCACTTTTCGCGCTGAAAGTACCTGTGTGTAAAATAATGTAGGTACCTATGCCCACACGCGCTTTTCTTAATTACATTAAAATATGCCACGGACGAAATCTACACGAAGTATAAAAAAGTTTGTTCGTATCATGAACTAGTGGCCAACTCTAGTGGCGTAGTTTTTAGGCCGCCTAAGGCCTAAAAATAAGTAAAATGGGTGCTAATAACAATAATTTACCAGTATATGTTTGTATATATTTATGTTCATTGTTCCTTCGTAACTTCTAAATAAACAGATTTTGACGGATCTCTAAGTATAAGAAAATATATTCTGAATTCCGTGCATGTAGGTACCTAACTCGTCTCTCTCCTAAAGATTATTTTTATAGATACTTTTGGTTGGTAGGTACTTAATATAACTCAAGCTTCAAGCATATCGCTCATAGAAAAGTTTTCACACAAAATGGCAACTCGTTCATAAGAAAAAACATCCCATTAGTATTTTACTATTTGTACATAAATACATAATATGACGCCTGTTTCCCGTTGGGGTAGGCAGAGACCTACATAACAGATCTCCATTTGCTATGATCCTGACATACAACTATTACTATACTACTTCTAGTCGTAACACTAGTTCTTTCGAACCAGTATGGTGAATAGATTTAAAGTGCGCCTCAAAAGCTCCTTTCGTGTACATTATGCATCCAAACTTTTTATTCTCTACATCACGATTTGAACTCACGACCTTAGGATCGAAAGGCAGGGCCGCTACCACTAGACCACCAGGGCTTACTGGTACTATTATTGGCAGTGAATTTTTGGTCTAAACAAACCTGCGAGACAGGGTGAGGTGGAGACGAGATAATTGACAGGTGTCAGCTACCTGACACGATTAGTCAGAGTTAGCCCCTAGGCTAATTAGTTAGGCCTGACTGCGGGGTCCAATGCGAACTCGACACCTACACGACCAGCAGTAGCTACCTAGTACTTATTCGTAGTGCCACTGGAATATATTTCAAGAAACAAAGAAAAAAAGAAGCCTTCTATGTGATTTATAAATTCTCTCACCGCACTAGTTAGAACTAGTTAGAACTAGTGTCACCACTAGTACCTAAGTAGTGTTTCAAGAAATACATACATACATATTATCACGTATCCTTAATGGGGTGGGCAGAGCCACAAGTAATCATAAGAAAAATTACTGCTACTCCTGATCCAAGAGTCCCAAGAAGGATATAGCGAACCATGGTGACAGGTGATCAGCCCATCTCCTATATAGATGGTCCATCATGTTGGAGAGGATACTGCACCTTTGTCGACTTTTACGATATGTTTGGGGAGAGAAGCAGCTGGACGCATTCCAATTGTGTTTTCTTTACTCCCAGTCCAGCAGAGAAGTAAAGGAATGAATGGTTAAATACCATTATTATTGGTTTTCGTATTATTCTTTTTTGTTGTGCTCAAATTGAAATAAAAATATAAGTTCTGTATTAATAGCTAACCTAACCGTATCTAAAATAATCTAAACACACAAATAACATTGAATAACTTTAGCAAATAAGTTTTTAATTTAATAAATTAGCAATATCAGGGTCCCGTTGATACTCTTCGGATACGGAACCCTAAAAAGGCAAAGCTCGTATGTTTCTCATATTCTGTCACTAGTAGAAAGCTAAGTATATTTTATTTCTACGCGAGTGAAATCGCAGGGTTTAGCTAGTAAAGTATATGAAGTGACAAGAAAATATCTGCCCCTCTCAGCTCGGGTTCCCTAAATGCATATTTTTGATTCATAACTAAGTATACGTAGTAAAGATAACAGGAGCCCATAGATATGTTAATTTAGCGATCCATCTCGGCTGCTCTCCGCTCACGTCAGCGTAACGTCCAACTAGCCCCTTTGGCACTGATCGTTTGTCTATAGGACAATTTGTCTTCTGGACATGGCTATTTGCTTTTTTTTATTAATGCTTACTGAAATCATTGTTGAAGTCAAATCTAACTTGCTTTATTCAATAAAGTAACAAAAATAATTTTAAAATAAATTTATGCATATTTTTGACGCGACTGAACATGAAAGATACAAGCAATTAACTATGCTAAGCAATTTTAGGGTTTTGTACCCCAAGGTGCCAACGGGACCCTATTACTAAGTCTCCACTGTCAGTCCGTTCGTCCGTCCGTCTGTCAGCGGGCTGTATCTCTATTTTAATTGTTTTTTAAACAAAAATGTATTACAAACCAAGAAAAACTTAATCTATACCTACTTATAATAAAACTTAACTACCTACTTACATAAACTGAACTGTATCTCATGAACCGTAATACGTAGAGGTAGACTCTATAACAACAAATAAGTAATAAAATAAAATATAATCGAAGGAGGGCCCCATACAAGAAACATTTGTATACTCGTTAAATATTCTGTGATTACTGTTAAATCCCAGAAATTTAGCCGAGATAACGACTGCTCAATTTTGACCAAAGTCTTATGGAGGTAGATAGTAGTGTTAAGGGAAACAAATGGAATTTACGAGAGTATTTTAAAATGCATGAGGAATGTGATGAGAGTGAAGGAAGCAACTTCTTTTGCTTCCTTCACTCTCATCACATTCCTCATTCCATATGTCAGGATCGTAGCAAATGGCGATCCGTGATCTTTGCCTACCCCTATGGGAAACAAGCGTGATTTTATGTATGTATGTATTTTAAAATGACATGTCCATAAGTGTGATTGACACTAGGTACAATAATAGTCTGTAAAGGTAAATTCTAGTCTGGCCGCTAAATCGTTTGCGCTGTTGGTGTACAAAAATACCCATAAAAATGATTACTGGCCGTTGTTAGAAAATGCAATCTGCTCACACCCGCTACACCGATCTCCTCCCACCCCCACTCTCACCCCGGGAGCCTTAATAGCTTGGGACGTTTATTTTTCATATTTTTCTAATATTTAACGGCGACGACCAACCACTCAATATGTGGATGGGGCAGTAACTTAAATTAAATTGAAAACTACCTTCTTGTACCAGGAAGCGAGGAACTTTTCATTTTCCACATTATGTATGCTTGTGTGTGTGTGTCCGGATGCTACGGCTAGGTGGGATGGATGAACCGATTGGATAAACGACATGTCGTTAGAATGGTCTTGTGACCCTCACAGGGGATTTATAACGTTAAATTTAGCATCGATGTTCCTATAGTACCTACTGATAATATTTTACAATCAGATTCTTATAGTCCTCGATTCTTTCCTGAAGCACACCGTAAATAAAAATATTTAAAATTAAAAAAAGAGATGTAGCGTTCACGGAATTGTACGCTATTATAATAATTATCGTGCACAACGAATGAAATAAAATAAGAGGATTGAAACAAAATGCGTTAAACGTTGTTTGTATTTAACCGGCTTCAAAAATAGAGGTCTCTCGTTTCAGCTGTATTCCGTATGTCACCCGATATCTCCGCCAATTGTTAGCAATTTTCGATGATTCGTTCGCTGTTGTACATATAACTAGTTATATAGATGCGGTTTCACTCGCGTATGAATAAAAAAACAGTTTTGGTAGCTGTGGCCCTGTACGAGCCCTCAATCGTACGTTTCATAACATTAAAGAAAGAAAACATAATTTACTCACTCATTGTGAACGGTATAAACACTTTCATTTGAAATTTCTCTCAAATATATTTGTCGCATATACCTAAATTGATCATAATGTTCATGATAAGACGTTGGAAAATGTTCATGGATATTTTTGCAAGCCCATTATACAATGGGCGAACAATAAACAACATATGATATTAACCCGGATACTAGCGAGCGCAAAAAACAGTTGCCGCAGCAATAAATATTATCGAGGTAGCTGCTAATGTAAAATTGTAGGACGCCGGGAATAAACCCGCAATGCATCTACAAGGCACTCCTACCGTACTAACTGCTGGATAAGCTGTGGCGAACTGTATACTAACTATGCGATAAGCTGCGACGATCTGCTACTTTATCTTTATTTAACACTGCTGGACGAAGTACGCAATTTTAATGGAGTCGTGAAAACTGTGAAATGTGGAAGTTATTGGTCTAACATTCCAGTATTGTTCTCCTCCGACTCTCAGTGTGTAACAAGGGTCGATTTTCGTGTGATCGGTGATCACATACTTTTCACTCCGGTTACCCTTCGAATGTAAAGATTCTTCGAACTATAACATCGCAGAAAAATAACACCAATGATGCTATAAATAAATTAGGTACGTGTGAAAGTTCATTGGATTATAAACCTAAAAACAATTTTAGTTTGTTTTTTCAGTGGCTCCGTAGTTTACTTTCGCTCGGATTCAAAGTAAAAAAACTCACCGCTGGCACTGGCTTTCATTTCTGTCGTGATGAAAAAATAACAAAGCTGTCATCTTGCCACGGTCACTTGTAGTTGAGACAAAGAGCGACAAAGTGTTATAATGTTTACGATAAAACAGATAGATCATAAATAGTATTTGTATAAATAGACGCTCTTACGTTGAAATTTAAAAAGAATAAACAATAAAACGTTGTACCTATTGGCTCAGTGGAATCGTAGCTTAGGTCGAAGCTAGACATGGATGTCCAGATCTAAAAGCAATAAGACAATTTGGTCGGTCCGCGGCACTTGGCTCTTCCAATTGGTTGTTTACTATCCTACCACCGCCCGGCGCCCGGGACACCTGGCCAAACAATACTTTAATTCCATTAGCCTCAGGATTCAGAGATTTCCCTTGTTTACTTTCTCCTTGATATTTTTCTTTAATAGCAACTTTGTTGGAACTTGAAACATCTTGAAGGTTTAATCAAACATTTTGTTAGTTTTTAAAATGGATTAAGGAATTGTGTGGTTACTGAAAGGTTAATTTTTAATCTTGCAAATGTCTTTACAAGGTACCTACGATATTATTTTTCTTGAAAAATTATGAAATCACAAAACCTTTTCTAAGGTATTTTATCAGAATCTTCATAAATTGCAGTAGTAATTAAAACTATCAACGTCATTCGTCCAATACTAAAATCTTTTTTGTGTGTTTATCACGTTTAATAACGAATAAGTTACATTGCTTTTCCAAAGAAGTCCCGTCTGAAAACACCAGTTTACTGTCGACTTTCTTTGGCAGATCAATATTTTCGCTAAAGTTTGAAAACAATCATGTAGTCCCGCGCTCGCTACGAAAATGTGATCGGAATCACAATATTCTTTTATCTCACACCCACCGCATAACTTACTTATCGATGAAAAACTATTTCCAACACCCTTTGACTACATATTACCTTAGAACGGTGTATTTGAATGAAAGTAAGTAGGTACACGTATTAGGGAAACTCACAAAAAAAAAAACTGATCAAAATAGAACTTAAGAGCACTGGTGGGGTCACTACAGCTAGACTAGTTATATTCTGTTATATTGACCGCACCTTCCGTTCCTAAGGTCGTGGGTTCAAATCTGTTCGGTGGTGAATCAATAGATTTTTCTATTGAAAAAATTGTGTGCGCTGCTGTATCCAAACGGTGAAAGAAAATATGAAATTTTAAGTTTTCGAGTACAAATATAGAATTTTCGTAAAATGGTCCAAACTCCAAATCGTTAGATTGTTGCAATGTAATGATTTTTTATCAAATCTAGAATCGTTTTAGAGTAGAAGAGCATACATTCTAAACAAGTAAAGTAAGTCTGTTTCTCAAGGCAAATCCACTGGCGCGAATCTATTCTCCACGCTCCGCAAACTTACGAACTGGGCCAAAGTAGGCTTTTGCAAAATACACGGGAAATACCCCACCCTCACCATATTACGTACTTAAGAACTATTTGCCTTGGAAAGTTCTCACATGCTGCCATATATAAATGTAAATTCGTACCTTTGTATCCTTAATTTTTTTAAACTGTGATCTTTTATGTTAGTCCCAAAGAGGACTGGGCCTTATGGCTTGGAACTTCTTTTTAGGGATATACACTTCGCTGAACTTGTAAGACCGGAACCGACAAATACCTATGTACTTAAACCAAGACTAGCTAGTCTCATTGTCCTACTGTATGCATATTCCATAATTTTGGTGGCAAGATTGTATATAAAGAGGATCGACATCTGTGCACGCGCACGCACTGTCTCTTAGAAACATGGTAAAGAACACCTTTGGACGTGCACGCAAACCGTTCGCGAACAGTCTGGGGGCATCTTAGGAACAGTTTTGGACGTGTTTGTATAGGCAAATCGTGCGCAATGCGCGCGCTTTAGATTCTGACCCGTCCAAAAACCTTGCGCAGTAAGCACGGTTCGTGCGCGTACACAGCACTTCCGTATATTTCAACGTGGGTAAACATAATCTATGCAGTTTGTACAGGTGTGGTGAGTGGCAGGTGAGGAAGACGTTCCTCGGAATATATCATCTCCATAGATTTTTATAGAGTACTGCCCACTGTGCGCCTTATGTGAATGAAACCTTATATTTAACAAGTTTTTTATAACTGTAATCTTTACATAGGTTTGCGTAAAATGAAGGCGAATGGAAAAAGTAAAAAAGACCTTATACCGGACTCTTTTTAACCGAGTACTTTGTACTATACATAGACTCAACTTTGACTCAACTTACAGTAAACGATCGATATGTGAACTTTAAAAATATGCGACGAGCTTGCATAAACAATGTAATGAAAGTCTATGAAGCAACAGATCAGTGATCTCTGCCTATGGGAAACATGCGTGGTTTTACGTATGTATGTAGGTACATACAGGAACAAAAAAAAAGCGTGGTCCATATCGTCCTATTCTTTCAAGTAAATGTCGGCACGAGTCGGTGCAATGTGCAAAGATAGTAAAGTCCTAGTAGTAAGTCGCTATATTCACTCTCACTACATTCTTCATGCAAGCTCGTCGGTTTAGGATGCTCTTGACCTGGCCCTTTTCCCAAATTGTATTCAAATATTACAAGGTTTAAGATAAACATTTTATTTTTCATTGTCCACACCAGCTCCAGATATGCGAGACCGACGGCATCGAAGAACTGAGCGACGAAGAGACACCCGGTGGGGGCCGCCGCCGACTTGTTGTTGTCAAGACTCTATGGCGCGGCTGCCATAACGATATCAAGTGAGTCATCATCATTTTCCTGCCCTTATCCCACTAGGTGAGGTCAACACATGTTCTGCACAACTTCTTCTATCACTCGCCAAATCAGAATTCACCCGCATCTCCTCTTTCACATAATCCATCCATCTTTTCTTAGGCCTAACGATATCAAGTTAGTGACAATAAGGAGAAAATAGATATCGATATCGCTTCCTAGATGGCGTTTTACTAGAACACACGAAGGCCTTTGACCAAACGATCATTTGATTGGTCAATGATTGATTTCTGGTTTATAGTCAATGCCTAAGGGATACATCGGGACACACCCTAGCACCATCTATATTGCCTTAGGAAACTAAACCTTTTTTCTTTTCAAGAATGTTCCTCAATACTATTCCCACCTTAGTTATAAATTGATAAATGAATAGAGTCTCTCTAGACTTCTCTTCTCTACTCCACTCTAGTTTTGCACTAACAACGAATTAGTCCATTTAATTCATTGTTGGAATAAAGTTCCCATCGGACCCGGTAGATCATCATGGTTCACTCGATTCAATTCTAGTCGAAACTTCATTTCGGATTTGTGCATTTATTAGTTACTTTCACTACACTAATTGGACTGTATACGTGGTAAGGAAGGATTTTCCGGCTCAAGTGGTACTGGGTGGGTCACGTTAGCCGGATGCCTTCGGACAGATGGACGAATGCCGTAACATCCTGGCAGCCCGACGGAAAGCAAAGTCGTGGTTGGCAAAGAAAGCGTTGGCGGGACGATCTCGACTCCTTCGAAAGAGAATGGTGGGAGACCTCGAAGGACCGACATGGTTTTGAAGGAGACCTTTGCCCAGCAGTGGGATGATATAGATACGATATATAAAAATATATATATTACAGTTCTGTCCCTAAACTAGATTTAAATGGAATGTCTGTTGTAGAGCGGCGTTTGCCCGCGAAGCTACATGGGGCGCAGGGCTGAAGCACCCTCAACTAGCCAGGGTGCTAGGACTCAGCCTGCTCGAGCCCCCATGCGCAGCTCTCGACCGAGGGGAAGCCGCTTGTCTCCCGACCATTTTACGACGAGAAAAGAAACTCAGGTATATAAATATAGTATTTCAGGTATACAGATTCCATAGCCAACATTCCATAGCCAAAATTATGATAAGTGGTTTAAAAGTTATGAGGTAATTGATGTCCTCGGTGGCGTGGCGGGCGAGTGCTCGGCTGAGACGCAAGAGTTGCGGCTTCGATTCTCGCTACGGGAGAAATGTTTGGATGTTTTGCAAATATTTTTTATATTACAGAGATACATACCGGTCGTATCCTAACCTATATATATCATATACTAAAAGTACTACAGATTATTTCACTGTAGTAGGTACTCTTAGGCGGGGCATAATAAGTACTAACAATATTATATCATTGCAATACAATCACGAATCGCGCAATGATTTTGGCCGCATAGAGCGTAAGTTTTTAAGTTAGTAAGTATTCAATGTTATTGTTTCTCTGAGTGATACTAATTCAACTTCCTTTTCAGCTATTCGAGTTTGATTCACATATGCTGTCAGATAGCAGCAGGCATGAAGTATCTGGAATCATTCGAATTAGTACACCGCGATTTGGCAGCCCGGTAAATATCCTTTAACGTGTTGAAAATTCTGCATTCTACCTGCATCTGTAAAAACATTCGGAACAGGATGAAGCTTCCCATGTAATCGAACACGAATCTAGCACGTAAGCCTCTTTGGGGCAATACTTGAGTAATAGATGTTAGTAAGTAATGTTCGAGTAACACCGTTGAGTACTATGCACTGACTGATCGAACAGCATCGCTAGGCTGCCGCGTGAGACGAATGCTCGCTTAGTCAGTAGGTAGGTACGTGCCTCGACCGAAGTAAACGCATATACTGAGGCTAGGCCACGCTCTAGCATCACGAGCTACGAACCTATGATAGCGTAGCGTAGCAACTTGTTGATGTTCGTTTTTTTTCAGGAATGTGACAGTGAGTGAGGAGCTTGTCGTGAAGGTGTCAGACTACGCAATGTTCTGCGAAGAGTTCATAGGTGACTACCACATCATGGCAGATGGCACTCAGATTCCGCTACGCTGGATGGCCTGGGAAAGCCTCTTGATTGTAAGTTTATGCTGAGAATCAAGAAATAACA
This sequence comes from Scotopteryx bipunctaria, assembly GCA_949320045.1. Classification (NCBI taxonomy): domain Eukaryota; kingdom Metazoa; phylum Arthropoda; class Insecta; order Lepidoptera; family Geometridae; genus Scotopteryx; species Scotopteryx bipunctaria. Next base: position 6,981,968 of record OX439440.1, read on the forward strand.
AGGAAGAACGAAAGTTTGCTAATCTGTCCCGTATTAATTCAAACCGTTGGTATTGTTTTATTGCCCGTTTTGAAGATTGTTTTACAAAAATCCCATTATAATACTTTCTATAAAAATAAACACACTGAGAAGACAATTCAGATAATATTAGTGCGCATTTTAAAGTTTAGTTTCCAGTTCATTGAATTGTTGAATTATGAATTCATTGAGTAGTTGAGCGCTTGATATCGGAATATGCAGAACGAAGCACCTATTCCATTAGAATTCTGCCTTTTTCGTCAACTTTTCCAACTCCAACTTTATGGAATTTAAATCATTTTTTATTTGTTTTAGGGAATGTTTTCTCCGGCTAGCGACGTCTGGTCGTTCGGAGTAACAGTTTGGGAAATACTCACTTATTGCTCAGCTAAACCATTTGATGAGATGAACGACGACCAGGTAAGATCTGTTTTTTTTAGTGTTCCGTACCCGGAGTGTGCCAACGGGACCCTATTATTACTAAGGCTCCGCTGTCCGTCCGTCTATCAGCGAGCTATATCTCGAAACGCGAAAACCGGCAGAGATTTCTAATTTTCATAGTGTGTGAATTTCTATTGCCGCTTAAACAACAAATAAAAAAAATAAATACAAGAAACCTTTTTTAAACCGATTTTTTATTTTGTTGTTTGGCATTAATGCCCTGTTTCAAAATTCTACCAACTTCATTATTCGCGACGGGTCGTTCGTTAGTTTTCCTATTAACATAGCAACTTTTTTATCTTTCGAACACCGTTCATTTTTTGACAGAAGATCAACGTTTCTATGCTAATAAAGGATCAGTCGTCATCCGTCAGTATAATATTGGAACCAGGCATAAATAAATGTTGATACCTATTTTAAACCCAATGTACAATTATAAGAAGCTAGCATTGCGATGTCTTAAAAGTTGCAGTACATAGAAGCAGAGAAGCTACATAAGCATCTCTAAGTATTTAGCCAGTGTATGTGTGTACACTGACTAAATACTTACAGAAGTTCATCACACACAGGGCATCGCTCCAGAGCAGCTAATTGCTTGTCAATTAAAAGTGGGGTATAGGTTCGAGTTCAGTTCTATAGATGCACTATCTGCACAAGCTCGACTTGCAGCCCACTTTTCATTGACAAGCTATTAGCTTTGCAGGCACGGCGCTGTGTACCCACTTCCTTTATACTTACCTAGTACGCTGGGCAGATAATAATACAAATGGCAGCTAATTTCTTGTGCCGATTTGAAGCACCCACAGAGACGCGTCTAACAACAGCGTGTAACAACGCGTCTTTGGGTAATTGGACATTTGATACAAATGTCGCCTTGTAGCTAGGTAATTCGTATAGTTTTACATGTCAACAAGCTAAGATATTGATTTCAAATCCCGTGATCTCTAGCGTTTTAAGGAGATTCTGAGGTTCTGGGTACATTCACTACTGCTTACAGCGCCAAAATGCAAAGTCAAATCGCCGCGTTAAATTGATTTAGGGCAGCCAACATGTCAAATCAAATAGGTACTTGAGCGTCAAAATTATGTACATCACCAGTCCAGCGAGCTAAGTACCTATAATGGAAGTCAGTCCGCAAGAGCGTCGCCAGCCGACGGCCTAGGAAAGAGCAAGTTGATATAATGGAAGATGAAAAAAGTATGATTACAGGAGGTACGGTGGGCCAAGAAAATGGTCTACCAGTTAAGACAAAATTTCCAGTATAACCAAAATATTATAGCGCATTAGTATCTGTCAAAATATAATTGCAAAAGGAAAATCAACTTATGGTTTTATGACGTGCAAATGAACTTCAACCTTTGGGTGGTAAAGTAAACTTTTGGCCGACCGTACAGTTAAGAGCACAAGCTTTAACACTTGGAATGTCTAGGACGGGACGGCTGCGCCTCCCTTGCTCTCTAGACGACGCTCTTGTCAGTCCGTGAAGTTTGTACTCGTTGTAGGTGGTAGCGAACGCGGGCGAGTGGCGCTGCGGAGGACGCGGCGCGTGCGTGCCGTGCGCGCCGCCGCCGCGCTGCCGCCGCGAGCTCTACGACCTCATGCACGAGTGCTGGCGCCGCGAGCCCGAGCACCGCCCGCGCTTCCACGACCTGCACCGCTTCCTCGACCGCATGAGCAACGGCTACAAACCGCCACTCCACCGCTAGACCCCAGAGCTTTCACCCCCAGACTGCGCGATCCAGTATTATTATTAACCAGTATTTGTAAGGTAACGCACGCAGATGTGCCGCTTCGCAACCCCGCCCGCTAATCCCTTGTATTTTTGGAGAGGCGGGCGTGGGCTACCGTCTTAGATGGATAAGTATTGACCTGCGGACTCTCGAAGTAGGTCTCTGAACGGCGCAAACGCAGACAGGTAAGCGTAGCTTTTCAGGGATCTATTTAACTATTGTATTTTCGGCCACTGCGTGTCGTGGTGAATCTCCATTGTATCCGGGGAGGAGCCGCGGCACCAGCGACCTTGTGTGTCATCCCCTCCCCATCACTTTCGCCTAGCGCTCCCCAGATCTTCTACTGTCACCGCCTCTGTGGCACTACTTCAATGCGCGATAGAAACCTTATAACCTACGTCGAGGTCGCTTTTTAGGCTGTCACCTTAACGGCGATTATGTTTCTCATTGCATATTCAAGTAGTGGCCCGCCCGGGGCCGGCCGAGGCCTCTCGGGACCGATGCCGCGGCCTGGACAATGTCTCATGTCGGCGACCTTATCTTGTGGCCGGCCCCCGGGCCTAGAATTAAATCTACTCCTAACTCCTAATGATGATCCTATATTTTTTTATCAAACCTTATATGTATTTTATAATCTTAAGATATCGTATACTTCGGAGGGTAAACACCTCCAGGGCAATAGACGCCCCCTGTGCTTCTTGTTTTCTTCAATCGAGCACTTAATGTTTAAGGTGAGGTTAGGCCGCTCCCGGAAATGTAAACACAATGGGGGTAATTTTAAGAGAGAGATTTTTGTAAGGAGAGCGCTCAGCGGCTTGCGGGCCGATGGTTGATATTTTGTATTTGTTTATATTTCCGGGGAGAACGAGCCACCACAAGGTTAACGCACCCGAATTAATGTATTGTATCTACGTGTATCGCGGTCTAACCTTGTGGCCGTACGATGTTAGAAGTTAGTTTAGGATACATAAATGTTTTAACTTCAGTATTATAAAGTTGCATAATAATTGTCGTCACCGTACTTTAAGGATCCTCACGAGTTTATAGTTAGCCCTGGATTCATCCGGTCGATCCGTAAGTGTTTAATCATATTATCAAGTAGCTCCCCTTGTAATCGCATCCTCTCGGTGTTGTAACTAATCATTAGATTCTTACCCTTTGGTGTGAAACTTAAAAACTTGTAAATCGGCATAATCTTTTCAAAATGTTGAAACACATGCTCACTGTCGCGAGGAGCACTCACGACGCTTGCACAAAGAGCAAATCCGCAAAATCCTCAGTCAAATCAGAAGTGATTACCGCATTAGGAGCTCAGATGGACCTACGCACCAAAAACATAACTATAGGCGATGGAGACATAGATATACGCGCAATACACCGCAGAGCTGGCGCAGGTATACTCGTATAGAAAAAGATTGAGTAACACTATTTCCATTCCGTCAAATAATAGTGTGTGCTTCCGTATGAGGCCGGGAATACGGACTAGGATTCCAAGCCGATAACCTCAAATGGGGATATGTTTTCAACATCTTCTGTGGTGTTGCGACTTCGTATCGCTATTTTCCCGCCTACGTTTCTTTACAATAAAGGTTGACCTGGTAACGGTACACGTGCCGTGCTTAATCTAGATACGAGATGAGCTTTGGCCACACGGTTAACAAAACTTTCCATGATTTTCCCATATGCCTAAACTAAAGCCTCTGTCTTTGGCCTTTTGGGGTCTCCATAATGTATTTAAACCTGGACATTGAACGCAGAGTAATTGCGAAAACTAGCATTGCAAAAAAAGCAAACTTATCAGTCAAATGTTATCTAAGCTAAATGATACAGCCAGACAAGCTTGGGTCAGGCATGATTTGGGCAAGGCACGGTGATACGGTCTGAGTCAACCTGAGTAGCACCGAGACCAGAGACAATGAGCTAATTTTTGTTCAATATTTCGTTCGTAAAATAAAAACGCCCTCGAGCGACATCGGTAAATGGTTAACCGACTGTCGTACGAAGTGTCGTAGATTCTGTTTTCGCCTACTTATCAGTGCGTTCTAATAGTTTGTTATTTTAAATTTATAATGCACTACGTAACGTAAAAATTAACACATGGCTAAAAAAAACAAAAAAACTTAAAAAAACAAAACCAACTAAATATGATTTAAGGAAAAATGTAAATAAGAGTTTATATATTTTTCTAACGCCTTTCTGTATATAAAACTATCCTGTCTTAGCTGTAGACTCTTCGTATTTATAGATAAATTGTGGCATTCCTTCTGTAATGGCGGCTACATCTAGTCTAGGTAGATTATAGGAGTCAATGGCCAAAGTTTTTAACTCGTACGAATATTCATATTTCACGAAATTTTAAAAACTTTAGTCATTAACTAACTAGAATAATTAGGTACTAAGGCCCAACATGCTTTTAGCTGTAGTTTTAGAGCTGGGAGTGAGATTGACACTTTGTTCTTTCACGTTATGTCTCTCCTCGGTGTCATACGCCTGTTTTCGATACCACAAAGATACCATCTTATAAAGCACTTTCCTGTGACTTTTTGAAACAAACTAGGTTCACAGTGGTAGGTGGAGAAATCGAGATCTATCTCCAAGGAACACCGTTTACTAAACTTAAATATATTTATTAATTAGTTTTGCTCACTCAAGGAGGTATAATGCGAATCTTAGGAATATGATAGTTTGTGTGGATGGTTGAGGATGGTTGAGGATATTACTTCATCGCACCGTAACTGCTGAAACTGGATGAAGACATCATAAGTTTGTCAGCTGAACTTATTTGTTGAGTGTGCCGCAAGCAGAAGCAAACGCGGTCTTCTATTTGACTCACTAGCGGGCTCGTGGCTCGGGTATCAGATGGGTGCATCCGCAGGTATTGCACATGCCCTTGACTCGCTGCGCTGGATTAGGTAAGTACTACACGATCTCACTCCCAAAGGGCGCTTTAGCTCAAATTTGACTGCTTGGTTGTGATGAGAAACATTATAATTCGAACTGCATTTATCTTTATTATTTTTTACATATTTCGCTGATTATATATATATTAGTTAAAACAACTTTTTTTTTACTACTTTTGACCTATTCGTGTCTTTATATTGGATTTTCTTTTATTGATTATTTAAATTCTATTTATTCTGCGTAGCATACTTCATTATTTTTTTCAGCTACCTATTTTAAATATTGTTTCGATGAATATTTAAGATCGTTTTCTTATAACCAGTTTGTTTATTAATATTTATCTTTATTAATACTAAATATCATATTCCTATAACCAGTTTCGTTTTTATTTATTTATCTTTATTAATATCTTATGAAGAACAATCTCTTAATTTCCCGCCATCACGACCAAGTTTTCAAACACGTCGTAGTATTAGATTAGTCAAAATTACTAACCATGCTGACGTCTCGGCTAATTTTAATGTTAAATTTAAGTTGTACATTACCCCACTTTTGTTCCACAAGCAATACAACATTTTAATGTACATAGATAGTTAGCGTAGAACTCGTTTAAAGGTCCGTAGCCAATAAGTCGTATAAAAACTAAAATTACCGTAACAATCTGGTTTAAAATCTTGCCAAAACGATACACGTTTACACCTTACGGATGTTGTAACTCCTCATGATCCATTGAAAATGCAATATCTAAGAATGCTCCCTAAAGACAAATTCACGAGACATTATATTTACGTCATTTGATCGGCTTCGGTTTTGTTGCAAATTTTATTTTATTAAATTTCACTTTAACACAAATTGATACTTAATAAAACATCGAAAATTCGAAATCAAAAATATTTAGGTACACTGTCATGTGAGCAATGTTCCATTTGATCCCGTAGATACCGTGCTATAACGGCCCAATTACGGTCGTTCTCAAAAGGCATTTAAATTAATTTAAAACTCACATTGACCATTTCACTTATTATAATTTTACCGAGTAAATGAATTAAACTTAATGGCTACGGAACAGTAAATTCATTAGTTAAGCCACGATAGACCTCCAACATGCAGGCGAATAATTTGGGTGATGGAGGCCTACGATAAGACGGAAGGCAGGGACAAGTCGGATCACCACGTGAAAATAAGGTAGCATAATTTGGATGCACAAAAACATATTTTGCCGATCATTCTTGAGATCAAAAACTATCACACGACGATCTTATAATGCAAATAAGATCCTGTATTTACAAGAATTGTGCTCCGAAATCATTTTTTTTTTTTCATTCATTATTATTATTATTATTATTGCCATCTTTCATTTTGGTTTCACCAGTCTTCTAATATACTATATTTGGATTAGTTTCTGTAATGATTTTATTATCCACTCTAAAGTTCTTAAATTAACTACATCGCGTCTGATATTAATAAATTATTTTAATTTTACTTACTCACATAAATTTTGAAGATGTTCCCCTGCCCGGCTTTTTTTGACTGTATATCAGTATTTGTTGTAACCAGACTTATTTAAAGTAATGTTTGTTTATTAATTTACTTTCAATATTATCTACATTTGGAACCTTTGACTGTCGTAATTTTTTAAACTTAGTTAACAGTTTCATATTCTATTTTCCATTAAAGTATTTTTAGATGTTTGTTTATATCATTCTCTTTACCTATATTGGTTTTTTTATTAATGACTTTGTCTTTTCCCAGATTCTGAGTTTCCTTTTTCAGTTTTAATTTATTTTTTTATGAGGTGGTGCTCCACTTGTTCCTGCGCTCACGGGGCGTACACAACTGTATTTTATGAGAAAATTTCGCGTTTTAGAGTCTTGTCGTAAAATAAGGCAGTGAACGAACCATAGTAATCTAAGCCCAACGTCTCACCAAAAAGTCACTATACTCGAGTACCAGAAAGGATGTTATAAGAAGTTCGTAACCAGCATCATCAACGACCGACGAGATATCTATATGGTTGAATCATGTTGAGAATAGAATCTTTCAAGAACTGCTTGTTAAGTCCTTTCAGCAATAATTAGGTGGTACTCTGCAATAATTATGTTGTGACTGAAAAAACGATATCTACCCTATCTAACGATATCGCTAATCTGTTTGGTGACACGTTGTTAGTAGATGTGTCGATCCCAAGGCGTTTCGTTGAACAGCACACCGAAAATCACAGTTATGAGTTTTTCAGTTACTACCTAGATCTGGACCGAAACCAGGGTCTAAATCTATGTAGAGAAAAACTCATAACGTTGGTTATTCTGTGTAGCAAAACTTTACGTTCTATTTTGTTCTCAAGTAATTTGATGTCTCAACGAAATGGCTTGGAATACGACTCTTTATCATTAACTAGCGTAGTGGACTTTGCGCATAAGTTTAATTATCAGAATCAAATTATTTAAGCTTCTACAGAAGCTATTATTCTGTAGTCTTAAAATGTGGTTTGAACTGTTGACTAGACTTGTGTGCAGTGTCGAGTAGGATACACGCGTCCTTGACCACTTTTGTATGGTATAATAACGCTATCATTAAGTACTCTGTTGCTGGACATCTCTGGAGTAGAGGCAAAGTTAGTAATTCTACCGATACAAATGTAGCATGGCGCAAGCTATCCGACATAGTTTGCAACGCTATATTATGCCGCGCAAAGTAGTCTAAGTAGTCATTTTGTTAAGTTTCGAGTTTATTTTCTTTGTAGAACACAAACTATTATTTCATTAGTTAAGGTAGATTAACCTTCTGGCCATGACATGAATATAGATATTTATCAGTCGGAATTCTGCCCTATGCTGCCTTAAGAGCCCGAAGACCAGGCTAAGTTTTTTTGCAAGTTTAGGAGCCACAAATTCTGGAATATTGCAAAGTCTTTATTTTTGATTTTCGAGTTTCATCGTCTATTACACAAAAGCTCCTGGACAGGGAATTCTAACACGCATTTTCTGACTTCAAGCTCATTTTTATAAACATTTGTGAAGTGTTTGGCCTTTTGCTACTCACATAATTTTGCCAATTGCACTTCAGAGGACAACTTGTTTTTAGTTCTAAAAGTCCCATCAATACAATGCCATCAATCAAAAATCAAAAGCCCATCAATGAAAACTATGCAGATTTTCTCAGCCAAAATACTTATTGAAGAAAGTTTCCTATATTGAATAAGCACGATTGTATATTACCTAACCACTAGAGGCCCGTGACTAATGCGTTACTATAAGCTCTATAGGGTTTGCATAGGGTGGATAGGCTACTATTATATAAGATGTACATAAGGTCACCCACTTCTGCAGTATGTTGGGGACGCCAAAATTCATAAAGAACTATATTCAAGCGCCATGGCTAGTGTAAATATGGATCGTATTACTTATAATAATCCTGAATACGAGACTTCTGTCGCAGTTCCGACATGGCTTTAGAGGAGCCAATACTAAGTCATTGTTTTCATTAATATTATAAGTATATACGGACACTAGTTTGAAGTTAATTTTAAGGACTGTAAATAAGTAGTGACTCGTTTTTAAGAAGACCCGGAAAGGGCATTGTATAAGCACTAGCCGTAAGTAAGTCCCAAGTAAGGGCATGAGTAATAGACTCATTAGGTTTAGCGACCCAATAAGGGCATGGGTACTTAGACCCATTAGGTTAAGGATAGCTATATCTAGGTAAGGTAGAATGTAGGTAGGGTTTTGCTTTATTTTTCAAGTGTTCTTGGTTTTTTTTTAATATTTGTTTTGCAAAGTTACCTTTTTGTTTTAGTACTAAGAAATCTCTATTTTTATAATAAAAAGTCCTAGCCATGTGTTTCCTGCTCGGGAGAACTTTGAACATTTAAAACATTTTAACTCAAAATAAAACTATATCAGATAAATTGAATACCGGCTTTTACATTTAAAAATATATTTTTATTATTAAAGAAGAAGTTACAAAAGCGTTGTCTCTCGGTCTCAGGTGCATCCCAACAGACATAATATATAAATACCACAATAAAAACAGCCATAATCATAATAAAAGTACACTAAAAGACTAAATTATTTTCATAAACCGGCATCGCATTGCTCTCTATCAATCTATACACGATATTTTTAAATAAGTTTTTCAACAAAATCTTTTTTCAGAATCACAGTTATGTGTGTCGTAAGTCCAAGTTTCAACTCAATCTAATTATTTACTTAGTAGTTCCGTTGAACAGCTCCTGGCTTCACCATCAGATTAAATAACACAACATAATTGTATTATCACCAAAGATGCATCGTTATATCACTCAGCACAATCGTTTGGGAGTAACTAATTCAAAATTAAGTTACAAGATTAGTCCTAAACATATTACATAACTAAATAATAGGTGAATTTAAATAAGCTTTTTTAAAATAGCTCACAATTCAAACAGCTGTAACTATTAGTTTATTTGAATCTGGACCACGAAGCTTCAGCCTACTTATTTGATACAAAATCTCCAACTTATATGATACAAGCTTATTGGATACAATAACAATGCGATGCAAAGTAGACACTGGTCCATACTGACTCTTCCAAAACTCTATCTACATAAAAAAGAAAACAAGTAAGTTAAGGAAACGTAGGTTCTAAATTGTATTTACTCAGTTGAATTCATTTAAAGATATATCATAACTTATAAGGGTCTAATTGTATTTGTATTTATTGATTGATTGTAAGCGCATGGTTTTGAAACAACGAAATAACTAGATCACACTGTAATTCAAGTTATTGTAATACTTTCCTTTCTTTCAGAAACTCTTCTTGTATGCAACTCGCGATCTCCATAAACCGTCTAAATCAAAAAGACACAAATAAATTACGTACTTGAATAAATGGAGAACCAAACATCTCAAAAAATACTCCTTTACTAAATACTCCATTACTTTTTGATCAAAAGGTTTTAGTCGGCATTATGAGTCGCATCTTTTAATTCGGCGATAGGCGATATATTATAATAGGCTATCTTTTTAAATTACTCTGTGTTAGATTATACCAAACCTAGACTAAGTTCGTAAAATAGGTAATTTTATCAATATTTGCAAGTGTAACGGTGTTGTCTTACTCATTGGTGTTTTCTTTTGATGTTGATGTAGATACTTATGTTGTGCGTTATTTCGACCCATTAGCACAATTCCCATCCTATTGTAATTCTCATTCTTGTACTAGTATAATTTAACATCTATGTACTTATAGTGAAAAGTATTATTATTGTATTATCAAACGTAACTTCATTCATATCATCGACATTTTCTTACACACTGAGTTACCTAAACTTTAAAGTTTAAACTATGTATATTTATTATATATTTGTAGTACCTACCTATAACTTTAAAGGTGTGTTGTAAAAGAGGGGTCTTGCAGGCTTCGTCATGCTTTCATTACTGCATGGAGTTCTGATTCCAGCGCTGATTAATAAAGCTTCAGAAAAGACCCCTTTGTTAAGCGGTGGGACCAAGTTTCATAAGCACGGATTAAAATTGCCAGTGTCGGCTCTCGTACATTGACTGCTGGAGCTTGACCTCTCACAGGTCATTCGCGGTTTCACAAACTGTCATTGAAATAACCCGCTAACTACGCGTTTAAAAACTAGGTATTTTCCATTTTAAAATCTCTCTGACTAGCATCTGTTCATTGGCGCATGGACCGCGAGCCGAACTTGCCAAAATTAATATCTCGAAAGCAGTCGATGTAAAAATTCGTGTTAAAGACAATATATAATTATCACCATACTTATAAATTAATCTAATTCTATAACGGTTTCGGCCTAGTTATTTATCAGTATTTTAAAACATGTCTCAAAATCGGCTCGTCGTGACACGATTGAATACCGTTTGCGTCTATTACCTTTATATTTGAAATTGAAAAAAAAAACAATGTAAAAATTGTATAAATTATATAAGCTGTTCTTTGGAACTTGTTAAATGGTGAAGAGACTTTTAAGGAGACCGATAGTGGTACTTTTTAACAACTGAGCGCTTCTGTGCTTTTTAGGGCCCGGTTCCAACCAGTGTGAGGATATGACGGAGGCCTTCCGTCACCAGAGTTGGCCACTAGCTCTCTTGTTTAACATTGTAAATGACACTGGCAGGAAATGGTTAGAGAATGATGAAAAGTAGGATACATAAACATATCGACTTGTTAGTTTATTTTATTCTTGTTTATTTATGTCAATAAACATACCTAATTATCGTTACCATTATAATTCGGTGAAGAGGCACTGGAATCATGTCTATATTAAGTATTAGTATTATTTAGATTGTACTCGTAAAAGTCAGTCATTTCTGTTTAGAATATTTAAATTAACTTATTGTTCAGTATTATTACTTATAATGATTATTGTAATTTTGATGTATCTTTAAGCACATGTCATGATAAAAAAATCTAGATATTATTGAATGTCTACTTACTTACCTACACTATTTTTATTGAAGTGTAATTAAATGTACGTTTTCTTAATTTCTTCTCTCTAAATGAAATCAACTCTGTAAAATCAAGTTTTAAAAGACTAAGGCAAGAAGCCTTCTTTTTATGCCGTATTTTAAAAAACAATGTTAATGATAATAAATGTTGAATAACATATCAAAATATTGTTTTATTGATTGGATCCTTCCCACTCTTTCCCAATCATTAAAAACCTATAAAATAAACTGGTGATCCTTGGTCCCTGCCTTCCTCTTATGGAACGAGGGCGGGTAGGTAGATGCAGTAGTCACACTATGCTCATATACAGGCTCAGATGCAAAACGTCCACACCTCTTTTGCTTAAATGTCCACTACCGGAGACATAGATAGTTCCAAGTCATCATCATCTTCTCTGCTGGACTGGGAGTAAAGAAAAAACATAGAATGCGTCCAGCTTCTTCTCTCCCCGAGCATGTCGTAAAAGTCGACTAAGGGATAGTATTCTCTCCAACACGATGAGATACAATAAGCAAGTATGCCCAAGGAGGGTTGGTCGATAGTCAGGAGGCGGCCGGTCATAATACACCTTAGCCAAAACTGTTACAGGTACAAAACTCTTACCCCACATAGAGTGGGATAAGGACAGGAAGACATAGTCAGTTCCAAGTGAAAGGCTTTTTTATTTTATGCGTTTGGTGCCGGACTGCTGTCATCCTGCAGCTGTCGTGCTGTCCACTACACTAGGTACCTACAACCGTGCGGCATCAGTCTAAAAATGAAAGCGCTTAAATTGAAAGTCTGGGCTCTAAAATCTAAATATTCAAAACTAGCTGTTGCCCGCGACTTCGTACGCGTGTAGTACATTATTTTGTTCTATAATCAATAGTTTTCGCAGCGAACGCCAAAAACTATTTTGGGTTTTCTACCTTGGGTTACAATATTGCCATTTTCTTACGGATCCCTATTTTTTTGAAAATATATTATAGCCTAAACTGGACCCAGATAATGTAGCTTTCTATTGGTGAAATAATTTTTGAAATCGGTCCAGTAGTGTCGGAGCCTATTCGTTACAAACAAAAAAAACAAAAAAATCTTTCCTCTTTATAATATTAGTATAGACAAGTACAAAGAAATAATGATTATGCGTCTGCATGCTACGCTGCGTAGCTATGCTAAGGCTATATTCCAGATTCTTAATACCTACTGACGCACGCTTAGCTCTCCCATAAGATGGTTGGTTATGCACACCTATTTTAGGTAGGCAGAGCGGATCTCAACTTGCTACGGTCCCAACATAATTCTACATACTTTATTATACTTGAGTAAATATTCACAATGGGAAAAAGTCGTTATATCTACATGTGAGACGAAAAGCGACAGCGGGGCTGGCCGAGAACCTAGAAGAGACCGGCATAAGTGGAAGCATTTGGGGGAGCCTATTCCCAGCAGTGAGACATAAGAAAAAAAATGTACATAATAATAAATAAATAACACCCAACAGTCACATACAGTCCTGACTCGACACGTACATTGTACATACCAACCTATGTATGCAAATGTTGACTTTTGGTTTTGCAAACCATCTTTTTTCTAGTAAACCTAACAGGACTTATTTATTGTCATAATTAAAAAGGAAACGAATTTGTATTTTTTCAAACTTTATTTCTATAAAATATTTCCATGTACTTTTATTTTCATAATATTTTTTTAAAACTCTCTTAAAATGCTAAATAACCACGTGGCTATTTACACGACATAATAACTACTTTAGTCTTCTGTTATATTAAGTTTAAATCATTCGTAAAATACAACTAAATCAGATACAACTAGAAATATTTAAAAAAAAATTACCCTTTACTTCTACAACTACTTTCACAACTATAGTTGCTATAAGTAGCTACTAGAGGTGCGTAATATTACAACAGGTATATACTTACAACAAAAATAAAAAAATAACTAACTATGCGATATTCAAAAAGAACAAAATTGGTTGAAAATAACGTTCCAATTTTGCAATAGGATATTCTACTTTGTTAATGTTAGCTAAAGTACTTTGTTACACATAAAAATGTTAATTTCCACAACAAAAAAAACTGAGGCTTTTTACCATCTATATTAGGTGATTTATACAGCGTCAGGAGGCAACTTTTACCTTCACAAACGGGAATTAAGATGGAGTAGGCTTGCCCAGCACCTATTCCATCCTCTCAGCTTAGTCGGCCTTGTCCACAGGAAAGACATGGTCAATACGTGCGGAGCTGACTAAGCCGCGGGTTTCCGCACGATGTTTTTCTTCACCGTTTGAGAGTACTGGTATAGCGCACATAAATTTTTCGTACAGAAAAATCCATTGGTACACGGCTGAGTTTGAACCCACGACCTTATGATCAGAAGGCGGGGTCACTACGAACTAGACCACCAGTGCTCTCAAACAAAATCCACAACAAAATATTTATAGAAAATACATTCAACAAAATTTCTACAGTCAACTATTAACTGTGATCTTTTTCAACCAATTTTAACAACTCTAGCAGAAACGTAAAAATGAAATGAGTTGAATAGTAATAATATAATTTTCAAGCACAAAAATATTTACTTAATAGACGAAAAATAATTTTAGTTATATTTACATACAACGATTCGGAATGTCTAAGATTTTTTTTCTAGGTACTTATTACTATGACACTTTTTATGACTATTTATTAAATGGTTAGTAATAATAAACACAGAAAGGACCACCATAATACTACATCAATAAATATTCGCCTATACGCTATTCCAGGTAATGAAATAATATTTATGGTAAGTTTCATCGACATCAGTTAAGCATTTTACTCGGTAGTTAAAAATTTAAACACCCTCATAATATAGTGCTATAATTATAGTCATGACCTGGGATGAATATAGTAACTTTTTATTCTGGTACGCGAAAAACTGCTGATGGAAGCTTGTATTGTAAAACTTGTGGTTACAAAGTGTTTATAAAATGACAGAGTAAAGTTAGTTGTTGTAAGACCTAGTTTATTCCCTGTTTTGCTAAACACACAACACAGGTTTAGTTTTCGTATTAGCTCGTTAATCGTTGGTGAATCTAGTGCCTACGTCATTCATACTTAACACTAGGTGCAATAAGGTACTTTGGTAGGTACAATTTACTTCATTGATCGAGCGAGCGAAGCGATCAGCGTCGCATGTTTGTTCGATCGGTAAATCGGTAGTTCGATAAGTTATGCAATGTAGATTTGCTGGTAAGTACCTATATGAGCTGAATCGGCGGAGAGGGTAAGATTTTGGGTTCCAAATCGTCCAAATTGTGTGAAATCACGCTCGCTTCGCACGATCGAAAAACAAACTGTGATGAGATTTTATTTTTTTATTTTTACTTTGTATGTATCATATATGTGTATAAATAAGTTTTGTTATAAATAATCCAGCTTTGATAAAATAACATACCACTTAAGATCAGGGGATTTAATTTACGGGGACGTTAATGTATTTCTCATATACAATCTTACTTATAATATTAACCCTTCTTAAAAATCGACAAAAAATGTTGCCACATCTAGTGAGTGACAGATCCAATTGAAACAGTTCTTGAGTTAAGTAACGTTTTTGAGTAAGGCCGATAGAGAGCTTTATACAAATAGCTGCCTCAAAACTTACATTACAGAAAAATATAATACTACAAAAAACCTAATGATAAATCAGATATTAAGAACACATATAACTCGCACAAATAAATTGAACGAGATATAAATAAGAGTTCCATAAATAGCACGTCATAGAACCGGCACAAACATATATTTTCATCGGGATAAGTTATATTCCTGTTTCCCATAGGGGTAAGCAGAGACTACATTTGAATAGATGGAGTTCCGTACTTTAGGTCCTGAAACGGTACGGTACTTGCATTTGCCGGAACAGGAACGGTCCGTTTATGGAACGGAGATTATGGAGATTCGATTATTTTTACAATTCTTATAAATGCTTCATTTTCACTTAAGATTGTATACATAACTTGTATGTATGCACATGATATTACATTATTTTAGACGAAAAAACATAAAAAATATATTTCTTAAACTACAACAGATTTAGGATAGGAACGTGCAACTAAGCTAATGGGACGGTATTAAAATCAGCATTGTTTAAAACATAATTACCTAATTAGTAAAATATATTTTAATACAAGTACTAAGAAACATAAAATAATATCAAAAAAGTATGCAAGTTCTGCTAACGGACATTCCAAAAATACAGTTCATTCTATTATAGCTAAACAGTATCATAAATGGTTAGTACAAGCAAATCATAACAGACCAACACATGGAGTCTTATAAATGTTATAATGGATGAAGTGGTCGCAAAGCGACAAAGACCTTAAAGAAATAAAAAAAATGTTATAGATTAGAAAATATAGAATTGCCATTTTCATAAGTTACCTATAGGATATTACCA
The DNA here is from genome assembly GCA_949320045.1 of Scotopteryx bipunctaria. Lineage (NCBI taxonomy): Eukaryota > Metazoa > Arthropoda > Insecta > Lepidoptera > Geometridae > Scotopteryx > Scotopteryx bipunctaria. Next base: position 6,997,954 of record OX439440.1, read on the forward strand.
TGACTACTGGACATGGGCACACCACAACACCTATTGCACCTTCTCAGGGTCTCTACGAAGGGGGAACAATTTCTACGGATAGATGACCTCCTCTCAGATAGTTACCACCACAAGCGCGGGCGTACGACAGGGATGCATAATATCACCTTTGCTTTTTAACGTTTACTCGACCGAAGACGCTGAAGATCGCTCGAAGGCTGGACCGATAGTGTTACAGGGAGAGATGGCAGGAGATAGTGTGGAGAGCTGTGTCCATCTCGACCAACAACGTGGGTGCCTCGACCGCTCTGCCAAGAGCAAAGCGGCAGAGAATAATATAGGATATTGCCAAAGATGGGTAAAAAACATTATTTACTGAACATACTTATATATGAATCTGACTATAGATGTCTATTTACTCACAAACGCATCAAGGCATATTGAGGTACAACACTTGACTTGCTTTGGGTGCCAAAGAAGATCACTAAAGTTTTCAAATGTAGAGATTCTTTAAGGGTGACATAATGTTCAGTAGTGGACTGCTATAGGTCGATGATGATAAAGCAACTATTGAGTTGAATATAACAAAGACTAATTAGAGAACATGCGCCACATCGCATGGACTAACAATACATACAAACGCCTTCGCTATAATAACAACGACAGAAGTCCTAGGTTACAATATTTCAGGCCTAATTTCAAATCTATATGTAATTCAACATTTTTCAATATATAAAAATATACATTTGACTTTGAATCAAGTGTGCCTCTGGCAATTTAGTTATAATTATGTTCTGACGAAGTCCCATTGGTTGGTAGGCTGATTGTCACAGATCACCATAATAAGAAGATCTCCTCTGTAGGCGCGGTCTACGCCAAGACACATTCCCGCGGCTGTGTTGTATATTGGACTACCGGCCTGAAATCAGAAAACGCAAAAACTAAAGTGATAAATACATATTATAATCACGCCAGTATCCCTAATGGGGTGGGCAGAGCCACAAGCAGTCATAAGAAAACTTGCTGCCACTCCTGATTCAAAGTCCCATGATGGATATGGTGAACCATGGTGACAGGTGATCAGCCCATCGCCCATATAGATGGTCCATCATGTTGGAGAGGATACTATCCCTTGTCGACTTTTACGACATGCTCGGGGAGAGACCAGCTGGACGCATTCTATGTTCTTTCTTTACTCCCAGTCTAGCAGAGAAGTGATCTAGATCTATTATTGGCAAAAACAAATTATTGTGTAACGATCTGTTCCATCTATCCCAACTGGCTATCCCAATCAGTTGGGATACAGGGATTTTTTTCCATTCTTCCCAACATAGCTGAAGCACAGTTTTCTAAGAACAAACATTTCTCATTAGCTTTTTTTAATAATCTAATCCTCTATTTTCTGCATAAAAACAAAACAAAATTCATATTATTATGTCACCGTAAAATTGAAAATACCGTTAGATTATAATCTCGCAAGGTTGTAAACTGTCGAACATCTGCTTCGAAATTAGTAGGTATGTCAGCGCAAATCTTTGTGTTTGTGTATTCCCCCAACTTATTAGTTAGAATATCACACGTTGAAAATTAACAGGTTTGGACCCTTTTCGCATAGGTTGTTGAACGCTCCATTCTAATTCAGTACTGGACGTATGCTGGCTCACAGCGAGCCGCAAACTGTGAGCGCAATATTAACTCTACATCATCATCATTCATCATTTCCCTGCCCTTGTCCCACTTTATGTGGGGTCGGCACAACATGTATTTCTCTTCCATTTCCCTCTGTCAGAAGTCATCTCAACGCTCACTCCTTTCTTATTCATGTCATCTTTCACACAGTCCATCCATGTTTTCTTTGGCCTACCTCTACCCACATATCCTTCCACATTCATATCTAAAACACTTTTCTCGTCACATGACATTCTTCCCTTCTCATGACATGTCCAATATTAACTCTACATAAGATACAAAAATTTGAAATAAATGTAACAATAATACTTACGCTGCCCTTATGCTTCCACTCTTGCGAGCCTCCCAGTTCGTGGCATTTGCTCAAACTCGGAGAGATGTTGTTCGAGGCGTCGAGACATAGCGTGCGGCCGAGGACGAGCTCGTGTCGAGACGTCTCAAACCACATCTAAAACAAATTATATAAAAGATAAAGATAAAGATAACACCCAACAGTTACATACAATAGTCCTGACCCCACACTAGGATTCCCTGTGTCGTGGGTATCAGAAACTACGAGTACCGTGGTACCACAACACTTAGCCCCGGAAGAAATATTTGCAGAACATGGAAACATTTCTTCCACAGCAGGAATCGAAACCGCGCCTCTTGCGTCTATGCCGAGCAATCGACAGTCACGCCACCGAGGCCGTCAAAAGTATACAATACTAGCTGTTGCCCGCGACTTCGTACGCGTTAGATTTAAAACCGAGTTTCAAACCATTCGCACCGCCCGTTAAAAAGTTCCCATACAAACTTTGACACCCCATCGCCAAAAACTATTTTATTATAGCCTATGCTGTTCCCTGATAATGTGGTTTTATTGGTGAAAGAATTTTTGAAATCGGTCTTGTAGTTTCGGAGCCTATCCGTTACAAACAAAAAAATCGTCTTTATAATATTAGTGTAGACTAGCTGTAACCCGTGACGTCGTCTGCATGTCACAATATATACTAACTTTTATCTATAGGGATTTCTATGGTCTTACTTGGTTGAGAGAGCACTGTTGGTCTAGTTGGTAGTGACCCTGCCTTCCGTTCGTTCCGGTCGTGGGTTCAAATCCGGTCGTGTACCAATGGATCTTTCTGTGCGAAAAATTCATGTGCGCTGTGTTGTCCTGGTATACCAGTACTCTCAAACTGAGAAGGAAAACATCGTGAGGAAACCCGCGGCTTAGTCAGCTCCGCACGTATTGACCATGTTTTTCCTGTGGACAAGTCCGACTAAGCTGAGGTTGGAATAGGTGCTGGGCAAGCCTACTCCATCTTAATTCGTCCCGGGCACAGCGTCCCGTTTGTGAAGGTAAAAGTTGCCTCCTAACGCTGTATAAATCATCTATTATTAAATGGTAAAAGGCCTTAGTTACTTGGTTGAGAGTTCTGATGCAACTGGCTAGTACTAGGTGGCCGCCCTTAGTCTTCACGTCTTTTGAACTCTGGATGCAAAGCGTTGTATTCTTCAACCGAATTTGGAAGGAATCAGTGTAATTACGTTTTCTGAAACAAATTTGTTTTAAGTTAAAACATATTGATTAAATACATGTAACAAAAATGTATTTATTTCTCGATTGGTTTACAAAATGTCAATTATAAAATCCAAATAAAATATAAAAAATTACATATTTTTAGAGTATTTTAAATTCATCAACTGCATAAGTATTTATTTAAAAAAAAACAAAAACCTGTCTGCGTAGAATTTAGGTAGCATAATAAGCTCCTTAAAGCAGCCATATTAGATTTTTTAAACTTTTGTGTATCTATACAAAACCAACAACACCTCATTCGTCAAAATCCGTCCAGCCGTTTCGACTACAGAGGCAGCCGAAATAATAAATTGAAAATGGCTTCTTACAGCCGCCATGTTGGATTTTTTACACTTCATATAGCTCATGACACTCTCGTCGTCCAGACGAATCCAACAACACTTCATTTGTCAAAATCCGTTTAGCCGCACATACATACACCCCAAACACATTACCCCCATTCAATAAACAGGTTAAAAATAGCATTTCTCATGCCCATGCTTGGTGATATATAATATTACTAAGGTTGAATAATATAAAATACCTGAAAGTCTATACAATATACAAAAAAACTGTGTTACAAACTCCGAAAATGCTTTTAAATTCTGTGGCCAGAAAGCCACCAAGAACCATTAAGAAAAAACGTTTTCAGGACTTCGTAGAAGGCAGTTTCTTACTAATAATGTTACAAGATTACTTATTTACCTTTGATGGATCCGACGTATGTAAGATTTCCTTTGTGAAGCGTAAAGCAAATAAATTTTTATAATACAAATTAAACATTACCTATGTCATGATTAAAAATAGTACTATGCCAAAATTGTTTTTACAAAAACAACCTAATAGTTACAAGAATATTTTCCTAGTATCGGTTTTGACCATACTGTCCCAAAAAACACTGTATATTGATTTACTCTACCATAAAATAGATTTGTAAAAATTTTCCCAAAGTCTAAAACGACAAAATTTTAAGCAAAGGCTACATAGGCTGTATGAGGGCAAAGTATGGTGCCAACGCATTTTATGGCAATTCATCTTTATTTCTCTACTGGACTTTGAGTAAAGAAAAAACATAGAATGCGTCCAGCTGCTTCTGTCCCCGGGCTTGTCTTTAAAGCCGACTAAGGGATAGTATCCCCTGCAATATGATGGACCATCTATATGAGCGATGGGCTGATCACCTGTCACCATGGTTCACCATACCCATCTTGTGACTTTAAATCAGGAGTGGCTGTAAGTTTTCTTATGGTTAATTGTGGATTTGCACTCCCTAATAGGGATACGGATCTAATTCTAATTCTAATTAATGTTAGGGGAACAAAGATCTGCACTGACGTCCCGCGATGGGGTGTATTGTGCATTATCCCCCCTGCTAACCCTCCCCCAGCCAGCCCAACTCCTTGAAGTACCGGAGAAGGGCCTTGGGATGTTAGCAGCAGTGTTCCAGTATCGGATACGGGTGTGATAATAATGTTGTAATCTTTAAGAGCAACATTAGATCGACGAACCAAGGTTACGAGAGAGAGATGAATAATATTGGTTGAGGTTCAGGTAAAATAAGTAAAGGTATATGATTTTCCACAAGATAAACAAACACGCAAAACACGAAGTTTCGCAGTATCGCGATAGTGTAGCCTCAGGGCGATAAAATATATCAAAATACCTGGAATGCCAAGGCTGGAATTTGTTTTTATCCCCATCATTGAGCGCGGCCATTTTCTTCTTCGCTGATGCATGTTCTCCAAGCTCCATTTCGGGGTAGATATTGGTTATGTACCATTTGAAGGACTTGCATTGTAGTTTCTCCCTCAGTGCCTTGCGGTCGGCTATGTCGCCGATGGACACGTGGGCCGCTGACGGATTTTGCGCTATCACTTTGTCCTGAAACGTTTCAATAAATAGACCTAAACAAAGGTTTTGCAAAAATCTGGATAATAAATAAATATAAATATTTGAGGACATATCACACAGCACCATCTAGCCCCAAACTAAGCAAAGCTTGTATTAAGTATTAAGGGAACCAGATGACTGATAGAATACTGATATACTTTTTTTTGAAAATACATACTTATGTATTTACAAAAAACAACACCCAGACCCGGAAGAAATATTTGCAGAGCATGCAAACATTTTTCCCGCAGCGGGAATCGAACCCGCGCGTCTTGCGTCTCAGCCGAGCACTCGCTCGCCACGCCATCGAGGTCGTCATTGTGTCATATGTATTTGAATCATGCTCAAACTATTTAATTGACTTGTAAATTATATGCGCCAGTATTAAGCGTAAGAAGAGAACAGAAGCTAGTAGTCACATTATGACTGTGACCCCACAAAGTAAAGTCAACTGACCGGGATAAAACTCACTATGCCCATACTCGGAACAAATATTTGCAGGTACTGAATAAAAATATTACCGCGCGCGAATCAAATTCACAACACTTCTCCACCTGCAAGAAATCTTTGCAGAACACGCAAACATTTCTGCCACAGCGGGAATGGAACCCGCACCTATAGCGACTCAGCTGAGCAACCGCCCGCCACGCCACCTAGTTCTCCAGTATATGTAACCGCAGAGTAAAATAGATGATAAAACATTGAGTCAGTCTTACCACGTACTCGTCCATCCAAACGCGAGCCATCCGCATGGAATTGTGCAACATATAATCCTCCTTCTCGCCAAGGCCGTAAGGTCGTCTTTTGCGGAACACGTGCCCGACGCGACTGCAAGGTATCAGTTCCAGCGATCCACCGCACATCCAGATCTGAAATAATAGCACCCAACAGTCAAATACATAGATCTGACCACACACTAGGATTCCCTGTGTAGTGGGTATCAGAAACTACGAGTACCATGGTACCACAACACCCAGACCAGAAATAGTTGCAGCACATGCAAACATTTCTTCCACTCCATCAACTGCGTAAGATTTATAAAAATTGGCGGTTGTATTACATATACTTATTATCACGCCCATATGGGGTGGGCAGAACCACAAGTAATCATAAGAAAACTTGCAGCCACTCCTGAATTATATTAAACACGGTTGTATTAAATTACGGTTTTATTATTTATATAACCGCCATATTGAATTTTTTGCGACTTCGTATTATCTTATATCACCAAGTGAGGATGACGAATACGACATCTTATTTGACGAATTCGTCAGTTTATGGTATCACTTTAGTTCATCGTAAATAGAAAATTGATTTTACAGCCACCATACTGGGTTTTTTTACATTTGTAAAGCTAATGACATTAACTCTTGAGATCTAGACAAATCCAACGATTTCATTCGTGAATATTAGTCCAGCCGTTTGGGTTACAGCGACAGCCCAAAAAGTTCACCCTCTTTCGCAGTTGAGTAAAAATCGTTGCATTTTATACGGAGGCTCGTTTTAATGAAGCGAATTCCTCGCTTCAAATCAATTCACAATGGCAATCATGATATTGCCAAAGAGAATCGATTTGAAATGAGTAATCATAGAAGGAATTATTTTCTTACGGTTTTTACACATCAAAGTCGCCGCGCCGGCCTGGCGACGTCACAGGTCATCGTTTTTTTTATATATTCATGCAAAAGCTGCTAACTTTTGCCACCAGGCCGGCGGTCTGTAACATTCTAAAATGAGTAGTAAAAGATATTTCAAAATCACTGTTAAGTTAAACGTAAATTACGTTTTGTTTTCCTTCATTGATTAAATTGTATTTATAAACTTTTCAAACGTGGAAGATTAGAGCAGAGTTAGAGCGTGCACTCTGAGGCTATTTCTAGATAATCAGATATTTTGACTTGCCCTAAAAGAGATCTCGAGATTCTCTCCGCCCCACACGTTCATCCCGGCATCGTACTTGCCGATGTGGTTGAAATACTCGCGGTATATCGCAAACAACCCGCCGGCCATCGTCGGAGATCGTATAGGCTTTGCGAAGTCCGCATCATCTGTAAACATAAAATATAATAGCTTATATAAATAATTAAATAAATATATAAATCTTTTGATGAATTACACAGTCGAAAGCAGTTCATCGAAAGAGTTGCATAGCTCATTAAGAAAATTGATAAAAATATACAGGAAACTCAAACAAAACAAGTATTTATTCAAAAGAAAAAAAACCCGACTGCCTAAAATTTAGGTTATTAGATTTTTTGACACATGATGATGATGAATTTATACCATTTTAATCTAAGTTTTAGTTCAATTATAAAGGCTTCTTACAGCCGCCTTATTGGATTTTTTGACACTTTATATAGCCTATGGACACTTTCGTCATCCAGACGAATCCAACGACACCTCATTTGTCAAAATCCGTCCAACAGTTTGGACTAATGCACATACCCACATACATACACCCTAAACATATCACTCTCCTTCTTTATAAACATTACTGAGCTATTTCATGTTAATAGATGAAATAGCTCAGTAATGTCTATACATTACTAATATGTTAATAACTAGCTACTGCCCGCGGCTTCGCTCGGGCGGTACGCGGACAGAAAGTAGCTTATATGAACAAAGAAGGAACTCTATATCTATTTTATAAGTTTTTTTTTGTTTTCCTTTGCCTATTTGATATTGGGCCATAGTTAGAAAGATGTCACAATTTATTCACAGTCACAAACTTACTTTTAAGCGTTCCTTTAGGTAAGTTGTCCCATTTGAAGTGCAGGCCCCAATTGAAGCCTCCTCTCACAAGCGGGCTGGCAGAGTATTCAAAAGTATCAGCGTTTATCACGTCGATGACCGGCGTGACGGCTCGCGGTGAGTATCTTACAGTGATACCGTCGACGCCTTCGGACAACCGCGCTAGAAGCGGAGGCAGCCAACCCACATTCACTTCTATGTGCGAGTCTAAGAATACTAGCACCTGCAAATAATTTGTCTTTTAAACTTCATACATCTTAACCTTCTAATAATATAAATCCAAACTGTCGGGCCCGGCTTTAAAGGCGTTAAGCCATAACGGAGGAAAAACTCCGTCACAAGAGTTGGCTACTATAGCTCATACTAATTTACTTTTTAATCCAAATGGCGTGACGACGTCTTTAAATGTAACTTGAATTGAAATATACATAACTAGTGGAACTCTCTACGACTTTGTCCGAGTTGATATTTTTTTATCTAAACTTCATCTTCTCGCTGCATCCTCTCGAAATTGAGCTTTGGAAATGCCTTTCTTAGTGCACATTACTATAAGAGGAATATAATCGTCCGTGTTCCATGCATCTAGTCTCACTATAAATAGACATACTAGCCACATAGAGGTGTAAAGCTCTACTTACACTCCCTACGCTATTATCAGCACCATAAATCCTCGCTCTGATCAAGCCTTCTCTCGTCGAAGTCCTCAGCAGTCTTATATTCATTCCATACTTAGAGAATTTCTCATAATTTTTATCTGTGGCCTTCTTCTCTACATTATTATCATCGTTAATGTAATCAAGCATTGTATCGCCGTCTATATTGTTCGTTTCGATGATTTCTTCTTCCTTGTGTATTTTGTTGTTTAATTCGTTGACAGCTTTCTGCACGTCATCATGGAGGTTTTCAAGATCGCTGTAATCATCCACTAATATGATTTCCTTAAGGTGTTGTTGGTCTGTTCGCTCTAGGATAGAGTGGACGGATCTCATAAGTGTTTCAAAGTGTTCATTATAGAAACATATAATAATTGACGTCTTGGGCAGTTTTGGTGAATACACTTGCGTGCGGCATCTACAAAAAAGAAAATTAATTAGTTCATTGAGTAAGTTAAACTTCGATTGTGAACTAATAATATAATCTACCTTAATATTATATCAGTCATAGCTATGTTTGTGTCGAATACAGTTAATAATATAAGAGGCAACTTATACTCGTTTTTATGATGATTTTAATTGTGTTTTGATAACAACCTTATTGTAAACATCAGATTATAGGCAAACCGCTAGGGAACACTAAGGTCCAAAAAGTCAACGCATAGGAAAGGTCTAGCACTACATCGAATTGTATGACCACTCAAATTTCCAACACATAGAAATGCATTTATTATGAGTTTAAGAAGTGCCTTTTATTTCCAGTTCACATTTAAACCCTGAGGGTTGGGATATAATGCATTGAATATTTTATATTTAACAGTTGAAACACAAAACGAAGAAATAGACTTATTCTTGAAATGCCTTTGCAATGTACATATGCACAATAGATTTGCTTAGTTTGGGGCTAGATAGCGCTGTGTGAAATGTCCACAAATTTATTCATTACTAGCGACTCGCCCCGGCTTCGCTCGGGGATAAACATATAGGTTTTTCCAGCAATAATTCTAATTTTTCTCGCCGTAAAAACCATCCTTGAACTTCAACGAACATTTTAAAAAAAGATTTGGCCAAATTGGTCCAGGCGTTGTTGAGTTATGCGCTTACCAACACATTTTGCGATTCATTTTTATATTATAGATTTATTATGTCACATTGATTGCTTTGTTTACTGGGTTGACACTGGCAGGCAATACTTTTGTGGTTAAAAGTTTAGTAACAAGAGATCCTTTGCTTGTTAGTCAGCCACTCCATGTCTGAATGATGTCAAGTAATAAGTTAATAGCACAAAGATACTACTACTTAAAAGTTCCATAAACATGTAACGAAAGAGTAAGTTTTAGTAAGTAAGTAAGCACTGACGGTTTGTTTACATAATTTCTATGTCCAGTTTGACTGAAGTATAGTATCATGATAAAGAAGAACTTACAATTTATTTCGCGTATCAGGCAGCCCCCTGTGGTTTCCGATCCGCTGAGAGATGAGTGTGTTGAATGCATGGACATTGTACCCTTTGTCGCGAATCCTTATGTCTTCAGAGTTGTGAATCAAGCCAAACTGGTTTTCTGTAAATTAAAAAACATAAAAGAACATTAATGTTTTTAATGTTATTGTAGTTTGTCTTTGTAACTAGTTAAATAAATATTTATTAAAAATAAGAAACTTCATAATAAAAAAAAGAACATTAATTTATGTAATTGTAAGTAGCATCAAATTGAATTGTAACAATTACTTCTATTTATAAATGACTACTAATATTATTAATGTGAAAGTTTGTGAGGATGTCGTTGCAACTTGACATCAACTCAAAATTATTACAAACTCAGTGTGATTTCAGTTGTTTTTGTCAAACTTGTCCAAGCAAAAATGTAATGACAATTTAAAATTGAATTTTGTTAACAATACTTCGATGATATCTTCCTTGGAAAAATGATCTGGCTTTTCGAGACAATCTATTATATGAGCAGCAAAAATAGCAGAACTCAACTACAGTTGAACATTATGATATTATATAAAAATAATTAAATACCCAAGCTTTTATCGGGCTCTGCAGACATCTTCAGACCCAAATGTTTAGCATATTTCTCTTTAAGCCTCATTTTCCTCAGATACTCTGCCTGGTTTCTTCGGTATTTCCACATGTTTCCATTGTACTTATTTTCAACTCTCGGACTGTCATTCAGTAAGTCCTTCCCTTCCAGTGCTGCAATAGATTTGTCATTGTTCTTAATATTGTTCTTTGCAACTGTGTCTGCGAGGCGGTAATGAAATACATCTTCTTTGTGATTTGGTGGCCCTATAAAAAGGCTTATTTCAGCTACTTGTATTTCAAAAATAGCTTGTTGCTAACAATTAGACAATTTTACATCATTGATCAAGAACATCTCGATTTTAAATAGCATGAGCACCAAGAATTTATTTTCTTCCTAGAAATAGAAAGAGCTATTTTCTCTCTAAGTGAGCAAAAAGTACAACACTAATGGATTCGCCGTTGCTATGGAAGGGATTTATCTACCTAGAAACTCTTTCTTCTTGTAACTCTATGTTTGGGGGTGTAGAAAAGTTTATTTTGTCTACACTCAAATGCCATTTTACTCTATTCTATAAGAAATAAGAGTTTTCTCGGCGTTCATGCTAAGCAGGCGGTTTTATTTCAGATTGTTGGACAGACTCTACGATGTTAATAATCAGAAATCTAAGTTATTCTGCTCGATTTACAGATAATTAAGAGTGGACTACAAAGCAGACATTTTATTCCAAAATTAATTGAAAGGCAAGTATAGTAAGATAAAGAAGTATGAACATTGCGGTCAACCCACTAACAGGACACTAATGCCTGGGATGTTTTTAGATGGAGTAGAGTTTACCCAGCAATTATACCATCCTCACACTTATCTTACTCAGCTTTATAAATAGAAAAGACATGGTCAATCTGAGCAGATCTGACTGTTGATCCGAATGATGAATTTCTTTATAAACAAAAAAGTTATATATAAGCTAAATAAAAAAAGTTATATGCAGCTGTTTCATCATATCCCCGCCCATAGGCTAGGTACCTAAGTACACACCACAGCTGTTTATGAGCATAAATTGACTATGATTCAAATCAAGTAAGGATACCTTCCACTAAGCAAAACATAATGTTTTCAATTCATAAAAAATAGGTGGGGCAGATGACTGAGTAGATGGGTACTTACTTAACTACCTAATTGGATTTAGGTAACTATGATGTAAGCATAATGCATGGACAGCTATTGTTTCTTACCACTCATGTTGAGAAGCCAGTACAAATACAAGGAGATACTCCATGTTGCCGAAGCGAATATTATGCCCCAAAGAAACGAGTTATTTAATCGACCCATAATCACTTGATTTCTAAGTTAGGATTTTTATGCAACAATTCTTTCAAAAGAAGTAATTACTGCATCCTTCTTCACTTTCTGAGCCAAAACAAATACATCGTCGTAAAGTTATTTTCAAAATCTGAGTTCACAACAAAATATTTTGGTTTGGAAATAACGGCAATGGCACTACTAAACCACAATACACAGTATATTCATTTCATGGTCTAAACGCAGCTAAATTAAAAGTAAATACTATCTCAAAAAAAAAATATAGTTTTCAATGAGCAAATAATCACTTCGTACTGATTATCATTTGATACATAAATTATAAAGATTTGATTTGATTTTACTGATGCCTGATCACAGAACAAAACACTAATACAGCGGAGTCCCTGACTGATTGACTGGAGGACAAGGACACTGAACCTGACTGAACAGACCTGGACTGAAGAATTGACTGGAATTGAGTTGGGATGTTAAAAAAAATCGATTATTTTACAATAAAAAAATTGATTTATTTAGAACGATTATTATTTAATAAAACGTTTATTCATAAATCGATTTTCTTATTGACGAAGAAAATCGATTTCGAAGAAATAAAAAAAATCATTTGGACGATGGAATAGCATTAATAATAATAATAATAATAATAATAAAACTTTATTTCAGACAACAATAAATTATGTAAAGAGATGCATAATACATAAAGAGGCCAATAATGTGATTGTTGAATGAATTATGAAGCAGGCGAAAATGAAAATCAACCATCCACTTAATCTGCTGATGACGGCGATATTATGGCAAGCTCATCAAATGCTCATTAGTGCTACTACCCAGAGATCCGAAGACTCAATAGCGTCTGAGTTATATTTATCGCAGCGCCGTTGTCCAACTTAAAAATGGACCCCATGAAAATTTGGCAAACCAATCAAGGAGCATATCAGTCGTTATCTATATTGAGTTTTAAATATTTGCTGGTTCGTGCGTCATCAGCTCCCGAACAGAGACTTTTTTCTATAGCGAGAAATGTACTCAGAAAAACCAGAAGCCGCATATTAGGGAAAAGGTTACCGAAGCTATTGTTTGTTAACTCTTTGCCAAGCAATATGTGGTAAATAGATAAGAAACAGTAGATTCTACATTGGTTGGCAGCCACTGCCAACCAAAGTAATAATTACTCACTGTAAATAAAGTTGATTTAATCTGCTATTGTTTTTTTTAATAATCTATTTAACTGATTAAATTTACAAAAATATCATTTTTTTATTTAAAATCGTTTTTTTTATCCAAAACAATCGGTTATTAGTTAATCGATTTTTATACCGTGAAGTCACATCCCTAGAATTGAGGATGACGTTTGACGTTTCCAGCCTGTGTTGCCGGCAGTCGAACAGAAAAAGTTCCCAAATTAAATAAAAAACAAATAGTTTCCATTACCGAAAATTTCCAAAAGAAGTGTTGGAATAAAATATTATTATTATTATTATTTAGTATATCTAATAAGTATATTCTTTCCTCTGCTTCATTGCACCGACAAGAGCTAGCTCATACATTTAATAATAATAATATTTTCTCTATTGAACATAATCGCACAAATTCGTAAATAGCAGCAGTTATATTATATACTACTACCTACTACTTACTCGTAGCACAAAAAGGTCAAACTGCTTTATCTAAAAAATAATGTAATGTGCAAAGACGAATAAAATTCTTCTAATCATATTTTCATCTTTACCCAAAGTTCGACTTTATAAACTAGGCATAGCTGAACTACCTATCCAAAAAAACACTGAATAGGCATATTCAGTTACAAAATGGTTATTATGTGAATCTAAAAGTTTTAACATTATAGGAACACCAACTACAAATTTAACAATATTCGTCAATGAACACAAATTAAAGATTTAAAGCTATGAAAAAAATATTTAATCAATTAATTTTATCCTTGAATAAAATACAAAGACTCGTGCAAAGATTATATAAATTGGCCTCTATTTCCACATAAAAAAAATTATACTAAAAGTGCAGCTATTATTATGCAGTAGATAAGTTTTATTTTTTGAACAGCCGACTCTCCTTTGTTTGTTTTGTACCGTTTGTGCTGCATGCAATTCATCTAAAAAAGTTCTTTTTTTACTAAATAGATTACAACAATTATTGGGTAGAATTACAACAATACAATATCAAGTAAAAAAAAAATATTTCCGGTTCCAGGAAAAGAAGAGAGTGGCGCGTATATTTAAATGCTAAAGTGAGCGTTTCATATTTCCTACTTCTACTTATATAACCAGGTTAATTACTCGTAGGTATACGAGTAAATAACAGTTGAACTCACGAAATAAAGAGGCTGAATGTATCTGGATAGTTTTATCTAAACACTATAAAAAATATTCAACACGCTTGCAAGCGTGTTGTCAACCTACAACAACAAGGGTATCACTGACGAATACGTAAGGAGGGACTTCTAAATTTAATGGCGCTGGACCTTTGCGTGCTCGGCCTACGTTGTCGTAATGGCTTCCATGGCACGGGCAGTAAAACCCTCCAGGAAAGTCTCCAGAGTTTGGTATCGGAACGCAGCCCAGATGCGTGCAAATTCCAATAACAATCAGCCATTGCTGATTCACCATGCGCTGCTCAGGGGTCTGGGGATCACGTAAAGCGGACATAGGCGTAGATGCCTCGTTATCTATATCAACTTGAGTCCTGTTTTTGATGAAAAGTGGTTTGCCACGCCACTTGTATGCCATGCAAGCTCCCGGAGCAATTTTTCCCAGTTCGACTTCTATTGATGCCAAAGCAAGGACGTCCGCTGCCGCCGCCATGTAAGACACAAGATGCGTCACCTCGGACTTCACCGCGTACGAACCGCACAGCAGTCCAAAGAACCCTACGACGTATGTGAAACCCGGTTTACCGTCGCCGGAGCCCCAGTCGGTCTTTCTCACATCTCTATAATCGTCCTTTCTGTAGGCGTCGAAGCTTGGCATCTCTAGGTCCCGGTGAAGATGAGGACAGTTGTCGTTAAAGCGGACTTGGGTCCAAGATGCCAGATTAGATAATACACGAAGTTTTCCCACACACTTCTGCGATAGAAATAGTTTTACAGGTCGTTTGTTGATTTCTGATTTGTTGGGTTTATTTTTAAAGTCCACCAGCTGAGCGAGTTTGATGGCATCCTTGCAGCATGGTGTGGTCCAAAACGGTAATCGTCCAAAGTGTGATAGACAGCCGCGGTTCAAAAAATTCATCGTATTTCTCTAATAAAATATATATATTTGCATGTTAATAACACTAGGTAGATTGTTTGTCAAAATTATTGTGTTCAATCGTGTCAGAATGATAATTGTTTCAAAACCCCGACAGCACTAAGCAAGTAAACGTTATATCCGACAGCGAGAAAGAAGTTTTTAAGCTACGACCGAATTTACTATCGGATTTGAACCCACGACCTTAGGATCGGAAAGCGGAGTTAGCCAACAACACGGGTTTTAAGCTGTAAGGTAAGTAGGTACCTATAAGTAGGTAGGTACTTACCAGTTTTCAACACTGCATCAGTAAAACATTGTAATGAATTATGCATCTAGTCGTCAATTGAGACGAGTGTAGGAAAAATTATCCTCTGTAGGTACAATAAGTGGGAAACAATACGCGAGGTCAATAGGTCGTGTGACCCATCGAAGCTGGTTCACGGCTTATGATTACCAAATTGATACCTACTCGACGTAGGTACCTACCTATTTGTCAGACTACATTCTTTATTTGTCTCTTCTCTTCTCTCTGTCTGACTACTCCTTTACAACATACCTGTATAGAGCTTGCTGGAGTCCCAGTTGATCGAGCTAGCGTAATGAGCTAAAATTTCAGTGTTGACTTGGGCGATTTCGCGTTATAAGTTTTTTTTTGTCCACGCTGAACCTATCAAGAATAACAACGTAATTAAGCGAGTTGCTCTGATGATGGAGTGTTTAACGAAACATAGTAATAGTGAAATATCCATGTTTATGATAAGTAATAAAATATTACAAGATTTTTTCAACAAGATCCCATGTCTACCTACTTAACGTTATTCCTAGGTTTATATTTTTTAAATTATGGAGTACCTACCTACCTACTTTCACTATCATGATCATCATCTTCCTGCCCTTATCCCACTCTATGTGGGGTCGGCACAGCATGAACCTTGGATGATGCTGTAAGAGTTTTGGCTAAAGTGTTTTATTTTATTTCCGGCCGCCTGCCTGACGTCAACCCTCCTTGGGAATACTTGCTTATTGTATCTCATCATGTTGGAGGATACTATCCCTTAGTCGAGTTTTAAGACATGCTCGGGGAGAGAATACTATATGTATTATTATAAGGTGCTGTAGAATTGCACTCAGTTGGAAAAATAATAACCGAAACGGAACTGAGCGCATTTGCAAGCGCATCCTGGGTAGGAAACTAATGTGCACCATGTCACGTATCCTCGGCAAGCTAGCGCTGGTAGTCAAGCTGCCAAAAGCTAGTTCATGGAGGCTACACAGAGCCAAGGCCTATGACGTAAGGTTGTGAAAGTGACGGTAACGACGCAACACGCAGTAATCGACGCGCGCGCATCGCAAACTACCGCACCGACCAACATGTAAGCGAATTTATATAACGATTATTTTAATAATACCTGCTGTGCTATTTTGTAACCAATATTTTATCATTAGGATTTAGCAATGATGTTGTAATAATTACTCACCGGTTCACCCGAATTTGGTGGATTGGGAAACAACTACTAGACTAGGTAGGTGACTAACCTATAGATTTAAATCTAGAACAAACATATTTAAAAATTTGAAGTACCTAACCTAGGTAAATTAGGTTACATATTTACCTAGATCGTTTATTCAGGTTCACAATTTTTTTCATGGCCCTCTAATATATACCTATAGGTATACCTATAAGTAAATAACTCCAAGGTGGTTCATGCAAATACCTAGGCACCTAGGCAGGTGGGTAACTTAGCTACCCTGATAAGTTAAAACCTAGTAATTGATTAGGTACCTACATACAAAGAAATAAAATCAACTTGAAAGTAAGGGTAGGTAGGTGATTGCCAATACCCTAACTTTTTTGATTTAATGTAATAATCAGTAAAAAGTATATTTGTATATCCAACATGCACAAATAAATTAATGGAGTTACAATTGTTGCTCATAATTATACGCAATCACCATGAAGTACAACCACAGTGAAACGAATAGTGCCATCCCTAGGTAAGCTATTATCACTACAGGTACAGATATCTTTTTTACAAAGCACGTCGCATCAATAAAGAAACATGAAATTGGTGCCGCCATACCTACCATAAGTAATAATAAGCACAAGCAAAATATGATCCATTTCGCTGCGACCACTGACCCTAGGGAGCGACACATGGAGCCAATTAAGAGAAAGGAATTCGCGATCAAGAGAATAAGAGAGGTCAGCCCAATACTAGATAACACAACTTTCTTCAACCCGGCATCTATTTGTGGAGGCTTGACGAGTTGTGTCATTATGGTGTCTTCCAAAAGCCCGTAGAGTACGACCGAGGCTATGCCCACTCCTCCAATGCCCAATCCACACAAAGCTATAAGAAAACAAGCGTATTTCGGGGGAAACGTCCCAAAGCATCTGTTAACCTCAGGCATCTCCATGGCTTCATTGGGTAATTAAAACGGAGTATATATGCATAACAAATAAAATTAGTATCAAATTTTTGTCTGTAAATTGCTGTAGATAGGACGTAGAAAAATAACATGAGATTTTAATCTAACAAAAATAACTGGTAAAAAAGTAAATATTTACATCCCAAAATGACAATGATACAAAGATGACGAGCCAAACATTGTCAAAAATGAAAGCTGTTGAAATCACTTGCATGAAAATAGATTGGGATAATATTTATTCTTCCAAGGGGATAATACACTATCTATATTATCACGATATTCTCGAGTATAGTGATAATATTGATAGTGTAACGAAGTGTATCATAGTATCATGAGAGTATCACACGTTATCCGAATATTTTGAGATCCGCGATCCTGAGAGGGCCTGCTTGCAGACATGGCGGAATGACCTAGACTAGACTGACCTAGACCTATCCATAATAATTGACAAATGATCACACACTCGATTAAACAAAATGACTACATCATATCAAATAAATACAAAAAGAATTGAAGCCTAGGAGAAACTTAACAATAAATTAGGTACCTACAACCAACAAAACATTGCAAAGGCATTAGGACAAACTTTTCTAAGTACCTACCTACCTAGTTGATTTATTTCATTGATTCAATTAAATAAATACAAGCGATAGAGCTCATGTCTCATGTGGGAATGTGTCTTGTTTATATACTGTGAAACCAAAGTTAAAAGCTTCCCAAACAAGCCCTCACTTAGGTCATTCTATGTTCAAATGAGTGAAATGGTTTCGTTTTAACACACACACACAACACCTTCTAAGACATTTTACTATCAATAATTTGAAACACGACTACTGCACTCCAGCAAAGTCTACGGTTTAATAACTACCCCCTTCAGTAGGAAAGGTAGGTACCTACTTGTGATATCGTGATATTATCGCGATATCAGCAACTAGGTAGGTATCACGATAATATTGATGTATGTAGTAACATAAACATTCTATATCGAATGTAACCGCTATCTCAAACAGCTAACCTACGTGTGTCACCGAAAGGTAAATGTAGATCTAGGTACCTACATACCTACATCAATGGCACAGAAAACATGGGTAATTGTTGGTATACTTAAAACCCTACCTAAGATCTTGCTCAATGCTACATTTCATGGTTGTTTTCAGAATGTCTTTCAAGACCATCCTTTTCGCCGCCTTCATCAGCGGAAGCCTTGCGTTCCCGGTCGATGACCCCATCCGCATCGACTTGCCTGTGTACAACCAGCCGCAATCTCCGCAGGACATGCACGAAGCCAGCAACAATCAACCTCTAGGTTACGACACATCGTACCCTATGAGCATTATACCGGAGAATCATCCCGGGGGCGAGCCAGATCTGTCTTCTGGAGGGAATTTCATTTCATACAAATTACAAACTGCTTCTAATGCATTGGGAAATACCCTCGATTCGAAGGTGAAATTAGCAACGGACCTTAACATAATACAATTGTGTGGTAGGAGTCTCTTTGAGGTGCACTTTTATAATTTCAACACACTTCCATGGTTTCACCAATAGTACTAACTATAACACGCCTAATGTCCATCAATCCCTTACCCATAATGTAGTATGAAATTACCAGTGACACAAGTCGTAGTAGTAGTAGTAGGTAACAGTAGAATTAAGAATGTCCTTTTGTATCAATCTTATTGGTAAGTACCTCCGTTTTTTGTTCCGCAGGCGAGCTTTATCGGTGGTCCATTCGCCGACCCTGTGACGAAGATCGAGAGTGCAGTTCATGAAACTGAGGGTTTCGGCAGCAAAGCGCTGTCCATAAAAGAGAACATTCAAAGCATTGTCGCGGGACTATTTCAGGTAAGATCTAATAAAACCGGTCAAGTGCGAGTCGAATTCGCACACGAAGGGTTCCTTACCATCGTACATGTAGGTACATAAATGTTTATTTTATAGGTGGCAGCACGTTCCTTATTAAAATCAAGCAAAAAATACAAAATGAAACCCATCTCTTCTATGAGGACCCCCTTAATTTTTAATTTGATTATTATTTTTGTAGTTACTTACAAATAAAAAAATGTGCAATAAAAATAAGTACCTACACACTGTGAAAATTTGAACTCTCTACCTATTACGGTTCATGAGAATGAACCGTAATAGGTAGAGTACAGCCTGCTGACAGATGGACGGACAGACGGACAGCGGAGGCTTAGTAATAGGGTCCTGTTGGCACCCTTCGGGTTGTACCCGTAGGGTGCCTAAACCCTAAAAATGGTCGCTGCGCAGACTGCTGCGAGCTTCCGTGCCTCTCATAGAGCGACGTCAAACCCCGACTATTCTACCAGATTTAGAACACAGAGCGAAGCCGCCGCGTTCGGAAGCTAGTAGACAGTATTTTATTCCTACACAAATGTGCAACTCCTCTCTATTTTAAATTTCTTTGAGATCCAAAGTAAGTTATTTAATTTACCTTTTTAGCCAAAGCCAATCGTTGACACTATAAGCGAGTCTGAAAAGTATGGCAACACAGGCGACAAGTTCTACAGCGCCGGCCAAGCAGTAGTGACCGGCGCTTCTGGCGTTTCCAACCTCGTGAACTCCGTTTTGGAGGTACCTTATATCTAGATTCTTTTAAATTGTCCATCAGTTTTAGCTTTTTTTACATCGCTGAACGCTGCTGGACGTCATGGTACAGTCGAACCCAATAAAAACCAGTTAGTAGAGTACCTACCACGCTTTTCAGACTAAATAATTTACTCGAATAGGTGCCCTCAAGCTTTTCCTTGACATGGGCTCCACGCTTGCAGTCATTGATACTACTCAGAACTGCATGCATGAAGCTGTTATGCGTGCACTCGACTGCACGCCGCGTAGTGGCCGCGCGTCTAGCTCAGGAGCTCAGGGTGCTGTTTCAAATCCACGACTGACAGCATGCGTGGACACCACAAGACTGCAGCCGAACATATTCGAATGCGTTTAAGTCAAGCAATAGGTACGCAACAGTACAGCAGTGCATGCAGTTGACACGTAGATACAACTGAACGCATTCCGTCTGAATGAGCCTTTAAGAGTGTGCCATAGCTGATTTGCTCCCCAAAGTCGATGAAGAACTCTGTTGTTGGTAATGAAATGTTTTTATATCAAAAGAAAATGAAATTTGAAAAACGTAAAAAGCCTATAAGAAAAAAAAACTAAAAAAGATTTATTAGTTGTTGAAACCAGTTGATTCATTTTGTAGTTTTCTTGTAATTACCAAATATTTGATTTGGCGGGTTATTTGATTTCAATATATTGCGCGGTCTCACTCTGTCTTTCTCTTTACACCAGAAATCCGTAGCCCTGTCTTTCGAAATTGGTCTAGACGCGATGGTATGGTAATATCACAAGTTTTATAATTGTTATCCATTTCCAGGTGCCTGGTAAAATCTTCAGCAAGATAACACGGGCAGCTACAGAGAAGCTAAACAACTTAGGGGGCAAATTAA
Source organism: Scotopteryx bipunctaria (assembly GCA_949320045.1). Taxonomy (NCBI): domain Eukaryota; kingdom Metazoa; phylum Arthropoda; class Insecta; order Lepidoptera; family Geometridae; genus Scotopteryx; species Scotopteryx bipunctaria. The sequence goes on from OX439440.1 coordinate 7,018,969, forward strand.
TAGGCTTATAATAAAATGAGTTTAGGCTTATGTGAATATTTACTGAATAAAGTTACCTATTTATAAAAGCTCTGCATTTATTATTATAGGAAAAATAATAACACTGAAAACCTGATATATATCAAGCGCCTATTATTTTTATATAAAAAATATTTTGGATTTCCGCCCACTAACATAACCGATTTAATATTGCACAATCATAGCTCTTGGAAACCATATATGAAAAGAGGGGGAGTAAATAAAAGAGCAACGTATTTTAATCAGATTTATTCAAACCAAATGTCCAATTGTTACATTTCTATCTATTACAAACGTGGGCTCTTATTATTAATTTAAAAATACCTACAGGTATTCATTATATACCTACAGGTATATTTTAACCCGACTAGCGAAAAAAAAAGGGTTTTAAAATCAATAATCTTTTATCGTAGTCGGGTCAACTGAATACAGGTACACATACAGGTAAATGCATAATTGCTCTACATACTGCAAACTCAGAAAAACATTTAAACAAATCGATTTTTGACAATAACATTTATAAATTATATTATGTTAATTTAGAGAAAGATAACTTTAAGATTCTCGTCAAAATCACTTCTGAGTGACGTAGGTTGTAGGTACATTAAATTCAAAATACTTAAATCTGAAGATTTTTAAACTATATTACCATAGAAATAACAAATAAAAAATATTATAATAATAATACCTACACAACTTATAGCAGTATCGGGTTACCGCGATTTTAGGTATAAAGAAAGGGAAGAAACTGTGGGAAGAAAATCGTGTTCCAGATTTATTTATTTACAAGCTTTTTAGTTACGGCGTGATTGAGGCACAAACATCGTCACATCCTCACAAACTTCTTGCATTTATAATATCAGTAGGATTTATTGATCTTGTCATAGATGTTGTCCATCGAGTAAAGGTAGACTTTCGAAGCAAGCAGGGACGCCGGCACCACGATAGCGACTTCGCAAATGTGTGGAACAGCATTCGTCGCGTCATTAACACTAAGCTCGAATTACGTAAGACTCAGTTTTTAGTTCTGTCGCGTGCCGCCACAGACGCATAAACGCTAGAAAATATATCTACGAATTGTGTAAATAAGGAAGAACCCGAGTGTAAAAAGAGACACAACGATTGGAAGAGAACATGGCATGTTCTTTTTTTGTAGTGCGTTAAGAATTATTTTGATTGTAATAAATTCTTCTTTATAAATTTTTGGAATCAAAATCACTAAGATAATAATTCAAGAGTCAAAATTACAAATAACAATGTTTTGCTATTATTGTAAGAATTTTAAATCACGGTCTTATGTTACTCTATAATACGATTATAATAATTACAGTATACAGACCGAGTTTATGATGAAGACCTTCGGAAGTCTGTATAGCGTCGAATGCATACAGAATAACTATTTTACCACAACAAATGATTAATTATTTCTTAATAATACGTATTACAGTAGCGACTATTATAACGAATTATGTACAAATAACATGAGTCAATAAAGTATAAGAAGAAACAAATAAATAACTAATAAAACAATATTTTTAATTGAAAACAAGTTAAAATTAAATAAGTAATTTCTGACATACAGTTTATATTGTTTTACTATCAAATACCATGTTGTTGTAAAATGTTATGGATATTGCCGTAAGCTTCAAACTGTAGTCTAAAAGCTTTTCCCCATCACAGGATGTCAATTATCACAATAAACTTATAATAATATAATATATGGGTAAACAATTTGTAGGTCTAATGTACTCACATAAATTTTTGCCAATTGATAATTATATTATAAATAATCTAATAGGTACTTAATGTACTCGTATTTAAAAAAAACAATGTGATAAAATTAAATTTTAAACATTGACATAAAATTATATTTAACATAAAATTATATTTTATGTAGCAAGTTACATTATATTAGGTTACATTAACATCCATGAAATCAAACATTACTAAAGTACATTTTATTCATCAAGAGTAAACATATTATTCTACTTCTGCAAGTGAATCACAACATTAAGAATCATTTAAATACAAATCATTAACATACTATGTACTCGTGTAATAGGTTGCGCCATGTTAAACGACCCTGCGAGAAATATTTGCGACGCACTAGAATTTTTTTCGCAAAAGAATTTTTATGTTTTACAAATATATTTTTTTAAACATAGACATAAAATTAAATTTTATGTAGCAAGTTACATTATATTATGCATTCATATGCAATCAAATATAACTAAAGTACATTTTATCCATCAAGAGTAAATATATTATTCTACTTCTGTAAGTAAACCACAACACTAAGAATCATTTAAAATACAAATGATTAACATATATCTTACTATGTACTGATGTATAGGTTGCGCCATGTAAAATGATCCCACGGGAAATGTTGCTCACAAGTATTTTTAGGTATTACTAATAATTTGCCTATTGTTATTCTTTTCTCATAAAATATACAGGGTGTAACAGAAGGGGTGGATCATCGGTGACCGACTGAAAAGGTAGTATGTTCAGTGATAGTCATATTGATTCAAGTTATTCAAATATCCCCCTTAACACCAAGTTTAAGAGTATAACACCTATATATAATAGGAATCCTTTGTATGCAACAGTACCTATGCGCAAACTTTTTCCCTGCGGGTTTATTTTACATGAAGCTACCCATTTCTATGAAATTTTCCAGTAGATACAAATTCACTACACATCGATCATTATTGGTTACACATCAATTTCCATTAGAATGCCAAAGTAGGTGGCTGTCGAATTTTAATCTATTTTAATATCGATTAATAATATGGATTAAAACATTCAAATATGAAACACTTAATAATCATGACTTCTTTGCATCATGCAAGGATAATAAGTATTTACATAATACACGTACACACAGATGTAATACTTGAAATACTGCAGTATTTTCGACAGCCATGTTTCTATACTGTGCCCAAGGAACATCTGTCTATAGAATATTTTAATTTCATTCAAGAAAAGAAGCATGAACTGGATCTTTAGGAGTTTAGGAGGAGTTTAAGTGGAGTCGCTAACGACTCCACTTAAACTCCTGTTGTGATTAATCACAACCTACAGCCAGCATTGATGTTTTTATATACTAATCGGATTCAGTCAGATCATTGTAAAATATTTGGTGCATACTCAAGCAACACTTAAATTATCCAAAAAATATATCGTTTAGTTAACCAAAATAGCAGATAAACTAAAGAACAGAGCCAGCGGGAAACTTTTTATGCACTAAACTAATAGACTTAAATCATTTTCAATGAGGTTTTCGTTGACAGCTCATAACCCCGTAATTAGTGTCCCGTTACACTTACGGACAGATATTCAACTTACGGACGACGGATCGTTCGTTACAAGCGCAATACATTAGTTAACAAAATAATGTTATTGTTATGAAGGATAAGTCATTCGTAAGTAGAATACAGGAACCAGGCCTAACACGGATCTAATTTCAATTATATTTGTTGGATTTATAATATTAGTATAAATTCTTGATACATCTAATTCGAAGCTTCATTTCCTGAATGAAATATTCTCAATTGAAAGTAATGACTTCGGCTAAATAGAAGGCGTTACCAATAAACGATTAACAAGAAGCAAATCACTTTATATTGTCTGTTGACTAGTCCGTGCTATCAGCACTTTCTTGCAAGATGTCTCCGACGCAATAGTTACTTATAACAATAGTTTACGCGTCGCTTTTGTCTTAGATGTCACGGGCGCAGAGAGTCCAGGCAATGTTTGTTGTGGGCCAAGATGTGTGTTTGGATCTTTTGTGGAAGGTCCTCCAGAGCTGGTGCAGTGTCCTCTTCAAGGTCAATGCGGCGGTAGAACAGCAGGTAAGGAGTACTGAATTTCTCAAGCTCGTTTATTTGCGACTCATGGGCTTCAACTACCTCATCATCATTGTATTTGTACCAGGCTACGCCATCCTGGAATCAAGATAAACATCATAATCTACAGCCCACAGTAACACTGCTGGCTAACGGCCTAATCAAGATGATAATATAAAATAAAGACTATAATAAAACCCTACAGTCACTTTGACCCCACACTAGGATTCAATATCGTGGGTACCACAACATTCAGACCAGGAAGAAAGATTTGCAGAACATGTAAACATTTCGTATGTTCTGGAAATATTTGCTAATATCCGAGCACTCGCACACAAAACCACTGAGCTCTTCTTGATGATATCAATAATTTAATACAGCTCAAAACAGGCGTAAGAGCACTGATGGTCTAGTGGTAGAAACCCCGCCTTCCAATCCTAAGATCGTGGGTTCAAATCCAGTCATGCATCAACGAATTTACTGTCCGAAAAATTTATGTGCACTTTATCAGTACTCTCAAACGGTGAAGGAAAAATACCGTGAGAAAACCGGCATGTCGTAGAACCGAGAATGTTCGAAAACATGTGTCAAGTGCACCTTTCACCACACTTGTTCAACAGAGCCAGTAACACGACTTGTAGTATCTTGTGACAATTTCAACGGATGACAAAAACGGACAGCGGAGGCTAGGATATTTTTTTTTTATTCGGACACCAGCCACGCTCGTTAATAATATCAGTAGTGGGTACCTTCGCAATAGTGAAGTAGTGGCCCGAGTCGAGAGTAGATCCAGCGTGGACAACAGCCGCGTACATAGTGTACAAGGCGTAGTAGGGGTTGATCGGAGCGCGCATTGTGGCCAGTGTTATGGTCGGGTTATAATACATGTTGTGGATCAACTTGGACTGCACTTGCTGCTTCGACTCGAACCTGGAATATTCAACAATTATTTTTTTACTACACAATATAACCTAACTTATAATGTACTAGTAGAGGCCCGCGGTTTCACTCGCGTAGAGTACATACTTTTCGGTGCATTTCGAGTTTGAATAGCATCGACACCTAGTTTTACTAATTTGGTATATTAAACTACTAAATTCGTTACCATTTAGTATTAAAAGAAATCAAACCAAGTTTTAAGCAAATCGGACCACCCTTTAAAAAGTTCCCATGACGACATACACAACCTCTCCCACACCCCCTTTGAGAGGAGTTTTTGAAAATATTTTACTATAGACTTTTATTAAATGTAAATAAATAAAGGCCATTTACCATCTAGTAGATGATTTATACAGCGTCAGGAGGCAACTTTTACCTTCACAGACGGGACACTGTAGTGCCTGGGACGAATTAAGATTGAGTAGCTTACCCAGCACCTATTCCATCCTCTCAGCTTAGTCGGCCTTGTCCACAGGAAAGACCTGGTCAATAAGTGCGGAGCTGACTAAGCCGCGGGTTTCCTCACGATGTTTTCCTTCACCGTTTGAGAGTACCGTAGAGAGAGATTTTACTATAGACTTTTGTTAAATGTATTAAAGAGTATTTTACACCTTTTTACCCCCTTAGGTGTAGAATTTCAAAAAATCTTTTCTTAGTGTACGTCTTACTGCTATAAGGAATATACCTTCCAAATTACAAGTTTCAAGCCGAAAATTGTTACTCACTTAAAGTTCTTCAGCACCAGAATAAGATAATTCGGCATGCTTTCTATGACAACGCTGCGTTCCGCATCTCTCAAATCGCCACAGTCACGGCATTGGTACCGATTTTCACCGGTCAGGCGTTCCGTAGAGCAGTAGAAATTTATAAGGCTCTGCACATCGTGCTGTCCTGCTTCGGGTTTCTCTGGGAACGCAAGTTGGAGATCGCGGAAGACATCGCGGGAAAGCGAGGCTGATCGGCATTGTACGCACTCAACGCGGGTCAGTATCACACCGCCGAATACGCTGTCGATGAAAGAATCGCGGCGGAACGAGGTCTCATTCAAACGGGCTCGTTTCTTCGGCACTATTGTCCTTGGAGGGCTATCGCCGCCTGAGGCGCCCACGCGTTTCGAACCGCTGGGGCCAGAGCCTGCAATGCATATGATTTATTTTTCACTGTCTCCAAATTTCAAAAGATAAATCTATTGCAAACAGAAATGAGTAGCAAGACGAAGTCGAAACGCATATTACGGGAACTGTGTACATTAATACTACTAATAGTCGTGTCACTAGTTCTTCTAAACCAGTGTGGTGAAAGGATTTAAAGTGCGCTAAAGTTAAAATCCTTTCATGCACTTGATACGTGTTTTCGAACTTTTTAGATTCTATGACATGCCGGTTTCCGTTTGAGAGTACTTTGCCTAGACTCAGTATTGGCTTAGCTTCCTGTCAGCAACCTCCCTTGAATATACTAGTTCCTATAAAAGCACTGCGCTCAAGAGCTAGAAAGAATATTAAAGAACACACCTCCACTGCCGCCAGGGCGCGGTGACACCGAGCGTCGGTTGGACCCCGAGCCTGCTGCCTCATTGTCACTGCAAATCAAACATTGTCAATTACAAAATATGCTCGAAAACTCTACTACTATAAACTAAATTACACATTTTAAAGTCTTAACTTCTTTTTCGACGATAAAATAAAGATAATCGTTTTTTTTTATCGCAAATGTTATCAAACATAACATTAATAAAACTAAAGTGTTTGGACTACCACCACCAGTGAAGTTGACGCATTGCCAACCAGAAAATAAAACTTCAAATGTCAAATTTTACTGCACCCAATAACTATAGTAAAGTATGCATTTAATAATGAACATACATACATATTATCACGCTCGTACCCATAACGGTGTGGGCAGAGCCACAAGTAATAATAAGAAAACTTGCAGCAACTCCTCATACAAAGTCCTAAGATGGATATGGTGAACAATTTGTGTAAGTAGTGAGCAAATAAATAGTGGCAGTAAATTTATTAGCAACTTACCTAGACGGAGGCGTGTAAGATTGAGGCGCAGACCTCCATCGGTTAGCGGTGGACAAAACCGGCGGCTTTGAGTAGTCGTAGTTTTCATCGGACATATGTTCGAAGGATTGCAGCAGCTCGAAAAAGTACCTGAGAGGTAGTTGCTCTTAAATTATGATCATAAATCAAAATGCAAATTTTCGGACGACTGTTTTTACCCGACTGCGAAGAAGGAGGGTAATGCGTTTGGGATAGGGGTATGTGCATTTCTTTCGTTGAAGCTGTAGTCTAAACGGCCGGACGGATTTTATTAAGTGAGGTGTCGTTGGATTCGTCAGGATGACGAGAGTGTCATGTATATAAATTGTCGAAAAATCCAATATGGATAAAAAGTTCTTTTCAATTTAATATTTTGGCTGTCTCTGTAGCGAACGAAAACAGCTGAACGAATTTCGAAAAATGAAGTGTTGTTGGGTTCGTCTAGAATCTAGCAGTACCCATAACACTCGTTATCTAGACTTATGACACTTTTTTGACACTAAAATGTATAAAATCCAATATGTCAGCTTCAAGGAGCCATTTTCAATTAACTAAGATGGTACATAACCAAAACCGTAGACTAAAACGGTACAACTTTATTATCATCATCATCTTGTGTCACACATCAAATATGTCAGACCTAAACTATGCTACCAAAATTTAACTCAGTCGGGTTATTTGTTCTTTAAAATAAATATTTTTTTTTAGGCAGGGTGTGGTCTCTACTGCCCGGATATCGGACTAGCGGAGGCTCGACCACTGAGCCACACAACGACTGCCCTACAAGCGGAAACTATGGGGCTCCTACTAGCAGCTGGAAAACTTCAACTGGCACTAGAATCACCAACGAATCAGGCCATAGATCAAGACACAAAGCTTGTCTTCATAACTGACAGTGCAGCACTGATGAATGCACTAGACAGATCTGACACCAGATCTGCCAGCCTGGTGCAATGTCACGAAGCACTACAAAAACTGGGTGTCAACCACAAAGTAACAATTCGATGGACTAAAGGCCACGGCTCCTGCACAGGAAACCAGAAAGCGGACTCTTTAGCGAAGGAGGGCCTAAAGAAACCACCAACGGAAGAGGATATCAATTTATGCAAACCCACATCGTTAGAGATTAAAAACAGGCTGAAAACGCACTGTGAAAATGAACATAAAAAACAGTGGGAGCAAAGGCAGGATTGTTGTCACACCAAAAGACTGCTCCCCCAACGTAATAAACGCCTCACATCAACTTTACTGAAAATGGGACGTGAAGACCTTCGGAAAATGGTGGGCATCATCACAGGACACTGTGAGTTGAATAACCACCTTCTGAAAATAGGAGCAACGGACAGCGGCCTCTGTCGGGGATGCTTCCAAGAGGATGAAACTGTGGAACACGTGACACTTCACTGCTCCGCAACAAACGAAATAAGACAAAGCTCGGGACTGCGGACGGTCATCGAGCGGTGTCAGGCACTATCATCATCGACCTAGACAGCACCAACAGTGGCTTCAACAACACCATCGAGGATACTGGAACACTGCTGCCATCATCCCAAAGTCCTTCTCCGGTACTTCAAGAAGCTGGGCTGGCTGGGGGAGGGTTAGCAGAGGGGATAATGCACAATACACCCCATCGCAGGACGTCAGTGCAGATCTTTGTTCTCCTAACATTAGAATTAGAATTAGAAATACTTGTTTATTTAAACTTTCATCCACAATCATGGGGTGGATCGATTGTTTTGATTGATAAGAAAATATGTAGGACTGGCAATCAACGCATAATTTATTTTTCTTGTTTTTATTTATACTACTCATTGGAACTTGAAAGGAAAGTAAAATTACAATTTCAATCAGTCAGGGCGAAACAAAAATAATAAAAGAAAAAGAAGCAATGTTTATAAAACTCAGAATACCTATTTACATAGGCATCAAAAAAATTACGCTTGTTTCCAGAAAGCAAATTCAACGATTCTATTGCGACGTTAAATTGATATCAAAACAAAATTATTGAGCCAATTTGGCTCAATTTCACCTAAATAATTATGCTGTTTTTTTTTGTTTATCTGTTTTACCTACTATGTGTTGTTTTCATCTTTTCTTTAAATTACCTATTGTTGCTTTACTTAAATATAATCCTTTCATTTTAGTTATTTTACTTTTTATTAGCCTTTTTCATGTAACTTTTACGAACATAATAATTGGTGCAAGTTATGTACACCGTAATTGTCCTATACATCGGAAATGTACCTTCTATGATTGTATTTTTTTAATGTTATAATGTATATGATGTGTGTGTACTTAAATAAATAAATAAATAATCAAAATTATCAAAAAGTAGTTATAGAATAATTCCAGCAATTATTGCCATTTTGTAGACTTACCCCAGAAACTCCGAGCTATCGTGTTGATTATTAGATGTGAAGAAAGTGGGTCTCATGGTTTCGAAGAAGTCGCGGGAGTCTAGCTTGGTGTCGACGGAGTGAACCAACTTGCCGAAAAGCATAGCCGCTATTGCCCAATAAGGATGGTTGGTCATATGAAGCATCACATGGGTGCTAAACCTGCGGACGAAGTTTTCTCAATTAATTAATAACACCCAACAGTCACAATACAGTCTTGGCCCCATACTAGGATACACTCTGTGTCGTGGGTATCAGAAACTGCAGAGCATTGGCAGCACAACGCCCAGACCTGGAAGAAATATTTGCAGAACATACAAACATTTATCCCGCAGCGGGAATCTAACTCGCGCCTCTAGCGACTCGCCCGCTACGCCACCGAGGCCGTCAAGTAATATTCAACTCGATCGTAAGTGTAGGTATTATTTAAATCAAGTTACATAAAAACCAAATCATTGTTTAAAATCAAAGATAAAGATTAAGTGTCTCGGCCAAAATAATACGCTCGCAATGTTATTTAAGTAACCTATGACACATTGGCAGAGATAACGTGGCACATAAAAAAACATGGCGAGCGTATTTGGCTGAACTTTCAGCGCCGTACTTTCTGTGTCGCGACACTTAGAAAAACAATAGCTATTTTGCAAAATGTCAAAAATTATTGACGTAATTTTGTAGTGATGCAAAGTCTTTAAGTTTTCGAGTTGATCGAAGCTGTGGCATAACAGACGTGAGAGTATTTATTTCATTAAGCGTGGATTCGACCAAACTTAGATTTATACACGAGTAACTATACCGGGAATAATCTATTCCTTTTTTTTAATCTCGAGTAAATCAAAAGTCGTTTTTCTATGCAATGTAAAGTATAACTACTCTTGGAATTGCTATACGCGAATAGCTAAATGAACGATGAACGAATTTATTAATTACCCTGCAAATAAATGTTCTACAACGGGACGGTGTATAAGCTTATGTCACGTCAACTCGCAATTGTCGTATTATAATATGGGAAAAAGGAAAATACCGAAGGAAAATAGCTGCTTGCTGTCAAGTGTCAATTAAAGTTGTTTAAAATTTTGTTTGTTTTAGCGGATTTGTTCGTTAAGGAAAATTACGAAATTAGCGAACCTAAATGATTATTTTTTTCTTCTATGAATAAACAACCACCTATGTAGGTACAGTTTAACACAGTTAAAACTTACCGATCGGAGATATATTCCAAGTTATGTTCAATTTTTGTTAGTGGAGATAAAGTTGCTTCTTTGCTCAAAAAAAATCTCATCGCGAAATCAAGATCATTGTAGTTATTGTAGTATTCAAACAAGTCTGTTCTTTCTTTTATCCACCTTGGACGTCTAGGTACCTATAACTTTCTCGTCACTATCACTATCTTCAATCGAATCAATTCTTAAACGTTGCATAATTATTTTATTGTAGATACCTAGATAGGTACCTACCTACTTAAGTAATAGATTTTGATGAAAAAAATAATACAGGGCGTAACATTTAGATCGGTCAGTGTGGGAAAGTCTGAAACTATAAGACATACGAAGATCTGTTCTTAGGAACCATGTCATCAATTTTAGTGACAAGAAAATCTGCATACATGGATTTAAAAAAGTTCTCAGTTCAGGAATCGAGGCCTCTCGGATTGAAAAATAAAACTTAAATTATTTCTATTTGGATATAAATTGTGTAGGTCATATGCAGTAAATGTTACTTTGGAACATGATATCTAAAATGAATAAAATGCATTGTATTTTCATATCCTTTAATTTAATTAAGTAGATGTTCGAAATGACAACCATTTTTGTCAATGCAATATTCAACTCGTTTACGTAGGTAACGATTTTACTATTGCGTTTTGTATCTTTAGGTGGTGAATTTGCATTAGAATTGACTCTATGGCTGCTTTTAGGTCTTCAATGGTATCTTTGAAGCTACATGCAATCATAGAGACACTTTTACGCACCTAAACGAACGAACATTGCATTGAAAAAAATAGTTGTAATTTCAAACATCTACTTAATTAAATTAAAGGATATGAAATACAATGCATTTAATTTATTTTAGATATCATGTTTCATAGTAACATTTACTGCTTATAACCTACACAATCGATATCGAAATAGAAATAATGTAAGTTTTATTTTACCATATGACCGGGTTCGATTCCCGAGCTGAGTACAAGTTTTTTTATGTATGAATGCAGTTTTCCTTGTTACTAAAATCAATGACATAGTTCCTAAGAAAAGATCTTCGTATGTCTTATAGTTTTAGACTTACCCATACTGACCGATCTAAATGTTACACCCTGTATACAATACATAAATAACGAAACAGCAAAAAAATCATATGACGCTGGAATAGCTCCGTTAGGTACTCCGCGAGAAATGGTACTCTCATTTGGTCGTATCCACCCTTAATAAGAAAAGTAAGCATGCAGATGCTGATTAGTAATTACGACGTTCGAAAAATAAGAAGATTGAAATAAAAATCACATGACTACACTCATGGACATAATTAGAGGAAGGCTTCATCAATCGAAAAAAAAGACTGAAAATGTACAATAGGTTCTTCGTACAAACTGGCCACATATACCTTAATATTTATTTTAAAAAAGAATTACTTCAATAGTCTTTTGTTTCAGGGTTTCATTTGTTTTTTTAGTTTATTTGTTATTTTCACTAGTCTATTGGAATAATTTTGTTGACGTGTGCGTATTAATTTCATAAAACTCTAGTCTTTTTCCAATTTTTTTCACAAAAACGTATCGCAATAGTGGTGCTTTGCTTACACATCAATGAATACCTGAAGTGACAATGCCAGATCTTAGCGTAGCTCAGGTTTCCAAGCTGTTACTTTAATTGAAAATGGTCACAGTTATAAAGAAGTGGTTCAGATATTGTGAGTTTCCAAATCCGTCATCTTTCGAATTCTTAGACGCTATCGGCAGACTGGAGAGTACACGAGAGGTGCAGGGCAAGGTCGCAAGTTTTGAGTACTTTTCCCTATTCTTCAGTTTCGGATTTGGCCATGCACGCCCACTTCAAAAATTCACCCGTATATAGATGATTCCAAAAAAAAACTTTTTATCCGGGCGTTGCACGATCTATAAGTCGCAGGGCAGAAGTTAGACGTAGGCGTAGGGTTACCGAGGTTCCAGTTCCGAGTGTCCAATTTTTAAAGGGACAGTTTTAATGTTGGTACCAATGAACGGCGTAGTAATAACAATGTATAAACTTTAAGAAAGCCGTTATCATTAACGCTACGTCCAAATTCTAGATATAAACACAAGACAAGCTGTTCCGGAACCTCTTTAACGGATGTATTTTCTGTATTCAGAGGTTTACAGGAATACGAAGGATCTATTGAATTGAAATATCACAAGAATTTTTAAATGAATGATCTTTGAATCTGGTAGTATGGTGCATTGAAAAGAAAAAACATGCCGCAATACCAGACGGCTATGTAGGAGCGATCAGGCGGACATTGCAATCCTATTTCCTAATTACATAGATACGATTATCCAAGTGTTCATATTAGTTACACGCTTCAGTGATCTTCTATTAAGCATTGGGATTGCAACTCGATATATTTATGTATTTATCGGCCAAGAGAAGATTATAATTGCGAATAATAAAATGCAAACGTTCTTCTTCGCTGGACTGGGAGTAAAGAAAATACGTAGTATGCCATGTCCAGCTGCTTCTCTCCCCGAGCATATCGTAAAAGTCGACTAAGGGATAGTATCCTCTCCAACATCATAAGATACAATAAACAAGTATTCCCAAGGAGGGTTGACGTCAGGCAGGCGGCCGGTCATTAAACACCTTAGCCGAAACTCCTACAGCATGATCCTTGGATCACGACCCCACATAGAGTGGGATAAGGGCAGGAAGATGATGATGATGATGATGATGAAATGTAAACGTCAACGAAGCCCTAGACTAAAATATTAACTACGAGTACTTAGCTACTTACGTAAAGTTAATGACTAGATTTTTTAACCGTATTTGCTCCAATATGCAAATTAGTGTTATTTGTAACCTATCAAGCTAAATAAAATGAACGCAAACATGGCTAGTCCCAATCAAGGCGTTTCACTTTTCGTCACTACCATCAGATCAACTCGTTGGCTTATAAAATTTTATTGTCGTACATATAATGTAAAGTTTTGACAATTTGAAATCGAAAAGGATAAATAATAACACTACTATAAAATGGTTAATATCATTGCATCGGAATTTTATGAACATAGGTATTTTGTATAGTCATTCCAAAATTACAATAGGCACTGTCGAAATAAACTTTTTTGTTTTTGTTCAAATATATTTTTTTATTACTGACACCAATATAACTGTCACCCATAATGAATCAATGAGTGACGCGAAAATAACAGAAATCAGGACAATTTTGACAAAAGAAAAATCAAATTTGATCAACAGCAATGGTTGAAATTCGCTCTATCAAACAAGGCATTTATTTTTACCATCTATACATTACATAACTATATTTTTTTATTATCTAGACATAGTAAGATAAAATATGAAAAATCGCTCTTTATGACGCTTTTCCATTCGTTTTCATAACTAACCAAAAATTCTAAACTAAAATTCAAAATTTTGGTTAACAATGAAATAAAACAATAGGGAAACAATACAATAGGGAAACCTGACTGGCTTTTGTTAACTGAAATGATTCGCCTCACGTAATAAAAAAAATGCAGAAAATTGCATAGGTAGTCACTATTAGAGATAGATAGTCGGCTGCGGCGGCAGCAATCAAATCATAACATCGATGCCAGATAACTCAATTAATCCGCCAGACAGCACAATATACACGAATTTCTGGGGCCCCTACGATGTCCTATGTAGATGCCGCCCTGAATCGATTTTTTGTTTCGGACATTTGCTACAACTTCTACTACTCTCGTCAATAGTTCTACCAAACCAGTGTGGTGGCACACGCTTTCGAAATATTTAGGTTCGAAAACTCACGATGTTTCTTTTTGCTGAAAAATCTAGAATGCATAAGTTGTCCAGTAAAAACGAACACACAAATACATTTACGTAAGCAGCGTAATACTTAATGGGCGATTCGTAATGGTAAATAGAAAAAAAGAAAAATCCCACTAATGCAGAGTTTGTGCGTGTTTGTACCCTCCTCATCTCTGTAAAGCTGAAGCGCTCGTGGCGTAGCTTGCTTAAGCTTTCTTGATTGATTGTTAAAGTTAAGCAACGATATGCGTGGTCACAAATTGGGATGGGTGACCGCAAATGGCATTACGAGCTGAGCGCTTTCGTGCTTGGGAGGGCACGTTAAACAGTCGGTCCCGGCTTTAAAGTCGTTAAGCCATGACGGAGGCCTTTAGGCGGCCTAAAAACTCCGTCACTAGAGTTGGCCACTAGCTCATACGAACATACATACATATATCTCTGTAAAGGCTCAACGAATTTAACTAAAACTGCACAATATTTTATGAACCGGAATGCCTGGATCTTTTATCCATATCAGCAAAGCGGGCTAGTTTTTACAAAATTTGCTTGCAAATTCGCAATAAAATACGTTCACATGCATTCATCATCATCATTCTCAGCTCGTATCTACCCAACTGCTGGGTGAGGGCCTCTCCATTTTTGCCATTCAGAGACGCATAACGTAACATGAAATTTGGTTATAAATTTGCAAAATGTGCGGACCGCACTGTAAACAGCATAGCTCAACTAGAGGTAGCATAATTGTTGACAGAAAATCGAAATATAAGTACATTGGAGGGTGCTCGGCACCCCAGCTAGGGGGCTATAATCCCCGGCGCAGACGGGGAAAGGGAGCTCAAGGCCAATGCCAAATTTGATTTTGCTAAGGTTTTTGATTTCAAATGTTAAATCACAAAATGCCTTAGCTATCTATACCTTCAGATAAGGTTACCACTGGTGCTGGTGGTGTTATGGTAGTGACCATTACTTCCCCTAAGGTCGTAGATTTGAATCTGGCAGTACACCAATCGATTTGTTAGAAAATTATGTGTTTCATTACTCTCGAACGGTCAAGGAAATCCTAGTAAGGAAACCAGCTTGCACAACTTAAAAAATCTACTTGTCAAGTGCTTTTTCAAGAAGCTTTTTCAGGCGCGTTATAGCCCTTATACCAGACTTCGTAATTAGAAAAAATAATTATAACAAGCCAGTAATGGAATGTAATTGCCCAGCACTGTGCCTACGTACAACTAAAATCCAAGATGCAATTTTTAATAAAAAATAACGTGCCAATGATTTTTATAATACTAAAAGCATACAAAAATAAGCGAGCAGCGCATAGCACAATGAAGTTAGTTCAGCAAAGTACTATAAAAATAAACAATACAAATAAAAATAATTCGCAACAGAAACAAATAAATAGTAACAAAGCAATTACACTACTAAAAACGCATAGACTATTTGATGGATGTCCTCCCGTGTTTGAGGATACACTCCAATTTTACTGTTCACCTTCTACTTTTATAAACCACCTTACATTTTCTTTGAGTTTATATTATTATAATTTTGTAATATCACATGCTCATAATGTTGTTTAGGTGTAAAGACGTAAGAGGCGCAACAAAATGAAAGCTTGCAATATACGAGTAGTACACGCTGAAGTATTTACGCTCGAGGCGGTACAGCCAGGATGAAAAGTAATAGATAACCAAAAGCTTCAAAACAAAAAGTGTGCACGAAAAAGTTGCTATTTTTAAATATCATAAAAACATACATACTCGTACATACATAAAATCACGCCTCTTTCGCACAGGAGGAGGCAGAAATCACGGATCTCCAGCTGCCGTCATAAGGAAAAAAGACGTATCTGACATTTTTTTCATAATTGAGTTATATACATCATCGGAATCAGTAAAAAAAGATGCATCTACCAGTATTTTTTTCTCCATTTCGGAATTTATGTAGAAATGTCTTTTTTTCTTATGACGGCAGAGTTGCTGATCTAGAGTTGCAGATCCTTGTTGTTAAAAATATTATCATACTAATATTATAAAGAGGAAAGATTTTTTGTTTGTTTGTAACGAATAGGCTCCGAAATTACTGGACCGATTTCAAAAATTCTTTCACCAATAGAAAGCTACATTATCAGGGACCAGTATAGGCTTAATTATATTTAAAAAAAATTGAGAAATTTTCATAAGAAAATTGCAATATTGTAACCCAAGGTAGAAAACCCAAAATAGTTTTTGGCGTGCGCTGCGAAAACTATTGATTATAGAACAAAATAATGTGCTACACGCGTACGATGTCGCGGGCAACAGCAAGTTTCAAAATAAAATTGTTAATAAAAACTCCTCAACTTCTAATACTGACTGCACAATAGCAAGCGACGGCATGAGCACTGAAATTACACAAACTACGCCAGCTTGTTCTGCACCTTTTACGAAATGTAGGGCCGAGTGCACACTGGGTGTGATAACGCGCGTCTATACAGTATTTTTCTAATTGGGACAGTACGGGAAATCCGAAACTAGAAGCGATAAAATAAAAGAGTCTTAGAAACTATTTAGTCTTTTTTTATGAAATCAATTTTGGCATAGTAATTTTTTCGGCCAAGCGCGAGTTGGCCATGAAAATGGGCAATGTTTGCAATACTTTTTTATGCTAATCGTCTCAGTTACTTATGAGGATAGTTTCATTATATCGGAAGAAAAAAATCGGGACAACATAAGTTGGTCAAGCGTGAGTTATTTATTTAATTAAATTTGAAGAACTTCCCTTCCAGAACGAACTGCTGTTCCGATTTTTTTCTTCTGATACAATGAATTATTGATCCTTACAGGTAACTGAGTCGATAAGTATAAAAAAAAATTGTTGCCAACATCACTCATTTTCATGCTCGTCCACTCACGCTTGGCTAAAAAAGAGCAAATGGTTTCTAAGAAAATTTTTCTGTAGCTCTTCTGGTTCCAGATTTCCCTATATTGTCCCAGTTAAAAAGCCACACTATACCCTACACTACAGGCTAAAACGACTTATAAAAAATGCATTTGTATTTTAGTCGCCCTGTCATCGTCCGGGCTTTTAGAAATACATGGCTTATTTCTTGAAAATATTAAGTGCTACGAAGCTACGGCGTAGACAGGGCACTTATAGAAATCTAAAGTTCATTGCACCTTGCATCCGGCTTGATCCCAAGTTGAGTTGTCTGATTCAGCACGGAACTTAGTAATTCCTCGTCAACATCTTAGAAGCTACTGAATATATTATATATACTATTACTTATATCTAAATATCAAACGATATTTGGCGTGCAATTTTTATACAGTCAAATAAGATAAAAGCATCATTGCACCAGAATACGTATAAAAGTGCTATATAAAGGTTTGCATTGTCGTCGCTGTGATTAAAGGATTTTAAAACGTGAGTAAAGGGTGCTATCATGTGTAAAATTCTCTGTCCGTGTGATATTCAATGCAAAAAATGCTTTTGATATGGACGTGGAATGGAATTTCATATGCCGTTTTTAAAGCGAGCTCAAAGCATTATAATCCAGACAGGTTCTATAAAGGCAGACTGTCTATGATCACATACTGTTTTAAAAGTCATACATCCCGAATGTTACATCGAGCGATTACATTTTCATTTCATCAAGGAAAATAAGACTTCACCTAATCTATATATATATATATATAAAACAGTAATAATTTTTTTGCAATCAACGAACAGGGCATAATAACTACTGAAACTAGAAACCTGTCAGGTAGCTTGCTTTTATAGTAAAACCACCCACTAAGGCGGGATTTTTCGAAAGTCAACCCCTAAAGGGGTGAAAACGTTTGTATGGAACGCACAGTAAAAAAAATAGGGGCAAAATGGTTTGTCAAAATTTACACTACTCGAGCGAAACCGCGCAAGTAAGCTAATTATTACGAGAATATAATACGAGAAGACTCACAGAAGGTCTTATTGGAGGAGCATGGTAATTAAGTAGGCTTATGGTTGCGTTATATATTATATGCATTTGGTAACAACGCAGAGCTTTGTCTAGCGCGCTGAAATTAGATCCGATAAGATCGTGTAGGTATTTCAGCACAGAACACATAATAAATAATTAGTGCCTCAATAAGATTCTGATTGTATGATTTAATAATTACTGATATCAGAAGTAGGTATAAAAAATATATATACACTACAATGTAATTTATGCTTATTAAATAATAATTCACTATGTAGTGCCGACCTAGCCTAGTAGCATAAGGGCAGGAAAATGATGAATAATGATTATAATAACTTGCCAAATATAAAAATACTAGAAAGCTAAAGCAAAATCTGCCGCCCGCGCTTCAATCGCGTGGTACCCGAATAAAAAATAGCCTATATGTTAATCCAGTACATGTACTATGTATATTCCAAGTTTCATTCAAATCTGTTCAGCCGTTTAGGCGTGATTGAGGCACAAATATCCAAACATTCAAACATCCAAACATTCAAAAATCCAAACATTCTCACAAACTTCGCATTTATAATAAAAGTAAGACACTATGAGCATATTGTAATATTACGTTACGTTTCAATCTACGCCCATCGAGGGGGGCGCAGCCTCGAAACCACTGAAATTGACATGCCTATTATTGAAACAATTCAAAAGTGCACATGCTTTATGCAATACCCTCAAAAACAACGATATTTAGCATTAAATAAAATTCAATCGACTCAATACATAGAATAATTAGTACAGATAAAGTCATTTAAATACTTAGTGAACATGAACAGCTTCAAAGATCCTCGCTTCCTTTGTATTTGTACTGAATGCAAAAGCACTGCCTTCAAAGATCCTCGTTTCCTTTGTTTTTGTACTGAATGCAAAAGCACTGCCAGGGCCAGATTATCCATAAGGCGGATAAGGCAACTGCCCCGCATCGACTACGGGCTCAGTGCACGCACCAAGAAAAAAAAAACGTTTCATCGAACGAATTTTTTTGAAAATTTGTATACTTCCTTTATTCGAATTCCTTTCCCCCCGTGAATTGCATCGCCTAGGGGCCCTGATAGGGTTAATCCGGCCCTGAGCACTGCCAATGCAGAAACCAATCAGGCAAACATCCTTTGCAGCTGACAAGTTTAGATCCGCATAAAGCTTACCTACATTCCCAGGTACCCACAGACACGACTGGTTATGTCGAAAGATAAGGTGTACATATAGTACAACTAAACGCAATTTTACAATCTTTACTTCCGAAAGGTTCTTTTTAGAGTTTTCTCGTTAGAGTTACAGACTCGATGTATTTATGGCTCAATGTAAAATTTATCATTTAGTGATTCTAAGAGTAATTCTACCGGTCATAAAACTACATAATTATTATTTGGAATAATTCGATTAAAAGCAGGATGCAGTAACGATAGGTGGATTATATTCGTACGGGCTTTAGAAATTTTAACAGTGATTGAATCGATGGAAAGCAGATCCTTTGAAAACTGCCGCCGCGCTTAATTGAATGGGGTGCCGCAAAACAAAAAATATACCGACTGGTAGTATAAGCTTTGTAAAAATAATCCTCAATCTATTTAACAGCTTTTTTGTGGTAGTGAGAATTGGTAGAGTTATTCGATGCCAGACGTCTTTCTAACAAAGCTTATAAAACACTATTAAAATATTCCTGTAACTGTTCACGAAAATGCATCTCTGCATGTGAATGATTCCATCGTCGGCCATGTTCACGTGTGCTTTTTATAATCTATCTCAATTAGTCTTAAAATATTGAAACTTTGTAGAGGGGAATTAATTTTGAGATGAAATTAAGTGACCATTGAATAAAGTGGAACTCTTTTGAGATTTCATTATGAGAATTTGTGCGGACACCGAAATTCTAAAATACTATGAAAACGTAGGAAAAGCACCTGCAATCGGATACAGGATTGATCTATTTGTAGAGTTGTTGAGAAACTGTGGGTTTATCATCATCATCATCATCTTCCAACAACAACAACAATCTCACTGTCATCGTTAACTTGTAAGTGTAAATTTTATAAAATAAGACGAACTGTAGATGCATCATTATCATCATCATCAACATTATCAGTATTGTCAACTTGTAAGTATAAAATAAGACGACCTATGGGTGCATCATCATCATCATCATCATCATCATCATCATCATCATCATCGTCAACACATAATTATAAAATAAGATGACCTGTGGGTGCATCATCATCAGAGATCGGAGTAGGTGGAATTATTTATGGTGGATCAATGACCTCAAATGATAGGTTAGTATGGATATGCCTCAGGAATTCCGGTATTTTGAAATTATCAAGATTTTTTTTTCAGTAATTTCATAAATATTACGTGGAGGCGTAAAGTGAGAAACGTATCAATATCATCATCATCCGCAGCCTAACTTCACCCACTGCTGGGTATAGACCTCCCTTAGCGTGTGCAAGTCTCCACAGTCTTGCGCTTGTCTCATCCAGGTCCGTTCCGCGACAGATGCTATATTGTCAGCCCAACGCACCGCTGGACGAGCGACTGGTATCAATTTATGCATGTATTTTAATACAGTAACCTGTATTAAAATACATGCTTAGTTTGATAGAATACAAATTTACCTTTATACGTTAAACAATCGCTTCCTTTAAATTTCAAATACAGTAGTTACTAAATTACTACTTTAATTATAATATTTAACTCAATCAGGTAAATATCGGAACTTTCCTGAAAAAAAGGCATATCCATGTTATGAAACTATGATGCAAGTACGTAAAATCATTCTACCAACTCCGATCTCTGATGATCATTTTCATCGTCAACATGTAAGTATAAAATAAGACGACCTGTGTGATTATCATCATCATCATCATCATCATCATCATCATCATCATCATCATCATCATCATCATCATCATCCTCTCATCATCAAAGTAAGTGTACTCACCGTCGTGTGACGAACAGGGCCTGCACGACGCTGTTTATGTAGCAGGTGTTGCCGAGGTTCAGAAGGCCGACCTTGTGGTGAGGTCGGGCGGGGGGTTTCGCGGCGACCACCTCACGAGGAGGGCACACTTTGCGCGCCGGCCACGAAGCTATCTTCAGCAGCTCGCAGCCGCGCGACGCCATGTGACGCTCCAGGCACAGTATCTGTTACCACGTTTTGCATTGAACATACTCGTACATACATATTATCACGCCGGTATCCCTAACAGAGCGGGGCGTGCCACAATTAACCATAAAAAAACTTGCAACCACTCCTGATTTTAAGTCCCAAGATGGATATGGTCAAACATTTTATAGATCTTTGACCTAATACCTTTACTTCAACCACTCAAACAACACAGACGGATTTAAACCACAAAATCTTAATAATTTGGAAAAATTATTACCCCCGTGTTTTCTTTCATCTGATGTCCGAAGTTGACAAATAAATACCCTCAAAACAGTAACGGATTTGCGATCATCAGTTTATAATGAAAACAACACGGTCGGTGTACGGTCGGCGACAGAAGTTGCCTTACCTTATACTTCTTTATAATAATTGTACTTTCACGCACGATACAGTTACATTATGTCAAATTGTAGAAATATAGGATGTATTAATTATTATTAATACTTAATATTTATAATATAAAGAGGAAAGATTTTTTGTTTGTTTGTAACGAATAGGCTCCGAAACTACTGGACCGATTTCGAAAATTCTTTCACCAATAGAAAGCTACATTATCAGGGACCAGTATAGGCTATATTATATTTTCAAAAAATATTGAGAAATTTTCAAAAGAAAATTGCAATATTGTAACCCAAGTAGAAACCCCAAAATAGTTTTTGGCGTGCGCTGCGAAAACTAATTGACGCTAAAACTAAAACTAAACTATAGAACAAAATAATGTACTACACGCGTACGAAGTCGCGGGCAACAGCTAGTTAATTATAAACATATCACGAAGATAAAATGTGTCGACTTTAAATAAAACCTGACAACTCGATAAAAATTAAAGAGCCAACAGACTAAGTAAATTCCTTCACGGGAAAATTTTACAAGCTTTACCTTCCTGCAAAAGTCTTCTTTTTACTCGTACTAGCGTCAGGTAAACGAATACTTAAATAAAAGACAGCACCCATAACAATAACTAAAGATAAAATGTGTAAAATGTGTGAACTTTAAATAAAACCTGACAACTAGATAAAAGTTAAAAAGAGCCAACAGACTATATAAATTCCTTCACGGGAAAATTTTACAAGCTTTGCCTTCCTGCAAAATTCTTCTTTTTACGCGTACTAGCGTCAGGTAAACGAATACTTAAATAAAAGACAGCACCCATAACAATAACTAGTTGAACGCCCCGCGACTTTGTTCTCGTTAAGTTCTGTTTTCATACAAGCTTCATCTTCCCTCTAGGAGCTGAATTTCGAGAATTATTTTCTTATTGCACCCCTGAACCATAAAAGGAACATACCCTTTAAGTTTCATGCTTCTAATTCAAATCATAAAATTTATTTTTCGAAACAAGGATTAACCAATAGATCACAAAAAATAATTATGTAGGTACAACCTTGATCAGATTTCAGCATGCAAACAAAGAACATTAACAATACGTCTTTAAAAATTATTAAAATATGTTATGTTACCTCTATTATATTAAATTATATTATAATAAATATGTCAGATTATTAAATCATCATCATCATCATCATCTTCCTGCCCTTATCCCACTTTATGTGGGGTCGGCACAGCATGAACCTTGGATCATGCTGTACGAGTTTTGGCTAAGGTTTTTTATGTCAAATTGATATAAAAATACTAGAATTTGTCCGAGAGATATTCATTAATATACCTATAATAAACCTTTTGCAATAAAAAAAAATTATTTGGGCTTGGCGTTGGTCGTAAGTCAGTAACTTAAAAGTTATATGTTTAGATCAGAAATCAATCTCATGCCTGCAAGGAAGCGAACCTATGTAAAGTTATAGTAACTGCAATCTGTCTGCAAATTCCCTTTCAGAATTCAATCTCATGCCTGCAAGGAAGCGAACCGATGTACAGTTATAGTAATTGGAATCTGCTTGCAAATTCTCTTTTTACTTTATATTTTTCCTTTAGCATCCTTATACACAGCATTCTAATAAGACGTTTGAGCTACCTACTACAAATAATTCAATATTTGAACTACTACATTTTGCCAACGTCTTCGCTCGCAGAAAGAGATCTAAGTAAGACGCAAAAAACATCAACATAATGAAGTTCACATACTGTCTGTGTCAGTGTGGTGAAAGGAGCTTAATTAAATTCAAAGAAGCAATGTGTATAAACGGCAAGCTATAATATACTTGCACAAAATGGTTCCACCGCCAGTAATTCAGTTTCCAATTAATATTCATGTGGAGTTTTAAAGTTCGGACACCGTAAAGCCAGTGGTAACGAAAGTGGAAATCAATAGTCAAAATGATTGTACATTGCCCCCGCCCCCGCCCCTGTGCTCAAGCCTAGTCTGGGTATAATTTGTCATACCAAACCGTAACAACCATGTTAAATGCAGTCAACTGTGCCTTCCAATTTGTGGCTGCAATATCGATACCTATGCGATGATAGTTATAGGTAAATTCTGTTACTAGACTGAATTTGAAATCTTCTTACTATAATATTTCAGCCAAACTGGAGATTATTTAAACAAACCGTCAGTACTTAACCTAAATTCTTATTACATGTTTATGTAAAACTAATGTTGTGATTGTTATTTACATAGAAGTTAAGTGATTTCACCGTAATAACGAAAAATACCTACGCGACGGTTTGTTCACATAAATTGTATCTCCAGTTTGACTGAAGTACCTATAAAGAATTAAAGTGGTTTGATTTTATTTTTTTGCAACACTCAAACCAAATAAAAATAAAAGACGGCGCGCCGCGAACAACAAAAGTGAAGCCACCTTTTTATATATATATGTGTGTGTGTGTGTGTGTGTGTGTGTGTGTGTGTGTGTGTGTGTGTGTGTGTGTGCGAATGGTTTGAAACTCAGTTTGAAATCTAACGCGTACGAAGTCGCAGGCAACAGCTAGTTCTGTATACATTCATATTTTCTCAGTATGTAACGAAGTTAAGGGGATCTTGGTTCGAGAAAAGGGATTGTCTAATAATCACGTGAAGCTCGAAAGGGGGAGAAGGGGTTCGGAAAAAATCACGAGATATCACAAGAAGGGAGGAGGGGTGTAGTGAGACATCATGTGTATTAATTTTTCTCCTATTATTAGATTTAAAGATAATATTCTGATTTTTTTAAGATACTTTATATCAAACAAAATACACGTTATTTGGGGGGGATTTAGTCTAAAACCTCGCCACGTATCACCAAAGCGGAGGGAGGGTTCAAAAGTTCCTAAAAAACACCAAGTGATTAATGGACGACCCCAAAGGATCGCCGGCGCCGCCGGTTCGTTCTCCATAATACACACTGACATTTTAACATTGCCCTAGAACCAACGTTGTTCAGGCTATATTTAAAAGCCTCAGAAATGGAATGGAATATATAAAACTTTTATGTAACCTACTAACTGACTGACAACCAACACACAGTCTAAGTCTAAACCATTCGTCCTAGAAGCATGAAACTTAAAAGGCATATTCCACCTATGGTGTAGGGGTGCACAAAGAAAGGAATTCCCGAAATTCAGCGCTCAGAGAACACAGCGAGAAGATAAAATTTTCTTAAAAATGTAATGCGCAGAACGTTGCGAAGCGTTCCACTAGTAAAAAAATACACGAAAGACAACAGTTTAATGAAACTTACCACTGCGCCGTACTTTTCTTTGAACGCGGTGCGGGCTCGACCCCTGGTCTTTTTGAAGAGAAAGTCGACGGTCGCCGTCAGGATGTCGACGACGTTTTGCAACAGTTGCCGGCTATACTGCCCGCTATCGGATGCCAAATTGGTCAGCACTCGACCCACGTGCTGGGAGATCTATGATAAGACAACAAAATAAAATGAATACCAAATAGAGTTATTTTTTTTGTTGACTGAAAGTTATCTCGTCGGCAAAAACGAATAATGTCGCCGCAATGCCTACGCCTACACTACCACGATCACAGATAAAAAACAGGGCCAAGAAACATAATATCAAATCGAAAAACTACAAACAATAATGAATTTATTTTACACCAATATAAGAAGTATTGTCAACCGGTAAAACTCGATAGAGTCAAATGTATAATCAAATCTATTTACGTCAAATAACACCTAATTCTAAGAAGAGAGAAACAGAATCCAAATACCTAACTACACTCATTACTTCAATTAAGTTGGTTCGACGCGAGAGGTGGGGGTGGATCTATTTTCGTCCTCAACGATTTCAAACACAGCTACTTCTAAGAAAAATACACTAACAGAAACAATTATTTATAGATATCGATCGATGTAGGACTTATGTCTCACATCGAGATTCATTTGATCAAGGTTTGTATATAAATACAAACCAGGAGAAACCAACATCAGTAATTTCATACATGACTTCGAATCACAAATACAGCACAGAAAGAGAGCTTTGATATTTGGTGACTTCAATCTAAACCTCCTGAAGAATGAAAGAGATACCACGTCATCTCAAATCTCAGAGACAGAAGCTTCCATCTGGGTATACTTACATGACTCGTCACTTGCAGACCATAAACAGATATTGGTAGGAATGAAGAAGTTCAAACAAGTGCCCCCTCAACGAGTGCAATATGAATCTATCAACTATGAACTATACATAAAAACAGTGAAAAGGAGTTTTGTAAACCTAACAATTTGAGCTTCACTAACCCAAATAACTCGATTAAAAATGTAATAACCATAAGCAAACCTACTAAAACTAAACTAAACTAACTAAATTTCAAAATGCACCACTAAAAGATTGGATTAATAAATAATATAGGTAAATCATTGAAACATTCTTTGGCAAAACCTAATAATAAAACCACATAATGAGAACTTAATAAAACAATACCACGTCACAAGAAATACTGTCACAAAGTTAATATTAAGTCAAAACGTAGTTACTAATTATAACTCTTTCAGTAAAGGCAAAAAGAATCCTTAAAAATGTGGAAACTTTAGCAAGAAATTAAGCAAAAAACAACTTGATACTAATTTTAGAAAATTTCCTATACTTGATACTAGTTTTGGAATTATCTATCACTGATGGTAAATAATACAGGTTGAATTTTTCAAGTGGGCGTACATGGCCAAATCCTAAACTATGAGGAATAGCGAAAAGTACTCAGTGGAGTCTCGGGTCCGCTACCTCTACTATTGGCTTTGACCTCGCAAACAATCGCATAATCGCACAATACCACATAATCGCTTTAACCATAACAGGTACACAATAAATAGTCACAGGACGGGAAATGGCTTATCAACTGTGAGGACGTGCAGTGAAGACGAAGTTTCAAAAATGGATTGATTCGATCCTAACTGTAGTTTTGGAATAGATAACATTACTCCAAAAGCGATTAAGTGTCATCATCATCAGCCCACATCAGTCCACTGCTGGACATAGGCCTCTCCCATGGCACGCCACTGAGCTCGATCTTCAGCTCTCCTCCTCCAATCCCTGCCCACTGCCTTACGAATATCATCGCCCCACCTAGCTACAGGGCGCCCTACACTACGTTTGCCGACACGCGGTCTCCACTCAAGAACCAGTCTGCCCCAACGGCCATCGGTTTTGCGGCATATGTGACCTGCCCACTGCCACTTCAGCTTGCTAATTCGCTGAGCTATGTCGGTAGCCTTGGTTCTCTGACGAATAACTTCGTTTCGGATTCGATCCCTAAGAGAAATTCCAAGCATAGCTCTCTCCATAGCTCGCTGAGCGACCTTAAACTGGTGGACAAGTCGCACGGTGAGTGGCCACGTTTCGGCTCCGTATGTCATTACAGGTAGGACGCACTAATTAAAATCTTTCGTTTTTAGACTTTGAGGTATGGGCGATGAGAAGACTCGACGAAGTTTCCCAAACACTGCCCAGCCCAGCTGTATTCGCCTCTTCACTTACTTGTCGAAGTTGTTTCTACCTAGTTGGAGCAACTGCCCTAGGTATCATACTCGGAAACAACTTCGAGGGAGACTCCGTCCCGGATCAACGTGCGATCGGCGATCGGTCCCGGATCAACGTGCTCGTTGATCATAACTTTGGTTTTATCCAAATTCATCCGGAAACCGATTCGCTGAGACGAATTCGCAAGGCAGTTCAGCATCTGTTGTAAGTCCTGCAACGTTTCAGCCATGATCACGATATCGTCTGCAAATCGCAGGTGAGAGAGTTGTGCGCCGTTTATATTGATGCCGCGATCTTTCCAGTCTAGCGTCTTGAACACATCCTCCAGTGCGTTGGTGAACAGTTTTGGAGATATGACATCACCTTGCCGCATACCGCGGCGCAGGTGGATATGTTCAGTTCGCTGGTTCTGTACTTGGACGGTCATTGTTGCGGCTTCATAAAGGCATCTCATCACCTCGATGTGTCGCCAATCGACTTGACATCGTTGCAAGGAGTCCAAAACAGACCAGGTTTCGACAGTGTCAAAGGCCTTCTCATAGTCCACAAAAGCTAGACACAGGGGCCGATTATACTCTGCTGTCTACTGTATAATCTGCCTCACTGTGTGGATGTGGTCTATGGTGCCGTAGCCACTCCGGAACCCGGCCTGTTCCGGGGATTGAAACTCGTCGAGCCTTCGCGAAATTCGATTAAGTGTATGAAATCACATATCATCTCCAAACTTACATGTTGCATTAACGACTGCTTTGAGAAAGGACCGAAGGAAAGGATTGAGTTCGTCCGGAAAAATCCAGACGAACAAAACGGAAAGAGTAGACGACCACGTTCCGCTTACTATCGACAAAATAAAAATAAATAAATCACCCGAAGAAAAATATCTAGGTCTAATACTAGATGGTGGTCTTACATGGAAGGCTCACACAAACAAAATCCGCTCAAAAATATCTTACCTAATAGACTCTCTATACATCTGCGTGCGATATCTTCCTCGTCGAATCCGCTATACTGCCTACTTTACGCTAGTGAAGCCACACCTAGATTACCTAATTGAAATATGGAGTAACGCCGCAAAAAACACACTAAAAGATCAAATTTACTATACAAATAAATTAAAATTCTAAACATACTACTTTAAGAATGTATTTTTATAAAAAAATCCTACAAAATGAAACACACACAGAGAATAACTTTTAAATCCAACAGACAAAAAGGAAAAAAGTAGTTCGTAATGCCGAAAATATTCACATCTCTAAAATCCGAACCAATTACAGTAAAAGCAGTTTATGCTATAAAGGTGCGACTTTATTAATAAACTTCCGAAAGAGACTAAAATCTTCGACAGTCTCAACGTTTTTAAAACTAAGCTTAAAAATCACATAACATCATTCGAAATCCGGCCCTGTACTTATACCAAACTATAATCGCCGTGCGGCTCGTCACACGAATTGTAAAAAATATTATTAACTACCCTTTATTTTACACAAAATTGCTACTCAATGTTTAACCTCTGTTCAACATAACTTTTTAATTACATTGCAGAGATATAAACCTAATTGAAATGTGTTAACAAAATAAACTAGTAGTAAGTATATTAAGTGCTTGCACGCTCACTGTTATCGATAATTTACTAACTTAGTTTAAAATAGTGTCTCATTAAGTGAAATGTAAAATTTCTTTTGAGAATAAAGCCACTTAATTTTAAACACAATAGAAAAAGTCGAACCGCAATATGAGCTATGAACGAACACAGATTTAACTTACCTTATCAAACGCTTCGGACGATTGCCTCAAGGAAGCGAGCACGTGAAAAATTACGTCGGCGTTCGACTGGCGAAGGGCGCAAGGCTTGTCCATAGCGGAGAAAAGGCGATCCAAGTTGTCCACAGAAACCTCGATCAGTAAATCGAAGCGTTCGCTTTCCTGTACGAACATCTCACTATTATTAACATAGAACACTAATCACACTAATATAATAAAGAGAAAAGATTTTTTTTGTTTTGTAAGGCAGTATAGGTGTGGCTGATATTACATTATTTAAGGTTAAGAATTACTTACTTATTATTAATCGAAAGGACACGGTTCAAATTTCCATAGTAGTTTGTCCTGCACAACCGGCAGATATGAAATTTCTACAGCTTACAGAGTATATTAAAGTAAATCATTTGACAAAAAACTAGATTTTATTTTACTTACCTCCGTTTTTTTTTTAAATAATTAAAATTATTGTAATGGCAATAACGACAGCGACGACAGCGAAAAATATGATAGAGATGTAGTAGCAAAAATTGATGATTTCACGATTAATAATCGATACTTGTTACAACATTGCGGAAAGTATCGATTCCCTAAAAAGATAATATTGGAGTTAACTGTGCCCATTGGACTTTACGTTTGCCCACGATTTGGACGATTTCTGGCCCGATCATCCTTTTTTATATCAATGTTAGTAAACATATTAATGTATTTAATAAAATTATTAAACCCTAAAATTAATATAAAGACGTATTTATCTGCATTGATGTAATTCGTAAGAACCATCTACCTGTTTTCGCGAACCTATGATTATTTATGATACACGTGGTGTTCTAAGAGTACAGTTTGTGTAGGTGAATAGCTATCTCATAATGTACTCGTAGGTACCTGCTTGCCTCCACAATTTTGTCATTAAGTACCTACTTTTGATGAAATACATAGGTATGTGTAATCTGGTGCCCGTTTCTCGATTCAATAGAAGGTAGGTACTTACAGTTTCAATAAGCATTGATTTCTATCATTCATTAGCAGACGATTGTATATGACTTTACATGAAGCTGATCTGATTGTGATTTGTATAGGATTTAGGCTACATACAAGGATACAAAGGCAGGTAGTTATAATACAAAAATTACGATTGATATTGATAAGTTGAACTTGATGTTGTTTTGTTTTAGTCATCATGAATGTTTATGTGAATTGTCACATACTTTTGCGTCCCAAAACGCAATCGCACGAGTACCTACTTCATGACCGATCTAAGTCCAGAACTTGTCTATTACTGAAGAATAGTGTGGCCGTGAGGTAAGAAACCTAATCTAAACATAAACAGTATAATAATTTATCTGGTCTCAAACCTGTGTAAGCTCTATCCCAATAAATATCTATTGCAGGTTACTGATAGTGATCGCTTGTGCCGCTTGTGCCAATTGTAAGCCTTGTTACAAGGGAAGGAGGTAACCGTTCTGAGAACTATCAGCTGATGAGAGAAGTTGAACATGAATGTGTTTGCATCCAATGTGGGATATCATATCACTCATCGACCGCACTGGACGGCATCGCTACAGACTGCTTCCTAGAAGTGAAGAATGGAACTACATGGAAAATCATATATTTCCTCGACAGGTATGGATATGAAAGATATTACAATGTTTTATGCAGATGTGATGAACCCTACTTGATTGCATTATATATCACACATTGACCGCATTCTGTTTCTTTGCTTGATTATAAGTAACTTTGTATGTTTGTGTTAGTGGCCAACTCTTGTGATTGAGTTTTTAGGCTTCTCAAGCCCTTTTATTTTATAAAATACCCAAACTAAATCAGGCACATTATTGAAAAGATTATATATCAGGTATTTTGTTATTTACATTTTTTTTATTTATCCCCTTTTCAGATACACGAAGAATCTTGGGCATGCCATTGCTTGTTGAATGCGAGCTCATGAGAATGGTCCAGTGCGACCAGGAGCCATTCCTATATTAGTGCCAGAGGAACCCCAGTTTGATGCTGTTCAACATCCTGAGCTCTCAACGGATCCAGCAATATTATTGCACTTGCATAATTGGCAAGCGAACAGTAGGGAGTTGTGCTCACATTATGACATTGGTGTTCTGGGTTGGGCACGGTACCAGGAAACTATACCACCCCCTGCAAGCTTCTTAGAACGCATTTGAATGTGAGGATATTGAAATATAGTATTAACCCTACTTTATTTGAAAACTTTTTTTTTTTAATCCTTTCTTTATTTATGAAACAATATAATAGGTATCTAAGTTACTAAATAGTACCTAAACGTGGAGAAAAACATGTGAGTACATAGTACTGAGTACTCATAGTTTCTCTTTACACCACTACACTTATTTTACCGAGGACTACTTTAGATTTTAATATTGGAGTATTCATTGGGAGCTAAAAGGTTTCTGGTGTGAAAGAATATTCATGACATTAAATCTCATCGCACTTATTGTAGGTAGAGGTTCTACTGTGTCGTGTGTGTAACAGCTGATTTTTAAAACATTTTTTTTTTATTTAATTCTTTGTCGTTTTGCGACCAAATCACCCATATAATAACAAAAATGTATAAAAAACCAAGAAAAACTTAAACTATACTTATAACAAACTTAACTACCTATTTACATAAACCTAACTTAAGTCGGATAATACACTATTTACATAACCTATATCTAACAAGCAACTTTGTACAAAACATGATGATCTAAATGAGGAATTTCTAACACACTCTAATAAAATATGATGAACGTCTTCAACAACACCACACTTTGCAATTTAGCGAAGTGAACTTTTTCATTAAGAAAGCGAATTTGTTAGATGGTATATGGCCAGAGCGCAATCTAAGAACAGATTTTAAATAATTTCTATTAAACATAATAGTATCAATCCATGGATAATGAGATACAAGAGGTTGGATGGTTTTGTACCAGATTCCCTTCGCCCGTGATCTTTCATCAAAGTACTCCTGTCAAACATCTGTACAATGATTTTTAACATACTAGCTGCTGCCCGCGGCTTCGCTCACGTGATACCCGGATAAAAAATAGCCTATATGTTAATCCAGCACATGTACTATGAATATTCCAAGTATCATTCAAATCCGTTCAGCCGTTTAGGCGTGATTAAGGCACAAACATCCAAACAGCCTCACAAACTTTCGCATTTATAATATAAGTAAGATTTAACAAAGTCTGGAATTTGCTGTAAGTATATTATTTTGATTAATTCACCTTATTTGACGCACAATTCCGTCATATTAAGGATAGATGAAGCATTTTTAACAGTGATTTAGTAACATATCCGTATTTCCATTGTTTAATCTTCATTTATTTTCAAAATGTAACTGAATTTTAACTACTATTTTTGTGATATAAAAAAACGGAGGTATATTAAAAATTGAAATTAATTGGAGAACGATGATATTTTTGTCACTGCCGGTGATCGAGGCCTAACTTTGAACCGAATCCTTTACGATTTAGATCTCGATAAAGTATAAAATATTTTACCTCCAAAGCCTTGATGAAAGACATCACAAAATCACCCAACACGGGAGCGCATTGCAAATTGCCCTGGCTCTGGCCGAGCCAGGTATACAGGCATGACAGCGCGGAGCGTAGGCCAGCGTAAGCCGGTCCATTCTCTCCCTGCTGCACCATCCAACGTGCCGTGGACATCAGAGACTCGATTCTTGACGTGTCCAATACAACAAGGACGATCGATGTCGCAGCGTCGGCATCAGATTCTATGATGGAATTATTCTCTATATAAAACTCAGTTATTGACTAAATCACCACAGTCTACGCCATAATTCCTAGAAACATGAAACTTGGAAAGCGTATTCTTCTTATAGTGTAGGGGTGCACTAAGGAAGAAATTTTTCTGTGGGACGCAACGGTGAAATTAAGTTTATAAAAAAAGTCAACGCGGACAAAGTAGCGGAGTATTTCTATAGTTATTAAAAATATTGTCTGAAAATAACGGGTTAACTCACGCGGATCGGAAATGTATGAATATAACTTCTCCAAGACCCCAGTGACTATAGCGGTACGAGTCTCATGATCCACGGTAGTGATCACACGCAGGAGGAATTCTTCAATCAC
Source organism: Scotopteryx bipunctaria (assembly GCA_949320045.1). Taxonomy (NCBI): domain Eukaryota; kingdom Metazoa; phylum Arthropoda; class Insecta; order Lepidoptera; family Geometridae; genus Scotopteryx; species Scotopteryx bipunctaria. Next base: position 7,052,095 of record OX439440.1, read on the forward strand.
CTGCAGCATTTCCCAGCGACGCTCCTCATTTCCAGGTGATCGAGCTGTAAATACATTTACAATGACTGGGCGTTTTGCTACGTTTTTTAACCTGTAACCCATCACTTTACTTTTAATTTCTATCCCACTTACAACCAATCAACTTTATATTATGCTTATTATTTCTACACTGGCAACAAAACTTTCAGAAGTTGGCTCCGGCAAGTCACTTGCACTGTGTAGACTTTCTGCAAGTTTTAGATGTTTGCGGAAGTTATTGCCAATCTCGTGTGTACTTAAATTTTAAGCTTGCTGGATACACTTGCTTCTTAATTGTACGTGTGAATTAAAGTTTATGCAAGTTTTTTTTGGATCAGTACCTAATTAACATTATGAGCGAGAAAAAAGTATGGTCCTGTGAAGACACGGTGAAACTCATAATCTTTATACGAGATTAATAAAATATTTAAAGTGGCCTTAGTCATTCGTAGGAAGATTTTTAATTGCAAGGGATCTTATCTTTGGAATTCTTTTAATAATTGGTTTTGAAGGCCTAAAGTATCACGTCTCAATATCCAATCTCGTGCCCACATATTACTTTTTTTTTGTCAACTGCACAATAGCCGCAGCTCGTATTTTTCTGCAGGTAAGCATCTCATCTGTTTAACCGCACTTGCTCATGTAACTTGTATGCAATTTGTCGAAACGGTGCTACAAGATCTTGCAGAAAGTTAACTTCTACACACTTCTACAAGCCACTTGCATTTATAGAGAAATTGCAGTCAGTGGAAACAGTTGTCAATTGACTTCTGCAAGAAATTGTGGAAGTTACTTGCCAGTGGACACTTCGGGCACCAGTTGCGGCGTTAGAGTAGGGCGCGGTTGGGCGACCGCCCAGGGTGATGGACATAAAGGGCCCCTTTATTTCCTGTCGCTCATGGAGCGAGGCCTACTTACTCGTAAATTCCCAAAATTTAGCGAAAAAATCGTTAGGTTAGCAACACTAGAATGGAACGCAGTGTTCAGATCGGAGCACTGCATTCATTTAATTTTACCGGGAATCCCCGACCAGGAGTTTTTCTAAGCTTAAGCTGATAAAAACCTATCTGCGATCGACAATATCGCAACCCCGATTGACAAACTTGGCAACTTTGTCAATCGAGAATGAAATTGCTGAAAACCTCAATTTTAATAAAATAATAAAAGAGTTCGCCGACAGAAAGGCTAGAAAAGTCAATATTTTTAGTTTTTTTTTTAATAAATGGTTATTTCTTTTAATAAATCGTAAGTAATTTCATTACTTATATCTTTTTCCTTTTTTCATATGGGTTTGAATTGCAGTTAGGGGGCCGTATAAATCTCGCTAAAGCTAAGGGGTTAGTCAGAGGCGCGTCCAAATATTCCAGACAGGCAGACAAACAGACAGACAGACAGAGTTACTTTCACATTTATAATATAAGTATGGATAAAGTCGATACTGAACTAACGGACGTCCTGCTAGTAACAGATTACTTATTCGTAGGAAAATGTACAGTTATTTTTGATAGATAACAAATATTGCTATGAGACCCTGCAAAACATTCACTATAGTTTAATCTTAAATTAATTTATTTTTATTTTATATGTTTTTTGAGGGGAGATTAATTCCTACTTTAATATTAATTATTGGGTGAGGGTATCAAGCCAAAAGAAGCGGGGCACTATACCTCCAGAAAAAGAATCGTTTCGTCGTATTTCCGTTTTTTGAATGATGCTAAACAGCTGAAATTTTCAGGATAAGATGTCCTCGGCAGACTTATCAAACACACCAAGTATCAATTTTCTAGCTTTATCGTTTCACATTTATTGACATCTGAAATACGTCGATTTCGTAATTGACTCTAGGGCACTTCCTCAAGTTCTAGAAGGCTGAAATTTGATATGTATACTAGGAATATATCATCATCATCATCTCCTTGCCCTTATCCCAGTAAGTGGGGTCGGTACAATATGTTTTCTTCTTTCATTTCTCTATATCAGCCGTCATCTCAGTGTTCGTTACTCCTCTCTTACTCATCAATATTCAAGCAATCCCATCCAGCTTTTTTTGGCCTAACTCTACCTTTGTTTCCGTCCACTTTCATATCTAACCCTCTTCTAGTCACATGACATTCATCCCTCCGCATCACATGCCCATACCATGCTAATCTATTACTCCTCAACTTTTCCGTCACAGGCGCTACTTTTGAACTTTATTTTATTTACTCATTCCGTATCTTATCCATTTTCGTCAATGCACACAACCATCTTAATATTCTCATCTCTGTTGCATGCAATCTTCTTTCATCCGTCCCTTTGGTTGTCCAACATTCTGATCGCATATAAATATTTGCGGACTTTTCACACAGCACCATCTAGCCCCAAACTAAGCAAAGCTTGTACTATAGGAACCAGATGGCTGATAGAATGCTTATATACTTTTTTTTATAAATACATACTTTTAATACATAATACAACACCCAGACCCGGAAGAAATATTTACAGAACATACAAACATTTCTCCCGTAGCGGGAATCGAACCTGCGCCTCTTGCGTCTCAGCCAAGTACTCGCCCGCTACGCCACCGAGGTATAAACAACTAATAAATTACGAAATTGGAAACTTTCCCCCTCCAACCCCCTTTATAGGGGGTCCATATGTATAACAACCATCTTAATATTCTCATCTCTGTTGCATGCAATCTTCTTTCATCCGTCCCTTTGGTTGTCCAACATTTTGATCGCATATAAACAACTAATAAATTATGAAATCGGAAACTTTCCCCCTTCAATTCCCTTTATAGGGGGTGCATTATGTATATATACCCTCAGAACAGCAAATCAACTATACCTATAAAAGAGCTTAACCTGAATGACCATCATCATCGCCTGATTCATCATCACCTAGCCGAAACCACTGAAGCTAGAAAACTGAAATTTGGAAGGTAGCTTCAAGCTGAAATTTGGAAGGTAGCTTCCTTTTATAGCAAAACCACCCACTAAGGCGGAATTTTTCGAAATTCATCCCCTAAAGGGTTGAAAAGGGGTGAACACGTTTGTATGGCTTGGTTCTATTAGTGGAGATCTCGTAATTTTTACAAGTAAAAGAATTATGCTTGTGAGTCTTGACAACAAACTTTACATGGAAAGTTTTTGGTGGGATATGAGTTTTAAGTAGCAACCGAGCCTAGACAGTTTACTTAGTTTAGTAAAATATAACAAGAATTTCATTTCTACAAATCAGCATCATACTTTTCGGTTTGCGAAATAAACCGCAATAGCGGATTTTGCTCACCAAAACCGATTGAGAACTCTGTTGTTAATTAGTAAAATGTGTTTTTTTTTTCAAAAAGAAAATTCTAACAAGTAAGAGTCGACATAGATTTTGTACTGTAATCAAGACATTATGATCTAATATTACTTTTTATAGAATAGAATAGAACATTACACTATGTAGGTATCTACTTATATAAGTCTAACAAGCAAGTAACAAGCCCGCGGGATCTTAGTTCGTGGCGAACCACTAGTACTAGTTTTTAGAGAGATAAAGTTTTGAAGATTGAAACTTTCTAGGAAAGCTTGTCAGCCGGGAGGGTAATACACCCCGGCGTCTGAGGATACGCCGCTTATTGATTAACTATGCATTAAATAACTTTACACGCCGGTATTTATAACGTTCTGTTTCTACTCATTATCCTAATGCATAACCGGACCGTCCCAGCACAAAAATATAGTCAAAGATCACATGCAAGAACTTTTTGAACGTTCGTAATCGATCATCGAAGCTTCCTATTTAAAAAGTATATAGTGTACGATGATACGGAACCCTTCGTGTGCGAATTCAACTCGCACTTGACCAGTTTTTTTCGTTTTAGACACGGTCACGGTCTAGTTATGGAATAGGATACCTAGTGACTGCGTATCCTAAAGAACTTTAGTATAAGCTGATTCATCATTTGCCAGGAGATGGTTAATTTATTTAATTCTTTCCTCCTACGATCCTAAGGTCCAGTCGTGCACCAATGGGTTTTTCTGTTATATATAATACGAATATAATAACGAATATTTATGATATATTTCGAACTGGTATAATACCAGTACTCTCAAACAGTGAAGGAAAACATCGTGAGGAAACCGGCATTTCGTGGAACTGTAGAAAGTTTGAAAAACATGTATCAAGTGTGCGAAAGGAGCCTTTGAGGAGCACTTTAAATCCATTCACCACACTGGTTCGTAAGAACTAGGGACACGACTAGATAGATAGATATTTAATTCTACCAAAGAATATTGTTTTCTACTACTCGGCACGTTACAAATTCAGTTATGTGGACCATATGCCTATCCTTGAATATCCTAACAGTAGTTTTTAGGGTTCTGTACCTGAAGGGTGCCAACGGAACTCTATTACTAAGCCTCCGCTGTCCGTCCGCCCGTCCGTCCATCTGTCAGGCGGTTCATCCGTAATAGGTAGAGTTTAAATTTACACAGAGTGTTTATTTCTATTGCCGCTATAACACTAAATAATAAAAATAAAAGGGGATTTATGTACTATATGTAGGTACATAAAATATTTTAAGTATGAGATAACCTTTTATTTTTTGTAAAAGTCATTAAATACACGTTCTGTTTCTATTAATTAACCTAATGCATAATCGGACCGTCCCAGCACAAAAATATAGTAAAAGATCACATACAAGAATTTTTTTAACGTTCGTAGTCGATCATCGAAGCTTCCTATTTGAAAAATACATAGAGTAAATGTCATATTACAAAGTACATGTACGATGGTACGGAACCCTTCGAATTCGACTCGCACTTGACCATATTTTTTATTACTTCCTACATTAATTTTCAAACTGTAAAGTTTGAATTATCTTTATAATAAAAGTTATAGATCGAGAAATGTAGATTATTTACTTGTATTCTCAAGCCCACCCGATATAAGTTCGTGTTATTTTATTACATATTGGTACTTACCTAAGCATTTCACTATATCCGTGCAATTCTTGACAAGTTCGGGCGCCGGTGGCAGGTATCCATTCTGTTCATTCATCAGCTGTATGTACTGCGCCAGCACTTGCATATGCAGCTGATTGTGATTGTCAGTCACCAATCCGTGCTTCTTCACAGCCATTTTATCACTACAAAAAAAAGAATATCTTAATAATCATCGCCTCATCGTGTGATTTGGTGGTTTCAGAAACCCCATGTAAAGTCTAACTAAGTGTGGTTGAAGAAAAAAAACCAGTGGTAGTTCCCAAAAGTTGCCTGATTGAAGCATTTGGTTACATAAACATTATTTCTAGACTTTAATTCAAGACTTCTACGACGCGACTTACTCTACGTATCCGTTTACGAATACCCAACGATATTATAAACTCGCATCAATGCCGACATTTGCCATATAAAGTGCGGGTTCGATTGCCGCGGTGTGAGACACGTATCGCAAAAAATTTCTTCCGGGTCTGGGTGTTGTGGTACCATAGTACCTACTCGTTGTTTCTGATACCCAGACATAGGGAATTCTAGTGTAGGGTAAAAACGATGTATGAATTAAACTACAAAGTACGGTTACGAATCAATGTCGCGAAAAATACAATACAGAATTTTGAAATCTAGAAAACGTTTAACAGATTTTTGATTCACTTTTTTTTCATATCACAGAAATTCTTATTGCATAATTTCAAAGTGCGAAAGTAACTGTGTCTGTCTGTTACCTTTTCAGGCCTAAACTGCTGAACAGATTTTAATAAAATTTGGCAGAGAGATAGATTCCATCCCGTGGAAGGACATAGGCTACTTTTTATTCTGTAAAACGATCCCAAAATGGAAAAAGGATGTAAAAGGGTAACCAGGATAACCAGCTGTTGCCCGCGACTTCGTACGCGTGTAGTACATTATTTTGTTTTATAAATCAATAGTTTTCGTAGCGCACGCCAAAAACTATTTTGGGTTTTCTACCTTGGGTTACAATATTGCAATTTTCTTACGGATCCCTAATTTTTTTGAAAATTTGTTAATGCCTATGCTGGACCCTGATAATGTAGCTTTTTATTGGTGAAAGAATTTTTGAAATCGGCCCAGTAGTTTCGGAGCCGCACGCCAAAAACTATTTTGGGTTTTCTACCTTGGGTTACAATATTGCAATTTTCTTACGGATCCCTAATTTTTTTTGAAAATTTATTATAGCCTATATTGAACCCTGATAATGTAACCTTCTATTGGTGAAAGAATTTTTGAAATGGGTCCAGTAGTTTCGGAGCCTATTCGTTACAAACGAAAAAACAAAAAATCTTTCCTCTTTATAATATTAGTATAGATAGTATAGATATAAATCCGTGTAACGATTATTCGTTGCACGGATCCTAGTAAAATGAATTGCGTTTTGTGTCTGCTTGGAAAATGCCTGTCTTTGAAAACTCGCAGATTTTTCAACGTTACAGGTACTCTATAGTCATACATACAGGGGCTTGATGTTTATCATACTAATAGTTCTGAAAATTAGCGAACAAGATAGAATTCTTGCCGAAATACGGAAACATAATTATACCAAAAGGCAAAAATTGCGCTTTCTTTGGGTTGGTGGATGATGGGAGGGTAGGTACCCTAAGCCCTACTTGTGCCTACAAATGTTAATATTGCTTCTTTAATAGGCGGGTGCCTACCTACCTGCTTTGACCAGCCTACCTACTCGTTTTTTTACTCGTAGTTGCTATTTAATTATAATAATAATAACACCCAACAGTCACATACATAGTCCTGATCCCACACTAGGATTCCCTGTGTCGTGGGTATCAGAAACTACGAGTACCATGGTACCACAACACCCAGACCCGGAAGAAATATTTACAGATCATGCAAACATTTCTTCCGCAGCGGGAATCGAACCCGCGCCTCTTGCGTATCTGCCGAGCAATCGCTCGCCACGCCACCGAAGCCGTCGAATTTTAAGTACCTATCTGTTAGTTACCTACCTTTTTTGTGTTGTGTTGTTAATTAACTATATTCTATTCTATTCTTTCTCATATACTATACTCAATATATTTGTTATATAAATATGTATTGGTTTCATATGGTTGTTACAGGCAGTAAACATCGAATTTTGAAATTTATAAAACGTTTGATAGGCGATTCAAAATCCAGATATTATTTTTAACATAATTTTATTATTCCGATATTGCACTTAACAGAAGTTTACTAAAGATAACCTACAGGTCAAACCGATACATGGTCAATACATGCGGAGCTGACTAAGCCGCGGTATTCCTCACGATGGCGATGTTTTGCTTCGCCATTTGAGAGTACGGGTATTAATAGCGCACATAATATTTTTGAAATGAAAAATCCATTGGTACACGACCGGGTTTGAACCCACAACCTTGGGATCGGAAGGCGGGGTCACTACCAACTAGACCACCACTGCTGGACATACACCTCCCCTAAGTAAGTAAGTACCTAAGTAAGTTCGTATGAGCTAGTGGCCAACTCCTGTGACGGAGTTTTTAGCCGCCTGAAGGCCTCCGTCATAGCTTAACGACTTAAAAGCCGGGACCGACAATTTAACGTGCCCTCCGAAGCACGGAAGCGCTCAGCTTGGGATGCCACTTGCGGTCACCCATCCCAATTGTGACCGCGCACAACGTTGCTTAACAACTTCAACGATCAATCAAAAACGTCTAAGCAAGCTACGCCTCGAGCGCTAATTCGTTGGTTAGATTCATCTGCTTCACTAGGTTCACATAAGAGGGTGAAATGGTCAGTAAGCTGACCCCACCACCAGTTCACGACCCCTTTTTCGTAAAACCAATTAAATAGCCAAACAGGAGCGTGCCAAAGTTCGTTTTATTTTTGAATGAAACATCAGTCTATCCCTTCCCCGCAGTGAAACCGTTTTTTTGCCTATGACACGTGATATCAAAGTCCTGGAATTGGTTGCGCAAATTACAAAAAAATAGTGAGAGGACACTTTTTCAAACATAAGTTAACAGTAGATTGTTTACCTAGGGAGCAAATCACTATTTTTAAGGCTAGTGTGTTTATTTGTTTAAAGTACGTCACTCGAGTTTAAAATAGTGTTGCTCCCGAAGTGGACACTACTTTTTATCACCCTATGAGAAAAAGAGTAAGATTAGTGCAACTTATGAATATGACTACTAATGTATCCTATTAATGGTGCGTTCTACACTAACACTAGTTCTTTTGAACCAGTGTGGTAAAAGGATTTTAAGGTGCACCTCGAAGGCTCCTTTCGTGCACTTATCACATGCTTTCGAACTTATTACGTTCTACGGCATGCCGGTTTCCTAACAATGTTTTCCTTCGCCGCCGCGCCGTTTACTGGTATAACGCACATAATCTACCTATCTATCTATCTATCACTAGTGAATAAGAATACCTAGTACGTTTATCTACTAGCTGCCGCCCGCGGCTTCGCTCGCGTGGTACCCGGATAAAAATAGTCTTTATGTTAATCCAGTACATATACTATGTATATTCCAAGTTTCATTAAAATCCGTTCAGCCGTTTTTGCGTGAAAGAGTAACAAACATCCATAAATACATACATACAAACTTTCGCGTTTAAAATTTTAGTAAGGATTTCGTTCGCAAGCGGTTTTTTATCCCAGTTACTTCTTCGTTCATACAATGTTTGTGATCGATTTATTTGATCATTGGAACATTTACTAACAATAATCCACATTCCAAATTTAAATTTCAAAATAAATTTCACGTTTTCTTACTCCCTAGGGAATCAAGAGCTACTTTGATCCCTGTTTACGAGGAACCAACCAGCGCTTTTTGAATAGATGTGATAAAAATAAGTTTTTATTGCTATTTACACATCCAAATATGGTACGGAATCTTTAAAAACATGTATTTATTATCTCTGAAACATGGGTGTTCGCCAAAATTACCTACTAAAATAACGCATTCATCATTTCTCGACGTGATCAGCAAAGGACTGTTTACAACCAATCTTCTTTATAGTCAATAGCGTGATAAGAGAGCGATGTGGAGTGAAAGAAGATGTAGTGGCAGGCAGAATGGTGTTGAACCTCGACCAGGACGTGTGCGCGCACATCACAAAGCCCTCCAAAACGGCTTTTCGCAATTCATTTCGGTTGATGCGTACACGTGATGAAGATTGAGAAAGGTATCTTGGATGAATGAAAAAAGATTCAAGAAACAGGTGTATGAGGCGAGTGTGAATAAGACGCGTACGTACCTGAACCAAATTGACGACATTTTGGAAAAGGCCAGTGGCGGTAGCTTCATACAAGCCGTGCTTGCCCTACTTCAAATCACATAGGTACCGACCGAAAACATTGACTTCTTAATAAAATTGCGCGCCAATTCTTTCACTTGATTTATTTTCTATTCATGTATCCGAACGCGCCCGCCTGCTGTCAACGTGCCGCGCGCGGGAAAATGCATAGACATAGACATAGAAATTAAAAACTGTATTCTGTAAGACTAGTTGTCTATGACCGTGTTTTGGTTTTTACGTGATTCGTTCAAAATCATACATCCTGTCTATTCGGAAAACTATCGGTTTTAGATTGATTTTAATTTTTTGTTTCTAATCTTCATCTCAAGTAAATAAATTAATAATTTAAACTCTATTTAATAATAAATTAAATAGAGTTTAACAATTCTATAATTCATTTCGTTGTATTTTAAAGTTTAGAGCCCAAAAAGAAATACTTATAACTTAAAATAGTTAGCTAAATCAAACCAACCAAACTTGTTTCCGAACGAATTTTCGAATTATCAAAACATTGACATTCATTGCATTGTTTGATTTGTTTGTTTTGAAAAAAACTTGGCTATATTATAATGCAGTGATAAGAATAAACGTTGTCCTTCGAAAACAACGTATGATATGCTGGCGCCAGCAACGCCCACATATAAATAGGAGACTGTAAGGGATTCTGCTGAGATGGACCCCAAATTTTTCGTGCTGTTTTATAAGGTGACTGAAGAGTTATTTTGGTATTGTACGGCGTTCTTGGCGGCAGGCTAGTTAATTCTGGGCCTCAGAGATGTTCTAGCATTACAACAGAAGTCAAAGTAAGTATTGTGTTAGCTAAACTTAATTTTTTCTAGTGATATGTGCAAAAATTATATGTAAATACTTGACAAACATCATGATATAAACAAAATAAAACATGTGGGGAACCATATAACCTTAGCCTGTGATGACCTAATTATAGTGGGAGTTATTATGTCCATTGCCCAGTGAATTAAAATCTTTATTTTGCACTAACTTTTTTCCATGGGTTTTTTTTTGGTTACGGCTTACGGCCATTTTACATTAACAGTTAAGAAGATATTACTTACGTTTTGCTTTATGGAACACTAAATATAAATTATGGGTAGTGGTAGAATTTTGTTGTTATTGAATTGTTAGTCAGTATTTACCTGCTTTAGTGTATTTTTTGTTATACAGGTATTACAAGATAATCAAATGGAAAATGAGCTCAGTGGGATGTTTTCATCACAGGAACACAGGAAGGAAAGAAAGAAAGAAAGAAAGGAAACAGGAAAAGCTGTCAAAATATGAATGCGAAATCTGTTAGGTAGTGTTATGTATCACCCCGTTCATGAAATTGTACCACCAAAGTCAGAATCTAGAAGATGAATAAAAAGTTTGTTTATTACTGAAATAAAAAATTTGTGCATACATTGTATGTTTCATTTGTAGATTATAGTTTTCATTTAAAAGTTCTAAATAAAAATACTTACAGAATTACAAACATTATATATAGCTATAAAAGTCGATGTCTAGACAAGCAATGGGATTATGTTTTCCCACATTTTTTTTAAGTTTTTAACTAATTTTCTAAATATAAATGATAAATCTCAAACTCAATGTTATTACTCATATAAATCTATTAAAAAATCACTTTTACTATAGGATTTGTCTGAGGCCTGGTAAAGGGATAATATAAGTAGGATTAACTAATAAAAAAACTACTACTACTCCTACTAAAAATAAAACTCACATTGTTTCATTGTCTGGTTCTCCTTCTCTGGCAAAAAGTTGATTTAAAACAGGGTTTTCTAATTCTTGATTCACAGGAGGTACTATATTTTGAGATTCTGAATCTTTGAAAAGTTCCACTTGATTTATATTTACAGCTTTACTATCAGCTCTACTCTGCTTCTGTATTTGTTTTTCAATTATAACTGGTTTATTTCTAATTGCAGCTGTGTCTTGTCGAGTGACAACTGTTTTCTTTGGAATTGCATTTTTTTTCTTTGTAACTGCTTTTTTATTTTTTGAGACTGGAACTTTTGTCTTTGAAATATCTTTTTTTTCTACAAGTTCCATTTGTGAGGTTAATTTTAAATTCTTTAAACATTTTAAATGTATTATTCTCAAAGAGCGTCTTAGTGGCACATTTTTTCCTTTATTCATGTTTAAGTTTTTTAAAAGTCTTATTCTCAAAGAGCGTCTTAGTGGCACATTTTTTCCTTTATTCATGTTTAAGTTTTTTAAATGTATTATTCTCAAAGAGCGTCTTAGTGGCACATTTTTTCCTTTATTCATGTTTAAGTTTCATTTTGAGAGTAGCTGTATATCTAAGTTGTTGTTGATTGGTTTTGAAATAATAGTAGAACTATTTTCGGTTTCACTTTCTTTATTAGTATATTTAAAAAATTTTTTCACTGATAACACTTTTTGCTTTTGAAATCGCGCGAATTTTCGGAACCTGTCTGCCGCACAGGTGCGGCGACAGAAGCTCCCCAACCCAGACTAAAGTCTGGTACCTCTGTGGCTATGCTATGCAAGGGAGGGATGAGGGTAGGCATGTGTCTATGTGCATCTCTATCAGACACAGATTTTGCAACAGTGTGCGTGTCGCACGCACCTGCGTAGTAATGCTCCAAGTAATGTTCCAATAAAACCAAGGTACCTAGGTTGTGAATAAAATGGCTACTACCTGATGATACCATGCATAACTTCTATATAATAATAATACTCACGTTTTTATAATCCGAGATGTATAAATTCACACCCTCTCATCACAAACACTCACAATTGCTTGCTGATTGATTGTCACAATTAAGATGTCAAGATACATCTTTCGCACATTTTTCACATTTTCATATGGTCAATGAAAACACAATAGGTAAGTCATTATTTTAGCCTTTGTATGTAATGTAAACTAAAACATTATTTTTTTTTGACTCGCGATTGACTTTGTACCCATTTCATTTCGTCAAGAAGGTGACTGACTTTCTTCTTAGCTGCGCATCGATCGAGTGCGAGGATTCAAGATCTATTTCAAGAAAACAATCACATCACTTCACAAAACGAACGTTCTAGACAGTAAAAATCAACAAGAAAAACCGAAGCATTGGTTGAAATCTATCACGTAATGATGCATATTACAAATATCAACACATACAATCCGAATAATTCCGTAAATCTCAAAGTTTATAAATACAAAGAGAAAGAATAAAATCAGTACGAAACGAACGTACTACGTACTTATGTTACGTATGTGGGACACGGAAAAAAACTAGTTTTTTTTTTCACTCTATGGATTTTTCTTAGGAAGGCTCTTCATCTTCAATGTCCGCTAGGCCTCTTTCACACGGAAAAGTGCGTTGAGTTAAAAACGACGCGGCGCGGCGCGGGGCGTCTTCACGACGACGTCTCACCAACGCAACGCTTTGTCGTTGAAGTGCTCGTAACGTAGCTTGCTTAGGCGTTCTTGATTGATCGTTAAAGTTAAGCAACGATATGCGCGGTCACTAATTTTTTTTTTATATTATAGCTAACCCTGTCTGGACGCTTTGGTCCAGCCCGAGAGCTAGCCTACCCTTGCTTCCTCGGACTTAATCCGAGTCTTTTCTATCTCAGTCTTTCTTCTCCTTGCTTTCTGCATATTATTTCTTTCTTTCATTTGTCAACATTCATTCATCATCTTTCACTTCTGCATTGGTGGGGTGACCAATGTCCTATATCTGAATTGGGGTATTTTATTCTATTATATTTATTTTATTGTGCATGCAACTTAATTCATTCATTTTACTACATAATATTATTACATTCTTATTTTGTCTATTTTTTTTACAGGGATCAGTTACATTTTTAATTACTAGCTGCCGCCCGCGGCTTCGCTCGCGTGTTATCCGGATAAAAAATAGCCTATATGTTAATCCAGTACATGTACTATGTATATTCCAAAATTCATTCAAATCCGTTTAGCCGTTTAGGCGTGATTGAGGCACAAACATCCAAACATCCAAACATCCAAACTCACAAACTTTCGCATAAGATTTTATATTACATTCAAATGGAATTTAAATGAAATTGAATTTTGAGAATTTTATACTACCTATTTTATAAGACTCTATTATATAATTTAAATCTTATAGTCTACGTCTTTATCTATAAAAAAGATTGTAATGCTATTAGTATAAATAGTTGCATTATTAATTAATTAACATTATATATAAATTGTATTTCATTGAATTTGAATTTTGAGAATTTTATACTATTATATAAGACTCTACGGTGATTTAATTACTAAAGTTGATACAATAATTAGATCTTATAGGCTACGTCTTAATCAAGAGCAAAAATCGAGATGCTATTTACAATAATTTGTTACATTATTCATATATTTATGATTTTATACGCTTATAGATTTGTGACTCTGCTGTAATTTCATTATTAAAATTTTAAAAAGCAACTAACTTACATCATGACTGCGCTTCAGAAGATATAATTTCTTATGTCTATCAGCTGGTTGTTAGTGAGTGTGCTTCTACGTTGGTCACCTCTACCATCGTAGAGCACAGTTAGTAACCTATTACATTTTAATTATTTTACAGATTAATTTAATAACTAACAAATAATATAATTACAGTGGAGCGTCGATTATCCAAACGTCGCTTAACCGAACGACCGCTTATCCGAACTACTACGCCCGCCCGAATTAGAATTGAAATTTCGAAGAAGGTGCCATCTCAGTCTCTCAACCCACATTCTCTCAAAAGTCTTACCGACCACCGAGAGGAGTCCTATAGGTCTATAAGACCTAGGTTGGCTATAATCTTCCTTCCCTGATTTAGGAATAATGGATCCGACGGCGCCCTTCCAGGCTTTAGGAAAATAACCGATTTTTAGGCATGAATTTACCAGTGCCAAGAAACCTAATTAGTGCGGTCACTAATTGGGATGGGTGACTGCAAATTGCATTACGAGCTGAGCGCTTCCGTGTTTCTGAGGGCACGTTAAACAGTCGGTCCTACTAGGGCATGCAATATCGGAAGGTTATCAATTCCGGAATTGAGTTTTGATACTGGATCCCCAATATCGGAATACCGGAATGGGTTCCGGAACTGACATTTTTTTAATTTCCTATTAAAGAAAGATAAATGTATGTTCTACATAAGAATCAAACAAAGTGCAGTTGTGCTAAATCAGTCTTTTATTCAGTAATTAAGTCAATACTCTCAATTCAAGTCTTAATCTTCATCTTCATCAACTTAGTCATAATAAACTCTATACAGGATGTAAAAAGACATCTACCAAAAACGAAATAGGGTGGTCAAGCACTCAAAAAATCAAGCAAAAAAAAAAACCTGTAGTCCGAAAAAAAATTGCCGGATAAAACCACGTTTCAAGATTTTCATTTATTTCGGCAGCCAGCAATGTACGCAATCACGTAGCGCGTAGGTAGGTAAGTTCGTGTCGTAAGTGCCTACTAACGTAGTAGGTACCTAAGTTGATATTTGGTAGGTACTTACCTAATTCCGCCGTAGCCTCGGTCGAACCAGAAATGGCTCAAACTCAGCTCCTCCTCGTTCATGGCACAGCCGAGCTCGCCTTATTGTACACCGATGAACGCGATCCAAGAATGTAGAATCCTCAGCACTTCTTGCGTTAAGGTCTGCGAATACTGATATAATACGGCTTCTCATTTCTTCAGTCGTGATCAGACCTGATCAAAGACTCTTTCCTTGACATGACCCCATAGAAAAAAATCCAATGGAGTCAAGTCAGGTGATCGAGGAGACCATGCACGAGGTCCAAATCGTCCAATCCACTGATTTGGGAACTCATGGTCCAGCTGATCCCGCATGGATCTGATTATGTGCGGTGGTGCTCCGTCGTGCTGGAACCACATGTCTCTTTGCTGGGCTAGGGGAATGTCATCCAGATATGTGGTCACAGGACCTCTGATCAACTCCAGGTATGCCACTCCATTCATTCTCGATGGCAAGAACACGGGGCCTACGACAGTCCCCTGATGAATCCCTGCCCAAACGTTCACAGACCACCGTACCTGATGTCCCGTCTCTTGAAAGACATGAGGATTCGTCTCCGACCAATAGTGGGAATTGCGTCGGTTCCACATGCCATTCCGCGTGAAGGTGGATTCGTCTGTCCATAAAACATTTTTGGCAAACGTGGTAGGGTTACCTTGGCCCAAAATCCACTGACAATAATGAAGTCGCCTAACCTTGTCTGCAGGAAGTAGTGCCTGGACTTTGTGTATTTTGTAGGGCTTCTTGTTGTTTTTTCTTATTATTTTGTGCACTGTTTTGTGCGATAGTACGGCTCCACGACCCCTGAGCAACTTCGCTGCAGTTCGCGTTCCTATCCGATGGTTTCTCCCAACAAGATCCAGGACCTGCTCTTCTACCCGAACATCTACCTCTCTGCCACCTCCGCGCCTTTGGGGCGTAATTCTCTCGTTATTCAGAACCCTCTGATAGGCAGCCGTGATGACTCTAGCATTAGACGGGTGCTGTTGGTTCGGGTACCTATTGCGGTAAATGCGCAAGGCTAGTGACGCATTTCCGTTGGCTTCACCATAGCACATAAGCATTTGTCCATACTCCCTCGCACTAAACATTATGAATACCTACCTAAACACTGTCACTGTTCTATCTAATAATAACCAAACGAATGTACCTATTCTAAAAATAACTTTCACCTCACACTTAAATTAATAAAAAACGAACTAGGTACCTAAATGTCTAATTATCTACGTTATTAAGAAAACTAACTAGGTACTAAAAAAATAAAGAAAAGAAAACAACAAAACAAAAACTCTTTCGCGAAAAGTAATGCAATTTGTATGCACTGCGCAAGTGTCCGGCCGGTACGAATATTGAACAGCAACTAAAAATTAAATCAAAACATCTCAGAAATTAGGTAAACACTAGCTGTGCTCCGCGGTTTCACCCGCGTTTTTCTCGTTTCCGTGGAAATGCCGAGATAAAATATTGCCTATATTATAGCCTCCCTCAATAAATGGACTATGGCCCATAACTCTTACACACGTGATAACTTTTAAACGAAATATCCGATTGAGATGAAACAAAAAGTATTTTACTTCTACATAAATACTCTTGATAACATAATGCTTAATTTCGATAAAGATTAATATTACGATACATGTTTAACGTAGTTTTTTTTTCTTCAGACGATTTAATAAATTTTGAACACAAAATCGGTTATTGTGATTAAACCATGATAGCTAGATATATGTTCTCGCGGACTTTTTTGTAGGTCTTAATAGGATCTACAAACCCGTAGTACATCATTTTGTTCTATTGTCAATAGTTTTTGCAGCGCACGCAAAAATAGGTTTTCGATTTTACACCTTGTGTTACAAAATAGCAATTTTATTACGGATCCCTAATTTTGAAAAAAATAAAACATAGCCTATAGCCTTCCTCGATAAATGGACTACCCAACACTGAAAGAATCATTGAAATCGGACCAGTAGTTCCAGAGATTAGCGCGTTCAAACAAACAAACAAACTCTGCAGCTTTATAATATTAGTATAGAAGTATAGATTACCCCTTTGAAAAAAGCCGCCAAAGATACCGCGAATCTTATTAGACGCGCCGGCGCCGCTCTATCATTTATCATAAAAGTATTCTAATTGAATGCGTATAAGGTTCAAATTTCTTTTTCGCTACATTTTCTTTTGACTAAATGCCGCCAAGGGGATGCCTACAGTACAAGATGCCTATTATTGTCACAGAATAAATAATACTCCATTTCTTCGCTAAAGAAATACCTACCGCTCAGTGTGCTGTTGTGAGTTCGATTCCCGCCAGGGACAAATGTTTGTTTTGTATGAACTTAAGACAAGTATGGCGTCTAAACGCAGAAGGTCGCGGGTTTGATTCCAGCAACGGAACAAATACCTACTTGTTTGTATGAAAAATACTTAGGTAAATTCATGACGGCCCCGAGGCCTTTGAAAAATACTTAGGTAAATTCATGACGGCCCCGAGGCCTTAGACGTTTGACTTAGCGTTTAGCGTGGTTGACAAACGCTAAGTGAAAAATGTACAATGTGGGTCTGACACAATGTTGGTCTGACACAATGTAAGTCTGACACGATGTGGGTCTGACACAAGTCACGTAACTACCTTAGTGATAGCTTAAGTCAAACCCATACCTACGACCTACGTTTTTCACTTAGCGTTTGTCAATCACGCTAAACGCTAAGTCAAACGTCTAGTACCTACCTACCTACTCTTGCCTACTTGCGTTTAAGTTTGGTTTGAGTGTTTCAAGCATTAGGTACCTACCTAGGTAGGTATTAAACGTCTAGTCTAGTCTAGTAGGTAACGTCTAAGGCTTCGGGGCCTACCACTGCCAGCTTTTTGGTAGATAAGATAGATTCCTAGTACCTACCTAACCTACTAATCTTGCCTACTTGCGTTTAAGTTTGGTTTGAGTGTTTCAAGCATACCTAACTAGACCTAGACTAGACCTAATACCCACCTAGGTATTAGGTCTAGTTCTTTAAGATTTTATTTCGCGGCCGCATCCGCATGTATATAAGTAGGTACCGCGGGCGAGATCAGCTGTTCGTGATACCTACGCGCGGAATCTACTTTGCGTTACATTGCTGTTTTATTTATTTTATTAGTTTTTTGCTTTTATAAATGAGATAATTAGGTAGATATGGTCTTGTTACGTTGTACTATGTGTATGTAACTAGAAAATAAAATAAAGGGAGGTAGGTAAGTAAAAAAAATGGCGTTTTTTTCGCTAAAATATTCAGAATCATGGTCTGATTGCAACCCCTCAGTTTTTGGTAGTAGTCTTTTTACACCCGATATATAGGTAGGTACTCTAGGTACGACAGATATTAGATACAGTTCGCCCGTTACAAAACATCTAATTAAAAATGTCAACGACAAAAACAACTAGTGAAATCTCAAGAATGATGATATCACAAAGGACTATGTAAAACAGTGGGCCCAGGAGTTATAGGATTATGAGAAAGATGCGTAAAGAAAAAAAAGGTAATTGAAAAATCGATATGTCAATAAGTAAATTTTAAAATATCGGAATTACGATATGAGATCTCTCAACTCCGGAATTGAAATATCGGAAAAATCTGTCCGAGATTCCGGAGTTACGAAATTCCGGAATTTCGTAATGTCCTATTACCTACATGTATTCGACATACTGTACACCTATCACTCCACCTGCTAAAGCTACGCAAGGCTTTCTTTTGTGTTATTCAGGTGTAATTTTCATTTTGGCGGTTTTGCTGAAATGAAATACTTATTATAATGCCCAAAACAAATTGCTCATTGTAACATTTCTGTAAGCAAAAATATCTATGTAAGTAGGTACGTATAAACTTATCCTACGGTTTATCTTACGTGGTGCAAACTAGGTATCCTTATCTAAATCTAAGATTTGATCTACTTATTTGCACATTAAAAAATTTATCATCGATTGATTTAAAATTTCCCTTATAATTTTAAATTACTTAAAATTATAAGGGGAAAATCTACAAAACGATCTTTTGACCTGTCGTACTGTGTATGTACTGTATGTAGGATCTGAGTGTTGGGCAACCAAGGCGGTGGATAAAAGAAAAGTGCATGCTACGGAGATGCGAACGCTGAGATGGATGTGTGGAGTTACCAGAATGGGTAGGATACGGAATGAGTACATCAGAGGAAGTTTGAATTGAAAGTAGTGCCAGTGACAGAGAAGATGAGGTCTATTAGGTCATCAGCGTGGTATGGGCATGAAGCGGGAAGAAAAAAGTCATCTTACAAGGCGACTGATGATTATGAATGTGGATGGATATACTGCTAGAGGAAGGCCAAGGAAAAGATGGATGGATTGTTATTGTAAAAGGATATATGCGTCTGAAAGGAGTGAGTGCTAAGATGACGAGTGATAGGAGAAAATGGAGAAGGGAAACATGCTGTGCCGACCCCACCTAGTGACTTATGGGCAGGAAAATGATGATGACCAATCTGGCTGTACCTCAGTGCTGTACCCATCCAAGCTTGAGCTTGAGTAAGCTTACTTATTGAACACATTACTCAACACGCACAAAATTAATAGAGAATATTGATCGTTTAATAATAGCCACTATGATAATGAAACGTTGTCTATGGTTTATAATTGTCTATGGGTTCGTCGTTTGTTACTATAATTTCTTTCTTTCCTTCCAACCAACTGTCAAGTCAAATCAATCAAAGTGAAGTAAAAAAACTAAAATTCCAAATAAAAAATGTAAAAATACAAAACACATTATTTGGTTTAGTGCCTACACTACTGTATAAAATAAGAGTATGATAAGAAGCATTACCGCTTTCCTATGAAGTAATTTTTGTACATTACAATGGATGCTTCGGCATCCAATAAAGCTGGAGTCGAAAACAACGATGTATACGGTTTCTTTTTAAAGATTGAGAATACTGAATTTCCCACGCCTATAAAACAGAAAAACACAATCATCAAGTACACGAAACTTCCTGAATTTGACTTTGAGTCTAGGGGTAAGATTTTATTTAAGTATTTCGTAGTCCGTGGGTCGTACATTTCATCCTGCTTTGATGCTTAACTTAAAATAACCGCAGCCAATCCGATGTATTAGACCCTAACTAAATAAAACAATGTTATCCATTATCTCATTTGAACAGAAGTCTTCTTGCTATTTATTATTAAAAAAAATTCTTAAGGGTTTTGTCATATTGTTACAAAGATGCAATCCGTTTAAATGTGAATTCATTCATTGTATTTATTTAATATTAATATGAATTATTATTATTAAAAGTTAGTTCTGGTGTTCCTCCGAGAAACAAATAATCTTGATTTAAACCATTACCATATAGGTAGTCCAATATAAACACAAATGACTTAAAAGAACTGTCATGTGTTGGTAGCATAGTAAGATTTTTATTCTTGAACTATAAACAGCATATCAAATTTTAGTAATAAGTCAGGAACATGTACCTATATAATATTGAATGTGTATCTGCATGATTTTAAATATTTATAGTGTCATGGCCTCGTCAAAGTTACACATTGCAACCACGTTTACGCCGCATCATTACTCTTGAAGACCCAAAGACTGTCTCTAGTAGATCTTTGAAACCAGAAGTTTTGGCTCTGTCTAAGCCGATAGCAACTAATTTAAGCAAAAGAAAAATAGTTACCATCACTGAAGACGATGAATATGACCTTCATCCTAGATTCTGTATGTATTAAATGAATCAAGCCTTGTATTTATTCTACGTTAATGTGTTAATAGCCAGTCTATTAATTGTTTTAAATTACACCAGAAGGTTTTGTGTTGGTTTTCTAAAAAAATATGTTCAAAAAAAAAGAGTTCTTGATTCGTAAATACAAAGTTTTGGTTTGGTATAGCAAAGTCTGTTTATTACAGCTAAAGATACAAAGAAAATCAGCTCTGTGAAAACCACTAGTAGATCAATAGGAACAGATTTCAAAGAGCCTAAACAGGCCACACAGAGAACCACCTCTCGCCTCAGTAATTCATCAAAATGTAAGTATTATAAATAAATAAATATTTGTGGACATTTGACACAGCGTCTAGCCCCAAACTAAGCAAAGCTTGTACTATGGCCACCAGATGGCTGATATTATACTTATATACTTTTTTGTAAATACTACAACACCCAGATCCGAAAGAAATATTTGCAGAACATACAAACATTTCTTCCATGGAGTGAATCAAACCCGCACCTCTTGCGTCTCATCTGAGCACTCGCCTGCCATGCCATTATGCTTCATTATTATGTAATTATTTTTGAAAAAAGAGAAGGTTCCTCTTTCAGCGGTATTTCTTGTAATTATTCGTTTTGTTTTTTAAATAATTATTACTCGAAATTACAAAATAATTAATATTATTTAGTAGTGTACTTAAACTCAAACTTAAATTAGAATGTTTAGAATAAATGCCGTAAACAAAAAGAGAACTTTGTGATAATGATAACTGCAATCTGTCTATCCACATACTTGAGCCAAATTGGAGATACAATTTATGTTAACAAATCGCCCATACTTAAGCTAAACTTCCTTTTTCATTACATGTTTATAGAAGTACTGAAGTAGTACTAATAGTTAAATTAACTACTTATCTCTTTAGCACATGACCTCATTTTCATATTATCATCTACATTATAAGTCATTTCTTATCTATATTTCTAGGAACTACTTCATAATCTTAGGTAAATAGATACACTAATGTAAGATGTGTTTCAATTACAGATTCTAAAGAAACAAAACCAAGTGCCAAATTGAGTAGTGTTAATGACGGAAGAGAACCGAAGCCCAAATCTAATAACAAAAGCAAGCCATCAAAACTTAGTCATGTTTCAATAGAAAATACCAGATCCAGAAATTTAAAACAAAAAGGTACCTAATTGTTCATTTTCATACTAAACGTGAACAGACATATTTTATTTTATAAAATGTTGCATGTTATATATTGAAATACAATTTTATTTCTAGATTCAGCCAAATCATCCAAAAGTGTTAATGCTTCTAAAACTAGTGTAAGTAAAAACTACATAACTCCAAGTGAAAGTGAAAATGAGTTGTCTCTCATAAAGTCAAAATTATATGAGAGCTTGAAAACAATCACTCCAAAAAAGCATATTGAGAAAGCAAGCAAAGTAAACACGGCACCTCCACCGCAGGCTAGAAACAAGTCAGCATATTTAAAAGAACTCCAAAACAAACACAAGCCCATACATGTGATACATGTACCCCTAGATGAAAAGTATCGGAAAAGTGCGGTTGTTACTCCAGTCACCAATACTTCAGCACAGCTCTCCGAAATCGAACTCCGATCCGATTTACCAACTGTTACACATAAGGACATGAACATAAACACAGATCCTCCTCCAGAAAAAGTAGATTCCATCACAGAAATGGACCAATATGAACCTCAAATTATCTACAAATGCATACACAGCACAGATGTACAAACAGAACTCATCAAAGAGACATACGATAATCTGGAAATACCAAATGTTACACTAACTAAAAGTGATAGCAAGGAGCGATCTCATACACTGCACAGTTCATCACTGCCAAATCTCCAAGTCCCTCCTTTCAAAGTCATCGAAGATGAGACTGCGGACAGTTACCATAAGAGCAGCTCTTATATCATCAGCAGAGCCACTTTAACTTACACAACCAAACAGAAGTTCGATTTACATGTACTTGGTAGCGACGATGCATATTCTAATCAATCGCCTAGTCCATTGTCATATCCTATTAATGTAGTATCGGTTTTTAAAAATGAAATGCAAGGCTCAGCTTCAAGTAACAAAGAGAAGGAAAAGACTAGCAAGCAATACAAGAATCACATAAATGATATAAAGTCGCACAACTGTTCCTATGTAGCAAATAGTGATAAATTAATGAAACCGTCTGATATAATTAGCTCAATTAGGGTTAACAATAGTTTACTCCGTAGTGAGTACATTTGTGAACAGTTCCAGAGGGAACTTAATTTTATAGATTCGTTTTTTGAATCACTTCAATATTTGGAAAGCTGTTCGCTGTCGAAAAAATGTTCTAAAGATGATAAGGTGGATGCATTAGTGCAGCATCCTGGCCTAATAGAATCGGAGTTCGATACAAAAAATTTAGAATACGATCGTTTCTTTTCCAAGTTGACAAAAAACGCGATCGTTGACGACTCTGAAACAATGGCATCGAAGAATCTCTTTCTGGTGAGTGTTATTCTTTGTTGTATAAATATTTTGAATGGTCATTTGTTTCATTAATTCACAGCGGTGCATTGCGTGAACCATTCGACGTCGGTAACAATTATATTATGAAAGTTGACCTATTAGCGCTTCTTTAATTACATTCCTAACTTAGAGCTCCATTTCTTAATTGGTGTTGACTTAATTACTTTTATTTAAATTGCAGCTCAACATACTCATCCGCGATGAGCAAAGGCGAGCAAAAAATCTCTTGTTCGTACTAAAAAGGCGAGAGGATGCTTTAAAAGACTTCACCAAGTCTCAGATTTTGTATCTAGAGAATAAGAAGAAGCAGGATAACACGGACATCTCAGCGCTCAAAAAGAAGCAACGCGGCGCGTTGCTAAAGCTGCAGCATGAATGTGGTGAAATGCAGCGCATGCGCAGGGCGCTCCTTGCACTCTCGGAGAAGCGGAAACTCACACTCATGAAGACCAAGAAGGATCTCGAACTTAAATTAAATAACAATGTAGACAAAATTATAATAGGGAGGAAGAAACCAAAGAGAAACAGCTCGGCAGATCGCTCTTCGCCTCTCAAATGTTTCGATCTATCCAGCAGTGGTTGCGAGGAAAGCTCTACCTCGCGATGCAACTCTGTCGAAACACTATCGTCCCCCGAGCATGTACACGTTAAATCCGTCTCGGAGAAAAGCATTCAAACAGGTGACAGCATTCTCGAGGCCGCGACGACGGTTGAACAGTCGACGGATACAGTGGCCGAAAACTTTATCGCCGTCGACGGAGGATACCTCAACATCCTCTTCCATAACCTATCCCTCCCGCAGATTTTTAGCAGCGGCAAGCAGTATGAAGTCAACGAAATTGCACTGAAAACCATCGTTGACTCATCCAATTCCCGACATCACGTAAACGACACAGAAATTGGGGATACATTTATGGATAAGATTAAGGATCGCGATTTGGATAGATCGAGCACGCCTTCAACTGCGCGAAGCTTAGTCGAAGAGTTCGATCAGTATTACAAAGGGCTCGACGAATGCCAGAAGTCGCCGCCTGGTGAAACAGACTTAAGAAGTTCAACAACTATTTGCGAGCTGAGCGACGCCACAGTTCAAGTCGAGCTTATAGAAAACCGGTCGTTCAAAACTGTGTCGACGATGACGATTGATAGCAACCAAACTGTAGTCAACATCGAAAGTGAAATAGAAATTACTGAGCCTGACTGTGAGTGTGAGAGTGTGAAGGATATTGAAAGTAAAGACGTGCCAATTGTTAGTCCCGCTGGTCCGTTGCCGGTCCCCGCCGGAGCAGCCGCCTCTGTAGACGCGCCTTCCACCGATGCGCCTTTGTGGCTACCTGCCATATCTTCCTCGAATACCACTTTTACAGGTAAGAGTTTATTAATCACATCTAAGAGCATCTCTTTGCTGACTAATTAACGAACAACACACAATTCAAATTATATTGTCTCATGAGTTTTCATGTACATTTTCTGGACATTCAGAAAATTCATAAGCATTTTTTTATTTTCATTATTCAAATATGTTTACAGATAGTAGTAGTGTGAGCAGCCAATCACTGTGCGAGCTGGTATCGTCAGTGACGTCGCTGCCTGCTCCAGCTCAGAGTGAGGCAGAGGAATTGAGACGGCAGCAATTGGCTATTGAAAAAGAGGTACCACATTCATTATTCATGAGATCAGCTGATCGAGCTAACGGATAGCTTGGGAGCTGGAGAGTGACATAAGATACCATACCAGCGAAGACCCGGACGGGAGCTAGTGATAAATAAACAATAAAAATTGGTGGATGTGATAATACATAAATGTATGACTTAAATACGTTTATGCATTATAACACCTATACACAACAAACCTAACATTGTTCGTCACACAAATGTTTATCCTGGGTGTCAGCGCAAAAGGCAGAGCTACCAACATTAATGATCGTTTCTTATATTCTACTGACGGACGACGGATCGTTCATTACCATAGTAACGTTATCTATAGAAAAGCGACATACATTTTTTGACAAATAACGTTGCTAGTAGAAAACGGGCATTATGAATAAGATACATACATACATATTATCACGTACGTATCGCTGACGGGGTGGGCAGAGCCAAGTAATCATAAGAAAAGTTGCAATTACTCCTGATACAAGATTCCCAATAAAATAAAAGTTTAAACTTTCAGATAAAAGAACTGGAGCAACAGCAATGTCGATTGCTGGTAGTTCGGGAGATACCGGACAAGCCGCCGCCTCCTTACACACCCCCCGCAGAGACGCGCGTCGCCAAACCGCCGAGAAAGTTCCACACTGATGACGTCACACGGGAACGAATACGCGTGTATATAAGCGAGGAGGTTGATACACCTTGCGATCCTACGGATGGGTTCGATGTGTGAGTTTCATTTTCAACTAACCTATTGCATATTTTTGACGGCCTCTGTCCCGAGCGAGTGTCCGGCTTAGAGCAAAAACTCATGGAGCAATTTTCACGACGCGATTTATGGGCACGGCGTGCGCGGTTGTTTGCGGGTCCCGCTGCACCGGCCGTCAACTTGTGGAATCGCGCGGGTGGCGATTGACCGTGTCTTTGGTGGGCGTCGCCTGCGCGCTCTATGGTCGGTCGGTGGGCGATCGCTGAACAATCTTAAATAGCCGCTGCGGTTGCAATCATCGTCTGCCAAGTTTGCGGGCGATGATCGCAACCGCGGCGGCTGCGGTACCGCACCAGCAGCCGCTCTCGTGAGTTTTGAAATAAAACAGCTGTCCCGCGGCGGGCGTGGGTTAAAATCGCTACGTGATTTCTTAGCGTCAGACGCGAGAAAAATGCTTGCATGATCCGTGAACTTCCAGGTCTAGGTGTTATTGTTTATGGTATGTTACGGGCAACTTGACTAACCGGGCAGTATAAAGGATCGGTTATTATGAATAATAGCTAAGAGCGTCGGTCAAATTGATAAATTTATTACTTTGCCTGGCCCATATTATTAATACCAGAAGGACGGCCCATGGTCCATTTAAAAAAACAATGTTTGAGATAGCTTAAATTGATCATTAGGACGGGGCAGTACCAATACTGCCATTATTAAACAAAAACACTACAGTTCATCTGTTTTATTATTTTGCCCAAGATAGGGTAGTCATTATTCACACCGACCAGTGATTTCATGCAGTTTTACTTACATTGCCCACTTGATACGGGCATTATGTATACAGACAGGTCATTATTCATAGTGACCGCACTTCTCTAGTTATCCATAGCAGATGTACGCAGGGAATCCTAGTGTGTTAAGTGATTTTTTATAGGTATATGATCCAACAAGCCTTTGTCTATCCATTGTAAGATAGCAGTACATCAGTTTATTTTGTTTAGAAATTGTACCTATATCTGAAGATTTTATGTCGAAGACGGCGATTAGTTTTCCATCTAGACATACCCTAAAACTGGTTTATTCTTATATATTACATACATATATATTATCACGCCCGTATCCCTAATGGGGTGGGCAGAGCCACAAGCAATCATAAAAAGACTTTCAGCCACTTTTCAACTTTTCACACACTTCAATGCCTGATTCAAAGTCCCAAGATCCCAAAAACTAAGCAATGAAGCATACTACAATAATAGCTTATTTCAATTATGAAATAATTAGATATATATTGTTATATGTATTGATTTCAATCTGTCATATTATGCAGGTTTGTAAAGGACTTTTGCGATGAAGCTCTGGCTAGAAACAGGCAGGATCGCAGCGACCGACCGTGGGACGCCTGCAACCTTCTGCCGCTCAAACCTGAACCTGATACTCAAAAGCAGGTCTTGAACACAACTACTGAACTGGAAGAGGTGTTGGCTGGAGCCAAACCTACCGTTGTGTCAGGTGAGTTCAAATAGAATAAAATACTTCCATAACGCGTTTGTCCACGAGAAGCTTGTTTATATCAGACGCCCTAAGACATAACTCCAGAGCCTGGGAACTTAGTGGATGTCTATCGTGTTTGTATCACATCCGTAAACGCGATAGACATCCACTCATGTTTTTTTTTATAATAGCTACAAGAAATTGTTGTATGTTGGAACAGAAGTCCTAGGCATTTTTGTTTTTCAATAAATACTTGGTGGTAACCTGATTATAGGGCGCCTCACAAGCAACACATCTTCTCGTACTAGTCGTGTCACTAATTCTTTTGAACCAGTGTGGTGAAAGGGTGCACAAATTTTCTAACTTTGTGGGTCCTACGACATGCCGGTTTCCTCACGATGTTTTCCTTCACAGTTTGAGAGTACTGGTATAGCGCACATACATTTTTCGAACAGAAAAAGGCATTTGCGCACTACCGGATTTAAACCTACGACCTAATGATCAGAAGGCGGTGCCGCTACCACTAGACGACCAGTGCTCTACCTCTTCCGTAAAGTATATATACAACGTGTAACATAATGTCCCTATAAGCCCGAAAGGGGTGTATTCAGACCGAGCACTTGAATACATTGACGTGTGCAAAAGTTCAATACATCATATTTGAAATTCCAATACAATTAAAAACAAATTATTTCATGAGAAATTTGTGACAACCCTATGTGTTTGTTTACCATTTGCGTAGGTAACAAACACACGCGCACCCTCCTATCGCGTCGGACCCACACATACGCAGACAATTGAACGCGCGGCAAGTTTCAAAAAGTACCTAGGTGTAATCACCAAAGTTTTCGTAAGAATTTGCAATTTTTTTAATTCTACGTAGAAATTAAAGTCGAAGATTAAAATCACGATATCTTTCACACATAAAAAAACAACTACCTACCTACATCTACCTAGGTAGTTACCTAAGGACCTAGGTACAGGAAAAGTTAAGTTATACCTTTTCTCCCTTCTTCTTGGTTGGCTCGGAACACGGCTAATTGACCTGGTAGGTATTAGGTAGGTATGTAGGTACCTAGGTTGGTATTACTGGTACACATTCACATTCACAATCACAAAATTATTTTTGTCATTTTTTATTAGTAAGCTAGGTACTAATGGGGTACCTACTAGGTAGGGTGATAGGTTAGGTACCTATCATCATACCTACCTATCACTGAATTTTATCACTGTTGACACACACAGTAGGTACTCGGTATCCATCAAAGGGAAGTAGGTACAACACACCACCGAATTCCCGGTCTTCCCTCACTGGTGCGCCGGTGGAAAGATCCCGTCGAGAGAAGACGGTTCACCAATCCCAGAAAATAGCCCGTAAGATGGCAATGGCCGCCCTGGATAACGCTCTCTGTAGAGCTGACGCGCCGCTACTAAGCTATTAATTATTTGGTGCTGCTCCAACACACACAAACAACACCATATCATAATGCTCACCGTTGAGTACAGAGCCGACATCGTATCGTACGTTAATTAGTTACGCGAACCGAGAGATTGCTTGTTGCAGTTGTTGCAAGGAACGAATGCTAATTGCGACTGATAAAAACCGATCTGTTTTGCGACCAAAAGTAGGTACCTATTGCCGAAAGCCGAATTTTTAGGGTTCCTTGTCTGGGGTAACCCACTAAATACCGATTGGGAAAAAAAAGGAAAAAAACTTCACCATACATCTACTACTACTACTACTACTACTACTGTCGTCGTGTCCGTGTCGCTAGCTCTTTTGAACCAGTGTGGTGGAAGGATTAGAGTGCACCTTGAAGGTTCCTTTCGTACACTTTGACACACGTCTATGACATGCCTGGTTTCCTCACGAGGTTTTCCTTCACCGTTTGAGAGCATTGATATTGCACACATAAATTTCGAATCGAAAAATCCATAGATTCGAACTCACGACTTAAGGATGGGAAGGCGGGGTTCATACCAATATGCTACCATGTGCTCCATCCCCATTTGCTACTAGGTACCTACCTACTTACATAATAACCTACCAACAATTACGTAGTTCAAGCAAGAAAAGTAAAAAACAAATAAACCTACGGAACCAATTTGATTTTATTAAACAAACGCTTGCGGTGCGGTGTCGGTTGACGGTTGCGGATTTTGAATTTAGCAAAGGCACCGACAGCCAATTAGGGCGAGGTGCCATCCCACTTATTGTTGTTGTTGTTTCAATGCAACCAATGACAAATAGGCTGTTCACGATGAAAATGAAGATTAGTAAGACAGATAAGTCACAACCTTTGACTTTAGTGCCCAAGTAGGTAGGTACAAAATTGCATTGAAAAATGCTCCAATGAATATTGGAATAATACATCGTTGGAAAAACTAAAGTGGAATAGGGTCACGGCTTTATCCTCAGGCACGGTAGACCTCTTCTCATACTTCTTGTTACCTACTCAAGATGCTTTTAAGGCCCGAGTAGGTAGGTACAAAATTGAGTAGGTATCACGGCTTTATCCTCAGGCACGGTAGACATCCTCTCATACTCCTTGGCACCCACTGAGGATACCTTTAAGGCCCGAGTAGGTAGATACAAAATTGAGTAGGTAAGGTACCTATCTCCTATACTAGGTACTTAACAAAGAGATCTGAAAGGATGTTTACGGTGCCTAGGGATTTTAGTCGTGATGTGACCTTACATTTTAATTACCAATAAATACCAAGGTACCACTAGGCCTTCAAAAAAAAATAGAAATTACTTATTAAGCCACCTCGTTATTAGGTAAGTAGGTAGGCATTTTACTAATGGTGTCTGTTCTGTTACCTGTTTCATCTAGAGTTCACACTTAAAGGTCAAAAAACAGCTGTAAATAGGGATGCCTCATGTTGTGTCAAGTTACGTATTGGAGCAAAGTTTAAGAGACATTTCATGAATGAAAACCTTTGAAATTTTAAAAGTCGTTGAACAAACGTTGTTCGCAATGACGTATAGAACACCCCCGTTTCGGGCTTATAGGGACATTATGTTACACGTTGTATAATGTTGCGATCAGCGTTTTATATCACTGTATTTTTGTTCCAGGTGTGAGTTCTAAGCGTTCAGACCAAATCGATGACATTTTGTTCACGGAGTGGCGACGCGTAGAGCCCGAATGGACAGCTCTCCACACAGACGAGGCCATCGTCAAAAACCAAATCTTCGATAGCATCTTCCAAAGGATATTGACAGACACGGTCGACGAATACAAACGAACAGTTCTATGTGAACCAGTCAATAACTAGCCTTGTACTTGTGTACCAAAATGGTTGAATCAAGAAACCCTTGTGTTTATTCAAAATGGATATTTGTTCCACAATTATTATGAACTCGCCTTCAACATAACCAGATTATTGGATGTTTTTAAATCAAAAAATTGCTGTTTTATGTAGTGTAGGCCAAATCACGAATAAATGGCGAAATTACTTTATTATCCGCCTTATACCTTTATCATGGGTGCACAAATATTAAACATTACTAAATCTCCTTGCGAAAATTCCATACATTTTTCCAGAAAATGCAAACTTGCTGTGTAAAAACTTATAATATTTTTATTCGTCTCCTGGTTGACTGTTTCGAATAACTTATTGTTTAATGTTCGCCAAATCAAATAAAATTACATTTGTTTGTAATAAAGTAAGTTTGTGTGAGCCAACTCTTGTGACGGAGTTTTTAGGCTGCCTAAAGGCCTCCGTCATGGCTTAATGACGTTTGTAATGATAAAATGATTATAGTGCAGTGATAGCCTCGTGAAACAAGGTCTGTAAACCATAATTTTCTGACCCTGTCAAACCAAAACTCTTGTTGTGTATTTGGAAATTAATCTGATAGGAACTGGTAAGCAATAATTCGAGCTAGAAATCAATAAAAGAGTGACTAAAGTATAAGAAATATAAATTATATATTGTAAAGTATTTTTTCATACAGCTATCTTTGAAAGTAATATTTTTTGACCGTGCCTAGTGGTAAAAAAAACATATTAGGTATATTGTTTGTTTGTTACTTTTAAACAATGAATTACAGTGGTCCGATTTAAAAGTGTATGTCCTAGACTAACTATGTAAGCTATATATAAATTATATTATAATCAGGGTTGTTTAGCATAATATTTAAAAATATAGCGGTCAGTAATCCCTTTGTAATTTCTATATATATATACCAACTTTAAAGTAAAAATTGAAGTGCATTTAGTATTCATTTATTTAGCTTTAATAATGACAAAATATCACATACTTCTTACATTTGACACTACTACTTAAAATAATATTTAAATACAGACTTAACAGTAATCAAATGCAATTACAGATATCCTACTATGTCAGTGTGTTTAGGCGCTAAATGATACTTAGTGTAGTGATGGTATGTACGAGAAGTTTGTTCCAAATAAACCTTTCACAGATCACAAGTGAATATGTCCCGACACAATTTATTGACAAAGTCAGCCATAGTAATAGATAGTGTGAAAATTACATTCTAGCACAAACAATAGAACATATTTTTGGAAAATGTTTGTCTTGACCATTCATTATTTTGTAGAAGATTTTTTTTTGTATTCAAACTCACTTATTTATTATTCACTAGAAAGTAGGTACTTTACACACTAGTACACTTATTTTTATACTAAGGCATACATGTTTGTATGCTACTTAATATTTTCGTTTTTAGTACCTACAGCTCAATTTATTTTAGTAGTGGCTATACTATGTAGCGCAGTGCATTTAATAAATGATTTACCTACCATCTTAGTAGTAAATACAAGATACTTCAAATAATACAAGTTCGGAGACTAGTTACTGATATCTAGCCTAAATTGTATATTTAATAAATAAACCTAATAACTAAAAGTCTCACACACAATAAGATTTTTTATTTTCATACTGCCAACAATTTATCTATTGCATGTAAATTCAGGACTGGCTGCAAGTTTTCTTATAATTACTTGTGGCTTTGCCCACCCCATTAGGGATACGGGCGTCATATCATAATATCTATGTATGTATGACTTGTATGTGTATGCATGTAAATAAAACATAAAGCTTTGATCTACAATACCGGGAATAGGCTGAGAAAACTAATATTCATATACCATAAATTAATTGTTCTGATAATGTGTTTTACTAATTTTGTGTGCATAAGATATCCGAATGTGGTAGGTAATTTATGTAGGTACCTTTACCTTTCTTTTTTCGAATACCCAAGTGAAAAGAAAATATATTGCAACAGATACAAAATCAAGTATATCCTTGAAAATTAAAAACGCTCCCCGTAGACTAAAAGAATACTTGAAACTTCATTAGGATCTCACAGAAACCTTATAATTTCTAACTAAATTACCCTATGTTTAAGTTTTTCTCACTTTTCACTGCACTCTGGCACTGACACAAGCATTTTGTCCTTTATCCCTGTGTTTTCAGAAGGAATCTAGTCGTCAGCTTTCAAAAATGACTCCAATGGATTTGGACCTTTCCTTCTGGGGTTCGAAGGAGCTTTCATGGCCTCCGCTAAAAGAAAACACATTATTAACTGAAAAGTAGGAGTAATTTTTATGGATTTTTCATTTTTAACAGCGACTTCGTGTAATGCCCGTTTCCAATATTCTACTGACGGACGACGACTGATCGTTCATTACCTAACATAACAATGTTCTGAGATGTTGCATCTGTCGAAGAACGTCATACATTTTTTGACATAAATACCTAGAACATTGCTATAGTAAATGAACCATCCATTGTTTATTCGTACATTGAAATCCGGCATAAAACACTTACTCGTAGCTCCTTGCGAGGCTTGCGTCACTTCCAAACATGCCATCCACTCCGTAATACTGATCTTGGTGTCATGGTTCACGTCGCAGTACCGTGGCAGTTTCCTCCCACACCTCTTCAGCGGTTCCACGTTAAAAATGAGCTGGTGATATGCCTTCCACTCTCTCCTCTCTAAAGCTTTGTTCTTGTCCTTGTCTAACATCACGTATGTCCATGTGGCGGCTTGCTCCTCTTTCGAAGCACCCCATTTTACCATTTCTCTAAAAGTTAAGATAGTTTTTATTTGCATCGCTTTCACAAAAGGCGAAATACAAACTAGTTAACATCAAATTTATTAATTATAAGGTGTGCAATAAAGAATTTTCATTCATTCAAATACATTGTAGCCACCTAAGTAAAGTGCCTACCTACCTATGAAACAATTTCTGTTATTTTTTTCTGATATAGAAACCAGATTCTTCTGTTTTTGCATAATTTAAAAACTTTGTAAGTCCGCAACCATGAGCAAATCATTTTCAACTGGAAACTTGACAAGAAAGGTGAACATAACATTTACCCTGGACCAGTGCCGTTGGTAGATGACGTCATCTTGGCTACGAGGAAACTCATCAAGTCTCGCAGGAAGTTTGTCTTCATCGGCTCTGGACAGCCTGGAAAAAGACGACTGGTAAGTTATTTATCCTTATAGTTGACCATCAGTTATGTTGAGTCAAGAATGTGATGAGAGTGAATAAATCGAAAGAAGTGTGTCAGGACCTGCAAATGGAGACTCGTTGTCTCTGGCTGCCCCAATGGAAAATAGGCATGATTTTCTGTATGGACGTACCATATTATCCCGTATCCCTAAGAGAGTGGGCAGAGCCAAGTTACCATAAGAGTCACTCCAGCCAACAATTAAATCCCAAGATGGATATGGTGAACCATATGCTGACAGGTGGTCAGCCCATCGCACATTGTTTCTTTCTTTACTCCCAGTCCAGCAGAGAAGTACCTACATTTGATGTATGTAGGTGCACCTGCCTGTGCTCAGAATAGAACAGCGATGACCTCACAGGACTGGGGAATTACGGGGCCGCGTCACAGTCGGTTCTTTGAACATTCTTAGAGGACCCTGGGATAGGCTTTCCTGTGTCCTGATAGACGCACCAGCAGTAGTGAACTGGTAGCATTGAGCCCACGTGTGCTTGCCGTCACCCACGCATTCCGGCAAGTATAAAGCCGCGTCAAACAGCGTTTACCTCTCATAGGACTCGCATGTTGTGGGGCCGCGTCACAGTCTGGTCTGCGATCCTTTACGGAAGACCCTGGGATAGGCTTCCCTGTGTCCTGATGAACGCACCAGCAGTAGCCAGTGGACCGGTAGCATTGGGCCCTCGCGTACCTTCCGTCGCCGGTGCATTCCGGCACGTATAACGCCGCGTCGCCCGCTTTCTGAACAATAGAATACATGAATAACTTTATGGAACTTAGGACGTTGACCATCGTTGCTTAAGCAGACTCCTTTGATCTCGGTACCTAGGCTTATTAAAATAAGTAGTGACAGTATTGTTCATTGAACTGTAAGTTTTAGTTTAGTTGTTTATTAGTGAGTAGTGATTTAAGAAATCGCCAGCAGCATGATGATATAGACTAAGGCTCGTCGCCCACAGAAACAAAGAGTCGAGGCGCGAGCGCCTATTAGGTACCTACGCAAACTAACTACATTTGAATTTACGGGATATTTGACTTTTTAACTAGAATTAGCGCCTTCGTCACTACTCTCGTTCCTGTGAGCGACACGCCTAACAATCAAAATAGGAAAGCAGATACTTAGGTAGGTACCTACCTACGAGCGTGTAGGCATCAGGAACACAATTATTTATTTACCTATTACGAATAGGTACAGTTGCGTAAAATGAAATAGGTAATATGAGGCCTTCGCACATGATGCTAATCTAATAAAAAATTCGCAGTGTTGTACCTATTCTACATAAATAACTTATCAAAATTCGCAAGTGTAGGTAAAGTTCATCAAACCAAAAATTATAGCGAATGAGATACTTACCTAATTAAATAAATAAATTACACTCAGCAATCACAAACATCCCCACCTCCACCTAGGAATCCCTGTGTCGTGGGTAACACTTGTGGAAGTGCCATAGTAGGCCATAGTGCTACAAAACCCAGACCCAGAAAAACAATTGCAGGTCGTTTACCTAATATTTGTCCGCTAGAAACTAAACCACACATCACGCGTCACAGCCTCCAAGCATTAGCCTGCCATGCCTCCAAGGTAGTCAATCGTCATAATGAATGAGAATATGCATAATCATTGCCAGAATTCTCATTCACATCATTTATTTTTACCTGTTCATCTAAAACAGCCTGTCTGTCGGTCAGGCAGTCGTTAGCCTCGTCCTCCCGTCGGTTCTCCGGATCTGATCCGTCGGGTGCAAAGGAGTTCCTCACGATTCCTGGCAGGACTGGGCAGAAAACATTTCTACTTATTCATTTCTTCTCTCTATTTTTCATTACACAATACCTATTGCCATAAAGTTGACGGTTAGAACCGGTGAAGGCTAGAGTGAAAACTATTTCTTCAGACCAGTTCCGTCCTCATAAAACATACTTTTATGAGCTGAGAATATGTAGCGTTTGGGTCTACAGGAGCGTACACGAGTTTTATTATTATTATTAGCAGCCCCTAATGTCCCACTGCTGATCAAAGGCCTTCGCCCCTCTATATTCATATCTCTCCTGTGCTAGGACAATCCAGTAGGCACGGAACTTGAGCTGGTCTATCCAACTGATTTGTGGCTTGCCGCGGCGTTGTCGTACCATAGCAGGGCACCACTCCGTGATCAGCTTGGCTGCTCTCCTGACAAACTTGACTAGCCCGATAACACGAGTTTTATTTAAATTAAATACAAGATATAATTCCAATTCCCCAGAACCAGAAGAGGCTAAGGCGCCACAACATCCTATAACTAAGTGAATGGAAGTAGAGAACTATACTCAATGGTAGGGCCCGACACGCCAAGCCACCACACGACATTCTCTGCTCATGGCCATATAGCTGATCGTAGATCAACACAGAAAACAAAAAAAAATCAAGAGGTCGTTTGAAATGTTTGTGTGTTTACCTGATGCTCCAGGGTCAGGTGGAGGCTCTTCTTCATTGTAGTCAGGCTCAACATCCGGTCCGCTGTCCTCGTCTGCGTTCAACGACATGAAGAAACGGAGAGAGACTAAATATTATTATTATGTTTGCACACATGTTTGCATTTAAACTGAAATGAACGTTTAAAATGCAACCAAAATTCGATAAAACCACCCACGGTTCTGCTTGCCTCGCAGGCACCTACCCATATAGTACCTATATGCTGGCCAGGGAGTGTTTTATGCTATGTTTTACCTGGCTGGGTACCATGCGAGCAAAGATGCGGCTATTATTGTATAATTTGGATGAACTTATAGCCTCGTTTTCAAGTATCAAAGTGCTCAGAGTCCGTTGGCGGCTTGGGGTTAGCTAGCAGACACTGGACCCACTCGTGGCGTGTAAGTTTTCAAGAATCAAAATGCTTACAGTGCGGGCGACTCGCGGTTTGCCAGCAAACACTCCACTCACACGAGCGCGTAAGTTTGCAAGTACAAAAATCTTGGATAAACTTAATGATGAACATAATAAGAAGAGATTTAGTCTGGGTTTTCAAGTATCAACATGCTCACAATCCGCTGGCGGTTTGGAGTTGGCCAGCAGATACTCGAGCCACTCGAGGCGCGTAAGTTTACAAATATAAAAATGTTGAATAGATTATGATGGTGAGCATAAATAAGCCTAAGTTTTCAAGTATCAAAGTGCTCACAGTCCGGTGCTGGCGGCTCAGGGTTAGCCAGCAGACACTCGACCCACTCGAGGCGTGCGATCTCGCCATCTCCGTCACCGTCGCAGCCGCGGGCCCAAGCGCGGGCACAGCGTTTTGGCTTCACCACCTGTTCAACATCACTTTATAAAAACTTCGTAATACAAGTAAAAACTGGAACATCTCCACATTATTTGTTACATATTATACATGCGAAAGTAACTATAATGTTTGTCTGTTACCTTTTCACGCCTAAACCGCGGAACGGATTTTAATAAAATTTGGCATGGAGATAGGTTGCATTCAGGGTAAGAACATAGGCTACCTTTTACCTCAAAAATATTTTTGAAGGGGATGAAATAAGAGATGAAAGCGTCGGGCGCGGTCAGTACTTGGATACCCATCTAAGTACCGACCGCGCCCGACGCTGCTAACCGTCTCGCTGCTGAACGTTCCCTGATCGCCTGGGAACAGACACAAAAAAATCCACGCTGACGAAGTCACGGGCAACAGCTAGTATTTCATAAGTATAGACTTTATCTTGGATGTTGTACCGACACCACTTAAGTTACACAATGGGAGATGATGATGATGAGATTTTGTCCTGGAAATGACTCCAATATCATGGAGTACCTACCTACCTATTAGTTTTCTGATTCCCAAGCATTAAGAATAGATTATTCCAAGTGGCTACGCTCAAATCTAGTTTCCTTTAACTCACTTTTCTAATCAACCGTCTCAACCCACGATACTCTGACTTCTGGAGCGAATCACTTCGGTCCCGGTCCAGCTCTCTGAACTTCCAGTTGGCCACCGTGCGGGGCTCCAACATGCCTCCCGGCTCTGAACGTGCCCTTTCAAACTCCTCCGTGAATATCTTGATTAGGTTTCCGTTGAACTGAACCCGATCCGCTCTGGTACAACCTGAGAAAAGGTGGCAAGAAACTCTTAGTAAATTATGCAACAAACCAACAACAGGTAATAATTTAAGCGAAATCGAAGGGGAAGAAGTTTCGTGGGTTGGTTTATTTGCTACAAGTTACCTAGGTACATATTATTGTTTAACAGAATTCGAGCAACCGAGAAATTGTACTAAAAGCCAAATGGCAAGGTTTCTCTTCGAAAGTCCAAGGTATTAAGTTAGTCGAGGACAGATAATGCCTAGCAGATAATGTAGCGATAAACCCTAATTTATTTACATACTAAGAATTCAAACAGAAAAAAACAATCTGCTAAGAATGTTAATTAAAAAAATAATTTGTCTCAAAATTCTTACTTTTTTTATTTCGTTGACCGCGAACAGAGGATCGCCGCCGCGTGTGGGATTTACCTGCAATTTAAAACGAAATTTATGTTTTATTCGAACATCAATACTCGTAGTTGAATTTGCGCCGGTTCCATCGTAAATGTATTTATACTACTTTTCAACATGACTTTACATTAAGTAGGTACTTAGAAAAAGGGAGCCCCCTTATGTTTTTATTGATGTTAATTTTTATTATTTGTTGTTATAGCAGCAATAGAAATACACTACTGTGATACTGTACATTCAATTCTCTACATATTACGGTTCATGAGATACAATCCGCAGACAGACGGACGGACAGCGGAGGCTTAGGTCCCATTGGCACCCTTCGGCTACGGAACCCTAAAAAAATATCACTGTCTCGTTCCCATCATAACATCAGATCAGTGGAGATAAGTCAGTAGGTAGGTACCTAAAAGTGAAACAAGGAACGGACGAATAGGCAAACAAACAATATTGCATTTCACGTTATTCACCTCATAACCTAACACATAAAACAAGTCTCTGTAGTAAGAGGTGAGGTGGGGGCATCTTAACTATACTTATTACCCCTCATTATCACCTGCAGCGCTCTGCAAGATGCATTATGATCGTGCAGGCACAGTTTCGTATGCGTATAATTTATTTTAAACGGTCTCTCCATCTGTAATAGAGGCCTTCGTTTGTGTTTGAGTGGATCTCGTAGTGATTTACTTTGTGCATGTGTTGAGTCTCGCAGCGCCCGACTGCCTAACCGGTCCCGGTAGCGACCAGTGATGTAGGTACATCATTAGCCCATTCCAAAACCGGTAACGAATCTTGAAGCCGTTCTAATTGTTAATAATATTTGAACCGTTTGAAATAAATGTGTTTGGAACAACTTAATCGCTCGTCAATAAACTTGCTTTTATTGATGGTAAGATCTGGCGCCGGCAGACATCCAACCAGATAAAATACTGATCATAATCTTCAAGACGCTTAATTGACATGTCGGGTTTTAATAATACTAGTTGCGGAGCTCAGAGTATATAGATACACTTAAAAACTTATCATGCATTATCTATTCACAAAATAAACATAGCGAGGCAACGTTACGAGAAATTCAGTCTGCACCAAGTGAAGTCACTTTATCTTACTATTAGTTAACCTTTTAATACTTAAGAGTGTGCAACGGTGTATTTGCTTACCAAAATCGATATAAGTAGATATACCTATAGAAAAAAAGAAAAAGCATTTATGCAAGCCACCTCTACAAAGACTTTAAATTTTACACTATAATAATTTCATTATAATATAGCAGAGATAGCAACAATATTTCAGCATAATGCTATTGCATTTTGCCATACTGTAGCGCTGATCTTCCGCTGAGGCTGAGGCTATATAGAACTTTTGATTAAACGTGTTTATACTAGGTAGTATAAAAAAAATTATTTGGTTCCTCAAAGTGAAAACATGATAAGAGAAAAATAGACGATTAAAATTGTTTTGATTTTTATCAAAACCAATTGAAACCAGATTTTTTTATTAATTATGAAGTTTTCTTGTAACTAACAATTATTTGATTTAGTGGGTTATTTGATTTCATTATTTTGCGAAGTCTCACTCTCTTTCTTTTATACAACAGAAATAAGTAGCGCTCTCTTTCGAACGCGATATTCATTATCCTTCTAATCCATGTTCTTTTTCATTAGTATAGGTAAATGCTAAAGTTCGGAGTAGACATAGTATGTCACTTGGAAAAGAGCACAGAACTCTTCAGCCAAGTTCTGAACGTCGAAGCCGCGGCTGGAAGCTAGTTCGAACGTTAAAGCTAATTTGAATAATAAACGTTTTTGCCGAATCCAAAGTCGGCGTCGTCGTATTAAACCCATAATTATACAACTCGAGAATCAGTGGACATAGGGCTTCTCAAGTGTGTTCAAAAAAGTAAAAAATAAGAGTCGCAATCGGGTTTGGTGGCCGGCAGACACCTCGGCGCCTGACCCAAATACAAAACCATATCGACCGGTGAAAGGCAAAAGGCGTCAATCTACATTAAAGGAATAAGGAATAAATAATAATAACACTCAATAGTCACATAGGTAGGTACCTACATTGTCCGGACCCCACACTAGGATTCCCTGTGTCGTGGGTAGCAGAAACAACTAGTACCACAACACCCAGACCAGGAAGAAGTATTTGTGGAACATGCAAACATTTCTTCCGCAGTGGGAATCGAACCCGCGCCTCTTACGACTCAGCCGAGCAATCGCCCGCCACGGCACAGAGGCAAATAAAAACAAATGTTTTAAAAGTTAAGACTTGCCAAAGGATAAAAACAACTAATAATAGCAGTACCTAGGTAGACTTATTTTGAATACCTTCTGACGTTGAAAGAAAGTAGAAAAAAACAACTCTGTTAAAAAATAACAAATGTTTCTATGTTTCTGCTAACACTAAATATTAACTATCGCAAGTTCTGTAAATTGGTTGATAAATTTCAGTTTTTTTCCGGTTTCTTCTTCTATAAGAGTGGATTACACTTTGTCGTATATTAAAATCTGTTAATCTATCCAGTTTGTTGTTTTTCTTTCGTTTTATCAATGTAGGTATCTGACCTCAAAATATACCTATACTATAAAAGTTAATATCTCAAAAATTGTCGCTTGAATCAAACTTGAAGCCATTTTCCTTACACGTGTCGTATCATTTTACACCAAAGTACTTTTAAACAATGGAAAAACTCCTTCAAAGGGCAATTAAATTGACTGAAATGAGGTAGTATTATACACTTCAGTTGTTTTGCTTCAATAAAACAATTGAATCTAACAAAGCAGTAACTCATTAGGTACCTAACCTAGGTCTCCTGGATTGAATAAATTGATGTTATGTGGAATGATGTCTAATGACGAGCGAAATGGTTTTGCGTGATTGTCTACACTAATATTATAAAGAGGAAAACTTTGTTTGTTTGTTTGTACTGAATAGGCTCAAAAACTACTGGACCGATTTTAAAAATTCTTTCACCATTCGAAAGCTACATTATCCACGAGTAACATAGGCTATATTTTATTTTGGAAAAAAATAGGGTTCCGTAAGATATTTGGGTTTTTCGGACACAAGGTGTAAAAAATCAACCAGAAAAGTTACTTATTTTGCGTACGCTGCCTAAACTATAAAAGATAGAACCATAAAATGTTCTAATTAATTGTAGATCTTATAAATATCTACAAAAAAGTCCGCGACACACTATACCCATCTATGTCGAGTGAGGCACAGCAACCATTTTTTTATTTAAAAATCTTGAATTTTTTTGGACTACATTTAAACGCGTTTATTTTACTCATGCTATTAATCCTTATCAAAATAAATGATTTCATCACTAAGAACAGTTTATGGAGATAATATTTGGTCTTTGAATGATTAAAATTGGACGTTTGGTTTTGAAGTTATGGCGAAATTAAAATATTACGATTTCTGCTGCACGACCGCTGCGTAGGGAGCCGACCTCGCGACTGACCGTGTCTTTCCTGGGTAGGCTTTTTGCAGCGGTAACCGACATCCACGCGGGCGGAGCCGCGGGCGACCGCTAGTACATTATAAAATCTTTAGATAAACCACAGGCTTGGACTGATCACGCAACATAAGAATAAATATCATTTTAGATGCTGTTTTTAATTTAATTATATTATAAAAATCATAATTAATATTTTGACATTCTTAAAAATGATTATAACATTACATTTAATTAGGACTTAACATATAGAATATAGTTTATTAACATTCACAATCAACATATTATTTGAACGCCAAAGATTTTGGTAGGACATAGGTACCTAGATTGGACTGATGTATTTTTTAAGACCATTATTATTTTATCACATGTGTTTGTGCAAATAAATGTCATTAGAAAAAAAATCATTATAATATCATAGAGAGATTCTGTAACAAATCTTAGTTTTAACAGCGATTTCTATGTCCTGATTATGACATCAGTAGGTTAGGTACCTACTTGTAACGGTCTAATAAAATTGTAAACAATAGCCGATGATCCCTAATTAGGTGACATATTGTTATACCTACCTATTACTTATATCAAACTCTTTTTAACGACTTGATTGGCTGGCTGTAGCCAGGTAGGCAGCGCGCCTAAATATAAAACATCAAAGGCGCGAACCCAGAAACCGACCACGCTTCTCAAATGTGTGATGTCTGGAGCATTTTTTCTATCATCTCATGGCCAAAACGGGTTTTCTGAGCCTTTGACAGACAAAAAAAGTGGACTCTATTGTGCTTCGGCGTCGAGCAGTCTGAGATAGACCGCTGTTTCTTAGAAAACCACTTAAAGCCGTCTCAACTTTAGAAAACCACTGTAGACGTGTGATTTAGTTCAATTTGAAAGAATTGATTTAAGCAAAGGATGCGCTTAGCCACATTTTATTCTTGGATGTTTCTATAGCGAGCATTGGTATTGCGATACAATGAACTTTAATAACAGAAATGTAAATAAAAATGCAACAGATTCCTCGTAAGTGCAACCGGGCCTGAGTTGCATGGCAACTCATGGCAATAAACATTTTAATTGGCAGCGCGTTCAGGCGCCATGCGCTTATAATTAGTGGCAACTAGGATCAGTTCTTATTTATGCCACTGGTCAAATGTGTTTTATCCAAGATTGAGTCATTGCTTGACGACTGCCTTAAATGCCAG
Organism: Scotopteryx bipunctaria; assembly: GCA_949320045.1. NCBI lineage: Eukaryota > Metazoa > Arthropoda > Insecta > Lepidoptera > Geometridae > Scotopteryx > Scotopteryx bipunctaria. The sequence continues at coordinate 7,094,592 of OX439440.1, forward strand.
TTACCTAGGATTTTATCAAATTTTCATATTTAATATACCTTTATGAATCAAAATGTCATATACATTATAAATTTGCTAGTACCACACGCAATATTCTGAATGGATGAATTATTCATTTATCTTTTTTTGTTTATACACATTGATCAAAGACAAGTGGCACACCATCCATAAAAGTTACCTATGTTTAGATCAGACTAGTGAAATAAGGAATGGACACAGAATCAATATTAGTTATGTATCAGCGAGCGTCAATGCTGCGTTCTCCAGCGACAGTATTCAATTAAGCAATTTGGACCTCCACTTCACTGATAATTTCTCACTTAGTCACCGAGTAATGCAGCTTGCGCCTCTCTAAATTGGTTTATTAGTGTGTCTCCTATGTCTCCTACATTTAATTAATGGTCCACTACCACCATTCATCTTTCTCGATGTTAGTTTTAAAGTTGTCTCTACAGATCATACCGATAAAATGATCAGTGTGAGTAACTCATCACTTTTACATACCTACATAAATAACTTTTTTCCGGCAAATATCTATTCATTAGGTTTGTCCGTAGTAGCACCATGGGCACTCTATGTAAATGATCTGGTTACACGAAAAAATAATTCTGCGTATTCATAGGATTTCATGCAATTAGACCGAGCAGGTATTGTTTTTTTTTTCAGAGTTAGATTCATTTATACGCCACATTATTTTTATAATATACAGCTGTACCCTTGGAAAAGTCACATACAACTACTATTAAATACAACCTATATAGTATGTAATAAAATTATATAGATTTATATCTACAAACAAAAGAACATTATAATATTAATAAAATACTATCGTTCAAACAGAATAACAGTAACTTGGTACATTTATGTTATACTAGCTGCCGCCCGCAGCTACGCTCGCGTGGTATCCGGATAAAAAATAGCCTATATGTTAATCCAGTACATGTACTATGTATATTCCAAGTTTCATTCAAATCCGTTCAGCCGTTTAGGCGTGATTGAGGCACAAACATCCAAACATCCAAACATCTAAACATCCAAACATCCAAACTCACAAACTTTCGCATTTATAATATAAGTAAGAAGTAAGATTTAGATTGTCAGAAAATGCTTCGTCAAGATCATAGTATGATTTGTCTATTAACATTTTTCTCATCCTAATACCAATACTCATTTAAATACCTGATGTCCACTGATAACTTATTAAATAATTTTATAGTTACAATACATACGTATTGACTTAATAGGATACCATAAGTACATAATGAAGTGCACCGTACAGATTCAACAGAGCGGGTTGACGTGAAGGTATTCCAAGAAGGTTTTACTTTTATGGTGCTATTTCATGTGCCCACTTATTGGCTACGGTCGGGTTTCATACGGCTAACTTATTACGTATGCGAGACGCAATACGAATGTGCCTATAAGGAATTTTAAGTGCCTTAGTTAGGGAAATTTTCGTCCGTATGCTTTCAATATTTAAATTGTGTCTTGTCCAAGCACTTATTACTTCTGTACTAAAAAATAAAAAGCATTTTTTATTTCCTTAAACTTATTACAATTTAAAGTTTCCATGACAAAGTAATTGCACAAGGGACAATGGGAGTAGATTCAGCATTTGCTGCCATGACACACAGACATGTAACGTTGATTTTCAATCTACCCCTCTCGGGTAGGTCTTCACCGAGGGTAAAAAAATTGGCCTATGCGGGATATAATAGAAATTAGTTACATAAGGTGGTAATACAGATCGAGAAAATACAATAGAAAAAACAAATACTAACTAAAATTACTTGTATAAAATACTTCCAATTAGTAAAGTGGGGTTAGTGCGGCACCCTTCTTACAGCCATTGTTACTTAGATGATTTAAACATTTCACAATCCTTCGGTAAAATAGCAAGAACGGTTCTATATTTTACCTACTATTCTTATCCATCCATTATTATGTTGTACCAATGGATTTTTCTGAGCGAAAAATTTCTGTACGCCATACCAGTACTCTCAAACGGTGAAGGAAAACATCGTGAGGAAACCCGCGGCTTAGTCAGCTCCGCACGTATTGACCATATCTTTCCTGTGGACAAGGCCGACTAAGCTGAGAGGAAGGAATAGGTGCTGGGCAAGCCTACTCCATCTTAATTCGTCCCGGGCACTACAGCGTCCCGTTTGTGAAGGTAAAAGTTGCCTCCTGACGCTGTATAAATCATCTACTATAGATGGTAAAAGGCCTTAGTAAGTTACAATCAACAATGATAAAAAAAATACGTCTAAACTTGTTGCATTCTCAAAATCATGTTCATATAAGTTTTATTTCTATGGAATTCATTACATTACATGTTAAATGTGTTTTTTTAGCTGAAATACTCAGAGCCGATTTCATTTCATCATTCAAACTCAACGGCGATTAGATTCTAAACTGTGTTCAAGAGCTATCTAAGCTAACATTCATCAGCATTCTACTTACCTACATTTGACAAATTTGGAACTCAGTTGAAAGCTAAGCTTCGTTCGTTGAACGGTTAATTCGGACCTTAAAATAAAACTTTGAATCTTATTGTCTAATAAAATCATAGTAAGAATTAGATACCTACATAAATTCAATCCTCTCATAAATTCGTTAGTAAATTAGTGGAACGCCCGTGATTTCACTCGCGTTTGAACAGCTTGACACCCAGTTGCACTTCTTTGGCAAGCCTCTACATTCGTTATCATTTTGTATTGAAATTGAAAAGAATTTGATCTGAGTTTCAAGCTAATCGGACCACCCATTAAAGAGTTCCCATAAAATCTTTGACAACCCCTGCACCCCGTTCGGGGGAAGGTTTTAAAATATTTTATAATAGACTTTTACTAAATGTATTTAAGATTATCTACGTTAAGTTTCAAGTTTGAAAGTTCAAGGAATACGATTTTTCATACAAACGTTTTTCTACATTTCACCCCCTTAGGGGTAGAATTTTCAAAAATCCTTTCTAGTAGTGTACGTAGGACCAGCAGTTTAGGCTCTGCGTTGTCTATAAAAGGTCAGTCACGACAAATAATTTTGTATAAGTAGTACATATTGTGATAAACTACTCAAGTACAACGTACCTACTCGTAGGTGCGAATAGAACCTAAACTACTAACATTTACTAAAAGCTTTCGTTGTATTTCACAGAAACCACTATAACTAAGTGCCTCGATACGTGTATTTTATTGCATTAACAGCGTTCGTCTTCGGTTTCAGCAGATTGTGAATAGGTAAATAGCATTAATATTTGTCTACTGTTATGATACGTACCTACAGATTTATATAGTTAGAAATGTTTGTTGTTTGTAGGGGGTTTCAGAAGTGATAATGAAATTTGTTTCGTGGTACAAAGCTGCATCTATTCTACAGACTATTTTTTATTTTAGATTGAAACCGCAAGCATTCATTTAGTTAAAAATATTTAAAACCGTTCGAACGAAATAGTCTTATTAGCATTTTTTTGATAGAATTAAGTGCAGAATCCAGTCTGGCCTTAATATATTGACTCACGCATGCTACGTTTACCTGAGTTTATTTTTTACAACAAAATTAGGTTTTTAATAGAATCTGACTCGCATTGCTAACCCAAGACTCACTGCGCAGTACAAACATGACATTTTGGAATTCTAAAAATTTCCGGTCGGTTATTATATTAGTACTAGTACTTGCCTAAGTAGTTTTGCTGTAAAAGTTGTTTGAATTAAAGATGTTTTGCACTTTGCAGGGAAACGGTAGTTTTTGGACATATCATTGTAGAACGAAAAATATCTACTTATCATAAATAAACTGTCTAACAACAAACAAAAACAGTTTAATTTGCAAAAAAATGGGTATGATTTGAAACTACCAGATTCCGCACATCTTAATCAAATGAATAAAATAACAGAGGCAGATGTCCCAAATCCCTACTAACTTACCTGATTGAGGCAAGATATTCTGTAGGTACTGTGTGTCGCTTAGCATTTTGGCAGTTTCTTTTAGATATTTTTTAAATGAGATGCAGAATATACCTATGCAGTTTGGGAGAGGTCGCCGGAAGGTGCAGTGAGGGAAGTCGACGATTAGGAGAATAACAGGCGATGTCCTGCGTAGGTCGACCCTTTGTCTGATCTCATCTCATAGCTTCGAGTATTCTTTGAGTAACGCGCAGCAGATCAATATAAGTACATACATACATATTATCGCGCACGTTTCCCTAATGGGGTGGGCAGAGCCACAAGTAATCATAAGAAAACTTGCAGCCACTCCCGATTCAAAGTCTCAAGATGGTTATGGTGAACCATGGTGACAGGTGATCAGCCTATAGCCTATGTAGATATTTTAATCATTTAATAATATTTATTTGATTAATCTTTGAGATATTGCGGATGTGGTGTTTTAACGGCACATCGGGTAATTACCGGGTAAACACCCGATAAGTGACCGGAACCAGTAACGGGACATTTATTCATTAAAATAAATAAAATGGTCCTGCTCAGTTTTCAGGAATTTAGCCCTACTTATTACATAATTTAACACAAAGAAGAGATGAAGGTAGGTATACCTACCGAATTCTTAGTCTGACCCTGGATCAAACGCCTTTGTTGCATGCGAACATCCGTGACACACAGACGATTGAAGCAAAGATTATCTACATACCAACTAACTTTATCTGTTGAATGAAATACAAAAGAAAATCACTTGCCATATTTTAAAAATATCAATAAGTCACACTTTGAATCATGCGCAAGCAAACTGCTTAGTATCCGGTCATCAAATACATAAAAAAACATTCGCGTAATATGACACTGAATGCTTTGCTCTCTTTCTACGAAGTATTTAGATACCTACCTAAATACAGTTATAAAAAACCCTATTATTTCGATATACCGTTTTATTCGGTAACAGTTACTATTTCGGTTAAAACCCAATGAAAAAGGGTTATCGTTTCTATCGGTAACCGTTTGAAACGGTTACCATTATGAATACGTTTTCCGATCCCTGCTTTGAGGTTGCACTAAGTAAGGAATTCCCTAAATTCAACTCCTACTTGACGCAGCGGGAAAAAGACAGTACTGTCATACATCTGTCTTTTTGCGGAAAAGTAGCAGGCCACTCCACTAGTATACCTTTCCCCTAATCTTATTATACCCTAATCTTAGGAGTTCAATTGCGGTTTCAATCGAATCATGTTTGTGGTCCGTTCCACTTAATTATAATGCCTAGGATCATAGGTAGGTAACGACCTCGTTGTCTCATCAACTAGGTTCAATGTAACTCAGTTTAGGTACTCCACGACTTCTGTCACAGAAGTCGTGGAGTAAACTGAGTTACATGGCGAGTGGAAACACAAAGAAGTTCTGTGTGTTTCCACTCGCCCTCCGGAATCAATGCATGCAACGTAATAGATGCTACAGTATCGTCAATTTGATAATAGGCACCTGCTTAGTAAACCAGCAGTGATTGCTATCTTCCGTGATATCGGGCCCCTGACCCTCCTATTGCACCATTACAACTTACAAGGCTGGGTTCACTCAACGAACCTACCGTAATCCTCGAAATATTTATTATTATATTAAATATCATTTAATTCTATATATTTTCTTTACTGCCAGCCCAGTTGCTTTTCTTACCGAGCATGTCGTAAAAGTTAACCAAGGGATATTTTCAACATAAAGGGCTAACTATAATCGACTGATCGAGTCGATATCTACCACGGTTCACCATATCCATCTTGGAACTCTAAATTATTTTTTTATGATTACTTGTGGCTCTGCCCACTCCTTAAGGATTAGGGAGTGATAATTATTGTGTGTATGTATTATTTTACTCTTTATTCCACAACATAACAAGAACATTGCATAAATTAAGGGTTTAAAGCATTTTCTGCCAGCCAAATAATGAGGTGGTAGGTATTAAGCGATTGGCGTACAATACAAAAATACATTGACACAACTTCTTATAACTGCACTAGGTAGGTAGGTGGTAGGTGGTACCTGTACTTCAACCAAACTAGAGGTACAATATATGTTAAACAAAGCACGGGTCGTTTCCATAAACTGTAGACCAGGGATTCCCAAAGTGGTCGATATCGGTTTCCTAGGGGTCGACATTAACGAAAACTGATTTTGGGGGTCGACGAGGTCTAAAAATCGACCCCTATTAAATTAACACAAATTCTTATTTAAAACTTTCAAGATAGGTAGGTACTGTATTGTTTTTGTTGTGTCACGTGTACTAAGAATAATTAATATTTTTGTAGGAAATAGCATTGTTGTAGTAATGTAAAGTCTCAAGTTCGTACAAGATGAAAAACTCACAGCTGTTTTATGTTAGCGGACCATTATAAATAAGGGGGTTGATCTTAAAAGTAGGTCTAGGCCATGGGGGTCTGAGGTAACAGTTCATTTTGGAAAAGGGGTCACTTGTCCAAAATAGTTTGGGGATCCCTGCTGTAGACTATAGGCTAAGTACCTAAAGCTATCATTAAGGCGTTCTGTACTCAATCTTTGATATAACAAACAAATAAGTTAGGTCAAGTGGGGTAAGAGGATCATGGGGGTAAGTGAAACGAAAGACTATAATATGTACTATTTATAGCTCTGTCGGCAAAATGAACTGAGTAACGATGTCCTAGTCCCTAGTGAAAATAAATAAAACAAGACAGTTCATAGTTCTGAACTATAAAAGGCAAGTTTATCTAAATTATAGACAGTGGTTTTCTTAGAGCCAGCACCTTTCAAAACAATATTAATACCTACGAATAGATTTATTCTGAAAAGTCGTTTTAGTTAAACGTAAACACTGGCTTTCGTCTGGATCTTTGTTTACAAAGCGAGTCTAAAGTTATTTTCAATTTTATAAACAACACGGCTTTCGATAGAGCAGATGTTTTGAATCAGTTATCATAACAATTAATAAATTATACAGCAATAATTTATTCCTTCGATACGATTATCGATCATGGTATCGATTCTGTTGTACATTAGGAAATTACAATTCAGTTCTGACAGTTCTAAAAAAATAAATTACATCAAAATAACAAGGGCAGCGATCATTTAAAAACCATCAAATTAAGTTTAATTCAGCAAAATGAACAACAGAATTTTCAGCAAGGCAAGATGTTCTGCCGAGACATAGGTATGACATGGGTATGTTATATTCCAGATAAAACATCAAATTCGGTTCAGCTGTTATGCCGCGATTTAACCACAAATACTGATCCAAACCTATAAACGGATTGATAATAAGAATTAAAGTGACGTCAGAGTCTGCGGTGACTCGCTGTCACCACTGCTGTATCTGTCCCTTCGACCTGTCGGCGAATAGCCTATAATTTGACGCGACACTGAGTCAATGTGTACTCACCAGTTCTAGTGCAGTCTGGCCGGCCGTTTGTCACCGCAGTATCGGGTAAGGGCTTGCCGTCGGGCGTAACACACCAGCATCCAGAAGTCTTGCCCCCTGCAGCACACTGCACGGCGGCGTAGGTGCCATCGTTGCGACATCGAGGGATGTACGTCGACCGTTTGCCGTTCCGATCGTTCAATGCGTACCGTAATGACGTCAGGCAAGAAGACTGGTCTTCTGTTGACAAATTCAGTAGCTTAAGCATTCTGACGAAACCAGTTGTTATCTATGAAAGGATATACTTATCTCTCACTACTTGATGTGCCTGCTGCGTGTCAAGATTATAACAAGTAACAAATCCCTACTCTTTGAAATTGAGTCATAAAAGTGTTTGGATAGCAAAGTTCATCAATTTTAGGTTGTTGTATGGTGTGTTCTGTGAACCCTCTATAAATACTCATGACTCATAGCAAAACAGTCTGGTTGGAAAGAATCAGTACTTACTCGATACATCAACGCGACTCTTAACGCAAACTCTAAACGCATCAACGCGACAACGATACCTACACAAGTAAATTATCCAATGAAAGAGTTCTTACAATCTTACTATATTCCAGAACCATCACTATGCATCGAGAAGCGATGCAGAATCTATGTATGTACTTACCATCACAAGCTCCTTTTCTAGCAACTGTGACTGGGTCCCCGGAACACTGGATCTTCATCAGGTGACACCGCGATTGGTAGGTGTGGCCATCTGTTCCGCAGACTGGTCGCCTGCCACTCGAAGGGTTGGCTTCGCACGTTGCCACGCGTGCGGCACAAGCCTCGCTGGCAGAAGTGCTTAGCTGGATAAATAAATAAATAATAAATAAATAATAAATAACACCCAACAGTCACATACAGGTATCAGAAACTACGAGTACCATGGTACCACAACACCCAGACCCGGAAGAAATATTTACATAATAAGGAAATTATATTGGTAAAAGGATTCGATTAAATAATTTTGAAATGATTTTGTCAACGATAAGGGCAGGTATAGTACATACATATTATCACGCCCGTATCCGTAACGGGGTGGGCAGAGCCTAAAGTAATCCTAGGAAAACTTGCACCCACTCCTGATCCAAGAACCCCACGGTCGATATGGTGAACCATGGTGACAGGTGATCAGCCCATCACCCATATAGACGGTCCATGATATTGGAGAGGATATATGTATAACTACCTGATATATTTACCTGTTGGTCATTGCGGTTTTGTTACAATATGTTCAAGTAGGTTAAACATAATGGTCTGCAATAATGTCTAGTGCGATGATGCAGAACACTTCAAGTAATATGAATGCGCAGAAAAAAAAACAGATATTATCAGCACGGATGATGGACGCTTGGCAAAATAGTGTTAATTCGGTTGAGAGAGAATAAAGTACCTATATTATTATTTTTAGAATCCTTAAATGATACTAAGTCAATTGAAATCAAGTGGCATCTGTCGTGGGAATGTTGTACAGAGTAGGTTAGGTACATTAATATTCTTTACAACAAACTCAAAGTGAATGCATCATTCGATGCCAATTCTATTGGCTTGTTCAGAGCATACACGAGCAATATTAAAAATGTTTTATCGCTAAGAGAGGACCAGTCTAACTCATAAAAATATAATACGTTCAATTTAAAAAAATACATCGGGGATGAAAGCCATTTTGCGAAGAGAGATTATGAATGTGAATGAATTTAGAAGTAGAGGAAGGCCAAAGAAAAGATGAATGGATTCTGTGAGAGATGACATTGAAAGAAGGGAATAGGAGAAGAGAACATGCTGTGCCCCACATAGATTAGGAATAAGCCAAGATGAATGATAATGTTCAATATTACCTACTCAAACTGGATCGTTGGCAGTAGCGCATAACTTTTTAATAGGTATTAGCAGGTGCGTGAAAGCTGAGTTTTGATTTCATTCATTTTCTACGTTAATATTGACTGTAAAAAAAAAACAAGGTGCCTGTGGAAACACGCATACCTAATAGGTAATAGTCGTTTAGCATAGGCACACATGTTTTTTTTAAAACACATAATTAGGTAGGTATAATGAATACCTACATGCAATTATATTAGGTTCCTACCTAAATAGATACCTACCATACGTATTCTGACTTTTTATTATAACATTCCTCAGTATTATGACGGCCTCGGTAGCGTGACTGGCGATTGCTCGGCAGAGACGCAAGAGGCGCGGGTTCGACTCCCGCTGCGGAAGAAATGTTTGCATGATCTGTAAATATTTCTTCCGGGTCTGGGTGTTGTGGTACCATGGTACTCGTAGTTTCTGATACCCACGACAAAGGGAATCCCAGTGTGGGGTCAGGACTATGTATGTGACTGTTGGAAGTTTGTCTTTGTTGTGACAAATAAATTTATTCTTGTACTTAATTAAAAAATCTTTAAATTGTATGCTGATTAAAGTGTTGAAACTAAAACTTCTGTAACTTTGTTACAACTTTTGATACAGGACGGTATTCTTACTCGGGTACTTTATGACCTAAAGTTTTCATTTTTATGTATTTAGGTAAGTACCTACCTAGCAGACAGAAAAAAGTATTTTTATGTAAGCAAAGGTTCTTAGCACACCTTTGTTATTAGTTTTACCTTACAGGGAAGTTTTAAAAGTGATATTATAGGTTAATATTTACCTTTACATGTGGAGCAGTACTGTCGGCATAATAAACAACATTTACAATAAAAAACCAGACCACTAACGCATTGATAACCATAATGCTTGATTTAACAAATCAGTATTCGATTAAAGTAACAATTTTGATTTTATGTACTATTATTTACGATAACAACACTCGTAAAACAAAACAGTAGGTAGGTAAGTCTATCGACCGGTCGAAGTGTGCACAACTTTTCACTATCATATTGGCATAATACGGCCGTTGGATAAACGGTCTCTTTTATTAACGTACAGCGTCACAAAAGGATAGGCGACCGGGACGTTCGACGGGGCAGAAAGCTAAGAACAGAATAAAATACAATAAGGATATAATCCCGGTGTTGCCGCCGCCGCCGCCCGCGCCGTTCACTGTCGCGGTTTCCTCGCCTGACTCGCCCGCGCGCAGCCGCCATGAGCAAAAAGCGCAAACCAACCTCACCCCGCGCACCGCTAGCTTAGCTTATTCCAATCTCCTCACTGATAAATAAAACAGGAATAATAAAATAAAGCGCTATTCAATCAAACAACTTATAAAAGGATCCGGCGCAGACCATCGCGACTTCAGACTTTTATTATTTTTAGGCATCACCACCAGGTCGGTAGGTATCTAGAGACCTATTATGATATAGGTACTTCAGCCAAACTGGAGATACAATTTATGTAAACAAACCGTCCGTCGCGTATTTTTCGTTATTACGATGAAATTGCTTTAGTTTCAGTTAAATCTCGAAACATAAGTTTTTACACCTTAATTTAACTATTAGTACCTAATTTAGGCCTCATACATACCTACAACGTTTCGCATTTATAATATTAGTAGGTAGCTACAACTTAACAGCTATAAGGAATAGGTACGTACATAGACAGTGATGTCAATTCTGTCTTGTATTTTCCTTAACTGAACTAAATAAGTTCGTATAAGCTAGTGGCCAACTCTTGTGACGGAGTTTGTAGGCCGCCTAAAGGCCTCCGTCATGGCTTAACAACTTAAAAGCCGGGACCGACAATTTAACGAGGCCTCCGAAAAACGGACGCTCTCAGCTCGTAATGCCACTTGTGGTCACCCATCAAGTATATCTACTGAACTTAATTTACCAGTTCTAAAATAAACATTTTTAAGTGACGACATTTTCAGGATTTAAGTTGGTTTAGTTTAGAAAAATGGACAACAGAATCAAGTTTTCGAGTTTTATAGTTAGGTGGTGGGATGGTAATGCTGTAAAAAAATGTAAAGTGGAACATATCAGTGTCTAGGGATCAAGGTAGGTAGGTATTTAAAATCAAAAATTAATATCGATATTTTTATTAATATGAGCAGTCAGGGTGTTCAAAATTATCTTAGCAAACAAATCTCTTAAAGGTATTTCAAGTAGGTATTCATTCAAAATAGCTTTCATACTACCTTCGAGAGCTTTGGTTGCTAAGATAATTTTGAACACCCTGATTTCTCATTTATAAACAGTGAGTAGTAAAATATTTTGAACATCTTGGGTGCTTACAACAATATGATGATTCGAACTGCGTATATCAAATTGCTTTTGTTTTTCAGATCATTTTGACTATTCTAGACGCTCATATCAATTTGACGCTGACTGTATTGTACTCTTCAATGTGATTTCAATCTAGCGATTGAGCTGGCCATGGTAGGACACTGATATTATCTGCGGCAAGTGTGTTTGCAACGATCCTGGCAGTGTGTGGACGTGCGCTATCATGCATAGGCAGAAATGAGGCACCAAATTAAATAAGTTAGCTGTTGTCATTCCTTTGTAGAACCCAAGTTCTACAAAGGAATGACAAGAGCCAATACAATCGTTTCAGCGTAATATCAAATCAGTGCATTGAGATTGCCTCTGATCCAAATCAGTTCGATTCTTCCGCCGATCTAAATCATGATGGTTCCACCATTGTATGCATGGACTTCCTGGCTTAATTTGAAAAGTTATTTATGCTCAGGGGTCCTCCATCCTCCAGTGTAACGTCTAGGGTCCGAACTACACCAAAGCGAGATTCGTCAGCAAGACAAACAAAACACCACTTCTTCTGCCCTATTTCTGTGTTCACGAGCCCATTGTAATACTGGCTCTGCGATTGCGAAGTAGCGACCTTTAACGGAAACGGAGATTGACTTCATGCAAGCGATTTCTTACGGTTTGATCACTTATTAACCTGATTTATTTACTAAAGGGAACAACAAACAGCTAGGTATATTATAAAAAACTAGCAGCCCGCCCCAACTTCGCACGGGTATTTAACAAATTAGGATTTTTTAGGTAAGTTTTTTACACCTTGGGTTACATTATTGGAGTTTTAGTAAGGATCTCTAATTTTATTGAAAATAAATTATAGCCTATGTCATTCCGTAATAATGTAGCTATTACTGGTGAAAGAATTATTTAAATCGGTTCTGTCGTTTCGGTGCCTATTCGTTACAAACAAAAAATCTTTCCTCTTTATAATATTAGTGTAGATAACTTACGAAGTTACAGTTTCTTAAAAAACTATAGTAGGTAGGTAGTTTTGGTAATAATGCCCCAACGCTGTTCTCAGGTTATTGAGGAATTATGAGCTTACCCCTAAAGGTTACAAGTATGCACAACTTTTATCCGAGATAAAATACCTAGGTACCTATATATTATAAGTAATGAATGGAAATAAAATTTAAAAATGAGAATAATACAATATACCAGAATATACCTATAGAAATGTCGAAGAAAGAAAAAAAAAACTAGGTACCTACCTACTAAAACTGAAACAAATAGAAATCACAAAAAAAAACAAGATTTACACAATCACAATAGTGTGTTGTATACTGCAGCCTTAAATTGACTCAACTATTATTGTCAATTTCAATAAATGCATCATTGTAAGACCCTACCATGCGACGGATAGGTGCGGGGAGTCCCGTGTTCGTACGGCACGTATTCAGAGCGAACAACTGACCTGCACGGACTGCGCGTCTGTGAAAGGTAGGTACGGGGAACATGGTAGCATAAACCAGATGTTAAATCAATGTAGTCAAAATGGCTATTTACTATTTTATACAGCACGAAAGAAGTACTCGTACGTATGTCGGGATCGTAGCAAATGGCGATCCGTGATCTCTGCCTACCCCTATGGGAAACAGGTGTGATTTTATGTATGTATGCAACTTCAAGGTATCTGCGTCTCGACTATAGAGTCAGAACGTTAGGTTTATTTATCGAGCAGCTGGAAATAAAAAACTAAGGCATTTTACCATCTATAGTAGATGATTTATACAGCGTCAGGAGGCAACTTTTACCTTCACTAACGGGACACTGTAGTGCCCGGGACGAATTAAGATGGAGTAGGCTTGCCCAGCACCTATTCCATCCTCTCAGCTTAGTCGGCCTTGTCCACAGGAAAGGCAGATTCAGTCCACAGCTGGGGATAAGATATATTATAATTATTATTATAGTGTTTATGGGACCTATAATGCATAGCAAGACGTAGAAATTTGCGTTGAACACGTTCTATGGCATCCACGTACCTACCTGCTTAGTGTAAAAGGGATTTCAAATAGGTAGTTAGGTACCTACAGCATGTTCAGTTTGCGAACGAATTATTGTTTTGTATAAGTCGCATGTATTGGCATAGTTTAGAGACCATCTTTATTCCTAAGTCCCTTAGAGATAATACCTTCGTTAATGGAGTACCTATTGCAAAGATTATACGGGAAATTGATGATATTATTTTTTTTAGTGAAGGTGATATAAAAATTACATTTGGGACACAAAATTGAAGTTTATTAATATGGCAGTATTGTGTTAGTCTGTCCAGATCTTGCTGAAAATAAATGCAGTCATCAATTGTAGTATTTTTAATTTTGAAAGCTTTAAGGTCGTTACGTTACCGACGATATCTATATTAAATATACAACGTGTAACATAATGTCCCTATAAGCCCGAAACGGGGGTGTTCTATACGTCATTGCGAACAACGTTTGTTCAACGACTTTTAAAATTTCAAAGGTTTTCATTCATGAAATGTCTCTTAAACTTTGCTCCAATACGTAACTTGACACAACATGAGGCATCCCTATTTACAGCTGTTTTTTGACCTTTAAGTGTGAACTCTAGATGAAACAGGTAACAGAACAGACACCATTAGTAAAATGCCTACCTACTTACCTAATAACGAGGTGGCTTAATAAGTAATTTCTATTTTTTTTGAAGGCCTAGTGGTACCTTGGTATTTATTGGTAATTAAAATGTAAGGTCACATCACGACTAAAATCCCTAGGCACCGTAAACATCCTTTCAGATCTCTTTGTTAAGTACCTAGTATAGGAGATAGGTACCTTACCTACTCAATTTTGTATCTACCTACTCGAGCCTTAAAGGTATCCTCAGTGGGTGCCAAGGAGTATGAGAGGATGTCTACCGTGCCTGAGGATAAAGCCGTGATACCTACTCAATTTTGTACCTACCTACTCGGGCCTTAAAAGCATCTTGAGTAGGTAACAAGAAGTATGAGAAGAGGTCTACCGTGCCTGAGGATAAAGCCGTGACCCTATTCCACTTTAGTTTTTCCAACGATGTATTATTCCAATATTCATTGGAGCATTTTTCAATGCAATTTTGTACCTACCTACTTGGGCACTAAAGTCAAAGGTTGTGACTTATCTGTCTTACTAATCTTCATTTTCATCGTGAACAGCCTATTTGTCATTGGTTGCATTGAAACAACAACAACAACTAGTGGGATGGCACCTCGCCCTAATTGGCTGTCGGTGCCTTTGCTAAATTCAAAATCCGCAACCGTCAACCGACACCGCACCGCAAGCGTTTGTTTAATAAAATCAAATTGGTTCCGTAGGTTTATTTGTTTTTTACTTTTCTTGATTGAACTACGTAATTGTTGGTAGGTTATTATGTAAGTAGGTAGGTACCTAGTAGCAAATGGGGATGGAGCACATGGTAGCATATTGGTATGAACCCCGCCTTCCCATCCTTAAGTCGTGAGTTCGAATCTATGGATTTTTCGATTCGAAATTTATGTGTGCAATATCACTGCTCTCAAACGGTGAAGGAAAACCTCGTGAGGAAACCAGGCATGTCATAGACGTGTGTCAAAGTGTACGAAAGGAACCTTCAAGGTGCACTCTAATCCTTCCACCACACTGGTTCAAAAGAGCTAGCGACACGGACACGACGACAGTAGTAGTAGTAGATGTATGGTGAAGTTTTTTTCCTTTTTTTTCCCAATCGGTATTTAGTGGGTTACCCCAGACAAGGAACCCTAAAAATTCGGCTTTCGGCAATATACCTACTTTTGGTCGCAAAACAGATCGGTTTTTATCAGTCGCAATTAGCATTCGTTCCTTGCAACAACTGCAACAAGCAATCTCTCGGTTCGCGTAACTAATTAACGATACGATGTCGGCTTTGTACTCAAACGGTGAGTATTATGATATGGTGTTGTGTGTGTGTGTTAGTAGCTACTTAGTAGCGGCGCGTCAGCTCTACAGAGAGCGTTATCCAGGGCGGCCATTGCTATCTTACGGGCTATTTTCTGGGATTGGTGAACCGTCTTCTCTCGACGGGATCTTTCCACCGGCGCACCAGTGAGGGAAGACCGGGAATTCGGTGGTGTGTTGTACCTACTTCCCTTTGATGGATACCGAGTGCCTACTGTGTGTGTCAACAGTGATAAAATTCAGTGATAGGTAGGTATGATGATAGGTACCTAACCTATCACCCTACCTAGTAGGTACCCCATTAGTACCTAGCTTACTAATAAAAAATGACAAAAATAATTTGTGATTGTGAATGTGAATGTGTACCAGTAATACCAACCTAGGTACCTACATACCTACCATGTCAATTAGCCGTGTTCCGAGCCAACCAAGAAGAAGGGAGAAAAGGTATAACTTAACTTTTCCTGTACCTAATGTGGTAGGTAGTTGTTTTTTTATGTGTGAAAGATATCGTGATTTTAATCTTCGACTTTAATTTCTACGTAGAATTAAAAAAATTGGAAATTCTTACGAAAACTTTGGTAATTACTATTTGGTACTTAGGGACATTATGTTACACGTTGTATATACAACGTGTAACATAATGTCCCTATAAGCCCGAAAGGGGTGTATTCAGACCGAGCACTTGAATACATTGACGTGTGCAAAAGTTCAATACATCATATTTGAAATTCCAATACAATTAAAAACAAATTATTTCATGAGAAATTTGTGACAACCCTATGTGTTTGTTTACCATTTGCGTAGGTAACAAACACACGCGCACCCTCCTATCGCGTCGGACCCACACATACGCAGACAATTGAACGCGCGGCAAGTTTCAAAAAGTACCTAGGTGTAATCACCAAAGTTTTCGTAAGAATTTGCAATTTTTTTAATTCTACGTAGAAATTAAAGTCGAAGATTAAAATCACGATATCTTTCACACATAAAAAAACAACTACCTACCTACATCTACCTAGGTAGTTACCTAAGGACCTAGGTACAGGAAAAGTTAAGTTATACCTTTTCTCCCTTCTTCTTGGTTGGCTCGGAACATGGCTAATTGACATGGTAGGTATGTAGGTACCTAGGTTGGTATTACTGGTACACATTCACATTCACAATCACAAAATTATTTTTGTCATTTTTTATTAGTAAGCTAGGTACTAATGGGGTACCTACTAGGTAGGGTGATAGGTTAGGTACCTATCATCATACCTACCTATCACTGAATTTTATCACTGTTGACACACACAGTAGGCACTCGGTATCCATCAAAGGGAAGTAGGTACAACACACCACCGAATTCCCGGTCTTCCCTCACTGGTGCGCCGGTGGAAAGATCCCGTCGAGAGAAGACGGTTCACCAATCCCAGAAAATAGCCCGTAAGATGGCAATGGCCGCCCTGGATAACGCTCTCTGTAGAGCTGACGCGCCGCTACTAAGTAGCTGCTAACACACACACACAACACCATATCATAATACTCACCGTTTGAGTACAAAGCCGACATCGTATCGTTAATTAGTTACGCAAACCGAGAGATTGCTTGTTGCAGTTGTTGCAAGGAACGAATGCTAATTGCGACTGATAAAAACCGATCTGTTTTGCGACCAAAAGTAGGTACCTATTGCCGAAAGCCGAATTTTTAGGGTTCCTTGTCTGGGGTAACCCACTAAATACCGATTGGGAAAAAAAAGGAAAAAAAACTTCACCATACATCTACTACTACTACTACTACTACTGTCGTCGTGTCCGTGTCGCTAGCTCTTTTGAACCAGTGTGGTGGAAGGATTAGAGTGCACCTTGAAGGTTCCTTTCGTACACTTTGACACACGTCTATGACATGCCTGGTTTCCTCACGAGGTTTTCCTTCACCTCTTGAGAGCATTGATATTGCACACATAAATTTCGAATCGAAAAATCCATAGATTCGAACTCACGACTTAAGGATGGGAAGGCGGGGTTCATACCAATATGCTACCATGTGCTCCATCCCCATTTGCTACTAGGTACCTACCTACTTACATAATAACCTACCAACAATTACGTAGTTCAATCAAGAAAAGTAAAAAACAAATAAACCTACGGAACCAATTTGATTTTATTAAACAAACGCTTGCGGTGCGGTGTCGGTTGACGGTTGCGGATTTTGAATTTAGCAAAGGCACCGACAGCCAATTAGGGCAAGGTGCCATCCCACTTATTGTTGTTGTTGTTTCAATGCAACCAATGACAAATAGGCTGTTCACGATGAAAATGAAGATTAGTAAGACAGATAAGTCACAACCTTTGACTTTAGTGCCCAAGTAGGTAGGTACAAAATTGCATTGAAAAATGCTCCAATGAATATTGGAATAATACATCGTTGGAAAAACTAAAGTGGAATAGGGTCACGGCTTTATCCTCAGGCACGGTAGACCTCTTCTCATACTTCTTGTTACCTACCTACTCAAGATGCTTTTAAGGCCCGAGTAGGTAGGTACAAAATTGAGTAGGTATCACGGCTTTATCCTCAGGCACGGTAGACATCCTCTCATACTCCTTGGCACCCACTGAGGATACTTTTAAGGCCCGAGTAGGTAGGTACAAAATTGAGTAGGTAAGGTACCTATCTCCTATACTAGGTACTTAACAAAGAGATCTGAAAGGATGTTTACGGTGCCTAGGGATTTTAGTCGTGATGTGACCTTACATTTTAATTACCAATAAATACCAAGGTCACCTCGTTATTAGGTAAGTAGGTAGGCATTTTACTAATGGTGTCTGTTCTGTTACCTGTTTCATCTAGAGTTCACACTTAAAGGTCAAAAAACAGCTGTAAATAGGGATGCCTCATGTTGTGTCAAGTTACGTATTGGAGCAAAGTTTAAGAGACATTTCATGAATGAAAACCTTTGAAATTTTAAAAGTCGTTGAACAAACGTTGTTCGCAATGACGTATAGAACACCCCCGTTTCGGGCTTATAGGGACATTATGTTACACGTTGTATATATATATATAAATCAATTGCTGTTTGTTTGTCTCGCTAAAACTCGAGAACGGCTAGGTCGATTTACCTAGCTGATTTTGACTTTGAATAATGTTTGTTGTAGTCCAGGGAATATCATTAGGCTATTTTTTACCACGCGAGCGAGGCCGCAGGCAGCAGCTAGTCGTTAATAAATAGAACAAAAAGCAGTGGTCCAAGAATTGACCCTTGAGGGACTCCAGATGTACCTAACAGCAACGCTTTTAGAATGAAAGCCATTGTTAACAATATTAACATCCCTGATTGTGATCGTAACAACCATCAGCACGGTCATTGTACGATTTTGTCGAGCAGTAATCTGTATGTAACGAAAAAACATAGAATGCGTCCAGCTGCTTCTCTCCCCGAGCATGTCGTAAAAGTCGACTAAGGGATAGTATCCTCCAACATGATGAGATATAATAAACAAGTATTCCCAAGGAGGGTTGACGTCAGGCAGGCGGCCGGTCATAAAACACCTTAGCCAAAACTCTTACAGTATGATCCAAGGATCATGCTGTGATGATGAGTAATCTGTGTAACGATTTGGCTGCGTGTGGTGACTGGTGAAGCAAACTCGCCCTCCATGTTGTTCTGCCATGCTGCCAGTGTGACGTGTCCAAAGTCGACTTATATTATAACACTAGCGCCTCGCCCCGGCTTCGCACGGGGATAGACATAATACCATCGTGGACTTTTTTCTAGACCTTTTAAAGGTGTAGGTACAATAATACTGTAGTAAATTATTTTGATCTATCTCGTAGGGTTCAGCCAGCGTTTGCAATGTAAGCGCAAAAAAATGTGTTTATTTACGATATCATATTAGAAACCTCTAAAATTATCAGTGTTTCTCTACTTTAATATGCATGTATTTTACATATAAACCTTTCTTTTAAATCACTATATCTATTAAAAAAAACCGCATCAAAATCTGTTGTGTAGTTTTAAAGATCTAAGCATAGGTACATAGGGACAGACAGCGGGAAGCGACTTTGTTTTATACTATGTGTGACTCTGCATCTTGTAACGCCCGGAACGATTGTCCCAGCACGTTGCCGAGAACCAGCTTCCAACAATCCCACGGCTCTGATCATTTCTTCTCGGCTTATTATGATGTCTTCTCTCCATAATAACGTTCTTTTTGTATTGATTCCACTCAGAAGTATGGCAGAAATTGTACTGATTTAGCCTCAAACCTGTTGCAGGATTAAAATAGGAATACGACTTGACAGAAGATTTTCATCTTTTGACCGAAATTCAAAAACTATTCCCTTTCCAAACGGCTAAAATTACTAAAAAATATGATTTTTAGTAACACTGTCTTTTGATGCGTGTAGGTTGTCCTGCCATGTAGCCTATGAATTTTGTTTGAAATAAAATATTATTTTATTTCAAACAAAATTCATAGGTTTTATTACAATCATCATTACCTCATTACAACTAAAACTTACCATTAGGTACCATTAGGTACCATTAGGTAGGTATTAGGCCGCATTGCCAGATTTAGCATAATAATAAATAAAAATAAAATAAAATCACTTTATTTCAAGCAACTTAGTGGCTCATAACAGTGGTAGTAAATATAAAATAAAATTAAAGAACACAGACAATAAAAAGAATAAAAATCTAAAGAAACAAAACAAAAATCTTATGTACTTAACTATAACCTACATAAACACTATTGAAAATTAAAAAAAAAAAAAAAAAAAAAATAATTAGCCTAACCGATGCCACTGGGGACGTGTCTATCTATAATATTTTCTTGGCTTAAGTAGGTTGGCTCAGTTCCTATTAATCTAAATTCCAAATTCCAATAGCATTCCTGTCCAGTTCATAACAATCAAATTCAGAAGTTCAATTTTTAACTCCCAACGAAAAAGAGGGATGATATAAGATTTTTGTGTGTACCTATCTGTGTGTTTGTCTGGAGGTCTGGTCTGGAGGCAATCAAGTGGCACGAAATAAAAAAATACAGTGACACTAACATGTTATGTCAAAGTCAAAGTATGTGTCATGTGTTATTTCGTTCGTTCGTTCCGGAGTGTTGCCACCTTGGTGGTTTTTTCAGAACTGGTGCTTTTTCAAGGCCTCCAGTGGTATTTTATTACTAAATAGCGTTTTTATTTTTTTAGTGGTATCTGTCTGTAGATATGGAATCTGACAGCACATTTTTGAAAGGAAAGGCTCCTATCGTTCCGGAATTTCTTAACATTCTCAATCTTTTTAACCGGGGAATCTCTAGGTGCACACTGTGTTTTTTTATCTGTCATTTTATGTCCTGAATTTGGTTTATAGAGTGTTGTTAAAAAGGCTTTAAGTGAGTCGTGTTTTGTAACAGTGTGTGAACTCCTGAAGCTGTAAATAATATTAAATAAAGGAAGTGCCATTTATGAAAAAAAATTACGCACTAAGTATTATAGAAAAGAGTGGGAATCACTAGATGAATCCAAACCTGACTTAAACCTTTACGTGGCGATGATACGAAGGCTGAATAGCAAATTAACATATTAATGTGGTTTTATTTCACTTGCCTTTATTTTAAATAGGTACTTAACATTTTGTCAAGTTAGTCCGAATAGAATGTTTAAGTTCTGATAAAATTAAACTTTAAAAATAAGTAAATTTGTACAACTTTATTAAAGAGACTACTATTTTTTCTGCATCTCATACATTCTTATTCGTCCGCTTTTAATTTAAACTATATAGGGTTTCTGAGATAATTTACCGGAAATTGTTTTTTTTTTAAATCCAAATTTCTGAAATCTGGCGACATTTTACTTTTGACCTAGCGCTTTAAAAAAATTCAGGGTGGTAACACTGTCGTTCGGTTTTCCTTCTGGAATCGCCTTCGTCGTATTGATTTTTCAATTCGTAACCCGTACATTTTCCTCAGTGCCGCCGACCCGAGCTGCCGACAGAATAGATTCTCTGAAAGGAATAACGGAGTTTTTCTAGTTCTTTGTGGGGAATCTGTTCTCCGATCAGAATTGATTAAAGGTTTACTAGGTTTATTTAAACCTATAACCCTTTAACCTATTGATTTTCATAGCACTGAGGAATTGTGTGAGTAGTTATCGATCACGTTTGCCTCAGCAGCCGCCCATCTTTAATCGTGTAAGTGCCTGATTATTTAAATAAAACATATTTTTGTGTTACTTACTTACTTCCTTTATTACTTTTGGGCTCTTTCCTTACCATATCTACCAGTTTTGGCTGAGAACATCTACCAGTTACTTGGCTGAGGTTGGCCCCGCCCTTTCCTTTGTTCTCGAACCTTCAACCAACAAGAACAAGAAATAATATTTTAGTTTTATGAATTACTCTGCATCCTTTTTGAATAAAGAAAAATAAAATACTTAAATTTGTGTAATTAAAACAAGTAATGCTACATTCTGTCCTTATATACCTAGTGGTGATGATGGTGGAACTGAATGTATCCACTGCAAATTAATGAATTGAAAGCAATAGTTTAGATTTACTGTAGTTACATCAACTGAAAAAGGCCTTTATAATACTTTAGCAATTAATAAAAGTTGTCATATTATACTTATAGCAAATTAGCTGACATCCTTTGTTTCAGTTTCAGGAGGCATTTTCGAAGTCATTGTTTAATACATTTGATTATGCCATTCATTTGCTGTATCAAAACTAAGCAAATATAATATTTAAACACAATACAAATTGTTCAGCAAAAATAAAATATTAATGTGTTAAATTGATTGTCTGTCAACTCACTGTCAAAAGTAAATTGAATGGTTCTAAATTCTAATTATAATTAGGGGAACAAAGATCTGCAATGACATTTGAGATTTGTGGCCTGATTTGTTGATGACTAGTGCCAGTAGTAGTTTATCGGCTGCAAGCAGAAGCCTCATGGTTTCTGCTTGTAGGACAGTTGTTGTGTTGCTTAGTGGTTGAGCCTCCGTTAGTTTCATATCCGGGCAGAAGAGACCACACCCTGCTTCCACATCTTGCATCGTCCGTGTAAATGTTCAAGATCTTGGTGTTGGTTTTTGGGTCCTCTGTTTGTCCCTGTTGTTTGTCTATCTCATACTTTTTGTTAGTTTGATAATGTCGTAGCTATTCTGTCTGACCCATTTAGGGCTTCCGGGATAGTCTGTAGGGCCTAGTTTAAAATATTGTGATTTGTCAGTTCGGCCTCTCCTTTCCATTGGCCAGTGGACTTTATGCGAAGCGCCGCTGCCATCGCCTCCTGTTGTATGCGGAGATGAAGCGGCTTTAGGCCCAAAATGCTAAAATGCATGTCTAGTGCTGCTGATGGTGTTCACTTTTTGCATCCACTGATGAGCAAGCCAACAAGTTTTTGTACTTGTTGCAACTTATTTGTGGCTGTGATGAGATTCGTTCTTGTCCACCAGACCACAGCTGTATGTTAAAACGGGGCATACTATGACAGTGTACATCCATAGGCAGAGTTTGGGTTTAATCCGCAGTCCCACTGCTCGTCTACACTGCTAAAGCACATTTCTGGCTTTTTTAGTTGTGTGTTCTAGTTGTTTGTCTCATAGGATGAATGAATGAACGAATGAACGAATGAATGAATGAAAATACTTCATAGGAGTTTGCTGTCCAGCCATACTTCAAGGTGCTTTACCTCTTTGCTTAGTTATAGTTTTGTGCCAAAGAGTATAGGAAATTAAATGGTTGGATGAAGTATAATTACCAAAATTATGTTTTCACATATAAAATTCTAAATGAGCTTGCTTGACAACAACAAAAGATGTAGAATAAAGGGAAAAACAGTAAATATGCCTAATGCCTAGCCAATCAGTTCAGAGACCGATTCCGACCACTGGTTCACAAGTATTTGCTTCAATGTGAGATTGGTTTGGTATTGAAAAGGTTTCAGAGGAAGTTTTGTCAAAACTGGTAGATCATTTTATTGGTCCACCATATCAATAAGCCTGAAACTAAGTAAAGCTTGTATTAAGGGAACTGGATGGCTAATAGAAATTATGTATACATTTTTTCAATATACTACTTATAAATGCAAAGGTTTGAGGATGTTTGTGCCTCAATTACGGCTGAACGGATTCGAATGAAACTTAAGAGTAGAATATACATAATATGTGCGATGAAATAATATATAGGCTATTATTTATCTGAGCACATTGAGGCAGCTAGTATTCTTGTAAAACAAGCGTCTACATTCATCATACAAAAGTCTGCCCAGGGTGGGAATCCAACCCACAATGTACAAGGCGGAAAGAAGCAGAGCTTTCCAATGAACTACCTACTAAGCCATAAAAGTGCCAGTTTAAATAATTTTCATTTGATTACAACAATTTGCTTTACCTACCTATTTGTTACAGCACACATCGCCGAGATGAGTCGCGAGGAGATCTATACCTCTGATGATGACTCCTCCAGCTCTTCTGAGGAGGAGCCAATGGAAATCACCGAGATCCCTACACAGGTCAATCCATTATAAGCTTGAAAATAATTAAATTAGTGTATTTAAAATATAAAACAAAAAACGTTTATGTACTTGTACGGAACCCTTTGTGAACAAATTCAACTCGTACTTGACTGATTTTTAATTCAAGACTGATCGTTTTATTTTATTGTTTATAGACGCCTCGTCCAAATCAGGAGAATACAGAAAATACAATCCCTGATGCACTGTCAGTTGAAGAGCGAATTGCTAAAACGAAGAGGAAGCTTCTGACGCATCAGGAGTTGACTGCTCATAAACAGCCAAAGACATCTTCCACCAAAGAGTGTAAGTATGAACCAGACACAAATCTGACATGCTAATTATGGGTAGTAATTTGCTTTGTTCTTTTCTGCTAGGACAGTGACGGTCTCTTTGTGTGACAGGGTAGTTGGCGGCAGTTTTTATCCCTTCCATCATCATTTCCCTGCCCTTGTCCCACTTTATGTGGGGTCGGCACGACATGTACTTTTCTTCCATTTCCCCCTGTCAGAAGTCATTTCAACATTCTCCTTACTCATGTCATCTTTCACACAGTCCATCCTTCTTTGGCCTACCTCTACCCGCACATCCTTCCACATTCATATCCCACACTCTTCTCGTCACATGACATTCTTCCCATCTCATAACATGTCCATACCACGCTAACCTATTGCTCCTCAACTTGTCCGTCACTGGCGCTACTTTCAGACTTTCTCTTACACAGACTTACTCATTCCTTACCTTATCAATTCTTGTCACCCCACACATCCATCTCAACATTCGCATCTCTGTTGCATGCATGTACTCACCTTTCATCCGACCCTTTGGTTGCCCAACACTCAGACCCGTATTTTTAAATCGAATGTGTCTTTATACCTTTTTTGGTTTGGCCTTCATTCACGCAGCTACGGATCGATATGATTGCCCTTGAATGTGACTGACATGTAAAATGGTTTCTCCTATTTACAGGGGCTCTGTTGACTACTCGCGATTACTCGAGGTGCTTCACCGAAATTGTAGCGAAGGTGCACGCAGATTTGTTGTCCGGCAGAATCAAAATGGCTGGCGTGACTGTAACGGACCGCAATGCATTAAAATGCAACAGAAAGTGGGACAAAAATGCCGATCGTGAAAGAATGACTCGTAACTTCACGGAACGGATGAAGATGTATTCGTCACAACGTTGCAACTGCTGGCAATGCGTGATACGTTGCGAGAAGCAGAGAGCCAAGGCACGCGCTCGGCTTTTGCCCAAACCTATCGCGAAAGACCGCTGCGTTCTGACCGAAGCTTTATTCGAGACCGTCGATCATTCCCAAACCCCCTGCGAAGACGCAGCCTTGGCTGACCTGCGTCGTCGGCACATTATAACCGAAGAATTTGAAATAATACAAAACTTGTGCGAACAGCGCAATATTGAACACAGGGCTAACAGTACTCAGACAATTCGTAGAGTGATCAAGGTGAATGAATGCACTCAAACTGACTTGAACGCGGATGTGGGCATCCAGAAAGGAGCTGATTTGACTCGAATAAGGCTTTCGCAAGAAGCTGTGCACATTTCTGAGGGATCGCAAGTTTGCATGCCAGAGCCGCCGCACCTGGCCAAACCTGTGGCCAAAGTTGTTGGTGTACGCCACCGCTTCTTCCCGCGTTAATGTGCTTATCTTCAGAGTGTATGAAGATGATAAGTGCTGGTCATATGGTAGTGTAGAAGAGGGCATGTTGGTATATCCTATACTACTTCTAGTCATGTGAAATGTAATGAATGAATTTCCTTCACCGTTTGAAAGTACTCATCTATAGCACATACATTTTTCAATTAGTGCACGACTGGATTTCAACCGACGACCTTCGCAGCGGAAGGTGGGGCCACTACCACTAGACCACCAGTGTGCTGCTGTTGGATCCTTATAGCGTGCAATATCAAGTAAGATAGTACTTATGAATAATCTTACAATTATGTGTTAATTCTAGTCAGAGCCAATTATGCTGTTATTTATTTAATTTTAGGAAAATTATTGAATCAAAAGATATCTTGTAATTTTGTAAGAGACAGTATATTCACAGCACAGTATGTTTCCGGTTTTTCTTTGTGAATTAATGAATATCAAAATCCAAACTTTTCATTTATGTATAATTCTAGGATAGGTTATTAAGAGATCTCAATGCACTGTTTCTATTTCGGGAGTAATCATTTTTTTTATAATTGTTTACACTGTTTTAACTAGGTTATAATACTTACTAGAATGCTAAAACACATTAAAACTCAATATTTTCTGTAATAAAATATTTAGTTTACTAATTTATAATTTACTTAGTTTCAACTTTTAAAAACTTTCTTAAATAAGAGATACATTTTGCAGCAGTCATTCCATAATATCACATAGAATTTTTATAGTTGTTATAAATGTTCTAGATATAATTTACAATTATAATGGATGCATCAACTTTAGGACATGTACCTAGTACCTACCTATGTATTGAATAAGTAGGAATCCATGAACCTTTCTTCGGTAGGTGCACTTCTCAACAAAAAAAAATATGTAGTGGAAAAGTTAATGTTGTCTATCTAGGCTTGGTGTATTCTGCTTGGCCTGTATCGGCCCATTCGTGTATTTTGCTATTTATTACTATAGAACAAATACTAGTAGATGTCACAATGTTTATTACGTGTTGTATTGTGTTCAGTGTATTATGTGAACAATATTATGAATAAATATTAGCCGGCGAATACTTCGTTTTGTAATCATTTTACTACTTATATGTAGGTACCTATATACTGCATTTTTATAACCACATTTATGACTCCCAAATATTGGTTTCCAAGTTATATTACGTAGTAAAACATGGCGCTTAGACGTGACAGTGTTTCTTTTCTGTATCTGACGTTGGCAGTGTTTCTCTTGATCTTTGGTGGGCAGTGTAGGCGCGGTAAGAACAAGAAATCGTCTCGGTTCCGTTATCCCAGGACCACCGAAAATCCTTATACTAAGACCATATGTATGCAGTTGGATAATACTTTACGAGGTATAAATTATAACCTTACAATTTTTTTTGGACGAAGAATTCTTGAAACGAGTAGGAAGGTATACATAGATTTCAAAATCAATCGTACAATCGGACCAATCTTATTGATCGTTTGCTTCGAGGTTTGCTCTCTAGGGCTACATCTCTTTAGAGCCACAGAATAACTAATAGTACCATGTCAGAGCTAGTACAATAACTCCGAGAACCATAGATACTATGGTCTATGGTCAGGGCCATAGATAATACACTCTAATGTGCTACTCAGAGCTGCCATGCCTGTACAACGCCATCTAGGAAGTAGTCGTTTTTGCCTTTAATTTTTTTTTTAAATAAATTGTTTGTTTTGTGTGTGTGCGCCAAATAAATGTCATTTCTTTCTTTCTTTCTTTTAAAAGTTGGTAGGTACCTACTTAGAGTATACTCGTACACAGTTTTTTTAACCTAATCCATAGACGAGCCCAGTAAAAAAAAAAACAGTTTAGTTATGAAAATCTAACAAAATTAGCGCCATCTCGTAAGATATGGATAGAACTAAATTTATATATTTTTCAAATTTCCCGCCAGCTCGCCACAAGACTTGCTTCCTCCGGCCTGACACGGGGCCGTGCCGGGCCGAAATTCTACAGTGGTACTTCGATGGGAAGCAGAAGAAATGCTATAGATTCTTTTGGGGTGGTTGTCAGGGCAACGGCAATAGGTTTGAAACACAACAGGAGTGCATGAACTATTGCCATTTGAACACCACTAATCCACCAGGTTTGTAAAGAAAACGACTTATGACGTTTTACTATAAGCGCGTCCTGCTTCAACAACATTGGCTTTAAAAATGGCGGATTTTCGAAGAATCAACTGGGTACCTACTTTGAGCCTACATAAATAATTTATAGGTAGGTAGGTAATGCTTATGAACGTGAACCCACGACAATGACTAGTGCGTGAATACGTGAGTCGGTCGGCAATCGCCTTGTTTTTCTCTAAATCAAAATATTACAGCTATTAATACATCTGTATACAAGATTCGAAAAAAGCTCATGACAGTAGGTAGGTATAATGACGGTGTTAGATTCCTTGAAGATGTTGAAAAATACTCTTATAGCGCACGATTCAGTTTTGATTCTTAAATTAACTGTGTTTTGGGCTCAATGTGCCATTTCTATAGGTGTAAAAGCTTGCGATAAACTTTAGGTACCTACCTACTTCCAAAAATATTTGTTTTGTATTTTAGCACAAATACCGTTTTACTGTTCACTGTCATTTGAATATGGAACCTGTTTTGGACACTTTAACCGTTGGGGATGGGATACATTCGCTAAGTAAGTGTAGTCAATCCTACTTCCTACTAGGTACCTATATTATAAAATGTGAAAGTTTGTGAGGATGTTTGTATGTTTGTGCCTCAATCATGCCTAAACGGCTGAACAGATTTGAATGAAATACATGTGCTGGATTAACATATAGGCTATATTTATCCGGATACCACGCAAGCGAAGTCGCGGGCTAGTTCTACTATACTTACTCCCGATTTTATAGATTGATTTTGATGTTATGTCCTGAAAAAATGTTGCCAAGCCAGTAGTTTATTAATTCCTATAATGAATCCATCTATTGAATCCCTCTAAGTTTCGTGCTTCTAGGATTTATGGTTTAGGATGTGTGTGTTGTTACTGTGAGTATGTTGGTCAGTAACGTAATTTTGTCTGGTTTCAGAACATGCAAACGTCGGCTTTACTCTGGTTGTGGCGGCAATCAGAACAACTTCGAATCCCAAGCCGAATGCTTGAAGACATGCCTGTCTGCGCCTAACAACACTATGCAACGCTTCAGGCAATACACCACTTGTGTGCCCTTTAATATAGCCGAGCTGCAGTGAGCCAGATGAAATAATTAATAACGTAGGTGAAAATAAGCAAGAATAATCCAAACCACAGCGAATGGGCGTGATACCTACCTATACCTATGTATTCACAGACCGTATGAATGAGATTTCCGCGATCTGACCGACGCGACAGCGTCGCATTTGATCCTAAATCATTATTTTTAAAAGCTAACATTAAAATACTTTTTAGTAAATAAAGTATCCTACTCATAGATAAAGAACTTAACACGTTTTTTTTTAATTTTGGTAAATATCATCTGAGATTACACAGACCTAACTAATTTGATGCTAGATGGCGTTAGTATTACATTGAACTCACGAACGTATTGTTTAGGTACTTCATCGCACGCTCGTATTGAACTAGGGAAATTGAGATCGCAATCAAGTGGCTTTTTAATTAACGATGTTCAAAAGGAGAAGTTTATTTTATGCCTCTTTAGCTTCATCCCATTTTGTTCAATAGTATGAAGTGATAAATGATACATAATGTTAGATCAGAATTGGTCTGATTACAAATATCATATTATTTTATTTTTATTCTAGTTAGGTTAGCACAAGACTACATTCTACACTCCTCAGATCAAATAAAACTACACTCAAAATGTACGTTTAGGTAAGTACCTTACCTATTAGGTAAGATTTCGCTAGGTACAGCTAAGTAATACCAATTCTAAAATCCGTTCCTACTGAAAATAGCAACTTCTCTAGCTATGGACTGGACTAGGTATGGCTATTCACTATAATTTGTTTTGCTTTTATAACTTTAAGATTATGCACCCAATCGTAAAACAAATTGTCATAAATATTTTATTAGGTACCTGTAGAAGCCTACTCGTAAGATTTATACGTTATTATAATTTTCAATAAGCAACATGAAGTTTATTTTGTACGTTCTCTGTTTTTTGACTATGATTTTGTGCTCAATCAACTTCGCTGACACAGTAAGTATCGATATGCTTTGAGTTCGTATTTTGAGATGTTTTTAAGATAAAATCATTATTTTATTCTCTTGTTCAGACTCCTTGCCAGAAGAAGGACCGTTCGAGACATAAAACGGTAGATTTTGTCCAAGCTAAAGTTTTAAACGAATTAGACACTTTCCACGGCGTATTCAAAAGTATCATCGACAAACTCAAATATGATACTGTGCCACGTTATTACTCATAAAAATAGAAAATAATGTAGGTAAGATTATAAGTATGTTTTGCCCCAAGTCATTTTTAATTTCAGTGCGCGACCTGTGCCGTCGGCGCTCAAGATCTTCAACAAAAACTTGTTAAAGTTAGAATGCCAAGGAGGAGATACGTTTTCCGCATGAGAAATTCTTCGTCTCCATATTAAAGGAATCCAAAACGTCATTTTTTTTTCGAAAAATAATAAATAAATTACATCTAACAGGCGCTGAGGCTCCGGGATTCGAACGCGTTGCAGAAAGTAGAGTCGAAAACAGAGATAAAGGAAACCACGATGTCGCCAAAGATACAGATGGTTTTAGACCAACTGAGCGACAGTGAACTCGTGAAGAACGAGTCCCTTTACAAGTCTCTGCTGGAACAGATGAAATACGTTTTCCACTTAAAACCTACTACTGTATGCGCTCGGTGCCGACTAAGTCGTAATAAACCCTAATTAAATCGTTTTGAGTTGATTAGAGTTTTATATCTCACATCCTACTAGGTTACCTACCTACATAAAACAAAATCGTAACAGGGTGCGAGCCTTTACAGCACCTTCTCAGCTTGTTCCGAGTTCTCAGCATTCAAAACCATGCTGGTCAAGGAGGACCCGACTCGCACACCGAGTGTTCTATTCAATCGGATTTTTAGTTTCGTTAGGTAGTACCGGTAGTAGGTACAAAGTTAGGAAGGAAAGTTAATATTATTTGATTAGGGGTTTGGTTTTGGACTGGTGAGTGAGGGTGAGTGATAAGGTACCGAATTACTTTGCACGGTCACAGTGATTCTTGTGAGCTCCTTGTTGGTCCTCTTTGGTCATTATTTCATCAATAATGAAGAATATCTCAAAATGACGAATGACATTAGGTACCTACCAAAGAGCTAATTGACACTGTTTCTACTCTCAAGAAGTTGTCAAGGTAATAAAAAATCCAAAATTCTAGTAAAATTATAAAAAAAAACGCAGAGAAAGCAAGATTAATACAAAATGTCTTACTCGAACGATTTCCGCCCGTATTTCATTCTGATACAGAAGGAGGAGGAGAAAGGTGACAAGTTCGCGAGGATGAACATGGAGGTGAAACACCGGGCTATATCGGAACCCTTGAATCCCTTCACAAAGAAAACTGTATTTACTCAGACCTACCCGACTAAACTGATCCCTGCCGCGCCGCGGAAGGCTTGCTGCTACTACTGCTCGTAACTTTCAGCTCAAGAATATGCAAAACAGCGATAGGAAGAAAATGACACTAGTCCACCTGATCTCCATCGTGTGGGCACGTTGCGTGGGCGATGCTCTCGGCTCGGCGATCCGCATCGTTGCCTGCCACCGGTTATCCTCAAATCTCTACCTCTTCCTTTTGCAAGCTTACCGACATTTGGCAGATTATCTTAACCTGGAGTTTATCGATCTAAACCGAGAGAAACCAAAGAAGTCTATGTCTGATCTAGAACTATAGATAATCTGTTATTATACTATACTGAAATACCTAATGACCACGTTTAGCTTAATCTTCTGGTATTATCATTTACTAGCTGTGCTCCGCGGTTTCACCCGCGTTTTTCTCGTTTCTGTGGAAATACCGAGATAAAATATTGCCTATATTATAGCCTCCCTCAATAAATGGACTATGGCCCATAACCATAGGTATGCCATACATAGGTACCAACTCTTAACATCTTACACACGTGATAACTTTTAAACGAAATATCCGATTGAGATGAAACAAAAAGTATTTTACTTCTACATAAATACTCTTGATAACATAATGCTTAATTTCGATAAAGATTAATATTACGATACATATTTAACGTAGTTTTTTTTTCTTCAGACGATTTCATAATTATTTGGAACACAAAATCGGTTATTGTGATTAAACCATGATAGCTAGATATATGTTCTCGCGGACTTTTTTGTAGGTCTTGATGGGATCTACAAACCCGTAGTACATCATTTTGTTCTATTGTCAATAGTTTTTGCAGCGCACGTAAAAATAGGTTTTCGATTTTACACCTTGTGTTACAAAATAGCAATTTTATTACGGATCCCTAATTTTGAAAAAAAAAACAACATAGCCTATAGCCTTCCTCGATAAATGAACTACCCAACACTGAAAGAATCATTCAAATCGGACCAGTAGTTCCAGAGATTAGCGCGTTCAAACAAACAAACAAACAAACAAACAAACAAACAAACAAACAAACAAACAAACAAACAAACTCTGCAGCTTTATAATATTAGTATAGATAACTTTAGCTAAGTTTTTTTGTCCCGCATTTCTAATTGGTAACCAGAACATGAAGTATAAAGCATCGCGCGAGCATCAATCAGTCCGTTCTCTATGACATGACAGTTTCCACATGCTCCTACTAGGTTCTCCTACCAGTAGGACCTTTAGAATTGACGGCCTCGGTGGCGTGGTGAGCGATTGCTCGGCAGAAACGCAAGAGGCGCGGGTTCGATTCCCGCTGCGGAAGAATTGTTTGCATGATCTGTAAATATTTCTTCCGGGTCTGGGTGTTGTGGTACCATGGTACTCGTAGTTTCTGATACCCACGACACAGGGAATTCTAGTGTGGGGTGAGGACTATGTACGTGACTGTTGGGTGTTATTTATTTATAGAATAAAGTCTGGGAACTGTAGGTTAGATAAGTAAAGTTAAGGCTATAGGTACTTTTCTGCACGAAAAGTTGCCGATTCCAGGTATGGGGGTCCTCATAAGGGCCCAGTCGTTCATTGTTAACGATACCCCCAAACGTAACCCCTAGGCTCAGAACATGTATTTATTGTTCTGAGCCCCTAGGGGTGCTGTTGTCAAAAAGGATTTGTCGACAACACCACTAATGAATAGTGTTGTTGCCCTGATATATTCGTATACTTACCAAAATATTAAATAAAATAGGTATCGTTAAAGAATAGTATACCTGATATAGCTCGATATAATAGATATTCTTAAACGATAATTAGGTGCAGGGTGCACGGTCCAACATTACGGTCCTGTCGTTAACAAATGCTATCTGTCAATGACACCCTCGGGAGTGTCGTCTTGTCTTGAGGGTGTCGTTAACAATGAACGGGCCCAGTGACTACAAAACTTTACGTAAGATCCTCAGTTGACTTAAATTATTATTATTGACATCACGTGTGCGATATAATCTGGCTACATACAACAGATAATTACTTATAAAATACTCAGGGTGATATTAATTAAGATTGGAGCTTCGCCACGAGATTTGTGACAATCTTATAAGAATTACTGTTGGTATCAAGATTGCTCACTACACCTAGTAGGTACATACATAAATATTATCACGCCCGAATCCCTAATGGGGTGGGCAGAGCCACAAGTAAATATAAGAAAACTTGCAGCCACTTCTGATTTAGTCCTAAGATGGATATGGTGAACCATGGTGACAGGTGATCAGCCCATCGCCCATATAAGTGGTCCATTATGTTGGAGAGGATACTATCCCTTAGTCGACTTTTATGACATGCTCGGGGAGAGAATCTCTATATCTTCTAGACCAGTTATCATGGCTCAAATTAGAGCCTTATTGCAGATTCTTGTTGACACGAGATAAAAATAAAATATACTCGTATATTTAGGTACCTATACTAATACACCATCATCATCTTCCTGCCCTTATCCCACTCTATGTGGGGTCGGCACAGCATGATCCAAGGATCATGCTGTAAGAGTTTTGGCTAAGGTGTTTTATGACCGGCCGCCTGCCTGACGTCAACCCTCCTTGGGAATACTTGCTTATTGTATCTCATCATGTTGGAGAGGATAGTCGACTTTTACGACATGCTCGGGGAGAGAAGCAGCTGAAAGCATTCTATGTTTTTTCTTTGCTCCCAGTCCAGCAGAGAAGACTGATACACCTAAACTAATACACCGAGGAACAAAAAGGTCTGTTTGTGATACGGCTTAATATAATTGCCTCATACATCGCATGCCGCAAACTTCACCCATAGATTGATTATGAGTTACTTCCTTCGCGTGCTAGAATTGTATTATCAGTGACATCGCGATAACAAAGCGCCTCGCGAACATACGATGTGGTTTATAACGTGCATAAAATAAATTATAATGGAGTTAAAAGAGAAAGGGATACAAGTGGAAGCTCGTCAGCTTTTAGGTCGCAATAACCCAAAGGTAAGAACTATAACATTATTAAGAAATATATGTGTGGAAGTTGAATTTTTCATAATACCTACGGAAGTAAATTACTTGGTTATTGCAATATTTGCAGTGTAAAAACGCATGACCATGGTGATTGCAATAGGCGATTTGCGCCGTAAATTCCTCATGAACTCGTAGGTTTTTTAAACACTTCGCGCATAGATTTATACATATGAAAATTTATATTATTTAGGCGATTTGCTAGGAAGCATAATTATGAGCTTTATCTGTGAATCGGTGAACGTTCGTGAACGGGGTGCCATATGAAAGGGCTTTATTTGTACATTTCCAAATAGTTTTTATTTTTTCTAGGATGTATAAGGGTTAATTTGTCAGCTTTATCCTTGTCGTGCTTTTAAATTTCAGTGCTTTATGTACCTACAGTATCTCCACAATGTTGGATAGGTATTGTGCGATCGGCTGATCACCTGTCACCATGGTTCACCATATCCATCTTAGAACTTTAAATCAGAAGTGACTACAAGTTTTCTTATGTGTACTTGTGGCTCTGCCCATCCCATTAGGGATACGGGCGAGATAATTATGTAATTATGTATGATTGTATATACCTATGTACAGTAAGCAGAATAAAGGTTGCCAGGGTTGGAAGCCCTAAAGGTATATACTTAGGTAGGTACCCTTTAAGCGAAGCTCGGCGAAAAGAGGCACTGCGAGAAAATACTCCGTGTTATAGGGATTCTGAAAAGGGGAACATTTGAAAAAAAATACAGTCGATTAGGATAGATCTATAGATCCTCCTCCTTTTTTTGAAGTCGATTAAAAAGCAAAAAAAAAAACACTACGTCCTCCAGTTCGCACCACTCGTTAGGCAGTTCCGCCGAGGTTCTTCCATCCTTGTTATCGTTTAGGCAGATGAATAAGTAAACCTACTAGATAACTACAGATTACGCAATCACAAGACGGCAGTGGCACGGACACACTGACATAATTAAAAATAACCGGTTTCGACTTCAACTACAAGCTTAGGTACATAGGTACTATGATAGGTACCTACTATGAGAAGTACCTACACAAACAATGGATTATTTGATATGGACATGACTTTTAAAGGTTGCTTTTTTAACTTTACCTTACGTACTGTGTTTTTGTTTTATCCCTACCTGATTGCAGCGAATCTGATGATGGTGATTGAAAGTAAAAATCATTGTTGTGCCTATGTATCTACCTTGTTACTATAGGTACCTATGTACCTACTGGACTTTACGGCTATTCTTAAGTTGCCCAGCCACTACCTACTTCATCCCGGCGATTGTGAAAACCCGAGATAAAATCCACCAAGTTTAGGCTACAAAGCGTGACAAAAGAATCTTGTTACTTACATAAATAAAACACAGGTGTAGTACTTACCTCAATACTATACCTAAGCACTCGGCGGGCAGTCGGGTAAATATAAACAATTAATGAAACCCGACATTATTTATGTTATGCTTTTTGATCTTTGACTAATAAATAAGTCATAACCACAGACATAAAGACATAAATATGTCTGAGGCAACAAAGGAGGTTTATTGTGACAAGAAATAGTAGAAAGTTTATAAAGATCATAATTGCTCATCAGGCAGACAGAAAAAAGTACCTAAATAAGTTAAAAATGAACTAGTGGCCAACTCTTGTGACGGAGTTTTTAGGCCGCCTGAGGGCCTTCGTTATGCCTTAACGATTTTAAAGCCGGGACCGACAATTTAACGTGATCTCCGAAGCACGGAAGCGCTCAGCTCGTAATGCCACTTGCGGTCACCCATCCAAATTATGACCGCGCATACACAGTGCGCACTGAATATTAAAATTGACATAGTACTGTTATAATTTCTTCATAATCATTATTATTTACATGCCGTGACAAATGACTAAACATCTACCATGTTCAGAGCAAATACCTAAATGGTATCTCTATCTTTAAATCTTACGTTTGATATGCCGCTGTCACATGCCGTGATTAATTATTTCCAGCAATGAAGTTACTTATCGTAAAAACGAACTCTATTATTAGTTAGTTCTGAGGTTGTAAACAATTTTCTTGATTTGACAATAATTAATTGGGCTTAAAATGATGGTTCGCCTATTTAGCTGAGTGTACCTACTCGATGAGTAAATTCAACACAAATAAAAAAGTGGTACGAGTTGATGAACGGAAATAATAGGTAGTTAGGTACCTATTATTTTTGTGTTTCCCAACTCGTACAATGTGGTAGGTAGGTATGAGATTTTTCGATGGGAGATTCGAGATGGGAACTTCTCGCCACGAGCGCTTCTGAGAAGATGAACAGAACTACTTATTATTCCTTAACTTATCTATCTTGTTGTACCTTTCAAAATCATATCATAATGTAGTAGGTACTAGGTATACAATATACCTAACTGAACTGAGCTAATGATGGAGAAAAGAGTTAAGTATTCAATAGAATTTCTCAGCAAAATTCACAGATTTACAAAAACAATAAAATTCAACTCATTTGAATCAGCTCGCAGTTATACTTCTTACCTAGGTAACATACATATTATCACACCCATTTCCCTAATGGGGTAGGCAGAGCCACAAGTAAACATAAGAAAACTTGCAGCCACTCCTGATTTATAATCCTAACATGGAAATGGTGAACCATGGTGACAGGTGATCAGCCCATCGCCCATAAAGGTGGTCCATCATTTTGGAGAGGATACTATCCCTTAGTCGACTTTTACGACATGCTCGGGGAGAGAAGCAACTGGACGCATTCTATGCTTTTTCTTTACTCCCAGTCCAGCAGAGAAGTACTTTGCTCCCAGTCCAGCAGAGAAAGTATCCGAAATATAGGAAATAACTTTATTATCGCTATTCTCGTCTCTTACAGTGAACAGTAGCATCCTATCTGAACGAAGTCTTGAGACGATGTTATGTAGGTACTAAACAGCGCATGTCACAGATGTCACAGATTACGTAATATCTTTCTAGGAGCGCAGTTTACGCGTGCGCTTGCGCTCTGTCCATCTGTCAGTTTGTAGCACGCGCGCTCACTGACATATCGCGCGGCCGACACGACGCACGCGCACCTTACGGAACTATGTCATTGTGCGATCACTTTCAAAATACCGATGCATTTTGCTAAATAAATTAAGTGTAACTTCTATGTAATTATCTCCAGAGCCCAGAGAACAAGATGACGGAAAAAACAGGGGTTGGTATATTTTTAAATTTATTGCATATTAGCGAAAATATTAAATCGCGTGTTGCTATAGTTTTGCTAAATAAGAAATTTATTTACCACCAACTTTTTATCTCAGTGCGAGTAATTTTTTGTGTTATAATTTATGTAGGTTTACTAGGTGTTATAAAAGTATAGGTAATTAATTTCATAACTATTCATTTAGGAAGGAAGTACTGGTACATAGATGGCTATGATATTGCGCACTACATTATTATGGTATTCTGTGTTTCTACACATACTACATCGTTCTCCACGTAAAATTTGCTATATCAAACCTTTTTTGGTTTGTTCATTACCTGCATCGCACATGTCATAACCTTGTTTTTATTTATCGGAAGCCTTGGTAAGCTGAGATTTTGTTCTAAACCCAACCAATTTTGCACTTACTCGCTTAAACATTTCATTTAGTTTTGAGTAGGTACTAAAAACTAGGTGCATACCTACTAAGGCATTTTTGTTGCATCTAAGTATTAGGTAGTTAGAAGTGTGTGTTAATTGAAGCCTCAATATAACCAATCTAGGTAAAATTTTCATAAAAAAAATTGCGAATCTGCAAAAGATACTTTCGACGGAGTAATAGATATTTACTTTTTTCAATAAAATCAATTGAGAACTTCATCTAATTTTATTTCCGGGAAAAAACTCAAAAAATGTGTAATAATCAAAACACTTCATGAGTGTTTTGAGTTTTTGTTGTGTTTTTTATTGTAGCTGTTACTCTGTCATCTTTTGTTTACCAATTTTTTGTAATGTACCTATGACTAAGTGCAGACGACTTCAGATTACTTCGGTTTTAAAATACATCTTGATGTAAAGTGCACATTTTTAAGATGGCCATAACTATTTAAAAAAAAATATCTACAGAAATTTAAACTAGAGACCCTAAAAAGTTGACTGATATTTTCCGACAATTTTTTGAATTGTCATTGACACAAAGTGAGCTTGATTTTGGGACATGTTACGAAAAATATTCCACTATAAACATACTAGCTGTTGTCCGCGACTTCGTCTGCATTGATTTTTTCGAGACGTAAGGTACCTTTTTGCCCTTAACCAGCATAGGTACAATTTATCTCCTTGACAATTTTTTTATCGAAATCTCTTTAATGGTTTAGCTGTGAAAAGGTTAAAGACAGGACAGAGTTACATTCCCGCTTAGATTATTAGTATGGATAAAATGGATTTCAAATTCACAAAATGTACCTACGTATCGGTAAAACTACTGAGCAAGAAAACTTGCTGCCACCCCTGATTCAAAGCCCCAAGACGTAAATGGTGAACCATGGTGACAAATGATCAGACCATCGCCTATATAGTTGGTCTATCATGTTGGAGACACTATCCCTTAGTCGAATTTTACGACATGCTCGGGAAGAGAAGCAGCTGGACGCATTCTATGATTTTTCTTTACTCCCAGTCCAACAGAGAAGTAAAGATCTCTGTAGCTTAATATAAATGAAATTGAAAATTCAGTGTTTTATTTCAGAACAGACGCGTGGTTAGCTCGTGAGCTCGATTTTAGAAATGACCAATTTAGAAATTTTACAAACATCCTCACAAATATTCACATTTATTAATACATAGTAGGATTTCAAAATTTTCAATTTGTGTCAAATAGTGTCAATAAGATCAGGTCCAGGTGTCAAGTTCATTGTCGGCAAGCGCTTATTAGAATACAAGGGGGTAACTAATTACCCCCTTGTATTTTAATAAGCGCTTGCCGCCTAAGGGCACGTCCGAACTCAATGTTTCCACATATTGCAAGTAGTTAGCACTACATGTCTAGGGAAAAGGATGCAACCCCATCGCCGCTTATAAGAATAATTGCATACTAAGGGGCTAGTCAGAGGCACATCCAAACATTACAATTGGCACCTAAGCATCCACATTTTGCAAGTCGTTACCACCGTGTTGGTATGGACCAGATTAGAAACCCATCTTCACATATATACTGAGGGGGTAGTCAGAGGCATGTCCAAAAATATGTTTTGTGCACCTACGTATGCTTACATTTTCAAACTTGTTTGTATTTAGCTCTGCATACGGAACAGGTTGCATTCCTGTCATTATAAAGTTCAGTCGTCCTCATTATGTTCCTACCACCTCACCTTCCAACTATAAAGTTCAATTTTTTAATTCAAAACTTTTGTTGAAAACTCTAAATCAAAGTTGAAAAAGACGCATAAAGTTTTTGAAGATGGATAAACAAAATTAACAATATCAACCTATATCAACACAACATGATGATGTTGAACTGAAATGTTCAGAAAAAAAATCATTGCTT
This sequence comes from Scotopteryx bipunctaria, assembly GCA_949320045.1. Classification (NCBI taxonomy): domain Eukaryota; kingdom Metazoa; phylum Arthropoda; class Insecta; order Lepidoptera; family Geometridae; genus Scotopteryx; species Scotopteryx bipunctaria. The sequence goes on from OX439440.1 coordinate 7,134,336, forward strand.
AACTGTCAAAGATATGTCGTGTCGGCCATGTTTGTACAGATACATAATTAAAGTCAACCCCATAAGATGCATAATTATTTAAAAAAAAATCGTTTTTTAATGCGCGCCTAAATTTTAGACCTCTGGGTCCAGCAATTTCGGAAATTTCGTGATAAGTGTGTCAGTGAACTTCTCATAATTATATTATCTAGATTATGTAATAAAAGTATGTAGGTACTTACCTAAAAAATAATAACTGTTTAACTTAGTATTCTATCAGCCATCTGGTTCCCATAGTACAAGCTTTGCTTAATAAATAGCACTCATAACGGGGTATTTACCACGATTCAAATTTTGACGAGTTATTATATCCGATATAAGCTTCGCTTAGTTTAGGACTAAATGGTTCTTTGTGAAATATCCACCAATATGCAGTGTTTTTTTTAACTGGGACAAATGGGGAAATTCGAAACCAGAAGAGATATATATTTATATTGTGAAAACTATTTTGGCATGATCATTTCTTTGGTCAAGCGTGATAGAAGACTCTTTTCCTGTATCTTCTGGTTTCGGATTTCCCCATACTGTCCCAGTTAACAAAGCGAGGAAAGCCACGGGCGGCAGCTAGGCAGCGGCAGTCTAAAACTATAGAAATAATTCCCGATCACAAAGGATCAATGACTATGCTCTTGATTAGATTAAACTCTCGACTCGAGAGCACAAACAAAAGGCATTGTGTAAAATATCGAGGTGCTATTCATTTATTTATTGGTTTTCTGATAATTACAAGTGAAAAGTAAATCGTCCTTGTTATCATGCAACAAAGTCAATGTTCAATAGCAAACGGCCTTACATAAAAACGATACTTAACTCGAATTGGCTCTGTCGATTTTCTAACAATTTTGTTTATATCTATGGGTATAATAGAAATACGCGCATGGATTGTGTGAAAGACGACATTGTGAAAGAAGGGAATGGAAGAAGAGAACATGCTATGCTGACTTCACATAGAATGGGATAAGGGCAGGAAGATGATGATTTTAGAAACACGCGCTATCGTTTCGTTTTAGGAAATCCTTTCATATTTCGACCAGAATCCTTTTTGTAATTTTGTAATATTTGTAGAAAATAAGTTATAACTTTAGATTAGCACATGGCCGTGTTGGATGGCGCAAGCGAAGGGACGCCTATGCCCAGCAGTGAGCAGGAACAGGCTGTAAATGATGATGACGATGAAGTTATAACTTTACTTTATAGATAGGGGTTAATAAGTAAGGTAGTTATGGAAAAGTGACACGAAATCATTGTGGAGGGGGTCAATGTGTCAGAAACCGATTCGCGAGATACAAACGCATTTTATGATGTAATTTTCTAGCTACATGACTACAAGTAATGTTACGTGAACCGGCAATTTCTGATCGAAAGTGAATGTGACCGTACCTACCGTGCTCTCTCCAGTGTTGCGTACAGCGTAGCAGCTTTTTAAAACACCACTGACAGCTAGAAATACTAAGATATTAAAAAATATAAATCATAATGAAACCAATTACTTTAATCAATCATGATGGGTAAAGTTTTCTTTCAAATCCCTCCAACAATCTGTTTTTAGTCTCTAGGCTTTCGATCTTCCTCTTGGAAGGAAGAAAAATGTATAATTACTGGCTACCGCCCGCGGCTTCGCTCGCGTGGTGCCCGGATAAAATTAGCCTATATGTTAATCCAAGTTTCATTCAAATCCGTTCAGTCGTTTAAGCGTAATTGAGGCACAAACATACAAACATCCTCACAAACTTTCACATTGTATGATATAGTAGGAAGTAGTAGGATCATAACATCTTTATCATAAACTCTTTATTTCTTTTATATTTTTCTTATTTATTTAGCCATTCTATCTTATTATTAGGTAGATACCTAATCTAGAAAAATGTTTGGCTTATTATAATTACATAATTTTTTGTTTTTAACGTATCTACGTATAATATCAAAAAGTGAATGTTCTGTATCGTCTGTTGCTTGCTAATAACTTAATTATTTAGTACCTATTGCTAAAAAATATACATGATTATTCTAGTCTAGACTATTTGTTTATGGAAGTGTATTATAAAAATAATGTCTAGCACCCGTGGCGGTATGTATCTCTGAAATAATTGGCTGAATTTGTCAGGTACGCTGAATCACGTATAGGATAGTCACGTTTAATGGAGTTATCAGAGCGTTACGTATGTCTAAATATATCGAACTCTCTAAAATATACATAGTAGTGATAATGTTTCCTGGTAAAAAGATTGCATTGCTTACCAAATAAATATACTGCTGAGCTTATTTATACGAAAACTAGCAGCTCGCCCCGGCTTCGCACGGGTATTTAACCACACACACACACTCACTTTTTTCTAATACTTACATTTTTAAACTCGTGATATCTTTCGAATGGAATGTTCGAATTGAATAATTCAAAAAGTTATCTAAAGTTATTGAAGCAGTCTTGAATATGAAGTAATTTATTTTAATAAGGATTAATAATAAGGGACAAATAAAGAGCCTTTTCTAGCGCCTTATTTCAATTAAAATTTTAAAATAAAAGAACACTTATTGTAACAACTATAATAGCTAGACATATACCGTCGCGACACTTTTTGTAGATAATGATGTGTTCTGCAAAGTCGTAGTACATTATTTTGTTCTATCATCGATAGTTTTCGCAGTGCACGCGATGTAAAGAATTTTTTAAACCAATTTTTTACAACTCAGGTTACACTATTGGAGTTTTAGTAAGGATCCTTAATTTTTTAATATAATAAAGCCCATGTCACCCAAGGATATTGTAGCTTCTCAACTGTGAAAGATTTTTTTAATCGGTCCAGTAGTTTCGGAGTCTATTAAATGCAAACAAACAGTTAAATCTTTCTTCTTTATAATGTTAGAGTAGATAACATGAATTTACCGTTTGCCCATCTCTCTCACGTTTTTTTTATTAAACTCACTTAGTCTTTTTAATGTCGGATTATTTTCAATGACATCTCTTTGTCTCACTGAACATAAAATGAAGACGAAGATACCTACCTATTCTTGAGCACTTTGACATAATTTTCATAGATATGGTATTATTTAGGTATAGGTACGATTTTTATCTTCCTACCACTTTCGAGAGTTAGATAGTATTGATGGCTCTCAAAAGAATAACTCATCCATCATAATATATTATCTGTTACTTAGAATAAAAAAAAATCTTTTTCTATATTCTAAGATCTGTTACTAGCTTAGATAAATCCATTTGTTCCAAGGGCTGAAATATGTAACGGTCGTGGACATAAGTTTTTCCTCAGCTCTAAAATATTAACTGTATATTATAACTAGTTCTTTAAACCTGTGGGACATCATCATATACAACGTGTAACATAATGTCCCTATAAGCCCGAAACGGGGGTGTTCTATACGTCATTGCGAACAACGTTTGTTCAACGACTTTTAAAATTTCAAAGGTTTTCATTCATGAAATGTCTCTTAAACTTTGCTCCAATACGTAACTTGACACAACATGAGGCATCCCTATTTACAGCTGTTTTTTGACCTTTAAGTGTGAACTCTAGATGAAACAGGTAACAGAACAGACACCATTAGTAAAATGCCTACCTACTTACCTAATAACGAGGTGGCTTAATAAGTAATTTCTATTTTTTTTTGAAGGCCTAGTGGTACCTTGGTATTTATTGGTAATTAAAATGTAAGGTCACATCACGACTAAAATCCCTAGGCACCGTAAACATCCTTTCAGATCTCTTTGTTAAGTACCTAGTATAGGAGATAGGTACCTTACCTACTCAATTTTGTACCTACCTACTCGGGCCTTAAAGGTATCCTCAGTGGGTGCCAAGGAGTATGAGAGGATGTCTACCGTGCCTGAGGATAAAGCCGTGATACCTACTCAATTTTGTACCTACCTACTCGGGCCTTAAAAGCATCTTGAGTAGGTAACAAGAAGTATGAGAAGAGGTCTACCGTGCCTGAGGATAAAGCCGTGACCCTATTCCACTTTAGTTTTTCCAATATTCATTGGAGCATTTTTCAATGCAATTTTGTACCTACCTACTTGGGCACTAAAGTCAAAGGTTGTGACTTATCTGTCTTACTAATCTTCATTTTCATCGTGAACAGCCTATTTGTCATTGGTTGCATTGAAACAACAACAACAACTAGTGGGATGGCACCTCGCCCTAATTGGCTGTCGGTGCCTTTGCTAAATTCAAAATCCGCAACCGTCAACCGACACCGCACCGCAAGCGTTTGTTTAATAAAATCAAATTGGTTCCGTAGGTTTATTTGTTTTTTACTTTTCTTGATTGAACTACGTAATTGTTGGTAGGTTATTATGTAAGTAGGTAGGTACCTAGTAGCAAATGGGGATGGAGCACATGGTAGCATATTGGTATGAACCCCGCCTTCCCATCCTTAAGTCGTGAGTTCGAATCTATGGATTTTTCGATTCGAAATTTATGTGTGCAATATCAATGCTCTCAAACGGTGAAGGAAAACCTCGTGAGGAAACCAGGCATGTCATAGACGTGTGTCAAAGTGTACGAAAGGAACCTTCAAGGTGCACTCTAATCCTTCCACCACACTGGTTCAAAAGAGCTAGCGACACGGACACGACGACAGTAGTAGTAGTAGTAGTAGTAGATGTATGGTGAAGTTTTTTTCCTTTTTTTTCCCAATCGGTATTTAGTGCGTTACCCCAGACAAGGAACCCTAAAAATTCGACTTTCGGCAATAGGTACCTACTTTTGGTCGCAAAACAGATCGGTTTTTATCAGTCGCAATTAGCATTCGTTCCTTGCAACAACTGCAACAAGCAATCTCTCGGTTCGCGTAACTAATTAACGATACGATGTCGGCTTTGTACTCAAACGGTGAGTATTATGATATGGTGTTGTGTGTGTGTGTTGGAGCAGCACCAAATAATTAATAGCTTAGTAGCGGCGCGTCAGCTCTACAGAGAGCGTTATCCAGGGCGGCCATTGCCATCTTACGGGCTATTTTCTGGGATTGGTGAACCGTCTTCTCTCGACGGGATCTTTCCACCGGCGCACCAGTGAGGGAAGACCGGGAATTCGGTGGTGTGTTGTACCTACTTCCCTTTGATGGATACCGAGTACCTACTGTGTGTGTCAACAGTGATAAAATTCAGTGATAGGTAGGTATGATGATAGGTACCTAACCTATCACCCTACCTAGTAGGTACCCCATTAGTACCTAGCTTACTAATAAAAAATGACAAAAATAATTTTGTGATTGTGAATGTGAATGTGTACCAGTAATACCAACCTAGGTGCCTACATACCTACCTAATACCTACCATGTCAATTAGCCGTGTTCCGAGCCAACCAAGAAGAAGGGAGAAAAGGTATAACTTAACTTTTCCTGTACCTAGGTCCTTAGGTAACTACCTAGGTAGATGTAGGTAGGTAGTTGTTTTTTTATGTGTGAAAGATATCGTGATTTTAATCTTCGACTTTAATTTCTACGTAGAATTAAAAAAATTGCAAATTCTTACGAAAACTTTGGTGATTACACCTAGGTACTTTTTGAAACTTGCCGCGCGTTCAATTGTCTGCGTATGTGTGGGTCCGACGCGATAGGAGGGTGCGCGTGTGTTTGTTACCTACGCAAATGGTAAACAAACACATAGGGTTGTCACAAATTTCTCATGAAATAATTTGTTTTTAATTGTATTGGAATTTCAAATATGATGTATTGAACTTTTGCACACGTCAATGTATTCAAGTGCTCGGTCTGAATACACCCCTTTCGGGCTTATAGGGACATTATGTTACACGTTGTATAAAGAAAAAAAACGCATCTCCTAATTATCACCTTAGGTCTTCGACTAAGTAGGTATAAGTATAGCATGCCCAAAAAGGGCAAAAAGTTCATTTGTCTGGTAATATTATTTTTGCATTATTTCAGATTATGTACTACCTACACAGTATTGCCGCTAAACATTACCATGAAACCTCTTTTGTTTGGTAGAATAACTAAATCCTCCTTGGTCTGGATTACTACCGACTTGGAGGAGGAAAGAAAACAGATAAAAAAGGCGGCAGCTTTTGTGGCTATGTAGGTGATGAATGTTACCTAATTATAGGTATTGATTTAGATTTTTTTTATTGAATAAAACCACCATGTGAGTATCATCATCTTCCTGCCCTTATCCCACTCTATGTGGGGTCGGCACAGCATGATCTTTTTTGGATCATGGTGTATGAGTTTAAGTGGAGGCATCCTCACCATGTGAGTATAAGTAGGCTAAATACACACGTATAAATAATAATTAATAAACATTAACATACTTAGGAAATTAAAAGTTGCAAATATCTTCAAAAAAACAAAAATATATTTTCTCAAAACAAATATAAAGAAAATTATTTTCATCGTAGTTAGACAGCTTGTGTAGTTTGGTAACAGAAACAAGTTGTTATCCAATTCGCTCATCGGTGCGGTCGTCGGCTCACCTTGACACAGTGCTATGAGGCTATGACCACTCGATTGCAATTTTATTCTAAGTCCCTACATTGCGAAATCCAAGGATGTTGAGGACTTTTCCTTCCTCTATTCATGAATGAGACACTAGGTGCCTAGTTTTATTAATATGAATAAGTTAAATAGGTACATAACTTTTAATTATGTAAGTAAAACAAAATTGTTAAGTAAATGATAAGTAATTGGACTGTTGAATGTTAAATTATCTGGGTGTAGGTATGTATATATGCTTAGTTATATGATGGATGGTGTCTACAGCACCTGCCTTGAGAGCACTGGTGGTCTAGTGGTAGCGACCCTCCTTATGGTGGGTTCAAGATTCAAATCCGGATTGTTCTGTTTGAAAAATTTATGTGCGCTAGGTACATCAGTTAACTCAAATGGTGAAGGAAAACATCGTGAGGAAACCAGCAAGTCGTAGATCCTAAAACCTTATATAATTAATTTTATTATTGCGCTTTTCTACAGTGGATGTTGTCCTTTATTTAAAATACGAGTACAGTCTCGTGATAAAAGTTAGTTTACTTGTATTATAAATTAAACTTGACATAATGACGACCGATTTTTTAATGCAATCAATGTTTTATACCGAAGCGAGGTCATTACGAATAAAAAACGACAGTTCTTCTCAATACGTAAAAACTGAGGTAAAAACCCGACAGATTTCGTAAGTGACTTGATGAATTTACTGAGCAAATACTGACGTTTTCGTGGCTTTATGTACGGTGGGCCAAGAAGGTGTTCTAGGTACCAATTTTGACAAAACTTACTGTGTAAAATAGCGCTAAGGTTGAGCCTTTCTAATTAGTGAAAGAGATGCACAATTATGACGTACCTAGGTATTGTTTGTTATCTGAGATGCCTGACATGTGAAGTCATGGGTTAAAAATGATATTTTTACCTTTATTTCCAAAGCATTGGCTATAATTTCCAACAAAAATGTCTTTGTAATGTAAATAATTTTCAATATTTTATGAGGAAACCTCTTTTTCACTGTTGAAATAAAATATCACTGACAACTGTCAAATATTTCTGTCACCTTTATTTTTATGTGAAAATACTTAATTGAGACAAGCCGTTCGTCTTTTGATTGCACGTGAAGGCGAAGAAAGAAAAAATTATCGTCTTCGAAGCGATCGTCGGCCTGAAATCTCAGATAATGAAAGAGCAATTACAAAATAATACACTAATATCTACATAATAATTACTGACATAGAATTTGCATTTAATGGTCTCTAAAAAGTTATTAAACGTTTAAAACACAATATGGATTCTGTTTAATCTCGAAAGACGAATCTTATTCAAGGTGTCTAATAAATGTAGCCCTTTGATAGACCTTACCAACGAACTAGTGTCAACTGTGCAGGCACAGCTTTTTTGGCCATGGTCAATAATGCCCATCCACCATGGCTCAAAAACTTGAGTTGCCTTTGCATTGCAGTCCTTTCAATTTGCAGACAGGCGAGGGTTATCAGTTTTGATTTGACAGACATTTCAAAATACGAACACAAGGCGAAATCTTGATGTTACTACCAGTCAGTGAGAAAGATAACATTAGTAACAAAATGATAGTGCAAGGGAAAATAAAATTAACCTTCGTTTTATGACGTGCAAATTAATTTCAACTTAGGATGGACACATTTTTTGACGACCGTACCTACTCACGGCGGTTTTATAGCTAGGTTTCATACAAATATCAAATTTACAAAAATATAAGTATCAGCAAATAGTCCCATGCCTACATATACATTGTTCAGACACCACACTAGGATTATCTACGTCGCGGGTATCAGAAACTACAAGTACCATGGTAGGAACAACAAAACTTAAACCCAGAAGAAATATTTGCAGAACATGCAAACATTTCCACTGCAGGAACCGAACCCGCGCCTCTTGCGTGTTAGCCGAACTCTCGCGCACATCGCTACCTAGGCTAATATCGTTTAAATAAGTGTGTGTAAGAAGATTCTATTTAAGAGAAAAAATACCATCTATTTATGGCCAATATTACCGTTCAAACTGAAACAGAGCAGCATGAAAACTGTCCGTAGTGACAGCTCTTGAACTCAGCTTAGAAGCTAAACGCCGTTCAGTTTGAATGGTGAAATCGATCTGTGATACCTAGTAACCTTAATGACTACTTATGTAGGTAGGTCTCTTGCTGCTCGTCTGCCTACGTCATGTAGGAGTAGAATTGCTTACGGTCGCCTTCCGCGCTAAAACAAAATAACATATTCCATGTGCGTTGCATACTAAGCATCATTTAGGTAGATGACAGTACGTCATCCTCTCGCTTCCTTAGGCTTAAAATCTGGAAAGATACTACTAAATGGAGGTTCAAACTGATAGGTCAAATGTTTATAAAAGGCTTACCAAAATGCAGATCCCTGCACCACCCGCTCGCCCGCAATAAAAAGCCATTCAAAGATCCGGTAAGATTTTACTGAGATTAATCATCAGACACCACCGTTCTTTTTTTCCAACGGTAGTACAATCCTTGTCGGTGGTCCATCCGCCGCTCACGACCATTGTAATTGTACCTCGGCTCCCAGCTACGACAAAAATTAAATTAAAATCCTGTTCGAGCCAGATCTGAGCCATGGAATTCGAAACAAGCCGCATGGCATGCCCCAAATTTGGCACCATAATCGAAGAGAACCACTTAGCTTTAATTGACCCGATGCTATCTTCGAGGAAATATTGGACAAGACTACAGTTTCGTTCTCTTATTGATGCCAGGTTCCAATAATTTACTAACGGATGAGGGATCGTGTATTACCATAGCTACGCTGTTTTTTCCGTCAAAAATGCATGGCGCTTTTGGCAGATAACAAACAACGTTGCTATAGTAATGAACGTTAGTAGAATATTGGAACCGGACTTAAATATGTTTGAAAGTGTTAAAACGGTTCAATATTAAGGATATTTCAGATTATTTTGCAATATCTGAAAAACAATAACCTTTAGTACTTATGTATTAGTTAATTACTAAAAAACTGTTCCAGCACTTAATTTTAAAAGCTTTTACCAATTTCACAAAAAATTACAGTATCATCGATTTCTTGGTTTCATATCTTGTATACTTCGGTACATTCTTGTCACAAAAGCTTGATAACAGAGTAGGTCAGGCTGATAAGTACAGTCCAGTGTTGGTTTAGCAAAAATACTGGTGCATGGCAAATTTTAGTAGCCGCCTAACTCCGCCTAATGGTATGACTAGAATTTCTGGTAGGAACGTTTAGTCCAAGGCAACCTAGATTGCACCTCAGTCTCGGTAACTGATTTTGTACCTACTATTTTGTTAAAAAAGTTAAAACCTATAATTTTTTGGTTCGGAATCAATTTGGTAGGTAAAACTGACTGACCTAAAACATGTCTTTTGTTTCAGAAACTTCCTTACCCGAAGGCGGTAGGATTCATAGTCACAAATGAATTCTGTGAAAGATTCTCTTACTATGGAATGCGAAGTAAGATAGATACTTTACTTTCTTAAGATAATTTTTATGGAGCGTAATAAGGTACTCTAATTAGGTACAGATGTCTCGTAAGTAAATTCCACACGATAACCAGTGTTAGCTGGCTACTACGTAAAGGCACCGCACTGTTGTTACAATCTCGATCGGTAAAATCAAATGCGATATTAATTCGGAGTATATTTTATATAACTAACACTGTTTTCACGGTCCCGCTGCGATTTTACGACATGATTGTCGAAAAATCGCATTGCGTGCGACACTGGCCCGGATTGTCATAGCTGTGTGAGTGAGTTTCGAATGCGTAATCTGGTATTATCTATTCGTCTATGCATTTTCCGACCCACTTAAATACAGGTTAGGTTGGCACTCTTTATCAGTAGGTAATTGTAACTGTTTCACCATAATATTGTTTGTTCTTGATAAAATAGACAGTCATAATAATATCGATCAGTGTTTTTAATTCTTATAGATATATTTTGCAATCTCTTATCATCAAAAATAAATACCTAGTGGTTTATTTTTGTTAGACCCAATGAGCTTTTGACTAATTGAGAAAATGAAACGTTGCCTAAATAGAAAAAACAAGATGACCTTTTCGAAATCATTGAGTAAAACAGAAAAACACTGAATTGGTAACCAATATGTTTGGAAAAAATATTAACGTGAACTAAATACAGTGTTTTAGGGTTCCGTACCCGAAGGGTGCCAACGGCACTAAGCCTCCGCTGTCCGTCATCCGTCTGTCACTGGAGGGCTGTATCTCATGAACCGTAATAGGTAGAGAGAGTTGAAATTATCACAGAGTGTGTATATCTATTGCCGCTATAACAACAAATAATAAAAGTAAAATAAAATAAAAATATAAACGGAGCCCTATGCTAGAAACATTTTTTTGTGTACGATGGTACGGAACCCTTCGTGTGTGAATTTCACTCGCACTTGACCGGTTTTTTTTAATACCAGGTACTTTCCAGGTTCTCTTGAGTTGAATGAGAAAGTTATTGATGACGTCAGAAAAAGAGAGAAGGAGAACATCGTCAGGAAACCCGTACGTCATAAACCTAAAAAAGATCGAAGACATTCATAAACAAGTAGCAAAACTAGGAAGTTCTGTCAAAACATGCATGTGTCCACACGTAAGCAACGGCGTTTAGTAACTACTTTAATTACTTTACCATGACACCCACACGTGTCCCGTAATAACTAATGCGAGTTTGATTTCTCACTATGTATATGGCTTATCAATTATTATACTATAATATTATAAAGAGGAAAGATTTTTGTAACGAATAGGCTCCGAAACTACTGGACCGATTTCAAAAATTCTTTCACCAATAGGAAGCTATATTATCAGGGACCAGTATTAGGCTATAATATATATTTTTTTTATATTAGGAATCCGTAAGAAAATTGCAATATAAAAAAAAAAAATATAGATAAAATAAAATATATATATTTTCTTACCAAAGGAAGAAAACCCAAAATAGTTTTTGGCGTGCGCTGTCAAAACTATTGATTATAGAACAAAATAATGTACTACACGCGTACGAAGTCGCGGGCAACAGCTAGTTATGTATAACTACATTGTGTTTTTTTTTACTGGGACAGTATGAGGAAATTGAAAACCAGAGGAGGATACAGGGATTGCTGTTGTAATTTTTTTGGTCAAGCGGCATTCTCAACTCACGTTAGATGGCACGTGTGATAGTCACGCCATGCACCAACATGCATATTCATAGGTTTAGAGATGACTGTCGACTCAACACTCCAATCTCTGAGTAAATTACCGGATTAATGGTCTATTGTATTAGAACATAAAGGATCGTATATTCAATATTAATGAATAGAAGGCAAAACAAATAACAATCTCAAAGAGTTAATACCGTATCGACGCCATACCGATAAAATAACCTTATTAAAAATATTTAGGTAAGCTAGCTTAGAACGCAACTTCACTCGCGTAGTACCCAAATAAAAGTAGGCCGTATGCTATTCCAACGCTACTATGTATATTCATGTTTTTATTTAAACCCATTTAGCTGTTTCGCCGTGATTGAGCCACCAATATTCTCACAAACTTTCAGCTTTATATTAGTGCGTAATGACACAGTTCAGATGACTATATGGTTACGGTCTGAAGGGCAGGAAAGTCAATGCTTAAACTTTCCATTTCACTCATGGTGACGGCCTTAAGCAATCACAACTCAATGCAGCGTGAACCATTGAGGAACTGATGAAAGTATCATCCAATGCTGCCTGGCTATGTACCTACGTCAATGTGGTTATTTAAACCCATTCAGCTGTTAATTACAAACACTCTATAACTATAAATAACGCATACTACTAACTAGTACGAGCTGTAAGCCAAAGTTTTCGCAATTTCACGAGCAACACAGGGTTTTCAGGGTTGTAAATTTGGGTATAAACTATTCTCCAGGGACCTCTAACAACATATAAAAAAATCGTAGTTATATGCGCGTTTGCAATGTTTGCCGTTTTTGTGTCGATATCGACTGGATTATAAATAAAATAATTCGATATATGACGGCACGAGAATATTATGTCGATGCCGGTAACGCCCTCATCTTTATATGACATTCCCAAATGATACATTTACTCTGAGGATACAACCTCAAAGCTGTAGTTAAGCCAAATGTTTCCAAGTTTAACCTAAATCGTATCACGATGTTAAGAATTACGACAAATAATTACGTGCCGGAACTAAAATTACATGCCGGATATTTTTTAACTAATAAGTCTTCAACAAACAAAAAAAAACATTTTTAATTTTGTCGTAGCTATCCTCTCGTTGTACCTGCGAGATAAGTTGGGCTACTCTGACGACGGCGCCACAGTCATCTACCATGTGTTCACAATGTTCGCCTACTTCTTTCCACTTATTGGTGCCATGATCGCCGACGGATGGCTAGGAAGATATAGGTGAGTCCACGCTTTTTACATCTATCAAAGAATACGTGTACGAATATACAAAATAAACAACTACCCCATAGATATCCCCTCAAAACTCCAGTCAATCTTAACAAGATGACCCTATATCACATTAACGGTACCCACTTCTCAACTCCTTTTGGTTGAAGCAACGACGAATTGCCTGGCTTTAACATGGCCTGACCAGTTATCATCAAATCCTAGTCCTAATTAGAATGTTAGGGCGTAGAAAGGACTTTTATTACACTATCACTTTAAAAAACATACGTTTCATGTCGTACGTTTACCAGTCTGCATTAAACTTGAACGCTATGCTTAACTCTCCAGAAAGCAGATGAAATATCATTATAACTGCGTGTCTTAAAATAACTTTACATAATATAAGTAGTTATTTTAAACAAAAGTACTGTCGCTAACATCTTTCCTTTCGACACTTTCCCATTAATCGCATTTACACCGTTCGACATGAAACTGAGCTAATCTCCCTTATTTACGTCAATTTACACTTAAAGGTGTTTTGTAGAAAGTAGGCATGCACTTCTAAAGTCAAATCAATGCAGACTTGTAAGCAGGTGTTCATTTATCAAAACTCCTTAGAGACCTTGGAAAAAAAAATTAAACCAAATATTATGCAGTCTTGTTTACCCAAAACTGTGATTCGAATAAATTGAGCCGAGGCTAGGACCTCCAAAACCGGCTTTTAATATATTTTTTGTCTACAGGACGATATTCTACCTCTCACTGGTGTACGCAACGGGAAGCATTTTGATATCAATGACCGCAATGCCGCCTGTTAACTTGCCCTCGCTGTGAGTATTTTTCTCTACAGGAAGACTTTCGAAACAAGCGTCAATTGCGCTGCGTCAATGATGCTGCGACAAAGCTATTACGAAAATGTATGGTACCTAATTTACGCTTGCTTCGAAAGTCTATCAGATTTATTAGAGTAGATATTATGTATAGACTTGATGGACCTATATGGGCGATGGGCTGATCACCTGTTACCATAGTTCATATCCATCTTGGGAGTCTTGGGTCAGAGGTGGCTGCAAATTTTCTTATGATTACTTGTGGTTCTGCCCACCTCGTTAGGGATAGAGGCGTGATAATATGTATGTATTAAGTATAGATCAGACATCATGTTTATAACTACGTACAATTATATTACTGCATACATCTGTACAATTGCATGATGTCTGCTTGTGGCGTATTTTATAAATTACTAACTTTTATTATTCACAACCATAATATTTTCAAAAGTCCCTTTTATGCAGTAGTCGGTACTTTGAGTGGAAATAAATATGTTACTGAATATATCTACTTACTGAAGTCTTTTACAAGAACCTTCAAGTGATTTGTTAACTAATTACTTATTTCGAAACAAGACACATTTACTAAGAGTCTTATCCAACCTCATTGTTAAAAATGTTTAATTTTTAGGGTTCCGTACACGTAGGGTGCCAACGAGACCCTATTACTGAGCCTCCGCTGACCGTCCGTCCGTCCGTCTGTCAGCGGGGTATCTCATGAACCGTAATGAAATTGAGAGATAAAATTTTCACATAGTGTGTATTTATAATGCCGCTATAAAACAAGTAATAAAAATAAAAGGGGGCACCATATAAGAAACATTTATTAATGTACGGAACCCTTCGTGTACGAATTCGACTAGCACCTGACCGGTTTTTCTATTATTCTTGTCACAAAACAATACTTTTACTTTATTTTACAGAGAGTTCACAATAATAGCTCTGCTGCTGATAGCGTTCGGGACTGGAGGCATCAAGCCGTGCGTGTCTGCCTTCGGAGGCGACCAGTTCAAGCTGCCAGAGCAGGAGAAATACCTGGGATACTTCTTCTCGCTCTTCTACTTCGCTATCAACGCGGGCAGTCTCATCTCGACGTTTTTGACGCCCATACTACGCGCTGATATTCACTGCTTCGGCGAGACTGACTGTTACTCCCTCGCGTTTGGCGTGCCTGGGATACTTATGATTATTTCTATAAGTTAGTATCACATTCATCATCTTCCTGCCCTTATCCCGCTCTACGTGGGGTCGGCACAGCATGTTCTCTTTATCCATTACCTTCCGTCACCCGTCATCTCAGCAGCTTTTTTAACCATGTCATTTTTCACACAATCCATCCACCTTTTCCTTGGCATACCTCTACCTCTAAATCCATCCATGTTTATAACTCTCCTCGCAACATGACTTTCAACTCTTCTCATGACATGCCCAATAGCCCATATCCCACAAGACTATTAGCATACTCTTCAATCTTTCTGTCACTGGCGATACTTTCAAACTACCCCAGATATGCCCCTCATAGGGCTGACATATTTATTTTCTTCCAGTGTGTTTCGTTGCGGGCAAAAGACTGTATATAATCAAAACACCAGCGGGGAATGTTTTGGGTAGAGTCTGCACGTGTATCGGGGTAAGTAAGAATTCTTCTATTCAACATACTTAAAATGAAAATATTATGGTTGTGAATAATAAAAGTTAGTAATTTATAAAATATGGATGAAGTCATTCAAAGGGCTTTAGAAGGGTTTTTCTAGTAAACGTTCGTGAAATTTTTATGTGAAAGTTTTCTACACCAATCTTCTTTCATAATAGGTATTGTAAATTCACAAAAAAGGTACTTACCTATTTTGCATTCGTTGAAGCCTGTTGAAGCATTATAGAACTAATAATAGGGGACTCCCCCTAGTTTACAGAAGGGGGATAATGCACAATACACCCCACCGCGGGACGTCACTGCAGGTCTTTGTTGCGCTAAAGCTAAACTAATTTTAATTAAAATTAACTACTACTAGACGTCTAATGATAGCGGTCCCTCTTTTTATAATTGCCATTGGTTGAAATCTTGTTGAAATTTTTCTGTTCGAAAAACTTATGCGCTCTAACTCTCAAACGGCGAAGGAAAACATCGTGAGGAGACCGACAGGTCGTAGAACCCAAAAAGTATGTCACGATCCTCTTCGATTCAGTAAATTGTAACGATATTGACATAAACTATCGATTCGTGGTCTCGATCTGTCTGAAACGATGGATCGTAAAGATAAATCGTAGGTACAGTATGTTCCATTTGGATGATCTTTCGATATACTTACATAGATCTATCAAGTACTAATCACACTAGCGTGTTGTGTTCGTAACAATGTTGTGCCATTGTACCTATAACTTCAATATCTTTGAAAGACTCTCACTACGTCACAAGCGCATGTGCAAACTAAATGATTTATTTCATTATGTAACACACTTTCACATTAGGAGTTTTACTTAAAAATTCTGAAAATCTGTCTAAAGTTAAACAATGATTATTTTTAGGGTATCTACCATAATAGGTAGAGAGTTGAAATTTTTACACAGTATGTATTTCTATTGCCACTATAACAACAAATAGTCAAAATAAAGTAAAAGGGGCTCCATACAAGAAATAACAGTCAGAAATTTGATGGGTCGAGTGACCTTTTGCACATTTTTATGTAATTATTTTTCAAACTATCCAAAATTAACTGAGTTGTACAAAAATAATCATTAAATTAAAAATTAATGAGGTCCTCATAAGAAGAGACTTTTTCATTTTGCATTTTTTGCTTGATTTTAATAGGGAACGGCTGCCACCTATATATACAATAAATACAATAAATATTACATACAATAAATATTTACCTACATACAATAAATATTTCTGTACATGTATGATGGTACGGAACCCTTCGTGTGCGAATTCGACTCGCACTTGACCGGTTTTATTTTGTTACATAATGGCATACAGTGGCAGTGCCAATTTTATACAGTTTTTATGCTATTTTACTATAGGTAGAGGTAATTAAAATGGATAGATAAATTAGAATAAAACACAGATTTAATTTTGTTTATAAATTCTCTACATACCAAAGTTTTAAGTTGTTTACAACCTGTTTTTATATTTGATACAGCACACTTAAAAAGTCTCAGCAAATCTTCATAAAAATGGAGTCGTGACGTAATGAACACTTGTCGTGAATACGTGGGCATTAAATACTTGAGTTTATTGATAATATTTTAGCACAGGGACAATTGAGCCGGTTTTGAAGTTTACAACATACTAAATACCTAAATACTTTACAAAAAACAACGTTTATAATGTTGAAAAATCACATAACAGGTAACTGCATCTAATGCCCAGTACCGATAGTATACTAACGGGCGACTCATCGTTCATTACCATTGTTGTTCTTCTGTCATAAAATGTATAGCACTTTTCGACAGATAACAACGTTGCTACGATAATGAACGATCCGTTGTCTGTTATTCGAATACTGGAACCGAGCATCAGCCGTAGACAGTATAAATTTGCTTGATCCATGAAAAAACTTTCCTGTGAGGACAACATTATCTTAGAAAAAAGCCACTGACGCTTGCTTCGAAAGTCTACCTTGAAGGTCTATAGAGCATTCAGTAACTGCCTCGTCCTCAGCATGCCGTGGTCCGGTCCTTCAGGAGCAAGGAGAAGAGGGAACATTGGCTGGACAACGCAGATGACAAGTACGATAGGGCACTCATTGAAGACGTCAAGTCCTTGCTCAGAGTGCTAGTTCTTTTTATCCCACTGCCTGTATTCTGGGCTTTATTCGATCAGCAGGTAAGACTTACTCAATAACGACCATTATTATTTTTAATGTGTGCTTCCCATTCGAGAACATTTATTTCTGCCCTATTTCTAGCTCATTTATACGTATGGGTAATCATAGTTCATCCTTATGGTTATAGTTTATAAACTAAACTGTTCTCATACATTTTCAGCATGTAAGGTATGTTGAATATAATACTACGCACCATTTTTAGGTGGTTCAAAGATTGCTATGTTTATATGTTTAGTAGCACTGCATGGATGACCTCTCTGGCCGGTTTCCGACTCAAAAAAAGGTGCCCTTGTTTTAGGACAAATCTTCTCTAGATCTTCTAATATGTGCACTCATTTTGTTGTACCATCCAGGTCGTTTCTAATGCCCACGCACGACAAAGAAAATCCTGTCCTATATGAAAGTTACGATTGGATATTTTATGCAGGGTTCAAGATGGACGTTCCAAGCGGACCGGATGGAGCAAGATATCGGGAACTGGACTCTGAAGGCAGACCAGATGCAAGTCCTCAATCCGCTGCTCATTCTCATCTTCATTCCTCTCTTTGAAGTAGTGAGTAAAGCCTACTGATATTATAAACGGGCGGAAACAATACTTGCCAAGTAATGACAATGACTACGCAAATCTAAAGAGATTTACCATCCATTGTTTACTATCTAATTACATATAGTACTTACTTTTATACTACCTTCAATACGTTTTCCTCGATAGGTACACAAAGGTCAACCGGATGAGAAAGTCATACATCGTATGGTTATTTAAACGTTCATTTCACTTCAGTTTAAATTAGGTCCCTATGTAATGAATATTTTCCTTTCAGGCGATATACCCGTGCATGACGAAATGTAAGCTAATCAGCAAACCCCTACATAAAATGATCTGGGGTGGATTCCTAGCAGCTGCTGCCTTCGTCATCTCTGGCATCGTCGAACTGAAACTGCTAGTTTGTATTTATTTACACATCGTCTGAGTACCATTCGTAGATAACGCGCAAGGCCACAAGTTATTTACCGTACGTTTGATTGCAGCCTACGTATGGCACACCGCTCGTGGAAGGTTACTCACAACTACGCGTCTATAACGGATTCGACTGCAACTACACTTTCACTACTTCCAACAATGCTTCGTCCATCAATATCGGGCCGATGTCAGTGTACGAGAATTTGGATGTGGATGTGGTTACGTTCCCAAATATGTCTTACACGTTGCGAGGGGTCGACGGCGCGTGTGTCCTCAATCCCTACTCTGGTTCGCTACCGCTATCTGGCGGCACTGCCAACTCATTCTTCATCTCCAGCCATGACGTATATCCCTTCGTTGACAACATCGACAAACCCATCGACGGAGTAGTGGACGTAAGGTAAGCATCGATCACAACTCGTCGTGCGACCCGCAATCCTTGTAATATTTACGGTAAATGTCATTCCAAAACGCGAACAACTTCTTTTCCTTTTTAGAATCTATCATGTTGAAACTTTTACCTAGATTTAGCACCCTATCATCATATTCGGTCATCGGCGGCCATATCATTCCGTTATAGGTGTTTGGCGTAGGATCACCTGTCTTTGCGAAATTAGCCCACAACTGCGTTATTTTCTTAATAAATATTCTATCTTTGTCGCTGCTGTTGCGATTTACGTTTACATAATACTCCCAAATTGGTTCGCATTTCAACATGTAGCATATCTCATCACCACTGGCAGCTCCCTTGATTACTTTGTTGATTCCGGAAATTGAATTTGCTCTTACAACATTAAATTGACCGCTGTACATAAACTTGTAAAAATACATTTTATTAGCTTTTTTTTTCAAAACACTTTGAATAAAGTCATAAATTGGGTATTTTATTAAATCGGAACTGTACTGCAAAAATTGTTCAACAGATTTTTCTGAAATACCATCTTTGAAATATTCATTTGAAATTTTGTAAGCGATTTCTCGGTACTTTGGTGTGGTGAAATTATATTTACATTTTGTTGAGAAAGGCACCATGTATTTAAAGTAGATAGCGAACGATTTAAGATAATTTGGATTATGTAAGAAAGGAATGACTTCTGATATGCTCTCTTTACTGTTGAAACCGATCAATATAGGTTTGATAAGATCACTTAGCTTATCACTGAAGTATTCCTCTGGCCGTTTCGTAAGCAAAGATAGTTTTGATTGGGTTTCGATTGTCGGTAAAAATGGGATCAAGGGCCTTTGAGAATTAATCACGTCCGCGTTGCTGTAAATTTTTTGAGAGGCTTCGACAATATCTTTGGCTGAGGCTGTGGTGAAGTCTTTGTGCCCTTTTCCTTTCAGTTTCTCTTTCAATCTTTTCCTCTCCAGTTTGTGGTCACCTTGAAATAAGGATGGAGAGAACATAGCACCGCTTTGCAATATCGCTTTTGAAAACAATTTGCTGGATTTAGTAGTCATTAAAAGGGACAAAAATGTGGCCGCACTCCCGCTGCCCATCACAGTCACGTTGGTTTTGTCGCCACTGAATTGTTTTATATTGCTTCGTATCCATTTTAGAGCCATAACAATATCTTTCAGACCCATGTTTGCATGTTTATCTGTTTCATTTACCTTTAAAAATCCGAACGCTCCTATTCTGTGCGAGACTGTTACTAAAATCAGGTCTTCATCAATAAAGAAATCAGGGCCATGAATGTGGCTAAAGCTGGAAGTAAAAGCGTATCCATGTATCCACACTATGACTGCTTTTAGCTTATTCCCAATTCTGTAAAGGCTTGGAGTAAAAACGTTGAGATGTAGACAGTCTTCAGTGCCATACAAGCCATGCTTGTGGACAATATGCGCTTGAGCACAAGCTCCATGGTACTCTGTTCTAGCGTCGAAGGGTTTATTCCATTTCATAGGAGGTTTCGGGTTCTTGAACCGCAGTTCTCCAATAGGTTCTTGGGCGTATGGAACTCTATAGAATACGAAGTAAAGTCTTCCGTCGAATATTGTCACCCTGCTTGTGCCCTTTAACTTTCCTTGTTTTACGTCAACATTGTATGAGTCAACAAAAAATTCTTGGTACAAAAATATACACAAAAAGATTTTTCTCCAAACAAACATTACTTATTCATGAAACCTCGGACTTTGCTTAAGAAGTCATATAAACTTTTTTAATTAAAACCTAGCAGAATGTTAGCATGTTTTGCTTTTGTAGATTGTTATCCTTGAACAAACATTTCGTTCAATTGAAATAAGAACAAAACAAGTTGTAAAACAATTTTCATTTACAAAAAAGGCAAAGGCAAAACAATACGTTATTGATAGAGCGAGCGAAGCGAGCGAAGATCTCCACCAGTGGCAACTTGGGCGATATGGCGTTGTATGTATATGTAACATACATCAATACAACGCCATACGTTTGTTAGAGCATAACTTTCGAACCGTTAATCTAATTTTATGAAATTTGGCATGACAATAGACTGTGCTATGAAGATTTTTCTGGGATTTGTAAAGAAGTTTGTAAAGATAAAGGGATCCCAAGACGAAAATAAGAAAAGTTTTTACAACTGTATCGAGTCGGGGGACATATGAAAGGGCCTTACTTGTACATTTCAGAATGTTTTTATTTTTATTTTTATATTAAGATGTAGGTACCTATAGTTTTTGAAATACAGTAAAATAAGTAAAACTTAAAAAACCGTTGTAACCTGAGCTTCCTCTTGTTAGAGTTTCGATGTCTACGTAGTTCAGGTTGGAATGGTTGGTATGGGGGAATTTTAACCTTATGAGAAGTGGCAGGAAAGTACAGGAAAAGTGGCTTAGGAATAATTTGCTCCTTTTTTTATGAAATCAATTTCGGTATAGTAATTTATTTGGCGTGAGTTCGTCATGAAAATGAGCGATGTTGCCTAAATATTTTTATGATGCTTATCGACTTAGTTACTTCTAAGGAGAATTTCGTTGCATCGAAAAAAAATCGGGACAGCGGAAATTGGTACAAAGTGTGTAAGTACCTACGAGAAACCTCAGGGCGCGAATGCAAATCTTGCGGGTTGTGGACATCACGCGCGATATCTCAGTTCGGGGCGAACTACTAGTATTGTAGGCATAATGAACATAGAGCAAGCGACGTTGTTCAGTTTATTTGTTCAGTTGTCATGCCCACCTATTTAAAATATCTCCTAAGTCTATGAGCACACGACACGGGATATGCCCTACACAAAACGCTTCTACGTCGGCGTATAGTGAAAAACTCATAGTTAAGATTTTTTTTACCAATTTCTTTTTATTGCAAAATCTGTTTGAAAACCTCGATACGTGCAATCCGTTCTCAGTTCCAATCAGTTAGGTATTTATGGTTCCATAAACGCATAATATTAAAGCAAGTCCTAACAAAATTGACAGTTTAGACGTTATTCTTCCTCCAGAAAAGTTCACTAAAACCGACCTATGATGTTTTCATTATACGCCGACGACTATGTTCTTTGTATGAACCCATTTTGAAGCGCTCGTGGCGTAGCTTGCTTAGATGATCTTGATTGAATGTTGAAGTTAAGCAACGATATGCGCGGTCACAAATTTGGATGGGTGACTGCAAGTGGCATTACGAGCTGAGCGCTTTCGTGCTTTGGAGGGCACGTTAAACAGTCGGTCCCGGCTTTTAAGTCGTTAAGCCATTACGGAGGCCTTTAGGCGGCCTAAAAATTCCGTCACTAGAGTTGACCACTAGCTCATACGAACATACATACTTACATGAACCCATTCCATGTTTTTCAGGTTTTTAGTGAACAGCGAACAAACAGTGCCGATAGAAGTCATAGACTCGAGTAAGAACAAGACAATTCTGTCATTACTAAGTGATGACCGAAACCAGAAGATGGTATCTAAAGGCTCTGGCGACGTGATAATAGATGGTCAAACTGTGCTCAAAGACTTCATGTTCAGAGCCGGGGCTGTTTACACCATCACAGTTTACAACAAAAGTAATGAATTTGTAAGTGGGTTTTTACTTTGACGTCTCTATTTCTGCTAGGTACCTTACAACAAAACTCATAATATGTAAGACTAGCTGCCGCCCGCGGCTTCGCTTGCGTTATACCCAGATAAAAAGTAGCCTATATGTTATTCCAGTACACGTATTCTCCAACATGATGAATCACATCTATATGGGCGATGGGCTGATCACCTGTCACCATGGTTCACCATATCCATCTTGGGACTCTTGGATCAGGAGTGGCTGCAAGTGTTCTTATAATTACTTTTGGCTATGCCCACCCCGTTAGGGATACGAGCGTTATAGTTTGTATGTATGTATAATCCAAGTTTCATTCTAATCTGTTCAGCCGTTACGGCGTGATTGAGACACAAACATCGTCACATCCTCACAAACATTCGCATTTATAATATTAGTAGGAAGTAGGATTGATCAAATAACAACAAAACAAACAATGTCTGTTTGTCTATAACCGTTTGAACGACCGATATAATCCAACCATTATAATAATTCCGAGAGTTTGTTGTAATGTCAGATGTCTGTATGTTTGTTTGTGCCTCAATCACTGCGTAACGGCCGAACGGATTTGTAAGAAACTTAAAATATACATACAGACGTATTATCATGCCCGTGTCTCTAATGGGGTGGGCAGAGCCAAAAGTAATTATAAAAAAACTTGCTGAACTAATATTTAGGCTTCATTTTATTCGGTTACCACGCAAAGCCGAGCCGAGAAAATTGTATAGTTTTGTAAAAGTGATAAATTGTTTTGTAGGTGGCAAATGCAGTGCCGATAACTCCGGCGAACAGCGTGCACATACTATGGCTGGTCCCCCAGTATGTGGTGATGACGATGGGCGAAGTGATGTTTTCCGTCACCGGTCTAGAGTTTTCCTTCACGCAGGCGCCGGCCACAATGAAATCCGTATTGCAGTCAGTGTGGCTGTTAACTGTGGCTTTTGGAAACCTCATCGTTGTGCTTATCGTTGAAGGACACTTTTTGGACGCTCAGGTACCTACTTATTTGTTTTAATATTCTTACTAGTAAGAATGATACATTCCCTTTTTTTACATTTACATTACTTCTTCGCTGGACTGGGAGTAAAGAATAGAATAGAATGCGTCTAGCTGCTTCTCTCCCCGAGCATGTCGTGAAAGTCGACTAAGGGATAGTATCCTCTACAACATGATGAGATACAATAAGCAAGTATTCCCAGGGAAGGTTGACGTCAGGCAGGCGGCCGGTCATAAAACACCTTAGCCAAAACTCTTAAAGCATGATCCTTGGATCATCCTT
Source organism: Scotopteryx bipunctaria (assembly GCA_949320045.1). Classification (NCBI taxonomy): domain Eukaryota; kingdom Metazoa; phylum Arthropoda; class Insecta; order Lepidoptera; family Geometridae; genus Scotopteryx; species Scotopteryx bipunctaria. The sequence continues at coordinate 7,158,156 of OX439440.1, forward strand.
GGATCTCACATAGAGTGGGATAAGTGCAGGACTAGTAAAAATGATACATGAAAGCCTTTATGGCGCACTTTAAATTCTTTCACCACACTGTTTCGAAATAACTAGTGAAACGAGTAGTAAGTAATAGTCGTAAGCACCAGTAAGAATATCACGGAATCTGTGTCCTATTGGGAAGGACAAATAAAGTCGAAAAAACAATATTGACTATGTATGCCTACAGAATTATCCAGAGGGCCACAATAAACCCGTTCTTCTTTGAAACCAACGACACAACAGCAAAATAGGAAGGAAATGAAAGCATTTCAACGAGTTGAGTAAACTAAAATATTCAACGAGAGATAGCGCAATTGACCTGTAATGAGAAATTTTCAATAAATACCATTAAAAAAATAATACATCGCCTGTATTCCTAATGGGCTAGGCAGAGCCACAAGAAAACCTGCAGCCACTTCTGATTTAAAAACCTAAGATGGAAATGGTGAACCATGGTGACAGATGATCAGGCCATCGCCCATATAGGTGATCCATATTTGGAGAGGATAGTACCTACTATTCCTTAGTCGACTTTTACGACATGCTCGGGGAGAGAAGCAGCTGGACGTATTCATTGAAATTTGTTTGAAATCTTAGTTGATACTATATATGTGGTACCGTACCCAGTAAAATATTGAAATTCATATTTTTTGTTCTTTCGCAGTGGAAGGAGTTCTTTCTGTTCGCTGGCCTGATGACCATCGACATGATAATATTCCTATCCATGGCCCTGCGTTACCGCTACGTTAATCTGAAGAGCAGCGAGCCAGACCTCGCCGTTGAGGAGATACGCCTGCCAGAGAAACCAGCTAACGACTAACATTAATATTACAATAAACTCTTAATGGTACACACGGATTTTATTTTTTCTGTCACCGCTCTGTAGAAGTCTGCGGGTCTAAAAGGCTACCTAGCAATTCAGCTTAACTATTGATTTCCCGAATTCATAGCAGATCCTTAGCAATTCCTCTAATTTTTGTAAAATGTTCCGAATCGTAGGTTAAAAGTTGAGAAGCAATAGATTAGCCTGGTATGGGCATGTCATGCGGAGGGATGAATGTCATGTGACGAGAAGAATGTTAGATATGAAAGTGGATGGATACAAGGGTAAAGGTGGACCAAAGAAGATATAGATGGATTGCGTGAATGATGATATGAGTAAGAAAGGAGTGAATACTGAAATGACGGCTGATAGAGGGGGATGGAAGAGGAAAACATGTTGTGCCGACCCCACTTAAGTGGGATAAGGGCAGGGAGATGATGATGGTCCGAATCGTAGGTAAATTGTACGCAATTCGATTCAGCAGCAGATTCATATTGGGCCATCAAATAGTCCGAATTTAGGTAAATCGTAGGCAATTCAATTCAGCAGTAAATTCATATACCTACTGTGGCCTTTAATAATTCTCGTAGTCTAGTGGTATGCCATGCCTTCCTACTACACCAATGGATTTTACGTTTTGAAAAAGTATTGCACAATAGGTACTAGTACTTTTAAACGGCGAAGGAAAACATAGTGAGGAAACCGAAAGTAACCTCTGAAGCGGAATATTAACTACACTGGTTTCTGGTATGGTATTTATTTTATATATTATTATTTGTTGTTATAGCGGCAATAGAAATACACACACTGACCTCTATCTATTAGGTACGGTTCATGAGATACAGCCCGCTGACAGACGGACGGACGGACGAACAGCGGAGGCTTAGTAATAGGGTCCTGCTAGAACCCTTAGGGCATGGAACCCTAATTATAGACGAACAGCAGTGACAGTTAAGAGTATTCGAGTAGGTATTTAATGAATTGTTCAAACTACGGACAGTTACAATCTTACTTCTTACTTATATTATAAATGCGAAGTTTGTGAGTTTGGATGTTTGTGCCTCAATCACGCCTAAACGGCTAAACGGATTTGAATGAAACTTGGAATATACATAGTATAGTATATGTGCTGGATTAACATATAGGCTATTTTTTATCTGGGTACAACGCGAGCGAAGCCTCGGGCGGTAGCTAGTTAAAATAAATTGAAATAGAAAACATTTTTGGGAAATTCAAAACGCTCCGATATCTTCGGACAGGAAGCTGCAGGGAGAATGGCGTTCGACGATTAATCGCTCGTTCGACACATTGCCCGTGGACAATCTGTGTTGTATGTCGTTCCCAGGGGTAACGCGGCTCGTGTGCGGTTAACCCCCTCGTCACACACACTCGATGGGGTCGACGATGATGACTTCCAAAGTTTTATCAACTTTTAATTCATGGTTTAAAGTTATCTGGAAGGCGGATTTTTTTTTCAAAGGACAATAAGACTTTATCCTTCTAGAAATAAATGAGTAAACGCTTCGAATCATATTTTTTAGTTACCTACAAGTAGCATTTTATTGTTCTCAAACGACAAAAATATTTTTATTCTTCGAAAGGATCAGGTCTGTCTGGTAGGTGCTCGTAAAGAAGGAAGCCAACTTAGTTGATGTTTTTATTCCTGTAATTAAATTACTAAAATCTTTTTAGGTAAGTATCCCTAAGCCTTTCAAGCAGGTTCAAAACTGAACATTAAAACGAATACGTCAAAGCTTTATTAAATTTATAAAACTTACATTTAGGGCTAAAAATTGTACTACCAAAATATTTCGAAAATTCATAGATCCTATCAAAATATTTTACTTCGTTTTATATTTATAAAGATTGAGATCCACTGTACCCATTGATGAGTCGGGTCTGTTGAAGAGTTGTTAAAAATTGCGTTTTTAAATGTCTAAATACAATAAACAGACAGACAAATACGGGCCTGGGGGGATTACAATGGGCGATCCGATTTCCTGCAGACTATTCAAATAGATTTCTAGATTATTTGTTTTAGGTGTAAGTTGAGCTTCTGAAAGTAGGCAAGTACCCGAAGTATTCGAGATAAAAAAGTACCTACTTAAATAAGGTGATGTGTTATGGAGTCCAGAAACTTACTACTTACATGTAAAAATTTACTTAAAACTTACAACCCGATAGATAAATAAAATTAGAGAGATTGGTTCCTTTAATCTTAAGGTGCGTCCACAGCTTGTACGCCACGCAATGTACCTATCTTATTGCATCATAGTGGGACACTACTCCAAACTAAGAACACTTAACACAACACGGTGCAATCATGTTGTTTTCTACTTTTTACACTACATAATCGTGAATCATAATAGGAAATGTAAATTATTGAACCCTATTCACAAACCGTGCACGACAGATCAAGAGGACGTCTTCCATGCTTGGGGAATCCACAAACATTTCCGAAATCATTTACCCGCTTAACCGACAAATTCCCCTAACATTATTTATAGCTAGTTGGCGACACGGATTAATTAAGTGCAGTCAAAAAAACAGTTTTAGTAAAGGCGGCACACAGTTACTTGAACACACTTGGGAGTGCGCGCGTTTGGTCACGTGACGCAGGGGATCGGCACGTGAACCCGGGACCACGTGTTCGCTGCCGCGCGTCCACCAATCTCACGGAGCATATGCACGCAAATAAATAAATTAACCAAACAAACATTTCACTGCGGTTTGTGGACTTCAAAATTAAGACTCATGAGAATTATAGCTGTTTTTTAAGCCAGTTGTTGTTAGATTTGTTTAATCAAATCATTGTTTGATTTTTCTCATGGTTTTATCATAATTACAGTTTTTTTTAAAGGTGATAAGTGATACCTAATACAAAATATGTTATAAAAAATTCTACTAATATTATAAATGCGAAAGTTTGTGAGGATGTGAGGAGGTGACGATGTTTGTGCCTCAATCACGCCGTAACGGCTGAAGGGATTTGAATGAAACTTGGAGCTTACATACCTACATAGTATGTGTGCAGGAATAACATTTAGGCTACTTTTAATCCTAAGTTATTCCACTTAGATTGGCGAACGAATAAAAATATTTTTCATATCGAGCAGTCCCATGAAGCAAATGACCAGGATAATGCCACCACGAAAGTAATAATTCACGAAATCGACCGTGGCACGGAAGATAAACTCAAGTAGGTACATCAAATATCCTCTTTATCAAATCGGCACTCAAGAACACACAACAAAACGGACCAACAAGGGATCTCACGCGAAAAACTATCAAACATATTCGCAGGGGCGTGGCGAGTCGCGTGCGCGCCACTCGTCTGACTGTCGCAGGTTCCACGCGTGACAAATCAATTACAGGGCAGGGGTCGGAGGGCTACTAACCAGCCCATTACTTCCGAAGCGAAATTAACACCAAATTATACATGTCACTGAAATTAGTTGTTTATAGAAGGGTGGCTCGCTAGTTTTGCATGGCTGAGTGAGCGTATCAAAGTAACCACTTAGTATTGTATGATGTGTCTCACGTTTCACGCAGTTTTTTTATGTATTGTAACAAAACTATACTAATTTGAGATAGATATCTTACTAATATTATAGACGTGAAAGTTCTGACGATGTTTGTATGTTTGTGGCTCGATCACGCCGTTACGCCTGAACGGATTTAAATGAAAATTTAAATATACTTACATAGTACGTGTGCTGGAATAACATTAAAGGCTTTATCTTGTTACTACGCGAGCAAAATAGAACGGGTAGAACCTAATATAACACTTAACGACGACCTCTGTGGCGTGGCTGGTGAGTTCTTGGCTGAGACGCAAGAGACGCGGCTTCTTCCAGGTCTGGGTGTTGTATACATATTAAAATAAAATTTCATTATACAAGTAAGTACATAATTAAAATATATGTAAATATTTAATGAAATATTAGTAATGATTGTATCAGCCATTAGTTCCCATAGTACGAGCTTTGCTGAGAGTTTAGGGCTAGATAGCACTATGTGAAATGTCCACAAATAACTGTTGAGCCGAGCCAGTAGCCAAATCATCCCAACTTTGCATCTGAAGAAGACTAGACACTAAATGTGTAAGATTGTTATAATGCGATCGCTGTGTCCTGTGTGTCAGTGGACGCTTAATCGCTCACATCAGGCTACTGAGCCTGTCCTGTCCACTGACTTTCATGTTCTGACCTGGCCTTGTTAATTGGCCAACAACTGTGGCAATGAGCTTCTAACCGTTCACTATTGCTGATGACCAAGCATTTCTTATTTATTTCAACTTCTTCGCTGGACTGGGAGTAAAGAAAAAAACATAGAACGCGTCCAGCTGCTTCTCTACTCGAGCATGTCGTAAAAGTATACTAAGGGATAGTATCCTCTCCAACATGATGAGATACAACAAGCAAGTATTCCCAAGGAGGGTTAACGTCAGGCAGGCGGCCGGTCATAAAACACCTTAGCCAAAAGTCTGCCGACCCCACATACCTAGTGGGATATGGGCAGGAAGACGATGAGATCACAAGGTAATGGACTTGTTATGCATCTACATAAGTGAAGATTGAGAGCAAGAAGCAGAAAGAAATCAACCAGAAGTGAATGATGATCATTATGAGATTGTAAATGAGTCAAAACTAAGTACCAATCTCTTGTCCTCAAATCTTTGGTATCAATCCTAACTTCTTCTAGAGACTCGACTCTCTTCTAGAGATGGCAAGTAGATAGTTGAACTATTTTCTACGAACGGATATGCTTTCAAACTCAAATGAAATTATTGTTTTCTTGGTATATTTTCTCGCCGATGTTTATTTTTAATTAGTAAGAATCCAAGTTCAGTTTTATGCAGATACTGTCGCGGCAGGGCGGGGTTCAGTAAAATAATTAGGGTGTTTATGAATTGGGTGGCTTACGATCCGTGGGCAAAAGCCTCGCTCAGCGCCTTATGGTCTCTAGTGGAGCCTGCATTTAACGAGCGCTGTCAGCGGCAGACCCGCGCCCGCCAATAGAGGGCCCACATTCAACCCCCGACACACCCCGCTAGCTCACGACCCACCGGCATAACTCTTCAACTAGAATATTGCGAATTAAAGTTGAGTACTAAGACGTGGAAACGCATTTTATGAAGAATCGCAACTTAGCTTTTTTTTATTCCTTTATGGTATTTTTGAGATGGAAACCAGAATTCTTGAATTCGACGAAGTTTCATGACGTGTGTACAAGCTTCTGCAATGTGCACGTATACCATAATAAAGTAGATAGGTATACTATGTATACCTACTTATAAAAATATACATAGTTCAGTTTACGGGGCTGGTCCCTTTTCAAGATCACCATAGTATTGTATTATTATAAAAAGCGGGATACCTTTGGCGGGTTAAGTACCTAAGAAGACGCGCTCGCGTTCGCGAGTATTATGCGCGTGCGCCGCGTCGAGCTTTCAGTTCGGGACTGTTCGTTGGTGAGTGAGCCGGCGGGGCGCCGGCGACGCGAATGTGCCCCCCCCCCTGCCCCCCCCCGGCGTCTTGGAGATGCTTGCGTCGACAACTCCGGGGCGTTGGAAGCTTGCATCCAAGTTGTACGTTTGTGTTCTTCTTGTAGGCTTCTTGAAGCAAAAGTAAATCTTGAACCCCTTGATAGTAGGGTCGAGACATTGAAGATGCTTTCTTTGTCACAATTGCTCATCCAGGTTCGGACAACGGTATCAGAAACATCCGGTTGACTGCTCTCTTCACCGTTCCTCTATTAGTGTGGACGTCAGCGACTATGCATATATTGTCTTTGCCCTTGTATAGCTTGCTGACGCGTCCCATTCTCCATTATAGGGGCGGAAGGTTGTCCTCCTTTAGCAAGACAAGGTCTCCTATTTGAAGTGGGGTTTGATCTTTCCTCCATTTGGTGCGGTTATGTAGTTCCGCCATGAACTCGCGACGCCATCTCTCCCAAAACAGCTGCCGGACTCGCTCGATGCGCTGGTACCGGTTGGGTCTTGTTGTGTTGACAGGCAGCGAAGGTACGGACTACAGTAGATGGCCGATTAAGAAGTGCCCGGGAGTCAAGGGATTGAGATCATTAGGGTCAGATGATAAGGGAGAAATAGGAGTAAGGGAGGCATTGCTAGCTACGTGTTTTAAATGATACTTGGCAGATTTGATTCCTGCTTCCCAAATTCCACCGAAGTGTGGTGAGTGGGCGGGGGAAAACATGAATTTAATTTGCTCGTTAGCAGCGTAATCTGAGACTGGTTGACTATCACTCAAAGCACCTATAATCTGATAATCAAAGAATTTTTGTGGATAAATGAAAGTTACATTTAAAATCCTAGATCACAGGTACAGCCCTCTCCGCCATAGCCACAAAGGCCACGCCTCTTTTTATTTAGCTTTGAAAGCGCCACTCCCTCTATCTGGGATCACACTCACACATACAATGCGATCTCAGACCCTACGCTCAGATATGGCCCCTATCCAAGCCCCATTACGGATTATTTTATCCCGGACCTCAACAATCCAAATTATCCTACATTTATCGGTTCAACATTAAAATGCCACCCCCACAGTACTATAAAATAACTTACCGCATTTCGCCGCTGCTCAGTCTTCTTGTTACTGAGTTGATGAGTGTTTGTGACAGTGCAATTATCCGCAATTTCTTATTTGAAATCCAGAAGAATGTCCGCAGCACGCTCGCAGTTGGCGGATTCCTCGACGCCACCTCCGCTCAGGTATGTTAGGGGAACAAAGATCTGCACTGACGTCCCGCGGTGAGGTGTATTGTGAAAGGTTTGTTAAGGTATGTTCCACATTACACTTTTCCACAAATTTATAATTTATTTACCTATCCACTTTCAATGTGTAACAATGAACGCAAGGAGTTAAATTGTATGAAGCATTACACTTTGTAGCGATGGGCGTTAAGAGGAGTTCAATGAAAATAAATAAACCAGCTGCCGCCCAGGTACGCCTAGCTATACCCAGATTAAAATAGCCTAAATGTTAATCCAGCACCATGTACTATGTATATTCCAAGTTTTATTCAAATCTGTTCAGCCGTTTAGGTGTGATTGAGACACAAACATACAAACATCCTCACAAATAATAGGTATAGTAGGATAAGGAGTCTATACTTATAATAAAACTGTATCTGATCGATGTCTGTTTTTAGGAGATATTTGAGAAAAACTTTTTTCAGGGACATCTATGAATAAATAAATAACACCCAACAGTCACATACATAGTCCTGACCCCACACTAGGATTCTCTGTGTCGTGGGTATCAGAAACTACGAGTACCAAGGTACCACAACACCCAGACCCGGAAGAAATATTTGCAGAACATGCAAACATTTTTTCCGCAGCGGGAATCGAACCCGCGCCTCTTGCGTCTCTGCCGAGCAATCGCCCGCCACGCCACCGAGGCCGTCGCAATAAATTCGCAATAGAACCAATATAATTGATTTTTGTTTGTCTGTCCGTTTGTGCACGCTAACCTCAGAATCGGCTTAACCGATTTGAATGCGGTTTTCACTGTTTTATTGTGGTAGGCCAGGAATAACATTTAGTAAGTCCAGGTCCAGGTCCAGGTGCAGGACCAGTTCGGATAAGATAAATACAAAATTAATGGACACATGTTTCAGGATTTTTCTAAACAACCCTTAATAAGGGGTAAAATGGGGTGTCAAAGTTTGTATGGAAACTTTTCAAGGGGGGCGGTGTGATTGGTCGGTAAAAAAGTCGGTATGGATACCTACTCTAAATAGGTACATACAAAATAAATGCACCAAGGCACCAATCGATAGGGTCTAGTAGCAAATAATAAAAATATAATCAAAAGGGTTTATTATATTTCATAACCATTTGTTATTGTTATGTTTGTGTATTTGTATTTCTTATAGCGGCAATATTGTAAATTAGTAAAAATTGTGAAAATTCCAACTCTCTACCTATTATGGTTCATGAGATGCAGCCCAGTGAGTCGCTGACAGACGGACAGACAGCGGAGGCTTAGTAATAAGGTCCCATTGACACACTTCGGATACGGAACCTCAAAAAGCGGCAAAGCGGCATATTAATAAAAGTAGCGCTGCCTAACGCTTGGTAGGTACTACAAGTAGGCGCGGTCCGAAGGGGGGGGGGTTGTCACAGGGGACATGACACCTCCCCAAAATCGTACAAGTCAAATTGAAAAATCTTCTAAAATTTACAAAATATAAAAAGGCAATTTTCTGCCCCTAGCCGCGATGCCAATAAAAATAGAAGGCTTCCATTTGTTTTATAATGTGTGCAATAAAATTGTGTACCTATTGTGCAATAAAATCTGATTTACTCGACGTATTCTATTATTAGTGACTCCCTTCCAAAATTTCAGGCCGCGCCTGTTCAAGTGCAAGTTCAGTTGCAAGTGCACCTGTTCCACTAAGTAGTGCTAGGTTTGCATTCGTAGCAGTACACAATATTGTATTGCCAATGTAACAGCCAATTTAAGCCTAGCTATAACTCAAAATACAGCAGTACGAGTACATTAAGCCCCCTTTGTTTAGTGACAATCATCGCATCAACTACTCGGCTCTGAAGTTCGCGTACGCCGATGGCTCTGACGAAGAGGGTCCCTCGCTGACGACTGAGCTGCCTTCGTGCGTGTACGCCGCCGCCAGAGGGCGCCTGCAGCTGCCCCTGGCGGCCTACGTGCACCAGCACTCCAGATCTCTGCACTCAGGTTAGTAGCCTCCGGGCAGAACACTGCGTCATAAAATAACTGTTTCTTCTACGCGGTATTAGACGTGAAGAACAAACATCTTGAGTTGAGGCTTTACAGCATTACTTTCTCAATCGCGAGTACCTAATTGAGACACGAGCGTCACATGTCCAATTTCCGACTGGAGATAGTTTGGCATATTCTGCAAATATTTCTTCCGGGTCTGGGTTTATGGTACTTGCATCCACGCAGGAAATCCTAGTGAGATGTGAGAGCCGTTTATGTGGTTGTTGGCTATTATTTCATTTATTACGATTACGATCACATCCAAGTCAACATAGGTACTTATTACTTGAAAGTGAGTATGGTTTTAATTGTTTGGACTCGGTCAGGAATTGACTCGAGCACTTTTTGGTATGCTATGTTGCCTTCAATTGTAAACTTGCCTTAATCGTACCAGTTCAAATGTTTCGTCCATTGTGATGAATCTTAAGTATTTATCAAAACAAAAAAAAATACGAAAATAAAATCTTCATTTATATGAGCGACGAAACAAAAACAATTGATATCTGCCCAAAAAATAATAATAATAATAATAAAAAGACGAAAAAAGTACGATTTAGGATGTAATGTCCCAAATCTTTTTATTTTATTTATTTATTTCATGTACAAAACAGATGACAACCTCATAGAAATTATGTTACCCAAATCTTGTTATGAACTTGATTCTAACATAAATTAGAGTATATGTTGGTATATACAACAAAAATGGATATCAATATCGGTTATGGTTATGTTTTAGGCTCACTAAAAGTACCTAATTCGTACCATGCTTATCGTAATTCTCTGAATAAATTACCACTTCTAACGATCACATATCATATTCAAGCGACGCGACGGTGTTGCGCTAAGCTGATGAGTAAAATTCACGCGTTCTGAAGTCACAGCTTGACAGTATCATAATATATTTTCTATTGCATTTTATACTATATTTTTCCAAGTAAATTTTCATAATCAAATATTTCCTTTTTTTTACATATTTTGATATTTTTTCTTCTTTGGCTCCAATTTTGCTTTTAAAGACTTCCCTGACTATCATCTAGCCCTGCCGCTTCACTAAAACTATACTTTTTCACTTCTACAGTATTTTCAAGAATAGTTCAAAGTACGATTTTCGCCAAACTGAGTTAAGCGCACAGGCGAATTCAAATTTGAATCTCCTGCTTTCTGATGTGCAATGTGTTTAAGGATCGAGTTTAGAGCAAAATACCTACATAGACATACATAGTCATAGTCTTACTTATAATTGACATTTCCCGACACACATAAACATGAAAATAAATGCATATACGAATAGCACCAAAAAATAACTAAAAAATTACCACAAGCCTTACCTTTTTATTAAATATTTCTCACTTAGGTAATCCATCGATCCACGGTCCATTTATTTTCGAACGATTAACCGGACTTAAACTTATATTTTTTGCAACTAGAGATTTTTGAAACTCTGTCAGGGGCTGTACAATGCCAGTACGATTTAGGAACAGGTACGATTAAGGCAATTTTACCCTACTGAGTTGAAAGAACGAACGGGTACTAGGGGAAAGCACTTTAAGTAAATAATAGTAATAATATGACTGTGTGAAAATTTCAACTCTGTAGCTATTGAGGTTCATGAGATAACGCACAGCGGAAGTTTAAATTTAAGCAATTCAACAGAAGTGCTGCTGGAGACCTCAGCGGAGCCCGAGTACCAGTGCGGCGGCTCCCCATACCGCGTGCAGCGCGCCGCCGCGAACGTGCGCGAGCGAAGACGCATGCTGAGGTCCGGACCCAATGGGTACCTCGTCAGATATTTTACTTAGTTACCCCCTTTGTTGCTTTATCACTGACTAGCTGCCGCCCGCGGCTTCGCTCGCGTGGTACCCGGATAAAAAATAGCCTATATGTTAACCCAGTACATGTAGGTACTATGTATATTCCAAGTTTCATTCAAATCCGTTCAGCCGTTTAGGCGTGATTGAGGCACAAACATCCAAACATCCTCACAAACTTTCGCATTTATAATATAAGTAAAATGAATTTGCACGCGGTTGCTAAAACATGTATTATTATAGGGCGCGATGGCGCTCATTAGGGGAGGCCTATTTCCAGCATAGGCAAACAAAGTCATGTGTCAAACCTTACATGTGCCTTACATAAAACAGTGACTGTAGGTAGATGTGACCTACCGCCGCTTGTCGATAAGCTTCACCTAGATATTTGGACTCTTACCTTAGACTATGTGTTACTACCTAATAAACAGCGCTGCATCCCTACCTCTTACATACATACATACTTATTATCACGCCCGTATCCCTAACGGGGTGGGCTGAACCACAAGTAATCATAAGAAAACTTGTAGCCAATTCTGATCCAAGAGTTCCAAGAGGGATATGGTGAATCAGGAGATAAACAACAGTTTGTATAATTCAGCGCTGTAAAGCTAAAATGTGTGCGTTGTGTTGCGACTTTAGCAGTATAAACTCGGCGTTCGACGAGCTGCGTGTGCACGTTCCGACGTTTCCGTACGAGAAGCGACTCAGCAAGATCGACACTCTGCGGCTCGCTATAGCCTACATCGCGCTGCTTCGAGAGGTTAGTTCAGGGAGAGTGTTATCACACTGGGCAAATACGCTACGGTGAATTCGGTGTATTCACCATCTTGCTAACAAAAGTTATCACAGGTTATCGTGTATTTCTACTCTCATTACTAATTCTTCCACACCAAGTTGGTCCTTCGGTACACAGATGTTTTCTAACTTTTCTTCTCGACACCTGTTCAAATTCATTGGTTCATGAGCGGATTCGAACCCACGATCTGGGATTGGAAGGCGGGATCTCTATCACTATCGAATGATGCTACTGTTACCTAGACCTTTGAGTCATTTTGCTTAATGCCTTGCTTTGTGATGATTATTTTCCTTAGGCAATACCCTAACTAATGTAAAGGTGCTTTTTTACCATAGGTATTGGACGCCGAATACGACCCGCTGACTTACGTGGAGAAATGTCTTCGTGGAGAGATAAAAGCCGATCGGGCGCATTGGAATACCAGCGGTAATATTCCCTAATTACCTACCCGCATTTATCTGGCTATTACCATCTCTATATTTGCTACGGTCCTAATTATAGGTAATACTCTCGCTTCATTTACTCTCATCGCATTCTTCATGCGAGCACCTCGGTTCACTCTTGACCTGGCCTTGCTCCAAAACCTCACCGATTTGGTGAGGACCTCGGTGGCGTGGCGGGCGAGTGCTCGGCTGAGATGCAAGAGGCGCGGGTTCGATTCCCGCCGCGAAGGAAATGTTTGCTTGTTCTGCAAATATTTCATCCGGGTCTGGGTGTTGTGATACGATGTATTATAAACATGTATTTAAAAAAAAAGTATATAAGTATTCTATCAGCCATCTAGTCACCATAGTACAAGCTTTGCTTAGTTTGGGGCTAGATGGCGCTGTGTGAAATGTCCACAAATATTTATTGTTATTGGTTCAGTGGTGTTATTTATTTATTATATATTTTCTAGATCTGACAGCGAGGCTGTCGTGGATAAACTGGGAAAACCTAGGAGTGAATCCACAGCGACGGAGCGTGCTTACCTCTCTGGCTCTGAGCTCAGATAATCTTCAGTTCACGCACAACTAAACTCACACATATTAGCATTTTGATTTAGACCAGGCAAGACCAGCTAAGCTCAATGTTTTTTTCATCAGTGATGCCGCGACAAAGGTACTACGCAAAGGTATGGAACGTCATTCGAGCTCATTGTCATTGATGCAGCGAATGACGTTACATACACTTTCGTAGTAGCTCTGTTGCTGCGCCACTGACGCTTGTTTCGAAAGTCTACCTTCAAGAAAATGCCAAATAAGAGTAGAATCGACTGCATTATAATCTGTACAATGAGAACGTAAATAGTCGAAATCTTGTTCTTTGTAGTTTGAAACGTTTGGAAACTATTATGTAGGTTATTAAATACCCGAAACCGAAAACAAGTTATTGGTACCTACATTTACCTCTCTTTTTCCTAATTTATTGTTTCTGACAAAACCTAGACATTCAAGTACTTACTTTCTATAACTTCTACCAGACTAAGTAGGGTTTTTCAGACATCTTTGTTATTGTAGAATCATACTAATATTATAAATTTAAAAGTTCTTGAGGATTATGTATAAGCCAACCACGGCATAAAGGTTAAAGGAATATTAATTTAGAATAGATAAGTATGATATGTTAGAATGTGACAGATTATTATTATTAGGAGCCTGTAGTGTCCCACTGTAGGGCAAAGGCCTCCCTTCTTTTTATCCAGTCATCCCTGTTGTGGACCTGTCCTTTAAGTAGGCATCAATCTCGTCCCTCCATCTTCGTCGTGGTCTGCCGCGAGGTCGTTTTCCGAGGCGTTTCAGAGGCGTCCACTCCGTGGTAGCTTACGCATCCGACATGCGGCAGAAGTGGCCCGCTCAATCCCATTTTAACCTATCCTCTCACTGTCCGACATCCGCGATTTGCGTTTTGGAGTGCAGTACACTGCTGCGTACGCGGTCTGTGAGTTTGACTCCTAGTATAGGTACTGTGCTCCATGGCCCGATGGCGAACCCCAAGTTTTGACTTTTGCTGATCAGTTAGAGACCAGGTCTGTGCGCCGTAGGTGAGAATGGGAGAATGTATACGTCCATGAGCTCCCTTTTCAGTTATAGAAGAAATGTACCTTTCATTACGTGGTTCATGTCCGCCTTGCGATTTCAAGGTCTTGCTGGCTCTGGAAAGATACTAGTTGGCCTAGGTACACGTGGTCTTCGACGTATTCCACCTCCCCGCCCCTACCCGTAGCTTGTACTGCGTGCTGTCAGTCATCAGCATGGTCTTAATCTGTTCATACTAAGCCTAACTTCGAGGCTTGCCGCGTTCAAGTAGTTCAGCATGGTTTCAAGTTCTGAAGATAAAGAGGAGAAAAGCACCACATCATCGGCAAATCGAAGATTAGTCAACTTATAACAACGTCTCTCTCTCCAGCTTATTGTGACTCTCTTGAAACTCTCTTCGATCGAAGGTAGATGTAAAAAGATTTGGAGATAGAGATATATTTTAAGTTATAGTTTGAATAAAACATGCACTCCAAGCCCTCAAGCCAATTTTAATTAGCTTTGCATTTACTTACCTACACAACATTATAATAAGTGTCGCGGATGGCGACGTATAATGTAAGTAGGTACTTTCAGCAGATGTGTAACACTAATACTAATTTATGTTTACAAAAAAAAAACGGTGCAATATTTAATTTTAAGATTTACTTGTACGTTAATGTGATAGCTTTGTGAGGTGTGTATATTCTTGTCTTATAATATAACTTTGTAGGAATCATTATGTAATTAATCTAGTCATTATAAATTCCCTTTCTAGTTACATACCTAACTAAGAAATCGTATCAACAAGTAGAAATAAATGAAACATATCTTTAAAACCATCGTTTTATTTTATCACTGGTATAATCTATTAACACATTGACTGTGGAGCCGATTTAATATGTAGGTACGCCAAAGCCTGCGAATCTGGACACAACAGGTGTGTTTACTATTTACGCGCACTGGCGTTGAGTCGTAAAGGTACGAGTTGGCAGCGGACGACATGAGGCAGCAGCAGACGTGTCGCAGCGACACTACTGGTTTCTATGTATTTCTATGAAATTCCCTCCGTAGTTAGCGACACGAAGCTAGCGACGCGTTTCATAGAAACCAGTAGTGTCGCTGTGACACGTCGTCCGCTGCTGCCTCATGTCGTCCGCTGCCAACTCGTACCTTAACTCGTAACTAAACTAAATCAAAGTGTGCGGGTACACACAACAGTTGTGATAAAATTGTCAAAACAGAAGAGCGGTTTTACACGCCAGGCGTGTTTTTCTTGCCCGTGCGGATCTACGCGCTAGGCGCGTTTTGATTTAATACTTTAGCGTTTTTATATAGTAAAAATACGTAAAAAAACTTTCATTAAATGTACTTTTATTAGCTACATAATTAGGTACCTACAATACTATATCTATGCTACAACACATACAATTCATTTAATTGACTTTTTTATCTGTACTTATACTATCTATCTCTCTCTTGCTTGGCTATCCGTGCCGCGCGTTTCAGTTCAGTTCAATCAGTCCGCCTGTGTTTTGTTTGTTTCAACAAAATAACAATATAATTAAATTTACGCTTCCGAATTACTTGTCTGAGGTAAGTACCTACCTAAACACTTATTAGTTACCCTTACGAACCAAGTCGGTAGGTAGGTACGCTTTATTGCCTTGCTTACACATTGCCTTTTTTGCTAACAGCATGAATAACTCGAGAGGCCCAGATGCGACGCCAAAGATGGTGCCCCGGGTGCCAGCTCTGTGCTGGCGCACTATAATATTTTCTCAGCAGAGGTGCCCCAACGGGCACTGCCATAGAAAATCTTGCTCGCGCTCACACTGCCGCAACAGAGACCAATGTGCGCGCCGACCGACGCCTGGAATTCGGAACAGGAATACCTAAATAAATTCCATAATTCTTATTATACTAAACGAGTTTTACTTACTATTAGGAAACTACATATAGAACATAACTTATTCTTACCCCGGAATACTCAAACGCGACTCTAGAGTTGAGCACGACTCAATTCGCGGTTTTTCGAGTTTTTGATGAAAATCTGTCAAAAACTCGTCAATTGAGACGTGATCAACTCTGAGATGCGTTTGAGTATTCGGGAGTAAGCCATTCTTATAACAAGAGACTAGGTTACCTACCCGAGAAGTTTTATACAATACCTAGGTGTTTCTTTTGATCACTGTGGGACTCGTATGTATACTGTACATATTTATATCAATTTGATAAAAAATGAGACAGCCTTTTAATTATTATTACATAGATTTAGGTTCATATAATCATTATTACTTATGTAGTACTTTTCACAACTCATAGGAAGGAAGAACAGTCAATATCCTAGGTACAAGTGGCAGAACTAGACAGAATACATCAACTGAATTTCACAGAAAATTAAATGCTAATAATTGACTTCTGAGATCGACTTACGAACGACGGGCACATAAACGCCAGAATGAAGAAAACTAGAACTAATTAGGTAGGGTTCACAAAGGCATTTGGCTAATTTATTGCACTAAATCAAATAGTTAGGTGGAGAAAGACAAACAGAATCCTAATTGGCTTTAGCACTTTTATTTGCGAAATGTGTTCTGTTTGCCTTTAGACTGCGCTAATTTAGTGCACCGCCTCATTTAGTAACTCTGAATCGTTCAAATGCAGAGCGGCTTTCAAGGCCATTCCTCGTCCGCCCCCATCATATTATGCACCGTGTGCCAAACCACGCCGTTTCCCATAGGTGGGTGAGCAGAAGGCCACAGCACGTGCCTGATAAACGTCCTTCCTTGCGTTAAACCCAGAAAAATCTTCCAGTTCTTGCGCCGTCCGAAATCGTACGGATGCCTAAAGAGTCGCGTCACAGCACGCGCTCGGTGGTTCATGTGCGTTTCAACGCTCGTCTCGCCTTTGTCAATGTGCCTTCCGTGCATTATCGTGAGGATACCGAGTGCTATAGCCACGCCTACGCAGGTGAAAGCCATGAAGAAGACTGCGCGTCGCTTCCACGGATGCGCACATATCCTCTGCGCCTCCGTCACCGGCGGGACTGGCAAGACGTGTTCGCGGGGGAAATTAAACGCATCGTATTCGACCAACTCTTTTATAGGTATTATGGCGCCGGTTTGGTTGATACGCACGGGGTGACCGATCAGATCGGGATCGTTGTTGGGAAGGAGACCGCCTGAAACATTGTTCGCTTATTGTATTTGCTGTTGCACTTGTTTGAAAGATGAAATTGATTGAGTAGATAGATAAAGATTTTATTTGACAAGCACAGCACATGCACAAAAATCACAATATAAAATAATTGTAATTTTGGCTCGAATTCATATTATTTGACTCTTAGAAAACGATAGACTTAAAGAGTATGTGACGCACCACTTTCGAACCTTATCATGCATTGGTAATAGTGCAAAGAAGTGAAGTAAGGATTAAAATCGATTCGAGTATCAGAATGTATCGATGGAGTAAGGCGCCTGTTCTGAACATCAAATAAGATATACAAAATAATATGAACGTAGCCATTAATTAAAATAAAACTGAAAGGATGTTAGAGAGTAGATGAACTCACCCGTGTCATTAACCCATATCACTTGGTACCCGAGGTCCAGTCCAGCGATCACAATGAATAGAACTCCAGCCCACATATATACCATGTATAAGTAGAAGTACCTGAAATGTAGAAAATACATCATAAGTTCATCATAGGTCTTTCCTTTTAGCATCGGTGAAAAAGAGAAAACAGCATAATAAGTACTGAACAGTCAGCTGTGAGAATATTGTAAATATTTCTTTTGACGGAAGAATGTCATTTGATGAGAAGAGTGTTAGATTTGAATGTAGATGTATTGTAGGAGTAGAGACCGAAGAACAGATGGATGGTTTGAAAAATTAAATATATGAGAAAGAAGTGAAGGCAGTGGACCCAGAAATTTGGTTTGGGAGGGACTTGACCTCGCTGAGGGTGGGTATTATCAAAGTAAACACTAAAATAGCACACAAAGTCATAGCTTTTAGGTATTTTATGTATGTGGCCAAACCCTTTGGCCACATACATAAAATAGGATAAGATCATAGTTGAAAAAAGTTATTCACCTCGCGTTGTAGTAGCCAACGCAGTTGTTGAGCCAGGGACAGTGGTGGTCCATACAGAGGATGCAACGGTCGCAAACAGAGCAGTGGTGGGTGCGCTGAGGTTTGGGAGCGATGCATTTCTTGCACACACTCGCCGCGTCCACTATGTGAACATTCTGTTATACAACAAAAGTTTTGTAGAATACTAGATGGCAATGATAGCGTTACGGGAAAGAACAAAAGCTAAAGATGTTTCCCAAAAGACTAAGCCTCAAATGGAAACGGGCTGGCCACCTGCACGGATTACATCCAAACAGATGATCCTAAATAGCTACAACCTGGATTCCAAGGGCCAAGAAGCACAAGAGGGGACGACGAATAAAAAGATGGAACAACGACATCATAAGGGTCTTGAGAGATATGGTCAAGATAAGCAAGAGATAGGAACAACTGGAAGAACTTGGAGGACGCTCTTACCGCGTCAGGCGATTCTCCTATACACTTATAATCACTAAAAACGAAAATTGATATTTTATAAAGTTTTAGCTTTATAAAATAAAGTTTGTTTTTTAATTTGATAGCATTTTATTTGTAGCGTATGTGCTATACCAAGTTTCAGCCAAATCTGTTCAGCTGTTATGGGGATGCATTTCAACATACATACTCATACAATAATTATGTCTACACAGCCAATTGCAGACACAAATGAGGAAAAAAATATATTAAATATGTGATGTACTTACATGTGGTGGATATCCAGGTGGGGTGGATACTCCCATATAATAGTGGAACAGGATATTCAACAATAGCCAGTTACCAAAGATCACCAGGAACACAGTAATGTATGTGTTACGCTCCCACCAATACGGCAAGCCCACCCAGTATGCAATAGCTACTACAGCTGCTGTTAGGACCGTCACGCAGAATACAAACACCTAAAATAAAAATGTATAACAGTTAGTGAAAGCAAATATTTCAACACTAGCTGTGTTCACAAAAATTTTTAACTGCACCTCAAAGGCTCCTTTTCTTCACTCAACACATGTTCTCAAACTTTTTGGTTCTACAACATGCCATGTTTCTCCACAAAATTTTCCTTCACCGCTTTAGTATATAGCATACATACATTTTTGGTAAGTAGGTATAGAGATATGCAATTATAAATACCTTTCCTAAATACATTGCAAAATTATCCACAAACCAATGCAATGGTTCCAATAAGAAGTCCACCAAATAGTTGTAGCTCATGTGTTCGTTGTATGTCAGGCAGCAAAACACAAATGTCATTTGAGACATCATCAAATATAGTCTTAATCTGAAATCATAAGTATTTTTATAAATTATGTTGTTAACTACCAGTTTCACCAGTGCTCTCACTCCACTGATGTGACATGGTAGGACTGTGCCAAAGAAAATACTTGGAATTTGAATTTAAATAGAAACTCGATTAAAAATAACAATATGTTTATTATTATTTTTAATCTAGTTTTTTATTTTATCTATTAAAAAGTAAATTCCAGATAAATGTAACTTAGCAGTAACCATTTGCATTTACATCCTAACTTAAGTGTAGATCCATATCTAATAACTTTAGTTATTGAAATAAAAATATTTATTTAGTTACCAAAACATACACACATACATTATTGGGCTTTTACTCGAAAATTATGAACAAGTTCTAACTCTTAAAGGTAAAAGATTATTGTAGGTTTCTTTATTATCTCTTGGTATTTGTGTAGCCGTAGGTAAGTGCATACCTGGACATGGTAATGAAATTCTGCAGCCTCTCGCAGCACCCTCGACTTCCCCTCCTAAAGGGATTCTTCCACCTTATAACCACCATGATCTGTTTTTGTTCTATATTCGGTCAAGAAAGATAAGCACAGGTCATCTTTACAGACCAAGAAAATTGTGCAGAGAAGTGAAAGTACCAAACACAGACAAAGAGAAAAATATCTGTTAAGTGCCTACTTATGCTAAGAAATTGATAAATCTGTTGAGCTAATTTTTGTCCCTAACAAATTGCTACTTTTACCTACTAGGTAATTTGTAGATACTTTATACTGGTGGTCTAATTGGTAGTTGCCCCGCCTTCCGATTCTAAGGTCGTGGGTTCAAACCCGGTTGTATACCAATGGATTTTTCTGTGCGAAAAATGTGCGCTATTACCAATAGGTACTCTCAAACGGTTAAGGAAACATCGTGAGGAAATCCGCGGATTAGTCAGCTCCGCACGTATCGACCATGCCTTTCCTGTGGACAAGCCCGACTAAGCTGAGAGGATGGAATAGGCGCTGGGCAAGCCTACTCCATCTCAATTCGTCTCGGGCACTACAGCGTCCCGTTTGTGAAGGTAAAAGTTATCTTCTGACGCTGTATAAATCATCTACTATAGATAGTAAAGGCCTTAGTTTTTTTAGACATCGTTTGAGGATTCCTCGGTCCGGGACCGCCTTGAGCACACGCTTACAAAACACAAAAAGGGGCCTACCCAGCAGTCCCAGCAGATAAACCCACAGAGTACTATTCTGTAGGTACTGGGAGGTACTGGGAAACCGCAGCGGTTTGCATTGGCATGATGGCATGGGATGGCAGTTGGCATTTGGCAGCGATTGTTTTGTTGCGTGTGCGGTGTCAATTTTAATACCAAAAGCTGCCAAAAGTTAACATCTTTGTTGTCATGTCAGTGTCAATAATCTGAGATGACAATAATGTCGATATCATCGTCGGTTGTTTGCTTGGGTTGTTTGGAACCGTTTGGAAGTTATGGGCACCAGATGGCTGATAGAATCTTACTTCTTACTTATATTATAAAATTGAAAAACTTTAGTTTGCTTGAAATTACCGGCGTAAAGTTCAAAACGCAACGATAGCGCGTACTAACCAAAGAGTACATTATACAATAGGGGCGGTACTAACTTTACCTGTGCTGCCATCTAGTATGTTATAATGTTTTATGAATTAAGATGACAAATTTGTCAGTAAATAAATTTAGAACTTTAAAACGAAAGTTGTTTAAAAAAGCTTACTATAAAAATATCCGATTATATAAAAGACAAAAATGCTTGGGACTAAACAATGCTACAACTTCTTTTACTAGATGTCGCCACTAGTTCTTTAAAACGCGCTGTCGTTGCGTTTTGACTTTGTAAGGGAGTCTGATTTGCTACCTACATTTCGGCAGAAACCATTGTATGTAGGCTTCTGCCGAATATTTTTGATTCGCTAATCCACTATGTGGTAAAGCGGTGTATTAAAATGATGATTGTAAAGGAATCATTTTCCAAAAAAATAGTCAAGCGTGGTTTCTTGCCTGTATCTTCTACGCTTGGTCGCATTACGTAAATGCAAATGCAACGTAGATTTAAGACGTGTCCAAGTAATCCCCGTGATTTTATGGAATATTTTTTTTTACTTTGACTTTAACATAATTATAATACATACATACATACATAATATCACGCCTGTTTCCCATAGGGGTAGGCAGAGATCACGGATCTCCATTTGCTACGATCCTGACATAGGTACTTCTTTCGCTTCATTCACTTTCATAACATTCTTCATACATGCTCGTCGGTGTAGCGTACTCTGGACCTTTTCCAAAACGTCGCCGATTTGGTCCAATTTAAAAAAATAATAATATCTTCATGACATAATGAATGACATGCAGATATCGAAAACCAGACCATGTTAATTTAAAAATACATGAATTCAATACATATGCATGAAAACACTCACACACATTTTGTTGTTTATGAATTTTTTGTCATGAATGTAAAACCTTCTGAATTTTTCTGTCAATTTCATTGCTCTTGAATAAAAAATAATTTGTATGACAACTATCATACTTAAATAATAACACCCATCGAGCATTATAACACCCAACAGTCACATAACATAGTCCTGACCCCATACTAGGATTCCCTGTGTCGTGGATATCAGAAACTACGAGTACCTACCTACCATGGTACCACAACACTCAGACCCGAAGAATTATTTACAGAACATGCAAATATTTCTTCCGCAGCGGGAATCGAACCCGCGGATTTCTATGACTAGTTTTATCTATGTCAATGTTACCCATGTCGAGGGGGTAACTTTGACACAGAAGAAAAGTATGCATATCTCAATTATTTTTAATTTAGGTACAATGAATTGTACAACTACTTCAATATTTGGGTACTACCTACTCCGCGAACACTAATAAAATGCAGTCTTATTTACGACGAAAGACGTCCGCTAATACCTACTATCGATAAAAATAAATCTTGTAATGTCAAAGTTACCCCGATTGACTGTAGGACTGTAGTTACTATACTAAGTATACCCCTGTATACCTTTAGTACCTACAATAAGGGGTTAAATTCGTTCCGATATATGCAGTACCTAGTAGGTAATAATTTGAAATTCTTTTATGAAATTGGAGATACCTAAGTAGGTAGGTACATCGATAAAAAACAAACGCATTTGTTTAATTTCTGTTTATTTTTGAACAAATATATATAAAAGTTACAAAAAACATACCAGTTAGGTAAAGATACCTAATGAGTAGGTAAGGAGTTTTAAAACTCTACCTACCGCAACATAATTGCATCCCTAATGGGCTGGAAAGAACTACAAGAAGGTAATCATAAATCATCAAAGTCCCAGGATGGATAACACATGGATTAACAAAATCAATAACATTGTCATTTTGAGTGAAGCTAACGGTACGATTACACCAAATCCGTCATCGGTCGAAGTTTGGTCGGACATCGTCGACCGATCAAATATCTATAGAATCGAATGGACCATGTCGGTTGTAATGTAAGTAATATACGCACAATCTTCACATTACAATTGTGTTAATACAAACAACCATAGGTACAGAAACCAGGAACAAATCCAAAACAATAATATACATATATAGGGCTATGTAAGTACATATTGGAGATTTGTCTCTACAAAATATCTATACAATATATGTATAGTAAAACTTGGGACCAATGACAATCAAAGTGGAAAAAAAAACTTATCTCCTAAAAAGTAAAAAATAAAAAGAAACTCTAAACAGGGTATATCTCTCCACGTTGGTACCACCTCTTATTATTAATAACTAGATACCTATTAATAGTTTTTAAATAAATCACAGGTATCTCAATGTTTTTGAACATTTGTAATAACTTACATGTATTTTAGTAAAGCTTAGTCTTCGTCGAAATAAATCAACTTACCTTTAAATTTCGAGTGAGATCATAAATCTGCATTCTGTGTAACGCCAACGAACGGAATCACAATGGCATACTAATTTTAATTAAACTACAAATTATCCTACATATATTTTAAAAAGTATCTAAATTATGATAAAATGCAGGTCATATCTATGATTTAAAAAAGTTAGAAATAAGAAGTGAGATTTACCTATTTTGTTTAATACCGTTAGTATTAAAAGGCAACGGAGGGAGGATTACCAAAAAATGTATACCTACTTATTAGGTATACATTTTCACACTTATACTAGTGTATGTTTAGGCGAGAAACTAGCAGACTACTTATAGCTAATTTACATATCATATGAAATGTTAAGTACTAAAGATATAAAGATTAAAGTAGGTAGGTAACTTATTTTGTAATAGGTACCTACTTATTTAAAAAAAGGACATACCTAAGTAGGTATCTAAATCAGTGAGATAAACTGAAAAATATTAAACTAGAATTTTATAACCACCACCACTTACTTTTAAGTCTTTGACCAGCCTAAATGACTTAAATTAGCTACGATAACTGTATACGGAATGTGTAAGTTATCGGACATCCACAAGGTGTAAACGGTACCTACGATTTGGACAGTCAGGCATCACCAGCTACGTAACAATTGGTCCTCTATTATATTTAACTAATGTAGAAAGACTACAAAATACATTTTTGGCACAGAAACTTTATGTAAAATCTATTAAACTAATGTTCTTATTCACCTGTCATCTATTATAATCTCTGATCTCTGATTATAATGTAACTAATATTTAATTTTAAATCACAATTATAACCCTGCACTTAGGTGATAAGATTCAGTCGACATTAACATTAATAGGAGTTTATACATAATACCAATCTACCATTTCTTTACGCAGAAGAAAATAAGTTTCCTAGGTTCATGTTTTTTTAGGCATGTACTTTGAAACAGTGATCTCGGAAATTGTATATAGATGCTAGTAGGTCATATCTAAATCGAGGATAAGTCTAAGTACCTAAAAATAGACAAAAACTCAAAATATCGAAGAAAAATGTATGCCCATATTTGGAGACCTACTTATCAGTTACTACTTATCAGAATGGCAGTAAGAAAAATTACAATCTAATACTAAAGAATAATGTACTCGATTTTGTAAAATTTTCTTTCCGCTTTTAAACGATTCTGTACACGTACGAATAGTGCTCCATTGCATCCAGAGTGCGGAGGACCGCCATCATCCGCTTCGTCAAGTGCTTCGTGGAAAGCATCAACATCTGAAACCGTGAAAGAAAAATAAAACAAGCGCACTTCAACACATTAACTTTAGCACAATTAAACACGGCTAATTAAGAGAGAAATATCGCCATTTGATCAAATGGTTGGACTTTACACACCAACACTCAAGCCCAATACGATATGGACAAAATGTTCACAAAAATATATTTGGCTAGGTTAATATCATTTTAACAAAGCATTATTACTTAAAAGACAATGATGTTGGCAAAGCTGAGGGCAAATGCTAGCCTAATTCAGTAACATAATAATTTTCTGTAAATACATTTTATTAACAGAAATAAACTTAAAACTAATACAAATATAATTTACAAAATACAAAAAAAACAGTCGGGCTATCTAAAGGCCGTTGCAAACGGTCTATAAATAGCTCACCCTGATCCAGCTCATCAGACGGTGGAAGCGTGCCAGACGTTTTATTTTCTGTAAAAGGTCTGCGAGGAACAAGCGGATCTGACAGGATAAAATTCCTTTCCATACCTGGATTTCAGTTCTGAGTGGCAGCATCGCGATGAGCCACCACAGCCAGATGGGTCCATTTGGGTTATCCCACCACTCGCCTTCCAAGTTCATCTCGGGGAAATCTCCGAAGCAAGTGGCTACATCAGTTTGCAACGCTATGTCAAGTGTGGGCAACCACTGTTGGGTTTTCGAGCGGATCTGTTCGGCCAACAGTTGGAGCTCGAGGATGGTCGCGTTTCCCACGGGAGTGATGTCTGTAAGCTCTTCGACGCGAGCGTATGGACATCTGGAATTTAACGGAGTTGGTAATAATACACATTCTTATTATAAAAAGGAAAGGACAAAACCGATTCTGAATGCTCTTTCGCTGCGTACCCATTTATTATGACTTTTTCTATGACGCGGAACCTCGATATGCCAATGGTGGACAGAATAGATCTGCCGTCTTCAAATACCACGCAGTCTCTGACTTCTACAATCTATAAAACAGAAAAGTTAGAAAATAAGTACTTATAAAATTAAGTAGTGCTGTCAATGTCTTTCCTGTGGGCAAGGCCGACTAAGCTGGATCATGGAATAGGTGCTGGGCAAGCCTCCTCCATCTTAATTCGCCCCGGGCACTACAGCGTCGCGTTTGTGAAGGTAAAAGTTGTCTTCTGACGCTGTATAAATTATCTACTATAGATGGTAAAAGACCCCCTTAGTGCTGTCACTATAGTTTCTTGTCTATTATTTGAGGAAACATATGGCTACATCGTCGTTACTTGTAGTTTCCGATACATATGCCCAGACACTTGAATTCTTAGTGTGGGGTCTGGACAATGTATGTGATTGTTGGGCCTTTTTTATTTATTACTAGCTGCCGCCCGCGGCTTCGCTAGCGTGGTAACCGGATAAAAAATAGACTATATGTTAATCCAGTACATGTACTATGTATATTCCAAGTTTCATTCAAATCCATTCCGTAGTTTAGGCGTGAAAGAGTAACAAACATACATACATCCATACATACAAACTTTAGCGTTTATAATATTAGTAGGATGTACATTGTACATGCCTGCGAACCTCAGCTGCGAACACTTTTTATCTGATATTATCGCAACAATTTTTTTTAGACGCTAATGAATGTAGTGTAATTTGACATTGACAATTCATTTTCCATATGTTTTGTATCATCTATTACTAATCTGTGGTATCGTCGCTGTCATATGTCAAAATAAAAGTATTCTATTTTTCATGAAAAACATGCCAAAAATAAAGAATTTACAGGTAATTATGACATCAACTAAATGAGAAAAATCGGCTCTTTAATTTGATATAGGTTATGTGCAGTTTTAGACCAAAAATTTATTCCAGGTTTTCATCCCTTTTTACCCCTTTAGAGGTTGAATTTTGAAAAATCCCTTCTTAGTACACCCCTACGTACCAAGGTATATATATACCTACACTGAAAATTTCAAGTCTCTACGTCCAGCGGTTTAGGCTGTGCGTTGTCTGTCAGTCAGTCAGTCAGTCAGTCAGGACAAAGATTCTTATAATATAAGATTATTTACTGAGTTCATTTAGAGCTAAAATTAGTGTGGTCCTTGGTTACGCTGACACAGGACAGATTGTGATAAATTTTAACCTGTTTTAGCATATACTTTGACGACCTCGGTGGCGTGGCGGACGAGTGCTCGGCTGAGACACAAGAGGCGCGGGTTCGAGTCCGCTACGGGAGAATTGTTTGTATGTTCTGCAAATATTTCTACCGGTTCTGGGTGTTGTAGTATTATGTGTTATAAGTATGTATTTACAACAAAAAGTAAGTATATTAGTATTCTATCATTGAACATGTCGTAAAAGTCCACTAAGGGATAGACCTCTCCAAAATGATGGACCATCTATATGGGCGATGGGCTCATCACCTGTCACCATGGTCCACCATATCCATCTTAGGACTTTAAATCAGAAGAGGCTGCAAGTTTTCTTATGTTTACTTGTGAATCTGTCCACCCCATTAGGGATACCGGCCGGCGTGTTAATTATGTATGTATTCTATCAGCCATCTGGTTCCCATAGTACAAGCTTCGCTTAGTTTGGGGTTAGATGGCGCTGTGAAATGTCCACAAATATTGATTAATTTATTTATAAAGTTTTCTTTTTAATAGAGTACCACGTGAGACAAGCCTCAGTCGAAAGCCTATGCTAGTGTTAGGCGAGTAAAGTACGAACCGTGCCGTAATCGGAGTAAGTGTCGTCGCCCAGAGACGTGATCATTCCAAATCTACGCGAACCAGCGTCCAGCACTCCTCGAACGACTTTCCTGAAGTCAGTGTCGAAAAACATCAGCGGACACGGGATACTGAAACAAAGAAATAAATTATATTTAACAGATGACAGACTATAAAAATAAATATTACAGACATTCATCATCGTCAATATTATCCTCAGAACGACTTTTCCCACTACTGGGCATAGGTCGCTTGTGCCATCCATCAAGGTCTTGTGCTAGTCTCGTCGATCCTCGAGTCGGCACACGGTTTTGACTCTGTCTGTACATTCCTATAACCGCTCTTCGACTACAATTTAGTTAATAGACATTGGCCTTTATTGAGAAAGAATCAATAAAATAACACATAAAATCTTACTTATTTATAAATAGGTACAAAAGTTTGTGAGGATGTTTGGATGTTTGTGCCTCAATCACGCCTAAACGGCGAAAGGATTTGATTGAAACTTGGAATATACATATTACATGCACTGGATTAACGTATAGGCTATTTTTTATCCGGGTACCACGCGAACGAAGCCGCGGGCGGCAGCTAGTAACACAAAATTGGTAGCGAACTGCCTGAGTCACTGAGAGCAAGGTCACTGCCGAGTCTACTCCATATAAAATTGCCCCAGCACCACAGTTTACAAAATGTCCCTTAAGATTATATTTTCTAGAGCAAGCCACAACAAACTGAAGTTAGTGGCATTGACATTATTTTTATGGATGGCATAAAGGTTGTATTTCCATCCATGTTCTTCATTCTACAGCTACACATTGTTAAAGTAAGAGAGGAATCAACATAACAAAAGCAGCACAGTTATCAATTTAAAAGCACGCGGGACCGACCGGCTCAAGGAGCGGCTTCTAGAAGGCGGCCCGACAGATGGGCATAAATTATGATCGACCTCTAGGAGGTCGACCAACAGACAAGAGGGTAAAGATATTTGAAATTTATATTCAAGTATTAGACACTATCGTGAGGCTGACCTGTAGAATAGAATAGAATAGAATAGAATATCTTTATTATCATAGAAAGAGACACATTAACAAAATAACTAAATAAGTAGGTACTTATATTAAGTGCACAAGCTATGACTCGTCATTGAACACAGGAGAAAAGAAACAGGAATTATTAGAAATAGGTAGGACTTTAACTTGAATAAATATTTTAAATATAAAAAGGTACTAAGTACTAAGGTAAATGATGGATTAATTGGCATGTGCAGAACTAGATAAATGGCTATAATCTGAGCATAAAAAATCTTTAACAATGTATAGGGATTTGCTTAAAAGGAGTTTCTTTACCTCGTTGATGAATCTGTATTCGCCTTTAGTTGGCTTGTGTACAAGATAGTAAACCAAATGTTAAGTTTTAAGTTACAACACATAATGGTGATCCTTTTTAGAAAAAATATATAACATACACTTACAGTTTTATTATTGCTTTTTAGTTTAGGTATAATGGTTAGAATAATATGCTAGAAATGTCTGTATATAGTGCGCGAAAGGAGTCTATGAGGTGCACTTTAAATCCTTTCACTACACTGGTTCGAAAGAACTAGTGACACGACTAGGTAGTAGTAGTAGTAGAAATGGTCAGAAATAAAAGGTTTTTTTACTCACTCTGGGAAAGCCACAGTGCAGACGAAAATGGGCATTAAATCCGGATCGATCTGCGGCGTGGTAGCGATAGTGCCGAGGATAGCGCATATAAACTCCGTGTTCTCTGTCTGTAAATAACATAATACATCCAGTTATTAATCAAGATGTCTTTAAAAAGAACGTAGGTAATGTAATTCACATCTGCCTCTGTCTAAAAGAAAGACAGAGTGATTTCTGAATCTACAAAATGAATCAAAAAACTTGTTTCAACAAAGTAAAACGTAAAAATCAAAGTAAAACTCATCTGAAAATATGGTAGGGTTCCCTAGATCTAGGTCAAAAGCTTTTTAATCGTATTTTTTTCTCTTATCGTGTTTTCACTTTGAGGTACCAAAGAAAAAATGTTGAAATTTCATTTTCTTTTTGAATAAACACACCTTTATGTGCAACTTTTGCCCTGCTAGGAGCAATGTCAGCTAACTTTAAAAAAAGATCAAGTGGCTGCAAGTTTTTTTATGTTTATTTGTTGCTCTGCCCACCCCATTAGGGATAAGGGCTAAGGCCTTTTACCATCTATAGTAGATGATTTATGCAGCGTCAGGAGGCAACTTCACAAACGGGACGCTGTAGTGCCCGGGACGAATTAAGACAGAATAGGTTTGCCCAGCACCTATTCCATCCTCTCAGCTTAGTCGGCGTTATCCACAGAAAAGACATGGTCAATACGTGCGGAGCTGATTAAGCCCCGGGTTTCCTCACGATGTTTTCCTTCACCGTTTGAGAATAGCGCAAATAAATTAATATAACAGAAAAATCCATTGGTGTACTGCTGGAATCGAACTCGTGAGGAAAGTTCAAGTTCCACGACCTGTTTCAAGTGCACGAAACGAGCCCTTGAAACGCACTTTAAATCCTTCCACCGCGCTGGTTCGAAAGAACTAGTGACAAGGCTGGATAGATAGACAGTAGGAGAGTAGAAACATACCTGGGCTATATACTGGTCGCTCAACGACGACGAGCAAAGCGGGCAGACGGTTCTTGTCTGCATGATCCGTGTGAGGCACTCCCGACAGAAAGTGTGACCGCAGAGGGTAGTGACGGGTTGTTCCATCACGTCGTAGCACACGGGGCACTCCATGGAGCTATGGTCCACGAATTTCAAGAGGCTCTGTTGCCGCACGGACCGACAGAGGGCGCTAGTGAGGCTGCGTGGGTCGCGGTTTGAGCTTAAAACCGCTATCACCTAGAAAGATTACGTTAATTTTTGCGTGGTCTTTGAAACTCACATACACGGATGTTATGGTAATTCAGGATAATTTTGCAATTAATACATTAGGACCTGCTCTGAATCACTGGTGGGAGAGCACTGGTGGTCTAGTAGCGGCCCCGCCTTCCGATCCTAAGATCTTGGGTTCAAATCCAGACGTGCGCCGTTGGGTTTTTGATCGAAAAATGTACGTGCGCTATAGATTAGATACCAGTACTGTCAAACGGCGAAGGAAAACATCTTGAGGAAATCGGCATGTCTTGTTTCTTTCTAGTACCTGTGCTAGTTGGTAGCGCGCCCTCTGGGCGAAGGGTTCTGATGAGGCAGCAATATGCGCAAGATGCGCCGCCGCTTCTCTGTGCCGCCCTAATGAGAGCAGTTTCTGCACGTACTTATACCGCTTCTGTAATAAATACAAAGAAAAATAGTTTACTAGTTAAGTGCGGCTTCGTTTGCCTGGTGGAAATTGTGACTTTCCCTCCCGATGGCATTATAAATTCCCACCTTGTAAATATAAATAGATTCAAAAGAATCTCAGTAAAGGATCACCTTGAAACGTCTTAAATCTACGTCTACGTTGAATTTATCCCTGTTATATTCAGTTTCGTAACGCAACCAAGCGTAAGAGAGGCAGAACAGAATCCACGCTTGGCTATTTTTTTAGGAGAATGATTCCTTCAGCGCAAGGATCTTATCCCAAACTTCATTCACCGTTCAGCCGCCGTTGTTTGATACACCGCCTCAAACATCCACATTTCGTATTTCATACATACATAAATATCACGCTCGTATCCCTAACAGGGTGGGCAGAGCCACAAGTAATTATAAGAACACTTGCAGCCACTCCTGATCCAAGAGTCCCTTGATGGATATGGTGAACCATGGTGACAGGTGATCAGTCCATATAGTCCATCATGTTGGAGAAGATACTATCGTTTAGTCGACTCTTACGATATGCTTGGGGTGAAAAGCAGCTGGACGCATTCTATCTTTACTCCCAGTCCAGCAGAGAAGTATGTATTCAAATTAATTAATGTATTCGTATTTCAAATAGGTATGAGATATTCTGACAATCAGCTCTAATAAGAATCTTTAAGATCGATGAGTAATGCTAATAAATAACTACGAACCGCTATCATTTCTTATCATTATGTAATTCAATAAAGTATCATCACACGTGATTGTGTTAGGTACGTCATCAAGTATTTGAAATGAAACGTCTGTCAGTTCGTACCCATGCATTATCAATTTTAAAAGAGGTCAAGAGATTTCGTCTTATTTCTTAATGATTCGTGAATATAATTTACTTGTTAGAGAAACAAAGCATATTATGTAGTAAATCTAATCGAAGTTTTGATGATCATCAGTGAGTCAGTGAATCAGTCACGAAATCGACGTATTTCAGATGTCAATAAATTTGAAAGCATAAAATCTAGATAATTGATACTTTGTGTGTCTGATAAGCCTGCCGAGGACATCTAATCCTGAAAATTTCAGCTTTCTAGTATCATCCGGACCGAAGCTATGTAGGTTCGAAAATACGACGAAACGCTTCGAGAAAGGGGATGTAGTGCCGCGCTTAGTTTGGCTCGTCTTGGCGGGACACTGCCGTGCCCCTAGATATTGGTAGGAACTGAAATGGATGAAAATGAACTGTTTAGTGTTAGTTACCTGGGGGTAAGCCACCATAAGCCGAGGCGAGATGAACTTGGATCCAGTATGCTCCATAGACTGGTTTCGAGGCGTTTGACGTGAATAGACATTCCGTGTCCTTCCTGCAAACACAAAAATTATTAATTCCACGACAAACTTCTTCATCAATAAGAAAATAAATGAATTATGTCCATTTTCTTTACGGTAGACTTTCGAAGCAAGCGCCAGTCACAAAAATGTATGACATCACGTCCTTTGATACGTTCCATACATCTTCGTAGTAGCTCTGTCGCGGCCTCACTGACGCTTGCTTCGAAAGTCTACTTTTATAAAACCTTTCCTTCTGGTGCTGGTTGTAGTCAAAATTAATATTATAAGAAACACTGACTGAGAGCACTGGTGGTCTAGTGGTAGTGACCCTCGCCTTCCGATCCTAAGGTCGTAGTTTCAAATCCGGTCGTGCACCAATCGATTTTTCTGTCCGAAAAAATTATGTGCGCTATACCGGTACTCTCAAACGGTGAAGGAAAACATCGATAGACAACCGGCATGTCGTAGAACCTAAAAAGTTCTAAAATGTGTGTCAAGTGCATGAAAGGAGCCCCTAAAAATAAGCTACTAAAAAGCTAGATTTACGATCGACAATGTTTTCTACTACTACTGGGGACGAAGCAAATGCAAATCAATTGCAAAACGGCAGTACGATCATGACTATATTATTTTGAAGAAATATAACACTTGCGTTGCAAATAAAATTCGCAGCATACAGTAAAATATAAAAACGCACAAAACAACAACAGCAAAATATATGAAACCTGTGAAATTATTTCTCTAAACTTTAGAGAAATAATTTTTTTTTAGTGTCTAAAGTAAAATAATGAGCAAGCTTAATTTCAAGGTGGCTACAGACCAAACACAGACCGAAGCCTTTTAATCCTTGATTTTGTTTCAAAAGAAAATCAAAGCCAAAATCAATCGCTAGAATTAGCTGACTTTGTTTGTTCCGTAATCGGCTTCAAGCAAATTCAATGTTACAATTAATTTCAATATTGCGATTCGAAAAGCAAAGCGTTTTTCCACAAAATTACCAAACTAAACATTAAATTGTTGCAAAGATACTAGAACAAAGATTACACGAAATTACTAGAAGTTTACAAAATTATATGAACACAAATAAAAGGCAGACAAAACAAGATAATTGAAAACATCAAAGCAAGCGTGCACACACAAAATAGGACAATGGATGATGCATTTGTTTAGGCTAAGCTATAAATTCTTTCGCGCAGAAATAGTCTTCACACAAATAAAAATAAACGAGGAAAAATCCTGCTAATACCTTTCGTTCCTACTCATAATATAAATCCGAAAGTTTATGACTTAGTCACCAATAAATAGGATAAAACGAATTATTTCTATTGAATCCTATAAATATTATAAGAAAGTTTATAAGAATATTTGTAGCGATGCGTGAGCGAAGCCGCAGATAGTAACATTCCCAACAAAAACATAAAGGCGAATGAAATAAGACCCAATTTAGTTGCAAACTACTTTCGGCATCGATGTAGAACTCTGTTGTTTGTTAATAAAATATGTTCATTTAAAAAGATTTATTTTTTCTTTGGTTCCTCAAAGTTAAAACAAGATTGGAAAAAACACGAATTAAAAACTTGAAAAATGTATTTTTTGATAATAGATTTCAGGAACACTAACATATTTTCATATTTCATAAAAAAAAAAAATTTTAGCAAGACCTCGGAATATTTATATATATATATATATTAATAATAGTTTGAACCGAATAGTCTGCTTCGTGATGACGGTAAAAGACCCGACGGTATGACTCTAGTTGGGCTGGCTGGGGGAGGGTTAGCAGGGGGGATAATACACCCCATCGCGGGACGTCAGTGCAGATCTTTGTTCCCCTAACATTAATTAGAATTAGAATTAGAATCAGAATCAGTTGTTGAAACCAGTTTTTTTATTCATTTTATAGTTTTCTTGTAATTATCAATTATTTGATTTGGCGGATTTCAATATTTTACGCGGTCTTATTCTGTCTCTCTTTTATACACCCGAAATCAGTAGTGCTATCTCTTTTAATTCGATTCGAATTCGGTCTAGACGCGATGTGGTCGTATGGTGGTCTCTTAAACAAAACTCTGATTCGAACCCTATCCTACCCTTATCTATCTAGTCGAATCACCAGGTCTTTCGAACCTGAATAGTGAAAGGATTTAAAGTACGCCTCAAAGGCTCCTTTGTTTTATATGTGTGATGAAAAATGATAGATAAACAATAAAGCGCAACTTGTGTTTCGTTACGTAATGAAAGATTTAACGATCTATGACAGTCGTAAGTTTTTCTCATAACTTCATTGGCTTCAAATCGTAAGGTTTCTCAATTAATTGCATACTATCAATATATGAAATTGGTAATACTGTACCTGGCTTGTACTTAGAAGTTGCAAGCGACCAATGAACCAATGAAATCAATTTACCAGATTGTGTGTAAAAATATGTAATTTTATCACTCTGACACGAGAGAGGAAGCTATGTTGAATGATTTATTGTATATTTCTGTCAGTCCTCATTACTTTACAGCAAATTACCACAGAATTTTTAGAACCAGTGTGTTTAAAGGTATGAGTCAAAGGGGCTTCTTTCGTGAACTTGACACACGTCCTCGATGTTACTCACTGCACCCTGACAGCAGATTAGGGTCAGTCTCATCGATGAGGTTCACTGTCATAAGATTATGTATGTATGTAATCTATGCTAGTTGAATAGACAGTCAGTAGTTTTATAGCCTCTGCTAATGCGCAAGATTACGCGGAGTTACGCAACCTTGAGTCAAGGTCAAGGCTCTGTTACATAATTTTTAATTTATTTGTACGAGGAATAATAAAATTGGTTATTCAATCAGTTTTGCTTATTTATTGCAGGGGTATCGTTTATGCGATTAAGCTGTACCCACGTAACAGATTATTGGTTATTGCGACGAAACTTGCGACTTGAAAATATGCGACTTCGACCTCGTAGGAGCGCTTGGTAGGTAGTAAATTACTTACTCAACAGTGTCGCAACATAGGGCTACAGGACAATAAGGACTAAAATCGCTCAGGCAGAACTGAGTCGCGTTATGAAGTGACCCAACATAAAACTTAGCATTTTGTGTAAAACCGCGCGATGTAAAGTCTAATTGAATACGGTTCACTGACCCGTACCGCGTAGATAGACTGAAGCCTTCTATCGCTAACTTTATCTTGTTTGCGTGTGACTCATGGTATTAAATTGTCTAAGCTCGCACTAAAAACCGTTCAACTGGTTGTTTATTACATACAAAACAGATATGTGACCCTTAGTTGATAAAAAGGATATCATCAGATTCGGTTGGTGACAAAGATTCGGCGGCGACGTGCCGTTAGCGGCGCGGTATCGCGTGGTCGGCTTGCGACGATAATCGCGCACCGACAAGGCTATTATGTAAATCGGCCGTTTGTTTGTTACATTGCGGTTGCGTAACACATTGTCGAAGCAATGAGTCCGACCGCGGCCGGGTCGCAGGCTACAATACTCTTATTGAAGCTACCTATATACTGCGCCTGTACGGTTAAACCTATTATTTAGGGTGAATAATGTTGGTACATTACGTCGGTGGATCATGTAACGTCCTTGTTTCGTCACACAAGTTCTAGATTACATTTATATAATTCGGATTTTCGTTTGGTTTGCGACCTCGACACTGTTGAGTAAAGCCCATTTCTCAAACTTTGATAGTTTTATTTTAACCTACACCAGAGCAGAGGTCATATTATTATTTGAGTACCTATCTGTAAATTCGATATAATTCAATTCCTTGTCCTTGCATTCAAAGGAAACCGAAGGGTACATAGCTTACTTTATCTTCTATTTTCCATTCTTTTTATCTAGTGACACGCAAGCTACTTAAAAACGAAACAGTTATAAAAGCTACACATGCAACTACAGTTGCATTCGCTTATCGCATAAGTGTAACAAAATCACAACTTACAACACAAAAGACATGCAGAATGCCACACAAACACAGCACACAAATATTATTTTGCAAGATGTTTGCTGTTTACACTATTACGCACATCATAGAAATAGAAGTCAAAACAAGTTATCAACTCGAAAATAAATGACAACCAAGTTCATTAAAACCACGACTGCTTTTATAACGAGATGGGCGTATTTGTAGGAAATACAATAGACAAATGTATCGTATAATAAAAACGTATTCAAAGTTAATAAACAACAAACAATATGCAATTTGCTCTTTAACATGGACGACTGCAATAAATGATTGTACTGTTTACAATAACAGTCAATTCGGAGATTCTGCGGCACTAAACATTTTCTGGTATTTTGAAGAATTGAGTTGATTACGAATACGAGATTAGATCATTTATTCATCACGTATCGCGTTATTTATAACTTAATCTTTGATTTAATCAGCTTTAGCTTTATTTCTATTAGCCACGAGAGATTGTGTCATGAATAAATGGGGAAAACGTGAAACTTATGTAAAACAAATTATTTATTTAGTGTTTCTTTACTAAATGATTGAACTTTGATTATCGCGTTTCACATTCGAGTTTTTAGAGCGGTAAAGTCATTAAATTCACAAGTTCATTGACAGGAAAACCAGAAAATCTTTTCGTTGCACAAAGAGGCTCTGAATAAGGTAGCACATATTAGTTTCTTACCAGAAAAAGCTGGGACGGCACATCGCTCAGTTGAAATTGCTGAAGTTGAACCGTTCATTGCAACGTTGGTTGAAAACACTCCAACTCTGAAAATATCATCGGCTTACAACCAAGCATACCTGGAATTTATCTAAATAAGATGTTATGTAGGTAAAGGTATGACGTTAAAACTGGAACTTGAATTTCAAAACAATGCAGATAATAGAAAATTTATTCTGGGAAAACATTAATTCAACAGCATTGTAGTTAAATTTGCTGTACGTCACGTATACCGAAGTTAATTTAACTGAATCCTTAAAACATTGACTCGCTGGTATTGTTTAAAGGTTATGCTGAAAGTTACAAAGTTTCTTTTGTTTAATTAAACTTTTAAAAAACTTTTATTCGTCTGAATTCTTATTTTTCTATATTTACCACGGGCACAAACAATGCCTTAAAATTACATAACCAACACAAATGATAGGTATATAAGAATGATTTTTACCTGGGAGGAGCGAAATTAGAGAGCAATTTCTCGATTAAATCTCGAACAAGGATATTGCTGCGGAGGTTTTCCGGCTCGTGGGCACCGCAGGGACATGCCCCATTATTCTTTATGCACCTAAAGAAGCAACTTAGTCAGTTACATTTCGTTCGTTGTATCAATAGTTAGTTTTTGGTAATCTATTATAAAGGTATACTTCCAGGTAATTATCGTTATTAACGGTCTCGGTGGCGTGGCGGGCGATTGCTCGGCGGAGACGCAAGAGGCGCGTGTTCGATTCCCGCTGCGGAAGAAATGTTTGCATGTTCTGCAAATATTTCTTCCGGGTCTGGGTGTTGTAGTACCATGGTACTCGTAGTTTCTGATACCCACGATACAGGGAATCCTAGTGTGGGGTCAGGACTATGTATGTGACTGTTGGGTGTTATTTATTATTATTATTATTGGATAAGCCCACGGGACATTGGTAAAGAACGTGTAAAAATTCAGCATATAAATCATCTTCTATCTATACCTGTAAAAGAGCTTAACCTGACTGACTGACTGATTCATCATAGCCGAGCCGAAACCGCCGAAGCTAGAAACCTGAAACTTGGAAGATAGCTTCCTTTTATAGCAAAAGCACCTACTAAGGCGGATTTTTCGAAATTCAACGCCTTAAGGGGTGACAAGGGGTGAAAACCTTTGTATGGAACTTTTAAACGCGTAGTGCGATTTGCTTGAAACTCGGTTTGGATACTATATATGCAAAATAAATGGGTAAGAGTTTCATGATTTTTTAAAATAACCCTTAAAAAGGGTGAAATGGGGTACCAATTAAAGTTTGTATTGGAACTTAAACTTACTAAAAGTAATCTAACGCGTACGAAGTCGCAGGCAAAAGCTAGTAATTCATATAGGAACAGTCAGGGCCTCAGCATCTCATTGGTTTCTTGCCTTAACCAACTCTCGTCTAGCAAGAACGTACAGACGCAACTGGATTGCACCACCGTACAGTATGTCGAAAACCACTAAACACGGGCCTAATATTGGTAGACGATGTTATAAAGAATTATTTTCAAGTCTTGGACCAAAGCATCATTATTTTTAAGGAAAAGGTCACAGGCTTTTTTTCTGATAAGAACTTTGAAGCCACAGCCCTGTAAGACCTGTAAAGTATTGTACACATAATTGCATCATAGAGTACGTAACGTGTGTTTTTTCGAAATCAAGTTGAGAGCTTGCGGATGCAATGCCTGCCTCCAAATCAGATGAGTTGCTAAGCAAACTAGGGATACGTACATGGAACAGCGGGTGTGGCCACAACGTCCAGTCACTGGCTCGGTTGGAAGTAGCTTGCAGTCTGGACACCACATTTTGTTTTCATAGATATTTTTGACTTCGCGAGCGTGTTTGACGACCTTGCGCGCCACATATATGGCCAACGGCGACGGCATCTGGAATACAATAAAACCGGTCAAGTACGAGTCGAAGTCGCACACAAAGGGTTTCGTACCAGCGTATATGTGTACATAAATGTTTCTTGTATGAGGCCCCCATTTATTTTTGTATTTCATTTTGTTTTT
Organism: Scotopteryx bipunctaria; assembly: GCA_949320045.1. NCBI lineage: Eukaryota > Metazoa > Arthropoda > Insecta > Lepidoptera > Geometridae > Scotopteryx > Scotopteryx bipunctaria. The sequence continues at coordinate 7,196,985 of OX439440.1, forward strand.
ATTATTTTTTGTTATAGCAGCAATACACACTGTGTGAAAATTTCAACCGTCTACTACTTATTACGGTTCATGAGATACAGCCCGCTGACAGACGGAAGGACGGACGGACGGAAGGACAGTGAAAGCTTAGTAATAGGGTCCCATTGGCACCCTTCGTGTCCAAAAACGTCATATTTTAGGGTGTACAAAATGTACAGTAGGTTAACATGTGTTAAAAGATCGTTAAAACGTCGATTCAAGATCAGACAAACCCTTTAAGGGTCAAGAGATTATCAGATAAATATTCTCTACTTGAATATTGTACACTGACCGTGTAGTTTTATAAAAACTACCTTTTGCAATCGATAAACAAAGACATTATAGGAAAAGCGAAGGTTTTGTTAAATTGATTGCCACTGCTTATAAAATCAAAGGTATACCGTGTGAGATGTCTCTCTTTCTTTTGTGATTTGAGGATGAATAATACCTATTATAAGGGACAATTTTTAAGGAATTAGTAACTAATTACATTTATTGCATTACATAACCAGTAACCGCGTATGTACTTGTAGGTATTATTGCGACGGTATTGCAAATGGCACATTGGTTTGTTTCATAAAACTTGACTCAAAATAAATGTGTATTTACCGACTTTTTGGTTCACCACTGCGTATTACTTACTATGTTATTATGTTTCATTTTCATTTTTTTTTTTCATTTTATAATATAAATATATTTTAAATACCTAGGTACAGCAGGGGAATGAAAAGGTTCGTCAGTTTTTAAATTGATTCGTTTGACGTGTCGGAACAAACTGTTGCATAGAAAACTATGTTTAACTGCTCGACAACAAAGTTCAAATTGACGCGTATCAAAGTTGTCTGAAAATTTATCGTGGCACAGTATAGTATGTTTTACTAAATTAAAACCATTCTTGATTCTTTCTTACACTAGTGGAAGCGAAAACCGACCTCAAGGTAACGAACCTTTTCATCCCGTGACTGTACACGGAGTGTTATCTCTATACGTGACATAGCATAGCACGTTCAAAGTAGTTTGTTGTCAAATAGTATCGTTCGTCGAACCGACGACATGATGCTATCAGCAACAAGCGGGGCGATGCGACCGACGACGATTTGAAAATATTATGAACATCAAAAGAAAACATCTATTTCGTATGTTTATCATTTGCCCATTTCTTTCGTAAAAACAGCTATGTAGCAATAAGTAGAATTAGTCTCAAATCATGCTAGGAAATTAATCTGGATTATCAAATATCTACGAAATATTGCTGATAAAGCTCTATTAACTTATATCTACATTACACGAAGCAGTTCAGTCAATCCTACTAATATTATAAATGCGAAAGTTTGTGAGGATGTGTAGATGTGACGATGTATGTTTGTGCCTCAATCACGCCGTAACGTCTGACCGGATTTGAATGAAACTTGGAATATACATAACATGTGTGCTTGAATAACATATAGGCTACTTTTTGTCCGGATATCACGCGAGCGAAGCCGCTGGCAAAAGCTAGTTATTTTATATTTTTATCTGGGGTGGTAGGTACCTATAAAACTAAATTTATTAGTGTAGAAAGGGCACAAAGGCACATCCTTAAGATTATGTTGTGCAAGAAAAAATGTTTAGTACAATTATATACCGAGGCAAAAAATGTTTTGACGGTTAGACATTTCTTTGTTCTCCGATGCACACTAAAAACCCATAGAAGTCTAGTTCTAGACCCAGAATTAGTTAATAAACGTAGCCAACGCTCGGTTATTAAAATATCTCCCACTAAAACAACATTTACTTTCAGACAATTCAAAGCTCAGTCCAGCAGAATATACAATAAAGTAAATAGTAAAACTAACATTTATGTTAAGTCCTACCCACAGTAAAAAAAATTGTAAAAATAGATCTTTCTAGAATTTGTCAACTATCAACTAAATAATATTTTATTGTACTATAATATTGAATCTAGAATGTAAAATATAAAATCTAGAAGGTATAGACCACAGGAAAGACAGACAACAGAAGAGTTCCCAAAACTGATAATTGTACAACTTATCGTATTAATAAAGGATTTTTTAATTTGATTTGAATAGTTTTATCCAAATTACGGGTTATTAAGAAAACGATCTTACCTTCATATCTGCAAAATGTGTCCCGTATGAATAAAGAAAACAGAGTGAACAACACAAAGTTTAGTAAACGCGGTAAATTCACTGGTCAATTTTGAGTCGCGAGTGCATTGGCTGCACCTCTGTACGCGGGCGTTGAATCGTTGAACTTGGCCCAGTGAGAGCAGACCGGTTCGCAGAGGCAACGAAACGAAGCGCTCGACGCGACAGCCGACCTCGATGGACGGGGCGTATCTGCAACTAGTGCACGACTACGTTCCACGGCGGAGCTCGACACTGTACTGCAATACTCCGTTATGTGAACGATTTACCAACATCCAGACTGATAACAATAGGATCGCGCACCGGTTTGATTTATACTGAGCCGTTTTCTTTTCCTAACCTAAATTATCACGGGAAGATAACATGTGCTTTAATTGTTAGCTTTAAAAATGCAATTCTGCAAGTGATAGTTCGAAAGTATATTTGCCGATCTTGCAAAGTGGTAGATTTTTTTATTTAATACTACTGAATGTAACACAAGTCAATTGTAATGTAAAAAAACAAAGAGGAGCTGCGAGATTTCGTGGATACCAGTAATTACCTTAGATAAGACGATTCTATGAGGCCTATACCTACGAATAGAGAAACTGTCAAAGGGACTCAGTTCCGCAACTTACGTAGTAAAAAAATACGGCTTCTTACAGAAGTATGTAGATACAGCTAGATTAGTTTACTTTCATAGCCTTGTCTTATGGCATCTTGTTATGTGGGAGTATATTATGCTGCAGAAGAGGGTTGTTCGAGCAGTTTTTAACATGAATCCCAAGCTACTAATAATTAAGATAAAGGTAAAATTATGATGGTGTTAACCTTGCATGCATTCAAAAAGCATTGATGTCTATAAAACTATCAAAATGTTTAACGTTTTAAAAACTAAAAAGATCAGATTTCCATGAACAATAGAATTTAACTCCTGGGATCGTCTTTATCACAACATATCAAGGTATTTGAGAGTTTTTACACGTGCACAAACGCGTCGGCACTAACTAGAAACAACAAGTATTTATTTAAAAGAATAAAAAAACCGACTGCGTAGAATTTAGATAGCATAGTAGGTCTGACATATTTGATTTTGTAACACATGATGATATTGATGATGGTGATGAATTTGTACCATTTTATTCTACGTTTTTAGTTACGTATCATCTTAAGTTAAAGTTAAAGCTACCATATAGAATTTTTTACACTTTAGTGTCAAAAAAGTGTCATAGGCTGTACCTATTACACTTTGGTTATCTAGACGTAACCAACAACACATGGGGCAAACATGGAACAAAATTATTAAAATAAGGAAAACAATATTTTCGGAACAGACAAGGAATATAATGCGGGCGAACGTGGAATTTGACATGTGGGGTAAAACTCTGCGGGGCGAACATGAAACAAATCAACAAAGATTTGTTTCACGTTCGCCCAACTTGTTCTAATCGTTTAAAACATCTACTGCATTATCTATTTATTTTAATATGCTTAGGAGCAAGACTAATTACTGTTACTAAGTTACTTACCTGTTAGAAAAAACTGGAAAAGGGGTCCTAATTTGCGTAATATCTTGAGCAAAACAGGGTTTTCAGTGTTGCAAAATTTAGGTATAAACTAATCTCAAGGGACCTAACATAATAAAAATCATACATAAACACGCGTTTGCGATGTTGGCCTTTTTTGTCGATATTGATTGACCGGCCTACTTCATTATAATAAAGGAGTAATGGTTGGATAAATAAAATTAAACACTTAGGTATCTGAAGCTAAGATCTGAAGTGAAGTTCTTCTAATCTATATTATCAAAAATCTATAGGTAACTAATGTAATTTTTATCATTACCCTCAAAGCGGTACTAACTGCTACCAAAACGAAAAAGTAGGTAGGTAGTGAGGCTTGGTATCAGTTTTACATTGAGAATTGTTTTATTGAGATTTTATTGTTCATAAAATAACTGTCCGCACAATACAGACTGCGGAGGACTGCGGACAAAGATACTCAACAAATGACACAAAGGTTGACAGGTTCAAGACAAGAGACATAGGTAAAGATGATTAAAACCAGTCGAGTGAGAGTCGATTTCACAGACGAAGGATTCTGTCCCATCGTACATAACAAAATGTTTCCATTATAGGGGAAACTTTTTTCTTTTTTTAATTATTTGTTGTTATAGCGGCAATAGAAATACACGTTCTGTGAAAATGTTAACCCTCTACCTATTGTTCATGAGATGCAGCCCGCTGACAGACGGACGGATGGACGGACAGCGGAGTCTTAGTAATAGGGTCTTGTTGGCAGCCTTCGGGTAGGGAACACTAAAAATTATGATCTTATCTCATAATTTATCACTGCATCAATTTTAATATTGTTTTCGGCCTTGACTCACTTTATTAGATTCCGCTTTTGCAGTTAAGTTTTGTTGATTTAACACTGATTCTACAGGTCTAATACTATTATTATGGCCTATGCCTCAGTTCATCAAAGATGTCCTCATGAAACAAATGCAACGCTAGATGGCTTTATAACCCCCGACGAAAAGAGGGCTAAAAGTTTGTAGTGTGTATCTGTGTCTGTCTGTACTGTAGCATCGTAGCTCCAAACGAATGGGCCTGTTTTTTCTGTTTGGAAGCTGTGATCGAGATGGTTCTTAGCTATAGTTTTTGAAGTGAACATCTGTTGAGGAGCTTGAAGATCCGATTGATTTGTGGTGTTCGCGGGTTTGGGGTTATTCTTTTATTTAATAGCTTCTGTATAGTAGTCCCAGAAAAAAAAAGAAAAGACCGCGTGCCGCGAACAACAAAATTGAAGCCACCTTTTTATCTATGTGTGTGGCGAAGGATTTGAGGTTTTGTGTTCTAAGTAGCCTAAAATTCATAGTAAGTATAATAATTAAGAAACGATGTTATTTGAAGTACTTACAAGTGAAAAGTGATTTCGTGAGACTTTTTATGTGATTTGCTGCTGTTTTTACAAGTTTTCACTAGGCAAACATAATTCTATCTTTAAATTTTAAGTTCACTAGACGACGACTCGTGACGTACTAAGAGCGATGAGCATGGTTTTAGTGTAGGTGTGTGCGCGAGCGTGTATGTTTACTTGCAGGAGCACGGTTTTGTGTGGCTTCACTTTTGTTGTTCGCGGCGCGCCGTCTTTTTTTTGGTCTAAGTTATTAGTAGGTATAAACTAAAGCAGGAAATATCAGTACACTAAACTATACTATTTTTGCAATAATCCTATTTTATGTTTGTTTTACCCACGCGACGGAAGGAAAAAGGTATATGCGCTGGGCCTAAGAGGTTTGTTTGTTTATATCTTTATTTGTGTGTTTTTCTGTTACCATACATACATAAAATTAAAAAAAATATGTGAAACATAAATATTTATAGATTACTTTATTTATATTTTGTGAAAAGTATATTTACTTTCTATAAATGACCTGTTCTTCCGTTGTAATTAATTTAAAAGTTACAAAACATACTAAATGAAACACAAAATAAAACTTGCCACTTCTAGTAATGCCCGATCCATGTTCCTGCACATTAAGCCTATTGTTCGGAAGTTCGAGTTGTTTACGTGGTTAAAGCGAAAAGTTATTAGAAGTACCGGCATTTTGTCATTTTTGTTACTTGCTACTTTTTTTTCTTGTATTCATGTACATACGATTAGCCCAACAAAACCAAAATACAAAAATATTATTAAGATTTCTCTGTAAGTGAATATTGTATTCTTAAGAGAAATAAATTATCTTAAACCAACATAAAATCAGGTCTGTATCCCTAATGGCACCCCATTAGTGGCAGAGCCACAAGTAACCGTCAGAAAACTTGCAGCCACTTCTGATTTAAAGTCCTAAGATCCCTAAGATGGATATGGTGAACCATGGTGACAGGTGATCAACCCAACGCCCATATAGGCGGTCCATCATTTTGGGAGGATACTATCCCTTAGTCGACTTTCACGACATGCTCGGGGAGACCATTATGGTATATTACGGCTTACGCCATTCATATTAACGCAACGCGTTACCTCACACATCTACAAGAGACGATTCATATAACCAACGGCCTCGGGTCACCAGTCCAAGAGCTTGGACGAATATTCGTCTAAGTCCAAGAGCCATGGAATCAACGGATTAAAACGAACAGCGGCTATTGAGCCGCTGACTAAACGTATAAGGATGTCATTGAACGGCTCGCCCCTCAAACAAACAAAAAAAAAATATTTGGAACAAAAACAAAACAGGTTTTTTTTACCGAAATAGGTTTGCGTTTGACCACACTCTACCTAATGTTAAGTAACAGTGTGGTCTAAGATGAAGCACGCAAACAAATGAGACGTTGACTACTGCAAAAGTTAAAACTGAACTCAGAACCGCTTCACTGCGTAGAAACGGACTTCCCAAGGAGAGAAGAGTAGAGAAGTCCAAGTGATCCCCGTGATTTTATGCAATAATTTTTTTGACTTTGACATTGACTTAGAAGCAGCTGGATGCATTCTGATACCATTTTTCTCAAAAACTACTGAACCGATTTCGATGCAGTTTTTTGCATTTTATTGATGTAAATTGCATTTTAAAATGCAAGATATGTTTTACGATCATAATCCACCAGGATGCGCAGCAGCTAATATAGTTTTTTTGCACTTCTGAATCCCGATAGCATTATTTTTTAAAGATTTGAAGCTTTTGTTGTAGATAACATTTTTTTATCCGAATGGATTATTATGTAAGAAAAAATTATGTGCGCTATACTCACAAACGGTGAAGGAAAACATTGTGAGAAAGGAAACCGGCATGTCGTAGAACCTAAAAAGTTCGAAAACATGTGTCAAGTGCACGAAAGGAGCCTTTGAGGCGCACTTTAAATCCTTTCTGGTTCGAAAGAATTGGTGACATGACTAGACCTATCCTCAATATTGGTAGCATTGAGGTTTTGCCAATGACAGAAAATTGTTAGGTCGGTATATCATTCCTAATTTATTTTGGAACAGAATGCAAGTAACTCTTCGGCTGAATCGGTTTGGTTGTGGTATTGCTTACAACGGTTCTTGCGTAAAGCCAAGTAAGCGGCGCGGCGCGGGCGGTTTACATAACGTGACCTACTGGCACACTGACTGCGCGGGCCAGCTACGACTACGACTAAGCACGGGGTAGATAGGACCTACTCACTCAGCCGAGTTATCGTAATCGAACTATTACACACCACTATGCCACAAAATACATAAGTAATCGTTTCTGAAATCGAACATGTATCAGAGGTTCACTGAATCCACAAGCCGTAGAGGTACAGAAAGATAAATTAGGATTTTAAAGTGTATTTATTTATTTATTAGGCAACTGGCAAAAACTGGTAAGGATGTTTACAATAAAAAAAATAGTACTATAGAATGTGCTCCAATTATAGGCAGGCAACAGCTAGTAGAAAGAAATATATACCTATCTATACTAATATTATAAAGCTGCAGAGTTTGTTTGTTTGTTTGTTTGAACGCGCTAATCTCTGGAACTACTGGTCCGATTTAAATGAGTCTTTCAGTGTTGGGTAGTCCATTTATCGAGGAAGGCTATAGGCTATGTTTTATTTTTTTCAAAATTAGGGATCCGTAATAAAATTGCTATTTTGTAACACAAGGTGTAAAATCGAAAACCTATTTTTGCGTGCGCTGCAAAAACTATTGACAATAGAACAAAACGATGTACTACGGGTTTGTAGATCCCATTAAGGCCTACAAAAAAGTCCGCGAGAACATATATCTAGCTATCATGGTTTAATCACAATAACCGATTTTGTGTTCAAAATAATTATTAAATCGTCTGAAGAAAAAAAAACTACGTTAAATATGTATCGTAATATTAATCTTTATCGAAATTAAGCATTATGTTATCAAGAGTATTTATGTAGAAGTAAAATACTTTTTGTTTCATCTCAATCGGATATTTCGTTTAAAAGTTATCACGTGTGTAAGATGTTAAGAGTTGGTAGGGAGGCTATAATATAGGCAATATTTTATCTCGGTATTTTCACGAAACGAAACGCGGGTGAAACCGCGGAGCACAGCTAGTTTATAATATAATATAACAAAAAAAAACTATTCTAAATTAACAATCAAAGGAAACTACAAAATAATAATAATTACAAACTATATGGAAAATAATAACAATTCATCATTTACAGAATCTATGCCAAGAAATGGATAAAACTGGACTGGATGATAATGATGATGATGATGTGAAATGGTTGAAAATCGACCTTACCAGATAGGTACCACGAACGAGACAATATTACCGACCTACGCCGACAAGACGCGACGGTATGATGCTCCATGACAGTCTAGTAAAAGCATATTCTTAACCCCGAATACTCAAACGCGACTCAGAGTTGAGCACGTCTCAACTTACGGTTTTTTGACAGTTTCTGATGAAAATCTGTAAAAAAAATCGTCATTTGAGACGTGCTCAACTCTGAGATGCGTTTAAGTATTCGGGGGTTAGTGTTTTATTCAACTACTAGCAGCCCGCCTCGGCTTCGCACAGGTATTTAACGAATCAGGATTTTTTACAACTCGGTTTACATTATTGGAGTTTTAGTAAGGATCCCTATTTTTTTGAAAATAAATTATAGCCTATGTTATTCCGTAATAATACTGGTGAAAGAATTTTTTAAATTGGTTCAGTAGTTTCGGAGCCAATTCGTTAGAAACAAAAAAATCTTTCTTCTTTATAATATTAGTGTAGATGAGCTAGGTACCTAGGTAGTATTTATTTGTGCGAACACTAGGTTCTCGATAAAAACACATTATCTGCCTGTGCGCACAAGCGCCGATCAGTTTTAGTGAATCATACTTACAGAAAAAAACTACCTACATAAGGGTGCTCCATTTTACGTCTTATCAGAATTAAGGTTATTTAGAAAATATTTTTTAAGCTTATAATTTATGTTTTTCGGGGTTAACGTGTTTTTTATTTCTAGCGGGATTTGATTAATTAGATGAGGAATAATGTATTTGGAAGTTCTTCTTCCGTATACATTACGGAAATTCGGTTTAATCAGTTTATTGTTAATAATACTTCTTGTAAGAATGTTGTTTTTTAAGTTGAATATCTGAACGAAAGAATTGTTCTATTAATAGATTTAAATTTTCTTTAATATGAATAGGTAGTACACCACAGTATTTAAATAGTATTAGTATGTTCGTATGAGCTAGGGGACAAGTTTTTAGGCTCTTGTGACGAAGTTTTAGGTAGGTACCTACGATGATTGTTAAGATGAAGGAAAACATCGTGCGGAAACCCGCGGCTTAGTCAGCTCCACACGTATTGACCATATCTTTCCTGTGGACAAGGCCGACTAAGCTGAGAGGATGAAGTAGGTAGGTGCTGGGCAAGCTACTCCATCTTAATTCTTCCCGGGCACTCAGCAGCATCCCGTTTTGAAGGTAAAAGTTGCCTCTTGACGCTGTACGAGTATAAATCATCTACTACGAGTATAGATGGTAAAAGGCCTTAGTCATAGAAGGGTCTTTGAGAATGCCCGACTAGGTAGGTAGGTACATATCTAAACCTATCACAAGAATTTGGGGTCGGTAAGTAAAAGAGTAACGCGGCTTGGCAGCATTTTTTAATGTAAACTGCTTGAGGGTAGATTTAATGAACTCCACGTGGTAAACTCCACGCGGCAATTGCATTTGGTGCGATTCAGAGCTAACTAGAAAACTTTATGATAGGTAGCTTTTAAGAGATGTTGAAGACAAAATCATAAAACTGCCACTACGAACTTTTTCAATGTTCACTCAGGAAATTATGTTAAAAAGTCTTCGCGTTTTAAACATTTTTCTGCAAATAATTGCCTACTATAAAACATCTTTACTATATTTTGCGGAGTAGGTAGTTACTTACAAGAATTCAAAGAATTTGACATATAAATTAAGGAAAAAGTTTATTTTTATTTTGGCGGTAAAAAATATTTCGCGTCTACAACAGATCTATAGCACGCACAGAGTAGGTATCTGCCTAGATAATGTACCTACTGACAAGAATTAAAAGAATTTGACAAAATGTATTAATTATAAAGTTTATTTTATTTTAGCGGTATACCTAAATTGTTTTGTACGGCCTACCTACAGATCTGTGGCAGGCACACAGTTGGTATATTGTACCAACATGCTTGTACCGACCAACTTAATACGAATTTTCATGGCCACGGATATGATATTCCTTTGAGGTAGCTAGGTAGGTACGAATCTAAAACCTTACATAATAATTTATACTTACGTAATGACCGCATGGCAAGGATGCCCTGACATGCTTTAAACCCTAGTCTCAGACTGACGAGTTACATAACGTAAATTAGGACAAATTACTTAAAAATTGCAAAAATTTAAGCACAAATAAAAACAAGTGTTTGCCTGCATTATGCCGGTCACAATAAAATACCTACCCCGGTACTTTTAATTTTCACTGCAATTTAATACATTTATGAATTCTTACCCGTCTCAAGGGAGCCCGGTTCCAATGTCGATAGTTCATTATCAATTCTGTTTTGATCAAAACTTTGCGTTACAATAAATCGCGACAACTCTTCACAACGAACGTCAATGTCCGCACCACACTATCAACATCCGTCTTCCCGCGCGCGCGTGCTTCCACAGAGTACTTCTAAAACCAAGTATTCGGTCCTGTGGCATCTACTCAGTGCCGCTAGGAGTAATAGTGTTTTGTGACCAGTGCTGCCAGATCAAAATACCCATTCAGCGCTAACAGCGATTAAAAAAGCGCTAGAATTTATAAAATCAGCGTTATTCCGCGCTAGATTTAAAGGTTAATTGCGAAAATTTTATTTTAAGTCACGAAATAAAATTAAACCTCATAACCATAACCTAACAAACCTCGTACAAAATAGACCATTCGTAGAGCATGCATTCACGGAATAAAAATCTGAAAACTTAAAGTAATTCCCCCTGAATAAGTAAAACGCACTGTACTGCGTAGCCATGTCAGAAAAAAAAATACATATATACAGGGTGTTACAAAACTACCCGTAAAGCCGAAAGGAAGTTAAATGAGGCCTTATAACGAGTCCATTAACAATATTTAAGAACCGTAGTAACGCTGTATAACATACCCCAAAAATATAACCTAAAATAAAAAAATATTATTATTTTCACTGATGTGCAAACCCTATTTCAATAAAATCAAAGAGTAAACTACGCAGAAGGTACGAAGGCAGCCGTCACTGTTCAGTGGGGGGTCTACCATCGATAAATCGTTGCAGATACAGTTCGCGAACACGATTTAAATTGCTATCTTCATGGTCTAAGCATATGGTATAAGCAGTCTAACATCATATCGTAATATTCCGAGTTAGAAATTATCGTTTTTTGCAAAAAATGTTGGAAGAAAAACTCGAAACAGTTGTAGGATATCGATCAGAAGATTTGAAATTGACAACATATTTTTTTTCTTGACATTTTTTGAAGCCAGTACTTTAGTATAATGACATCCTTGTATTGAGGTAGCAAACATTTATAAATGAAAAATAGAAAAACTATTAAAGCAGACAATTATTAGGTAAAATAGGTACGTAGGCCTTTCTGTTTAATAATCTGGTTCCCTGACATGACAGCTTACTAGGGTTGACTAAATTTTTGGCTTTGATAATTATTTATATTTTTACGGGATAAGTTATGTCAATACAACGTGTTACAAAATACCGTAACACGTTGTATTGACATAACTTATCCCCTAAATAAAATATTGGTGTTGCCACCGTATAAATCAAAAAGCTTTTTAGTCGCGTGCTAGGCTCATCAAAAAAGCGCTAGATCTAGCGCCGAAAGCGCTAAAATGGCAGCATTGTCTGTGACTCAGTGAGTGAATGATAAAATTATTGGTATGATAGTGATGGCCAATACGGAGTGACGAGTGCTAATGATAATGTCAATTTTCTTTGCAAAAAGCACAAAAAAATCATAATATTACACGCGATGCGTGCGAACCAAGCGACAGCTTACTGCTACTGCAATACGCCACCTCGAGAGGCCCGCCACACGAACGTACCTAAACTGCGGAGTTGAACCCCCCTGCCTGAGGTTTCATGTACTCTCACACCTTCTTACACTTTATATTATGTACAAGTAAGGTGCCTGCCTACATAAGCAGTTCCTATAGGAATTCTGCCTATTACACTAAGATAGCAAAGTTTGTGAACGAGTGAGTATGTATGTTTGCTATACCACATCTCAGTATCGGCTGAACGGATTTGAACATTATATCTACTTTAACTTGTTAGAGGATGGCTGAGATGAGAGCACTGGTAGCGGCGGTAGGTGGTATAGTGGTAGCGTCACTGCCTACTGATTCTAAGATCGTGGGTTCAAATCCTATCATACACCAATGGATTTTACTGTTTGAAATATTAATGTGCGTACCAGTACTTATTCTCAAACGGCGAAGGCAAACATCGTGAAGAAACCAGCATGTCGTAGAACCTAAAAAGTTTGAAAATTTGTGTCAAGTGCATGATAGGAGACACACTTTAAAATGCTTTCACCACACTGGTTTAAAAGCACTAGTGACATGATATATTTTCTTCAAACATAAAGTTGAATGTCTTTTTCAGTATTACTTTACTTTTTTCGTTCTCGTGATGACAGTTTTCGTACACTAGTACGTATTTCAGTATTACTCATGAACAATGAACACAACTGTCCGAGCAACCGACGCGCAGCAGCGCGCAGCTGACTGCTGTTTATACAGTGCCTGTGACTGGGTTAACTGAACCCAGTCACTGCCATTGTGTAAACCTAAGACGAAGCGTGCGAAGTATAATATATTCGTGGAATTAGAAAGAACGAATGAAAGTTAATGATTAACTATTTTCGACCAAGTGTTCCAAGGCTAAATAAGTCTAAGTTTAGGTTTCGGTACCCGAAAGGTGAGATATATAATTTTATAGTATTGAGATTTTTTTGAATATTTTTAGCAAAACTTTGACACCATTATGAAAGTTGAAATGAAGATAATCATTATTGCAGGGTACCATAAGGTACCGTACCTATACCTTTTCAATAATTGATTCATAACACAAAAAATATTTTATGATTAATTTACGACCTCTGTGGTACGACGGGCGAGACGCAAGAGGCGCGGGTTCGATCCCCGCTACGGCAGAATATTTGTATGTTCTGCAAATATTTCTTCCGGGTATGGGTGTTGTAATATTATGTATTATAATAAAGTATAAGTATGTATTTACAAAAAACTAAAGTATCTATGTATTCTATCAGCTAGCTGGTTCCCATAGTACAAGTTTTGCTTAGTTTGTGCTAGATGGCGCTGTGTGAAATGTCCACAAATATTTATATTTATTGAGTAGGTACACTTAGAGCATGGATGGACTATCGGAACTTTTTTCCAAAACCGGTTTTGTGTCGATATTTATTTTTTTAATATCGGTTTTCCGGTATTTCGATCTTTTTTCGATATTAATGCGCACAAATTGATTAAATTCGTTCTTCTTTCGTTCACTTTTACTACGTTCACTTCGTACTAGTGCCGACACTTATGTATAGTAGTGAAAGTTGGGTAGGTATTACACCTATCCCTTACACTGAGGTTTTCACTATACGCCGAAGATAATGTAGATATTATGTAAAAAAATTGTTAAGTTTTTTTATTAAGTTGTACAATTTCTAAGCATAACGAATTGGATTTGCTTGTAATGTTGTTCATAAGTACAATAAATAATTTAAAACTTAATATTATGAATTTGCACCTTGGCAGGGTGATAAAATATAACGTCATTGTGGTTTATGTGTGATGTATGCTACTCTGTGCTATTGTAGAGAACCGGAAGCAGCAACAGTTTACATTAGCTACATATTTTATCTCTCTTACGCATCATAACATTAGACACAAGAAAACAAGGACAAAATCACATATAATTTATGGACAGGATTGACTTGGTACCATAACGTACAACGTTCAATCCTGTCCAATCATACAAAATCTACATACAGTCTGACCAGAAAGAGTACATAAATGAGGGCGCCACTGTTGTTCATATGGTATCACCATATACTATGGCAGAACGTTTTGATACTTGATATTTTTGAATATAATATTATGTAGTTGATATAATTAACATTGTAGTTTTCATTTTTTCAATTTCACAACAAACATCTATGCTTATAGAAATCAAATCTTCTGTAGAATATGAGCGTTTGTCCACCGCACCGATATCGAGATGATAAAGCACGATACACTTCCTGATCAGAAAGTCTAATTTCGAAAATGCCTAGGAAGTAAAATGCCTAAAATGTAAAATGATTATTTTGCAGAAAGCCTAAACAGAAGAATGACTAAAGTTCCATTGTGCCTAAAATATAAAAGGTCTAAATACAGTTTTTTTTCGGGACGAGTTAAGATGACGTGCGGCGGCGATATTATTTTATAGTTCATTACATTAATAAAACATAGTATCAATAATAAAGGGTTGCACTACAAACAATTCGTCCTTTTTTTTACTGGCCTGGTTTTTGAACTATTTGGCCCTTTAGAATTGCTTTCCATAGACAACTCGTCCGAAATTGCAGTGCTGCCGCTAACGGAAAATTATTCTGGTTAGTCCAACAAATAAAGACTGCAAGATTTCAAGAAATTATTTTTACACGTCTGTTTTTATAATTCTGTATAATTTATTCTATTGTAATGAAACTAAATCTACATGCATAAATCAGTACCTAAGTATATAAATACCTAATTATTTTGATTTATTATAATCATTGGGTGGATGCAAATTGTATATCAGCTCAAAAAAACCTTTTGAATGCTTTAGTTTTTATATCTAAGATCTACACTAATATTATAAAGAGGAAAGATTTGATTGTTTGCATTGAATAGGCTCCGAAACTACTGGACCGATTTAAAAAAATCTTTCAGCGTTGGGAAGCTACACTATCCCCGGGTGACATGGGCTATATTATATTTAAAAAATTAGGGATCCTTACTAAAACTCCAATAATGTAACCCGAGGTGTAAAAAATTGACCTAAAAAATTCCTTATATCACGTGCGCTGCAAAAACTATTGATGATAGAACAAAATAATATATAAGGACTTTGCAGAAAACATCATTATCTACAAAAAGTGGCACGACAGCATATATCTAGCTATTATAGTTATGTCACAATAAGTGTTCTTTTATTTTAAAAATTCCATTGAAATGCCTGTGCTAGAAAAGGCTCTTCAGGTTGTCCCTTATTATTAATCTAAAATAAATTACTTCATATTCAAGACTGCTTCAATAACTTTATATATCGTTTTGAATTATTCAATTCTGATATTCCATTCGAAACATAATCATCACGAGTTTAAAAATGCAAGTATTATAAAAAGTGAGTGTGTGTGTGCTGAAATTTAAAATTCTTAAAATTTGTGTTAAATACCCGTGAGAAGCCGGGGCGGGGCGGGCTGCTAGTTTTTAAACATAAAGAAAAATAAGTATTTAGGCATGACTATACTTTATCAAAAAAATACGTGCATAATTTTGCAAAGAAAAGCTGAATCTGGCGACGAATTCACTATAGCAACCACACTGGCCTTTCATTATAGAGTTGCCAGTTTATAGTAAATATAGTTAACTATAATTGTTCTACTCATTCTGGTCCTAGTGAGTGTTCTATTCCTCTATGATCTCACTCAGTTAATAGTGTCCATGTCTATTTTCTCTATGCCTCCAGCCTCCATCCATGGAAGGAAGCAATGTACGAATGAGGCACTGAGCGAGTGATCATTATGCATAGTGTACTGCTACAAGTAGGTTTTTTCGTAAGATCGGGAGTAACAATATCAATTTAATTAAAATACAATTCCGTGAATCGTACCAGTGTATAGTTGGATAATACCAGATAATACCTCTAGAAAACTGATAACAAACACAGGTAAACTCATGCCTTGATTCAAAATACATTGTTGATGAATCTGACGCAGTAAATTCGTTTCGTTCATAGATCTCATTACATGATTACACGCACATAATATACTGTTCATACATAGTGTTCTGTTCATTGTAATCACTTGAAACTATTTGTATCGTTGTTGGAAAGTGTAAGCAAGAATAAATCCTCTTTTTTGATAAAAACGCAAATCCACCAGACTTCCCTGATGCAGGCATAATGTTACTTGCAGTAAGTTGAAGTTTAGACCTGGATCCTGTAAAGAAAAATAAAGCCCTAGCCAGCACCATGGACGACGACTGTGATGATAAAGATGACACTAAACGGTAAACTTTAGATCAACATTATTAAAAACAGCCTCTACGTAATAATGTAAACATGGCTTATATTAGGCATATTATATTAATTTGAATGTAAAATAAACCAGAATTTATTTAATAAATAAAACTTTTCATGTCAGGAGGACCAGGAATCTAAGTGAGAAAAAAAGGAGAGACCAATTCAACACATTAGTCACAGAGCTGAGTTCTTTAATAACTACCAACAATAGGAAAATGGACAAATCTACCGTACTGAAATCGACCATATCATTTTTGAAGAATCATAACGGTGAGTTTATTATTTATTAGTTTTTTTATACCACTAAGCTTGCACACAAGCATACGGCCCGCCTGATGGAAAGCTGTTACCGCACGTGGCGTTGACGTTTGCAACAATCAGTGGTATCACTCACGACCCTGCAAGAATTTCTTCACACCTTTTTTGAAGAACCCCATTCTGTACTCGTTAGGGAAAATCACGGCAGGGAGTTCATTCCACAACCTAGTATTCAATGCATTACAAAGACAAATGACATGGTTAAGAAAGGAGTGATTACAGAGATGACAGGTGAAAGCAGGGAATGGAAGAAGAGAATATGCTGTGCCAACCCCACGTAGAGTGGGATAAGGGCAGGAAAATGATGATGATTCTAAGTATTACAAATACATCAATTTCCTACCTACATTCAGCCAAACTGGAGATACAATTTATGTAAAAAAACCGTAGTGTATTTTCGTTATTATGAAGAAATAATTTTAGTTTTAGGTAAATAAACTTTGCAACATAAGTTTTCCCTCCATAATTTAACTATTAGTACTCCATAAAAGTTCAATAAGCATGTATGTTAAGTATGGGCGATTAGTATACATAAATGTTATCTCCAGTTTGGCTGAAGTATAGTTGTAGCAATGTGACCAACACTGCCGTCATAAGAAAAAAGGACGTTTCTACATAAAATTCCGAAATGGAGAAAAAAATACTGGTAGATGCGTCTTTTTTTACTGATTCCAATGATGTATATAACTCAATTAGGAAAAAAAATGTCAAATACGTCTTTTTTCCTTGAGACGGCAGAACAGTCATCTCACTTTTTTATGTTTTTTAGAAGTGACAGTACGGTCTCGTGCTCATGATGTACAAGATGATTGGAAGCCAGCTTTTTTATCCAATGAGGAGTTCACATATCTTGTTCTGGAAGCTTTGGAAGCCTTTGTTATGGTGTTCTCAGCCAATGGAAGAATACACTATGTTTCTGAAAGTATAACTTCATTGCTGGGGCATAATTCAGTAAGTTTTAAATCTTAAGCTTTTGTAAACTTTCAACATAGTCAATCAAGTTTTACAATGTTTATAAATGATCAATTAATTGTACTTTAGAGGATGCATGACTTTGTTGATTTAAAATGTTTAAAAAGTTAATTTTACAATTTTTTCTAGGGAGATCTAGTTAATAAAAGCTTATTTGATTTGACATTTGAAGAGGATCGACCGAATCTATACAATCTGCTACAAAGGAATGTGACTGCTACTGAACAGATTCCCAATTCGTTTAATGGTTGGTACTACTTGTTTGTAAATTTCAATTGCAAGCTTCATTTCATGCTGGATGAGAGTAAAAAGGTTGGGATCAAAGGATTAAAGACAGACATACAAACAAATCATTTGAACATAACTTAACATTCCTTTTCTGTCACTGTTATTTTTATTTACAAAGACTAATAACGTAATAATGTGCATCTAGCAATTTAGGTATGATCAATCACTGCTGAGCAAATGATCGACTCTTGTATTAACAGTGCAATATTAAGTGGCAGAATTGGCTCAACTCCCCCCTCTCAACCAATTAATTAATAACTAAACAAGGTCAGAGTATAAAAATTATTTAAAAGCATTGCGTAGAAGCTGCAAAGTCAAAGCAAACGTTACGTTTGTCATCTTTGGTTCATCATTGATCGCCTTGGAGTTCAACCCCAAAAGGAGGCTTATTTCTGCCAATGATTCTTAGTCAGTAAACCCAGGTTAATGTTGATGTCAGTGAATGGCATGTGTGAATTCCATTAATCAACAAAATCTATGGGGATGAGATATTGGCAGCGGGTAAATGTTTGCATAATCTTCTATAATTTCAAGGTATATCACGGGTACCACAGTACCATGATGACACTCGTATTTTCAAAATACCACATTAGATATTTTAAGTTCTAGCTATTCTGATTTTAAAACCCAGAATGCGACTTTTTATACTAGCTTGCGATTTATCAGGCCACAAAATATATGTATATATTATGTATCCTATTAGAAGTTTCACCAAAATCGGTACTGGGTTCAGTCGCTACTGCTCTATTAATAAACGATCATTATTCTTATGTAAGTAGGATAATTTTCTAAGGTATCACAAGTTAGCATAATCTAAACGCCAGAACATCACACACACACACACACATACGCACGTCATACGTGGTTTTGATTCTCGTCACGAGAACCTAAACATTTAACTGGTGGGTTCATTGACATATGGTAACAAATGTGCCTAGCAGCAAGCGAACAATGCGTCATTCTATTCAGGCTCCCTTACCATGTCACCACACGTCAGTTATTGACCTAAAATAGACTGATTGTCCATTGTTAAACTCTATAATACGTCCACTTTATCAACTGGATATTACGATTCAACTGACGTGTGTTATGAGCCTTATTGGTTTGCTGCCTCCATCTGAAACATATAATAATCGCTAAAGAGAAAATTATTTGTGTACACCCTAAGGAACCCCTACAATGGACACCCTCGTAATTACCTTTTGCTTGTTTTGAAGTTGGGAAACTTGGAGAAAGTTGGGGTGAACAAAATACAGGAATAGAATGCTAGTAATGTAACTCCGCGGTTTATATAATAAGCCGTTTAAAATTTAGGATTCAATGCAAACAATATTTACGCTTGATTTAGATGATGAATTTATTATCTGGTAGTATTTAATTCTATCTCTATTTTCTATTTCATCTCTTTAATGTACTAACTGGCTCAGTGACTTTGTACGGCGTCGAGATTTTTTTCATACAAATTCCATCCCGCTGCATCTTTTGGGAGTTTAATTTCGAGAATTCCTTTCTCATACACCCTCCAAGTTCCAAGTTTCTCCATCTTAAGAGTTTAAATTTAAGTTAATTTAAGTTTTCTTATGTTTACTTGTGGCTTTGCCCACCCCATTAGGGATACGGCGTGATAATATGTATGTATGTAAGTTTCATGCGCCTACGATTGATGGTTTGCGTCGCTATTAAGTCAGTCAGTAACGTAAGAGTTTTGTATACTAGCAATTATTTACTGAGTATGATGGAGTTTAAAGTAAAATAATAAACAGTTTAACTCGTTTATAATTTTTAATTTGTTTGTAATTTTAACGACTTGTTTGAATCACCTTAAAATTACTTTTCTGAATTTACACGAAACGAAACAATTACAAACAAAACATTAAAAAGTACATGTACAAAGCGAGCTTAACTCTTAAAGAGTTTTACTTAAGTACTTTTAGGCGCTTTAGCGAAAAACAATGCTATTAAAATTATTATTATAGTCTAATACGATCGTATTGCGTATTTTATTCGTGCCCTAAGGGTTTTAACTTCTCTGCTGGACTGGGAGTAAAGAAAAAACATAAAATGCGTCCAGCTGCTTCTCTCCCCGAGCATTTCGTAAAAGTCGAGTAAGGGATAGTATCCTCCAACATAATGAGATACAATAAGCAAGTATTCCCAAGGAGGGTTGACGTCAGGCAGGCGGCCGGTCATAAAACACCTTAGCCAAAACTCTTACAGCATGATCCAAGGGTCATGCTGTTCCGACCCCACATAGAGTGGGATAAGGGCAGGAAGATGATGATACGTGCCCTAAGGGTTCAACGATCGACGAAGCTTTTGTAAAGACTAAATGAATGCCTAATTGCAGAAAGGGCACATGTCACATTTTTGTCACAAAATTCTAAATCAAAAGAATAAATCTGACAATGATTTATAAACATGCATGCAAAGCGAAATATATGCTCAATTCATTAATGGTTATCAAAATGAAACATTACGAGTCACGTTTATGTACCACGTCGTGGTGGTACATGATGTAGAAAAGAAAAGCTTGCCAAACTGGTATGTTTCACAGTGAGGTATAGTTAATATATACATATATACCTTGCTTTTCGAACTTAATAGTATGGTTCGCTGACGCTATCTTAAACCCAAAATATAATTACGATGTGCTAACCTTTGCAATAAACACTCGAGAGCAAAAATGCCGGGTCATCTAAAAAATATCACAATTTCACTAAGCTAGCATTCATGGTTTCCAAGATGTTCAAGTTTTTATAGATGACACGGAATTTTTGCTTACGAGCGTCATATTATCTATACTAATATAATATTAGAGGAAAGATTTTTTGTTGTTTTGTTTGTAACGAATAGGCTCTGAAACTACTGGACCGATTTCAAAAATTATTTCACCAATAGAAAGCTACATTATCAGGGTCCAGTATAGGCAATAATAAATTTTCAAAAAAATTAGTGATCCGTAAGAAAATTGCAATATTGTAACCTAAGGTAGAAAACCTAAAATAGTTTTTGGCGTGCGGCATCGAAACTACTGGTACGATTTCAAAAATTCTTTCACCAATAGAAAGCTACATTATCAGGGTCCAGTATAGGCAATAATAACTTTTCAAAAAAATTAGGGATCCGTAAGAAATTTGCAATATTGTAACCCAAGGTAGAAAACCCAAAATAGTTTTAGGCGTGCGGCATCGAAACTACTGGACCGATTTCAAAAATTCTTTCACCAATAAAAAGCTACATTATCAGGGTCCAGTATAGGCTACAATATATTTTCAAAAAAATTAGGGTTCCGTAAGAAAATTGCAATATTGTAACCCAAGGTAGAAAACCCAAAATAGTTTTTGGCGTGCAGCTCCGAAACTACTGGACCGATTTCAAAAATTCTTTCACCAATAGAAAGGAAGGAAGGAAGGAAGAAAGGAAGTTGAAGTTATCACGAGTATAAGTTCGAGCGTTCTCTGCAATACCTCGGGATGTCTCGAACGGCTACAGAATAGATAATAATTATTTTGACTCTGTAGAGTGAGAGTGTGTGTTACCGAAGTAAATAAATGGACACGTGTTTCAGGATTTTTCAAAACAACCCTTAAAAAGGGGTGTAATGGGGTGTCAAAATTTGTATGGGAACTTTTTAACGGGCGGTGCGAATGGTTTGAAACTCGGTTTGAAATCTAACTCGTACAAAGTCCCGAGCAACAGCTAGTTAACTATATTATTCTCTCTAAAAAAAACAGAACTGTTCACCTAGTCGTTTTAACACTAGTTACACGATATGTCACTAGAGTTGGCCACTAGCTCATACGAACTTACGATATTAACGTATTAGAATTCTTTCCAGTTTATTGTTTTACCAATTTTTGGCAATGAGTGCATAACTTTTTTAGTAATACAACATACCTCGCTTTAGTAATCGTTACAGGAATAAAGTAGTTGAAGTTATTTTTTAAACAATCATTGATATTGCACTCTTGATAATCTTGCTGCTTCTGATACTGGCCAACTGGGAAAGCACTGAAACAGGAATTCTCGAAAAAACCTTCGGATCAATGCCCTGTATTAGGAACCATAATCAAAATGCAAAAGTCGTCGTAGTTATTCCAGAAACAAAGTTATGTGCATGAAAGTCTACGCTAGTATTGCGCAAACTAAATGTATTTATGTAATCAAGATTATTTTACATTTCAGAGAACGAAATAATCAGGTTCCACATTCACCTTCGGCGAGGGACGCTGGACTTCAGGGAGGATGTCTCATACGATCTGGTTCAGTTCTATGGACAGTTCCGTAAGTATATTAAAATACAAATAATAAGTAGCAACCTTTCAAGTAAGACTAGGTGACCGAAAATAGGTATATTGATAGGATGGTTTTAGGGGTGGTTTAGGACCTACACCGTCCGTCTTGGGAAACGCTCCATTGACCTTCGTTTAGTTCGGTGGATGTCGGCTGAACGGTTCCACACACGGTGGTCATAGGCTACGCAAGGGGCCACCTGGCTCGCGACCATACTCCTGGACACCAAGCAGTTTACTGTGTTTCGTCGATGCTCGGGAGTGCCAGTGTCTACCATGGGGGTTTTAAAAGGCAGGTATTGAGAGCCCAAGTAACGCATTAAACCTCGCGCGCGAAAGGCTGCTCCAGGGTGCCATGTAATGTCATGTTGTCATTTATTTACATGTACGATGGTAACCCTTCATGTGGGAATTCGATTCGTACTTGACCGGTTTTACTTTTGTTTGTCCTTCGGTACGTAACACTTAATAAAGGTGGAAAAATCCTTGCTCTGAGACGCCTTTCAAATGCTATTGAATTAAAACTAAACTTTGAAGTTATAAAAACTCAGGAGAACAAGAATTATTGGAAAGTTATAATTACTTTAACTTACAAGAATTTTTGAACAAATCCAAATAATTGTAAACGCGAAAGTTTGTATGTATGGCTTCGCTCACGTGGTAGTACCCGGATAAAGTAAGTACACACGCCGGCAAAATTAGGGGAACAAAAGCAAAATGTTGATTATTTTAAAAACCTCCTGTTTATTTTCATTTCTTTGTTCATACTTAATTGTATGATTAATAACAGCTTCATAATAACAAAGTTTGCTGTTTTAATAACTTTATTTTGAAAAGAAAACAAATTAAAACTAAAAATTGAGATTTTTTCATTTTAAGCTAAACAATATGTTGTACAGTTTTGTTTGTTTGTTGATAAAATAAATAAAAAATAATAGCGCGTACGGCTTCCACGGGCTCTTATGAGAGCCTGAATCCGGTTTTCCATGCTTCCGATGATGCCATCAATAATTTCTTGGTGTAAATTCTCCCACTCTTCGACTTGGGCTAATTTAAGCTCTTCGGTGTTCCTGGGAGCTAGATTTTTTTGGTGAACCCTTCTTCCGATGAGATCCCAGATATGCTCTATCGGGTTCATATCAGGAGAACGTGCTGGCCAATCCATTTGCGTTATGGCCACGTCATCAAGGTAATCGCGTACCATGCGCGCTGTATGGGGTCGAGCGTTATCGTGCATCAGCACAAATTTATCCCCTACATATGGGGCAAAGGGCATCAAATGGGGCTCCAAGATCTCTGAGACGTACCTGAGTGCAGTCAAAGATCCATTTTCGATGACCACCAAACATATGCCTCCCCATACCATAACAGAGCCTCCACCATAAGCCACCGTTTCGCTAAAGTTGGCCCGATTACAGCGTTCCTCTCGATACCTCCACATCCTCTCCCTCCCATCTATGGAATTTATGCAGAAACGGCTCTCATCGGTAAATAAAACTCGTGCCCACTCTCCTGTCCAATCCCGGTGCAAACGAGCTAAAGCTAATCGGGCTAAGCTGATGACTCACCTCAAGTTTCGGCGCTTTGGCTGGCACGTACGACTTCAGACCAACTTTATTTAGCCGTCGTCTCACTGTCCGCTCACTAACACGCACGTTACGAACTTCTTCCAGGACATTCCGGGTTTGAACAGCAGTTTGACGACGGTTTCTCAATGTTTGCATCCTTATAAAACGGTCATCTGTGGCGTTGGTTGCCCGATTTCTGCATTATCCCCGCCTCGGCACGTAAGATCCTGTTTGTCTGTATCGTTGCACATTGCGATAGATCACTGATACCGACACACCCAATGCACTACTCACTGAACGGTATGTGTGACCTTCCTCGATCATTGTTACTGCTCTAGCAACCTCAGTTGCAGGTAAATCACTCATTTTGTATCCAGAACAAAGTGTCCTTCTTAAAAGTTAACGGTAGAATGATCTAAACAAACATTAGACCATTTACACAATATCCCCATTGAAAACACTTAGAACGGTAAAATTGTCAACAAACACTTATGAGGGGGGTATAATTTATACTTCTTCTTCTCGTGTCGATGCTTCGTTAAATGTTTTTAGAGTAAAAGGTGGCCACCTCAATCGCGCTATCTGTAGCGGCGTTGAGGTCATCCCTAGTGCAGGTGGTTGGACACAGGGGGCACACCAGCTGGTGCGCCATGGTCTGCGCCGGAGCACCGCAGTCGCATTGTGCCAAACTAGGCTCCCTAAATCCCCATTCGCACTTGTTGAATCTGCAACGACCAACTTGGGTGCGGAGCTGATTTAACGACTTTTAAACTGGCCATGGCAGGGCGTGTCCTGGTGGTAATTTTTCCTGCGGGGTGATAAAATTAGGAGGTGGGGGTTTTTTCTTCTTCCAAAGCTTATACTTTGCGGAAGCCGGATGGTCATTTGAAGCCTGTGTGAAACGCTGAAAGCTTTTGCGACTTTTGAGGCGAGCTTCAGGTATTTCGTGACCATACAAAGGATGTCGGTTATCACTCTTGCTTGGATTTCTCCATTGAACAAGCTACATCACGTCGCACGCACGGTGGTGCGATACCTGCTAAAGGATATAGCATGTTGAGAGGAGTTGGCTTGAGACACCCAGTAATTATGCGACACGTTTCGTTGAGCGCTACGTCAACGAGTTTGGCATGTGCAGACCTGTGCCACACTGGGCACGCATACTCGCCGGTGGAGAAGCACAGCACCATACCAGTAGAACGTAAAACGTCTGGCGCTGCTCCCCACTTGATAGATGTTAGACGCCGTAGTAGACTGTTGCGAGAGCAGACTTTCATCTTTGTCTTTTGACAGTGTGGTTTGTAACATAATGATCTGTCCAGTGTTACGCCAAGATACTTTGGATAGCGCTCACATTGGATGGTAACTCCTTGCCACGTGATGTTGAGAGACCGATCAGCCTGGTGGTTGCGCAAGTGGAAAGCGTAGGCTTGAGTTTTTGATGGATTGGGTTTTAGACCATTTGCATCGTAGTAGGCTCCTAGTTCTTCAAGGGCGACGGTCAGGTTCTCTTCCGCCTCTTCAAAGGTTTTTGTCTGGGTGGTCAAAGCTATAAGATATAAAGTATAAGAAACGTCCGCGTATAAGAAACGGGTTGAATTTTGGCTGCTAGGTTGATCGTTCGTATATAAGTTGAACAGGTTTGGTGCAAGGACACTCCCTTGGGAAGTCCGTTTTTGACGCTGCGCCATCTACTTTTTCCGTAAGAAGGTGAACTTGAAAGCGGCGGTTACGAAGCAGTTCACCAAATATTTGAACAAACCCAAGATCGTTGGTCAAATCTTCAACTTTTCCTAGGAGTTTTCGGATGTTTACGGTATCATAAGCATTGTTCGTCTCAAAGCCGTCCTCGATATGTTGGGTGAGTCTAAGAGTCTAAGTTTTGAATCCACAAGTGGCGTGAGACGGTTGAGGAGGAGTCTCTCAAACGGTTTGTAAAGGTGACACAACAATGAAATGGGCCTGTAGCTTTTAGGGTCATCGGGGGACTTCCCAGGCTTTAAAAGTGCCACAACCTTTGCTCTTCTCCACATTTTCGGAATCTTGTGGGTTTCGAGGCAAGTATTGAAACACTCTAGGAGCCAGGATACTGCTAATGGGCCAGGGTGTTTGATTTGTTCAACCATTAGATCGTCCACTCCTGTCGCTTTCCCGTTCTTAAGTGATTTTATAGCCATTTCTAACTCATTAATTGTAAAGGGTTTTCTGATCTGATTAGTGTTCTCATTTGAAACTTGTAGTTTTTGGGCACTTGGAAGACGTTTGGGTGGCTTGCTGTTCAGTAAAAGCTGATGTGCGACCTGATTGGCTGTAACTAAGCCAGGGTTATTAGCAGGGGGTGGATCTCCTGTAAGTTTATGAATGGTAGTCCACGCTTTTTTACTATTTCGCGACATGTCGACATTTGAGACTGTGTACATCCACTTTTCTCTTCGGCTTTGACTAACCATGAGCATAAGCTCATTGCCAGCCATTAGAGTTTCCTCGGAGAATGGGTCATTGGTATACAGTTTCTCATAGTTTGTTAGTCGCTCGGCGGATTCCTTATTCAGACCTGGGATGTGAAACCTACGACAGCCTCTAGGAATGCTGTGTCTAGAAGCAGTTTTAATGATGTCAATGAAATTTTCGCAGTTTTCAGGCACAGGCAACACTTTAGTTTCACTTAGTTTCCTATCAATAAGCCCCGCAAAATGATCCCAGTTAGCTTTAGCAAGATTGAACCGGCGTCTGAATGGCACTGGTATCGGGGTAACTGCGGCATGAACTTCACAGACAATGGGCCGGTGCTGTGTTTTGGGGATAGGTGTACAGACTGATTTGGAGCAAAGAAAAGCTATGTTAGAAGTTGTAAAGATAAGATCAGGGTTGTAGCCCTTCTTCCATCGACCACTGTTGAATGATGGGGGGAGTTTAGAGTTGTGAAGCAGCATCAGATCTAAGGAGTCTGCCCACTCTTCTACTAAAACTCCATCAGCGTTTGTACGACTATAGCCCCAGGATGAGCTATGACTATTAAAATCACCTACAATTATCTTACTAGGTCGGTCATCAAAATTCGCAGTTTTGCAGAACTCAAAAGGTTGATTTGGTGGCTTGTACAAAGATGTTATTGTACAAGTTCCAATGTCGATCGTAATTACTTCTATTGAATTTTCAGATTTGGATGATGCCGATCTTACATTCAAGTTGAGTTTAGTAAAGATAGCACTACCATACTTCTCATGTGGTATTTCCGCGATAAGGTTTAATCCAGGTATGTGTGGCCTAGGGTTTTCATTGCCACGGTGTGTTTCTTGGACACACAAAATGTCACATTGTGTTGAAAGACTAAGTTCTGAAAGAAGAGTTGATTTGTTTTCAGAAAAACCTTCGATATTAATTGAGATAACTTTCAGAGCAGGCTTTAGGAGTGGTGGCTCTGAAAGGGGCTGGGTCTGAGAAGATCCGTTGTTTGAATGAAGCATTTTGTTGGGAAGATTAGCCAGACTAGACACTGCGTTACCGTGCCTAGCTGTTACCGGTGTTCGCCACGAGGAGGCTCTTTCCATGCACCCTTTAATTTATATATATCCCATCCATTTATCCCATAATTTATACTTAAAGCATTGAAGAACGGATTTTTTATCTCAATTTTGTTTCTAAAGAGGGTAGCAGTATAAAAAACTAAAACCACTTGTCAAATTTATGCAAAGAAATTAAAATAAATCAGTTTTCAGTCTTGTTTCCCTAACTTTGCCGCCGTGTGTAAGTTCGTATAAGCTAGTGGCTTGTGACAGAGTTTTTAGGCCGCCTAAAGGCCTCCGTCATGGCTTAACAACTTAAAAGCCGGGACCGACAATTTAACGTGCTCTGCGAAGCACGGAAGCGCTCTGCTCGTAATGCCACTTGCGGTCACTCATCCCAATTGTGACCGCGCACAGGGTTGCTTAACTTCGACAATCAATCAAGATCATCTAAGCAAGCTTCGCCACTAGCGCTTCCCGGATAAAAATACCCTATATGTTAATCTAGTACATGTACTATGTATATTCCAAGTTTCATTCAAATCCACGTCACGTGTGAATGTTAGACCTCTGAATCTTATAGTTTCGGAGATTTGCTGATGGATGAGTCCGTGGGAGTACTTCTCCACTATAAATTGTAGATAGAAGTAAAATATTCACCATGGTTCACCATATGGTGAACCATATGTGTCTATGGTTACAGGTACCTGGCACCCTTCTACTATCTATATACATACATCGGTACATATTACCACGCTCATAATCATAATGGCGTGGGTAAAGCCACAAGTATGGATATCCATTTTGGAGCTCTGAGTGGTGTGGCTGCATTTTTTATTATGATTACTTGTAGCTCTGAGTGGTGTGGCTGCATTTTTTATTATGATTACTTGTGGCTTTACCCACGCCATTATGATTATGAGCGTGGTAATATGTACCGATGTATGTATATAGATAGTAGAAGGGTGCCAGGTACCTGTAACCATAGACAAACAAAATACAATTAGTAGATATATGATGCTATAACTATGAATTATTGAATTACAGGATCAAATCAAGAACAAGTTGATGAAGATCGAGATATGATGGGGTACCAGCAGGACCACGATTCAAGGTATTCAAATATAGTTTTCAAAAGCTGTGGATGCCTTTTTGTTCGCTTTGTGTTAAAAATGCGTTACAAAATGGCATCTTGAACCTTCAACAAATTATATTTAAAAATGTTTTTCCATTCATGGTAAAGCCTTGCATTTATAATTTTCATTCGTTATACTCCGCCCAATCCTTTATTTTACGTTTGACAGTGAGTTGACAGATATTTTTGTAATGTCCTAAAACGTTATCGATTTAGATTTCTTATAACAATCGACTTTACTTATGAAGGAGTCTTAATCGATTGAATAAATTGATATTATTTTTGCTAAACATTTTTTATTGTTTTATTTCTAGGAGCTAGACGAAACAAGCAGTCTATTTATGATTAAAGATTAAAATCAACTTTTTAAAATCAGTTTATGCTATTTACATTTGAACAATAAGTACTAAACATAAGTAATAGATTTCAAAATGCAACAGAATAATATTTGCTTAGTTTTGATATAGCAAACTAGTACTATAGACTAGTACTACTACACTAGTAGTACTTACTAGTCTTCTTCTACTACTACTACTACTACACGTGTCACTAGTTCTAGGAGTAGTACTGTTTTATGGAGCTAAGGGCCAAATATACTTGGTATTAAATGAAGGTGTTTAAGGTATATTATTTTAATAATTTCAGGACCGTTTTCATATGCATCGGTAGTCTGTACACGCCTCAGCTGATTCGCGACGTATCACTAGTGGATACAAATCGCAGCGAATTCACCTCTCGCCATAGTCTGGAATGGAAATTCCTGTTTCTCGACCACCATGCTCCGCCAATCATCGGCTACTTGCCATTTGAAGTTCTAGGAACTTCGGGCTACGATTACTATCATTTCGATGACTTGGAGAAAGTTGTCACTTGTCATGAAGAATGTAAGTATACTGGAAGGGTGTTTACATGATCAATAAAGTTTTTTTTAAGTGAATTCGTAACTAATACTGACATGGGTCTGAGCTATACTATTTGTCGGATTGAAACTAACTCGCGGAAGCTCTTTATAAACAATTGTTAATTAATACGTGCCGTTCGAATTTTTTTACAAGCTGAACATTTTAGTGAAGCTCGATCCGCAAATGAGTCTGATTTGGCTTAGGCCCGTACGTTTTAGTAATTCCCAGTTTCTAAGAAACTGAGATAAGATCTGAGAACCAATAATAATAATAATGGTTACAGTCAATTCAATTCAATTAATTTATTGCGTAATATGGTATAGTAACAGATGGTTAGTGATACAGTTTCAGTTCGTCCATAATCGGCGTCTCACGCATGCAATAGAATAAAATAGTCTTTATTTTCTTTAACAAATTCAACATAAATCATAATGATCACTTTAAACAATTCAATATTTTAAGCCCTAAGAGGGCCATAAGTAAAAGCTTGCCATGTTTTTCAATTTTGAGCCGTTTCCATCCATGTTTTCTTAGCTACCGCGTTTATTTTCATCTGTCAATCTTTCTTGGGGTCTGCCTCTAACACGGGTTCCGCTGGGGCTTTTCCATTCTGCATGCAATACTAAGGATATAAAATTTGAACGAATTCGTACTTTATACCCTTGTACCATACAAAAAATAAGTGTCAAAAATGTAAATAATATAAAATAAGAAATATACCTACCTATGTTATGTTACTAGTCCAAATTTTTATCGTTTAAATATTCATTTGTAGTATAATAAGCCTTTTCTATTAATAGTGTTTTTATTTTCCCTTTAAACAAATTTTCGAGAAAGGTGATTGTACAAACGTGATTTAAAATGTCTGATAAAGATGATGTTGCTAGTGATTTAAAAAATTAAAGAATCTATGACAAATCACCCATTGTCCACAGTGATGCAGAAGGGAGAACTGACATCGTGCTACTACCGGTTCCTAACAAAAGGCCAGCAATGGATCTGGCTGCAGTCACGATTCTACATCACCTACCACCAGTGGAACTCCAAGCCAGAGTTCGTAGTGTGCACCCATCGTGTTGTCAGGTACTCTAGATAAAATTGCATTTTTGGTTATTATTAATTAGTTTAGCCGCGCGGCTTCGTTCGCGTTGTGAAAATTTTAACATCCCACTTTACTCCCTTTTGAGGGTTGTTTTGAAAAACCCTGAAATATATCCAATGATTTTGTTCTCTAAATTTCCTGGCAAATTTTCAAGTATTATTTAAGTTTATCGAACAACCCGTTAAAAAGTTCCCATACAAAAGAACTCCCTTGCAACGCCCTGAGGCTATTTTGAAAAAATAAAAAATACGCGTATTATTAGTTTTTGTTAGCGAATCGCATCAAGAAATATTACTATTTATTATTAACTATTATTGTTTACCACCCTCTTTAACAATTGATTTTCAAAAATTTAATTAGACTATAATTATATTCCAGAATCTAAACTGTTTACATTTAAAATTTAATAAAATAGATTTGGTAGTTACGGAGATACGTGGTAACAAACATTCACACACACAAACTTTCCAATTTATAATATTAGTAGGATAGGATAATAATATTAAGGGCCCCCAATGCAGGGCAAATGCCTCCCTCCTTTCTTTCCACTCATCTCTATTTGGTACTAAGGTGACCCAGTTTTTCTTCATGAAGTCTTTGTTTCTCCACCATCGTCGTGGTACATAAAACACTATGCGGCAGGTATAGTGTTTTATGTCTTTATCGTCCAAAGTTAAACAAAAGGTTGTCTCAAGAAACAACTTATGCCTCACATCTACTAGCTGGGGAGCTTCTCCGAAAGTTCTCGGCACCATCGGCCTATGCTGTAGTTTTCTGTGAGAGAGTTTGCTTGTCCTGTATAGAATAAATCTACACACGCTAAAGAGGTCAACGTGGCATTGAATAAGACCTGCCGCATCATCTCAGGGTGTTTGAAGCATACACCGCTGGTCATGGTTTATCCATTGGTAGGGTTTGCTCCTCCTGAAGTACGACGCGAAGTGACTGCTCCATAAAGAAACACACAATGGAATGTGGAAGACAAAACATCCTCCGCCCCCCAATTTTATATTTTTATCACCATTTACCAACATTTACCTCACGGACATAATCTGCAGTGACCGATTTGGAAGTCGTTAAATCGACTTCGTACTCAGGTAGGCCGCTGCAGAAGTAACCTCGTGAAATGGGGTTATGTTGACCCTGCTCGCATCCAGCGTGACTGTGGTGCACCAATTATACAGGACATGCCATACTTACTCTCCTGACCTTTGTGCCCGACAACTTGAACCCAGGAGGCCCTTTACAAGGCTACCGATAAAGCCACGGAGGTTGCTACCTTTTGGTCTAAGTACCTATAAAAGTCAAGAGTCATTGACACAAAGAAGAATATTATTAAATAAATAACACCCAACAATATATCTGTATCAGAAACTACGAGTACACCTAGACCCCTAGTATAATAAGCTCATGTAGTTCCAGTATAAATATAATAGTTATAGTAGCCTATATGTTATTCCAAGAAACGAACTATGTGTATTCCAACACCTTATTTTAGTAAATTAGAAATTAATTCAGAGAGGTTAAGATTTTTCTATTACTATATAATCGACTTCAATTTGAATTAATTATTATAGACTACACTATTACCACTAGTTCTTTTGACTACAAAAAGCTATCTTTATAACGATTTTCAATATTAATTTCAGCTATGCTGACGTTTTGAAAACCGCAAAAGAGGAAGGTGTGGAGCAAGACACAGACGTTAGCGAGACAGAAGCGAATCAAAATAATATGAAGAAGGATACGCCTCCAGACGAACCTATGCCGGCCATGTCTCCCTCGTACATGTCCGAGGCGGCTAGCGATGCGTACGCCAACTCCTATCAGCCCATCTCACAGGTAAAACCAGACGCAACTACTAGTATTATTGACGTTTCAGAAACTTATATGTATCCGCTAATGTTATATACCTTTAAACAATGTTTCCTTATTTTAAACACATGAATAGATAGTTTTAATTTTTGTTTAGTTACTAACTTGGTATGATTGTAGCTATAGTTTAGATAATACTAACATGGTTCATTCGGTAAACACTTACTAGAATATTACTCTTTGGAGATCAGCTGCCGCTGCTTTAAGGATGCCTTGAGGTAGGTGCAGTGGCGTCATCTTACCGAGTAACTAGACAAGTACATACGTTGGAAGTTTTGACAAAATATGTGACTTGCAAGGAAATATTGCCACTGCAAACTAAACCTATTTATATTCTTATACAGAGTGTCCGGTGGCAGAATTAGGTTTTAAATTTCGTAATTCTTTGTAACGGTTAAGCGGAGGAGCGGGGAGGGGGCCACGTTAGCTTCGTCATTCGTGCGGGTTATTTAGTAGCGATGGGACTCGAATCGAAATTGAATATTCGAATCAACTCGAATCATCAGGCAAAAAATCGAATCATGACTCGAATTAACCCTTGATTCGAATTTATTGATGATTCGAATCTATATAATAATTCGAATCAATACGAATCGATACGATGATTCGAACAATTGATACTTATAAATAAATAAAACAATACTTAGATACCTTTTTGATTCATCATCAGCCTATAACAGTCCACTGCAGGACGTAGGTCTCTCCAATTACAACCATCGTTGGGCGCACTACTCGCGTAACAGATCAAGATAGACATAACAAACAAAGAAAACAAATATGAAGCTGTCGATTTAACTATTTTACTAGTGCTAATTCCACTAGTATTATAAATTTGAAAGTTTGTGAGTTTTATTGTATCAAAATTAATGTTGAACGACTGAACGGATTTTGATCAAATTATACTATATAAAGCTCGATTACCACTCACTCACTCACTCACTGACTCATTGACATCATTGTTCTCCTAGAAGGAGTCGAGATGGATGATGATGATGTATGGGGGAAATGTTCGGGAAGTCCCGGTGAGTGGGGGAAAAATCCGAAAACCCCCATTTTCCTCCCCCCTCGCCCCCCCCACGTTCGGTGTCCCGATTCTTCCCGACGAGGGCATGTTTTTTTTGTAGATTCGGATGGAGGGTGCTCGATGGAATACATTTTTTTTACTCCCCCCCCCTTTGGACCCCCCTTTGATCCCCCCTTCAACTGGTTCTCCGAAATGACTCGTGAAATGGGATTTTTTCAAGTGGATTCGTATAGATAATAGGATGGCGAGTAAAGTTAAATAAAAATTTGACCCCCCTCCCCCCCAATTTTCACTTCCTCTTGCTTGTATCTCCGAAATTACCCACGATTCGATTTCGCAGTTGGTCGATTCGTATAGAGAATGGGATGGCGAGTAAAACTCCATAAAAATTTTGCCCCCTCCCCCCCAATTTTCACCCCCTCTTGCTTGTATCTCCGAAACGGTAAGTCCGATTGGGCTGAAATTTTGGTTCCAACTCGCGGGCTGCTTGCAGCCCGCGCCCGCAAGCGAAAATACTAGTTTTACATATAAGATAGACCATGACCCGGGCTGGGATAGGTATAGGATACTTTTTAATTTTAATTGATTCGAATCAACTCGACCATTCGAATCAAATGTGATTCAAGTCCCATCACTATTATTTAGTCACAATGTCGCAGTGGACGGGAGAGTAACGTGCGTTCGCAAGAAGCGTATTTCAAGGCTAATGATCCGTGTGAACTGCGAGTCGAAGATTTAGTACGCGTTACAATATTCGACGTTTACGTGACGCCCCAAGTGAAGATTACTAACTTAAGAAGCAAACTAACCAGGGCCGGGGCCCAGCAGGAAGTCAAGAACAAAACATCGGACTCGTCGCGAACAGCCTGCGTGAGTCCGCGTTAGTCCGTGCGCAAGAGAGCGGCTACGCTAGGACTTCCAAAAACTTATTGCGCACCAAAACTTGAGGAAGGATCTTAAATTTCGCCCTTTTAAGATTCAAATTGTGCAAGCGCTTAAACCTAATGATTACAATTTACCTAAAATTTCCTGCGGAGACAATGTTAGAGTGATTTCGTACGGTAAACACTATCTTTTGATGTGATGAAGCCCAATTTCATTTAAATGGAAGTGTGAATAAGCAAAATTGGTATTTGTCACCTAAAGGAAAGAAGCCACGTTTAAAACATCCATCAATCAGTGGAATAATCCATCCTATTTTTTCGAAAATCGTCGAGGGCAAGCCATTTCTGTGAGCAGGGTGTCTTATCGACGCATGCTTAACGATTATTTTTTGCTAAAAATGAGAGAACACCTTGCCTCCACTTGGTTCCAGCAAGATGGCGCCAGGCCACACTAGCCTCTCTTGCCAACTCAGTGTTCCCTAACAAATTGATTAGCCGTTTCGGTGATATCCCTTGGCCACCCAGGTCGCCAGATCTCACTCCCCTGGACTTTTTTCTGTGGGGGTATCTCAAAAGTAAAGTGTATGAAACCGACCCCGCGACCATCTCTGCACTAAAAGAAAATATCGTTCGCGAAGTTAATGGCAGATACTGGACGATACTTCTCCAGCGAGTGGCATGGAATACTGCGGCCAGATTCCAAGAGTGTGTCCAACGTGAAGATTTACATTTAGACGAAATAATTTTTAAGAAATAAAATCTGCACTTCACTTCTTTGTTGTTGTAGTTATTGAAATAAATGTATATCCATTGCAGCTTATTTTTTATTTCAATTTTAAATCCTAATTAGGATTTCTATTCCTAATTTAAATCCTAATTAG
Organism: Scotopteryx bipunctaria; assembly: GCA_949320045.1. NCBI lineage: Eukaryota > Metazoa > Arthropoda > Insecta > Lepidoptera > Geometridae > Scotopteryx > Scotopteryx bipunctaria. Next base: position 7,232,170 of record OX439440.1, read on the forward strand.
GCAGAATTCTGCCACCGGAGTTCCTGTATATCGCAATAGGTACTTACAGTCAGTTCTACAATGATATTTCAAAAACCACTTGTAAGATGCCGGTACTTTAGATAGTGTAAATACTAACCTCGTCAACGTTGCAAGTACTAACATATTTTCAGAATAATTTGATGAGCCCTTCGCGTACCGGAGCTTTGCACGCAATATCGCTGGTAAATTTAAGATTACCTATTGATCCTATACTGGAATGGTCGAGAATGCAATCAAGGCGTGCGCTGTTGACGTTATCGCTTCAAAACATTGCGCGACCGGCCACACCGTTTCCAATCGCTGCTCCTTCAGAGACATCGCCTTTGAACGAAGGGCTACCAGCGATATTGCCGTTAAAGTTATCGCTACCGTCGGCATCGCCGTCGAACTTATGGCTGTCGGCGGTATCGCCATCAAACGTATCGCTGCCAACGGTTTCTCCCTCATACGTGGTGGAGACGACTACCGACGCCTTCGGTAACTCGTTCCAACTTGTCTGTCAGGTGAATATACCTAATGAATCACAACTACAGTTACATCAGATAACCGAACCAGCAGATAATGCTTTATTCAAACAAAACTTGCTATACTTGGTATCAAAAACAATCACACAACTAAATAGGTACTTTATTTTTTTATTTTTCTTTTAATTCGGTAATTAAAATGTGTTTAATCTTTCTTTCTTATCAGACAAAATTCTATTTCAATCAAGTCCAATACAATGTTGTCTAACAAACGTATGATCACTTTAAGTCACTGGCCTCTATTATACTTAGTACTCTGGACTGGCGATAGACGGATGTCTAATGAGGCAATTTAGTGTTGACGATTTGCCGTTAAAACCAGTAATTAATGTACTCTGAGCTAATACTAGAGATGCAAAATTAGGTCGTTTGTCAAAGGATGGGCAAAGTAAATAAGTTTTATGCTATATCCTGTCCAGAACTATGTATATTGGAGGTCAGTGTAAGCAAAGCACCTATACTCAGAGAATATTTCTCAATATTTCGTCCAAAAATTGATGAACTATTTTTTATTTTGGCGTGGGTTTAAACTACTTGCATTTTACTAAAGAAAACAGATGCATGTAATACACATGATGCATGTAATACACATGATGCATGTAATACACATGATGCATGTAACAAGATAATGAAAAGGTGAAAACTAATAAATGGAATACATTGAGTGAATACTAATATTTCAGAATACAATGAAGATCTCGTCTCAAGAACCGATATTGTTGTCGTCACCGTATTGGGACGGTAGTGACTACGCTTTAACTTACCGACCCGTTTCCCAGGTAAATGTCAAACCCAAAAACAAATGTAAAACACGGGGGCATAAATGTCAATTTTTCGGTTGACGGCATCGTAAGAAATTGAGATCTGAATGGGTGGCAAGTTCCATAACAATTTATAAATCAACGCTATAGAAATGTAAAATGTCCTTCAAATTACTGAAAAGTTACAGAAGAGGTAACTAGATCATGTGATACTTTTTAAAAGGTCTTGTTTTGCCCATTGTACACAGCTAACCTAATCTAACTCTGAACTTAGTAACGTAAAATATCTGGTTGATCAGGACCCTAGATGTGTGAATAGAATGGCACTTGACGGGACTAAATTCTTTAATAAATGCAAGAACCATTTGGCGGCTTAAATATGACAGGTAAATTGTAAATAACAACGCATAGAAAACTATAAAAAAAATCAGTTTCCCGCGTCGTAAGAGTCCGCGTAAAGCTAAATTTAACATGCCCGAATGAAAAAAATAATAAAACTCTGATAATAATAATCTATAAATAATAAAATCTCTACTAATGGGAAACAGCTTATAGCTCATTGGATACCCTTGACTTTTACAATACGAATAGATAGCGCTGGTATTGTGATAGTTAACATGATTATTGCAAATAGGTACAGATTCAGAATAGTATGAATGATACGCCTCCAGAGACGCTACCGTTATTGTCACCGTCTTATGCATCAGAATTCAGCGATTTTTTCTTCAACTCTTATGCACCGGCCTCACAGGTATGTAAATCTAATTAATCAAAATACTACGCGCTTTAATTTCTCATGCAGTTGAGGAGAATATCAAGGTGACTGATGCCTCCCGATTAGTTTATGATGCATGCCGAAAGCTTTGGATGTGAATACTAATATTTCAGAGCATAAAAGATCTGATCTCGGATCGAGCCTATATCTCTGGCATGGTCTGTGATACCTTCAGATACTCCTATCACTCGCGTTTGAAGGTAAGTGAGAGAAATGAATACAGAAGAAAATTACATATTGGTGTAAATTTGACAGCACATGATTGCAGATTGTTGCATGTTGCTTCAATCAGAATACATTACATGTTTGCTCAATGCAACGACAACAACTGACGACTCATTGCTGCATGTTGTACCAACCAAAACCCAATGTGATATTCTTCGCTGCATTCTGGATACACTTCATGATTGCCCACTGCAGCATGTTGTACCAACCAAAACCCAATGTGATATTCTTCGCTGCATTCTGGATACACTTCATGATTGCCCACTACAGCATGTTGTACCAACCAAAACACAATGTGATATTCATTGCGGATTGCTGGACACACTTCAGGATTTCTCAATGCATCATGTTGAGCCAACCAAAACACAATGTGATATTCATTGCGGATTGCTGGACACACTTCAGGATTTCTCAATGCAGCATGTTGAAACAAGACACAACAATCGACAAAGAACGAGATAAATTAAAGGCTGGACTACCATCTCATATGACTACAACACCGGGACACTCAGTCGTGCACCAATTGATCTCGTTCTGTGTTAAAACAATTTGTACACAGGCCACATTACAGCACATCAGAGAGTAGAACGAAGAAGTAGAATTACAGTATTGTAAACAACCTCACACCACATCTTTTCATTTTATTATTTTTATCTTTTTCACAATCAGACTGAATTGATAACATTTGAAATGGCAGTTCTTAAATCTATCTTTAATCTGTGTAAAAAAATATTTTAAAAACAGGTGAAGTAGGAGTCGAATTTGCACAAAAAGGTTCCGTACCATCATACATTAAAGGTTTTTGTATGGTCCCCCTTCTATTTTATGCTTATTAATTGTTGTTATTGCGGCAACAGAAACACATACTGAAAATTATAACTCTACTCTACATATGATATTTATGAGTACCTAGTTCATGAGATACAGCCCGCGGACGGACGGACAGCGGAGGCTTAGTAAATAGGGTCCCGTTGGAACCCTTCGGGTACGGAACCCTAAAAACCAAAAAATGACCCGACTGCTTCGAGTTAGGTGTACATACAGTCGCTATATTGTTTTTTTTTAATACTATTGTGTCAACTTATTGATTCAAACGAACAAAAAGCTTATCTGTCGAAATACAACGTGTTATTACTTGTACTAAAATAAACAAAAACTCACATGTTTGATAACATACGAGTATTTTGAAATATTAGCGACGTTCATTTATACCTTTTGCGTAAATTTAACCCAACGATTAATATTTCAACAATTACCAATTTTTAAACAACCTATACATAAAATCACCGATAAATCACTCGACGGGGTCACGCATCATAATATCCTATCTGTGATTATCAACGAAGTTAGTCAAAAGAGCTATCATAACATTAAGTTTCAAATATGAGATACTAGTTGCCGCCCGCGGCTTCGCTCTTGTTGTACCCGGATAAAAAATAGCCTAATATGTTATTCCAGCACGCGTATTATGTGTATTCCAAGTTTCATTCAGATCCGTTCAGCCGTTTAGGCGTGATTGAGGCACAAACATCATCACAAACTTTCGCATTTATAAAATATAATTTATGAGCTATAAATGTTTTTTACTATTTTACAAGATTACTGGCCATCAACTTTGCCCGTGTTTTTCAAGCAGATACACTTTTTACAACAATAGATCAGTTCGTTTTTCAGTCACTGTTGTGATCCAGACAAATAAAACGACATCTCATTTGTCAAAATCCGTCCAGCCGTTTGGGCTATAGCGATAGCCAAAGGAACTTACATACACACGTACTCGCTCGTACACCCAAAACATTACCGTCCTTCGCAATCGGGTTACAAAAACGTAAAATTAATATATTAGTCAGCGCCAATTCATAAGCTTACTATTACTAAACATTTGTTGATTTGTAATATAGCCATTTTATCGTAAATTAAGAAATGCCATTTGAAATGATCACACGTCAGTTTCTTGAGCGTACTTACGTGTTTGTGTGTCTTTTGACGTTTCGATATCCCAACATCCAACAACTTCCACTAAATGCGACTCAAAATTTTCGTTAAAAAGCGAAATTCTAATTTATATGTATTTGGTTAAAATAATTGTTCTAATAGTTTCGATAAATTTACCATTATTTCCTACTACTTTTAGTCGCATCACTAGTTCTTTCAAATACTAATTACGAAGTTTAGAATCAAAGATGTTTTATTAATTTCGCATGATAACGGAAATCTTAGGTCGTAGCGTATATCTGAACACCTACAAACTGTGAGCCAAAATTGCTGAACTTTCGTGATGTGTTGTATCTTGTGAGTGAGTTTCGTCGTGAGCATCTTGTGAAGTGCAATATTGCCGCACCTAGTTTGGAAGACTCACTCTCATGTGTTGTTTTCAGCCTGCTTCGGTGAAGTCTGCGTCAGCCAGCAGCACTGCGGGGACCATTAACACGGCGGCCTCGACTGGCGCTTCGTGGCCGCGTGCGCACACGCACTACGCCGGTGGTTCAGACACCGCTTCGGTTTCCGAAGAGTCGCGCTCTGAGAGAGAGGTGAGACATCCTCTAGGTATTCCACTTCTTGTCGTGTCTGGGCTGCTAGCATGAACTTTCGATCTCGATATTGATCGATCGATAAACGGATTTTATCTACCGAGCTTTATCGACAACCTCGAGAAAGGAGCTTTGATAAACTTTGTCTATAACTAGAAGACCTATGTCAATTCATTTGTTCTTCAATCATTCGCAGATTAAAAAGATAATTAGGCACAGGAATAAATTTTTATACTGTCTTATCTAACAAAAGACTTGACGTCATTTCCGCATAAAATCATCCGAGGAAAAATAAAGTTATTCATCATTAGACAATTTTATTAAAAAAAAATAACTTTTTATAAGATTTATTCATATTAAAATAAATATTTTACTTCAATGTGTATCGCTTTGGATTACATTGCATTAAAAAGTAAGTAAGTTCGTATGAGCTAGTGGCCAGGTCTTGTGACGGAGTTATTAGGCCCCCTAAAGGCCTCCGTCGTGGCTTAACGACTTAAAAGCCGGGGCCGTCAATTTAACGTGCCTTCCGAAGCACGGCAGCGCTCAGCTCGTAATGCCACTTGCGGTCACCCATCCCAACTGTGACCGCACTGTATATAAAGTATTATGCTACCGGTAGCGTACCAGTGGTGTCGATTTAATGTCGAATATGACGAGTTTTAATATCAAATTTAGTTTATTGATCGTTTCATGCTCGCACTGCTTACATGGAAACTCCTTGAAACATAATGCGAGTCATTTTCTTAGCCGGGAGGTTAAAGGACGTCTGTGTATTATGCGAGTTACTTTGGCTGTCATTGTAGCCCAAACGACTGAACGGATTTTGACAAATAAGACGTTGTTTAAATTGTATGGATCACTCGAGTGTCAAAAATTGAATATAACGTATATAAGATGCCATTTTCAATTTACCATGCACTATAATGGTATCAAAAACTCATCAATATCAATCTTACTTACATTAAATGCGAAAGTTTGTGAATTTGGATGTTTGTGCTTCAATCACGCCTAAACGGCTGAACGGATTTAAATGAAACTTGGAATATACATAGTACATGTACTAGATTAACATATAGGCTATTTTTTATCCAGGTAGCACGCGAGCGAAGCCGCGGGCGGCAGCTAGTTATCAATATTTCAATGATCGACGTTAGACTCGTCCGGACACTTGGTTGACATAATTAAGATAATGAAGTGTCGAAAAATCCAATATGGCGGATGTAGTATGTTATCTTTTGACGCTATTATGCTTATGTTTTCCAGTGCTACAAGCAGAGTGAGCTAGCGCCTCAGCACGGGATAGGCGCGCAGTATCTCGATCCGTCGCCGTACGGAGGCGTTGTCCCGTCCGGCATACTGCCTCTGTCCACGCTGCCAGTTCTGGTAACTTCAGACCAGGCGCAGATTCAGGTCGGTTTCCTGCCATATGGCCTCGTCCCACAAGACAACAGGGCGCTCGTCTCGGACCAGGCGCAAACGCAGGTCGGTTCCATTCCATTATATCATTATTATTGCATTCCATTACATCAGTGTGAGTGTGGATCATCCGATCTCGCAATAGGTAGTTAATATTGATTACCTTTTTAATTGCCTACCTTTACTTGTATGCTTACTTTTATCTAATCGTTTTTTTTATAGTCCCAACTCATAAGCACATTGTATATTTTTGACGAATGATCATCTATACGGGCGATGGGCTGATTTCCCACCAAAGTTTACCGTTACAGTATTTAATGTACCATAGAACAGAAGAAAGTTTGAAAACATGTGTCAAGTGCACGAAAAGAGCCTTTGAGGAGCACTTTAAATCCTTTCATCACACTGGTTCAGAACTAGTGACTCGACTAGATAGATAGAATGAATAAGATTTTTCGACACAATATATCATAATAACATGACAGATAAGAAGTTCGAATATGGTGACCAACTCTTGTGACGGAGTTTTAGGCCGCCTAAAGACCTCCGTCATGGCTTAATGACTTAAAAGCCTGGACCGACAATTTAACGTGCCCTTCGAAGCACGGAAGCGCTCAGCTCTACTTATTTACTTATACGTACATACATAAAATCTTTGACGACCTCGCTGGCGTATAATATAAGTATGTTTACAAAAAAAAGTGTATAAGTTTCTATCAGCCATCTGGTGTCCAAAGTACAAGCTTTGCTTAGTTTTGGGCTAGATGGCGCTGTGTGAAATGTCCACAAATATTTATAAATATATATTTGTGCATGACTGTACTCCCTCCCTTCCTATAATAGTTTTTTGTTGACTTTTAACACAGCGCCATCTAGCCCCAATCTAAGCAAACTACAATATCCAGACTAAGGAAATATTTGCAGAACTTGCAAACAATCTCTCGCAGCGGGAATCGAACCCGCACCTCTTGCGTCTCAGCCGAGCACTCGCCCGCCACTCCATCGAGATCGTCAAATTTACGTAATTGGTGTCATTGTATATATATTTATTGGATGTGTGGAGTGACGAGAATGGATAAGATACGGAATGAATATATTAGAGGAAGTTTGAAAGTAGATCCTGTGACGGAAAAGTTGAGGAGCAATAGATTAGCCTGGTATGGGCATGTGATGCGGAGGGATGAATGTCATGTGACGAGAAGAATGTTAGATATGAAAGTAGATGGATACAAGGGTAGATATGGACCAAAGAAGTGATGGATGGATTGCGTCAATGATGATATGAGTAAGAAAGGAGTGAATACTGAAATGATGGCTGATAGAGGGGGATAAAAGAGGAAAACATGTTGTGCCGACCCCACCCACGTAAGTGGGATAAAGGCAGGGGGATGATGATGATGGTGTCATTGTAATTATAACATGATAAGAATTAGTGGCCGTGGCAGGAACAGCTGCAAAGAAAACACGAGGAGCTACAACAGATGATTTTGAGGCAACAGGAGGAGTTGCGGCAAGTCAAGGAACAACTGCTGCTAGCCAGGCTCGGGATACTGCAGCCGCTGATCAATGTAAGTGCACCTTTTAATCGATCTTCTTACCCCCGAATACTCAAACGCAACTCAGAGTTGAGCACGTCTCAAATCACGGTTTTTTGACAGTTTTTGATGAAAATATGTCAAAAAAATCGTCAATTGAGACGTGCTCAACTTTGAGATGCGTTTGAGTATTCGGGGGCAACTCTGAGATGCGTTTGAGTATTCGGGGGTTAATATGTAAAACTCTTACGTTACTGACTGGCTTACTGATTGACTGACAGACTGACAAACTGACAATCAACGCACAGCCATTAGTCCCAGAAGCACAAAACTTGGAGGGTATATTATTCTCTTATGGTTTAGAGGTGCACTAAAAAGGAAGTTTTTATTTTTAAGTTTCGAACTCGAAGGGAACCAACGGGACCCTATTACTAAGCCTCCGCGTCCGTCCGTCCGTCCGTTAGTTAGTCAATCCATCCAAGAAAAAAGTTTTTTAACGTTCGTAATCGATCAATGAAGTTAAGCAACACTAGGCGCGGTCAGTAATTGGATGGGTCGATTGACTTTTTGCACATTTTTTTGTAATATTTATGTATTTCTTTTTCAAACGATCTAAAATTATCGATTTGTACAAAAATAATTATAAATTAAAAATTAAGGGGGTCCTCATAGAAGAGACGTGTATCATTTTCCATTTTTTGTCACCTATAATAAATAGGTGGCATACAAGATACATTTATGTTCATTACGATAGTACGGAACCCTTCGTGTGCGAATTCGACTCGCACTTGACCGGTTTTTTTTATTTGATTAGTTTAGCAATGATATGTCTGAGTAAAAGCTTTAAAATACACTCGTGGACATAATTAGAGGAACGGAACAAAAAAGAGACAAATCGTTATTGAAACAATTTTATTTTCATGTAAGCATAGAAATTATTAAAGTATTTACTTTATTAAAATTATTCCAATAGACTAGTGAAAATAAAAAATATACGAAAAAAGCAAATTAAACGCTAAAACAAAAGACTATTGAAGTAATTCTTTTTTCATATGAAATATTAAGATATATGTGGCCAGAACGTTTTGTACATATTTCAGTCATTTTTTTCGATTGATGATGCGTTCTTCTAAATAAGTCCATGAGTGTATTTGTTGTGTCTTCAAAATATTGTTTATTTATTTCGGTCCTATGATCCAATGTTAATATTATTCTATTACGATACAGGTTCAGAATCCATACTTAACCCCGGCGGAAATGCAAAACCAGCAGCGCGTGGCGGCACAGTTAGCGTATGCGAACGCGGCGCCGCGTCCCGCGATAGCTGACTACCCTCAAAACGACCCCCTGTCGCTTCCTGCGCCGCCGTCGCAGCCGCCGCATCCGCCGCACCCGCCGCAGCCGCCGCACCCGCCGCAACCGCCGCAACCGCCGCAACCGCCGCACCCATCCGAACCAAATCATCACATGCCCCAGTGAATGACGTCACCTGCTGCTAATTCTAAACATTCTCTATAATGTATTTAAGGTTACGACCGAACACCAATATACCAACTATTTACTCGGTAATTAATTTTTTTACGAGTCACTATTCTACCCTTTTTTAATTGAACTGTAGTGATTTAGATTCTTTGAGGCGCGCTTCAGTCCTTTCACCACACTGGTCTTGCCAATTGAAACATCTGTTAGACGAGTAGAGATTGGTTGGTGTAATGCAGTTTTTTGATTCGTGTGCGTTTGATCTATTATGAAGGTCGATTGTACGCGCGCTGTTTGTCTTAGTGTTTAGTAGGGAACCTTAGTAGGGTGTCCGGTTAATAGTGTAACGTGGACAAGGGTTAGGTACTATATAGGTACGGTCAGCGACAAAAGTTCATGAACATTTTATGTTTTTAAGTATAAAACATCTTTATATCAAATTAACAAATTTAAAGAACTTACAGTGTATTACTATTTGTAAACAGAAGGTACTACTTTAACACGTAATTAGAAGAGTGATTTGAAAAACTTGAAATGTTCATCTGTAGCTGACGTACCATGTTATTTCGAAATAATTAAATGTCATGTAACTTAAAACAAAGTAGGAATTTTTGAATGTGATGGGTTATCCGTTAAGTGTCATGTTTAGTAGACATTGAATAAACACTTTAAATTATAGTCTGAGCGTTTCTCTTGTAATTTTTTTGATATTGGCTGGACCTACACAGGGTTACAATTTTATATAAATATATGATTTGGAGTCAATTCATCTTTGATAACTTCTTAATTTTATATTCAAGTGTTTACCATTATTTTCGCGCTATTTATATTATTTTACAGTGGAAATTTGTGATATTTTGTTGTAAATTATTTACAAAAGACCTAACATAATAATATTTTAAATATAATTAGCATAATTTTATTTAATAACGAAGTAAGTAGATTTGTAAGTGTTTTTAGACGTTGATTATTTAGACGTGTGTTTTGATGTGTATTTTGACGTACTATGACGTGTATTTTGCTTTACTGGGGCTGTGCAGTTTTTAACAATATCCGACGATAGGTTAAATGAATGTGCAATCTATTTTACTTAGATGTTACTTAGATTAAAATTATTATCATTGATTTAATGGTATTTTATTATAATTAATATATGGGATGATTTAAATATCTTTAGGATTAATGTTCGTGGGTATTGCTGACTAGGTTTATGCCATATAATTTATTATCCCATTTATTTACTGCTATAATGAATCCGCAAGTTAAATGTTGGTTTTTTAATCGGGGCATAACCGCTGAACGCATTTGAATTGAAGTAGAAATAAATGATTTGGAGTAGTATATAGGCTATTTTTTATGTACCACTCGAGAAAAGCCAGTAGTGATTCAATGTGCGGTTGCATACATTATTATTTCAAAGATCTCGTAAATTATGTACAAAATATTAGATATATTTTATGATCTAACTGAGTTAATTATTGTACTAGCAAATAATAATACTGCGAAGAGAAAGACGTAACATTCGTTCTTACTTTGTTATTTTATATTACAGTAAGTTGCTTTTAGTATATTATTTCTGCTATTTGAGAATTTCGGCATAATGAATTTAATTCTCAGAATCATTTTCCTTAGCCTTCAAGTATTCATAACAATTTGACAGTTAATAAAAGGCCAAGTTCCTTTGAATACAGGTAAAATAGATAACACCAATAGAAGAATAAAACAATAGAATCCTTTGACAGAATTCATTTTATAACAATAAGAATATGAAAAAAACCCTATTGTGCTACAACTTTCTACGTTGTTATGTTTTTGATGTGGGACGCATGCATTTGTAATTGTTACATCGTTTCTGTTTATATTATTAAGAATTTATTGAAGTTATGGTGATGGATTTTTTTTGTTATGCAATTTATCAAGCTTTTAATTTGCTTGAGTTGTATGTTTGTTAGTGAATCTTACTTTATTATTACAGGGTGTAAAAGACTACTCCGAAAATTTGACGGGACTTGTAATTTTTCTTAATCGATTACCGCGAGAAATGGTCGTAATATAAAAAAAATATTTGTGCCATTTTTCAAAATTTCTTGTAAATATATTAGAGTAAGCGCCTCATTCACCATCTCCTAGTAATGTGTTGATTAGTTAGTTCCTGAGTAACGCTACTAGGCAGGTAAAGGTTACGAGTAACTTCTGTCAATTTCAACGGTTAATCTTATGATTAGCGCTATTCGATAGTCGTAAAATTGACATTATAAGTTATTGGCTACTTTAATTGGCGAATAGCTTACTCGGCATCTTAATTAAAGGTGGTGAAACAGGCACTAAATGTGTTAGCAGTGTATCTGTGCAGATGCTGGTACATTATAATAAATCGAATTATAATGACAGCAAGCTAGAGTTAGGCTTGGAGATGGTTGAACAAGTAGTTATTTCTTAATAATAATTGTAGCAGACTAGGTAGTAAAGATAGATGAAATAAGCTAAGTCATTTCCACCTTCGTAAAAATATTATTTCATTTAAAAGCAGCTAACTATCTAACCAGGCGATTACGTAATAAAAAAGATATAGCGTAAAATGTAAATATTGTTGTTTGTTTCACTTGATAGGCCATGAAATGTATTTTGAACGCACACTTCCGGTTTAAACTTGTTCTTCGAGGCTACTGCTCTGTTTTATCACATAATATCGAGTGCACTACATGGTATACATGGGTACAACATATATAATAATATAATTTAAATTGTAATATGAAATATCGTTACCTGTTTGTATAATATTTATTTAGTTTTAGTTTTATTTATTTCGTGTTTAGTTTTCGACGATAAAAGACACGATTATTTATTATAAAGAGAGTACCTGAAAGGTTTTGTTTAAGATTAAGTTTATATTGTTATTTACGTTATATTCACATTGTCTGCAGTCATTTGTTATTCATTAAATGTGATTGAAAGGACGCAAATGCTTGGCACCTTTAGACAACTGTTTAATTGGAGGAATATCGCTTATTGTATTGTAAAACCCTCATGAGCGGGTCATCTAAAGAGCAAAACATCAAAATAGCATAACACCTAAAACGCTTATTGTCAGATTAGTGTATTACCTAAATTGAGTAAAGGTCTAAGTAACAAAATGCCTGAAATGCATTATGTCTGCTTTGCTTATTACCTAAACTTCATTATGACTCAATAGTAATACGCCTAAGAATATAGTTCCTCTACCCCGTCCCCCAATTTCAAGCGTGATTTTACAAAATGTGTCTCATGTTTTTTAAGAACACCTCGCCTGGCTAAATAGACGAAATAATAAAAAAAATTTAGCTACTGTACAACTTAGGTAAACTGAGTTAAAAGTGTTTTGCCACTCAGGCGTTTTGCGTCTTAGGTGTTTCAAATCTTAGGCAATATGAGATTAATGAATTTAACTTTTCAGGCATATTACTTTTTAGACATCCATGTTAGGCATTTTGCTACAAAGGCTAAAAGCGTTTTAGATGACCCGCTCATGAGGGTTGTAAAAGCCTACCCAACTTTTACCACTTTGTCTTACAGACCATGGCAATAAAAATCAATATTTTGTATCTAAATAGAATTCCTGTATTATCCAAACTTTTAAACTGATTACTCACCAGGCCTAGATCGTCGAAATCTATTTCATATTGTATACTTTCAAATAAACGTGACGTCAATTTCACATTTTACTTTTAAATAAACCGCATATTTCCAAAAACTTTTAATTTTTAATATGTGTTTAATTTAGAACCAAATCTATCAATTCAATAAATTTATGATTTATCATGATCTTACAGTTTAATTTTAAAACAACCCTGTGTATGTATGCTCAGACAGTATTAGAAAATTATTCTTAACTTTTAAGAAAGATACTTTTTTTGCTGTTGGACTAGAAGTAAAAAAAGCATAGAATGCGTCCAGCTGCTTGTCGTAAAAGTCGACTAAGGGATAGTATCCTTTGCAATATGATGGACCCCCTATATGGGCTATGGGCTGATCACATGTCGCCATGGTTCACCATAACCAAATCAGAAGTGGCTGCAAGTTTTCTTATGTTTACTTGTGGCTCTACCCACCCCATTAGGGATACAGGCGCAATAAGATAACAGCTACGTTTTACCTGTAATTAAAACGTTTATTAAACATACTTATTAGAAACCTAATTTATGAGAGTAGCTTACTTGATTTTTACCTAGTTAACAAAGGTTTCTAAATAAATACGTAAATAAAGTGGACTTGGATCCTAGTGCAGACGCATTCGAGCAGCCGTAGTTTATTAGCGGGGTCGGGCTTAGCTCACGTGCATATTGATTGACCGAATAGCCTCGCGAGGCAGCCACGCTAGGCAAATGCTTGCTTAGCCTGGACCCCCCTCGCTTGCAGTTTACAAGTTTTTCTCGGGCGAGGCGTCCTCCTGACTAAGTGATCATTTACCTTGTTGCCTATTATTGTTACAGTCAATGTCTAGACGATAAGTTTATCATAAACGATGATCCATATTGCACGTCATTGCTCATCCACCCATCCTTATGGACCAACCTGTAGTCACTTAGTTCATGTTATAGAACTGAGCAAACAATGGAGCTGTCACAAAAGTAGCTTGTATTCGATATTCTATAAAAATCATCGAGCCGAATATAGTCGACCATTGATATAATACTACCTTTATTGTAAAATATAATTTAGAGAAGTATTTAATTGAAGAGACATTGTCTGATTATAATTCTACAGTTCAATATATGATTTTAGGACAACCTGCTGCAATTAACCTGCTTCAACTGAATATAAGATATCTATCATAATTGTAATAGAATGTCTTCTAAAGAGTTGAAGCAGGTTCGAAAAATACAGGGTAAGAATAGGGAGTGATAATGTGTTGTTTGTTGACTGTATCTATACTTAGAAAGGTGGCCGGTACAAATGCACTAATATGAGTTATCAAAAACTAGAAGTAAATAAAATAACGAATAAATCATACACTTCTGTTTTATTTACTAATATCTTGTCCTAATACAATAACATCTAAAAATAATTATACCTAATAAAATTAAAAGAAGTAACAATGCTAGATTATGTAATGTAGGTACCTACTCGTAATTAAATGCATATACCAATATTGTTATGAATATAATGTAGTAGATGCATCGAGCATTTAACTGAATAGAGCAGTAATGTTATTCGTTTTGTTCGAAAACGAATTCCACCAAAACAGTGGGCCCGCCCCTGCGCTCTGATTGGCCGACTCGATGTCAAGTATTGAACTAGAGCTGTGCAATAAAATATTCATATCGATATCGATAGCAATGTTTGTTAAGTGGAATACAAATAAAGTTTAATATGTATTATGTTTACGTGTATGTTTGCGCGCGTGTGTACGAAATAATAACTATAAACTTTATAAAATGGAACTTCCATACTTAAAAAAAATATAGTAATAAATGAAATAAATTCGATGATCAAAAGAATCTTAAATACAACGTGTAACATAATGTCCCTATAAGCCCGAAACGGGGGTGTTCTATACGTCATTGCGAACAACGTTTGTTCAACGACTTTTAAAATTTCAAAGGTTTTCATTCATGAAATGTCTCTTAAACTTTGCTCCAATACGTAACTTGACACAACATGAGGCATCCCTATTTACAGCTGTTTTTTGACCTTTAAGTGTGAACTCTAGATGAAACAGGTAACAGAACAGACACCATTAGTAAAATGCCTACCTACTTACCTAATAACGAGGTGGCTTAATAAGTAATTTCTATTTTTTTTTGAAGGCCTAGTGGTACCTTGGTATTTATTGGTAATTAAAATGTAAGGTCACATCACGACTAAAATCCCTAGGCACCGTAAACATCCTTTCAGATCTCTTTGTTAAGTACCTAGTATAGGAGATAGGTACCTTACCTACTCAATTTTGTACCTACCTACTCGGGCCTTAAAGGTATCCTCAGTGGGTGCCAAGGAGTATGAGAGGATGTCTACCGTGCCTGAGGATAAAGCTGTGATACCTACTCAATTTTGTACCTACCTACTCGGGCCTTAAAAGCATCTTGAGTAGGTAACAAGAAGTATGAGAAGAGGTCTACCGTGCCTGAGGATAAAGCCGTGACCCTATTCCACTTTAGTTTTTCCAACGATGTATTATTCCAATATTCATTGGAGCATTTTTCAATGCAATTTTGTACCTACCTACTTGGGCACTAAAGTCAAAGGTTGTGACTTATCTGTCTTACTAATCTTCATTTTCATCGTGAACAGCCTATTTGTCATTGGTTGCATTGAAACAACAACAACAACTAGTGGGATGGCACCTCGCCCTAATTGGCTGTCGGTGCCTTTGCTAAATTCAAAATCCGCAACCGTCAACCGACACCGCACCGCAAGCGTTTGTTTAATAAAATCAAATTGGTTCCGTAGGTTTATTTGTTTTTTACTTTTCTTGATTGAACTACGTAATTGTTGGTAGGTTATTATGTAAGTAGGTAGGTACCTAGTAGCAAATGGGGATGTAGCACATGGTAGCATATTGGTATGAACCCCGCCTTCCCATCCTTAAGTCGTGAGTTCGAATCTATGGATTTTTCGATTCGAAATTTATGTGTGCAATATCAATGCTCTCAAACGGTGAAGGAAAACCTCGTGAGGAAACCAGGCATGTCATAGACGTGTGTCAAAGTGTACGAAAGGAACCTTCAAGGTGCACTCTAATCCTTCCATCACACTGGTTCAAAAGAGCTAACGACACGGACACGACGACAGTAGTAGTAGTAGTAGTAGATGTATGGTGAAGTTTTTTTCCTTTTTTTTCCCAATCGGTATTTAGTGGGTTACCCCAGACAAGGAACCCTAAAAATTCGGCTTTCGGCAATAGGTACCTACTTTTGGTCGCAAAACAGATCGGTTTTTATCAGTCGCAATTAGCATTCGTTCCTTGCAACAACTGCAACAAGCAATCTCTCGGTTCGCGTAACTGATTAACGATACGATGTCGGCTTTGTACTCAAACGGTGAGTATTATGATATGGTGTTGTGTGTGTGTGTTGGAGCAGCACCAAATAATTAATAGCTTAGTAGCGGCGCGTCAGCTCTACAGAGAGCGTTATCCAGGGCGGCCATTGCCATCTTACGGGCTATTTTCTGGGATTGGTGAACCGTCTTCTCTCGACGGGATCTTTCCACCGGCGCACCAGTGAGGGAAGACCGGGAATTCGGTGGTGTGTTGTACCTACTTCCCTTTGATGGATACCGAGTACCTACTGTGTGTGTCAACAGTGATAAAATTCAGTGATAGGTAGGTATGATGATAGGTACCTAACCTATCACCCTACCTAGTAGGTACCCCATTAGTACCTAGCTTACTAATAAAAAATGACAAAAATAATTTTGTGATTGTGATTGTGAATGTGAATGTGAATGTGAATGTGTACCAGTAATACCAACCTAGGTACCTACATACCTACCTAATACCTACCATGTCAATTAGCCGTGTTCCGAGCCAACCAAGAAGAAGGGAGAAAAGGTATAACTTAACTTTTCCTGTACCTAGGTCCTTAGGTAACTACCTAGGTAGATGTAGGTAGGTAGTTGTTTTTTTATGTGTGAAAGATATCGTGATTTTAATCTTCGACTTTAATTTCTACGTAGAATTAAAAAAATTGCAAATTCTTACGAAAACTTTGGTGATTTGATTACACCTAGGTGCTTTTTGAAACTTGCCGCGCGTTCAATTGTCTGCGTATGTGTGGGTCCGACGCGATAGGAGGGTGCGCGTGTGTTTGTTACCTACGCAAATGGTAAACAAACACATAGGGTTGTCACAAATTTCTCATGAAATAATTTGTTTTTAATTGTATTGGAATTTCAAATATGATGTATTGAACTTTTGCACACGTCAATGTATTCAAGTGCTCGGTCTGAATACACCCCTTTCGGGCTTATAGGGACATTATGTTACACGTTGTATATATAAATATTTGTGGACAATTCGCACAGCGCCATCTAGCCCCCTTAATATTACTAACTTTATTTATTAAGGAAATATAAAGTATAGCCTTATCTATACTTTTTATACTAATATTACACTTACAATATTACGTTACAAACAAAAAAACAAAAAATCTTAATTCCTATTTATAATATTAGTATAGATATAAACTAGAGGACGCCCCGTTCTTCAAATGTACTTATTTGTTTGTCATAAATAACCTTTTCTGATAAATATCGATACTAATTTTGATTATGACAGTGCAGCATCACTAGTAACACGTGTAATGAATAAAAAGGATGGCATAATATAGGTTACACCTAGGTAAGAGCAAGACGCATAGACAAGCGTCCATTGTTTCGTTTTATTTGACCAGTTTAACTTGAGCCGTGATAAATGGTTGTAAATTGAAATAAAATTATAGTTTATTGATGCTTACCGATGAAACGTGATTCCGTCTGTTTTAAAATTCGATGTCCTGCTGTTTTTTCCACACCACCGAATAGAACAATACGGCATTATGGGTTATAAAACCAAACTTTGAATATTTTCATGTATCGGGAGACGGACGCACACACAGATCACTTGTTGGTTTGGTACTGATTCAGTGCGAGCGTGAATTGTTATTATACAGGTGCATATCATCATATCAGTTAAGGAATTGGATGGCTCATTTTACTACTCTATTAGTTAAATGCTCGATGAGTAGATGTTATGGCACATGTTGTCTCCTGTCGCTACGTAATCGGCTAGGCTATCGAGTTTTGGCGAAAGCTTTACCAAGGCCCGATAATGTAGCTGTAGAGTAAAACGCATTGCGTATACGTACCGCTGCTCACTGGTATTATGCCATGGTTTGTCCCTTACTTAGTCGCCAGTAGTATCCCTTCATACTGATTAGCTCGTTATGCGTGCCTTTTTCCACAATGTTCCCTGAAAAAAAAAGAAAAAATATAAATCTATCGTTCACAAGAGCCAGAAGCTTGTGTTCAATCCGGCTGTGGATTGTGTTGAAGATAAAATAATGCGAGTGTAGAATAATAATGGTTATCGTTTGCACTCACGCAGAGTAAAATTCTCTTCTTATTTAGCTATTAATAAATATTTGTGGACATTTCTACCAAACTAAACAAAGCTTGTACTATGGGTACCAGATGGCTGATTGAATACTTATATAGGTAGGTACTTTTTTTGTAAATATAAACTACTTATATAATATTACAACACCCAGACCCGGAAGAAATATTTACAGAACATACAGACATTTCTCCCGTAAATTCTGCCAATATTTTTCAAAACTTTGAAAAGAGAATTCGTCGAAGTAGATACCTTTGTGCAGCACACAGATGAGATCAGCATCCTTGATGGTAGAGAGGCGATGTGCGATGGTGATGCATGTGCGTCCCTTGGCAGCTTTCTCGAGAGCTTCTGATACCGTCTATGACAAAATGAATAAATTACAGTTGCTGTCGAAGTCTTTAGGCTTTTCCTTAATAAGCAATAAGTTCTATTGTCAATGTGGGAGTAGGTACTTTGAAGTTTGGAAAAAAGCCGTCATCTGTGCCGTTCGTTTAAATTTAGCACACAATTTTCCAAATAGATTTACAGCGCTTGGTGACAGTTTTTCGGGTTGGTTTCGTGCAGGCGAAATTGGTACACTGTCACATTATTACCCGGTGTGTCATTGTTACCCGCTGTGACATTTTCACCCGGTGTGTCATTGTTACACGCTGTGACATTGTTACCCGGTGTGAAATTGTTACCCGTTCGCTGTTGGCGTCGAGCGCAGACGTAGCCTCGTCCAGTAGCAGCAGTCGCGGTGAGCGTACGAGGGCGCGTGCGATGCATACGCGTTGCTTCTGTCCGCCAGACAACTGCGCCCCGCTTGAGCCCAGGTTTGTATCGTAGCCCTGAAAGTAGTTTCGTGAGAGTGAAAAAACAACTGCTCCCCACTTGACCCAAGATAGCTCCTGACTGTTCACCATAATATGAGTATTTAATCAGTTTATTATTATTGACAGTTATGACAATTGCTTTTGCATAACACTTAAATCTTGAAGTCTAACAGCAACAGTAGGTAATTAATACCTAAGTGTGGCGAATTTACACATTTCCCAAGTATAGGCTATTGAAATTTTACCGCCCTTACCTCTACCTACAATTATAAATTGTCAGTTCCTAGATTATCTTTACAATCCAACAATTCGCTTCAAATTGCACAGGAAATAGTTTTTGGGTATATTTCTGAGGTAAATCTTAAAACTTTCTTAAAATCTTTGCAATTTTTTTTATTTAGATCGGTTTGTATGAGTGTAGTGGAAAGAGTGTGAAATATATTTTCCGCAATTTCGCTCTCATCTCACTCATAGAAAGTATGAGCAAAGACGTATTTCTGGTGTTTTACCATAGAGTATAGAAGTTTGCGGTACCGTTGAATGCTTGGGTTGAATGTATCATGAAAGGGAACAGGGAAAAGTCATCGGAAAGATGTCTTGTGGACTTCTAGAGAGATTACATCAGAAAACCGTCTTACAGAAATCGAAAAGATTTCCGTAAAAAAAATATATCGGTTCTCAAATTTGCCGCCCCTAAAATCTGCCAGCCTAGACTCAAGCCTACTTAGCCTGCTGGTAAATCCGCCACTGCTAACTAGCGTACCTTAGGCAGCGATACAATAAAGCTGTGAATGTTAGCCGCTTTAGCAGCGGCGACGATCTCGTGCATGGTGATCTTGCGGTTGTTGTCTCCGTAGGCGATGTTCTCGGCGAGCGAGCGGTCGAACAGTACCGGCTCCTGTTGAACCACGCCGAGCTGTCGGCGCAGGCGAGGCAATGTCAACTGCGCTCTGATATCACGCCCGTCCAACTCCTGCAACAAGATGGTAAGTAAAGTTGCGTAGGAGTACAATTAGTTTGGAAAATATTGCAACTTGTTAAAACAGCAAACGAAGATACTTTCCTAATAATTTGAATGAACGTGCGTGATATTTTAGGTATACCTACCTACTTACGGTTGGTCAATAAAGTGGTCTATCAGTTTACAACCCATTCTCCAATTAAGCTCATAAGTATGCTTCTCAGCAAATCTTCATACTTAGCGCAGTCTATTTATTGACCTACCAAGTTTTAGATTGGATTAACGGTTCGAATAATTATGCTCTAACAAATATATCCACGAACATACATTACATAATTACAACGCCAAATCGCCCAAGTTGCGAATGAGATCTTCGCTTGCTTCGCTCGCTCGATCAATGATTGCAAGTGAAATCAACCTTGTGGTTTTATGACGTGCAAATGAACTTGGTTGAGTAAATTTTTGGCTGGCCGTGCGTCACTTTGATGGATTTTGAAGGGGGTTGTAATAGGCCAAAATGTATCGGTACATAGTTCATTAGAGCCACCCGGTATCCGACCCACACCTATGGATTTTAGTTTTTTTTTATATTAAATGGGCTTTCTCTTGACCTCAATCTGAGCCGAATGAGCTCAAATGAGGTCTTGTCTCTAGTATTCTTTATATGGACTTCTATGGACATACACTCACTACATCAACTCCGTAGCGTCACCAATAAGAATTTTGATAGGATACCTCCTGGCCTCCAGCAATAAAATATTTCAGTCATTCTACTTCAGGCATCGACCTCATTAGTTGTTTACCAATGTATTGAGTCTGTGTTTAATAATAGCAGCAAAGATAATACCTAACAATAAAATTATGACAAAGATCTCGAGATATAAGAGCTGATTGGCTATGTTGCAATAAACATAGTATAATTAAAATAAAATGATTAATAGAATAAGCTTTATTACCAAGAGCAATAATATGTTACGCTAACCCTAAATTAATAATTATCTATTTGTTACTAGGACAGGGGAATGCTTTGCACGACTTGAGCCTGATCTCCCGTTCTCGCAACCTCCGTTCCCTTTCGAACTCTTTCATTCTGATCACGTAGTCCTCTTGTTCGCAATTCAGATAGTTGTGCTTCTCGTGTGCACAGCGAAGCATGAACGGAGCATTTTTGTATCGGCACACGTGGTAGTCAAGTAGAAAGTGTGCGCAGTAGTCACGATACTGTGGCGGTATCCGAGCTGAGATCAAGTGGTCCTCACAAACCCACATCTGCCTATCTCTCCTCTTGAAGGAGAACCCGACGTTAGGACCAAAAGTGGGAGTGTCATCCATCTTTAGATCCAAATGCCGGGTTTTGAAAGTCCCCAGTATTTGACCCATGATGTAGTTATTGATATGCTATTGATTTTATATTCTCGAGTAACATTAATTTTGACTATTTTTAGCACTGAGAAAAATATCACTATTTTAGGAAAACAGAAAGCTGAATTTGACAGTTACTTTAAAACAGATCTTGTTTTGACACGAGTCTAAAAGTGTCACTCTTTGGTGTCACTAAAGTCAATTTTAAAGTACCTAGCACATAAAACAAAAGAGTTTCCGGTATAAAGTTTACACCATAATCCTTTACACTATACATACTGCCGAAACCAAAAACAATCCTACCCATTGCTGTATGATAATCGCAGATCGCAGCTTCTGGTACAATATCTAAGGGTCGTACTCACAATGCTGCCGGTGTCGGGATCGTAGAAGCGCTGCGTTAGCTGCAAAATGGTGGACTTAGCCCCTTCTGGTCCAATATCTAGGGGTGATATTCGCAACGCTGCCAGGGTCAGGGTCATAGAAGCATCGGATCAGCTGCAGGATGATGAAATTACTGCAATACTGCCCCCCCCTGGCCCAATATGTAGGGTTGGTACCCAAAACGCTGTACTGTGTCGACACGCTGCATCAATCGCAGGATTGTGGACTTACTGCAGACACCTTTTGCTCTAATATGCATGAGTGGTCTAAACTTCTTTGTAGGGTTGCTCGCCTTTGTAGCATGTCCTTACTTCATGTCTGTGTTTTGTGTTTTATAAGTACAATAAAGAATTAAGGTGGTATTTACAATGTTGCCGGTGTCGGGGTCGTAGAACCGCTGCAGTAGCTGCAGGATGGTGGATTTCCCGCAGCCAGACGAGCCGACAAGCGCCACAGTCTTGCCCGCCTCAACGCGCAGATCGATCCCGCGCAACACCTGCTGGTTCGGACGTGTTGGGTATGCGAACTCCACTTCCTTTATACTGAAGCTCCCTGAAGCCGCCTGAAAATATTGTTTAGAATTTAATCAGAATTCTCATAGTTATAGGATTGCATGGCACAGGATAGCTCCAGTCAGGCTTAGCCGGGAAAACTTTGGCGACAGGACCGTAATGCTTTTGAAATATGATGAAAGAAAGCTTAAAATAGGGATAGTTAAAATCCACGAGACTTTTCATATAGGTAACTCTCTTTCTTTCTCTCTCTCTCCCTCTGTCTCTCTCTCTCCTATGCATTATTACGCAAACTAAGTATCAAATTTTTAAACTATATTGTGGAATCCTGAAATCCTTACCCAGTCCTGTTTGTCCTTCACTCGGTCTTCGGTCTTGATTTTGGGTTCTCTGTTGATAAGCGACAGGATCCTGGCTCCGCAAGCCTTCGCGGAATTAAAGCTTGGAGCGTAGACTAACGACTGACCCAGCATGTATGCTCCGTACATAACTGCTTCGGTAACCCTTGAAAGTAACACAAAACCTTATATGCCACAAATCGAAGACCCCACAATAACTTTATGAGTGAGTGTAAAACTTGAAAAAAACAGCATAGCGACACCAGAAACATTGTGCGCCTCGGCAATTTTCGTCTAGCTCCTGAAATACGAACTAACGCGATGATGATAATATCTACACTATATAATATATAATATATAATATATAATATAATATAATAATATAATATAATATAATAATATTATAAAGAGGAAAACTTTGTTTGTATGTTTGTTTGTTTGTACTGAATAGGCTCAAAAACTACTGGACCGATTTTAAAAATTCTTTCACCATTCGAAAGCTACATTATCCACGAGTAACATAGGCTATATTTTATTTTGGAAAAAAATAGGGTTCCGTAAGATATTTGGGTTTTTCGGACACAAGGTGTAAAAAATCAACCAGAAAAGTTACTTATTTTGCGTACGCTGCCTAAACTATAAAAGATAGAACCATAAAATGTTCTAATTAATTGTAGATCTTATAAATATCTACAAAAAAGTCCGCGACACACTATACCCATCTATGTCGAGTGAGGCACAGCAACCATTTTTTTATTTAAAAATCTTGAATTTTTTTTGGACTACATTTAAACGCGTTTATTTTACTCATGCTATTAATCCTTATCAAAATAAATGATTTCATCACTAAGAACAGTTTATGGAGATAATATTTGGTCTTTGAATGATTAAAATTGGACGTTTGGTTTTGAAGTTATGGCGAAATTAAAATATTACGATTTCTGCTGCACGGCCCGTTGCGAAGTGGGCGTCACCAAGGCGGGGGTGCGCGTGCGGGAGGGGAGTTTAGATCTATGAGTAAGGTACCCGCGCGGCTCAGTCGCGAGGTCGGCTCCCTACGCAGCGGTCGTGCGCGAAGTCTATATATATAGTACTAGCTGACCCCGCGAACTTCGTATCGCCTTAAAATTAATAATTCAAGTGCTTGTAATTTAATATGAACTTTATACCATAGCAATAAAGCTCAAATTGACTACGTTTTAGTTACAAATCATTTGTATGGGAAAAAGAAAAGGGCTATTTTTAGGGTTTTTCCAGCAATAATTCTAATTTTTCTCGCCGTAAAAACCATCCTTGAACTTCAACGAACATTTTAAAAAAAGATTTGGCCAAATTGGTCCAGGCGTTGTTGAGTTATGCGCTTACCAACACATTTTGCGATTCATTTTTATACTATATATATAGACTTCGCGCACGACCGCTGCGTAGGGAGCCGACCTCGCGACTGAGCCGCGCGGGTACCTTACTCATAGATCTAAACTCCCCTCCCGCACGCGCACCCCCGCCTTGGTGACGCCCACTTCGCAACGGGCCGTGCAGCAGAAATCGTAATATTTTAATTTCGCCATAACTTCAAAACCAAACGTCCAATTTTAATCATTCAAAGACCAAATATTATCTCCATAAACTGTTCTTAGTGATGAAATCATTTATTTTGATAAGGATTAATAGCATGAGTAAAATAAACGCGTTTAAATGTAGTCCAAAAAAAATTCAAGATTTTTAAATAAAAAAATGGTTGCTGTGCCTCACTCGACATAGATGGGTATAGTGTGTCGCGGACTTTTTTGTAGATATTTATAAGATCTACAATTAATTAGAACATTTTATGGTTCTATCTTTTATAGTTTAGGCAGCGTACGCAAAATAAGTAACTTTTCTGGTTGATTTTTTACACCTTGTGTCCGAAAAACCCAAATATCTTACGGAACCCTATTTTTTTCCAAAATAAAATATAGCCTATGTTACTCGTGGATAATGTAGCTTTCGAATGGTGAAAGAATTTTTAAAATCGGTCCAGTAGTTTTTGAGCCTATTCAGTACAAACAAACAAACATACAAACAAAGTTTTCCTCTTTATAATATTATTACTAGCTGCCGCCCGCGGCTTCGCTCGCGTGGTATCCGGATAAAAAATAGCCTATATGTTAATCCAGTACATGTACTATGTATATTCCAAGTTTTATTCAAATCCGTTCAGCCGTTTAGGCGTGATTGAGGCACAAACATCCAAACATCCAAATTCACAAACTTTCGCATTTATAAAGTTTATAAATATTATTTAAAATTATTTAAGTTATTGAAAACTAACTACTTTGACTTGTGTAAGAACGTGTAAATATTATGTCTATGGACTAAATAAATAAATAAGTCGCATCAGTGTTGCAGGCAGTCAAAAAGAAATAGTTCCAAACTCAAAGCTAAAAAAGTTCTAAATAATTATGAAACAACGTCCCGTTTGTGAAAGTAAAAGTTGCCTCCTGACGCTGTTATAAATCATCTACTTATAATAGATGGTAAAAGTACATATTTAATTTTACAAAAAGAATATTTGCCCTAACTTAAAAACCTAAAGATTTATAATATTTATGATCAATTTATATACAACAACATATAAATAAATAAATATTGTTTTTTTTATAATACGGGATATCGTATTTTTACACTCCTATTCTATTGACCTACAAATGAAATGTTTAGACATTAAAAACCACAAAGAACTTCATGGTCCAATTTAAAAAGTGTTTTTTCTCATGATGTTAGGCTTTTGTTTCGATACACACAGACAGAATTAGGTACCTACGCCTATACCCCTATATTCACCAGGCTCTCAAGATATTGAGACGAAGTCTTAGGGAAAGAAAAGTCACGTCAAAAAAATAATATTAACTTGGGTATGTCCACTTCATGCATCATCAAAATTTCAAAAGCACTTTTCATTATTTATTAATTTCATTATTTCATAATACAGCGTAAATACTTATATTCCTTTTTTTTATTCAAGCTCTACCAGACGTAGGCACACGTATTCAACGTCTATCAGCTCAGCGGCGCCGGCCAGGTCATCATGATTTTCCGGTGGCATAACATTTCCAAATTTGACAAAAGTCGGATTAACTGTCTTGTCATAAATAAGGTTCTAGGCGCCAACGAACGTTTTATGAGTCATTGACTAACATTGTCAGTTATCAAAATTTTTGACGACCTCTGTGGCGTGGCGGGCGAGTGCTCGGCTGAGACGCAAGAGGCGCCGGTTCGATCTCCGCTCCGGGAGAAATGTTTGTATGTTCTGCAAATATTTCTTCCGGGTCTAGGTGTTGTAGTATTATGTTTTATAAGTATAAGAATGCATTTACAAAAAAAAATATAAGTACCTATTCTATCAGTCGTCTGGTATCCATAGTACAAGCTTTGCTTAGTTTGGGGCTAGATGGCGCTGTGTGAAATGTCCACAAATATTTATTTATTTGTTTATTATTATTATTTACTAGCGGTCGCCCGCGGCTCCGCCCGCGTGGATGTCGGTTACCGCTGCAAAAAGCCTACCCAGGAAAGACACGGTCAGTCGCGAGGTCGGCTCCCTACGCAGCGGTCGTGCAGCAGAAATCGTAATATTTTAATTTCGCCATAACTTCAAAACCAAACGTCCAATTTTAATCATTCAAAGACCAAATATTATCTCCATAAACTGTTCTTAGTGATGAAATCATTTATTTTGATAAGGATTAATAGCATGAGTAAAATAAACGCGTTTAAATGTAGTCCAAAAAAAATTCAAGATTTTTAAATAAAAAAATGGTTGCTGTGCCTCACTCGACATAGATGGGTATAGTGTGTCGCGGACTTTTTTGTAGATATTTATAAGATCTACAATTAATTAGAACATTTTATGGTTCTATCTTTTATAGTTTAGGCAGCGTACGCAAAATAAGTAACTTTTCTGGTTGATTTTTTACACCTTGTGTCCGAAAAACCCAAATATCTTACGGAACCCTATTTTTTTCCAAAATAAAATATAGCCTATGTTACTCGTGGATAATGTAGCTTTCGAATGGTGAAAGAATTTTTAAAATCGGTCCAGTAGTTTTTGAGCCTATTCAGTACAAACAAACAAACAAAGTTTTCCTCTTTATAATATTAGTGTAGATAGTGTAGATAAAAATGAATCGCAAAATGTGTTGGTAAGCGCATAACTCAACAACGCCTGGACCAATTTGGCCAAATCTTTTTTTAAAATGTTCGTTGAAGTTCAAGGATGGTTTTTACGGCGAGAAAAATTAGAATTATTGCTGGAAAAACCCTAAAAATAGCCCTTTTCTTTTTCCCATACAAATGATTTGTAACTAAAACGTAGTCAATTTGAGCTTTATTGCTATGGTATAAAGTTCATATTAAATTACAAGCACTTGAATTATTAATTTTAAGGCGATACGAAGTTCGCGGGGTCAGCTAGTGTATTATATAGATGTTACAATAATAATGCAGATAGGTACTGTTATTAGGTGTTATGTAGATATTTTTTAAATGGTTGGTCCGGTTATTATTAGCTGCATATTCGGACAAATTCGGTTTTCATACGAAGCACGAAGTTTGCCGACGCGCACAATATTTGTGTTTTTACTATATAGCCTACTTTATTCGAGTACAACTCGAGTGAAGATGCGAGCGGAAGCTAGTTTTATATATTTTGTTTTGTACTTTAATCCTTTAACCACAATGGTTTGAAATAACTAGTGACATGAGTAGTACTTGTAGGCCTATATTTTATTATCAAAAGTCAAAAATACTTTATTCCACAAAATCGTTGGAGTAATTTGGACATGATTAAATCTACGTTGAATAAAAATTCTTTTCACACTTACAGAAGTACAATTTTGTATTCAAGCTCGCCTTTGGAAACCAAGTAGGCACCATAAACGACGGCGCTGCAGTAAGAAACGAAAGGCACATAGATCCCCATGCCGAGAACTAGGCCGCGCCAGCGGCTTTTCTTGGTGACCGCCTTACAAGCGTCCTCCAACGCGTCTCGGAACTTCTCCAGGAACAACTTCTCCACACCTACACACAATTACCAGGTAACTTATATGATTCCGAGAGCACTGGTGGTCTAGTTGGTAGTGACCCTCCCTTACGATTCAAATGTGGTGTGTTCAATCAAATCCGGTCGTGTACCAATAGATTTTTCTATGCGAAAAATTGATGTGCGCTATACCAGTACTCTCAAACGGTGAAGGGAAACATCGTGAGGAAACCCGCGGCTTAGTCAACCTCGCACGTATTGACCATGTCTTTCCTGTGGACAAGGCCAACTAAGCTAAGAGGATTGAATAGGTGCTGGGCAAGCCTACTCCATCTTAATTCGTCCTGGGCACTACAGCGTCCCGTTAGTGAAGGTAAAAGTTGCCTCCTGACGCTGTATAGATATCTATATCTATCTACTATAGATGGTAAAAGGCCTTATTATTAGATTGTATTTAAGAATGGTGAGCAGTTACCTAAGCTCTGCACAGTTTTGATGCTGACAACAGCTTCAGTTGCGATTGAAGTTGCAGACTCCATCGCCGCTCGCTCATCAGCTTGGGACTTCTGGGATATGATGCCTTCCAGCCAGATACTGCCAACCATCTGAAACAACACTTCTGTTAGAAATGCTTAGCTTATTTACAAATATTTAACCTTTGACACGAAATGTGTTAAGTTTTTGCCTGTATACAACGTGGTAAATCTCGCTGTACTAAACATTTCTTTAGTGCAAGCTCCTACCTAAGGTAAGGTACCCATTTACAAATATGATTTACAAAATACGAAAGAAACAATAGAAAGACCATTGCCAGATAAAAGCGTGCCCAGAACACTATTGGCTAGCACTGTAGGGCAACACTGATGCGTTCTTAAAAGAAATTGGAAATAAAAAACGTACAAGAATCACTTACAAGGGGTAGAAAGACCGCTGAAACTAGAGTCAGCTTCCAGTTGTAACTGATAGCCATGAAGAATCCTACAGCCACAGAACTCAAACCTTGCAGGATGAGACCAATTCTTAAGCCAGTGGCACCTTGGACCTCTGCCGTGTCCCCGCTCAATCTGGCGCAGACTGCGCCCACTGTGTTACATTCCTTATCGTAATAGCCGATTTCCTGCGAAGAAAGACATTTCTCACTTAGTTAGAAATAAAACTGATTATTTTACTTTAAAACTAAACTAAACACGTGTCAAGTGCACGAAAAGATCCTCTTAAAAGTGCTTTAATCCTTTCCCTGCCCCAATTTGTTAGAATTAGTGACACAAGTATAAGTAGTAATAAAATTGACGCAGCCTGGGATTACTCAAAGCTATGTTGCTATATCTACTGACTGATAAAAGCCTGACTGACAAAAGACTGACCTACTAGCAACATACCTGTCGTAACAGAGCTGAAAAGTACTGGTATCGCAAACGAGTGGTCATCTTCAGGCCAGCGCTAGTGAAAGTGGTACTTTGCAGACACATAGAGATGCCAGCGATAGCTGCCACAACCAGAAACAGACCAGAGTACAAATCGGCCAGGTACAACATTTCGGTGTGGTCTGATAACACGAAAATCTGAAAAACAAAGAGAACAATTCGAAGGTGTTGCAAAATGTAGTCTGCCCTTCAAATTCGATCAAAGACTCCTAACAGAATGAAACAATTATGGAACGTATATCTAGAGCGGGAAAAAAGTATCGCTCTACACTTAAATCTCTGACTACGGTATAAATTAGGTAGTGTCTTATCATATCTTTTTTTTATTAAAGATTTTTGGAGATGTCTCAGAACTGAAAGTAAACGGAATGCTTTGTTACAGGAGTTGTTTAATAATACGTTGACTTACACCACTCGTGTACCCGAAGAGCATAGCGAACATTGGGAAGCAAGCTCCTTGAATAAACGCAGCGATTGATCCGATAGTAATGTAAACCCATTCTGGAGAGTTCAGTTTCAGAAGATCCCAGTCGCTGATTGATTTTATTTCCTGTGACAGAAGTAATACATATTATGCACGAAAACCTAACGCTATTGTTTAGATAAGGTTCGACCGCTAAACTATGTACGTCATTCAATTTTCAATAAGTTTAAACGTTTGAATACAACCTTTTAACGCCCAGTGCGATTTGCATTGAAATTAGGTCTGGATACTATAAATACAACATAAATAGACATGTGTATCAAGAGTTTTCAAAATAACCCTTAAAAATGGTAAAACGGGATATCAAAATTTAGATCATGCGAGCGAAGGCGAGCGAGTAAACTTATATCTTAAGTAAGCTTATATCTAGTAAGTAAGCTTATATCTATACTAATAATATTATAAAGACGACAGATTTTTTGTTTTTTTGTTTGTAACGAATAGGCTTCGAAACTACTGGACCGATTTCAAAAATTCTTTCACCAATAGAAAGCTACATTATCAGGGTCCAGTATAGGTAATAATATATATTCAAAAAATTAGGGATCCGTAAGAAAATTGCAATATTGTAACCTAAGGTAGAAAACCCAAAATAGTTTTTGGCGTGCGGCTCCGAAACTACTGGACCGATTTCAAAAATTCTTTCACCAATAGAAAGCTACATTTTCAAAGTCCAGTATAAGCTATAATAAATTAAAAAAAATTAGGGATCCGTAAGCAAATTGCAGTATTGTAACCCAAGATAGAAAACCCAAAATAGTTTTTGGCGTGCGCTGCGCAACTATTGATTACAGAACAAAATAATGTACTACATGCGTACGAAGTCGCGGGCAACAGCTAGTATGTAATAAAAAGCTCGTAAAGTTAACCGCAACTTTGAGTGATACACATACTTCATCGTCATCTCCTTTATCCGCATCAGAATCAACGTCCTCGTTGTAGATGAAGTTGGTGTAAGCAGCTGATACAACCGACGATATAGAGCCTCGCGGTGTCATCCAGTCCTTTGAATCTGTAAGATATTGCATACATATTATCACGCCCGTATCCTCATATCAAATCATATCATAAGAAAATTGCAGCCACTCCTGATCAAAGTCCCAAGATGGAAATGGTAACCGATGGTGACAGGTAATCAGCCCATCATCCATATAATGTAGATGGTCATGTAGGTAGATGTAAGATATTACTTTTCTATAACTACCACCCGCTGGTCTCTTTACACTGGTTTTATCAGAAAAGCTACTATAAAAATCATTCTAGAACCATGCTGACACCTAGTCTGCGTAGCACTTTGGAATGTTTGAAATCGTCGTCGTATAAAAACGAATAGCATATTTTGATCATAAAAGACAAGCACATCATACTCTATTTACGCTCACATCGGCCATCTAAGAAAATCATTGAATTGGTTGAAAAATCACTTTGTGTGTGTGAGAAGTGACAACTCTTGAGCTCAGTTTGAACGGTTAAATAAGCCGTAAAGAGTAGAAAATCTCTCAGGAAAAAAACACCCGAAAAGACCAATCCATTATTTTCAAAAAAGAAATGCCTCAAACCTCGTTTAGTAGAATGATGTCTGTGCAATCGTCTCGTTGATCGCCGTTTAATGTCAGTTTTCGGCGCCTGCATTGTGGTCTGACTCTGACTCTCCCCCTCTCCGCCTTCGCCCGTCTCCTCTAGAACAGGCGCGATTTCCTCTGCTGGTTCTTTGTTTTCGTTGCCTCTTGTCACCAACTTGTGGTAAAATCCTAAAAATTACAAGATAAAACTTTTGAAATTAATAGTGTTTGAAAGTAGACTTTGTGTCGATGATTTTAAATTTTCTCTACTTTACAAACTGGCCTACAGAGGTCTTAGATCGGGATGGATGAAAGAAGGGAAGGGAGACCTTTGCCCAGCAGTGGGATCCAGCAGGCTTATTACATGGATAGATAATGATTATAATTTGGTGGATCATCGCAAAAGTACCTTGATTTCTCATGAGTTCGTCGTGAACACCTTGCTCGACAATCGCTCCCTGATCCATACAGATGATGCGATCTGCGTTCACTATCGTTGATAACCTGCGTACCAAAAGTAATTTAGTACACCCCGTATTTTTAATTTGTCCCGCTCTCATACCCTTGCATCACTGGTCATTAAACTTTGTTGAGAGTATTTATCTGTTGTTAAGATAAGATTATGTACCTAACTATTAAAAAGGTGTCTATTGAAATTCTCCTTACAGCAAATTCTATAAATTTACCACTATAAATGAATCTCTAATCTCAAATCTAAGCCCACACACAATTCAAGCTGACTCTAAAGCTCGAATGGTGCCTGCTGCTTCTGACCACCTGATACCGCCGTGAACCCTGTCTACCCCGGAAAGTCTGGAAAGTAGGTTTTGTTACCTGTGGGATACCATGATGGTGGTGCGACCCTCGCTGGCGCGGCCGAGCGTAGCTTGCACCTGTCGTTTGGAGTGCTGATCCAGCGCAGAGGCCTAGTCCAGCAGAAACACAGCTGGCTCGCGCATTAAATATGTTGCTTCATACCATCCGATCTGATACCACCGTCATAACCTCGAACACCATGTGTGGTTTATTACCTGTGGGATACCATGATGGTGGTGCGACCCTCGCTGGCACGGTCGAGTGCGGCCTGCACCTGTCGCTCGGAATGCGGATCCAGTGCGGACGTGGCTTCGTCCAACAACAGTACGGCCGGCTCGCGCAGCAGAGAACGCGCGATCGCAACCCGCTGCTTCTGCCCGCCTGACAGTGATGCACCGCGCTCACCGATCACCGTGTCGTAACCCTGGAAACTCTCGATGTTTAGATAATTAAATAGATGAACTATATCTTGTGGGGCTTCTTATGATGCACGAAAATCTTTATATATTTCAAATCCAGACAAATAAGCACTATACCTATTGAGTGTTATAAATACTCGAGTTTGTGGGGATGTTTAGATGTGACAATATTTTGTTACCTGCTTGTCATCCAACTTACATTCGGCAAGTTCGTGATGAAATCGTGCGCGTAGGCCATGTCTGCCACTCGCTGCACTTCCTCGCGCGTTGCCTCTGGGCAGCCGATGGCAATGTTGTCGTGGATCGTGCCTCTGAATAGGACCGGCTCCTGGCCCACCACACCTGGGATTTCAAGTAAGTTAAAAATTTGTTTGTTCTTGCTTATTTGCTCTTGAAAAAAGTTCTTGAGCTGAGACCGCGACTCGGCAAACGTAATGTAGGACGCTCTCCAGCTAGGTGGAGTGACGATTTGCGAAAGGCTGATCGGCTTGATGATGTAAGTTTGTGGCCACTGTAGCATGTCGGGCTAGAACGTGAAATGTTTAATTTCTGAAAATAGAAAACTGGTAGCGTTCCCGCCTTCCGATCCTAAAGTCGTGGATTCAAATCTGGTCGTGCACATTGGTACACTGGCGTTTTCTGTTTGAAAAATAGCGTAAAATTTAAACCTTGGAATCTTTATAATATACTTAGTCTTAGCATTACAAACTTTTGATAGCTTTTTATGATGAGCTTAACGAAAGGAGCCTTTTTGAGGCGCACTTAAAATCCTTTCACCACAATGGTTCGAAAGAAATAGTGACACGAATAGTAGTAGTAGTATGATCTACAAACGAACACCTGGAAGTAAATGAGTATTCCATGTTCAAACTTGTGGCGGCAACTACACAAGTCGTAGGTATTTATGTAGTCGTGTCGCTCTTTCGAACCACTGGTATAGCGCACATGAATTAAAACAGAAAAAATCATTGGTCTACTAGTGCGGACATAAGTGAGGATATAAAAGATACAAATAATTCCATAGGTAGGCCACTTAGCCTATAGGTACTTTACCCAAAGTGGATCGCAGCCATCCGAGGTTCAGGTTCTTTGTGTCTTTTCCATCAAGTTTGACTGATCCTGAAGATGGATCGTAGAGCCTCTGAAGCAATTGCAGGATAGTTGACTTTCCACAACCCGAAGATCCTACCAGTGCCACGCATTCACCGGCCTTGATATGCAATGATAGTCCTTTTAGAATCTGGAAATGAGATCCAAAGTTGTAGTCAGTTGCAGTTGTACCTTCCAAGAGTTGGTTGCCTTGCCTGCCTAAGTGATCGAGTTAGACCGATCTAATTATTTAATGATGAATAACGTACCTTGGTCTCAGGCCTTGAAGGATAGCTGAAGTGTACTTCATCCAAGGTAATTTCGCCATTGACCCTGCGAGGAGATAGGCCGCTTTGGTTCATGCTGTCGATCTTCGGCTCACGGTCCAGCAGGGTGAATATGCTGGTAGCAGCTGCGCGCGCTGACGCAAACATCTCCGTATGTGGCACGCATAGGGTTATTGACTGAGTCGCCATGTATGCGCTGAACAATATCTGAATAAAAAATATATTTTTTTATTAAGACTGCTGGCTTTCGATGATAATTTACTCCCTAAGTTGTGCCAAGGCCCTATTTTTACTCGTTTTTCACGTTGACGTAGTATTGTCTACGGCATCCAGGTATTTTAATTTATAAACAATCGCGTCATATTCTATTTTATCTCACCTCTCACCGTTAGGTATCTAGGCAGATACGCGTTTACTTTCTCTCTATTTTTCGCAATTTTGTTATAGAACTGAGCAGTCCGAATCAGCCTGTTCAAAATCGGCTGATTCGAGTCAAGTCCCGTCGAGTGGCGAGTAACCAACAACGCGCACCAACTCAACTCAGCTGATCAAATCGACTCAAACGTCTGGGACTTGCGCATGAACTGAGTTGATTCGAGTTGAAAAAAAAACTTACTCGATTTGACTCATTCACAGTTTGACTCAAGTCAATATGAGATAAACAACTCAACTCGCGCATCGCTAATTTCAACCCTGAAAAGTAGGAGCACGGAAGAAGCAAAGTCCAATTATCATTTTATTGCCCACTATTTATGAGCCTCAGCTGCTCAATAAGGCTCAATTGTTTCAAAGTAGGCATCTCTGTCAATGCGTTTATTGATAACAGTAGTTACCTACTGCAGATTCTTCCTTATGAGCACTGATTTGTTTGCTTTCATTGATAACATAGGTTAACTATTGGTAACTTAACAGTTTACCAACAGTTGTATTTTAAGGATGGAATGATGGAAATGGACAGCACGAGGAGGATGTTGAAAGGAGAGTGATTGCAGGTAATAAAGTGAATGAGGCACTTCACGCCTTTATGGAAAGCAGGAATGTGTCTAAAAAGGCACGACAGTACAGTCAGTACATAGAGGAGTACTAGTGCCGACACTTATGTATGGTAATGAAAGTTGGGTATGGCAGAAGAAACATCAAATTA
The DNA here is from genome assembly GCA_949320045.1 of Scotopteryx bipunctaria. NCBI lineage: Eukaryota > Metazoa > Arthropoda > Insecta > Lepidoptera > Geometridae > Scotopteryx > Scotopteryx bipunctaria. The sequence continues at coordinate 7,267,133 of OX439440.1, forward strand.
GAGTGAATGCAGTAGAAATGCGTGCGTTGTGAAGTATGTGTGAGGTAACTTTGAGAGATAGAGTTAGATGTGGAGTGAAAGAAGATATAGTGATGAGGATTGAGAAAGGTATGTTAAGATGGTTCGCTCATGTAGAGAGGATGACTGAAAGAAGATTAACGAAACATGTGTATGAGGCGAGTGTGAATGATACCGTTGGAATGGAAAGACCTCGGCGCACGTACCTGGATCAAATTGGAAACGTTTTGGAAAAGGGCCAGGTCAAGAGTACCTACCCTAAACCGACGAGCATGCATGAGAATGTAATGAGAGTGAATGAAGCGAAAGAAGTAAGTCAGGGTCGTAGCAAATGGCGATCCGTGATCTCTGCCTACCCCTATGGGAAACAGGCATGATTTTATGTATGTAGGTATGTATATTTTAAGATTCCTTAGTATGAGTTATTACTGCTGAAGAACCCATTACCTACACACTAACAAATTTGTTCGTCCCGGTTTGGTAAGTACTTCAGCATAAAATGTTTATAATTCCATAATTGCTTTTAGAGATGTAGGTAGGTACCTATTTTTTAAGATAAATATCTAAACGCGGAGTCAGTAGGTACCTAACCCTACTTATGTACAAAATAGGTAAACTACAGTCGCTTCATAGAATAAGGAATATGACGTATAAAATGGCTTTATATTGACTTACTTCTAGTAACAGAAATAGATATTTATTTTTGAATTCGATCTGAGAGCCAATAAGTAGGTACATAATGCATTTTAGAATTATAATAATAATTATAAAGCAATTACTCACACTTAAAACGGCACCAAAGACGTAGCTTCGTTCATCCGCATCCTTGTAGAAGTCCCTGAGCACAAGTCTGGTGCCGTAGGTGAGTCCGATCGCGTTGAGTGAGTACGTTAGGACCCAGTTGAACCCGTTACCGAGCCCTGTGTAAAGTCCTCGCCTCTTTCCATAACTTTCTGCTGGTTCTAGCAGTTTTCGGTACCTATAAAGTTATAGAAGGAACACGGTATTGTACACAGACAATAGATAAAACAAGAGCGTGTACAACATTATTAAAAAAAACTCTTGGTTAATCATAGTTTTTTTGTAAGTACCTACGGAGTTTTATGAGAGAAAACTGGCGATCTAGTGGTAAGGGTCCCTTCTTCCGTTCCTAAGTCCGTGGGTCAAATCCGGTCATACACCAATGATTTTTATGTTCAAAAAATTTACGTGCGCTGTACCAGTGCTCTGAAACGGTGAAGGAAAACAATACAAGGAAACTGGCTTGTCGTAGAACCTAAAAAGTTCGAAAGTATGTATCATGTGCATGAAAGGAGCCATTGAGGCGCACTTTACACCTTTTCACCACACTGGTTCCAAATAAATAGTGACACGACTAGATAGATAGATTGGATTATTCATTATTTTTAATAATGCATTCAGTCTACTTCTTTGGTTATATTCGTTTGTCTTGTTTTTGAGCTTTATTTTATTTATTCCACTTCGTATTACTACTGGGCAAATGTCTCCTCGTGGTTTTCTAGACATCCCCATCATGAGCTTTCTCTCAACAACCTATTTCACTTTGAGGCATATATTCAACTTATTTTATAGCCTAGTCACGTATTGTCTTGTATTGTACACAGACAAATAGATAACACAAGAGCGTGTACAGCATTATTTATAAAAAAATGAATTGAAAAATAAAACACGTCGTTAATCATAATCTGTCTGTACTAGGAAGCACCTGTAGTAAAAAATACCTATTTATCACGAAACATTAAATAGTGCTAATTTTCATTCTGGATTACTCCCTCACCACGCCCAAAAGACCGTGGAATATAAGTAGGGAAAATACTTTTTTTTACTGTAATCGCTAGCGCGTATAAAAGTTAAAAAGCCTGGAAAACTTTTTTTTAGACTGACTAGTGAAACCATTACCGTTGCCCAATCAGACTCGGAGTTAGGAGAATTATTTGGAATTGTTTATTTACAAATACTGCTGATTATTCAAATTACCACTTACCTTTCGGTTTCTTTGTGTTCCCCGCCAAATGCTACTACAGTTTTAACTGACTTCAGCACTTCCTCAGCTTGCTTGCCCGCCTGACTGTACGACTCCATTTCTCTGATAGAGGATTTTGTTTGATACTGCAAGCAAATTATAATATAATAGATCATCGTTAATAGTGACTGATCATTAGGAGTGAATCGTGACGGAATCCAGAACCAATGCTCCAGAACCAACACGAAAATTATTAGAAAATTTATTAGACGAAAATTGTAGACCTGATTGGCCGCTATGAAAATCTATTGGAAAGGTTTATACGTAGGTTTACCGCTGAATCCGGTTACCTTTCAAATCTGCAGGCCCTCAAGATTATTTTGGATTAGGAAAACGCCCCGACTTTGTACCTACACCCTCCAAGTTTCATTCTTCTAGGATTTGGTTTAGGCTGTCTGTTGATTGCCAGTCAGTCAGTAAGGTAATTGTTTTATACAGGGTGTCCCAAAAAGTAGGAATACCAGGAAGTCCGGAGAAAGAGCACCCCTTGGAGTACATATCCGAATCACCCCCATGTATGTTCCGTGATTTTTCGTAGTTTCTGAGTTATAATTTTTATTTCGTATTTTTTTGTCAAACTTTGGCTTACAATACATTATTAGGTCAGTAGGTAAATAGTATGCCTTACAGACACAAGACCATGTCCACCAATGCACCATAAAAATGTAGTTAGAAGATAAAATACCAAATTACTATTTTTGATGAAGATTTTTTGTGGTGATTCGGGTACTCCAAAGGTTGCTCTATCTCTGGACTTCCACTTGACACTATGTTTTGGGACACCCTATATATTTATATAAATGTATAAGGGGGGTAGGATAGGGGGTAGATCATTTGGCACATGTCCATATTTTGGAAAAACTTTGCATTCCGTACATGACTGGTTTTAAGCTTATCGACGCTATGAGGATACTAACTGCTTACATCACGATGTTCCTTCACTGATTGAACTTGCGAACATAAGGAAGATGTACATACTTAGGATTATAAACTAAATTGTTGGGAAATTGCGCAAGTTTATGAAACCATCAGTTACATTACAAACAAACAAATCTAAAACAAATATGAATAGAGTATACAATGACAATAAAACAGATTAATGATCATCAACTTTTATCTCTTTATCAACGTAAATAATTAAATATTTATACAGTATTATACCTACACTTCCTACGTAGTGAATTGTAAGATCTTATTCATTACCTCAAGAAATGTGTCGTAAATTTAATATTATCTATACCTATTTAGCGACTTTTTGCTGTAATGAAAGGCACCTAAGTAGACTAGAATGGGTGAACAATAACACCTATAATGTATTGGAATATTTCCATGGCAATTGAATTTCATTGTGCTGACAAATAGAGAGTACCTACTTGTATTGAACTTGGGGAGTGATTTTGGTTAGTGATATGATTATAACTTTGGTTGCAATCAGTTTCTAAATTAAACCGTTAGGTAAATATCACAAGCTGCCATAATTGACAACCGACTGATAGAAACTGATAGTAATAACAAAAATATTGCAATGACTATAAAAAATAAAGCAGGTACGCATAGAATTAGGTATTATTTTGAGAGATGATTGTTGAGTACTTACGTTAGACATCGCGATAGAAGCGGCCAAAGAAAATGGCATCACAGATATACACGCAAGCGATAGCTCCCAGCCCAGGGGGAAAGCGGTGCACAGACACAGGATGCAAGTGCCCACCAGGTTGGCCACAACTGCCAACTTCTCTCCCATACCTTCCTTCAGTTTCATCAAGTTCCTGGCAACAATTACAAGTGTAAACTTGTAAACGATTCGAAGAAGGTCATTTCAAGAAGAATATTAAGTTTACGCTCGATGGATGTTACGCAAGGGGCTTGGAACTTGGTGCTGTATTCTGTATCTTTGTTGACCTCCAAATTCAAGGAACAGGATTACTCAGATGAACTTCTGGATGAACTTCAAACTATATAAAATTCGCGTACTACATCAAAGTCACATTATAATGCCACTAAGTTTGTACTCATAGTCTCTCCTATCTAGATCATCATCTATTGGTTATGACACCAACATGCAGGGAACTCAATATTGGCAATTGACTTAAATGTCTTGGCGTCCATTCAAATAACTCTGTCATCAGAGAACAAACAATCTATAAAGATGTTTGTTTTTGTAGAATATGAATTTGTGTCTGTAATATCCGAAGCAAAATCTGTAACTTTTAAAGGTGATGCTTTAGAAGTAGAAGATATAACATGAAAACTTGTCGCGTTTGTTAGCTTAAAGGCTACTGCTTGCTATACCTTCGTACTTTCGTACTTCGTCTTTGTTATGTGTAGCCAAGCCACAATCAATCAGTTTGAAAAACAATGATCACTCACAATTCAGAGACGTGTCTATATCGTCATGCCCTGTACCTATATAAGTTTACTATAACATTTATAGCGCCAATGGCCTCATGAGTCTCAGCAGACACACAGCTCAATTGAACCAATTGTGATCTTAAAATTTTCATTGAATCTATTCAACATTGTAACTATGTAGATCCAATAAATATTCTTCGATTCCTTGTGTTCCCAAAGTTACATTTTGATCTCGTTTAGCAGAAGGTAAAAGAAATTAGGCTCAAGTTATTACGCAATGAAAATGGTGTAGACTTTTGTACATTTTTCTAAACCAAACCTAATTTGATAGTTCAATAAATTAACAAAAACAGTTTCGAAAAGAAGATTTAAGAAGTTGTTATATTTATTACAAAGACAAACTATAATCACATCAAAACTTTAAGGTAATCGGTATAATAATAAGAAATGAAAATGAGCTCAGTTTTTTATTTAAATTCGCCTAGAGATAGAAAACAGAGCTCAGATCACTAACCGCAGGTAAAGTATAAAAAATATTGAAAAAATAACAATAAAATCGACTAAGAATATCAATAAAACGATTACATGTAACCATAGAAAATAACTACTCAACTACTTTTAGGTACTACCTTGTACTACTGTTTTTTTTTTCTTATGATCCTTGGATAAGGACGTCTGAGTAGTAACAGTGGTTTAGTAGCTAGGAAGTTTAGTTATCTCAAAGTAGCTAGGTTGTTACTTTGTAGAGTTGAGCATCCTACGAATATTATTCTCATTTCAATTTTCTCCCTCCCCAAATCATAGATCAATTATTTTACTTACTCAGACATAGTTGAGGCCAGGTTGAATTCGGAGTCAGTGTCGAACCATGACATGTCTTGACGTAGCACAGCGTTCAGGAACAACATCCTGATTCGTGTTATCTGGATGAGATGTAACACTATTCAAAGAAGTTTAAGATTTTAGACCAAACTCTATCAGGTAGATAAATAGCTGGGTAACTAGCGGTGATAGGAAATTATGTCTATCAATCCTAATATTCTTAAGAGTCTTAAGAAAGGACATCAAAAGTGGCTTCAGAAAATTGGTTTGAAAAACTCATCCTTCGCTAGACAACCAGTATTCGGGTACACAACAGGCTTGGAACCATTTTAAATAGTTTTCAGCTACCTTATTGTAGCTATGAAGCGCAGAGACAATTAATAGTAAGGTCATCAATAAAGACAATAAAATAGTACGCGTAAAATCACGCTCAATATTATGTTGGATATTATAACAATTTGTCAAATCAATGTACCTATTTGTATGGCTAGAATTGGAGTCTCCAAAACACAATAATATAAATAAGATTTTCTGACCGCGGCACAGAATACCAATAAGAATACTACCTAGAACAAGCGACTTTATTAATCCTTCTTTTGCGTTGCCTTACTCATTTATATTACCTACCTTACTTACATTCACAGCAGGTGTGCCTTAATCTGGTATTGTCTAATTCTCAACCACAAGGTCATGTATGGTGATGGTCCATGATAAGCAAGTTTTCGTTTTTGTAACCTTTATTCTGTTTTAGTTTGGGTCTAGGAAATCATGTGCCGGCTTACGTGGGTCACATACCTGTCTGAGAGCACTCCAGCTGACCAGTCCCACGGACAGTATGTTGAACAGTATCGATAGTCCGATGCTCACGAACATGCCTATAGCCATCGCTGTGGCATCTTCCATCAGGGCTTTCATGTTCTCTTCATTTGATGCATTCACACTAGAAGAAACAAATCATTGAGTTAGGTGAAATGAGATGAAAGAAGGAAGCCTAATAGGATTTTTACTACCTATTCCTTTGTGCATGCACTAGAACATAAAACTTGTTATATTAACAAACCTCAATTGTAACATTTTTATTAAAAAAATATTAGTGTGATTATAATAACAGGCAATCATTAAATGTACTTAATCAACAAAAAGTAAGCTGTCTGTTTTAATTTACCGTTGATGAAATCATAAAATGAGACGAATCGAATTAAATCTTTATAGCCGTTCGGAGATAATTGTTGAAATGAGTTATGAAGCCTGCTAAGATAAGAAGCTATAGACATTTACACAGATAGATAGATATATAGGTAAGTTTTGTCTAATCTACTGCAATCTGGGTCTTTCCGTTTCTGCTAGAATCTACTAGTGGAATGAAAAAGACAGGATTGCAAGCATTGGCAGCTCTAAGTCAATGAGTTTGGGGAGCCAGTGTTGAGGAGGAAGATATTCCTTCTTTATTTTATTAATACTCAATTTACTAGGTATTTCAGACCTATTATGATGTACTGCAGTCACTACGAGATAGCAGGAGGTAGTAGTCAAGGTACTTACAGTCTTCTTCCCCCTCCAAAGGCAGTAGTCAGGGGTAGGTACGTGGACATCCTGTATTGATACTTGGTGCGCTCTACAAAGGATGTGGTTAGCTCTCCCACTTGTGCCAGGTTGTAGCAGACGCCAAGGCCGCTGAGCAACCCCAGAAGAACGCCAAATATGGTGGCAAACAGTTCCAGACATGTCCCATATCGATACTAAAGATGTAACAAATAGCTATTAAAACACCCGGCATACCTACTTATCTTGTTCAGAAATAATATCAGGCGTTCGTTGGTTTTAGGTAAAACTGTAGGTCACAATTAATTAGGGCGGAAATATTTTGTAGTAATAATATAGTTTAAGCTGTTTATCCGCCAAAGAAAATAAAAAATAAATTGTATTATGTCCACTATTTTATAAAAGAAAACCAAAATTTTTATATGTCTGTTAACGTACTTTTTTCAGTACAGAATAAAATATTAACTGAACAACACACATTTAATAAAATATATAAAACTCATAATGAAGCTGCTTCTCTCCCCAAGCATTTCGTAAAAGTCGACTAAGGGATAGTATCCTCTCCAACATGATGAGATACAATAAGCAAGTATTCCCAAGGAGGGATGACGTCAGACAGGCGGCCGGTCATAAAACACCTTAGCCAAAACTCTTACAGCATGATCCTGGATCATCCAGGATCATGCTGTGCCGACCCCGCATAGAGTGGGATAAGGGCAGGAAGATGATAATGAAGCTGACTAAAAATCAACGTACAGCCTTGAAACTGGAAAGGTATCTTTTAGAAGATTTGGAGATGCAAAAAAAAATATAGAGATGAATAAAAAAATGTTTGTAAGGAGGTATAAATAGTACATTATTCGCCGAAAGGAGAAAGTGACCAATAATTAACGAGGGTTTAGTTTTAGTACACATTCGTTAAGAATCGCACTTTCTTTTGAGTGATACATAATAGTGCTGTAAACTACACTTGTGAGGAAAATAAGAAAATCTTTATTAATTACTAGCTGCCGTCCGCGGCTTCGCTCGCGTGGTACAGTATATGTACTGTGTATATTTCAAATTTCATTCAAATGTGTTCAGCCGTTTAGGCGTGATTGAGGCACAAACATTCAAACATTCTCACAAACTTTCACATTTATAATATACCAGCTGCCGCCTGCGGCTTCACTCGCGTGGTATCCGGATAAAAAATTGCCTATATATTAATCCAGTACATGTACTATGTATATTCCAAGTTTCATTCAAATCCGTTCAGCCGTTTAGGCGTGATTGAGGCACAAACATCCAAACATCCAAACTCACAAACTTTCGCATTTATAATATAAGTAAGAAGTAAGATAAGTGACAAAAATTGTATTACGAGAATGAAATCTAAGTTACTACTAGCTTACTTTAAGATAATGGTTAAAAGGTCAGTGTGAAAATGATCTGTTAGATAGAATTTGTTAAAACCGACATAGGGGCCGCATTTTCTTTTTGGATTTGTGAATTTACAACCTAAACTACGAAAGACTGGAATTTTACAAACCTACAGCTTTTTAAAGCAAGTGTCAGCAAGTAAAAAATGAGCAGAATATTGTACTTACAATAGCGAAATATGAAAGATTTAATTCGGCCTTCTCAGCATTTCTGAAATAGAAAACATTAATTTGAATAGGGTAAGGACCCTAGGTAGATTTATTTAAGGCAAATTACGTAGAATAACAATTTGGTAAGCTAAAAATTTATAACGTTTAGATATATAAAAGTAAAATCGCTCGATAAAGACCTACATGCACAAAAATACCTAAGAAGTACTAAATTAAATCGCAAAAGCAGAAAAATCAAGTAATATCTATCTTTATCACATATTTTAAATAATCTAGGCACCACCCGATTCACATGTGAGCTATCCTAGGTGTGACCATTTTATAAGAAGTCTGGTATTTTAAATGTTAATTTATTACAATTAAACAAAATAAAATCAAATAAAGCAGAGCGTTTTTTTAAGAAAATCATACTCACTCTTTCTTTGATTTTTTGGTCCCCATTATGAAAAGCACTTTTCGACTTCTAAAGAGAAACTTTGAACCGTAGAAGTGAAACTCGCGGGCCTACGCCAGTGCTCGCCCGGAGCGCACCTCCTGAACACTGAATTCTCTTCAGTGCCGAAGCACGTGTACATCATTTTCACATTACGCCGATATTTATACATATCACAATTGCTCGCTTTATCTTAATCATCGCAAATTACGGTTTGTACATAGGAACTTGTATGCTCACATCATGTTTATGAGCAAAACGTCACATTCCTGTTTTCTTTTCATAATAGCTACGAATTTCATATTACTTATTTAGGTTATGTTTATTTTCGATAAAATAAGTAAAATACTTCTCACCACTATGAACATGAAAACCCGAAGTCAGTAAGGTTTTCGCTAGACTCGCACTGGCGCATTCCAGTTTTTTTTTTCGGCATCAGACTTAAAAAAAAGCAAAGAAATATTTGATATTTGTTATTGACGGAAATTGGTACTTTTACACACGAGACAGTTTTGTAATTACAAAAGAAATAATTATCATTCTCTATATGATCTATATCATCAAGAAAATATTATGAATAGGTAAAATTTGAACACCTCTGGTGTAAGGGAATTGTACTAAGAAGTAGAGTTAAGTGCTTTAAAGCCTATTCTAATCTAATTCTAATTCTAGTATATTTTAATCTTTTACTGAAATGGGGCTAGACATTTTATACAAAAGCTACTCAGTTTGGTGATTATATCTCGCACCTATACTTCAGCCAAACTGAAGATACAATTCATGTAAACAAACCGTCAAATCACTTTAGTTTTGGGTAAATAAACCTCGTAATATAAGTTTTCACACCTTAATTTTACTATTAGTACTACTTAAAAGTTCCATAGACATTGTGTAAGGAAAAAGTAAGGTTTATTTACATAAATTCTATCTTCAGTTTGTCTGAAGCATAGGTAATTACGTACATCTTATTTACCTGGCAGCAAACCCAGAGGGGTGTCTATTTTTACAGATTTTCTTCCTTAACTCGAAAGTTATATTATAAAATTCTGCCCTGCTCGTACTTGCAGTAATCGTCATTTTTGGGTTTTCACTTTTTTCAGAAATGGTATTTCCAAGGGGCTAAATCTATAGGTACCTACATAAGAAAATAATTTTCATTATCTTTTTTTACTATAAGTATATAACATTGACATGCTGCATAGATATCTAAAAATTATGATTACCGCGTTTTTCTCGAAACCGCCATTTTGCAAGTACTGCATTTGCTATTACGAGGGAAGAATTCTGCCCTACTAATCGCACTTGCAGTAATCGTTATTTTTTTGTTTTTTCACTTTTTTGCAGAATATTACATAGGACTAAATCTATACCTACATAAAAAAATAATTTTCATTATATTTTTTACTAAGTATAAGTACTATAAAACATGGACATGTTGCAGAGATAAGTATCTAAAAATATGATTACCGTGTTTTTCTGGAAACCGCTATTTTGCAAGTACTGCATTTGCTATTACGAGGGCAGAATTATTCCTTTCGAGAAAGTAATGTTGACGAAGATCTTACTGCCCAGATAGTAGATAGTTATTCATTAATTCTATAACTAGGGTAATAGTTATGTCTATGTAAATATTTTAGTACCTAGCTGTTTTCCTTATTACTTCTTTTGTGTTTCATATATAATTAACGAGCCTTTGATAGTACCTACAAAATGTTTAATCAACGAAAATTATTTGCTTACTGTCCATCTTGTGTTTACCTGTAATTAGTTTAGCATGTAGCCTATAACAATTGTTATACCTATATTTCTTTTTTCATGTGTCAGTTGTTGGTGAACCTAATAAATTAATTTCATTCGTAGTTATTGTTAAATCTTCCGTTCAGTTAGAGCACCATTTTCAGATTCTCATCGCTCGAAAAAATAAGCCTCTTCGGCCTCCATCTTTTTACTCAACAAATAAACAACCACCAAGGTCATCGTTTGTTTTTTAACTAATTTACGATAAGAAAGTTCTTAGTTTTTATTTGCAATTAAAAAAAAATTAACCCAGTTCCATGAAAAATAGGCTACGTTTGGCCAGTCAACACCAACGCTTTGCCCGATGTTGCCCCTAATGGCAGACTAATTAGCAAATTAGTAAATGTTGAGCTGTTATAGTGCTAAAGTGGTAGGTACACACCTTGATTTTTTTAGGTTGTCCATTCCTGTCAAATAAAACCCCACTACGGCTGGACCCCTTTGGCCGCATACGAAACCGTAGATTCGTAACCAGTTACGGTAGAAGCAAAATTCACTACTTGGAATTCGAAACACTACTAGTACTTCTCGGAATGGAAGATAAAGCATGGTGTGCCGATCCCAAATAGAGTGGGATAAGGTCAAAAAGATTATAGTTTTTACTCAGACTTATACATGGTCACTTTTTGGCCCAAGTACCTCTGGTAACTTTTTAAAGTGTTTGAAGGTCATTTTTTAAACCTGGTAAACCCAGGTATTTACCACCTATGCCTACTAGAAGATTTAATAGAAACTAGCTGCCCGCCTCGTCTTCGCACAGATGTACATACATACGCGCGATGTCCATAATCCACAAGATTTTCATTCATGCCCTTTATATACATGCCCGTTTTTTGTGCTTTATACTTAAGTACAAGAAACCTGAAAGCGCGAAAGAAAACAAAGTGTGTTGTGTACACTTTGTTTATGAATAAGTACAAGTACACTACTTAATTTGCTGTCCCGTTTTTTATTCCGATGCAATGAAATGATCCTTAGATTTAACTGAGTCGATTAGCATCAAAAAATATTTTGCCACCATTACACATTTTCATGGCCGACTCACACTAGGCCAAAATTAATTTTACAAAAAAAGAGCAAATGGTTCCTAAGCAACGTTCCTGTACTTTGGTGCCACTTCTCTTCTGGTTCGGATTTCCCCATACCATATCCAGTCTATCCTGAACTACGAAGACATTGAAACTCTAACAACAGGGAGCTAAAATTACAACGGTTTTCTAAATTAAACTTTTTTTGCTGTATTTCAAAATACTATACGTCCTAGATAAAAATAATCTCTATTTCGGAATGTGCAATCAAAGCCCTTTCATTATGAAACCTGGCTCGACGCATTTATTAAACCTTATTTTAATCACTTAAGAAGTCAATACAACTCCTTCACTTATTAAGCTCACATGCTTCCCAGCAAATTTTTATAACACAATCTATTGACCTACCAAGTCCCGTACAGATTGGATTAACGGGTCGAAAGTTATGCAATTTTGAATCGTATCGTTACTTGTGATCGAAAATGATCGCCCTATCTTCGCCATTCGCAAATTGTCCTCCACCTAGCCAGAGGGCGTCCTACATTACGTTTACCCAGTCATAGTCTACACACAAGGATCCGTTGTCTTTTTTGAACTTTTCTAAAAACTCCTTTATCATCCACTCAGCTAACAATCATAAAAAACTATATCTGTAGAATAAAGTCATGGCATAACCACTGTAATCTCGTCTAATCACACGTGTTGTCAATCTTTATTTGATCAGTATTTTGAGTTTGCGTATTTCCAGGGTAATTAACTTGTAAAATATAACTAAGTGGGAATTTACATGAAATACCTATTTGTGCTTTTAGATAAGCTCCAGGAAAACAAGCTCCGCTGGTTTGGACACATACAAAGGAGCCGCCAGAACACGCAGAATATGATCACGCAGAACATTCCTGCGTCCAGGCGAAGAGCGATCAAAAAAAACTATCAGATTGCAATGTATCCCAGGACGACGCGTTAGATGATCGTCATCTTCACCGTCCCAATATAAAAAAGTAAAGCAACAATTATTTATGTAAAAGAACAAAAAACCCAACTGTGTTAAATTTTGGTAGCATAATTCGATCTGCCATATTAGATTTATTGACAAAAAATATGATTATGATGATGATGATTTTGTACCATTTTAGTCTAAGACTTAGTTCATTGCAAATGGCTTATTAAAGCCGCCATATTAGATTTACTGACTCTTTCGTCATCCAGACGAATCCAACGACACCTCATTTGTCAAAAGCCGTCTAGCCGTTTGGAGTACAGACTGAGGAGTACAGCTTCAGCCATAGGAATGCACATACATACATAGGTACTTACACCCCAAAAACATTACCCTCATTCGCAGTCGGATAAAAAGTTCAAAAGTCGCTCAAAAGTTCGTCGTAAAAGGGAACTAGTCGCAACTCTTATATTACAGTTCGGTTCTGCAATGAGCTGTAACACATGCATAGGCAATTTATCTTTTACCTACTTTATTAGTTCTAAGTAAAAACAGCGCTGGCAAATTTTTTCGCCACGGCTTAAATGAGGATTTTTTCGTAAGTCGTGCTCTTGCTAATTTCAACGTGCCCAGCATTCTTGAACCTGTAGGTTTTGCACTTGATGATAGTATGACCTTGGTCTCCTAGGAGAGAGGGCGAGCCCTCGTGTGGGATGCCACATGTGTTGACCCTTTGGCCCCTTCTTTGGCACTTCTTATCTCAGTTGGACAAGCAGGTGCCCCGACTGGAACAGCCGAAAACGACAAGCGGTGTAAATATTCAGTTCACTTGAGTGACTATATTTATGCGCCGCTTGTTATTTGGGGGCAGAATGTTATTTGGGAACTGACCACACGGTGAAAACTTACACAGAAAGAAGTGCATCCCTAAGTTTGTAGTCATAGGTTTTTGTGAAATAAATATTTGCATTTATTATTTGAACTCATAACCCTCCAAGGCTCCGCATGATCGGGTAAGATTAAGCAGAGCAGGTGACCCTTATTTTCTTTTAACGTGTATCCCTTACTAAGTTATAATTATTGCTGACGAACTTAGTCAGCAAGCAGCAGGTCAGTGACCGACTTTTGTTGACCTTTAAAGGTGCGTTCACATTGGTAGCTCGAAACGCGCAGCCCGTGTAGTCGTGAGTGCGACACGAATGTACTGAACTGACTTTCATGACGTGGCCCAGGCACGGATTCAGCCCAAAGAAGGTTACTTAAGAGCGTGCCATAACGCCGCTACGAAATGGATTTAGTGCATCCCGGATGCAATGCCGTAGCCTTCTGCATTCAGGCAACAGCCTAAGCCGAGGTTCGTACCTAAGTGGTGCCCTTGCGCTAGTTGCCACAAAAACCTTTTTTCTCGGTGTCGCGCCCTCTGCGCTCACCAAAGCCCGGTAACGCTGCCAGCGGTCATCTGAGACCCAAAGCATTATATTCCGTCCGAAAAAAAAATGCCGTAGCCAACTAACGAGCGGGATGACTATTTATAGTTTTCTAGTGAGTGAGAAGGATAGAGACATAGACGCGCAACGTATTTTATAACAATGTAAGCGCCAAAACTGTTTTACTTAATTACAAGTGAATTAAACAATCAATCAAAAAATTAAAGGATGGAACTAAAGAATTAATGATGGATATCTTAACAAAACAAAAACCCAACAAAAAAAACGTGCCGTTCTTGAGATAAATAGCAAAATGTGTGCAAAACGTGTGATTTTCAAAAAAAAATATTATCGAGAAAATTTTCACCAATCGTGTATTGAAAAGACAAAATCCAAAATAAGCGTTCGAAGCATCTTTTCCCTAAATATTAGGTTGGTAACTTTCACAGATTTTTGAGATAAATAACGATGTCGAACTATAAAATTGCATATGGCACGCTCTTAACGTCCCTCACGGTTACTTAAACGCCATAAAAAAGAAGTGGAGAAAGATATAATTTAGTTTACAATGTATGTGTAAAGTTGTATGTGCACTGTATTCCGAATCACGCACGACTCATTGTTTTTTTTATTGATTTGATTAAACAACAAACATATTAGCCTATCGATGGTAACGCCCTGCCTACCGCGTCCACAACGGTGGATCCGTGCCTGGCGTGGTTAGAGGTTTACGTAGGTCATTTCATCTCAGTAAATTCGCGTAATTTCGCGCACAATCGCGCTCGAATAGCGTTGGCAATGTAAACGCACCCTTAAACTATTCACTGTATTTATTAAATGCACTTTATTATAAAACTAGCTGACCCACGCGGTTTCACTCGTATCCGTTCCTTCCTATTTAAATAAAATGAGATAAAATGTAATCAAATGGGTAGAGTATGGTGAATGCCCAGAACTGGCGATGGCAAAATGAAAAAGAAAAATCATTGCATAGGTAACTGTCAAAGAGTTTTCGTGTCGCCATGTTCATCTTACTGATACGATTTCCCCATACATAATTAATATACAAAATACTAAAAATCAACCCCATACAAAATACCAAAAATCAACCTCTTAAGATGCGTATTTCAAAAATGTTTTCTTAGTGCGCGCCTACAGAGAGTACCTATGTCAAATTTTTAGACCTCTGGGTCCAGCAGTTTCAGAGATTTCGTGATGAGTGTGTCAGGGAACTTCTCATTTATATATTTAAAAGATTGTGAAAGTGTAGAATGTTTATGCGCATCAGTAATGATATTGCGCACTTATGATTTGGCAGGCAAAGCAAAAAAGGTATTTGATTATAAAATAACTGAAGGAACAATTGTAAATATGAAACTCGGACCTTATTTTCCAACTTTTAGCGCCTAAAATAAACTTTTAGCAAATTCGTTTTGCATTTGCTATTACGTTCCGATACAATATAATGCAATTGTATCTAAAACCTTGCAACAAAACTCCTTTCTGAAACTATACCAAAATATTTGCTGAAACTTTACCCCTAGGCTCTTAGAGCTGAAAAATACAAGTGGCTATGTCATTGTTTCTGAAGTTAACCGTGACTCATCCATCATTTTCAAAAATATTTTTATCACTTTTTCATCTATGTTAGTTTTATTAAAACACGCTAATTAAATATCATGACCACAAATATTACAACATCTAAAAGAGACTGACCCAATTGTTTGAAGGTCACAAGTCAGGTGTAGGTATGTTTATTTTAATCACATCATAAATGTTTTAGTCCAAGTAAAATGATGGTATTTTTTTGTCGCGTAGTTTACTAGTTCTACTAGTTACCTAATTCTGAATAAATATTTACCTATCTAACTATAAATCGTCGTTACAATTTACCAAAGATAATCAAAAAGTTACAATTTACTTTGGTAAATTGTAACGAGAACGTCAACAACGTGTCTTTGTCACTATGTTGCTATGCTGGATGGCGTCACGGAAGATCAACGCCAAATAGCATAGGTACCAATGCTGAGTAATGCTGAATAATGCTGAGCGGTGACCAATTTTTTGTCATTGCTTCTTTTCAGGTACCTACAAAAAATTGGCCTAACGAAATACAAGGTATACAATACCCTATATACATCACATACCTTAGTGACTGAATAGACGTATTTGTATTACCTACTACAACTATAGAAATCATCCTGTTACTGGTAGACTGGAACGTTTTCAAATGAATGTTAACGTTACGTCAAAGAATTTATATGGACCTTATTTGTAATTTATCTTTAATTTCCTTTGTAATTTTGGCACGTATAAAACCTTTTTATATCAATTCAGACTGATTAAAAACATATCTTTTAATTACTATCTTTGTAATATCTTTATTACCTACTAGCTGCCGTCCGCGGCTTCGCTCACGTGGTACCCGGATGAAAAATATAATTCTAATTTTTCTCGCCGTAAAAACCATCCTTGAACTTCAACGAACATTTTAAAAAAAGATTTGGCCAAATTGGTCCAGGCGTTGTTGAGTTATGCGCTTACCAACACATTTTGCGATTCATTTTTATATTATAGATACAAAGAAACTTACAGCAAATACAAATATAATTTATAAAATACAAAAGAAGCTCGGGAAGGCTATCTAAAGGCCGTAGCGTTTGATTACCTGAATTCTACTAATATAATTTATATATGAAAGTTAGTGAGGATGTGACCATGTGCGAGATAGGTATCAACATTATTTACACAGCATTTTTAGGATAGTGACAACTGAAATGTGTAAAAGAAGTAAAACTCATGCCTTTGATGCATTCAAATACTTAGGACCGTTTAACTTTTAAACTGACTTCAAGAGATGTCACTGCTGATAGTTTACATACAATTTGACAGTTCTTGAACTGAATGGTTCAGTTTTAATGGTGAAATCAGACTTAGAGTTCAACCAAGGTTGCGCAAAATACTGCAAAGTGGACAGTGCTGAACAAAGTCCAAAACGAAATAAATTTTACAGTACTTAAAATTACGTTCCATAAATTCGCTGTAATTTATATATTAGCATAAATTATTTACCTCATTTAATAATTTATAACTGTAACTAATCTACAATAGGTATATTTTTATTCAATTTATGTGTTTTATGAAATTGTCTTCGCCATTATCATTGTGACTTAAATCAATGAGTTTTATAAAAAAAACATTATTGTACTAATTTCGCATGCTGTTAAGCGGAACATCGTTGTATCTATGTTTCTACGAGTATCATCTTTTTATAACTACCTGTGTTTTTGCAAATAAATATTTGATTAGAGCTGACAAAAGTCACTGGTTTCTATCGAAGTTTTCCATCACCATCAAATCATAAAGGCCATGTGATCTTGCCTTTTATTCAAAAAATATATATTATCCCGGTTCACAATAGTTGTTCTCTAAGTTAATCAAAAACGTACCGCTTGATCTCGATCTTGCAGCTTTCGGCTCCAGGATAGCTATCGCCAAGGAGGTCGCTCTCGCCCGCCAGCTGATCGTACTCGACGTCAGGATATTCGCTCATTGCACCGAGGCTCTTTGTCGCAGAGCAGACGTGTACTCGACGGCAGCTTGCTGCACACTGGTAGGCTAGCGATGTTTGAGGAAAACGTTTTGTATTCACAGATATATAGGCTTTTTATGCCACACGTGGTCCAGCGCCGGCTATTACCTATAGCGATTAGGTTATGTAACTATGTAGTTATAAATAGTTTTTTTATCTTTCAGTCCTTCAGAGTAGAAACCTATCGTCTACATAGGCATCATGTCTTAATACACTGACCTATTCGTAATTTTTAAAAGCTTAAAATAGGTTCCTAGCAAGCTGATTGGAATGAGTCCAAACACAGTATCTCCATTGCCTGTAAATAGTAGGTAACTCTAATTTCATCTGTCACTTTTGTAGCCCAACACTCAAATCTCTAGGAGTTGAATTTTGGGAATTTATTTCTTAGTGCACCTGTAAATGTACCTTCCAAGTTGAATGTTTCTTAGGACCTATGTTTAGACTGTGCGTTGATTGTCAGTAGGTAAGTTAGTAAAGTAAGAGTTTCATATTATTTAGACTAACGGGCAACGGATGGAAAATTACCATATCAACCCAGTTAAAAAATGTATGGCGCTTTTTTGCAGATGATAACGAACAAGACAACCTGGAATTAATGAATAGATTACTATCGCTCGTAAACTAGTAAACTCTACTAAGCTGTGATAGTAATTTTTGGTTATTAATTAATATCCTGTATATTAATTAATAACCAAAAATTACTGAGTTTCTAGTAAGGTTATTGAGTTTCTAGTAAGGCTCTATAAGGCTGTAAAATGAGTACATAGCTGACCCCATATAAAGTGGGAAAAGGGCAGGAGAAATGATGATGCTCGCATTATTCAAAATTGTCGGTGAATATACGACTAAACTATTATCAGGTCAAGCGCACTATACTATCGAACGTCCGTTCAGGCAGTCAACTGCAAAAGGAGAGATCATAGGGAATCTTCCTAAATATACCAGATACACAGGTACTAAACAGGTCTCGTTTTAGAAGTTGGTTTTAGGCTCAAAACATAAAAAGACGCAAAAGGGTTGATTCCCGCTACGAGAGAAATGTTTGTATGTTCTGCAAATATTTCTTCCGGGTCTGGGTGTTATAGTATTTTAAGTATGTATTTACAAAAAAAAGTATATAAGTAGGTATTCTATCAGCCGAAACTAAGCGAAGCTCCGAAACTACTGAACCGATTTAAAAAATCTTCAACAGTAGATAGCTACATTATTACGGAATAACATAGGCTATAATTTATTTGCAAACATATTAGGGATCCTTACTAAAACTCCAATAATGTAACCCGAGGTGTAAAAAATTTACCTTAAAAATCCTAATTTGTTAAATACCCGTGCGAAGCCGGGGCAGGCTGCTAGTTATTTATAATTGCGAATCAGCGCGTTGCGAATTTGCAATCGATTAGGAATGAGATTTCTTCGATGCGACGTTATTTAACCTTTGTTCCCAGTCAACGGATAATTGTTAATTGTTTTTATGCCCTCAAACCGTATACCCTACTGTAAGCATAGCTGAATCCGCTATTTTATACAGTACTATACATACTATACATGCGTTTGTTTTTAACTGAGATAGATAAAGGGTAATCTGAATCCATACTCTTTTGTTTTATTTTAGTTAAAACAGTTAAGTAGTTCGCCCTGTACCTGCTAACAACGACACTGTCAACTATGTAGGTATACAAATCACGTGATCAAAAATATTGCAAGAAAGAGACTATTCAATGACGTGTTATCACTACATAATGTGTGTTGAGTAGGTACCTATAACGCAACAAAGTTTTACTACATAATGTGTACAAAATATTTTTAAATAATTAATACTGATGAGTTTTTTTGATTGACAAAAAACGCAAGTTTCTTAAGCTTGTCTTGTTAAAAAAAAAAAAAAATTCAATAATAAATCAAAGTTATATTATTGATTTCACATTCAAGTAGGAGTTTTTATTAAAAAAAATAAAATTGTCTTCTCTCATAATCACCTTAGACTGAATAATGCTATTGACAATAGGTATTACACCTCAAACTGAACAGGACATGCATGGTGGGTTCACACAAATACACAGTTCGTCATTTGTAAGTAGGCTCAAAGTTTGTGTGAGGAAACGTGACACGCAGCTCAATATAACTAGTAGTTCGCCCCGAACTGAGATCTCACGCACGTAGTCCACAATCTGCAAGATTATTATATAGCGTTCGCGCCCTGAGGTTTTTCCAAGGGTTTTTCGTACACATGTACTACTAAGGCCTTTTACCATCTATAGTAGATGATTGATACAGTGTTAGGAGCCAACTTTTACCTTCACAAACGGGACGCTTCAGTGCCCGGGATGAATTAAGATGGAGTAGGCTTGCCCAGCTCCTATTCCATCCTCTCAGCTTAGTCGACCTTGTCCACAGGAAAGACATGATCAATAAATGCGGAGCTGACTAAGCCGCGGGTTTCCTCACGATGTTTTCCTTCACCGTTTGAGAGTACTGGTATAGCGCACATAGTTTTTTCGCACAGAAAAATCCATTGGTACACGACTGGATTTGAACCCACGACCTTAGGATCGGAAGGCGGGGTCACTACCAACTAGACTACCAGTGCTCTCGCATGTATTATATGCTTACACATGTATATATTTATGTACAATTAAGTACCAACTTCTGCTGTCCCGATTTTTTTTTCCGATGCAATAATGACATCATTTTTGTTATTGGCATCTAAAAATGTAACGTAAGAAGCCTTCAAGAGAAATTTATAACTTATATCAATTTCATGATTCTAAAGATTGAGTAGCGACATTGCCGTATTGCTCGTCTTTTCAGAAGATCGGCAACAACTAAAAATTCGTCAAGAGACACATACAATGACATTTTGACATATTAAAATAAAAATTATTTTTGAAGATTTTTGATAGGTTAAAAATGACATAAATTATATATCCCTTTCTCGCACTAAGATTTTCTCTCTGTTGCATCTTCCAATGGGCAGTTAACAGAGTTGTTGTTGAAACAAAACTAAACTGTCTTTTTGTATGTATATTATAACGCTGTATCCCTAATGGGGTGGGCAGAGCCACAAGTATTCATAAAAAAACTTGCAGCCACTCCTGTTTCAAAGTCTCAAGATGGATAATGGTGAACCATGGTGACAGGTAATCAGCCCATCGCCCATATAGATGGTCCATCACGTAAGAAAAGATATTATCCCTTAGAGTCGTCTTTTACGACATGCTCGGGGAGAGAAGCAGCTGGACGCATTCTATGTTTTTTTTCTTTACTCCCAGTCCAGCAGAGAAGTAACTGTCTTTCTTGGGAAGTATTTCTTCTGTGCACCTGTCGTCGGGACTCAATACACTATTTAGTAGTTCTTCGAAAATTCGCCAACCTTAGTGCATTGATGATGGATGCAGGCGCGGTCCGAAAGGGGGGTCACAGGGGATATGACCCCCCTTAAAATCGTACACGTCAAATTTACAAAATATAAAAAAGCAATTTTCTGCCCCTAGCCGCGATGCCAATAAAATAGAAGGCTTCCATTTTGCTTTATAATGTGTGCAATAAAATCTGATTTACTCGACATATTCTATTATTAGTGACCCCCTCCAAAATTTCAGGCTGCGACCGCTCCTGGATGGATGGCATATAACACGTATATAGTGACAAAGTGTAAAAACACTGTAGTAGGTACAAAGTACAAAGGCACGTCTTGTGCCTGCTTGTTAATGAAAGCAAAGTACCTACTTGCGTGCAATTTGAGTAGGTTTGCTTTGCTATTTTTGTATTGAAAGGCGTCACATCACAGATGTAGTACTCCTTGGATAAAAACAGTCAAGAACACTGAGAAATATGTTTGAAAATAACAGCACAAAAGAATCCATTAAGAAAATCATAATAATTCGTTCACAACATGTTTTATGGATGACGACATTTAAGTAATTATTGCGCAAATGGTGTTTAGGTTATATAAATTTAATGAAATTTAATTAATCAGCTACAAGTTTAACTTTTTGAAACTAGATTTAATACTGTACCTAATACTAGAGCTACTTCTATTTCTATCATAATTAGTTCATCATTTACGTCACACTTCACCCCACTATACGCAAATCCATTACGATACAAAATAACATACGTATTACTTATTAGGTTGGCATGTACAGTAGGTTAGGTATACCCTCTGATAGGCATGTGTGTAGGCAGTTTGGTAAGTACTCGTAATGTGTGTGCTAAGCGAAGAAAAACCGCAAGTAGAGTGAAAGTGGACACGCAAACAGGCGACCCTATGTGATAACACGTGTGCATGGATGTGTGTGGCAACTTTCGACCTCGACTCGATCGCACTTAGAATCCTGAAAATACCAATTTTCAAGTAGGTACTTAAGGTCAGTGCTTGCGGAATCAAAAGGTTCTCGAAGTCAGCAAAACTTTTCTTAGAGCATTTGAACGGATTCAAACCTAGGCTATTATTTGTAAACTATTAAAGCCTTCTTAGCTATAATAATTTTTTTTCTTGTAATTTCATTAT
Source organism: Scotopteryx bipunctaria (assembly GCA_949320045.1). Taxonomy (NCBI): domain Eukaryota; kingdom Metazoa; phylum Arthropoda; class Insecta; order Lepidoptera; family Geometridae; genus Scotopteryx; species Scotopteryx bipunctaria. The sequence goes on from OX439440.1 coordinate 7,289,233, forward strand.
TTTCAACACGACAAGACAAGACCGCAGATCATCAAAATAAGAAGCGCTTTTGCTGGTTTAGCCGGACGACAATAAACAAAACGGTTAGATTCATATTAATAAAAAAATGCTACAGCTATAGTGTTCTACATAAAACTATCTGTATCTATAGGGGTTTGCATGTATTGGGTAAAGTTTGAAAGTGTTTTAGTCGAATATTCTATTATGAAGCCTATGGTACAGCCTTCCTAACCCGTCCGCTGATAACAAGTGATAGTTCGGACTCGAAAGTGATTTAGATATTGTGCCCGTTGCGTGCTTTATAGCTCGTATCTGGTTTTATCTTACAACCATCGAACAGGGCTAGATCCAATAACTTCATTAAGTGAATAAGACATTATGTAAGTAAGTAGACACCTGGGTACGTTTCCTGAGTAGATTCAGATAAGTAGTTTCTATCGTTTCACCATTTTTGTATGTTCTTCAGATATTAAAAATTGTTTTTAAATATTTAAATCTATAAAGGTAATTAAATTAGTAGTAAAAAAGTAAAGGGTACTTTTCATTTTCAAACATCATAATTATTTGTGCAAAAAAAAGAGCAAACATAACCAAAGAAACAATAGAAAGTAGTATAATGTGTTAATGTAGAAAAAAATACATCAAATCTCTATTTGTACTTAATAAAAATTCTCCAGTACCTATCGTACCCGCTTAGTTATAAGTATAAACGTAAATTAAAACTAAGTTATCACTTCCTCCAGCTTCGTAAGTAATCAGTAATGAGTTGGCCTTACAATAAATGGGCGCACCGCTTTCCCGCAATTATTCGGGGAACGGACACTAGCCCTCGTTATCAGTAGCGCAAGAGCCTTTCGTTGCAACCCCGCGGCGGAGGTCGGCGGGCGAGCTATCAGGCACGCAGTAAGTCGCGCGCAGTGGGTGCGCGCAGGCGTACGCCATGACCGCCGGCCCCAAGGCCCCCGCCCCGCCGCGCCTTCGCGCCGCACTCTGACCGCCGCGCCAGCCAGCCTGCCCGCCGCGCCTCGCCGGGCATGGAGCCCTGCTGCACCCTCGCACCTGCCGAGGACCTAGTGGGCGACCAGGTACCGTCTCACTAGCACCGCCGCCGCCGGCGCCCGCCACCGCTCACCACCACCCAAACCTAGTGAATTTCGCGCTCCAAACGGCGAACCTACTCACGGAATGTGTCAAACTGAATATGATCCTGAAATATGTGACTCGGTTTGTAGAAAACGATAGTGCCATAGATTTATCTACTTATGAAATTTCTGAAATTCCTCTTCTTGTTATTTTTTTGTGACTATTTCTTTTAAATTATAACTATACTATATTTATTGTTCTGGGTCAGTTTTTTCAACTTTAAAATCACCGATTGATAAAAAGTCACCAAAATCGTCCGATTTTTTCAATTGCGTAGTAATTAAAGTATTTGATGACTTCATAATTAAAATCACAAAAAGACTTTTAAGAATTAGGAATGGGCCATTTTGGTGATTTTCAAGAACTGATACCCTGAGTCTATGTGTTAACGTGATAATAGCTCAGTAGTAGTCAACTAGTTTTCTTAAGCGTAAAAACGATCGCGTGCCGGCGGTATTGTTTACTTCAATCAGTTCATGCATGCTCATCAATCACAAAAAATACATAACAATACACCCTGCATTCCATTTGAGTAAGTGATTAAACTGTGGACATTAATTTTATAAAAAATACCTAACGTCATAATCGTTGAAAAACTTGAATAGTAAAAAACCCTAAACAAATTTTGAAAATTGTTCATTTTAAAAATAATTCTAAATTAATTCGCTTCTGTACTACCGAAGTGTAATGTTTTTAAACTAATATTTTTATTTTCAATAGTGTTAATTTCAAATTTTCGTATAAAAGACATCAACGAGCCGCTCGCCGCGCGGCCGTCGGAAAATGAATTTTCAGCGTACTTACATAATTTTATATTTTTGATATTAAAACTATACTTATGTCAATCTCGACTACCAGTTTATGATGTAGATAGGTACTTTGATTATTTTCGTATTTAAAATATGATAAATTAAAAATATTTCTTAAATAAATAATCACTACGGTAACTAATAACATAATGTTCTAGGGTATTATTTTATCGAAATAATTATCATAAATAACATTGTTCATTGAATTTCAAAAGCGATTCTTTATTTAGGTACATAGTCCAAAAAAAAATAGAATAATAAATTTATTTATTTAGTTAGATTCAAAATATAAGATCGATTACCTAACGATAAAGAACAAATTAGCGAAAACGTGAAATCTGAGGTAAAACTAGATAAATCATAAAGATAAATAAATCAGAAGTGGCTGCAAGTTTTCTTACGTTTACTTGTGGCTCTGCCCACCCCTTTAAGGATACAGGCGTGATAATATGTATGTATGTAATTGTCCTAAACTTAAATTTTATTTTCTTGCTTTGCTTACGTTTTAACTTTAGAATTATTGTAAATAATTCGTATGGGATTTGGATATGCAACCATCATGCATCATCATTATTCAAGCCTCTGAATTTTCACTGCTGAACATGAAACTACTAACTAGTCGTGTTAATGAAAAAAAATACTAACTTATCCCCATATCCATCTTAGGATTAAATCAGAAGTCGCTACCAGTTTTCTTATGTTCTTATGTTTACTTGTGGCTCTGCCCACTCCATTAAGGATACGGGAATGATAATATGTAAAAAATTTTATGATGGGCGACGTATGTAATAATAATTTTACAGAGGTTCACCTAATAATAACTGAAAAAAAACAGATTTCAATTAAACTAGAATTTAAATTTAAGCTTGATAATGTATATTTATAGCAGGACTGTTATAGGTTGTCGATGATGATGATGTTGATATATATATATTAGACACAACTATTTTTCAAACTTTCAAGACTATGTTGAATGTGAGGTGCGATAATTATACTATTATAAATTCCATAACATAGATTGGCAACTAAAAGTACCTACGGCCGTTTACCGTATTCTGTACGTAGTATCCAATTAATCGCTATAACCATTAAAAGTTTTACGCTTACATAAATCAGCATAGATATGAATTAAAGTAAATATATAAATCAATAGTTAACGAGGAATACGAAACCGTTCTTTGATCAATGCAAATGAAAAGTTAACATCGAAATACAATATTTATGTGTCCCTCGTACGAGTACAAAATATAATAGAACTAGAAGATGTAAGAATGATGAAGTACCACCGCAAATTATAATTGGTTTTCGAAGAAATCTTTAATATATTTACTATGTAATATATATATTGTATATTTGGTACAGAATTGTCAGAAATAAAGAGTCTAAATCATCATCACCATATGCCCGGTACAGCCACATTTTCTTTAACGCTTCATTCTATCTGATCCTGCGCTAACCAAGCTCATTATTTTTATTTTAAACTACGTTGGCAATATCTAGTGGTTTCCTCACTCAGCATTGCTTGTATTAAGGAAGCCTAGTGAGAAAACATCTGATTGTTTGGTCAGTGAAATTATTTACTAATTTACCTAGATTATTTAAACCAAAGTAATTTTTAATCGATTTTTTATCCTTGTTGCAAACAGTTTCAGTCAGTTGCCAAAAATAGGCCGATTTAACTATGTTTTAAATAGTCAGTTTAAAATACAATAAAGCCCCGGAAAAGAAGCTAACACAAAATATTATCCCCAATCATGTTTAGCTTTTTTTCAACTTCATCAGTTTTTCTTTTTCAATTACTATTATTCTTTTTTCTTGTCCAAATAAAGGAAATTGAATAAGTAAGATACTAGACTAGAGTAATTACTTTATTTCATTTTAGTTCCCGCTTAGGAAGATTTAATTCAACACTAGCTTTCGCCCGCGGTTTTTCTTGTGCGATAGAGAAAAGTAGCCTACATGTTATTCCAGGACATGTACTATGTTTATTCCAAGTTATCTATATTAAAAACCGTTCTGCCGGTACGAGGTGACTGTGGCACAAACATCCAAACAACCTCACAAGCAATCCCTATAATAAGCAGTCTTCGAGTTCCCGAATAGCTGCCTACTGGCTACTAGCTGGCTAAGCTGCCTTACGAGGCCGCCGCGCGAGGCAAGTGCTAGTTTGGACTGGACGTGCCTCACCTGAAGCAAACGCGGAGACTTCTGGTGTGGCACTTTTAACTAAGCGACCGCTTACCTTGCGCAGCCGCCGCGCTCAGTCAGTACGCAGCTATTGAGTTTCTCGATCTTTGAGCGATTGCAGGTGATGCCAATAACGGTCGACCAGTTGCTATTATACTTCAAAATAGCTAGAAAAGTATCAGATAAACGACAGACCATACAGTTATCATGTTTTATTGTCTGCCATACAGACGACTCCGAACCGCATTAGCATATCGACTTCACTCATTCGTTTTATTTATTTTATATGGCTATGAACGTAAATATCTATAATAAATTTCATACATAATGGTGGTTCCCAGTTTCTATGCTTATTTATTGTTTTAGAGATTGCAATTTTTTATCTCAAAGGAAATAGCCGTAGCTACGTGATGCTTAAATAATTAGATTTTTATACGAATTCACTAATAATTTATACAATTCACGGATGGAACTGCCATTTTCATAATTATTATAACTAGCTGCAGCCCGCGGCTTAGCTCGCGTGGTACCCAGATAAAAAATAGCTTTTATGTTAATCCAGCACATGCACTGTGTATATTCCAAGTTTAATTCAAATCCGTTCAGCCGTTTAGGCGTCATTGAGCCACAAACATAACTTTCACATTTATAATATACTGGCTGTTGCCCGCGACTTCGCACGCGTTAGATTTCAAACCGAGTTTCAAACCATTCGCACCGCCCGTTATAAAGTTCCCATACAAACTTTGACACCCCTCTTTAAGGGTTGTTTTGAAAAATCCTGAAACATGTGTCCATTTATTTACCTCGGTAACACACACTCCTACTCTACAGAGACAACCTAACTATTATCTATCTATTCTGTGGCCGTTCGAGACATCCCGAGGTATTGCAGAGGACGCTCGAACTTATACTCGTGATAACTTCTAAACTAAATGTCGGATTCGAATAAACAAAAATGGTATTTGCTTAGAAATAAATAGTCCTGGTGATTAAATAATTTAATAAGCTGCCTCCGCTGTCCGTCCGTCCGTCTGTCTGTCCGTCTGTCTGTCTGCCCGTCCGCATGTCAGCGGGCTGTATCTCATGCAATAACGTAATAGATAAAGTGTGTATTTCTATTGTAGCTCTAACAACGAATAGAAAAAATGAAATGAAAAATACAAGAAACAGTTTTGTGGCTAAAGTAATATTAAAAAGTACACTTACAATGATACGGAATCTTCGTGTGCCAATTCGACTCTAATTCTAATTAGTTCTTAGTTCTATTTATAATATAAGTGTAATATAGTATTAATTAATATAACATAATCAGTGTTCAGTCTTAGTAACTTTAGTGGGTTTCGTTTGCAGATTGTCCCTGGCGGCGCCCGCTGGGGCGCTCCACACGCCGCTGGCCTTCTGGACTCCTGGTTTCAGATGCAGGTTAGTCTACCTTGCAATAGGTATTTCGGCAACAATGATTGTAATACTCGATGACAACAGGCGCGGTCGCAGCCTCTAATTTTGGAGGGGGTCACTAAACATAGAATTAGTCGAGTAAATCAGATTTTATTGCACAATACACAATTTTATTGCACACATTATAAAACAAATGGAAGCCTTCTATTTTTGTTTTTAGAAGATTTTTCAATGTGTACGATTTGGTCATGTCCCATGTGACACCCCCCCCCCCCCCCTCGGACCGCGCCTGGATGACAAAGTGGTTTATTCTCTAAACGCTAGAATAAGCGAGCACGTTGAACACTTTTGAATAAAATTTGGTGTACGAGTACCTATATCGGAAAAAAATTATGATATTATTAGGTACCTCGGAACCAACAACACGTCGATTTACCATATTTTTTTTTATATATTACATACAAAAAATTAAATACTTGGTATATTTGGAAATGAAGAATGATGCTCTGATTTTTTACCCGAACTAGTTTATTAGTTTCATATTTTTTTCGAAGTTTCGGTTACTCACTTTCGTTATTCAAGTATGTTTATTATATTTGAGTGCACTTCATTGAGTGAGTTGCCGTCGAGGTTCACTTAACACAAAATTGTATGAAAGCCCAAATAATGGACAGATTAGAGCAATTTACACGGTACATAAGTTGTGGAGACACTATTGTCGGGGCGCACGGACCGTAGCATGTATGGGAATCGGTGATATTGGATAAGGGGAGCTAATAAGTATATTATGATGACTTTTGAACCACTCAGAATATAAGAATCCCCTTTATTGAGGGGTCGTCAGAAACACAACAATACAATGGTGTTGCATAAACGGTAACCAACTTAGAATCGTACTGACTTTAAACATTTTCCCAGATGAAAAGTTTTGAAACATATCTACTTAACTCTTTTACCCAACTGACAACACATAAAAAACAATATGGCTTCTGACAAAAGCCATTTTCTATTTATTACTCGGGCTGTCGCTGCTGGCAAAACGTCTGGACGGATTTTGACAAACGAGGTCTTGTTGGATTTTTCTAAATTACGAGAGTGACATAAAGTTAATAAAAAATAACAAAAAAAACAATATGGCGACTGCAAGTTGTCATTTTCAATTTACAGTTAACTAAATTTATATCAAAACTGGTCATTTTGACAAATACTCTGAGGACAAATAATAATATGGTCGTTGGATTTTTCTGGATCACATAGTTAACATAAAGAATATGAAGTGTCATAATCAATTAATATTAAAAATGTAAGCGTAACTATATCTGTTAAACACAAAATCAGCTGAACAGATATTGATTATATATGAAAAGGAGATAGACTGCATCCTGGGGAAGGACGTAAGCTACCTTTATCTCGAAATAATCAATGCAAACGAAGTCGCGGGCTATAGTTAGTATCCAATATGGCGGCTATAGTTACTATAAAAAATCAACGCAGTCCGATTTTATTTTTTATAAATAAATATTTGTTCAAGGCGTCTGGTCGAAGCGATGCGCGAACCAAGAGCAGGTTCTTATTTGGCTCAATGGATCAGTATTGTCATTCAACGTGGCAATGCGGCCAGCAATGAGCTGGATCACGTGAGCTATCTATAGACCGTTTGCAACTGCCTTTAGATAGCCCGACTATTTGTTTTGTATTTTGTAAATCATATTTGTATTACGAGTACCTAGTTGTAAGTTTATTTATTGTTAAGGGAATAGTAGATTTATCTGGACCAAATGATATAAATGTATTTGTAGTATATTCATGGCGAGGAAATGCTCACAATCCGTTTTAGCAACGTGCTATCAGTAGTGATTATACCGGGCGGGTGTTGCATTTTTTGCAACTAAGTATTTATTGTAGACCAGGAGCTGGCGTTGCTCGCGCGATATCCAACTCGATGGACTACACCTTCTTCTGATGGAAGCTTATCAAAGAGTCTTAAAGTAAAACGACGAAGTGCTAGGCTATGATACAAGAGGCGCGGGTTCTATTCCCGCTACGGGAGAAATGTTTGTATGTTCTGCAAATATTTCTTTCGGGTCTGGGTGTTGTAGTATTATGTATTATACATATAAGTAAGTTTGTATTTACAAAAAAAGTACATAAGTTAAGCCATCTGGTGCCCACAGTACAAACTTTGCTTAGTTTGGGGCTAGATGGCGCTGTGTGAAATGTCCACAAATATTTATTCCTTTAACTGCTTTAGACTATAACAAAAAGGTGAAACAATATAAATAGATACTATAAAAAAGGAGAAAATCACGCTCCTGCGTTCAGTAAAAAGCAAGTAAAACTTAATTAAGTACTATTAAAGTTATTAACGCTTAATAATCTTTTGAATTCCCAAGATCAAGTTTTCAAGTTATTTCAAGCAAATATAAAAGTTGATAACGTTTAACATTGGGTTGTGCCGCCATGGGAACAGAACCAGCAATTCAAATAGCAGCAGGGCACTTGCCCGTCATTTCATCAAAACCATGGTAGATCATCATCATCAGCATCCTCTTTGAGGCTCACTTAAATACTTCAATCACATTGTTCGAAAGAACTAGTAACACGATTAGTAGTAGTATCATTAGTATAACCATCAGCCTATAGCAGTCCTTTGCACACATAGGCCTCCATAGGACATAGGCCTCAGCATGACGGATCTAGTCTCCACCAGCAGCATTTCTCCTCCTTACCCACATCACACGGACGTCCTACATTACGTTTGCCGTGTCATAGTAACATGCAAAATAGTTGAATAATGTAATAGTATCATACTAATATTATAAAAAAGAATGTTTTTTTGTTTGTTTGTAACGAATAGGCTCCGAAACTACTGGACCGATTTCAAAAATTCTTTCACCAATAGAAAGCTACATTATCAAAGTCCAGTGTAGGCTATAATATATTTTCAAAAAAATTAGGGATCTGTAAAAAAATTGCAATTTTGTAACCCAAGGTAGAAAACCCAAAATAGTTTGTGGCGTGCGCTGCGAAAACTATTGATTATATAACAAAATAATGTACTACACGCGTACGAAGTCGCGGGCAACAGCTAGTAAGTAATATATTTGCACTCGTTGTCTCCTGGTCTACGTAGGCCGGAAAGCTAGTTTTTTCCTCTAATGAACGAAACGTAACTTCTAACCAAACATTCTGATACCTTGATGGATGTTTTATTTGTATTATCACATTGAGGTAGTATCTATTATCATTATAATATACGAACATTAAAGTAGGTTTCAGGCTAATTTAGGAGTTTACCTGTATCATATCGTGTAGGCCCTACACTGTAGGGGATAGTCTGAAATCTAAATTATTCATTTTATGAAACTGTTTCGTCCCACAGCTGGGCAAAGGTCGTCCTATTGATTTCTACGTATCCCTGTCCTGAGCTTTCTCCCACCACCCTCTTTCAACGTCATCGAGCTCATCCTCTGTGGAACAATTCATAATGGATTTTTTTTTCGATCGTTTTACCTTTATTTCTGTCCCATTTAACTAAAATTATCTGATGGCGTAGGTCTCGGAGCATTGACGCCCTCTTCCGTACTATCCGTCGTCGGTTAGTTAAATATACGAGCATTAGGCAGTTTGTGATTCTGTTTAATGGCTTAGTTATTACCTATCTGGGCTGATTGGCGATAACTGTGGTATGCATATTGAGCGACGACGTGGATTTTTTGTTTAGCAACGTTATCTGTCCATACATCATGTTGCGTGTCATCTGGCAACGAGTCGCATGCTGTTGTGCAACGTTGCCAAAATGATGAGCAAAACATTGCTCTGCAATTGTTGCCTAGTGAATACATGGCTTTGCTTTCGTCAATGGGAGTCAAAGGTTTATAATCAATTACTGCAATAACATAAAATACTTTAATATTATAAATTCAAAAGTTTGTATTTGACGATGTATGAACGGATTTGAATGAAACTTGTAATAAACATAGTATGTGTGCTGGAACAACATATAGGCTGTCCGGATACCACACGACCGAAGCCGAGGGTTAAAGCTAGTATTTCTCACTTTGAACTTTAGGACAGTGTCATTCCAAAAATCTTCAAACACGCAGACGACGTCGCGGACTACAGCTAGTTTCTTATATACGAAACATTTGAATGGGCTTCGATGATTGTTTCCAAGAATATCCTATTTCATTAATAAAATTCTTCTAGTTTTAGAATTGAACTGTTTAAAGGAAGTAGCAAGTTTTAGGTACTGTTATCTGTTCTGTGGTTCTAAACTGTTATGGGGCCAGAATCTTCTCATGCATAGTTTTATTGAGATTTTGATCAGAGAAGTATTGAATATCTGCTACAGGAAAACGCAATACTTTTTTATTTACCTATAAAGTAATCTAGATGTTAATCACTGATTACGCGCATAAGTTTTGGTAGGTACTAACTCGTTAAATATCGTTTTATAGCAATAAGACGGCTGGTATTCAAGATTTTATGGAATTCAGTCCTAATGTCTAAAAATAAAAATGTCCATGTCATAGAAAAATAACAATCAGATTGTTTTTTTTAAATAGTTTCTCTGTTTTAAATCATATTTATCTCCATTACAAAACTAATTTCTACTTACCTAATCATATTGCATAGATGTCCACAATTTTTGCTGTCAATAACATTTTATTGAGGCACCGTGCTTTAAACGCGTCATTAGACCTGCGCGCGCGCACTGTGACATCAACCATTGTTCTGCTTCCTAGTTTCATGATACAACCGGGAGGTTTATTTATCTCTTACGCTTTAAGTGCCTCTTAAAGCGGGTCCGTATTCAAAAATATGCTCGGTTATTAGTCACCACATAAGCAAAGATTAGTTGAAAAACAAAAAAAAACTGCAAAAAAAGAGTTGTAGTCTTAGAAATGCCACACTGGTATTTTGGCATTTTCGTCACACTGGCCTTTCACGAGCCTCAATGCCATTTTCATGTACTGGTTTGAAAAAAAACTATTGACTCGAGCAGTAGTAGTTGAAGTACTACCATGTAACGATTTATTCAATGCACGGTGATCCAGACAGAACCAGTGACCTGGCAATTTGCATGCCAGCTACTAGTTTGTCAGTATTTTTTGAATCAATAATTTCTATACAAATCACCCTTAAAAACATTACACACTTGAGTGGTTTTACTCAGTTGCGTAAGCGCAACGTAAATGAGATTCATATGGCGGGGAGAGGGGTCCAGAGAACAGGGGGGGGGGTATAGTGACAGGATTCACGGTCCAACTGACGAGCACAATGATCGTGTTCAATACGTGATCGATTATGTAGCTATGTATGTATAAAGCTAGAAGTACTTACTGTGTAGAGCAGATATTTCATGGTCCTTGCATATATCGATGTTCAAATATTTACAGGTTAAGAATTATGAGGCAGTGATACCACATGATTTTTAGGAAAGTTAAGAATAACTTCATGGTTTTCCCTTTCGGGCAGGCGATAGTTCTAAGAACTGATTGCCTAATCTTTCGTACTACGTACTATGTATGTCCTTCGTTTACCAGGCTGACAAGTTTCACTTCTCCGGCACGAAAAGAGTGCTTTTCGTGCGTAAAAACTCGCAGCAAAATCGCTTTTTTTCAACGGGCGTAAGTTCAAGTCTCTAACACCACCTTTTGAAATTACCCGGCGCTGTAAAACATTGTCAAACTTTAAATTTCGTCACAATTGTTTTCTTAACAAAGTTGTCTTATGAGGTTTTTCTTACCTATACCTAACATATAAAAAAATTGTCGCTGGTAGAAGTGAAAAGTTGTATCTTTTCCACAATAGCAATTTTTTTTATGACTCGTGCCTTTTGAAATAACTGACTGTGCTCAGTAGTCTATATTGGAATCACTCGCTACGCTCGTTATTCAATACTACTTCGCTAGTTCGTAATTGAAAGTCAGCAGAAAATTATAACTTAGCTCACTTTTTGAAAAAATAATTATGATCTCAAGACTATAACAGATAAAAGTCAAAGTAGCATGACAATATAAACATAAACATAATTTATTTGATAAAATATGTGAAAAAAATGTTTATGTTTATATCGTGACTTGGGTTACTACAGTTATTATAAGTAAAGTACTTGTTTAATCAGTGCGTGCAAGATGTGGGAGCATTGACGAAGCTTTTGTTTCAAAGTCAAAGTCAACATTTCTTTATTATTTAAATCACGCGGATCTTTTGGACAGATCTTAAATCTACGTTGCATATATTCGAAAAATCCAATAAATATAGCGAACAAAGTACACTGAACTCAGTGAGACACACACGGAGCAATGCAAAGTTCGACTATCATAGAAAATGAATAAATACTCTACTGAATGCGCCTAATATTAGAAGATACAGGTAAGAAACCACGCTTTTCTATTTGTTTGGAAAATAATCCCATTACAATCATGTTTGTGAAAGGAGTTGGAATAATCAGGAATCTTGCTGCGCGATCCTAAGATGTCATCATATTTAGATGTGGCGTAATTATTTTTTAACTTAGCAGATATATCATACAATGTCATTGGCATTCTGCATCACAAATAAAGAAATATTTATAACAAAAGAAAAAATAATTGCATTATGCAGAAAATACTACCTGTGCTCCTCACCTACAGTGAAACACATTTATAAGAATCATAAATATCTCAGCCTACCCCTACAAATTTACAAAAACCCCACATGGTATTGAAATCTAGACATTACTTATCTCATAGCGTTCGCGATAACTTGTACTTAGAACGGGAAATTATCGCTGTATTATCATAAAATCAACAGAAGTAACCTCGCTAGCTTAGAATACCTCGAACGTACAAAACGGCAAGTGTTCCATAGAACTACGGTGAAAAGTACCTACATACTCGTACTACTATTTGGCTTTACCATCCTTTGCCATTACTTTAAAACTCTGATTTATAAGAGAACTCATATTTACTAGCGGACAAATGTCCAGCGATACGTGTCGCTAGAGATGTCAGGTGAATCTCGCTACCTTTTTCGTCCACATTTGGCGCAATGTTGCTAGACTTATCGAATGACTTGACTTATGAAGTCGGGCGACGTTGGATGATGTCAACTGACGTCGCCAGACATTTTGTCTCGCGTCTTTTTTCTTTGCTCACAACATTGCCAGACATATTGTGCGAATCGTATCGCAGGACATTATTCCCCTAGTGAATACTAGGCTTGCATGATCCATGACCATAATTATCACCCATGTTTTTAGGGTTCCTTACCTGAAGGGTGCCAACGGGATCCTGTTACTAAGCTTCCGCTGTCCGTCTGTCAGCGGACTGTATTTCATGAACTGCAACAGGTATAGAGTTAAAATTTTTATTGGCGCTATAACAACATTTAATACAAATAAAATAAAATAAAAAAATTAAAGGGGGCCCCATACTAGAAACATTTTTTGTGGCCAAAGTAATATTAAAATGTACCTGCGTGTAAAAGCCATATTAAAAAATACATGTACGATGATACAAAACCCTTCGTGAGCGAATTCGGCTCGCACTAAAATGTTTTAGGCCTGATTTCGAAAACTCATCTATTTTATTTAATAGTTTATGCACTCTCATTTTGTTAATTCAAAAATGGCTTACGCATACTGTTCTTTACGGAGATGGGCTTATAAGCTCCTCGTATTCCATCTGTTGTAATAGTGGATCTTCCACAGGCATGTGGAATGGCTCATTCGTAAAGGAATGTTATTGGCTGTGGCAAGGGAAATGCTAGTATAGACTTGTTAGTTTTTACTGTTTGTTGCAAGAACTCTACTCGTTACCATGAGCTTACTGGTTCCGGGAATTAAATCTGTCACAGAAATTAATTAATACAACTTTGGTGGTTTACTATTCTGGCTACTTTAACATACCTAAATGCTGCAATAAATAAAGCTAATCAGTGTATCCAGCACACTCTAGAGCACTGTCAGCGATTCTGCCTTCCGAGCGTAAGGTTATGGGTTCAAATCCGGTTGTGCACCAATGGATTTTTCTGTTCGAAAAATTTATGTGCGCTATACCCTTGGGAGTAGACTTCTTTGCTGGACTGGGAGTAAAGAAAAACATAGAATGCGTCCAGCTGGTTTTCTCCCCGAGCATGTCGTAAAAGTCGACTAAGGGATAGTGTCCTCTCCAACATGATGAGATACAAGTCAACAAACAAGTATTCCCTAAGCGAGTTGACGTCAGGCAGGCGGCCGGTCATAAAACACCTTAGCCAAAACTCTTACAGCATGATCCAATGAACATGCTGTGCCGACCCCACATATAGTGAGATAAGGGCAGGAAAATGATGATATACCAGTACCCTTAAATGATGAAAGAAAACATCGTGAGGAAGCCGGTATGTCGTAGAACCTAAGATCGAATAACATATGTCAAGTTTTTTTTGATGACCTGATATTTTGCTCTCGAGTGTAGATGCCGTTGTGCCGTAATGCCGTTGTGATGTAACTGGAGCCAAACAAACCAAATATGATTACCAAGTGAGTTAGCTCTCTAAGATAGGATGGATTCCTTATACGAGTCCTTGAAAAATATTTCACGCGTTGACAGACGAATCTAATTCTAATTCTAATTACTGGTCGGGAAACAAAGATCTGCACTGACGTCCCGCGGTGGGGTGTATTGTGCATTATTCCCCTTAACCCTTCCCCAGCCAGCCTAACTCCTTGAAGTGTCGGAGAAGGACTTTGGGATGTTGGCAGCAGTGTTTCAGTATCCTCGATGGTGTTGAGGCTGTTGGCGGTGTAGATGAGGTCAGAGGTGGAGCCGTATAATTCTCGATGACTGTCTGCAGTCCCGAGTTATGTCTTATTTCGTTTGTTGCGGAGCAGTGAAGTGTCAGTGTTCCAGTCTCTTTATTGACAGAAGTATGATTTTTCTCCAATCTTAGACACGTATTTTTGACCTGGTTATAGGATAGAACTCTCACGAACCGAAATAAACTAATTTTAATGAATAAATAACACATTTATGAACAGAAAGAAACTTACAACTTATACAAATATTATTTTTTGTTTATTTATAGACACAACTTATTTACAAAGACAAACTACAATAACATTAAAAACTTTAAGGTAATTGGTATAATAATTTTGAAATGAAAATGAGCTCAGTTTTCTATCTAAGTTCGCCAACAGATAGAAAACAGAGCTCAGATCACCGACCGCAAGTAAAGCTAATATAATTTACAAAATTTAAAATAAACAGTCGGCCTATTTAAAGACCGTTGCAAAAGGTCTACAGATAGTTCACCTGATCCAGATCATCAGATGATGGAAGTGTGCTCAAAACGCTGGCCGCATGCCACGCTGAATGGCAAAACTGATCAGTTTTGCCGTTACCTATAACCCGATTTTATCTTATCATTTAAACATCAATAACAAATTAAGGCTTAATTGAATCATGTTATGTCTTGATATCGGGATTCAAATCGTTATGACCATTAGTACCCCCTTTCTTAAAGCAAGCTATTAGAAAGGTTTCCTCTCGAGTTAGTGCATGTTCACTATCAGACATAGGGCTGACCCTTGGCTGTAGGTATCGTACGCCATTTTATTGCTCGGCGAGCACACTATTACCTTTACCTATGTGTTCTATCTAGGGCATGAGCTAAGCACGCATTCATGTCTTCAGTACTATATACATACATACATATTATCACGCCCGTATCCCTATTATGGTGGGCAGAGCCACAAGTAAACATGCAGCCACTTGTGATTTAAAATCCTAAGATGGATATGGTGAACCATGGTGACAAGTGATCAGCCCATCGCCCATATAAGATGGTCCATCATTTTGGGAGGTCTATCCTTTAGTCGACTTTAAGACATGCTCGGCAAGAGAAGCAGCTGGACGCATTCTATGCTTTTTTTTACTTCCAATCCAGCAGAGAAGTACTGTCGCTGTTCAGTACTGCTCTGGTCTTAAAATGTTCTTTTAATGTCCAAATGATCCCCATGATTTTTAAGGAATAAAATATGTTGACTTTGACTTTGTTGGACTTTGGAAAATCATCATCGTTGTCATATCAGCCTGAATCCATAAATATGGGCCTTTTATGGGTCCCTTTAGCTGGGTATAGGCAATGTCTTTAGCACGTCATTCTTTCCAATCCTGCGCTAACCGAATCGACTGTGTACCCGCTACTTTGTATAATATTAACATAAAAATTTGCATGTGTTACATGACTTACTTTACGTACTTTTATAAAGTCACAAAAATATCTATTAGCTCGTCTATGTATGCAGTCTACTCAATTTCTGAGCCTTTAGAATAGGTACAGCTGTACCTAAACACACACAATAGAGAAATAAGTCGCTGTACCTAAGCTAATACGTTCAAGATACATTAAATAAAGAGCTTGATAAACAATAATTTATAGGTATAAGTTATAAGTTACTTAGGTTACTAGAGCGGGGCAGTCGTAATAATTTTAAACTTATTTTGGTTTTAGTAAAAAATTTGCGCAATTGCGCAAATTTTGCCCCCTTTATTTATCTTTTTACCACAATTTTTGTGAGTCAGATAATTGCATTTTTGCGTAAGGTGGTCATTGGTCAACTACCATCACAATCGGTAGTGATGTGAGACCTGCCGTATGCCTTCCATTAGTGGGCCTATTTAGCAACAATGTGAGCTAAGCTAACTCAATAATGGGTACCTATCGACAACGTCCAGGCTGGGTATATTACAAAGCGCACCGAGCGAAGACAATCTAGGTTAGGGCGACGCGACCCCAAATCGATCTTGCAATCTCAGTCGTGCTCCATAGAAGTGAGCGAGAAGGCGGCGGCTTCGGCGCGCGCGCTGACCTAGAGTAACAGGTTGGGAATCCGGAAGGCACGCAGAAACCGGCTTCACGGTGCATTTTTCCGTTCAATGGAAAGCTCAGCGTACACTAACCGTTGCCTTATTTTTTGTTTTGGGTAGATTTACGATTTTCGCTCATTCAAGTCTTTCAACGGTAATGAAGACACATTGCCTGTGTTATCGCTTAACCATCACATCAGATTAATTTACAGCGATTACGAATGTATTTTGTTGTACAAATTGCATTACTCGTTCCTTTGGCGGCGTTTCATGCCGTTCTACAGAAACGTCTTTGGTTTTACTCCAAATCCAAATACACCTAACCGTCTGTTATACCACCCATATTGCAGTTTTCCAAGCTACCGTGACTGTGCATTTCTCACATATTAAAAATGAATCGTTTGATCGAATTTTAAATTGCTCAACCGGACAGACGTTACTCGAATAGGCATGCATGGACAGTGATGTCGACAAGTGCAGTTGTTTAGGTGGGTATCGCGTACATTCGCAGTCAAAGGGCCGTTCTATTTACCCGCGCGCACGATGCGTCCGCACTTTCTACCCTGCGGCGTGGCGGCGGCGTTGCCACCAGTCGCCGCATTCCGGCCCGCGGCACACTACTCGACGACTACACTTTGATCTAAGCCAAAAATCCGAAAAAACTCGTCCGCTCTAACATTCGCACAATGAAGCGATTAGATTACGAGTTTACAGATATTAAGTTTTTAAGTTTTTTTAACTAAGGCAGTTATCAACGTGTTCCAAATTGTTTCTTTGTAATGTTGTATTATTTTTATCAAGTAAATTATGTTTTATTTTTAGTTTCGGACACAGCGCCATCTGCATTCGCCATTACTAATTCAGAAAATATACCAGAACTCTAAGGAACAATGTAGAGCAATTTAAAATTTCACCCAGAGATGTGCTCTTCCAGTCAGCTAGTTTGATCAGTTCATCTTGCAATCTCCATTTTGGTCTGCCTCGTCACCTTCTCGCCAGGACAGATGTCTGGAAGAAATGGGGAGGGAGGCCTTTACCGAACTTTGGGACACAAACGGCGGAAAATAATGATAATAATAAAATTTCATCACGACTGAAAGAAAGTCAGTAAAACATCATCAGCAGCTAGTAAAACTTTTTGAACCGGCATGGCATAGTGCATTCATGTAGCGCAGATAGCGATCGTTCTCATTGCCACTTGGTGGCACAGCCATCGTCACAGAATACTTAATACTTTTACTGCCCACAAGTGGAATGAAGAAGAATGTGTACAACTTTAAAGCCAGTCATCCTGTAACGAAATGTTTTATTGGCGTAATGTAGTTTTGTGAAATTACTATTTCTTAATTTGAATGTCAGTAGACACTAACATTAGATAGAAACACGATGTTATTAACGCATTATCAAATGTAGTTTAGCAAACTACATGATTTGAATTCTAAACATAACATACTACATACTTATGTATTTCTTGCGAAGTTATGACTAACATTTACTATTTTTGTGAAATCTTTGTATGGTCTGCTAAGTTTTGCCAGTGCCAGTTATCGCGTGTCATCGACTTCATGCCTTTACTATATTATTTGCGTTTGTTATCTCTTATTGACACGCACAAACCACTTATCGGTCGAGCGAGACTTCGAAATGCCGTCCTATAACCGAAGATTTAAATCGTCCTACCTTCTCTGTTCGTTCAAACTTGATTCCACTCTGCATATTCTTGTTAGTCTTTAATTGACATGTGCGTAAGTTTATTATGCAAACCTACGTCTCAAGGAGGGCTGAATGTTACCTATTCGGAATTTATAAGAAAACTGTAACTGAGCGAACATTCAAATAACCTCGACAGGACGGAGAAGTGACAAAGCTCAGTAACAAACCAATTGAATTAAAGAGAAAATTATAATTGAAGAATTGTGTGGAAAGAAAGCATAGCGTGATTTTATGCCAATCCACGTTTAGTTTCTTCAGGAACAATTAGAAACGTAGGTACCTAGCCGTATTCATAGATGCGTCTAGATATTGAAAGTTCGATTATGGAACTAGATATTCTGATCTATTGTTAAATGGTGGCATTATGTTCACACTACTCAACGGCCAGTTTCTAGGAATCCGGAATTTAGATAATAAGGTATATTTACGGGATTTATAAACTATCTTCTAAATAAGGCTCATTCAGCTTTGATAGTAGGTACAGGCGTAGAGTAAACGCAACTGGAGAAAAACTACAAAATAAAGAGGAATGCCTTAATGAGAAGTACCGTATAAAACTTAAAACTAATCGTTTTGCTCAATAAGATAACATCTAATTAGATGTTTCACTGTTGACTGGTTAACGCGTTGTGTGCTGTTTGTTTAGGCAAAACCGTTAGGTATCTATGAAAAGTCGCGCGCAGTAACATTGTCTCCAATGTGAGTTCTACTCTATATAACTTTTAAAGTGCTAAAAGCCCGCTTGCTGCTTTTCTAAGTAAAAACTAGAATAATGGGCGTCGCGACGCACGCGCCTTTTAGCTTGCGACCTGACATGGAACATTGTGTCTACCGTGTCCACCACAGCCAAGAAAATGTAGCTCTCCCAGTTCAAAAGATTATTTATACTCCGCTTTTCTTGACTTGTGAGTGCAATATTGTAGACCTTTGCAAAAAAACAAATTCGAAAATGAATAAAACAGAATGTTGGCCCATTCTTTTGTCGCATTGCGCTTACAAATTTGACTACCTCGAAAGTTATGCAAACGGAGCGTGTACAAAATTAATATTTAAAATCTACTTGTTACTATTATGCACATTCCATGAGGAGCTATACCGTCTTATCATGTTGCATCAAACGAACTGAATTTGATTGTTGTTTCAGTGTAATTCCACTACACTTGTCTGTAGTATATAGTTTATTATCTTTTTTGTGCTATATTGTGTAATAAGCTGCCTGCCGCAGCTGCACTCGCGTGGAACCTTTTAAAAAATTAGCCCATATGTTATTCCAGCGTATAATGTATATTCAAAGTTTCGTTAAAATCTGTTTAGCCGTGAAGACGTGATTAAGAGACAAACATCCAAACATGCTCACAAACTTTCGCATTTACAATATTTGTTTATTATTATTTGCCCCATTATACGAAATGACGCTGCGATGTTCTGTCAATATTTCTTCCTGGTCTGAATTTTATGGTGCCATGGTGATAGGAGAAAATGGAAGAGGGAAACATGGTGTGCCGACCCCACCTAGTGGGATAAGGGCAGGAAAATGATGATGATGGTACTCGTAGTTTCTGATACCCACGACACAGAAAATCCTAGTGTGGGGTAAGAACTATGTATGTTGTGACTGTTGGATTTTAATATTATATTATATTAAATGTACAGGCTATGCTGAGGTTCTGTGTCTTACAGCCATTTATGTGAGCATGCAAGTAACTCTTCAGCCCGATATGGTCAGTTTTTCGAAAAGCACCTAAACACCGTTGTGCAATTGTGGAACTTAGCTTAAGTGTCGAGTAGGTGTCGGAGAGATAGTGGATACTGATGGCCCCGGAATTCCATTGAAGTCGTAATTCAGCGATTAGAACACAATACCGCTATTTATTTTTAAACAACAAATAGTACCTCTGTTTAATAGCTTTGCTTGTTTTAGGGTTCAAGTGAGAATCGGACCTTTTATAGGCGCAAAGGTTTTACCGTTTTAGCTTACTGAATCAGAAATAAACGGACCTACCATTTAGGCAAACTTTTGTTGGAATAAAACAAAATCTTTCAGACTACTTAAACGATTACGTAAAAAAATCTTCAAAATGCTGCGTTACGCAAATAAGGGAATGGGCATAAACTAAAAAGTATTTGGGGTATGAAGTGGCGCGCGTGATATTTTGCACGTAGTTCAACTACGTGCAATAAATAATAAATGACAATAAACATTACAACCATCATCGGTTGTTGTAATCACACTTGGTTCAAGAGAACTAGAGACACGACTAGTAGTATCTAGTACGTGAATAGAAGTATACCGAAATAGTCTTAATTTACGGTCTGTAAAATCGAAGCCTACGATGGGCCATAGTCTCCTAACACGCACAGAATTCTTATTCAGCCAAATCTAAATAAACGTTCTTGATTATACATAGGAGCTACCTATTTAATTTAAGACATTTGAAACAAGTAGTCGAGCCTAGACGAAGTAGTAGTGTTACCTGTCTAACCAGTAAAAGGTCAAAGAGTAAACGTTAGTCAGATAAGTAATTGCGCAAAATAGTCTATTTAACAAAACTGCATTATTGCGTACAGGTTGTCCCAAGAGTGAATTTACTACTTAGGTATATAAGTAAAGTATTCGAAGTTTTGTACTTCATATTCTATATTCCTACTATAACCTTTAGTGTGTCTTGTGGTGAAAATATTAGAGCTTCTTTCGTGTCTTACACCTAATCGTGTTTTACATTTTTCGAGATGTCGGTTTCCTATGTTTTAATTCACCGAGTACTGATATATTACTGGTACTAGCTGCCGCCCGCGGCTTCGCTCGCGTTGTACCTGGATAAAAATAGCATATATGTTAATCCAGCACATGTACTATGTATATTCCAAGTTTCATTATAATCCATTCAGTAGTTTTTGCGTGAAAGAGTAACAAACGTCCATACATCCATACACACAAACTTTCGCGTTTATAATATTAGTAAGGATAGCCCTTTTCAAAGATTAAACAATAAACAGAAAATTAAACATACATAATTTTTAGACTAGACTACTCTTACCTTTTACCTCTTCGCTGCATGTGTATATTTTATGATTCTCGGCAAACTATTCCTCATTGTATTTAGCTTGTAGCATAGAAAAATGTGTGTAGTTCTTGTTCTTAGACACCACTAATTGGTTCGTGTGAAATGATTGTAGGCGTACATTCCCGCACCTGAGCGGGCTCCCCCGGCGCGACGAGCAGTGGGCCCGTCGTTAGCTGCGTTGCATTGCCGCCAAGCTGCGCCGTGTCGCGAACCACTGGTACCAGACAGCTTGGCGCGCCACTTTTTTTAATATATAATGTATTTTCCGCCACAAAAGTCGGACACGAGAGTGGGGGGAGGGGGTCTGAACAGGAATCCGCTTACTTTCTTTTTTATTACCTCTTAGAGTAATAAATTCGTAGAGTGTATCTACCTGTCACACTACTTGACGTTTAAGATAGTGCCCCGAGATAGGTAAAGACATTGTTTCTAATTAAAATGTATTTTACTTTCATGCCTACTCACGTATTTACAAAACAATAATATCATTATATTAATCTATACATTCAGAATAAAGTAACAAGGTAGATAGGTATTGTCAATCCTAAGCTCTTTATGAGACACAATGAATTTAAATATTTTGAGAGTTGAGTCATCGTGGCTATAATGAATTACGCAATAGCCAATACTAGTTCAATAATAATATAATAGCTTTACATTATAATGTTGATATGGTGACTCATAACTGAAAATAAATAAAAACGATCTCATGCGTGCTACAAACTGTGAACATACCCTTCCAGATACGTAGGTAATAAAAACGTTAACTAGTTGTGACAATCAGATATTAATGAGTACTGTAAATACAAGACTAAGATAATCACAGTACGGTATTATGATAGTTTATTCGGTGTAGGATCGCCTCGCATTTGAGGCCCGCTGGCGCGCCAGGATGCCGGCCTGCAGGTGGTACTGCCTATAAATGTACTCCTTGGTCATGGCTTGCGCCGTGAACATGGCTCGGCTCCGCATTAGCACCTCGTTCCTCGGACCCCACTCCTGGTCCACTTTAATCTGCTCCCGTAACTTTTTCTTAAAAGCCGCAATCAAGAATTTCCAAAGTGTTGTCAATATAATGAACGCCAGTAACGTCATGAGTGTGCACCACCCTAATTTAGAGCCTAAACTTTCTTGCCAGCCAAGATAAGAAAAGTAGAGCTCGTTTAAGAACGCGTACGCAGCTACGACGCTGCACATCAGCCACGCCATTTTCATGCAAGTTTTAGGCTGGATCCCTTGCATGAAGTGCACATCCTCTGAAAACTTTTCCACACCGTACCAGGCTACGAAAACCAAACATTCTATCATCGCCATGAAAAGTGTTATCAAATGAACCATTTTTCTAAAAGAGAAAATGGTATATACTCCAGTTTTGCCGAGTAGCGGAATCGTCACAAAAAACAAAACGATGACCCAACCGAAACAAGTCAAACCGGGATACCTGTGCATGATTGCGTAGCGTTGTGCTAGCATCTCTAGCAAATGCTGACATATAATAATGTTCGTGCTCAGTCCGAGAACGGCATTGCAACTGAAGCAAAGTATAAGCCAAAAATAACTATACTGGTATTCTTTAAGTAAAGTTGGGACCTTTTCAAAGATTAGAGCCATTGCATAATTAACGAAGACGTTTGGTCTTATGTGATACTCGTATGAGAAAGGGCATGCCATCATCGCTATGGTGCAAACGGCAAATGTGGTGAAGACGGCACAGATGGCCACTGTGATCACGATGTTGGAGTAACACGGCGCCCGAAACGACGTGGACGCACCCATGTTGAACGACACCCCTGTGCCTATGTTCAGGGTGTAAAGAATCTGCTGAATAATGTTTGATATTCTATAGCTGCGGGCAAATATGATAAAATCAGCATCTATGGCCTCATCATACGAAGTTACGATGCCTTTCTGCATCATTGATCCCATCATCAAAATGATGTACCCCCAAACGGGGTAAATTGTTAGAAAGCCCAAAAACCATTTAAGAGAACGTTTTCTCCTAAAACAACTTAGAAACAATAAACTACATGCTAGCGCAGACGCAAGGCATACCCGCCATGCTATGTAATAGTAATCCTTATTCTGTCCGAGTATATAATATCGCCAGTATTGGTATGCTGGAAAAGTTTTAAACAGAAATTCACAGTAAGTATTATTATCTTCCGTGAACTTGATGCAGTCTTGGTTGACGGTGTAGTTTTTTCCTAAAAGGCCACAATCTTTGGTGGCCCATTCTCCACAGACATGGTACGGCACAGGATCCTCGAAGCTAATGAGGAAATAGTGAATAATAAATGATATTATGGTGTGGTTGTAAGTGACAATAATAATTTGCCAGAGGACCTGGACGTAGCCGATGTGTGATAGACACGGGCGGGCCTTCCACACTTGCAAGCAGTCACGGGCCGTGAACTGGCTGACGATGAATTCCATGTAGAGCAGGGGAATACCGATGAACAGGTAGGCCAGCATGAAACCAATGAGGTATCCAGCCGCGCCATGGGTGATGGCTGAGAGTGGCAGCGATATAAACGTTGTAGTTCCGATCGTTTGACAAAGCAGCGCCATTATGTAAAGTGACCTGGATTCCCACTCATACTTGTGGTCCAGGTAATCCATTTTAGATTTTTTTACTAAGTTGCTGTTTTTAACAATTTCATGACTGACGTACGAATGACGTAGTAAGGCAAATTCTATCTTGATTTTATTTCATGGCCATCTTGAATTAATTTGTGAATATACAGGACGTAGGTAACATTTAGATCGGTCAGTATGGGCAAGTCTGTCTGTAACTATAATACATACAAAGATATGTTCTTAGGAACTATGTCATTGATTTTAGTGACAAGAAAAACTGCATACATTGATTAAAAAAAACTTATACTCAGTTCGGGAATCGAACCCGGTCGTATCGAAAAATAATACATTATTTTTATTTGGATATCGATTGTGTAGGTCATAAGCAGTAAATGTTACTATGAAACATGATATCTAAAATGAATAAAATGCATTTTAGTTCATATCCTTTAATTTAATGAAGTAGATGTTCGAAATGACAACCATTTTTTTCAATGCAATATTCGTTCGTTTAGGTGCGTAAAATTGTCTCTATGATTTCATTTAGCTCTTCGCTGGTGTGCTACGGCACCATTGAAGACCTAAAAGCAGCCATAGAGTCAACTCTAACGCAAATTCTCCACCTAAAGATACAAAACGCAATAGTACCTAAAATCGTTTCGTAAACAAGTTCAATATTGCATTGAAAAAATTGGTTGTCATTTCGAACATCTACTTAATTAAATTAAATTCAATTCCCGAACTGAGTACAAGATTTTTTTAATCTATGTAGGTATGTAGTTTTTCTTGTCACTAAAATCGATGACATGGTTCCTAAGAACAGATCTTCGTATGTCTTATAGTTTCAGGCTTTCCCATACTGACCGATTTAAATGTTACGCCCTTTATATGAAATACGCTAATCCTAATCTGAAAAAAGCTTTTTCCTTCACACCTCTGCGACGGTCACTCATAAATAGATCGTAAGGCGGTATGGTATTATGATGAGCGTAGGTACCTACCTTTCATAAGGTCTCGCATTTGTCTTTGTCTCAACATAATCCATATTCCGCGGAATGGCTCTCGGGCAGGTGTCTGCTAGATAATGAAATTGCAATTGATAAACAGCTCTGTGCAGTTTCACTTTATGTATGCGATACCAGACTTGAGTAGGACCCGTTCTTCTTGTAACCTAGTAAAGGTGTCTACATGCTGTGAACACTTTTTAAAACAACGCATATTAAATCTATTTTTGTTACGGTCGGTGTATAATCTAGACTTTTTGATAAACCGATGGATACGTATTGTTTAATAGCAATGGGAATGCGGAACCATGCCTCCTATACAGATTAATCTTATCAATGAATCAATCTCATATTGTTTCTCAATGAAATATCTCATGCAACAAACATTAGAAGTAATTTTTAATAGTAGAAGTAGTACCTAGTAGTAAAGCACATAGTTCAGTTTGAAGCCGCCCTTACATATCCACAAGGCTTTCTTGTCCCACACTAGTCTAGGGTGATCATAACTGTCCTATTTTAAATTTTAACGATATGCTTTGCACATAGATTACTTTATTTAAAGTGTAGATCGAATAAGTACATGCAATAAGCTTTTGATTGCTTTGGATAATAGGATTTTATTGGAAAACTAATGCAAGAGGAAGGTACTTTCGCTACTAGAAAATATCTCAGAATAGTTTAATGTTCGGTAGATGTCGCTACAAATATATAAAGAACTGTATAGTACAAAATTATTAGGTAAAGATCTAGGCAGACCAGTTATCGCTGAAGATAGTCAATAATAATTTTAGGAAATGCTTTCACTAGGGGTTCTGGAATTCACTGCGTACTTGGAACATAGGGCGATCCTATACCTATTTGCCTACAAACAATTTCAATTGTCACTTATCGTGGTTTTGTTTTGCATTTCACTTATCTTTGCTATCTATTGGACTTATCTAAGTTCTTATAAAATATTAGCTGCTGCCCGCAGCTTCACTCGCGTGGTAGCTAGATAATAAATAGTATGTTAATCCAGTACATGTACTATGTATAGTATCTTCCAAGTTTCATTCAAATCCGTTCAGCAGTTTAGGCGTGATTGAGACACAAACATACTAACACCCTCACAAACTTTCACATTTTATAATATAGTAGGATTTGCATGTATTGGGTGTAATAGGACATCTTCCGAATACTGAACACTTAGAATTAGAATAGGTTAGTCTACTATGAATATAGCTGTATAAAGTAGTTTTTAACTAAGACTTTATTAGCGCTAAAGAAAATAAAAATCCTTACATTTTTAATGGTAGGTACTTTTCAACCAGCAACGTACTGCAAAATAACGGCTGAACACATGAACATTTTTCTTTAATTGCGTTTTTAGGGTTCCGTACCTGAATTACTAAGCCTCCGATGTCCATCCGTCCGTCCTTCTGCCAGAGGACTGTATCTCATAAACCGTAATAAGTAGAGTTGAAATTTTCACATAGCATTGCCGCTATAATAAAAAATAATAAAAATAAATAAAAAATAAAGATACAAAGAAACATTTTTTTCATAAGCAAAGTTAGGCGCGTTCAATAATTTTATATTTTTCGTGTATATCATTTTCGTATACGACCTAAAATTTACTGATTTGTACAAAAATAATAATTAAAAACAATCATAGAAGAGATATGTTTCATTTTGCATTTTTTGCTTGATTGTAATAGGGAACGCACTGCTATCTATAGGTGGCGTACAAGAAATATTTATGTACTTGTACGATGATACGGAACCCTTTGTGTGCGAATTCACCTCGTGAATTCACTTGACCGGTTTTATTTATTTTCACTTTAGTATTCACCTTCCTCCTTTTATGTTGTAATATGAATGGAAGTCAAAAAACGCGAGACGTTTTTTCCTACTTTTCAACCTTGATACAGCCACTGAATGCTATGTTCCAACCAGTATATATGAGTAGTATTGTTCCAACCAGTATAAGATGTATCGTAGTTTTTCATTTAGGTATTCGTGAAAATGATGATAAGATACCTTGTTTTTGCTATAAATAAACAATTTGTCATTTTTAATTTTCATTTACAAAATAAAATGAATAGCATTTTGTTATTCTAAGGTTATGAGAGAAAAGGTGTATTATTTGTTATTATTTTTAAATTTTGTAACCAATTAACTCACCATTCAAAGCGCACTTCCTTCAATGGGGTTTAATACTTCCTAATTATCTTTTACCAATCCTAGAGCCAAAAAACAGAAAGTTATGACTTCATCATAGAGTATTTTGCCAGTAATTTAACAGCATCATAAAAACGTAATAGGAAATGCAAAAGTGGTTCGACAAGTGGCCTTAAAATGATATCGGCGAATATGCATCTTTTATTTACACTAGCATTTTTATCTGTCAACATTATCTTATCAATATTTCTGCAAGGTATGTACTAACGTACAGATAAACTCGAATATCGTCGTCTATTTTGCGAACCCCGCCTTTGTTTGCTGACCCACTTATGACTTACTTAAATTATTTTCGAACCAAACGATAAAACTTATCTGAACGAGAAAGTAAAGCGAGCGTAGATTTCGAACCTAACGATATAATATATCGAAACGAGAAAGCTAAGCGAGCGTAGATTTCAGTGACTACTTGAGCGATTTGG
This sequence comes from Scotopteryx bipunctaria, assembly GCA_949320045.1. NCBI lineage: Eukaryota > Metazoa > Arthropoda > Insecta > Lepidoptera > Geometridae > Scotopteryx > Scotopteryx bipunctaria. The sequence continues at coordinate 7,316,615 of OX439440.1, forward strand.
CGTTGTGTGTATCTTAGTATGTTTGTATGCTTGTATGGATTTTTGTTTGATAGTAAATTTTCAACAGTTGATTTGATCGTATAAAATATAGGTTGTACGGGAAATTCAGTGGCTGGTATTGGAAAGACGTACCTGGGTTCACGGCTGACTCGAGTCCGGGGGCCTTCCAAGATAGCACCGATATTGTCCGCACTTGTAGAAATCCACAGGGCTGGTGAAAGGGTCTCACAGATCGTGTCGTCTGTTCGAAAAGAAGGACCGTAGACACGCACACACAACGCGATAGAATACCGGCGCGGGCGCGTGGGAAAATCGGGGCAAACGGCAGTCAGGGTGCGTAAACGTTCGTCTCCGATGACGGTGGAGCGAGGAATGTTCGTTGGCCGATTCCTTCACGAGAGCGCGTGAGAGGCGTCGTCAAACCAACCAGCCAATAAGAAAACAGATAGGTCAAAAAAGATTTCTCGACCTACCCTCCAAATTGTGTCTGCTTGCACAGGAAATGTATTGCTACCCACACCAACAATTTAAGAATGCACTCATTATCATCATCACAATAAATAAAACAAAAATGTGAAAAAAAATCAATTCCGGTACGGAACATAGCCGCTCACCTTAAAAGAACGTGGTTGTTTTAACGAAATATACACAAAAAAAAGTAAGAAATATGAAAGGAAAAGGAAAAACAAAAATATATAATATTTGCTTAGGTACTAACTAAATGCTCAACTAGTAAAGTAGATTTATTAATCTAAAGGAAGCGGACAAATCTTAACGACGGGTCTCCTCGTAAAAGAGTTTCCCATTTTAAGAGTGACAGCACGGGTAATGTTATCACTGCCCGGGTGCAGAGCGTGTACTCTGGCTAACCTCCACTGTAAAGGGGGTAGGTTGTCATCACGCACAACAACAATCATGCCTTCACGGATTGGAGGTCCACGACTATGAAACCATTTTTGAGATTGTTGTAATTCATGTAAATACTCGCAACTCCAACGTTTCCAAAAGTGTTGAACGCTTTGTTGGATCCATCGCCATCGAGTAAGCCTATCAGGATTAAAGTCCGTCAACGAAACGTCCGGTAGGGCCGTGATAGGACTGCCTATCAAAAAATGTGCTGGAGTCAGCGGTAAGGGGTCTTGGGAATCAGTACTCAAGACGCAAAGAGGGCGCGAGTTCAACACTGCCTCAACCTGACAAAGAAGAGTATGCATTTCATCGTAGGTTTGTGTGCGAGTACCAAGAACACGATACAAATGATGTTTGAAACTTTTTACACCAGCTTCTACCAATCCACAAAAATGTGACCCGGTAACGGGTTGAAAATGAAAAGTAAGGTTTTGACCTAATACCTTTTCATGAAACGCCTTTTGAACTGAATCTGAATTTAGAAATGCATATAACTCTTGTAAGTAGTTATTACACCCAACAAAGTTTTTGCCGTTGTCAGAGTAGATGTCCGTACATAAACCCCGACGAGACGTGAAACGTCGTAACGCAGCTAAGAACGATTCAGTAGTAAGATCTGAAACTAATTCGAGATGTATCGCTTTTACACTCATGCAAACGAAAACTGCAACGTAGGATTTTATTATTTTAGCGTTCCTAACCTTATTAGCGCGCACATAAAATGGTCCGGCGTAATCAACAGCTGTTTTTAAGAATGGACGCGCTGATTGTATACGTACGCTAGGTAAAGGAGCCATGCGTGGCTGTGTGTGAGTCGGCCGCGCTCGAAAACAAGAAATGCATTTATGTATACGCTGTCTGATTATGTTTCGTGCCGATAAAATCCAATATTTTTGCATCAACAAATATTGCGTAGACTGGGGACCAGCATGTAAATGGGTGACGTGTGCATCATCAATAATTAACGTAGTTAAATGATGTTTTTTAGGAAGTATCAATTGATGTCTAGATTCAAACGAAAGAAGAGATTTATGCAATCGCCCGCCCACACGTAATAAGTTGTCCTTATCTAAAAACGGAGATAAGCGTTTCAATTGACTTGAGGATTGTTTCCCCAGTGTTATGTTTTTTATATCGTCCGCGAAAACGGACTGTTGAATTCTACCTATTATTAACTTTAGGTTAGAGTTATATTCGGGCACAGTAATGTGCGCAGGGAAAGAAGTTTGAGTTTTTCTACATTTATGATAAAATCGAAAAATGTACGATATGACACGAACCAGTTTTCCTAACGATGAAAATTTTGAAAATACCTCGAGCTCGCCTACAGAAGATGGTGTTGCGAGAAGAGGAGGATTGCGTTTTTCTTCCTGTGTAACAGGACCTTGAATGAGCATAGGCCACAATTTTGGTTCTTCAACTAACCAACTAGGGCCACAGAACCATAAAACGTGTTTGACAAACACCGAGGGCAGCATGCCTCGGGAGGCTGAATCGGCCGGGTTGTCGTACGATGGCACATGTCGCCAACAACCGGCTGGTACTCGTGACAGTATGTCACTGGTACGATTGGACACGAAAGTTTTCCATTCATGTGGTGATGAGCGTAGCCATGCTAACACAATCGTGGAATCTGACCATGCGTAGACATGATCGAAATGAATTCGGTCGCCGTAAGCGAGCATTACTTTTCTTATTAGTTTAGATAACAGTTGGGCTGCCATAAGTTCAAGTCGCGGGATAGATAAACGCTTCAACGGCGCAACACGCGTCTTTGCCAACACAAGAAAAACACGAATCTTGTTGTCGCTGCATTTACACCTAACATAAACACATCCAGAATAAGCTCGTTCACTAGCATCTGAAAAGCCATGCAACTCGATCGATGTAGCCTTGTCGAAAATGTGACGAGGGAAAAAACATTCAGCTAAGAGCGGAAGCTCACTGGTGAAGCTTGACCACGCGTTGACTATATCAATGGGCGGTGACTCATCCCACCCGGTCCCAGCGATCCACAGTAATTGCATAATATGTTTTGCATACAAAATCACAGGCGATAATAAACCTAGGGGATCGTAGATTTTTGCGATTTCCGACAAAATGGATCTTTTAGTACATGTCGAGTCAGAAGATTGAACATTGAATGAGAAACCATCCGAACAAGGGTTCCATTGGAGTCCGAGTACTTTTATTGAAGTATCATTCTCCACTAGTGCGAACGAAACATTATCCGGCCGCTCACCGTGAGGTGAGGGCGCTGCGGCGAGAATCGCCGGCGAGTTACTATGCCATTTTCGAAGTTCGAACCCTGCGCTTGCACAGACATCTACTAATTGTTTTTGCAGAGCGAGTGCCTTGGCCTCGTCGGCCTCTCCTGTAATAATATCATCGACAAAGACGGAGTCCATCAAAACTGCTGACGCGAGCGGAAATTTCTCAGCCTCATCCTGTGCGAGTTGGCGCATCACACGTAAAGCGAGATAAGGAGATGAGCTCACGCCGAAAACAACAACTTTTATTTTATAATCCAGAATGGGTGCGTCAGGAGAGGATCGCCAAAGTATGCGTTGATAGTCCCAATCTGAATTTCTAACCGCAATATTACGGTACATAGCTTTGATATCAGCTGTAAACACGACATTATGAATTCGAAATTTTAACAAAATATCGACAATGTCCGAATGAAGCTTCGGACCGGTAAGCAAAAGATCATTTAATGAGTGACCATTTGTGGTTTTACAACCAGCATCGAACACTACCCGAACCTTAGTAGTTTCGCTAGACTCTTTGACCACGCAGTGGTGCGGAATATAATAATGAGAAGTATCATCTTTGGAGGGGGGATCACAAAGTTCCATTTGGTTCAAATCTAAATACTCTTGTAAGCACGAGTGGTATTCCCTTTTCAGGGCAGAATTACGTTCTAAACGATATTCTAATTTTCGAAAACGCGAGAGAGCGATGTCACGGGATTGACCTAGTATAGGTGCACTTTTGAATGGAAGGGCCACTACATAGCGACCGGATTCGTCACGTGTGTGCGATCCTTCGAAAAAAGATTCGCACAATCTTTCATCAGCAGAAAGGGTTTTTTCTTCTGGAACTGCCTCCAGCTCCCAGAACTTTTGAAGGTCGTTGTCCTCGAAAAAGGAGCTATGACAAACCTGGAGTGGCGGCGGGTTCACCACATCGAAAAAAACCTTTCCCATCAACAAATAACCGAAAATACTATTCATTGCAATCGGTGCATCGGGGTGACCTTTGACAATGTTTCCTAGCAAAATGTGAGATAGAATATCTGCACCTAAAAGCATTTCAATGGGTTGAGAGCTGTGAGCATTAAAATCAGGATCAGCTAAATACAAATTTTTGATGTGCGGCCACGCATCTATAGGTACCGGTATTCTAGGCAGGGTCGAAACTAGTTTTGGTAAAATTAAAGCCTCCACTGAAATAGCTGGTATATCCTGATTTCGAGGACTGATAACGCACGTAACTATACCTTTAGGATAAATCGGTTTTTCTTCACCGATACCAAAAATCGGAATATTAATATTCCTAGAGCTCAAGCCTATGCGTCTAGAACAAGCCTCCGTAATAAAACTAGCTTGACTTCCCGAATCAACTAAGCAACGTAATTGATGTTTCACCGTACCAACGTGTATATTGACGAGCGCGGTAGAAAGCATTACGGTCCATTTCCTCGTAGAGGGCGCAATGGACGACTCGCAGTTCGCGCTTATCGCGTGGTTCACGGCGGTCGTTTGAGGTAGCACGGCAGGAGGGCCGGGTTCAGACGCGACAACCATATGTTTCTCCGAAGGAGGGAAAGAGACGGCCTGATTTGAATGAATAGGCTTGTTTACCTGATTCTCAAAGTGCAATAATGAATGATGTCGTTTATTGCACGATCGACATGTATATTTGGAATTACAGTTTACGAGACTATGACCAACATTCAAACAATTGTAGCAAACATTTTTGTTTTTTATGAAATTATACCTATCACCGGGAGACATATTCAAAAACTTAGAACACCTCGGTAGGATGTGCTGCGCATCGCACAAAATGCATTGCTTCTCGCTTTGTACGTCGGATGATTCGGTAGCTGCAAACGAGCGACGCGGACCCGACCCGGAGGGCGCATTCGATCGATATGGATCCACGCTGTTTGCGCGGGAACGAGAACTGCTATCTATCCGCTTTGATTCCTTCAATTCACCACCGGTCATAATTTCAAATGTGGAAATTTCCTGTTCTAAGAACCTAATGAGCACATCTACGTTAGGTATTTCGGACGGTTTTGAAAGAGATAATTCAAAACGCTTACGAATGGTATTAGGAATTTTTCGCAACAAAACGTTCAACAAAATGAAACTCCATTCATTCACTGGGAAACGCATCGTTTCAAGAGCCTTAATGTTTTCCATGTATACATTTAGCAAATTTCGTAGATTGGAATATGACTCATTGGTACAGGTGTTACAGTCCAGAATGCGATCCAAATGTTTCGAAGCAATAATTCGGCGGTTTTCGTACCTATTTTTAAGAATATCTAACGCAACTAAATAGTTTTCGTCTGTAATGGGAATCGATTTTATCAAATTATGAGGTTCGTTTTTTAAAGTTAACAACAGATAACGAAACTTCTCCGCTGGCGTGTAGGCATCATTGTTGTGAATCAACGCTTGATATAAATCAAAGTATGAGGGCCAATCAGTAGATTCACCGCTAAATGACGGCAACGGTAACGTTGGCAATTTATGTAAATGTAAACTATGATTATGTGCATGAGGCATTGAATTAATGTTAGTGCGACTCATGCGCCTAAATTCCTGACTGGCTTCTTTCAAATTATTTACATGAACTAAAATAGCATAATAACAATCATTAAAATCGTTACGAATTTTTAACTGTTCGTCTTTGTTAAACAACTTCGACTTCATCAACGCTTTTTCAATTTTAGATTGAAGTTTACTAAACTTTCTTTGTTGAGCATTTAGATCAGTAGATCTTGATTTGAATTGAACTTGATCAGTAGTAGCAAATAATAACGTTCTTTTAATGTCTTCTAGAATAATATCTCGCTCGAAAATATCTTGTTCAATTCCCGCGTCGTCCGCCATTTTGCGTAGCAAAGATGAGCAAAAACGACCAACGGAAAATTACAAAATGTACACGTAGTGTAGCAATGAAACCAATGAAAGATGACACAATCTGGAGGAATCAAGAAATATATCCGGCTCGAACGGATCAAAAAGTATGTACGGGAAATTCAGTGGCTGGTATTGGAAAGACGTACCTGGGTTCACGGCTGACTCGAGTCCGGGGGCCTTCCAAGATAGCACCGATATTGTCCGCACTTGTAGAAATCCACAGGGCTGGTGAAAGGGTCTCACAGATCGTGTCGTCTGTTCGAAAAGAAGGACCGTAGACACGCACACACAACGCGATAGAATACCGGCGCGGGCGCGTGGGAAAATCGGGGCAAACGGCAGTCAGGGTGCGTAAACGTTCGTCTCCGATGACGGTGGAGCGAGGAATGTTCGTTGGCCGATTCCTTCACGAGAGCGCGTGAGAGGCGTCGTCAAACCAACCAGCCAATAAGAAAACAGATAGGTCAAAAAAGATTTCTCGACCTACCCTCCAAATTGTGTCTGCTTGCACAGGAAATGTATTGCTACCCACACCAACAATTTAAGAATGCACTCATTATCATCATCACAATAAATAAAACAAAAATGTGAAAAAAAATCAATTCCGGTACGGAACATAGGTAAATAAGTTGATCTGTGGAGTTTTTTAATAGTTTTAACTAATAGTTCGCTCCAAACTGAGATTTTTATATAATTATGTACTTACTTTATTTATGCAAGTACAAGTTCATATTAGACCATAGTCTATTCTATAAAAAGTTAGAGTAGATAATAATGTCCTGATTACCGTACAAAATCAAGGCTTTATATCGACTCTAACTTGTTATAGGAGACCTAGCGAACACAACTACTGCAAATCACAACGGTACTATTATCTAACTAAGATCCAGTCTAACCTGAACTTCAAAGATATCTAAACTTTAACAAAAGAGAGCTCAGGTTACAACGGTTTACAAAAATTACTTTTTTCGATGTATTCTAAAAACTATACATCCTCGGATAAAAATATATAAATATACAAATAAAGCCCTTTTCTATGAGAAAGTGGGAACTCGAAACATTTGTAAAACTTAATTTTTAACCCCCTGGTAACCAAATATCTTTACAACCACCTCACCGATTAAGCTTATATGCTTTTCAGCAAATCTTCATAGTACAATCTATTGGCCTAACAAGTTTCATACAGACGGACTGTATGAAACCTGGTAGGATTAACGGTTCCAAGGTTCTGCTCTAACAAACATATAAACAAACACAAACATTCAACGCCAAATCGCCCAAGTTGTCACTGAGATGGGGGAGCGGTAGAGCATGTTCTCTTTCTATTTATTCCCTTCTGTCAGCCGTTATCTTTGCACTCACTCCTTTTTACGTTGCACCCGTTCCTAGTGCAATAACCCTCGTCCATTTACCACAGGCACCAAATGTTGCGCCTGCACATCGCCTGGGGGGTACGCCCTTGTATAGTCACCATTCATCATTTAGACCTTGATCATGCGGATGTATTTACCTTTACAGTTTTTAACAATGTAAAAAAAAATTAAAGAGTTCTCAATACAGCTGTATTTTGTATCATGACTGGTATTAGATACGTTACTTGATATCTTTGAAAATTGATAACGATGTTGATGATATTTTTTTGCTCAAATAATGCCGAAGAGGAAGAATATTATAAGTACAAGTAAATTATGGCACAATTTCTTGGAATCAAAACTTGCGGAAATAATTTTTGGTTTGCTATTTTACCGTTGCTCATGAGGTGAATGTCATCCCTCGTGTAGAAATGCCAGTTTCCTATTCAATTTCAATAACGAATAAGAAACTATTCGAATTTTGAAATCTGTTTTTAAAACGTAATTTGCACTAGGAAGTCTCAGATCTAGAAGAGATAAATTTAAGATTGCGTGCCACTCTATCGTTTCCTATCGAGTTTCTAACATAGAAGAAAACAAAAAAGAGCAGTATCGAAAATTGTAGAATAGAAATTATGGGAAAACATTTTTTTTAGTCTCACCGAGTAATGATTCTTAGCTCAAAGTTCTCGAAAAAACTGTTTTCATTTGAGCTAATTTGGGTACGAAAATTTTACAATACCTATGTCACTATTTATTGAAACCCTTTATATAATATCTCTAATCGAATCGAAGGCTTTCACTACGTGTCACTACGTAGCTGAAGTCGGCGTTTTATAAAAATAAAGGATTATTTATCTAGAATAATCAGAGTAACTTACTCGAGTCCCTATTAGTGTACCTACTACGAAGATTGTATAGTTTATTCATATATACATCTAGCCACCTACATTATTTACTTTATCACGTGCGCATAACGATACAGATTACTCTGATTGTACTGATTAATTTGTATTATAGTATGTATTTGTAAAAAAGGAATCGGAGTTTTTCTGAAACTCTTTAACTCCAACAAACCAGTAGGTACTTCTCGCCGCATAGGTAATTGCCCGCCAAGGTTGTCTAAAATTCACGATGATTTCACGCCCTTCATGAACAAAATAGTATCTACGTCTGTTTAATAACATTTTTGTACTTCTTCTTCCTGTCCTTTTCCCAGGAAGAAGAAGAAAACCAATAAATATCATTAGTACTTTCTGAATTAAAATTGTACAATTTTATCTTAGGTTTTGTGAAAATTTTGAAAGTTTTAATAGTTTCTTATGATACCTATGTTTTTTGTATGACAATGACAAATAACCAATAACCAATTGACCTTTAGTTATTGTAATTTCTCTCTGTCATATTTACGGTTTCAAACTATGATTGTTTTTACCTTATCCAGAGTGACCGCAATTTGGACGTATTATCCTTATAAGCGAGTAAGTCGTGCCGCGTTATCGTAAATAATATCCTTAAGCAAACAGTCGACTCTGGGCCACGGCGGTATTGATTTTGACTGATAGAGTCGATGCTTCGAAAACACGAAACCTAGAAAGCTTGGAGATTACATAATGTATGTCTATTTAAATCTAATTGGACCTTGGAAAAAAAGCAATTAGTTAGGTACGTTTTTTTTATGAGATAGCTTTGAAAAACGTTTGAGGTGTCCTATATGATGTGGTTGACTTCATAAAATTATAATCATTATTTATTCTCGAGGATGGCAGCTGTCAAAATGGTCTTTAAAATTATTTCAATATCATGATAATAATACATTTCAAAAGCTTAAGTAAATGATAATAACAAACACAATGAAGTGAAATACCGAATGACTCTTAAGAGAATTGAAATCGTGACTAAAACTGGACGATGCAAAAGTGAACCTAAAATAAATTTGAGCACAGTCCAATTTGCATCGTAGTTGTATCGGGTAACATTTCACTATCGGTAATGCTATCCTTCTCTGCTAGCGGAGGCGTGATTCGCTATTTCAAACAGAACAAGCAGCGCAACTGTGGAAAAGATATCTGTCCTTGTTTAGCATAAAGCGACCTATGACCTAAGTATCGATTCAGGTGAATGTGGCTACCACAGCAAATCGATTAATTATCTAGCGGACATAGCTATATAGACTTGAACTAAACAGGTAATCTTGGTATGCCGTGCTAGTTCTAAATTGTAGCCCGTCAATGCTCTTATCGTAACGTCGAGAATAATTGCAATAGTATGAAACTACTTCATTGAAATTTCATCGGGAGCTCAGAAAAGCAAATCAACTTCGTTTAAAAATCGGGAACAGCATCTAGATAATTGCTCATTTTAGTACATTTATTGATTTTGGAACCGGATTTCGGGACAAACTAACAGCTTTTTAACTAAAGCCTTTTGTTTTCAGCCCACCTCTAAAATTCGGTTGTATTTTATTTTTTTTATCTCACTAGCCTTATCACTAACCTTCTGATGACTGTGATCCATCATCATAATCTCCTTGCCCTTATCCCATCATTATTTTCCTATTAAAATTTGGTATCTGAGGGTGGAGTGGTGACTCGCTGTCGAACCTCACTTGAACTCAATTTCAAAGGCCCCTCTCCTGCCTCAGTTCAGTACAGTGAAACTAAGTTATGTCATCCTTTAGCCCAGTAACTACAAGTTTCAAGGTTTCATGGTAGCTCGCTACAACTTCAACGCTGAGATTAATTCGATTCTAGTGTAAGTTAAGATAGCAAATACATCTTAATTCATACTTGATTTACGACTAAACGATGACATTAAAGTTGTTGAAATATTGGTGATAAAGTGTTTTACTAAAATTTCAAAATCTGAATTGTAGATTTACGCAAGATGTACTACAAAAGACTGTGTCAATTTCTTCGCGGAAATGTCTTGTCCGCTAGCAGTAAAATAGTGGTAACATGGTAGTGCGCATATTCGATTGCAGACCCTAATCCATTACTTTCCCCACAAGTGGGACACCTTTCCTAACATATTTTATCCGAACTTCAAGTTTGTTCAAGATCACCATGGCTGCTAAGGATTATAATAGATTTATTGCGAGCTCTGCTATATGCGATTACAGTTATATAGTTGCTAAAGGCAATATTGCTTTGCATTACTTGCCCTTTGCTAGAGCTTTTGATATACCATTTCACAAGAAATTCGATCTGCAGTTTTGAATATAACTACTGGATTCACCTACCCGAAGGTATCCTAAAAATAAGTCCGTTGTATTTCGCTAGCAAGCCATAGATTTATATAGGATATCTATATTTAGAAATTCTATAAATTAGAAATCTATTTGGAAATAAAACTCAAGGTAGCTTTGTTCACCATAAGATTAATATTAATAAAATTTATATCGTAAAATTAGGTATTGTTAAAAACAATTATCAAAGCTTTTAACTGACTATTATTCTGGTAAAGAAACTTTCAACTAATTAGTAAATATAAATATTAATTGCGAAGTACAAAAGCAACAGACAGGCTATCTATAGACCGTTGCAAACGGCCTGTGGATAGCTCATCTGATCATCAAGTAGATGGAAGCCTGCCCAAGACGCTGGCCGTATTGCCATTCTGGTAAATGATAGCTCAAAATAAACTTATTATTGTAATCACAATAGCAGGATATATTAAGAACCATTGGGCATTAAAGCTGGCTTCATTAGACACCTATGCATATTCGGTCATATAAAGCCATTCACGGAATAGCCAACAACTACAGTATGCAGTAAAAGCTGCGTAGAAACAACTGAGCTACACGAGCGACCCATAACTATTTCATAGTATTTCATCATCGCAACTGCTTCATTTGAACAAATCGTTGACATGCAGACCGATGGCAAGACAATAAACTGTCCATTTCTATGAGTATTGCCAGATATTGCTAAACACTTGTAGTGTATAAGACGTAGGTATTATTTATCTACATACTATTATTCCGTACCTATCGTGAATCCGGCCGTCTTACAAAGTGTCATTTATAAATTCATGCGTCAACAATTCGTTTACATAGAATAAAAAATCAGTTTTACATAAAAGGCTTAGGTACTTTAAAAGACTGCGTGCTTAATGTGCAAGAAGATACCTATACTTTAGCCAAACAGAAGATACAATTTATGTAAACAAACCGCCCATATAATACCGCCAAAATACGCGACGATTTGTTTACATTATATCTCCAGTTTGGCTGTAGAATAGGTCTCTATACCGCTTTAATATATTTAAATCTACGAGAAACGTTCTTGGGTCAAGACTTCATTCTCTCTCGATTCAGAATTACTTACATCACAACATCATACGCATTATATTTTCATTACCTACATTATGTCATGAGACGACATGCCAGACGGTCTGACGCCACTCTTCATAAATCTGCCTTACTTCACAATAAGTCATCTTTATAAAACAAACTCACCATGCCACAAATATATAAAAAATTGGTAACGAAATAAAATTGTCATCGTAAATTAGGAAATAATGGAATAAACCATTTTGAAAAATCACTGTCTATTGTTAATGAAAAAAAGCTTTCGCTTGGCTCTAATAAAAAGAGGTCCAAAGATGAAGGTCGTACCCAGATAAAAAGAAGCATTCCATGTCACAAACACATATGTATTCAAAATTTCATACTTATCTATTTAGTCCATATTAGAAGCCACATAGCAAGAAGGAATTATGTTATATGTAGCTAACACAGAAATTACATAATTATTATAAAATAGTTAAGACCTTATGCGGTACGAGCAAGTCCGTCCGATACATAATATTTTATTTAAATATTAATTTTTAAGCTGTTCCAGGGTACCTCGTTAATTTCGTCAACTTTAAAAAACGGTTGCGTCTAAAGCCTAGTATTCCTTAATCGGATAATACCGACGACACATAATAATTACTATGTTACGGCTATCTGTGATTGGCCGACTCTACATCTTCAGAAAAACAGCAACCTATCTTTAGCCACCGATTTTAGTCGGATTACACTTTAGAAGATTAGTTATTGATGAGTTTGGATGTGGTCAATTTGTCTGCTAATCTGCCATCGCCGGCCCGACCGGCTGCCCCCGCCCCGGGCGCTGCCGCAAGGTGGGCCACTTTCTATACCACTACAATCCTCGCTCACAAATCACAATTCATTTCACTCAAAATTACGACATTTCAAATGGTCGGATTATAACATCAAAGAACCATTGTACCTATAAGTGTCGCCTTTAGGGTTTGAATTTCGAAAAATCCCGCCTAGTGGGTTTTGCTGTAAAAGGAAACTGTCTACTGAATTTCAGCTTCCTAGCTTCAGTAGCATGGCCTCTTCGTTGATTGCAAAAATGCTTACTGTTAGATATAGATATTATCCATTTTTCATTCATGAATTTCTTTGAATCTCAATAATCATTTTCGGATTTAATATATCGTCATGCTTTTTGGAATCCCGTCCCAAAATAGTGAAATGAAATTATTATAATCCGTTGTTCCTTGGTCCGTATGCCACGGCTAATATTGTGAACTAGTAGAACGGCTCACGACTCTATCCGTGCTAAGTTTTTTTAAAAGTCATATTATTGATGATGGAAAAAGTAGTGTTGGCCGTATTATAACAGAGTCCAAACAAGAAGTATGGCCGTTATGTGACTCTAGCCGTTTTTTAGAAAATCTAATTTTTATCACCCGATCAAGCCACCTGCCGCCGTCTAGTAGTAAATCTTCATTATTGTCCGTTTTTACCAATTTACTGTTATAGCCGTTCTAGGCTTCGATAGCTCAAGGCGTCGTCTCTACTCAACTAAATAATAAATAATACTCAACAAATGAAGTTACAATGTCTGGATTTTTTGCTCATGCAATTAGAATCTGGAGTTTGGCAATTATTGCCGCTTTGTTTGATTTTAAATGTTTTAAAATCAATTGATGAAAATATAATTACTATAGTTACGATAATGACCAAAACGCTAAAGTCAACTATGCGTTCACCACGGGACTTTATTTTGCGAAGAATAAAAATCTATAAACTTGAAAGTGGTGATAGTAAACCAAGCAAACATCTCAACAGTACTAACTAGCGAGCAATCTTGAGAACAGGTGAATACGTTACAACAATAAAGCTCGTACTGGCTTTTCTAAGTATGCGTGTGCGCAGTACTTTTACCTCTTACTAAAACATTCCTTATTGAGAGTCGTCTAAACCCATTTTGGTCGCATTTAATGACGTCTCTAGTCAGCGTTCCAACCTGTTTGATGGATAGCAAGCAACTAGATCAGATACTCTCAACCTGTGGCCTGCTAGGCTTTACAAAACCTCGGCTTTACAAAACCTCTCAGGGCTCACGCCGGACACAGGAAATCTGTTAATTATTATTAGGTGAAACTTCTCGGGGCTTTACAAACACTTGTAAATTTTGCTGCACATAGGTGATTTATTCTGTAACCAGATCATAACTCTCGAAACTATAGTAGTATTTTAATGTGACGTGACATCTAATTCTAAGAAGTGTTTCACCTTTATATCTTGAGAGACAGTAGACGTAGAATAGAGCTGATTGAGAACTTTCTCGTTACATTTACATGATCAAGTGCACATAAACAGTGAATATCGTTATAAAAAAAAGTGAACTACGTCGTCATCTGGACCCACAAATTCGAGCCTAACAGGGCCCAGTTGCTAAAAAGCATTTTTTTGAATGCAGTACCTGTAGGTACTACTTGGTTCGATTATAACTCGGATTATTAAAAAGGAAAATTACAATATCTTTGTCTGTAAGGTATAAAAGATTTTTTAAGTCAGCAACTGGCCTCTGTCGTGCCCGAATTAATGGGTCCAGATGGTGACATAGTCGCAAACAGGTGCCACATGCTGCGCTGACGCGTATAAAGATATCCATCGTATTTTATAGTTTTTTTTTCTACGACAATTAAGTACCTATGTAAGTTTGGTAAAATTTTTAGAAAAGAGGTTACTTACCTATTTAAAAATTACGGCTAAAACTTGAGACAAAACACATTAATTTCATGTCTAAAGGAAACAAAAGTTGAGCATCGCTGATCCAGATTTTTTGTGTGGTACTTAGGTACCTATCTCGAAAGTTATCATGGTCAAGAAAACTGTAGATCTTTCTCAGTTCAATTATATTTGCTAAACGTTACTGTAGATAGAATTGAATCCAATTTTACAAATACGGCTAAACGGTCTATACGGCTGAACCAATTTATATAAAACTTTGAATAAACAAATTAATATTAACGAATGATGATCTAGATCAGGTGAGCTATCTATACTCGGTTTGCTTTACATAGCCCGACTGTTTCTTTCGTATGTTTTGAATATTTTTATAAACACATATTATACGTATTAGTTGTAAGTTTATTTTTATTAATAAAACTTTTATTGTATAAAAAACGAATATATAAATTCAAAATACCCTCTAATGTCTGAGCTGAAGCTCATCAAAAAGACCAAACATACGAAAACAATAAACAGCTGTTTAATTACCAAAACAAACACTGAATAATCATAATTGCAGGGCAATAATCTCCGTAATAAGCGTAGGTGGTGGCACACGTCTCACTTCCTTCGCCATGTAAGCATGTTAGCTTACCTCACACTCATCATGATTACTTTCATCCGGGTTAGTACTAGCCGTGTCACTAGTTTTTTCGAACCAGTGTGGTGAAAGGAAAGTGCGTCTCAAAGGCTCCTTTCGTGCACTTTTTAAGTACTATGACATGCCGGTTTCTCCACGATGCAGTACTGGTATACATTTTTACATTCATTTTTCGAACAGAAAAATAATGCAAGACCAGATTCCACGACCATAGGATCAGAAGGCGGGGTCGCTACCACTAGACCACTAGTGCTCTGTGACCGAGTCAATAGCCTCACAGCGACTCAGTGATTCGATTTTGGCAATTTGAACATTTTGACTAAACATAGAATAAATACGAAATAAAAAGTTAATATAAACAGGAAACTAGCATTTTAATTTGAGCTTATACCCCAGATGATGTCATGTACTATCGCCGACATAAAGCCATGGTTGTCATGTAAAACGGTAGTTTTATTGTCATGATGCTATCTACCTAATATGAAAGTCGTAAACGCAATGTCATTATAGTAGCATTCAATTATTCGAGATAATATTTTTTGTTATTTTATTACAACTTTATGTTGAATAATACATAAAATAATAATAATGTTTGACGGATTTCTAGTGATAGTAGCTTTCAATGAACATTTCAAGTTAATTAACGTACCGCATGGGTCTGGACCATAATAATTATTAGTAGTTTCTATTTCATCGTCTACCTACCTTTTTCTTTTTTGTGGTTGGCCAAATTGGACAAATCTTCTATGTTCCTCTGCTCACCGTCATCTCAATATTTAACCCTCTCTTATATTTTTTTCGTTGGCCTACATCTATCCATATAGTATGCATCCACATTCAATAGCTAATGAATTTCCAAAATAAGTTACGAGCAAAATGCAACTTAATTGTAAAATTCTTAAACAAACATACCTACATTATTATCGCCTTACTAAACATAAAATCTCTAGTGGTTAAAATTTTAAAAATTATTTGGACACATAATATATTAGATATTCATAAAACACCTTAGCCAAAACTCTTACAGCATGATTCTTGGATCCATGTGCCGACCCCACATAGAGTGGGATAAGGGCAGGAAAATGATGATGATATTAGATATTAGATATTCAGTCAATTCAAGCTTTGGTAGGTAGGTAATAGTAATAAAAAATTATAAAATAAGCTTAGCGTTGTGTTTTCGGGTGTACCAACACCGGTCGCGAGGCGCGTGGGCGTCCGCGTCGTTTCCCATGTCCCGCGACCCCGACAGTTATATCAATAATGTCAGCAGCGATGTGCACCAGCCTCTTTTCACAATAAATATACCTACACCATGAGCTATGTGGAATGTATCTAAAAAGTTTTCCATCGTGGCAGCCCGAGTGGCAGGCGAGGTTGTGGTCGGCCAAGAAAACGGTGGTGGGACGATCTCGTATCCTTCGAGAGAGGATGGCGGCAGACCTCGAAGGACCGAGATGGTTGACGAAGTTTGGAAGAGACCTTTGCCCAGCAGTGGGATGACATGGGTTAAAAATTGGACTTGTTCATTATCAGGTCCCATTTGTATAATGTTCTAATCGGGAGGTTTTAATGTTGTTAAAAATAAATATTACTTTCTTTAAATAAAATATTTACAGCCAGTATAGACGAGCTAAACAGTTGTCTAGACAGAAAAAGAAATTCTTAGCCCTTGCTACGCTGCTAGCTTGGCAATTAGCAGGTTATATCAATGTTCATAAGCTATTTGATTCGTTTCGGTTCGCTGAACGGGACCACGGGCAAGGAGCGATTAAAAAGGAACAAAGGGTCCATTTTAATAACTAGTTATGACACAGTGAAGGAAATTGATTATTTCATAGCTAGTTATGAAAAACAGTTATTAAAAGGGAACAAAGGGTCCATTTTAATAACTAGTTATGAAACAATGAAGGAAATTGCCCTTTTCGTAGCTAAAAAAAACAGTTATGAAAATGGACCAAAGGGATTCATCATTTCCTTCTAACTTTATTCCAGTTGTATGTTGTAAAATCCAGGTTATTTTTATCCTGGTTACACGCGAGTGAAGCTGCGGACGATTGCCAGTTACATATAATTGAATTATGAACTCTTTTATATAATTACGTGAAAAAGAGTACAAAAGGAGCCTTTGAGGCGCAGCGCACATCCTTTCACCGCAATAGTTCGAAAGATCTAGTAATCATCATCATCTTCCTGCCCTTATCCCACTCTATGTGGGGTCGGCACAGCATGAACCTTGGATCATGCTGTAAGAGTTTTGGCTAAGGTGTTTTATGACCGGCCGGCTGCCTGACGTCAACCCTCCTTGGGAATACTTGCTTATTGTATCTGATCATGTTGGAGGATACTATCCCTTTCTAAAGATCTAGTAATACGACTTGTAATTGTTTTATCTACGGATCGTGTGAAATCTGCTTTTCACTTGAGCGTCGAGATGGTCAAGTGCTCGTCTCTCCACATCAAGTATTGATTTATCTGCTTTATCGTGAAAAGCTTCTCATGATCACTGGATCACTTTTACCAGTGCATGATTGAAATTGTTCAAGTAAAAGATGGTATGTTTTAATGAAAACTAGACCTAATATAATTCATTGTCATCATCTTCTTGCAGTTATCCCACTTTATGTGGGGTCGTATTCTATGTTCGCTTCTTCCATTCCCTTCTGTCAGCCGTCATTTTTGTTATTTACTCTTTTGTTAACCATACCCTTTTTCACACAGTCTATCCACCTTTATACTACTTACCTCGACCTCTAAATCCAAAATCATTTTCATAACTCTCCTCGCCAACATGACTTTCAACCTCATGACATGCCAATACCACGCTAGCCTATTACTCATAATATACATGTTAAAAAAAAAAATTGTATAGAAGAAAATTTTAGCTAAGTTTCAAGTTGATAAATTATCATACAAACGTTTTCAACCCTTTTCACTCCTTAGAGGTTAACTAGTTGAGTCACTAGTGCGTCGAACCAGAAAGATGAGCCACACTTTATATCCTTAGAGGTTCATGCTCATCATCATCCACAGTCCGTCTTTACCCACTTCTGGGCATATACCTCCCTTTGTTTGTGCCATTTATCACGGTGTTGTGCTAGTGGCATTCATGCTCGGCCAACGGTTTGTCTACCCATCTCTTAGCAAGACGACCCACATTCCTACAACTATAAATCTTTCTTACTTATATTATAAATTTGAAAAGTCTTAGTTTGCTTGAAATTACCGGCGTAAAGCTCAAAACGCAACGATAGCGCGTACTAATTTTACCTGTGCTGCCATCTAGTACGAAAGTTTGTAACGATGTTTGGATGTTTGGATGTTTGTGCCTCAATCACGCCTAAACAGCTGAACGGATCTGAACGAAACTCGGAATATACATAAAACATGTACTGGATTAACATATAGGCTATTTTTTATCCGGGTACCACGCGAGCGAAGCCGCGGGCGGCAGCTAGTAAATATATAAAAATATAATTTGTGGACATTTCACACAGCGCCATCTAGCCCCAAACTAAGCAAAGCTTGTGCTATGGGAACCAGATGGCTGATAGAATACTTATATACTTTTTTTTGTAAATACATACATATACATATAATACATAATACGACAATACCCAGACCCGGAAGAAATATTTGCAGAACATACAAACATTTCTCCCGGAGCGGGAATCGAAACTGCGCCTCTAGCGTCTCAGCCGAGCACTCGCCCGCCACACCACCGAGGTCGTCAAACTAAGTACGAAAAACCCTTTCTTTTGCCTCTATGCTCTTCAAATCACCCTTCTCAAGTCTCTACGACCAGCAGTTTAGGCTGTGCGTTGTTCTTATCAGTTAGGCCAAGGATTCTATAATAATATATTGGTAGGATGAGGACACTGGTGGTCTAGATGGTAGTGACCCCGCCTTCCGATCCTAAGATGGTGGGTTCAAATCCAGTTGTGTACCAATGGATTTTTCTGTGCGAAAAATTTATGTGCGAAATACCAGTACTCTCAAACGACGAAGGAAAACATCGTGAGGAAACCCGCGGCTTAGTCAGCTCCACCCACACGTATTGACTATATCTTTCCTGTGGACAAGGCCGACTACGCTGAGAGGATGGAATAGGTGCTGGGAGAGCCTACTCCATCTTAATTCGTCCCAGGCGCTACAGCGTCCTGTTTGTGAAGGTAAAAGTTGCCTCCTGACGCTGTATTAATCGTCTACTATAGATGATAAAAGGCCTTAGATTGGTAGGATTAATGTAGTCGGGTCAGATCGACGCGTGACCGGTATGATTATTACATATCTCGAATAATTTAGCTTTGTAATCGAGTGCGGGAATGCCACCGGCATTCTCCCCTCGCATTTGTATAGTAAGGCTCGGTTGGCAATATTTGACGTATTATTAGACATTTTTACTACTGGACTTTATTATTATTGGGCATTTTTACTTATAGACATCGGCTTTGTACATTTTTATTTTTTGACATTAGTCGTGCAAATCATTAAAATGGTATTCATACCAGATTTTTTTTAATAGATTACACCAAACCTATATTCTGTATACGTACATTAGTTTTAAGCTACAATTTACGCACTTCAATAGCGCAGAATTAAATAGCTAATTAAAAAAATAATGCATACTTATTTAGGTATCTATTTAGGTATGAATAGCACTAACGATTTGTGCCTCCAAAGGTACACCCTGATATGTTGCACGGAATGCTAGCGACAAAAAACAACCTCCAAAACAGTCACTCTGTGTTAAAAATGTAACTACTTATGCCATTTCTTAATTATTAACACTGTATACAGTATCGCCAAAAAAACTAGAGCCGAACAGGCTAGGTTTGGAAAACTTGTATAATAAGTTCGATTAGTTTTTAACCTGCGTAGATTTTTCTAGAGTGCTAGATTTTGAGGCTAATAAATTGATCAAAGCTATTTTCAACCGTTGATTTCCTTTCTTATATTACTTTTCTAGCATAGTAGCGAGTCAATTATTTAATGGTTTGGGCACCTGACACCTAGATAAATGGATACTTTATGATTAATCGAAGGGTAAGGATAACTACAGATAATGAAAACTTCACAAATCATACCATGAAATCGCCTTATTCTACCTTTTTTTATATGTAAGTGAAACTCACTGAAAAATTTAACAAAAGGTTAAACTTAAAAAAATATAATTTTTAAATTTTATACTAAAAAGTCAAACGATTGCTCGTACAAGGTACCTATATTGTGTAGTCGAGAGTAGAGGCACTGCCCGTTACCGTCGCGAAGGTGACATCATCGCCAAGTCACGCTAATGCTGAACCCGTACCGACTACTGTTGCGAGATAGTAGGTATTGTCAATGGGACCACATTAGATTGGATCAAAACATAGCCTGCTGACCTGCGAGCCGAGCAATAATTCGTTTCGTTTTGCTTTGGACAAACATCATTTGTTTCTCGTATATTTTTTCAGCAAATCTTTATTTTCAATGCTGAATAGCAACAAAATTAGAATCATAATTGTTTATTCTACACTAAAAAAAGTCATGAATTAGGCATGTTTTGAAGCAGCTGGTAACCCAATATTTAGATATGTTTACTCCAGATGTGCTCAAAAATCCCAACATTCAATTTTCAAAAACTCGTATTTTTTAAATATCATGACATAATTTTTTATTGCGGTTTAAAGCACGAATATAAAAAACTGTAATAAAAAAATTGCCGAAAAACTATCGAGCGTAGTGTCTTGGGGATCAAAAAAAACGGACAGGCATTGTGGATGTAGGTAAGAAGACTGCATGCTTGAAGTAAGACTGGGCAGGCCATGTGACTCGAATGCATCCAGATCGTTGGGCGAAACCCATAACTCAGTGCCCGAAGACGAGGAGACGACGCAGCAGACCCACGAAAAAATGTCGAGACGATCTATACCATTGTGGCTCGAATGTATCCATTCGAGCAACAATAGGAAACTATAGCTTTGGAGCGCAATTTTTTTTTAAATGAAGGGAGATACCTTTGCCTAGCAGAGGGACACTATAGATTATTAAAAGCAAGTTCTAAAGTTTCTCCCTTTACTATTAATATCAAAAGTATTAAATTTTTGAACGTGTTGAAGTCATTCGCCATGTTAACCAGTACTTTAAAACACAACAAGCGGTCATAATATCTGCCGTAAAGCGACTTCTAATGCCTCTGAATTTAAGAGCCAGTCGAAATTTATGACCCCATGTTAATGAGGTTTCAATAGTGAAGGTACCGTTATGTCCATTCACAAAATTATTGCGGTCATGTATTTTTTTTACTAACATCTTTTAAGTATTTAACTTTTTGACTCTTATCGATCAAAAGTTTATAGAATTAGGTAGGTACTTAGAAAAATGTGAATTTATTAAATAAACTTATATTTATTAACAGATAAAACTTAGCTAATACGAATACAATTTACAAAATACAAAAGAACAGTCACTTGATCCAGATCATCAGGCGAAGGAAGCGTGCCCAAGACGCTGATGGCCGCATTGCCGTACTGAATGACAATACTGATCCGTTGAGCCAAATAAGAACCAGATATAAACTTATTGACATAAGAACAAACTTAAAATAGTTTTTTTACTATCTGCTCAGACATACAAGTTTAATTATATTATAAGTTTCGTATTTTATTATATAATACTAACCTCATCAATGTCGTTGCGGCAACACTGTCGACCGGCTAGGCCACCATGGCCTTTCCTGCCGCCGCAGCGCAGGTCGTCAGTCTCGCCACGCCAGCATCAACGACATTATTCGTCGAGTTTTAGCCACTGTCAACGTGCCGGCTATTCTGGAGCCGAACGGTACCTATTGCACGTGACGATGGCAAAAGGCCTGACGGGATGTCTTTGATCCTTTGAAGTCGTGGCAAGCCATTGGTGTGGGACGCAACTTTTGTTGATACACTGGCTGCGTCTCACGTCACGGCGACCTCAAAATCGGCAGGCGCGGCGACAGCAGCGGCTGAAATATTCAAAAGGCAGAAATATACGTCCTTAGGTGATGGATACATATTTGTGCCTTTTGGCGTGGAAACTTTAGGGCCCTGGGGTCCGGAGGCGTGGCTTCTTTTCAAGAAGATATCCAAGAAGCTAATGGATGTGACCAATGACCAAAAGGCTGGCGCTTACCTCGGACAAAGGATAAGTATAGCTATCCAACGGGGTAACGTCGCCAGCCTTTTGGGGACCTTACCTGCTTGCAATGATCTGAGCTCTGTTTTCTATCTGTAGGCGAACTTAGATAGAAAACTGAGCTCATTTTCATTTCTTATTATTATACCGATTACCTTAAAGTTTTTAATGTTATTGCAGTTTGTCTTTGTAAATAAATTGATTCAATAAAATTTTATAAGTTAAGACAGTATAATTACACTTCTCTGCTGGACTGGGAGTAAAGAAAAAATATAGAATGCGTCCAGCTGCTTCTCTCCCCGAGCATGTTGTAAAAATCGACTAAGGGATAGTACCCTCTCCAATATGATGGACCATCTATATGGGCGATGGGCTGATCACCTGTCACCATGGTTCACCAAATCCATCTTGGGACTTTGAATCAAGAGTGGCTGCAAGCTTTCTTATGATAATTTGTGGCTTTGCCCACACCATTAGGGATACGGGCGTGATAATAAGTATAAGTAAGTAAGTTATTATACTGTTTGCATTTGATCTCGCTCGATACTAGTAGACTACCTCGCATCAATTGATTAGATAGATTAATCTGTGAATAGCATTTATCGACTATGTTTAGTTTTGTCTATATGTTATCATGTTTCTTGACAGCATAAAACATAAGCACTGTACCACTGGGATTCTCTGTATGGTGGGTATCAGAAACATCAGGATGGATTTGTATAACATGCAAACACATTTTCGCAGCGGAAATGAAAGGAGCTTTTGATCCTTTAAATCCTTTCACCACACTGGATTGAAAGTACTAGGTAGTGACACGACTAGAAGTAGTAGCGGGAACCGAACTCTTGCGTCTCAGTGCTCGGTAACCTGCCTAATGATGACTTCGTAGAGGTGTTTAGTATTTTATAGGTGACACAATTTGGACTTCGATTTGACAAACGCTGTCCAACGAAACTTTAATGTCTATTCTAATCGAAAATTATTTTATCACGTTTCTCGTTAGCTTGTGGATAATTTGATTACATTTTAAATGATCGTTACCTACTTGCATACATTTTCTCGACTAATGAATGTGATCGTTTGTCAAATTAGCATCAACAAAAAGAAATAAAACTTTCTTCATTTATTTGATCAAAACTGACGTTCTATTACCAACTTTACGAAAGTCTGTAATAGACAGGATAATACTCTAGAGACTTTCATCATCATTATCATCAGCAACCTGACTTCACCCACTGTGTGTGTGTGTATAGGCCTCCCTTTGTGTGCCTAACGATTCTACAGGACAATTTTATCAACAGCATATTTTAGTGGTGACTAGGAAGTATGAAGTACTCGTAGACATAAATTGAGAGCCGTTTTCGTGATTAACCGATCAGTTGTCTACGTCGTGACGGATCGAAAGACAGACAATGCGAGCCAGGCACGCGTTTGTCACAGAATGATCAGTGAAGCCTTCGCTCAGTCACCGCGGGCCCTGCTTCAAGCACAATCAGTTTTCATAACGCATATTATTTTCAAGTGTAAAATTATGCAGAGCTAAAGACTTTCATCAATATATTATGAATGAAGATGGTGAATGTAACTTTATACCCATTGAGAACCGAGGTCAACGACATTCCCTCTAAACTTTAAGACGTTATCGTCAATTTCCTTTCTGGAGAGGTAAAAATGCACAATTGCTACTAATGACGGAATCGTGAGCCGCATACTTGCCTTAATTCCCCGATAGGATCTAGGCACACTGTTTCCGGCTGCGTGGGCGTCTACCGAAAAAGCTGAAGACAATCTTTGCGTACCTACTCATACGCACTCTACCTTTGACGTGGATCTTGAGAGAATCTAAAGTTTCGCTGTGACTCATAAAATATAGTCTCTAAGCTCAAGACATGTTGGCACACTTTTGTTTGAGTCAACATGAATATTTAATGCTTTTTGGGCTTTATTGAGAGAGGCACCATTCATTGAGAGAAGTAACGGGCTAATAGTAATCTCGCGACTTGCCAACGCCATTCAACGCGGCATGTACTGTCGCCAACAGAGTTGCATATAGGTTTTTAGATATATTCAACATTATTATTACCTACTACTTTTATAATAATTTATTAAATCGATAGCAGGTTTTTTATAGAACTGTTAAGAACAAAAATATAAATCTGAGGAATTTTGCACAAATTATAAAGTATGTTTAACATTTATTTTTATGTTCTGACTATTTTTTTCGCTGACGGTTTTTTTCCAAAATCTGTGAATGCAGTTTAGAATATCTCAAAAAGTTATGGATGTAGGTATATCGATAGCTAAGATCGAAGATAGTTTAGAATCGAATAATCACAAGTAAACTTACTTTAAGCCTTGCAAATCTCTAATCGGATAATTGAAAATATAAGCATGCAATGGTTTTTTTTTCTGAAATCCTGAGTACAAAATTATGTTGACTTATGACATCACAATTGAAAAGTTTATGCCAAGTGGTTTGTTAATTTTGTTTCGATTGTACGCGCACAATTTATCTGTGTGCCCTCATGCAGACAGCGTGCGCATGTGTGTATAACATAACTCGTTTATCCGAGCGCGATCTGTATGTGTGTAGGTGAGTAAATGTTTGCTGTGTGTGTGAGAGCGCGTGCGACGCATTCCATCGCGTACTCATTCATAAGATCTGACAGCAAGACTTATATTTTGTCTATTCTTTTTTGTGTTATTCTGTCATTCTTTTTATTTGCCCTTCTAAATTATTGTTCTAGACGTGATCAAAAACCATTGTCTAACATCTATACAAATATGGTAATAGGAAAAAAAAAACTTTTTTATAAAAAAGCTAAAAATGTTTTGAGTCTAGGTACCCACCTAGTAATGTAACAGACAAACAGGAAATGATTCTCTACTCTATCTCAATTTTATCCCGATTCAACTTGGATAGGTATAGTTTCCAAAAAATAATAAATAACACCCAAAAGTTACATACATAGTCCTAACCCCACACTAGGATTCCCTGTGTCGTGGAAATCAGAAACTGCGAGTACCATGGTACCACAACACCCAAACCCGGAAGAAATATTTACAGATCATGCAAACATTTCTTCCGCAGCGGGAATCTAACCCGCGCCTCTTGCATCTCTGCCGAGCAATCACCCGCCACGCCACCGATGCCGTCTAAGCTACTTAATACTTAATTAGATGACCTATGGAAATTAAAAACGCAATTTGATGCCCAAAACAAACCATATTATTGTGAAACTACTTCCTAATACACACGTGGATCATAACCACTAGCCTTACGGCAAATAGTAGAAATCAAAGGAAATTAAGCAGTTCATCCATAACCTCGGTCATGGACGGTGCCCATTTCCGCTCGTGGATCTTGGTACGGAAGCACTTGACTATCTCCAGGATTCGCGCGCAGTGATCTTCTATGGTCTCGTGGGTCTTCTCACATTCATCGACTAATGCCACTAGCTGCTTGGCTAATTCTTCGTCTAGGAAATAAAATAAGAATAGAAACAAATCAAATAAAATTAAAATCAACATTCGTAAGTAGGTTATGGGTGCAACGCAACTAATAAATAAATGTTAATCTGCCTAGTATGCACTAAAGGTATCCTCTCGCGGCTTTGCTCGCATTTAACTTACACGAATTCAATTTATTTATTGCGTAATATGGGTTAGTAACAGATAGTTAGTGATACAGTTTCAGTGCGTCCAAAATCGGAGTCTCGCGGTTGCAATACTAAGCAGGGTAAATTACTAAGTCGGTAGGTACTTCTGTTATACAAAAAATAAAAATAATGTCAAAAATGTGAATAATATAAAATATCTATCTAATAATAAGTAAGTATCTATAGGTATATTTAAAACAGGTGCTAAAACATATTTATTTCAAGTTTCTATAAAATATTTTCAGACGTTACGGAAACTAGTGTAAACAATCTTACCTACAAAAACAAAAATATTCGCTTTTAGATTCTATTTAGAAACTTACTTGCTCCATGTGTTTCGGCAAATTCCTGGGCATTGCCATGATGAACCTTCATATTATTATCTGGATCCACCAAACCAAGCTTCTGTCCCATGCAGAGCACGATGCAGCCAAAATCATGGCTCACTAATCCATACTCTCCGTTCCAGAAGTTATAGAATTCTTCCATTACATGGTCACCAGTGTCTTGCTGAAAACACATGTCGTGAGTCTGGGTCACCTGAACTTGTGACGTGGTAAAAAATGGTGGTGAAGGAATCTCTGAGGCATAAACAAATTAAGAACCGGTCAAGTGCGAGTTGAATTCGCACACGAAGAGTTCCGTACCAACGTAAATCAAAAAATGTTTCTTGTCTTGGCCCTCATTTTATTTTATTTTTATAATTCGTTGTTTTAGCGGCAATAGATATGCACTGAAAATTTCTACCTATTACGGTTCATTAGATACATAGCCCGCCGACAGACGGACGGATGGACAGCGGAGGCTTAGTAATAGGGTCCTGTTGGCACCCTTCGGGTACGGAACCCTAAAAAGATAAAAGGTATAGGATAAAAAATGGTAGACTATATATTATTTCTAGTCAAATATTATGTGCATATTAAGTTTCATGCGCATCAATCAAACTGTTATGACCCAAACTTAAAAAACTCCTGACAAACTTTCAGTTATATAAACATTAGTAAGATTTATGCCAAAAACATTAACCCCCGAATACTCAAATGCGACTCAGAGTTGAGCACGTCTCAACTCACGGTTTTTTGACAGTTTCTGATGAAAATCTGTCAAAAAAATCGTCATTTGAGACGTGATCAACTTTAAGATGCGTTTGAGTATTCGGGGGTAAGAGACAAACTTTAAATTCACCTTTAAACAACTTGTTTAAAAATACTCACCTCATTCTTACAGTCTAATAGAGCAACCGCAAAGCCTTTGGTTAGTTGTTTGAGGACCTCCTGCGAGCCCCAGCTTCCCTCCACTATCAGACAGGCCACAAGAATGAACCATGTGAATCTCTTCATGATGATGATTACAAGCATGACTTACAATGTATCACCTTTTATACACTACGTCCTTTCCACGTGCATTGGAAATTGTATAATTATTTTAATTGTGGGTTTCGTGGGTCTTTAGTTTCCTATCATCGGATGGACGTTGTGTCGGTTTGTCTGTATTTTCCCCTTTTTGCAAAAGCAAAGTTTTTTTGTGTTATGTTTTGTTTTATGTTGTGCGGAAACTATGTACACCATGCACGTAGTTTTTGATAAACAACAAGGTGCAACAAGGTGCATCCCCATGTAGAGTACTAATGACACGAAGTCAGTACGAAAGTAGTGAATAATAATTATACCCAAAAACGTATTTTCTAATGGTATTTTTGTATACCCAACTAAATGATCAGTCGCTTGTTAGATGTAGGTTATGTAAATAGTGTATTATCCGATCCTTTGTGTAAAGATGTTGAGTTTTTAGTTTTGTTACTTAGGTTAGGTTTATGTAAATAGGTAGTGAAGTTTTGTTCTAGGTATAGTTTAAGTTTTTCTTGGTTTTTATACATTTTTGTTCTTATATGGGTGATGTGGTCGCAAAGCGACAAAGCCCGCAAATTAATTTAAAAAAAAAGATCACTGAAAAAACTTCAACAGAAACCTGGGTGACAGTCATTGTAATCAATTAACACCCTTTGATTAGCTACATCGGTTTTAACGTGCTCATTGTTGATGTCAGCACGAAGGTCAAATCGTTTATGACTTGAATCTAATTTGTAGTTAGCTAAAGATGAAGCAAGGTTAGTTCGATTTGATGATATGTTACACAAAGTATCATATACCAATCACCAATCACCATATTATAAGACAAATTTGTCTTGGCACAGCCTACAATAATATTGTTAATACAATAATGTAAGTTTTCTTCAACACAAAAAACGAATGCCTTTACCATGATTTATACAGCGTTAGGAGGCTACTTTTGCCTTCACTACCGAGACTTCTGTAGTACCCGGAATAATTTTAGATGGAGTAGGCTTGCCCAGCACCTATACCATCCTCTCAGCTTAGTCAGCCTTATCCACAGCAAAAACATGGTCAATACTTTTAACACACAGTAATAAACTTATTGCGCCCAATTAGTCTACAACCTGAAAAGTTCGAAAATATGAGTCAAATGGACGAAAGGAGTCTTTGATATCTACTATAACTCCTTTCACCTCACTGGTACGAAATAACTAGTAACACGACTAGATAGATAGAGTCTACAAGAAATAAGTACAAGCATCACTATAAAATAATATAATTATGCTGTTTTTTTTTGTTTTGTTGTTTATCTGTTTTACCTACTATGTGTTGTTTTCATTTTCTCTTTAAATTACCTATTATATTTGCTTTACTTAAGTATAATCTTTTAATTTTTGTTATTTTACTTTTTATTAGCCTTATTTTTCATGTAACTTTCACGAGCATAATAATTAGTGTAAGTTATGTACACCGTAATTGTCATATATATCGGAAATGTATCTTCCATGATTGTGTTTTTTTAAATGTTATAATGTATAATGATGTGTGTGTACTTAAATAAATAAATAAAAAAACTACATAGAACAGACAAATTCTGCTAACACCTTCAAACCTATGTTTAACGTTTAACTGAATAATCACTGGTCTACCGTATGTACATATAAGTAAATGGAAATTTATTTAGATTATTCAGTCCATGTACATTTCTGCCCTCATTCCGGCCAATCACAGCGCAGGGCGGGCGGCACGGGGTGGATTACAAGATAATGTCAAGTCGATAAATGCGCGCGCCGAATAACCTTACCTACTTCCAGAATGAGCCAGCTCGGTAGGTAATCGATGATATAGATAGATAGATAGATAACACTTTATTACTTACCACACAACATTAAACTTACAAAATAGACAAAAATTATGGTAAAAACAAAGGGCGGCCTTATCGCTAAAAGCGATCTCTTCCAGGCCACCTAGAATGGATTGAATGGAACAAAAACATAGAAGGGGCAAACCGGTGTGGTTACATTTATTACTTATATAAAAATAAAATAAGAATGAAAAAAAAAATACAGAATACATACATACATATATAGAATTTAAATAAATATGTTTATATCATATTTAAATGAATATACTATAGGATAAAAATCAGGTACAACTGGAATCAGTGCAGCAAGACAGTAAATGATTCATGACTTTGTTTTTAAAGATGGTAGATGATTGAGTCCTTCGGATATCCTCAGGCATAGCGTTCCAGAGGCGGACAGCCTGCACTTAGATATATGTATATAAAACAATGAGCATTTTTTCGCAATCAACACACAAGCTAGAAAGCTAGATAGCTGAAATAGTCAAGTAGCTTCTTTTTATAGCAAAACCACCCACTAAGGTGGGATTTACAAGTTACAAAAAGCTATTACTGTACATCAATTAAATTATACAATAAAATGCCAATAGATATTATAAACATGTCAGATATTACTTTGAAGTCCTGGATAATGAAACAATTAATAGAAAAGAGTAATTATAAAATCGACGAAGCGTTTGCGGATAGTAAAATGTTTAATTGTGATTCTAAGCCAAATTGTTAACATTTTATATATAATAATATATCCAATTGTTATTTTTATAAGCAAAAACTGTACTTATTTTATTTTACTTATAGCTAGATATACTCTTATTTTAGTTTTACTTTGTGATGATGCTTTTGCTGTTGACTATTTGAAGTCGTTTAAGTTATTAATGTTATTTTAAAAACACTGTTACTACTTTGACTTATCTATCTATGTCTATGGATTAAATAAATACTATACAATACTACGAGTAATGCTTTCGAACCAGTGTGGTTAAAGGATTTTAAAGTGCTCCTTAAAAGGTTCTTTTCGTGCACTTGACGGACAGAAAAATCCATTGGTGCACGACCAGATTTGAACCCACGAGAGATATTGTCATGTCACAAGGGTGATGAATATGAAAGGTACATAAAAGTAAAAGGTGGATGAATTGTGTGAAAGATAATATGAGAGTGAATGATGAGATGAGAAATGATAGAAGGGAATGCAGAAAAAAAACCTATTGGGTCGGCCCATCGATAAATTTTGATGCCTGCGAGTAATTTTTATCTCATGTAGCTATTTCTCAGACACTGTGCAAATTAAGGTAGCTACGATTTTATGTTAATTGGATCTAAGCTATTGAGTCACCACATGTTTTTCTACTTTGTAATTTAATTCTTGTACAATAAATAAAATAACGTTCCATCACTATGTATTATTTCGTGTGACTCATAGTCCTCGAATATTAAATGCGTATGTTTGTATGTTTGTAGTTTATTCACACTCAACTTGGAATATATATTGTATCGTTTTATTAACTAGCATTATAGGCGTTATTAACCAAGTATACGCATGTGACGCCGCGGGCAGAAGCTATAGAAATATCTCGAAATGCTTGCATGCAAAAGACTTTTATTTACAGTTATTATTTTAAATTATAGTTACATATATATTCACAGTTGTCATTTTTTTATATTTAGTAGGCTCATGTTTTTGATAACCGAATAAAACTTGAAAATAAACTCTATCTAGCGTATCACTAGTTACGCGAACATACATTTTTCGAACAGAAAAATCCATCAGTTCAGGACCGGTTTGAACCCACGGCCTTAGGATCGGAAGCCAGGGCCGCTAGGCCACCAGTGTTATAACAAACTAATGTTTTAATAAAGTTCACATACATAAATACGTACAGAAGCAAAATGAACTCAAGTCTACGAGTTCAAACCAAGTGAGTGGCAGTTCGATATCTGATAAAGGCAGCATTATAGCTTTAACTCTCAATGTATACGTTCTGTAGTTATTCTTACAACCCCATATCGCTTTACGACTCCTCAGCTTAATGCCATTCGAAATGATACCGAATACCTTCGACTTACATCACAAACTCCCTTGTCTATTCTCAGCCACCTCTCACCTCCTTCTCGAGCCCATTCAATTTGCGTCAGACGACAAGTTATACCTTTTTTATTGCCACCAACTATAAAACTGTCGTTTCGATTATTATGAGGAATTATTTTAGACAGAAAAACTTTTACCGATCAGTGCTTACTACCCACTCAGCTTTACCGCAAGAAAACGGGCCTCATCATGCCTGCACTACAATGACTTCTTGTATACCGATACTGCTGTTTATTTCTGTATAGCCTCTTTGTTGCGTTTCGACAAAAAGTTGAAGGTGTGTGCACCAATCATCATCATCATCAGCCTGGCTACTGCGGGACATGGGGCTCCCCTAATGAGCGCCATCGCGCTTTGTCTTCGTCCCAAACGTGGATGAAATTTGAGATGGACAGCGGTGACGCGACGCGCGTGCTTCAATCCATTACGGGCCTCCAGTCGGCCAGGGGGGGATGTGGGGGGAGGCAGGTTTACATCCATTAGCTAATTAGCCAACGACCCCTTCTTGCCAGATTGTTGCCGCGTTACTTCTTCAGTTGCTAATTGCTTCCTCTAATGATGGCAGTTTTTGAGATTGTAAATTCAAAACTATTTTTGTTAAAAAAGTTGCAATAACATACGCTGTACAAGTCCTGCAAGCATCGGGCAAAATGTGAATCGACAAAGAAATTAGGATCCTTTTACCATCTAGTAGATGATTTATACAACGTCAGTAGGCAACTTTTACCTTCACAAAACAGGACGCTGTAGTGCCCGGGACGAATTGAGATGGAGTAGACTTACCCAGCACCTATTCCATCCTCTCAGCTTAGTCAGCCTTGTCCACAGGAAAGACATGGTCAATACGTGCACAGAAAAATCCATTGGTACACGACCGGATTTGAACCCGCCACCTTAGGATTGGAAAGAGGGGTCACTACCAACTAGACAACCAGTGCTCAAAACAAATTAACATACCTACTTATGGCATGTAGCACAGGCTCATTTACATTATCCCGAGCAGAAGACATCAACGCGCTCCCAATCTGAAAAATCGTTCTATCCTAACAAACGGAGGCGTTCACTATTGTAGAAGCTCGTTAAAATCACACCTCGCCACAATGCGATGTTCATACCGCAGCCATCAAATTAAAAAGTTAAACTCGCCCCCGCAATCGTAACATTGTCTATCTTTTAATGAGGTAATGGCGAGAGGGGACCGGACGCCCGAGCCGGACACGCGATCGACCCCCGGCAATAATTTCATTATTATAATAAAATGGAGTCAAATGTGTAAACGATGGCACGTGATACCTACCGACCCTTCACCCCAGAGCCCGTGCTGTGGACGACCGCTTGTAACTACTCCTCACCGATTTGGCATACTAACAATAATACACATCGGACTAGTTTCCTATATGTAAATCATACACTTTTTATCAAGCAATAGTTTATCGTGGTGTTTTAAATCATTGAGGGTGAGCAGTAAATGCATATTTAACAGATGACAAATAAGATTTTCTTAATATTGAAGGAAAACGTCACACAATTAACATTTTGCAAAAAAAACCCTAAGTTCATACCAGAACAGTTCAGTTCATACGTCCCTGGAAGAAGAGAAACGGGTACTACGAGTAAGTACGGGTACGGAACTATTTAAGTACGAGTAGATGCCCACAACCAGTGCTCTCCAAGATTTTATAGGTACCTAGAAGAAAATGATTAGACAGGGTTAGTTAGTACCTACCTACCACAACCCATTTATGTGCTTTATGATTTCCTGTATTAGTAAATTAATAGTTATTACAACATAACAAGAGCCCTAGCATTCAAATGAATTTTGTGCTAAAATTACCTAAAAGGTTATTTTATAATGTCTTTATGAAAGATAAATATTGCACAAGATAATTATGGCGATGAAATAAATATCAATAAGTATTCAATTTTGATCCTGCACTAGCCCATTTCATATATTGTGGTTGTCCGTAGATATTATTATGTTCCCCAATCTAAGGCTTTTTTGACTAACATAAAATATGGCTATTTATTCGTTGTAAAGGAACCCTTGAGATGCAATTTTAATAATTTCACGCCATTGGTTCGAAATAACTACTATTCTAACACGAATTATTAAGAAAATCAGTTGAATCTGTAGAACAGACATACCAGTACAAATAGACATCGGGTCTATTTCCACCGAGGACCTAAACTCTCTCAATGTTAAGTACTGCAGTAATCCAAGTTTAGTGTTTCGATTATCAATAACCATGCTTAATTTATAAACGATGAGTTATATGGGTACTCCGCCGAAACTGCTCAGCAGGCTCAATAAACATTATGGGCACATTCATTAATAGCTGACCGCTGACAAACGGTGCCTTTGCCCCCCCCTGACCCCTCGCCCCCTTACCCCATCCATTACCAGACCACCACCTACCCCTCTGGCCAGGTGTAAAACTGCTCGGTCACGGAAGCACAGACATGCAATGCGGCTAATATGTTTTTATTATTAAAGCTATATGTATTGCTCATCCCTCGACCCCACTGGATAACCCATGAATATTCATACGGTGATTTGTTGATCGCAGAGTGCCGGCGGATAATTGGAAAGTATGAACTTTTAAAGAATACAACCTATGATTTTTGATGCTATTTTTAGGGCTAAAATTACCTTGGTGGTTTTTAAACAAACTTCATGGTATGAATAAGATATGTCAGATTATGTGTCGATTTTTGAACATACCAGAACTCACCAGAACACACTAGAACACACCTGTTTATGATTGTGTCAAACAGTGTCACTTAATTTTGTGCTCTTTGATGTGTCAAAAAACGTATCGTGCCAATTATTTAAATATTTGAAAATGCCTTCGTGCGTCCTGAGATCTTGTAAAAATAATATAAAGAAGTGTAATAAATCCAACGGTATCACGTATCACCAGTAGGTATTCTTGTGTTAAAAATACCTAAGCATAACGAGCTCTACGTTGGCTCTACATTACTTTCGCCAAGTAATTTTTAGTTAATGCACATATTTTATAGTTATCAAACACACGCACTGTTACACCTTCCTGTTATTAACGTAATAAATTAAAACTTGCTTAAAACAATAACTACAAACAAGTATTTCATATGGTGTTCAAGGTTGCCGTCATCAGAATTTAGGCGATTAGAGTGGACTGATTTGATACGGCTAGAGAGGAACGAGCCTGATTGGGAGCCCACCAGGCACACTAGGATCTGTTCCGCTCACTTCAGGGACGAAGACAAATACAATGCGCCCGGCAATAGAACCTATATCTGCAAGTCGGCAGTTCCTGTCGTAGCTGAACTGAAAGTTTTTGAGGCAAGTCAAAAGTAGAGACTGTTCCTGATTTCTGGGTGAAGGTCGAAAAGGCTAGGCAAGGCATTTTGAGTAATATGCTATATAATTTTCACACAGTAAAAAAATATACATTACAGGACACTCAAGAATATAATAAAAGGACTAAATCAAATACGAACAAGAAAATAAAAAGAGAGAAATCTAGTCCTCCATTTGAACTGGATTTACAGTCAAGAACTGCTCTGGAGGGCCGCATTCAGCAACTTCTGATACAAAAATCGACGTTGCTTAAAATCTGCAAATCCCTAAAGGAGAGCTGCTTTAGATTTCAAAGGAAGGTGTTTTGCATGAAAATTAGGTCGGCAGCGAAGACCATGCAAGACAGCTACTCTAGACGAGCCTTGGTAAGAAACCTATGGTTTGGATGGATAGCGAAATTTTTGGGAAAGAAACTGAACGGACACGGAGAAGTAGCTGTATGATGTTTGACAGCTAGAAATGTATTTTAAACTGTCTTTGAAATAAAAAATGCAACTAATCGGATGAATAATTGTCTAGAATCACACCTTAATCACACGTAGAAAGTAGTGTTTACGCGTTCATGTCAACTTTCTGCAGAGTAATGCTTATATCATGATACAGGAAACTTGCTTGCGGCGTCAACTTTAGTGCCTTCCTAATGTGACCACTTATCTTTATACTATCAGTGTGAAATGTTCTACCCCGGACTAAATAAGTAACACGGGCGAAACAGGCTATCAGCGCGGGTCTTCTGGGCCAGAGAATGCTTTAAGCCATAATTGTTGCCTTGCAATTCATCTTGCTCCGAAGACATTCCAAAGTTGTCTGCTTGTTCAGCCAGTAAGGAGGCTGCTAGCTAATGAAATAAAGCTTAGAAAGAAACCTCTTCCACCTGTCTACTTTCTCAAGGTTAAAAATTCCTTTACCCTGACTGCTGGTTGACTAAGAGATACCTGTCATTCTTTCTTCGTGAATCTGACAAAGTTACTCCAATCCGCCAACAAGATTGTGTGTTGTCGGAAGTGTATAAGTTATAATATATTACTTTCTTGTTTATAATATTAAGTAAGAGTAATTTTCCTGTTTAGTTACGTCT
This sequence comes from Scotopteryx bipunctaria, assembly GCA_949320045.1. Taxonomy (NCBI): domain Eukaryota; kingdom Metazoa; phylum Arthropoda; class Insecta; order Lepidoptera; family Geometridae; genus Scotopteryx; species Scotopteryx bipunctaria. The sequence continues at coordinate 7,352,188 of OX439440.1, forward strand.
TTTCGCTGGCTTTTTAAAATAGGTACTGTTCTCAGAGAAAATAAATTGGTTTAAAATATTACATATTTACATTTATCACGTCCGTATCCCTAACAAGGTAGGCAGAGCCACAAGTAATAGTAATAAAACTTGCAGCCACTCTTGATTCAAAGATGTCCAAATATCGATATGGTAAACCATCACCATGCTGAAGGAAATCAACCCTGACAACCTGCCCGATTTTGTCGCGAAGGAGTTACACAAGCTCCCACCGGTGGGATTCGATCACGTCGACGTCACCAGGCTGCTGAAGGACATTACATTCCTGAAGGCGAATACGTGCTGAATTATCATTACTACGTAATACTGATTCAGTAACTAGGTCGCCTGTGGGCTCTAATAATGACAATGTACGTCGCGAAGCGCAAAATGCATGTCCAGTTTCACTTCTCCCTCCGCGGTGAAACCGAAATCCGTCACGTTGCCTTTTCCCCAACAACGTGACTGCAGCTGCAGCGGCCTGCCCCCCTGCAGCACAAACTAGGGGGAGGAAGCAGAATCGTGAACCTCTTCACAGCGCTGCGCCTGATAGGGCTCCTCAGAGGGAGCCTTGTGATGCGGAGGGCTTCACCGAGGTGGTACATAGAAAACGACAGTCCTCCATCCGGAATCGGTGCGGCAGAATATCATTTTCTTCAAAATCACGGCCTATAGAGGTAGGTATATTATTTTTCATAGAATATATATGGCATGCCTACATAGCGTGTGTATCGGTCAGGGCTTTACACTCGGGGTTCGGAGAAGTGTCTGTATCTACGTGTTTGCGTACACTGCGTGTAGTACATTCCGATGGAATGATAGCATGCTAAGCATTGACACACGTTATCATAGTAACTAATGTACACATGTACACTCATTTTAATAAGTTTCGCGACACATCTGCTGAAAGTACGACGCTGAAAGTTCAGTTAAATACGCAATAATATCGGCTGATGTTTCATAGGTAAGTTACTACGTAAGGGACGTAAATAACATTGAGAGGATATTTAGCCAAACTTTCAGCAGATGTGTCGCAATATTCAACTAATCAAACGCCCTGCGACTTAACTACTCTTCATCATCGTCGCTCTGTAGGATTTGAAGTTCATTCGTTTTTTAGTGCACCCTTACACCAAAGAGGAATATTCTCTCCAAGTTTCATGTTTCTAGGACTTAAAATTCCCAGTAGTTCAACTGGTAAGACCACTTGGTAAAACTACTGGGAATAGGTCGTATGGTTAGGTTAGGCTTTGCGTTGATTGTCAGTCAGCCAGTCAGCCATCAACTTAAGAGGTAAGTATATATATACATATATTTATATGCATTTGGAGCATCTAATTTACTGTAGACATACTTATTATTCGTACGTTTTCAAGTTGGTTTACATGTATCCTTGACCTATAGGTATTGTATATCTTAAACATAATTACGTGTAGCAGTCATTGGTTTTCCAAAATGAGATTGCCTGTAAAGTTTTCTAGCAATTTTGAATGTAGATTTAACTTCTTTGTTCGTTAAGAACTTTTACTTTTCTACCTCGTTATCTGCCATTTTTTAACTTCCAGAAATCTTTTCAGACTCATTATATTGACTAATATTACTTATATACTTTATTTTATAACTAGCTGCCGCTTTGCTAACGTGGTACCCTGATGAAAAATAGCCTATATTTTAATCCAGCACACGTACTATGTATGTTTCAAGTTTCATTCAAATCCGTTCAGCTGTTTAAGCGTGATCGAGGCACAAACTTTCACATTTATAATTATAGTAGGATAAGATAGATAAATACCTAGGTACTTATATCAAAGTTAACGTCAATTTTCAAGTACTTTACCTCCCACATTTGTATGTGAACTTACTGGAATCATATTTACATAAAGGTAGGTACTTTGTAACAGTTTGTAAATATACTCAACTTTAGTCAAACTACATAAGTATATTTTACAAAATACCTACGCAAGAATATAACCCCCCGAGCTTCCCTATCAACAAACACATTTGTACCTTCATTTTTTGTAACAGCTACCCTTCCGAACCACCCCCGATGTCACGTTTACCGAAAATTATGGGAAATGTAAACATTACTCAAATTACTGTACCATTTCATTGTTCAATCATGCGCCGTGGGATTATACAACAAAAATTACAAAAAACATTGGGACTTGCTTATCGTAATAGTAGGTACTATACCTACAGATGATAGAGATAAAGAGTATACAACCTTCTGTGAAAGTTTTGTAATCAAAAACGAGAAATAAAAACTATGATGAAAAGTTTCCTGATTTTCAGCATATCCACTTCTCTGCTGGACTGGAAGTAAAGAAAAAACATAAAATGCGTCCAACTGCTTCTCTCCCCGAGCATGTCGTAAAAGTCGACTAAGGGATAGTATTCTCCAAAATGATGAGATACAATAAGCAAGTATTCCCAAGGAGGGTTGACGTCAGGCAGGCGGCCGGTCATAAAACACCTTAGCCAAAACTCTTCCAGTATGATCCAAGGATCATGCTGAGCCGACCCCACATGAAGTGAGATGAGGGCAGGAAGATGATGATCTCCTGTAAGACGCGACAAATTCAGTTTATAAGAAACAGGTATTTATATAAAAGAACGTAAAACCCGACTGCGTAGTGTCTTGTGCTGAAACGGTCACTATGTCATTCATCATCATCTTCTTGCCCTTATCCCACTCTATGTGGGGTCGGCACAGCATGTTCCAAGGATCATGCTAAGAGTTTTGGCTAAGGTGTTTTATGACAGGCCGCCTGCCTGCCGGTCACTATGTCATTCATAAACACAAATATAAAAATATCTAGCTCAGGTACCACGAAACGTTATTTAACTAGTGAAATGCCCCGCAACTTTGTTCGTGATGAGTCTTTTCTTAGTGCACCGCTACACAGTAAGAGAAATGAAAATGAAATGAAAAATGATTTATTACAGCGAAAATATGAGGTGCTTATATGTAACAAGACTATAAAACTATATTTATAACACATATTTTCGGAGACAAAAGTAACAGTGGTAATATCTAGTGATTTCCGCACTAGGCGTAGCCTTTGTCAAGGAAGCCTGATCTCAAAATTACAAAAAGATTAGTTGCTCGGTAGACAGGTTGAGGTACTCGGTAGAGGAAAATACCCTTTAAGTTTCATGCTTCTAGGAAGTATGGTTTAGGCTGTGCGTTGATTAATCAGTCAGCCAGTAAACCCCTCTCTTTTTTTTAATATCCACCAGTCTACTCTAGCTAGAGCAACACGGACACTGGCAGAATTGTGACGTAATGTCACAGTAGCCACTATTAAGAACTGAACTGGACTGAGTATTCGGGGGTATAGGTAAAGACTTATTGTCTTTACCCATGAAGTTGCCGTTCTTTAAGGCCATTTGTTCATAACGGCAACTTCAAAGACCTAATATATTTAGAAGATATTCGCTTTAGGTACCACATAATTATTTAATTATTTAATTTGAATGCGCACTTTCACCCTGGTAGTCGTGGGCGGCGTTGGTATCGATCCGCCTAATGCCACCCGACCTGTCGTCGCCGCCCACCCTATTGCCGCCCAGCGATAAATACTCCACTCGGTGCCAATGTAGGGCCTAGCTATAAAATGTTATTGCTATTACTTATTGTCGCCATAAGTTTTAGTAGTGCCTACAGTTGTCACGAAAGAATTGTTCTAACTATGTAGAACAAACATTGTTATGTAGTTTTTTAATAATAATTAAATACATCCATAGTTCTGACCCCACAATAGGATTCCCTGTGTCGTGGGTATCAGAAACTATGAGTTCCATAATACCACAACACGTAGACCCGGAAGAAATATTTGCAGAACATTTCTTCCGCAGCGGGAATCGAACTCTTCTTACGTCTTAGCCGAGCATTCGCCCGCCACTCCACCGAAACCGTTACTGAGAAAGCTCTTGGATTCTTAACTTTTTTAAGGAGTCAGTCCTCCGAGGTTAGCCTGTCTAGCCAAGTTAATCAACATTGGTTACCATCCGGTGTGTTATTGTTACAACACATTTAAAGCTCATGACCTCAAAGCTTGCCTAGGCAAGGATGAGATTTACGATGGAGCGAGCTCTCCTAGAAGATGCTTATTAACCCTCTTCTTGAAGCTTTCGGTAAATAGATAGTTAAACAATTAGAAGTTTAGACCCGTATTCATGAAAATCAAATCATTAGGTACATAAAATAAAGGTCTGGTACGACTTAAACTGAAATCTTATCCAGTTTATACATGGATATATCGCCAGAAGCAACAGGCGGAAGCCAGTATAGCTAGCTATAAATAATTACGTAATGTTAATTTTCTCTGAACTAGACCATAAACTTCATCACTTAATAACAGCTTAGTTATTGTATTCAAAATTCTTCCCGTTATTCCTCTTAATCGCATCTCTGAGGTTTGCTCAGAGAACACAGTTTATTTAATTGTACCCAGTGTACACTTAGCCCGAACAAACGCGCGTAGGTGGTGTTAGGCTGAGAATACACGGTGCAGTTTACAACCAAGCGTTACACGAGTTATCACTGATATGAAAACTCAAGTCAGAGAATCTGTTTATTTACCACATAATATCTGACAAACCTTCTTCTCCAGCTCCACAAACTTTTTGTCCTGCATTATGTATGTAATACATACTCTTTTATAACTCTAGTTGTACCTTTGGCTTGTACTTATGATGTGATCGACAAATGATTCTAATAGAGTTATATAATCATTATTGTTTACGATGGTTAATTCAACTTTGAACTATTAGTTCATGGTATGAGCCTTCTAAAGTTTCACTTTAATTCAATCAAGTAGTTCGAAAAAAAAAATTGCTAATTAGTAGTGATCTCCCAGGTTGGAATTGCTTATGTGAATAAAATGGAAACGGGTCTGCATTGTACACCTAGCTGTTAAATCAGCCGGGCTTAGTTTGCACCCAGTTCGAGAACAAGTACCGCAATAGTAGTAGTTTGAATCCGGTTCCGGGCAACCGCGACAACCAGTGTTAGCCGCACTATGTGCCCGTAGCCTTATAGCCAGACGTACTGATGGGATGGGTGGTACTATGGAAATGGAGCGCGTGCCTCTTCGCAAACAATGCTGTAACGGTGCAAGCTAATTTCAATTCTTTTACGTGACGATTGAAAAGGTCATGTTATATGGGAAGTTGAGAAGATTAGCTTGTCCCAGACTTTAAACTTCTACTCGTGTAATATTGACCTCATATCGACGTACAGCCACAAGTATTAGAAATATGAAACTTTCCTCTTATGATGTAAGGGTGCACTTAGAAAAGAATTCCAGAAACACTGGGTAGATGAAGTTCGTAAGAAAAAAACTAAGTGGGCATTCCTCTAGTTTATTCTAGGAATGGAACCCGCGCCTCTTGCGTCTCAGCCGAGCACTCGCCTGCCACGCCACCGAGGTCGGCATAAACTACAGCGCTACAGATCATCATTATCATAATCAACCACAGTCTGATTTTACCCACAGTTGGGCATAGGCCTCCGTTTGTTTAAAATAAAATAATATTTATTTAGGGAAAACTAATCGGATACATAAAGCGTGACGTGAAAATGGGTCAAGGAAATCCTCGTAGAGTAAATTATCAAAAAAATATGTTTAAATTAATGAAGATGCGTCCCCTTAAATGCTAATTAGTCCGTCCCTGGAATCCAAGGGAAGGTTACTACATTAATACGTAAATTCATACAGTGTGGTTCGGCCTCGCTCGACCTTTTATACCCACGCCAATCTGCTCCAGATCAGTTATTTGTAAGTAAATTACAATTTTATTTGCAGAATAATGTATTACCAGTTAGTATATTAGGACTGCTGCTGAGAGCATAGCATTTCTAATTAGCAGTGAATAAAGCCGTTCTTTAGATGATAATATTAGAAACGCGCTAAAGTAGCGTTTTGGAAAATCTTCCCATGTTTTGTTCAGGATCCTAACTTCCTAGAGAACTTTTAAACTATTAGTGAGATTCAAGGACCCTTTTTGATCATTCAATCGGTACTTAATAATTATACTATAATACACCTAATGGATGTCCATAGATGTGGTTTATAACGAAAATCAATCTGGCCAACGACTTGGTTTTGATAAATCTTATTGATAACAACTTGAGAATGAAAATTATGATTTAGCCATATTTGCGAACTGGTTTAGCCCAGTTTCTGCAAGTAAATGTCATCCCAGAAATGGTAGGGGAGTAAATATTAATTTAACACATAAAAACTACTACAACTGAAAAAAATATAAAAATATTTATTAAGATTTTTTTATTCAGACACCTTTCTGAATTGGAAATCGTATATTCCTTTGATGTTAAAAATAATGTGTTACTATTAGAAGTAATATACATCCTACTAATTTTATAAATGCGAAAGTTTGTGTGTGAATGTTTGTTACTATACCTACGTATCTCCGTAACTACTAGACGGATTTTAATTAAATTAAGAATGTAGATAGTTTAGGTTCTGAAATAACATATAGATTAATCTAATTTTCGAAAATCAATCCCTAAAGGGGTTAAACAGGCTGGTAAATTTACTATGTAAAATTTTATTAATCAAAATTATTTTTTCTAAATAACTACTAGAGGGGGATTCAAAGTAGTTCTAAAGTTTGTATGGGAACTTTTAGACGGGCGCGATTTACTTGAAACTTTGTCTTGAAATTTAAAATACAAAATCAATGGACACATTTTTCAAAGTTTTTCAAAATAACCTTCAAAAAGGGTATCAATTTGCTCCATGCGAGCGAAGCCGCGCGGGTGAACTAGTACATACATATTATCACGGTACTTGTGGCTCTGCCCACCCCATTAGGGGTACGCGCTACTGGGGTGGGCTAAGCCACACCTGTTTCAAAGTCCCAAGATGGATATGGTGAACCATGGACAAAAATTATTACCCTTTTTACTACCGACCTGCCCTGTAGTAAGGCGGGAAGTCCAACCTTACTCATGCTATGAGGAAACCTTGTACCTTTACTTACTTTTTACAAAGGTTTGGTGAAAAAGAAATGCGATTCTTTACGCGGGTGTCACGATTACAAAGCTATAAATAACACGTAGTAGCTAAGTAAATTCACACACTTTCTACTACTCGTATTCCTTTGTCTCACTGTAGGATCATATTTCTAGTAAAATAAATTATACCCTACCTATAAAATTAAACTCACATAAAGTTCATTCGCAGTAAAATGCTCCAAACAATAGTTCACCAACAACAGTTACCTTTGACATAGTTAGGAAAATATATGTACGCTATATCAGTACTCTCAAACGGTGAAGGAAAACATCGTGAGGAAACCAGCATTATGTAGAACTTAAATAACTTCGAAAACGTTGTGTCAAGTGCTTTTGATGCGTACTTTAAAATATTTGATCACTATGGTTCGAAATAACTAATAACACGAGCAGTAGTAGTAAAACCGGTCAAGTGCGAGTTGAATTCGCACACGAAGGGTTCTGTACTATCGTAGGTATATGTACTTTTTAATATGACTTTTAGTCTGTGTACTTTTTGAAAAAAAAAGGTTTCTCCCCTTTTGGCCTCTTTTTTATTTTTGTTATTAGTTATAGCGGCAATAGAAATACACACAAAATTTCAACTCTCTAACTATTACGGTTCATGAGGTTAGGTACACTCTCAGACAGACGAACGTACGGACAGCGTAGGTTTAGTAATAGGGTCCCCTTGGCACCCTTCGGGTATGAAACCCTAATAAAAAGCTCTAAACTACCCAATTACCTATATGATAGTTGCTAACAAAACATTTAAATCAGTCCATTGAATTCAACTAATATTTACCTAATTAAATAAAAGATAATTGAGATATTTGAGTTTCAGACAAGCACCGTAATTATGTAAACTGATTTGTATAAACTTGAATAGTTACCTTATAGTTCGTGACCTGTAATAACTACTTTTACCCGGAGCATTTGCAACGCAAGTGAATGCAGCAGTTAGTTTATATAAATCTAATCCCACTAATATTATAAATTAAAAAGTTTGAGAGGCTGTAATGATGTTTATGCCTGAATCACGTCGTAACGGCTGAACGGATTTTGCTGAAACTTGAAATATACATAGTACGAGCGCTGGAGTAAAGCATGCTAAACCGGAGGCGAAAGCTAGTAATATAATAGACTCGAAATAGTGTTGCGGATGAATGGTCAAAATCTGCCTATTAGATTATCAATATTTTATCGATATTATTGTAACCTTAACCTCTGCGCTCGATAGCATCGAAAGTACCTATGATAAAATTGGGTATGGAGTGCGGGGTTCCGCAGACCCCTCTTTCCCACTGGGCACTCTAGGCAAGTGCCCAGGGCCCCGTGATCGACAGGGGCCCCTAGTTCCCGCCAGATCACTATGTCCATAGAATGTGATGTGCTCAAAAACATCGATTTTGAAGAAGTGACTAACGATTTTGCCTATGTCAAATCTAGAAGGGTTCCTCTTCAATCAACATAGATTCTTAAGTACCTACTAACTTGTGAATGCTAAAAGAGTTATTTTTGTGAATTCTATTACATTATCTATTCATTTAATGTGACTGTCAATAAAAATAAATATAGAAGCTTGCTTATCTACTTTCTTTGTTTATTCTAACAAAATAGTGTTCTGTCAAAGTCATAGGGGCCCCATTATATGCCCAGGGCCTCAAATAGGTTAAAGACGGCCATGGGGTTCCGACTTCCATCTTCGGAACCCAAGCCAAGATGATTTGTGAAAGGCTGCTTTCAGAGACTGGATTTGTCAAGCCGAAGATTATCAATGAGCGCGATGGCGCTCATTAGGGGAGGTCTATGTCCAGCAGTGGACTGCTAAAGGCTGATGGTGTTAACAATGATGATTGGCAAAAAGCTTTTCACGCAAAACTATCGGTACCATATCGTAGAACCTGAAAACTTGTGTCAAGTGCACCTAAGGAGCTTCTAAGGAGCATTTTAAATCCTTTCACCATACTGGTTTGAAATAACTAATGACACTACTGGTGGTAGTATTTTAATTATCGATAGTAATCCTATCGATACTCCCGCATCACTAATTTGAGATACAATAATAATTTAGCAAGTGCGTTTCATAACAGCCGGGTGAAATGTGAATCTACGGGTGGTTCGACGATGACGTTCTTTTGTTTCACAATAGCAGCTGTCTGCTCGCAATAGACCGAGCTAAATGAACTACTCACCGTTCGATATATCACTTGGGACATACAACTCTATATCTTGCTAATAGTAGTACCAATCGTGTCACTATAGGTTCTAAACCAGTGTGGTGAAAGGGTTTAAACTGTTTAGAACATTATTTCGTTGACACATGTTTTCAAACTTTTTAGGTTCGACATGCCAGTTTCCTCACAATGGTTCCCTTCACTAGGTAGAGCGCACTTAACTTTTTCGAACAGAAAAATCTATTGGTGCACGAACGGATTTGAATCCACGACCTTAGGATCAGAAGGCGAGGCCGTTACCAAAAGACCACCTGTGCTCTTATATCAAGATTATTATGAATCATTGTGTGATGATGGTACGCATTCTGTCGCTATGCCAATATTGCTTTGATGACCTTGGTGGCGTGGCGGGTTAGTGCTCAGCTGCAAAAGAAATGTTTGCATGATCTGAAAATATTTCTTCCGGGTCTGAGTGTTGTAAAATTATGTATTGCGAGTAGGTATTTACAAAAAAAGTAGGTAAATGAGTACGAGCTCTGCTTAGTTTGGGGCTAGATGGCGCTGTGTGAAATGTCTACAATATTTATTATTTATTAATCTTATTTATTCGTTGTGTCAACGGCTCAAGATTGCATCTTTACATAATATCACAATAATTTATAATAACACCCTCCTTTACTTGATCGGTTTTAAGTTGTCAGTATAACTTGTTTTTGTATATTGGTTTGCATCTATGTGTAGTTGGTACTTCCAGATGTTTAGTGTATTCCGTGTGCCTACCCACTTGCATAGGCACTGTACCGCTGAACCGCCCGAGGCAAAGAAGTGAGCGAGCGCGAACCGAAATGGCAGGTTTGTATTGCCTTAACCGAGCCTCGTCTCACGGTCTCTATAATATTTAAGAAGAAAGTGAACACCTAAACGGTGGGTGAACTCTTTTGGGTACCTACTGTAGGTACTTGCGTTGATTCACACTATGGAATCACTGTCGCTAACTCAAGTACCTATATTTGAAAATTAATGAATTTCGAAGCTTTTAATTCTTCAAATTAATAAAATTTGAAGAATTAAGAGCTTCAAAATTTACATAACAGTCAACTTTTTCTGTTTATTTCACCTGCCTATGAATGCTACCTTGCCGCTAGGAAAGAATAAGATTTTCAGATTTTGAGAGAATCCAGTTTGATTCGAACTACGAGTGTGTCGCGTACTACTGGTTTCAATCGGCACGTGACTGACGACTAGAAACTGCTAACAGCGTGCTGTACTTTAGTTGCAAAGACGAAGATTACCGGCAAAGAAGAGTAGCTTAATGTTCGATCAGACAAAATTCTGCAGGAAAACTGTTAGTGGAGACAAAGTCAGTTACAGTAGAGTGTCCGATCTAATAGCTCGGCTGATCTGTGGCAGTGTTGCTCAAGCTCGTCTAGCCGCGGTGGAGGAGCTACTTCGCAATCGTTCGATCCACAAAGGTCATGGAAGGAATTCGCGCGGTCCGGCGTCTTGCAACACCACTGTTCTAAAGAGGTTCCTACTCCCAATCGAACTAACCTCAGCGCACAGTCACGACACGATTTTTCATGTTAGACACCAAAGTGCCCATTGTTTTGAGGTAATATCACTCTATCATCTGGCAACTTGGCATATCTGGATATCAAGATTTCTTGCCCCAGTTCCTAGTGAACTACAACGGTGCGTTTTCTATCTGAAATAATTCACTCTACCCTGCAAAACGAACAAGGGCAGCCATTTAGCCAATTAGTATAGTAGATAATATTTAGAAGTCTCAGCTTGTATCAAAGTGTGACTTTGTTTATCGATAGCCTGGCGATGGGCATGCGAGGTATATCGTCACTGGAAAAACGCTACAGTATTATCGAAAAAACTATTTAAAAGTTACAATGAGCGGCCATTACATACCTACATATATACATATTATCTCGCCCGTATCCCTAATAGGGTGGGCAGAGACACAACTAAGAAAACTTGCATCCACTTCTGAGCGGCCATTACCTACAAGTAATAGTAAATTTTGTTAGGACCTGAGTCTGACCCTACAACATGCCCCGAAGTATTTAGCTAGATATATCGTGGAGCCTGTTATTTAACATCGTGTCGTACAGTTTCGATCTGCAAGTGGGCTAAGCGGTGACGCTTAGCGCTCACAGAGTTAAACGTCCATTCGTTATTCGAGCATTGATACTATTTCGTCGTGAGTTTCACAAGTATACATTTTAAACTTTAATTATATACCTGAGTACTAAATAGATATAATCGCAACGCACTCTACTATTATGTCTGTCGGTACCTTACAGAATAAAAGTTAATCGGAAAAGTACCTAAGTCTCCACGGTCCCGACGACGTAATTGAATTTTGTTCATTGTGGGCGCTTTAGTCATTAACAATATTATTAATAATGCTTTATATCCTGATCCTACCTAAATCATCCAGGTACAATAGATGTAAAAGGCCAAGATTCACGATATTCATTTCATTTGAACATTATGCATTTTTCGAGCGATAGGTAATGATGCATGATTTTTCTTACATTATCTGTGTAAAAGTAGGTGTTAGGTATTTATGCAAACTACAGGATTGATAAAAAGCCCCTCCCACATTTAGATAAACAATAGAAAAGTAAATAGAGATTATTGGACAATGCCAACACGCTTATCGATATCTGCTTTTTACATACGTTCTTATCACGAAGCGACTAATAGGAAATTACTAAACGCATACATGATACTATAGGTTTACTCGTAGATAGATAGGTAGATAATACCAATACCTACCGACAAGTGTTACAACCAAAAAAAATTTGAGCTATTGGTACAGATTAAACGACCATAATTTTCTTTTTTCCTTTCCAACATGATGGACCCCTTATATGGGCGATGGGTTGATCACCTATCACCATGATTCACCATAATATATCCATCTTAGGATCTAAATCAGAAGTGGCTGCAAGTTTTCTTATATTTACTTGTGGCTCTGCTCACCGCATTAGTGATACGGGCTTGGTAATAAGTATGTCTGTAATTTTCTTTTTTATAAGACTACTGACTTTTATTTACTTTTTCTAACTAATAATATCGTTAGCTGGATGTTACTATTTTCTTGGGATTTTCCATAGCAGATTCTATGATTCGACTAAGGGATATTATCCTCCAACATGATTAGATACAATAAGCAAGTATTCCCAAGGAGGGTTGACGTCAGGCAGGCGGCCAGTCATAAAACACCTTAGCCAAAACTCTTATAGCATGATCCAAGGGTCATGCTGTGCCGACCCCACATAGAGTGGGATAAGGGTAGGAAGATGATGATGATTCTATGAGATGAATCCTGAAACGCACCGCGCCTTTGTCCGCTTTGACATTTTTTTATATCAATTCATCTTCCCACTGCGTCCTCTAGAAGTTAAATTACAGGAATTCCTTTCTTAGGGCACTCCTTCACCATAAGTGTAATTTACCCTCTAAACATGCTTCTATAAAGGACTAATTGTTCAGGCAAGAATTTTATTTGTGTTTGGATTTAGTTTTTCGGTTCCACAAACTGATGGTCCCTTTTTCATAACGTTGTTAGCTCACCAGTCCTAAAGTTTAGTACCAGCGAGTAGATATTCAGCAAGGTTAAAAGACAACAAGCTTCATTCAACTCCGCTCAAGTGTGACTCTGTAATGTTCTTTTGTTTTGTAATGCGCACTCGGAACGGAAACTCGCTCTTGCCGACTTTGCATCGACATTATTATACCTACTCTATTTTGTATCATACTGCACTGAACATGAACAATGTACATTCATTTGCCTATTGTACGTTTTACTGCGTGTAGTGAAAAATAACTTTTAGGGAAACTGTCAGTAATCTGGGTTTGGGCGTAGGAATTATTGACCTTGCAATGTTATTTTATACTTAGAAGTTATTTTAAATATAGGTACGTTGTTGTAGCTGAAACTTTAGATCAGGAGTGGCTGCAAGTTTTCTTATGATTACTTGTGGCTCTGCCCACCCCGTTAGATATACGGGCATAATAATATGTATGTATTGAGCTGTAAGCAGTAGCTTGTAAGTATTTTAGTAATACATTATAACCACACCAATTTGCCCCTTTTAAGTTTTTGTTCCATCCAATCCATCCTAGGTTGCCTGGCAGAGATCGCTTTTAGCGATAAGGCTGCCCATTGTTTTTACCATTATTTTTGTCTATTTTGTAAGTTTCATATTGTGTAATAAACAATAAAGGGTTATCTTGTAACCCTAAATACAATCTTTGTGTTCATTTCTTAGAATTTTATTGTAAGCTACGGTGAAAGTACTTATCTAACTAAAACAAACAATTATTTAAAAAGCAGAAAACCTGGCTGACCTAAGCGTTCCTGTATTGTTTGTTAGACAATTTTTATGGTACGATTTTAAGGAAGGTAGTTTCACGCGTTGTACTTGCATAAAAGTAGCTGGAATAACATATAACTTATATGTTATTCTAGCACACGTACTGTATATATTTTAAGTTTCAGCCAAATCCGTTCAGCGTGATTGAGGCATAGATATCGTCACATCCTCACAAACTTTTACATTTATAGTATTAGTAGGTAGAATTCATCCAGACGTTTGGGTACTATGAAGTAATTATTCTTTTATGGCGCAGTTTGTTTTATATTATCACGCCCGTTTCCCTAATGAGGTGGCCAGAGTCACAAGTAATCATAAGAAAACTTGCAGCCACTCCTAATTCAAAATTCCAGGATATGGTGAACCATAGTGACAGAGGATACCTACTAGGTATCCCTCCTTAGTCCACCTTTACGACATGCTCGGGGACAGAAGCAGCTGAACGCATTCTATACTCCTAGTCCAGCAGAGAGCTAACTAGCTAGTACCAACCACTGATATGCTAAACATGATAAATCATGGAAACATCTCAAACTGAAACAGTGTCACAACATATAAATAAGCACATAAATCACTTGTCGGGACTCGGCGATAATACAATCCAGGGCTGTGCAAATAAATGCGATTTTGCATTCACGTTCATGCAACAACGACGCAGTAAGCCAAATTTTCACAAGAAAAGTTTGAACAAAGTCGGCCAATCATCGATTATAGCAATTTTTATTTCTTTGGGAAGATAAACAGTCATAAGTGCATCCGAATATGTTGTTGTATCACTAAATAGTATAAAACAAAGTCGCTTCCCGCTATCTGTCCCTATGTATGCTTAGATCTTTAAAACTACACAACAGATTTTGATGCGGTTCTTTTTAATAGATAGCGTGATTCAAGAGAAAGTTTATATGTATAATACATGCATATTATAGTAGAGAAACACTGATAATTTTAGAGGTTTCTAATGTGATGTAGTAAATAAACACATTTTTTTGCGCGTACATTGCAAACGCTGGCTGAACCCTACGAGATAGATCAAAATAATGCATTAAAGTATTGTACACCTTAAAAAGGTCTACAAAAAAGTCCGCGATGGTATTATGTCTATCCCCGTGCGAAGCCGGGGCGGGTCGCTAGTTATTATTATAAGTGTATTTATGACCCACAACTCATTGATAAAGTCTATCTCGTGTCACTTAGTTATTTCGAACCAGTGTGGTGAAAAGATTTAAAGTGTGGCTCAAAGGCTTCTTTACGTCGGCGTGATGGTGTGATGGGAGGCTACCCTCCGCGTTAGTAGAGGTGATCCCTTCATCGGGGTCTCCAAGAACGTATCTAAGTTGAGTTTTTTTATCAGTTGTACACGAGAGAAAATAAGATCAAGTCCTGTCTAAATGGTAATAGTAAAAATAGTCACAAATTACATATATATTATTACGGTCGTATCCCTAATAGGGTGGGCAGAGCCACAAGTAATCAAAAGAAACTTGCAGCCACTTCTGATTTATACTTTAAATAAGAAGTGATCAGCCCATCGCCCATATGAGAGAAGCAGCTGGACGCATTCTATGCTTTTTCTTTACTTCCAGTTTAGCAGAGAAGTATAAAATAAATTACAATGATGAATTATAGAGTATGGTGAATAAAATCATCCCAAAAGCTCTCGTGCTCGTCACCTGCGCCGCACCACAGAATGAGCGCGAGTGCCCTGCGTGGGCGCCATTGTATGCAAATGTAGCGTGCCGCAGGTCGACACGCTGCCCAGAGAAATGATTGACAATTTTCCAAACTTCGTCTGTTACTCTTTTTGGTTAGATCGTTTTAGGCGTAAACATTTAAATATGCCACAGATCTTGGTATTCACAGAGCATCAGCCTCAATGGCATGATTGAATCTTCTTTTGAGTTTTGAGCTCTTTGTATTATCAAGTTTCTGCAGGATAACTTCATTTGGTATGAATTTCATTTGATCCTCGCTTATGATACTCTTAAAGTATGTTAGTCATTATTTATTTGGATGCGCCAGTTCAAAATTAAAAGTGTATTTACGAGTTCTTTTATGTATATCGGTAACAAAATGTTGACGACCACTATGCAGTCCCATTATCCTATAGGCGGCCAAATTGCCTCGTGTCATTCCGACAAGTCGGCTCGCGAGAGCGACTCGAGATGCATTGAATAATCCCGGACATTCCAACAAATCATCTCACCAGCTCATGACAACACCGCTTTGCATGTTTTTGTCAACTAGAAATCATAAATTTATTTTCTAAAAAGAATTGAAATATTATAATTGAATTAAACCCAAGAGAATTAGGTACTTATACCTACATAGATATTCGAATTAGATAAACGTTTAATTTCTGAAGGAATGCAATAGTAGGTGGTATGCATGCGCTTTGAAACGTTTAATACTTATTTGCATATGAATAGCGTTTAGGTAATACCTATTCCGTTAACGATATTGCCAGAGATCTAGAGCAGGCCGGCACTGCCTATAGGTACAGGTACCTATTCCTAAGTATTCCTAAGATAGGTATTATTAGATCCTATCAAACTAAGCATGTAAATAGGTAGTAGGCACTACTACTGATTGCGTACGATTACCTAATGGTTTAATGTATTTTTTCCAGACATCTGAACTAGAGTCACTGCTGTGCAAGCAGGAGGGCGCACCAGGACACATGGAGCTGTTCGACGGCGGGCCCTCCTCCCGCGACGATGCGTACCTGCGGCCAGCGCTCTGGGAGGACATCGCGTCCTCCATCCGGAACATCGACCCCGAGAATGCGAACATGCTGGCCCCGCTGGGTGCCACGCACGTCAAGCTGGAGGCGGACGAGCTGCTGGAAGAGTGCGCCACGCCGCTGCTCAGCCCGCTGGAGATCAAGACGGAGCGGCTGTGCGCGCCGCCGACGTACGCGCACCCGCAGCCGCCGCACCACCAGCCGCAGCCACAGCCGCAGCCACCGCCTTTCGCCAAGTACCCGCCCTCGCGCCTCGTCTACATGTCGCCGCTCACGCCGCCCGGCTCCGACCAGGGCAGCCCCGGCAACAACATGCAGGTAATCCACCGTGCCTCCTTTTACACCGTACCCCAGCATTGCGCCTCTTGCGAACATTACCGAGCGCGATGGATCCTCCCGCTCCGCGATTGTCCATCCTTCAGGTGTTCTGTTGCAGTTCTCGTGACATGGATGGTAGAGGACGATGCATCCGAGATTTATGATTAAAAAATGATGAAACGATCCAGGCGCGGCTAAGACGGACGACCGCATAAATGTTTACAGGATTCATATCATAATGCGATGTAAAGCTGTGGTAAACAGGATTCGGTATTCATGTATTCGCTATGCTTACCGACGAGCGCATGGTGATTTGAAGAATGGGCAAACAATGGTTGTGTTATTCGCAGGGAAATCCACGCCGTACGCCGCCGCCGCCGTACCACCCTCCGCCGCTGATGAGAGCGTCGCACGTCCCGCACCAGGGCCTGCACCCGCATCACCATCACCAGCAGGTACCGCTTCTTACCAGACTCTACTATTGCTAGTCAAAATGTGGGTGGTTAACGTGTGTGGTATGGACAGGCGATGGTACAGCAGATGCAGCTGGCGCCGGCCGGGCCCGCCGGGCCGCCGCCGCCGGGGCCGCACCATGCGCACCCCGTGCAGCACTCGCGACTCGCGCACCCTCATCAAGTCAAATACAATCGCCGCAACAACCCAGAACTTGAGAAGAGGAGGGTGCATCATTGCGATTTTATTGGTGAGTTTTTGGCCTATCTTAGTATCCAGCTAGAATGTAACAGTTCTTTGTGAAGGTTTGAGCCAGCCTAAAGAATGTCATCAATTCAATTTTACCTTCGTTACTTACAGGATGTACGAAAGTTTACACGAAAAGCTCACACCTCAAGGCTCACCAACGTATACATACAGGTAAACAAAATCTCAAATTTTCTATGACTGATATGCGAATTATTATACTTTTAGGACACAGCAAATGCGACTTCTTTCTGTCCATATTTAGCCAAGTGATGAAAGAGACGAAAGAAAAAGAGGAATGTTTATTCGGATCCGAATAGAATAACAGTGCTTGTTTGTTTGAAATATAAAACGATACAGCCATAACAAAATTCCCTATAAACGTACAATACCTTCGTCCATTAAACACATTTCCACATTGCGCAGACCGAGGTTTCGCTTCGCGAAAGTAAGCGTGATTTCATCATGAGACAAAATGAAATTGTTTGTAGGTACTTACCGCAGGATTTTACTGCATTTTACGTGTTCAATTTATGTGACACAAGCTTTTTTACGTAAGCTAACTTTCTATCACCGAAGACAAGGAAATCTTTAAAGCCACTTCGCATCCCACGCACAGTTCTATTCTTGATTGCAAGTCAGTCGTTGTTGACGAATACCCTTTTACACGAGTTTTTGAACGTTATGGTAAAAGTGGGAGTTCTAAGCTTTCAAATATACGATACAAATTCATTAATACCTACCTAAAACCATATTTCAGAAATACGTTGGTACACACTTAAGCCGAATAGAATTCAATTATTAGATTGCTTGCTATTAAAAATGCAACTTATTATGTCAATAAAAATACTAGGCAAGTCAAATGCTTCCTTCAATAAATAGAAATGAGATGAAAAACAATCAGACGTATGATCTGAATGATACCCAAAGGCTGAGCATTAACATTGTCAATCCAATTTAAGTACCTACTAAGTTTGATTCCTATATTCCTCTAATAGGCAACGGGTAGAAGTTTACGATAGCAACGTTGTTTTTGTTAAAAATGTATGGCGCCTTTAGACAGATAACAACGTTGCTGAAAATGCTATTTTAAAACTTTCGCGTACATAATCCAATATCCTGCCTCACATGTCTGTGTCATGAGTAAAGCGACAAGTGTAGCGCCGCAGGCAGGAGCGTCGTCAGCCGAAGGCCCAGAGAACAGAGGGCAAATTTTTATATGGAGGATGATAAAAAGTATGAAATTGTAGATACAGTTAAAAACACATGCTTCACACTTTTAATGTCTAAGGGGGCAGCTGCCTCTCCTTACTGCCCTTTGGCGACGCCCTTGGCCGCAGGATAAGGTTTTGTGGCTTGGCGGGCGAAACAGTCCACTGAGCCACAATCATAATGATAATTACCTTCGATAGGAGAGAAACCATATACATGCCAGTGGCCTGAGTGTGAGTGGCGTTTCGCCCGGTCCGACGAGCTGACCCGGCATTATCGTAAGCACACCGGGGCCAAGCCGTTCAAGTGCACCGTGTGTGAGCGATCCTTCGCGAGGTCCGATCACCTTGCGCTGCACATGAAACGGCATCTGCCGAAAACGTCCAAATGACACGCGAGGAGGGGCGGCGACCAGCCGCCCGCTGCCCAGGACGCCCAGGTAAAAAATCTAACAATTTATATTTGAAGTCAACTGTACCAGTAGGATACTAAAAATTTGCTCAAAGAATTATCCAGCTATATCCGACCACACATTATAAGCGGGATAAAGGCAGGAAGATAATGGCGTATTATCCAGCTTTGATATGTGTTTCCGACAACATTCAAGTAAAAGACAATTGTGGCGTAGGGCTGCAATGTAATAAAGATTCATAACGAAGTGAATATATCGTTCCAGGAAGAATGCAGCGAAAACATCTTCCTGGAATGCGAACTGGACGCGAACCTGATGGAGCCCTTCTACGGCGTGCTGTGACGGCGCCGGCGAGGACCCTCGCCGATACCGGAAGGTTTACTGTATATTTTGTAAAAGCGAAGTCGAAATCTTCATAAAATTCGGACAAAGTTGCACCAGTCTTACGACACATTGCTGGTGATGTCACCCAGTGAATTTCAATGCACATAAATCTAATTTAAGGGAGCGATGTTCTACGTATAATTTTGTCAAGAATCAGTTAACCATAATGTAAATTATTATTATCTTATCATTGATATAAGTCACATTGTGTACAATGTTCAACAGCATTACCAAGGATATCGCTTTACATATATACTTTATAATTATTGTAATCGTGTAGCTAAACGGAGTCATCTGTATAAGAATCCATTACCCGATTTCATAGATTTTTTAGTGTATTAAAGAAAATGACAATTATTTTACAGAGCGAGCAGCTTGCGACACCGTTGCTCAGATATTAAATTCCATTGGAGTAGTGCGTCGTAATGTTGTTGCGATTTTACGGCAAACACATTGGCTTGCTGCTCATGAATGACACATGGCAGTCGGCAATCAACGTCAGAAGTCTAAGTGCCCACAAAAAACAAGAATTTAAACTATATCACGATTTATATTCAAGAGTCGCCTGCGTTTGTCATCTGAATCATCATATGTACTTAATGCAAGGTACGACCTTGACCATGGTAATAATCTGAAAACCGTAATTTACATATGCTTCATACATTTTAAAATTGTATTTTGCTTTTCGACTATATTCTAGCTACCATTTTTTGATATTTTTTATTTGTAAATAATTATAATCGATTTGCTCACTGTGGAGTGACGGTGTCGTTAGAAAAGCATCGCGAACAAGCTCTAAGTATTCATTAGATATGATTAGTTAATTTATTCTAAGGTAATTTATAAGAGAGCGAGGAATATCCAAGATATTATCTTTTAAATATAATGGAATAAATATCCGTATCTAGTTAGACTTTAGTTTTTAGATTACAGATGTGTTTCCAATGTTGCGATCTGAGACTTCAACTTCAAATAATCATTTTTTTTCCACAATTCCGGAACAATTGTGTATGTTGCGATATTATGCTTTAAAAACGTGCCTGTAATCAGTCCAGTAAAATTGACATATTTTTCTTTCTATTCATGCATATTATATTATTAAATAATTAATAACAAAGAACAAATTATTACCAGTTTAATAAGGAAAGAATATTCTTTTAAAACATTTTTAGATCTTGTATGTTGTTGCTACTCGTATGTATTCATTATAGATTTCGGGTCGCTTCATTTGAACACGTAAATGTTAACACTTTCTAGTCTCGATTTATTGAAGTTTTTACATAATCACGCCACTAATTTGTCAACTTTTCTTGCTTGATTCGAAATACTTCTACTCAAGATACATTAGGACTTCAAGAAAGAAGCTCCTATCGAAGAGGTACTCATTTACCTTCGTGTGCATTTTTTAACATCAAAAATACTTTAAAAAATCAAGTTTAGATTATTATGCAAAAAATATTCAGTCTTACATTATAAAACGTTAAGAAGGAAATTCATTTGTACACTATTTTGACTCTTTCAAATCGGATCTGTCACTGTTTGTCAATAACCATCAAAATGTTTGTTTAGCTTCGGATTTAGTATAAGTACAGATTTTGTTTAAGTAATAGTGGTATGTATGTATTATATAAGCGCAACCTAGAAGTAAATAGCAGCCTTATTGCCTCCGTCCATATGTATTGTAAAATATAAAGGCATTTACTGTAGCCTATAGATAATTATGTTATAATCTTCCATAAACATTACCAATGTAATTTAAAATAACTCTATTTTTATTGAGTCCGAAAATTAACGGTTTGCCATCAATATTAGTCATTAGTTTTGTGCTTTATCGCTGCTACTTCTATATAGCTTAGTGTCTATGTACAGAAAAATGTACTTATATAAATATTATATCAGGCATCTCTTCCCATATTTCAAGCATTACCTACTTAGTCTGGGGACAGATGGCGCTGTGTGAAATGTCACACAATATTTTTTTAACTTACAAGGCGGGTTTAAAATGCATGTTTATAGCGATTATTATGTATCTTTGTTGCAAACTGTTTTATCAGTGAGTTATTAAATAATATTTGCTAAATAAAAGTCGCCATATTGAACGGTTTCAAATAGTTACTGTGAGCAACTGATTTCCCTGCCGCCTTTCGCTCTCGTTTTTTATCCAAGACACCATGACATACTCGTATACCTAGATAGTGTCAACTCAATTTAAGAGCTTAAGAACATAGATACTATGATATTCCATATTCAATTTACTTGTTTTGCCAACTCTTGCCTTCTGCACTGTTTATTAACTTATCTATACTTCGTTCAATCCTTTATTTTACTTTTGACAGTTGAGAGCTAAGAACTTGAGAACATAACTGTTCCATGATTTGTATAGGTAAAAGAAATATATAAACTGCCGAATCATATGTATCGACCCTATTCATTACCTAATACAAGCATTAAAATTCCTTAAACGTCTCAGTTTTCATAAAATAAAATAAAAAATAATTTGCGTAATAAAAACTTTTACGTTATGTACGTTATATCATTATATAATCTATTGGTGGGGTGGGACCTTTATAATTGGTTTAGGAATTTAAAAAAAAAAACATATCATAAAGCAAACTAACTGATCCCCGCGGTTTCAGTATCAAGAGGCCGAACAAAGGAATTGATAATTTTCGAAATCAAATGTTATTTCAAATGTAACACTATTTGAATATGCCATTCGTTTGCTTTATCAAAACTAAGCAAATATTATTCTATTGTATTTTGAGATCGAACTTATAGTTCAGAAGTTAACAGCATAGAACAGATTTTAAACTTTAAGCATAAATAGACTGCGTGTTTCGTCTTTTTATTTCTGGAATTTTATAAAACAGAATACAACAATAAAAATGTAGCGCAAAAAAATATCAATGTATTCAATCGATTAAACTTCTCCATAAATAAAGTCAATTGTCGTAATAAATCGAATCGGTAACACTTTAGGACATCACAAAAATGTCTGTCAACTCACAGTCATTAAATTAATGGTTGGACGAAATGTATATTGCACTAACTCTAATATTGGGCTACACTGTCGCCGTACGTAACTTTTATACTTCGTGTTCTTTGGACCAGGAATTTAGAAATGGAGTTATAAATGGATCCATTTATCCAATAGCCAAGAATCCAGATTATAGGATAAATGGGTCCATTTGTAGCCTCATAATCAATAATTCATACGAAAGAATCATACTGTTTATCATCCTGCTAAACTGAATTCGAAAACACTACTAATACTAATGATTACAATTGTGAAAGTTTATTGTATTTGTATATGTTTGTATTTGAATCACGCTAAATTGGCTGAACAGATTTGAATTAAACTTTGAATAGACGTAGTTAGACCTGGAATAGCGAATAAGCTACTTTTATTCATACACACCAGGAGAGCAAAGCCGCGGGAAGAAGCTAGTAACATAATAACAATACCTTACCTATATCTAAATAACTTTTCAATATATTAGATATTTTACCCACTTAATGACATAAAAACAACATTCGTGTGATTTAATGTAACTTATTTAAATCTTGCCACACTTTCTTGCATTTAATTTGGTAATTACTCTTAACTGATAGTATTTTATGATAATTACCTATTTGCCTTTTATTTCGGCACAAAATGGTACTTAACGTTCTAGGTTACTATTATGCTATTATTTCGTATCAAACTAATTTTAAATAAACTTAAATGAGACTGTCAGTGTTATTTCATACCCTCTAGTCTAATATGAGCAAATAATATATTTAGCTACAATAGTTTTGAACAAATTCGAAATATTTGACTAGAGTATTTAAAATAATTAATTATGAATTGTATAAATGTGCCTTTGGATCAGTTTCTAATTTAAGAAAAACTAATGTCAAATTCGGTTAGATCGATGAACTTCAAACTGTTTTTGACAACTAAGTATCTAGTTTACCTTACATAAATCTTATAGCACTATATTATCCAAATACCCATCAGACTATTATTCGTGCTTTGGCATCTTTAAAACGTTGCAAACATAACGTATGAACGTTATGTTACTATAATTCATAATAAATTAATAAACAGAATTTTGCAAAACACCTAGCGCTTAACTTATTCTTTCTCATAAAGCACGAGGAAGCTTATAAATTAGTATTAAGTTTTTAGATGTGCTCTCGAGTGTAAAAAGCGAACGATTGCCATATACGTGTCTGTAGATGCCATATAATGTAATAAAAATCTTAATTTTACTTAGTTCTTACGAAAAGACAGTAGCGTAAGATGGACTTTCTCTATAATTGAAATTGTACCTCACTATCAAATCTTGCTTATTCCTTGTATATTTCAATGATTGAGTTTAATATCATTTCACGTGTAGATTTATTTTTAAGTAACATTTAAGTATGTTGACTAAGTCACAAGATAATTTATTACCAATGACATGTTTTTAAATTCTTTTTATATGCCTATTTTTATAGTTGAGTGTTTGAAGTTGAGATATATTGATGGAGTAACAATACGGTCATGTGTTTAATTAAATGTATAGTTTGCAGATGTTGTCAGAAGAGTGTGATTTACTTACTAACATTTTGTTATTTTACGTTATTTTATTTTATGAGTTTTCATGGGGTTTGAGAGAAAATTTGGAAAATGTAACGTGACACTGATTATAGATATTCAAAACCATGACTGTACCTATAATATAATATTATAATAATATAGGTGCTGTGTCTATTCCCTTATATTTCTGTCGAGTGTTGAATCATAGTAAATAATTATTTAGAATGGATAAGATATTATCTAATATAAAGTAATATAATAAATGATATCTTGTTCCATTTTCTTGTATTTCCATTTTGCTTTTCTACAATATTATTATAAAATAATCTAACAACGTACCTACATGAACAGGGATAATTATACAATGAACTTGTATATTTAATAATTTTAGATCAGGACCTAAAATTTAAATTGTCAAATTCTATGCATGAGTTTTTAGAGGATTTTAGCTTAGGTACCTACGTAGGTACCTACAATTTAGCTAAATATTAAACAAAAAGTAGGAAAAGTAAGTACTCTTTTCTCTAATTTGCAAATATACAAGTTCAACTTGATTTTATTATATTATATTAAACCTGACGTTTTTATTGCAACAAAATAATTGTGCCTGCCATCTTTACATTTTAGAACAAATTAAAATTAGTCACCTTTACACTGGTTATTTTATTTCCCGTCTTAATGAAAATGCTAGGTACGCTTGTCATAATCTATAATTAGACGCTATTAGTGAAATACTCTGTAAGTATAGTTTATGTCACAGAAATATCTAAGTAGTATGAAGATATGTTCAGGAGAGTTTGGATGTTTATTGAAGCGATTTAAGTAAAACTTCGAATGTGGGTGTATCACTGTACTAGGTGAAATAAGACTACTCGTGAATACGAAAACAGTGAATTCAGACTATGGTTCCAAATGCGTAAAGGTGAGAGTATAGACTAGAGCATTCACTTGTAACTGAACAACGAGCCGCTCTATAATATGTTAATAGTATATCACCCTCACGAACCAGACGTCGAGCGCGCTCGCCGTTTTGTTACAACCTAATTGTACAAACCAACGAGCGTATTGAAACAGAGTGAACGCAAGGTACAACGAAATGTTATGGGTAAGTAAATCCACACTCGCTGTGAACATTCCGCCGAACAGAGAGCCGAGCATTCGCAGGAACGTTACATTACATAGAAATGCTCTAGTGTATAAACTTTAGGGTTAAAAGAAACAAAAAAATGTGTGAAGCTCAATACAAGTAAATATAAAATGTACTTGCTTCGGCATTACATATACTAAGTAAATTTAAAATAATATATGTAGTAGCCACGCCACGCCATACTTGCCTGGTGTTCACTTTCTAATTTGAATGGCGAATGACGAGTTAGTATAAATATTTGGAAATAAATTATAAAAAAAAGAGTTTTCAACCATTTTAAATTACCGCCCATACCTTTTTTACCCATGTTACAGATTATTTTGCAGATAATTCATTACCTGCTATATATTTTACCACTTTAAGTAAACTTATTAATTACTTTAGTCTTACTAAATTATTTGTGAAAAATAAACGGTTTATACTTAGGTAAGCAAATAAAGAATGTATAAGCACAAAGTAGCAACATAAAATAGTCGAAAAACCTATGACTTTAAATATATGTATAACACAAATATTTGAAGTTCATGCGGTTTTCTCATTAGTGAAACTGGTGAAGAGATCAGTTAAATACTTTAGGATTCCAATATCGGTCAGTACGAAAGAGTTATGACGGCAGGTCTAAGTGCTAAATGGGAAACGGTAACGCCCTTAACAGTTTACACAAACAGACGACCGTTATCACCCACATTATTTATACATGATTGACAAGTTCACTCGCATTTCAAGAGCTCACGTATCGCGATTAGGACGAGTTACAGGAAAAGTGACCTACTTACCTATAAAATTAAGTTGAAAATTGGCATCATGATCTCAAGTAAAACACCGTACTGGATAGTTACCGCAACGATTATTATAGCTGTGGCAGCAAATTCCATCCGCCAAGGGAATGAATTCGATGACGAAGACTTTGACGAAGAAGAAATTGGAAATGGAACGAGGAAGGGAAAACTCTGTGAGTATCTCTCCAAGCTAGCGAATCCTTTGTAAGTCTAGAACTTGTCTCTGCTCACTTCTACCCCTTTCTCTAACCGAGCATTCACCGCCCGTCACAAAAAGCAAAACTCGTCTAAGTTTTTGCTATTTTGTGCCGGGATTTTGACGATCCGGTTATATTGTTGAATGTAGTATAGTGGGCAGAGATCCATATGCTAATTATTGCATTAGATGAACCCCTGTTCAGTCACTTCCATGCCGCAATTTTGTCATTACTAAATTTTTGTATACCTAATACTTGTATTGTAATCAGCAAAACTGGCAAAATCCAGCTTTTTGCTGGATTGCGAAGGAAAAGATCTCAACGCGCTTCCGTTTTTGACGAGCACGATAGAGTAAGGCTATTTAGTTAATTCGTTAGCCTATAGCTTGGTAAAAAAATGATAACTTCATTTACAATATTGTTTTGTACATTACAATCCTATCCTACTAATCCAAAAGTTTATGAGGATGTTTGTCTAAATGGATTCGGATGAAACTTGAAATAGACATAACTCGTGAGTAAGAATAACATAGTTTTATTAGTCCGATATCACACGAGCGAAGCTGTTGATGGAAGCTAGTCTAACATAAAGCATAGTGAATAACTTGTGCCATGGCAATTAACCCAATATTCTTTCCAGTGTTCCCATTCGTCAGCATTGTCCGTTTTGCGAACACGGACTGCTCGTCGACAAACACAATGAATGGGACATGCCTGGCGAGAAGAGAATGCAACAACCTTAACGGCACTATAACTGGGATCTGTGCTGCTAGGAGAGGCCGATGCTGTATTGGTAAGAACCAGCTCTTTTTAGGCTATTTGTGAGTCAAGTTTTGATCCTTTGCCTATGAATATTTGGCCTCGAGCGTCAAGTTTTTAAGTTTGGAGATTTTAAAGTCGGTGAGTGAACTGTATTCCAATGGGCAAATGTGCCTAAATCTAATAGTAGTATGTTGATGAGTTTATCTAAAAGTTATGAAAAGTGGTCAATATTAGAAAACGATACTCGATAGCAACTCGAAAATCTCCCGACTACCTACTGTAAAATACCACAATGTGTCAGAAAGAGCAAGTTCTACTTAAGGCAGAATTGTCATTTTGTTCTAATGTGGAAAAGTTGTACCAACATTGTGACTATTGGGCTAACGTGTATCGTTACCTGTTCCAGTATCCCGAACATGTGGGGCCAGAACAAACGTGAACAACACGTATTTCACGAGCCCGGGGTACCCTGCCGCCTACGCGGGGGGTCAGGCATGCACCATCATCGTGAACCGGTGCAACAACAATATCTGCCAGGTAATCCCTTCAGTACCTACATTAACTATGCGTTACGTTTTGGGAAACCTTACCGTATCAACCAGGATATCAGCATTACCATGATTCACTAAAACTTTCTGATTTACAATGTTATATAGTAAAACATCTGCATAATGATCGCCAAATATAATATAATAATTTATCCAAACAAAAATAATCAGAGATCACAAAATAGTAGCAATTATGGTTTTGTTTCAGCTTCGTATAGACTTCTTGGACTTCGTAACGGCCCAGCCTAATGGCGACGGCAACTGCATAACGGACGCCATCACGATCGCGGGAGGGAACACCGTGGTACCTGTCCTCTGCGGGGACCTGACGGGGCAGACCCTGTACGTGGACTTCAATGGAAATGCCGCTATAACTATCGCAGTTACAGCGACGCTGGCAACTACTTTCGCTAGACGATGGAACGTGAGGTTGACTCAGCTTGGTTGCGATTGCCCGGGAATTGGTAAGCAAAACACATGTGTTTAATCAATTCTTAAAAGACCCAAGTTAAAGGCATAGGTTCACAATCGTAATGACTCTGTTCCCAGCTCCCAACGGTTGTCTCCAGTACTACAGAGGCATAACGGGCACCATAAGAAGCTTCAACTACGGAACAGCAGCCAACACCTTGCTGAGTGCTTCTTTGGTGACCGGTACTCGACAGATCATCAACACCAACTATGGCATATGTGTACGAATGGAGGCTGGCTATTGTGCTATACAGTACGCACAGGTAAGATGGACATTTAAAACATTGCATAGTGCAAGGTACAGATGGCAAATTGGAAAGGAACTATGGTTTACTTCTGTAGGGTGGTTATTCCAAAAGAAAGCACTCGAACTCCTTTTTGAAAAAGAATATCTAACGTGGACTAAACAAGGAGGGTCGGGCAAGAAATAACCCTATTTATATACCAGCAAAGAACTAAATCTGCATTAAGAGTAGATGTTTGATAGGTATAGATGTTGAAATACTCTTCTTCCAACAGACTGCCAATGACATGTACTCGTTCACATTGACCGGTGATGTAGAAGGCGCCGACAACACCGTGCTCGGCACTGCTGTGGGTGCTGTCAACAACCTGAACGGTCAATGTGTGACTGACTTCGTGGTGATCCCTAACCCGACTGTGGTGGCCACTGGCGTCCCTGTCGGCACAGATCGCTTCTGCGGCCTTGGTTTTGTACCCGTGCAATGTAAGTAAAGCAACACAAGAATTTTATCGGACTCTTTGATAGACACAAGTCAATATACACACATTTTAGTAAATACCTACTAACGTGATATATCCTCCGAAGAACCGACAACCGCATACGAGTTCTGAGTGGAGACCGCTACCTTGCTAACATAACTTAGGACGCCCTCCGCCTAGTTGGAATGACAATTTGTGAAAGGCAGAGACTGGATGCATCAAACCGAAGATTAGGGAAGGCTTATATCAAGCAGTGGACTGCTATTGTTTCATGATGATGATACTGAGTTGAAGTTTGATTCACAGCTGCAGCGAAGCCGTTTGTAATATATGCAGTGACGGACGGAGGGGAAGGAGCGACGGCCACCACGCCACCGGACGTCGCCAACCGAGGCTTTTCTCTCACATACACACAAATTGCTTGTTGATTCATCAACTTTACAAGCCTAACCTCAGAATACTCAAACGCATCTCAAAGTTGAGCACGTCTCAAATGAAGATTATTTTTTTTAGCAGATTTTCATCAGAAACTGTCAAAAAAACTGTGAATTGAGACGTGCCCAACTCTGAGTCGCGTTTGAGTAATCGGGGGTAAGTCATCATCATTATCTTCCTGCCCTTATCCCACTCTATGTGGGGTCGGCACAGAGTTTTGGCTAAGGTGTTTTATGACCGGCCGCGTGCTTGACGTCAACCCTCATTGGGAATACTTGCTTATTGTATCTCATCATGTTGGAGAGGATACTATTCCTTGGTCGAGTTTTACGACATTCTCTGGGAGAGAAGCAGCTGGACGCATTCTATGTAATAAATAATAATAATAAATAACACCCAACAGTCACATACATAGTTCTGACCCTACACTAGGATTCCCTGTGTGGTGGGTATCAGAAACTACGAGTACCATGGTACCACAACACCCAGACCCGGAAGAAACATGCAAACATTTCTTTCGCAGCGGGAATTGAACCCGCGCCTCTTGCGTCTCCGACGAGCAATCGCCCGCCACGCCACCGAGGCCGTCATGTTTTTTCTTTACTCCCATGAAGAAGTAAAATACAAGCCTAAGTAAAAACAATAATTTAATTTTAAGTAAATAAAAGAGTTATAAATAATTTAAAACGGATTTTATTTAAATCATTTTGTTACATTGGTGAAATCACCTAAATATTGCTATTCTAGAAATATTCAACAACAAGTTTTAACAAAATAGGACCTAGTTAACAAAATTCTACTACTACGGTGTATGAAAGCAAAGCTAGACACTATGTAGTGTTTTTAGTTTCGAATAATGATAAACATTATCATGCCAGAGTATCCCACTATCGGGTGAAGGCTAATGATACTCCATACAAAACACGCTTTTATGAAGACAGTAGGAGCAATAAAAACGCATTGTAAGATACTGTTTAGTTTCAAGTATACATTTTACTGTTATATTCTCGCAGTTTTGAGAACTATCAATATTTTAAAGTCCTAGCATCAGACGCTAAATTAAGCCATATATTCTAGAAGACACAAAAAGTTTATCAGCGATACTAAGTCCAGAGACGCTTGGACATTGCCCTTTGTTTCAAAATGATGCTCATTTTGTTGTTTGTTGAAATTCAGCTTGTTGTGCTTCACATTCTTCTATGTATTTTTCTTTAGCCTTTTTTAAAGTACCTTAAACTTTTTGTTTTTGAAAGTAACTAAAAGTTAGTGAAAGATATTAAGGATAAATGAATTACGTGTTAAAGTTAATATTTTTTTATAAATGGGCTGAAAAAACATGACACTCAAAGCAGAATTGTAGTAGGTAAACTGTTATCAAAGACCATAAACCAAAATTTCATCTATAAATATCTTAATTTGTACCTCATAAAAATAACAATTTAATAAAAAATACTTTAAAATTACATTTAGTTGTTACAATAATACAAGATATAAAACAAAAACTCATTCCATATTCCGAATACTGCAGCGGCCCTAGCGGCGCATGGTGACAACGTCTTCTCTAAAAAATTTCATTGAATACGAAACTGTTTCAGAATGAAGTCTTGAGAAGTATACTTGAAAATTATCAGAAACAACTAAAAAGACGTTTACTGTCATTGCGGTCTTCAATATAAGTACAGTAGTACCACAAATATTGTGCGCATCGGTAAACTTGTATGAAAGCCGAAGTTGTCCAAATATGCAACTAATAGTCAACAAATAACAACTGAACCAACGCTTAAAAAAATAAGTATCTACATAATTATTGTAACATCTCTATACTACATATCATCATCGCGTTAGTTAGTATTTTAGAAGCTAGACGAAAAATTACCGAGGTGCACAATATTTGTGGTACTACAGTAAAAGCGTGTTTTTAATCTCTCTCTTAACTCAATCTCTTCAAAAGATCCCCAAAATTTTGCTAAGTACAACCTATCTTCACGAAGAAACACAAAATGGCGTCATAATATTCTAAAAACGTGATTGTGGCAGGAACCTTTGACTGTGTTGGAGAATTAAACTAAATACACAAACTAACTATACAATAGATTGACTTTCAAGAATAGAATTGTATTTTCTTGTGTAATGTTTTCAATACGCAGTGGGGTAGCTTTAGCAGTAATTTCTAACTATATCGTATCATCTAACATAAAGACAGGTGGGTTCCCAACAAGTCACACCAGATCCGGTCAGAGTGTGACTCGTTGGGATTTTTTTTCCCAATGAGTTACACTGTTACACTAGTTTAACACGTTGGGAACTCTTCTATAAAAAAAGTTGCAACGAGTCACACCAATTTATCTTCACATAATAGATATTTACTTAACTAGGTTTATTTTTATAATACGGTAATAAATATATTGTAATAGTAAAAAGAAAAAAGTGCTTCGGTCAACTCAAATAAAAATAAAATGAAAATAAATTGGTACAATTCGTTGGCATTTTTTCTCCCATCGAGTCACACTGTTACTTGTTGCAACTTTTTTTTATAGAAGAGTTCCCAACGTGTACACTAGTGTAACAGTGTAACTCGCTGGGAAAAAAATCCCAACGAGTCACACTGTGACCAGATCTGGTGTGACTTGTTGGGAACCCACCTAAAGACGTCATGAATCATTTTTTTTCTATTTGACGATTTGTAAGTCAACGTCTGTAAGGTGATAATGTATCTTTGTTTCCATCAGTTTCTATCAATTGCTTGTTAAATGTGACGTGTGATGCTACCAGCGAGAAAAGTCGAATTTATTTACTTAATTATGGTTTAAGGATGTTACATTTTATTCATGAATCCATATCACAAACAATTACACTATGCTTGATAGCATTACACGATATGATAAAATAACGGTCATATTTGACGGTTTCAAATAAAAAATTGATTGCAACAAATTACACAACCACCCATGTGAATTTAATGCGCGGCTGCCTGAACCGCAGTGACCTTGCCCATGTTACTATTAATAGCGTCTTTGATGCTGTAATACCAGGTGGCGATGTCTGTGTTCTTTTTAAGGTCCTCAAACGCCTGACAGCCCTCAATGCTGCTCAGAACGCCATAGACAGTGACGTCAGCAAGACTAGGCTTGTCTCCGCCAAGGAAGGTGGTACCTTTAGCTTTGACTGCGGCCGACCACTCTCGAGCTGCGTCGTATAGTGACTCACGCGCATCCTCTTTGATGTTGTGCCTAGAGAAACAAAAAATATACAAAATCAATAATGATTAGCTATGTAACCAAATGGAGTCTTTTGAAAGCTTCGGAGGACTCGCTTGCGTGGTACAATTAAAAATTCGATCTATCACGAAGTTAGTACGTTCCAAGATTTATCCAAATCCATTCCGCATTGTGCATTGTTCCCTCCTGCCCCCTTCCCCTAAACCTCCTCCAGCCAGCCCAACACCCTAAAGGGCTTTGGAATGGTTGGCAGAATTGTTCCAATATCGTGGATATTGGAACGATATTGGAAAGATATTGGATAATTCTGATGGGGTTGATGTTTATACCGAACTTTCGGTGGTCCCGAGTTAGTCCTATTACCATTTTTTAACTATCTCTTCCTTCTGAAGACATCAGAGGCTACCATTACGTCTAGTTTGAGTAGGTTATGGTTTAGATCTAAAGGCCTATTGAAACTTTTTGAACTATTAGTTTGTGATATCTTACCTTTTCTTGAGTCGTTTGGCGATGACCCACATAGCCGCGGCGCCACCGTAGACCATGAGCTGGCATTCCCAGGAGGGAAAGAATTGCCGCCAGCCACCCGCGTTCTCAAACCACCGGAAAGTCTCTATCGCCTCACTGGCGCTGCGGTACACATTTGGTGACAGAGTATGTACCAGGACGTTGTCTGCCCATTCACGCCATTTGCGTTCCTCTCTGAAATCGATATAAAATTATATAAAACTCTTGTGTTACTAACATACTGACAATCGACACTCAGTCTAAACCCATAAGTTGTATTCTAGAAGCATGAAACTTGGACGGTATATTAGTTTAAAAACTATGAGTTATTCGAGGTACTAAGCTAAGTGTATTCCAAGTTTCTGCCTCATCTATATGGCCATAATGGAAATGAACGCAGGCAAATCCACTAAGCCACTCACGCGCATGTTGCATTTAAGATATTAGTGTGATATAGTCTGGGAAGGAATATTAGGATCTAATGTCTGAGTGAAGCCACAAGCAAGAGCTTCAAAAAATACTTTTAAACCCTATCCAGAAAGAAAGAAACAGAATATTACTTACTTTTCCTGTTCTTGAAACTGGGCAGTGGTAGCAGGTTCATCACTCATTACAAAGTATCTGTTAGCAAACTCAATGGATTCCTTGCCATCTTTGACAACTGTGTGGGCAGGGTAGTATTTGATGACGTTTGATAGTGAGAAGGATGGGTCAAGGAAGTATGTCTCCAAGATTGATATGATTGCTGTACTGTCCATAAGTTGCTGTAAAAGAAAAAAATTGATTTTTAATTTAATTTTGGAGGAAATCGGCAGATATTTTTCCATTTGGGATACATGAGATTTTAGTTACATGCCCAGCCAATGTTTGTTTTTTATTATTATTTTTTAAATAACACCCCATTACTCATTTTCATAGTTCTGACCCCAAACTAGGGCTCCCTGTATCGTAGATATCAGAAACTACTAGTACTACAAGACCCAGACACGGAAGAAATATTTTCAGAACATATCTCACGCTGCGGCAATCGAAACCGCGCCTCTTGCGTCTCAGCCGAGCAGTCGCCCGCCACGCCACCGAGGCCACCGTTTCCAAGCCCAACTGCTCATTCCCATAGGTCAACTCCCAAATAACCAAACAAGCCAGAACCCAAACAGATGTAGTCTTAGGATGTTTAAAATTGAATAATTTAAATAAAATAATTTGTTTCAATGGACTATAATAACTCACCTGGTACCCGCCTTCCGTCTGTACTAGCATAATAGGTACTTTTTTGTACTTGGACCACTTAATGGCCTGCCGTAGTACCGCATCCACCTCGACAATTTCATAGCTGACACCGCGTGCGTCTAAATACGCACGGACCTTGCAGCAGAACGGACAAGTACGGTATTGGAACAGTACTATGTGAGCATTGTGGGCAAAAGTCTCATTGGTGATCTGAAAAGTGTAATATATATAACTATAGCTTGACAAAACTAAATGATTTGTCGTAATGGTACATTACTGCCCAGGCCGGAAACAAAGCAAAGTTGCATTCCCACCAATTTGACTGGGCGTGGTCTTGGTTTTTTTTTTAGTTTTGAAAAGCAATGCGGAATACGTATTGGCAGCAAATCCCAAGTTTCAAAGTGGATTTGGCTGAAATTTTGAATATACATTTTTTTATGACCTAAATAGCATTTAGGCTATGCTTTAATTGAAAAGGTACCACACGAGCAGAGCTGTAGGCGGAAACTAGTAAATAACACAATATAAAACTAACCTAACTTAGTTGCCTCCTGACGCTGTATAAATCATCTACTATAGATGGTAAAAGGCCTCTGTAACTTAATGAAAAATATAACCCATGGTAGAAAGACAATGATTTAACTAGAGCGCTTACATAAATTATTATTATGAAAAAAGCTGACAAACTCATTTGCAACAAAATATATTTTTATGCAGTAGAAGATATTTATTCAAATAGAATTTAACTTATAAAGAGGATGAATGAAAGAAGATTAACAAAACAGGTGTATGAGGCGAGTGTGAATGGTACCGTTGGAAGGGGAAGACCTCGGCGCACATACCTGGACCAAATCGGCGACGTTTTTTAAAAGGGCCAGGTCAAGAGTACCCTAAACTGACGAGCATGCATGAGGAATGTAATGAGAGTGAAGGAACTGAAAAAAGTGTGTCAGGATCGTAGCTAATGGCGATCCGTGATCTCTGCCTACCCCTATAGGAAATAGGCGTGATTCAAATTATTGTCTATTTCTTCTAGTCCTGTCTCATCCCTGACCAGGAGTTGTAAAGACTGCTAGCTTATGATATGTACAGTACGGTCAACGGATCTAGGCATTTGTGAAGCTAGACGTTTGACACATGCAGTGCAGCTTTTTCATACTAAATTATCTCCATAGATATTGAAAAGGTTAACTTCACAGATGCCTAGATCTGTTAGCCATAATGTAGGGGGTACATAAGATAATGAGTGATGATTCTCCAAGAGTTGAACAAACATAAATACAAAAATAGGTAAGTACAGGCTTTGTGGAACATGCTAGGACAACTGAGGCTGCAGACTGATAAAAAATCAGATTTTGCTATCCTACAAACACTGATTTTAATATAACGAAATCACTCAAAGGAATGGCATGAAGGAAACCGCAGTATTTACCTTATAGTGAGGTTTGTAGTTCGGCAGCTCCTTCAGTAAGGCGTAGGCATTATTTTCAGCTGGTGTGGTTGGTTTTTTAGTATTTATCTTATAGTGGGTATAACCGCCATACCCAGCGCCGACGAGGACACCAATACTAGCGCTCACTAAAGTGAGTTTCGCTGCCGATCTAGGCCGGCTTTTTGTAGAGAAAAATATTTTTCCCAAATTAACATTTTCTCTAATAGAAGGGAGCACAACTTTACGAATCAATGTGTACGTCGGACGCCACATTTTCCCTTTTGATGTTGCAAGTTTTCTTATTAATTCTACACTTCCAGAAAGCACTATTACTAGATAATTGAATACCTAGTTGAAATTAAAATCGCCTAATCGCCTTGCCGTGCCGTGCCGCGCCGTAGATTATTACAAGACAAGGTAAAGGTACTCTGTGATGATAGCCAAAGAGCATATAATAAACACCACAGACAGAACACTATTACTCATAGCGGAGAAGAATAGCAGCTCCTGGCAGCTCCATACAGAAAAAAACGGTTTAAAAATTAACAACTGGCGCAACTTAAAAGAACGGGAAATTTCACCATACAGTAAATGGTTGGATAAAATTCAATACAGAGTGCAGAATCCTGTTCCAAAACAAATTACTGCTCACATTAATAACGTCAAAATTAAAAATTCTTTAGTAGTATGGCTTAGTAATTTGTTTTGGTACAAACCCTCGCTGATAAACAATATTTTTTCTCAAAATAGCTACTAAATCTTGGAAAATAAAACTGTATTACATAATTGGTATTTTTAAAACTTACACTACCAAGGAGTATAAAAAATATTATTATACTGAGCTATTCGTTCACATCCCCCATCCCCCGAATACCTGGGAAGCACAGAACACTAATAGGTAGGTAGGTACTCCTAACGGAGGGAGGTTGACGCAGAGTACTTTTTCACGTTAAAAGTTTTAATTTGAGAAATCTAATATTTCGACATTCGCATCGAGCATTTAACTGAATAGAGCGGTAATGTTATTCGTTTAGTTCGAAAACGAATTACGCCAAGACCATCGAGCATTCGATGGACATTCGCAATAACATTGAAAGATTGGCAAAATAATAAATGCTTTTGTTGCCATTTCTATTAAAATTTGTGTTTATTTTTATTGTGACTGATCAAACCCACCTACAAAGCCAACCAATACGAAAAGAGTTGACGAATATATTGTTCCGAGTGACGGGCTCTAGGAGTAATAGTGTTCTGTGGTGACGGGGCCTGCTGGAAAGGCCTGCACAGATGCTTGTCATTATGAGAAGTTGTGAAATTATCGTTGAGAATTGTTGCCAACTTGCTCGTTCGTTTCACAGAGTTATTAAACACGACATTGCTCAGCGTCACCGGGCTCGAACCTATATAATTATTTATTCTTCCAAGGCTCGATCACTCGATGGTCGACTTTTTTGGCTGGTTCAACCAGGTACATTCGTGGTTTCAACAAGTTCTTTGTACGATGAAAACACGTTGATAGTATAGCTCTTTGTATTACGAGTAAAAATGCCTGATTTTCTCATAATTTATAGTCAATTTCACTAAGACGTCCCGTGGAGGAGGGCGCCCCGGCGCGGCCGTAGTTTTCGCGCCCCGGGAAATTGCCGTACAATTTGTTTAGTACCGCTTATTTCCGCGAGACTTCTTTCGTAAAATGGAATGCACTCTGGAAATAATTTTCCTAATTAAGGAGAGCGTAATTTTATTAAAGGAACATTTTTTTTATATTATGCATGTATTTTTATTCGATAGTTTACGTCGCTATACCTACATACATATTAACATGCCCGTATCCAAATGGAGTGGGCAGAGCCACAAGTAATCATAGGAAAACTTGCAGCCACTCCTGATTCAAAGGCCCAAGATGGCTATGGTACCTACCTATTATTACTTAATTTTTAAAAAATCTATACAATCAAAGTTACTTTAGGTACCTAGGTACCATATTATTTTATTGTGTGTTTAGAGGTGTGTGTTTTTAATGTAAAACACGCCATGGGCGTTTGTTTGTCTGTGAATCACACTGAACATTTAGTTTGATGAAAAATCATTGCTCAGTTCCAAGATGTTTATTGCCTTGGAATCAGATATTGGGTGATAAAGTAACTAGCTTACCTACCCATTTTCCTTCTACTGATTTGCTAACTTCATAATAACCTCAAGTTTATCCATTAGTAGGAATTATACAGATATTGATATAATATAAATACAGTGGACATAATTTTATTACGTGGTTATCGTAAATACACGTATTTATGTTTTTGTGTATATTATTATAACATCAACACTAAATAAATATCAGCAGCACTTCCTCACCCCAGTTAAATAAAATAACAGTTTAAGTAGTTAAAAAAATTCATTCAACCGTTTTCAATCAACGATTAACAGATGGCGTTTTAATATTTTGAAAGCGACAATGTTCAGAGTGTTCTGTTCTGTTTAGGGATGCGCGATTGTATCTAATTCATACATTCGAATGAATCGACAATCGTTGTAGTAAGCAGTCGATTGTCGATTCACTCTTTGTTTCCGAACAACAATCGAACAATCGACGTCGATTCTGATATCAACTACTGTGCGTCCGCGCCGCTGCGCGCTGCCACACGTCTTCAATTTTTTTTGCATTGAAACTTTGATTAAACGAATATAAAGTATGTTAAACTAAATAATATGTGGTGTGTTACCTAAACCTACTTACCTACCTATGACAAAGTTGTACCTAACTGCAAGCGACAGATGACAAAGGTAGATAGGTAAGTAACCTGATCAGAAAAAAGCATTGATTCCTTGATTGACAATATTACCTTTATTAGTCAGTTCATAATTAGCGAGGGACTAAACAATTTGTCAAACGATTGCACGCTGAACGACTACGTTTCATTAATCTAAAGAAAAACAACTCCTAATCAGAAAGGAATAAGGTAACATTATCATAAGCATAGATTGATTATTTATATATATAAATAGGTAGGTACATATAAGTTTAACAACTATAATGTCGTGCTGATTGTTCAATTTGTTCATGCTAAAATAATAATTTTATGTAATTTGAAGAATGATAACTCTTATCGTACATGGAATAGGGTCACTAAAGTAAAAATTATCGATTGAACAATTGCACGTCGAATTCAGCCATATTATGTACAACTTAAGTATACATCTGCATGACATTATCATACGAATAGAGTTATCGATCAGTGTGTTGATATTAACAAGGGACCGAATTACTATTTTTCCACTGTCATTCGAATAGAACGACAAACTGTAACAATCGAACTATTCGAACAATTTCATTCGTAATCGCTCATCGTTAGTTCTGTTTCTCTTCTCTAGTCTGCCTGCCTGCGCCATCGGTCCGTCTGCGCTGCGCTAGTTATGATTTTTTGATTCACCGACGATTTGTGAAAATAAAGTATATGTGACTATATTCTCCATAAATCTTATTTTGTACGAAGTGAGACTAAGTTTTGGTTATTTTTACACAGCGCAATTGATCAGGCGCCATAAGTAAGGTAATAATTTTGTAGTCCACATCTTGTTTATAGAATTGCCGCGTTAGAAGCACCACATACATGAATCTTTTTTGTGGTGTCAGTAATTAGTTGCGTGGCGCCTATCTGAGCTATCAAATTTATAGAAAAGTGGTTATGCCCGAAGAATGCCATCGACGTCGCGGTCGAGAGCCTCGGGGCGCGGGCCCGACGGCGCTCCGCGGACCACCGTCGTTGCTCCCATGTCGGAGCGACAGCAGCTGGCTCTGGTGATGCAAATATCTTCACAAGAGTCTGCTCCAGGTTCGTCAACTCCATACACAATTCAAATATGATGAATTTACATACAAATGTAATTGTATCTGTTAACTTCCCACTTTTCCCCGATCCAGCCGTTCCGACCCCAGCTGCTGAGGAGAGGAAGCGGACAAGACAACAAAGAAATGGCAGAGGAGAAACTCCACTTCATGTTGCATCCATCAGAGGTGATCACGAACAAGTCAAAAAGCTACTTGACCAAGGCCAAGATCCAAACATAGCTGACTTTGCTGGTAAGTTTTTATGATTGTATGTAGCAGCTAATATACCCTGACTACAATACAAAAATAGTTTACTAAAGAAAAAAACTCTTATTCAACATAATGCTTTTTCTGGATAACAGAAATGTTTTGAGGAAACTGGGGTTATGCAATTGATACTACTTTTGTGAGAAAAAGTTTCTATGAAAGAATGTTGTAATTTTTTCATATTTTTGACCTAATTTTAACTTTAGTCAAGTACACTTATAAGTACCCATTCTAAGCTAATTTTACTGTGTGAGGACCTTAATCATTGTTTCATTCACAGTTCATTTAAGCATGGTGACCTATTCCATGTCTATTATTTTGATTATTGATGTTCCTTCATGCTCAATGTTGTATTATATCTATAGCATGAATTGTATTTCATTCTACGAATCATTTACATTAATCTGTTTTAGGTTCTATGTTTTGTAATGTATCGCTATGATCTATAATGTTTATTTTGTTGTGCACATAGATGTTGTAGATCACTATATATTAAATGTGGTATACTGGCTCTTTAGATGGTGACACATTTTTAACTAATATCCTAGTCACCATTTTAATGAAGTTGGCTACTCTGTTATTTAATTATTTACAATAACAAAATGTCAAGTTAAAAATATCTTACTTATGAATTAAAATATGAATCACCATGTGAAATGCCAGAATTTAAATACATGTTATAGGATATCTAACATGCACAGAATTGAAGAGAAGATACAGTGCACGGAACAAAAAAAAATTGTGTCTGTCGCCTGCACCTTTAATGGGCTGTTTTTTTTTTAATTTCAATTGATGTCTTTGGTGTATCTTATTTCAGAAATATTAGAACATGGTGTAAGGGTATGGTCACCACCTCTTTCACACCTCTGTTCAGGAGTATTTAACAGTTATATGTTAACATAACAAATTATTTTCATACAAGTAAATATAATCTAACTAAATTGTCTTCAACCGCCTACCTACATGATAACTTAACCTGCCATTGGTGACTTCAGTTTGACTTACATGGTTTGTGACGCCGGTCTCATGCACCGGGACTTTCAACCTAGAATTTTTCTATTAATTAACAATGTATACTACTTTCACTTGATTTAATTTTCAAAATACACATTTTTATTCTTAAATCAAACATGTGTTTTAGAAATTACAGCTTCTTTATTAGTAATTGAACAATTGCACACAGAACACTAAAAAATGTCATGAAAAATCATGTACATCTATGAAATATCAAAACTGAATACAATCTTTTAGTTTTATTACTAAATCAGACTTTGTGAGTCTTATGACACTAGGAGCTCTTATAAAATAAACAAATATGTTTACCCTTCTAATAAAAATATTTAGAAAATCACTCTGCTCCAACAGCACTACAATTGAGAATGCTTCATAAAAATGAGCTCAGGGACAACGCTATTTAATTTCAAATGACACTCTGAAACATTGTTTATAATTTGAAAATGTGGTTGGTGTCCAGTCCCTCACCCACTGGGTCACCCCAAACTCTGAAACATGCGCCCGCGACGTCGGCGCTGATTAGGCTGACGATGGGGGACATGCAATAAGGCAGCTACCTACTCGAAATTACAACACAAATAGATGGCAGGGAATAAGTTATTTGCCTTATTCGATTCAACCGATCTCATAGACATATACGTCATCAATGGCTGGTTAATCTAGAGCTAGACTATAACAAATTATCAGAGGTGAATTTCCCCACTCTCATTTACTAGTTTGTAAACAAAAATGGAGAAAATTCCACATGGTCACGTGTCACATAACGCGACCATGCATAATGGATAGAAAGGAAATGCACACAGTTGACTGGCTCTTAGCACTGGTGGTATCAATAAAACTCAATTGAGTACATGCAATTTGTACCAATTGTTGAAACACTTCAGTCTTCACTCCAACAAATTGAAGGAGAATGGTAAAATTGACAAAGGTTATCAAACTCTTTCTAAATTTACTGAGTAGTATTTTTCTTGACTCCTACCTGCAATAATTAATTGCATTGATGAAACACATTGTCAAACAATTGATATCTTTGTGTAAATATACTATAGTGGCTTAGAGCAAAGCTGTGCCATTAATGACTTTTCATGTTTCAAACAATGTTATATGAAAGTAAATAATAATTATTGTGTAGATGGTTTTTTTGAATTTTGAATACCTAACTATACATGTCACTTGTTCTTTTATTTTAAATGTTATTTTTTACAGCACTCTCAAAAATCTTTTGTTGACGTCTGACGCGGTACAGCGGCGGTTTAGACGAAGGAGATACGAGTTTGGAACCCGCCGCGCGCGCATCCAATGTTTTCATGATCTGCAATATCTGAGTCTCAAATAATAATGTGTTGTACTAACTTGTTTCTGACGAAACAGGGATATCTATTGTGAAATCATAAATATTTTTTGTTTTATCATTACTAAGCTCAATAGTTAAGTTACCAATTCTAGGATGGACTCCTTTACATGAAGCTTGCAGCTATGGATGGTTTGAAGTGGTAGAACTACTTGTGAACAGCGGAGCGAATCTAAATTCTAAAGGGTTGGACGACGATACA
Organism: Scotopteryx bipunctaria; assembly: GCA_949320045.1. Lineage (NCBI taxonomy): Eukaryota > Metazoa > Arthropoda > Insecta > Lepidoptera > Geometridae > Scotopteryx > Scotopteryx bipunctaria. The sequence continues at coordinate 7,394,245 of OX439440.1, forward strand.
CCTCTTCATGATGCAACTACTTCAGGCAACCTCAAGATGGTTAAATTTCTGGTTGATAATGGAGCAGATCCTTTTGTCAAGAATAGGAAAGGGAAAATGCCATCGGATTACGCAGCCCCGCCTATTTTCGAATACCTGAAATCTTTAGTAAAAGGTATGTTAATAAGTTTCTTTTATTATTTTCCATTACTTAAAATGATACCATTTATGAGAGAATGCTGAGATGACGGCTGATAGAGAGGAATGGAAGAAGAAAACATGTTGTGCCGATCCCACTCAAGTGGAATAAGGGCAAGGAGATGACGATCATGATGACTTAAAATTAAAATTATAACATTTTCAAGTTTTTAAAATTTTTAACCAGGTTTTAACCAAAATTAACTTAAATTAATACTAACTAATACAATTATCAAAGCATCTACGTATTTTTGAGTTATGTTCCAAAGTCTTTCGCCGTTTCTGAGCAAAAGTAGAACAGCTTAAAATGCAAAAACTGATCCTTTTAGGAATTAATGGCTTTCTTAGATCGTACGTAACGTTGGTATTTTTACTCTCCAAAAATGACTTATTTCGTGTTTTACTGTAAAATAATATACTTATTTACTTTTTACCTACTAGGTAATGCGAAACTTTGTGAAGATGATTTGAGCCTCCGGTCTCATTCATAAAAAAAACCTTAGCGGAGGTTTAGCGATCCATTAATTAAGCGTCTGCTTGGTCTAGCAAACGCTTGCTAAAAATGTTTATGCATGAAAGTCCTCTAAAGTTTTGCTAGCTAAAATGGCATTAAAGCGAGGAAATGTTGCCATTGCAATAAAAACCTCGGTTACTTCCCTGCTTATTCACGATATGCAAGCCTCAATAGGAAAAACCTCAGAAGGAAAAACTAATTTAGATTTCGTCGGTATCGGAGATTTTGTTGACATTAGCATTTTCAAAACATAATGTCATTATTGACAATTGTCATTTGCTTGATGCTGTGTTACCGCGTGAATTGAATTTTAGTTTTCTTGTAACTAATTTATAATTTTATTTTTTGTAATTTTTGATGCTTGGCTAAGTAAAATATATTAAAAATAAGCAGGAAAAGACCCCGCAGTGAAAACTGACTGAAAGAAGACAAGGTTAGTAGATTAGATATGCGTGTAATGTTAGGTCGTGGTAAATCTCGTTTAGATTACAATGAAACCTAAATATTATGAAAAAATGCATAGACGTAATTAAAAATAAATATAACTGTATAATACTTAGTTCCTGTGGTTTTAAATAAGCTGATAGTTACCTGTCAATTTGCTCCACCAAAGTGCCTTGTGCTGAAGGCCTTACTGGTAAAATACGTTTGAATTGGCTTGACATGGTAGGTACAGATACAGGCCTCGCGCCGGCCGACCCCAGCAATCTTATCACCACTAAAACTTGTAATTCGGGTGAGGTGCCCATTCCTCTGCGTGCGGCACATCTGCAGATCCTCCTTCATCATATCAATTACGGATCGCATAGTAGATTTCGAAAACCGATAACACTTTCTAAAATCTACCTCGTCCATGGAAAATGAATCACTCCTGTTCTTAAACACTTTTGGGCAATGACTAACAGCATAAACTGCATTAATAGAGTTCATAGCCTGCACGCTTTGCATTTTCACACTTCTGAGACCAATTAACTCGGCGTTCACAAAAGCATTAACTAAATACATTTTATGTCAATATGATCTCATTTAACAACAACAATATTGGCCATTTTCTTCGCTAGCTGACGTTTAAATTAGGTGTCTAGCTCAGCTAAGTATAGTGGGCTGCAAGCGCTAGTAAGCGATTATGAATACCTATTTTTTTTCTTAGCAATGCCCTAGCAGGCTGCTAACGGCCCGCTAAGTTTTTATGAATAATACGTGGCTCAGACACATATCTTTGTATGGAGATGAGGTTATGGTTCTACTGCTTTACCAACAATAAAACTTAATGAAGCTATAAGTTTCAAAAAGTAGGTTATCAAAATGTTGATAAAATACCTTATTTTGGGCAGACAATAAGAATAGGAATTATTAATAACGGAAAACAAAGTTTAAATACCTACTATGCAATTATATTGATGGCAACAAAGTGGATAATCGTTATCACATAATCGATATTTTACAGGAGAGCACACATTTTGAGAGTTATGCACCGAACCGACTATCATATTTGAGTAATGCATTAAAATACCTATTTTATTGATTGTATATGTATAGGTTTTGTTGCTTTTTTAAAAATAGCTTATAATCGACCCTATTTACGTCTGTATTATTGTTTCAAATTTATAAAAAATGAAGAAAATCTGTCACGTAAATGAAAACATCTACCTACAATCGAATTTTAAAAATGTGGATACGGATATCTACATAATCGATATTTTACAGGAGCGCGCATCTTGTAAAAAATAGTGGTCATTTTGACAGTTATGCACCGAATAACATGAAATTTTCCATAATGCATTATAATGACCTTATTATTGGTTTTATAATAGGCTTTATTGCTATATCGTTGTTTTACTGAAATAATGTAGTTGTATTTTTTTACTCTGATAAAACTTTGACGAAAATATCGACTATGTAGATATTCGTATCTACTTTTTTAAAATTCGATTGTAGGTAGATGTTTTCATTTACGTGACAGATTTTCTTCATTATTTTTAAAAGTGGAACAATAATACAGACGTAAATAGGGTCGATTGTTGCAAAAATGCACACGTCCCTACTTTGCTGCCATCGATATACGGGGACACAAAGGGAGTGCCAAGTACCTGTGCTGTGTGTGTCACAGAATAAAATATTACTTCGTATTTCGTAACAGTGTGAACTGAACTACATTCGGTAAGCAGTAAAGTGAAGTTCGTGCAAGTCGACATGACGCATCGCTTTCGTGCGTGTCATTGATGGCCTGACGCATAATGTAGGTAGTCAACATTATGTAGTTTGTTCACGTTCCATTACACGTAAATGTTTAAAAAAAACTCGTGACGTTTTAATAATTGTTGCGTCCTACCTTATTTGTTAGCCCATCCAAAATGTAATCGAAAATAACCAATATTTGAACATGAACCATGTGGATCATCCATAAGATGTACGTTTACATGCAGTGTGGGTGATTGTATATAACTTGCCAAACTAATGAAGAGAAATAGGTGTTATAAGCCATATTTTTTATAAAATATTTTTAACAAGAAGAACCGCTTCTTACATAGCTTTAGGAATAGGAAGTAGGCTTGTTGAAAAAATATCGATATATCGTTACTTTTGATTCGATTTATCGAGATGTTTAGCCGATATATATCAATCCGATACATCGATACAAAATATTTAATATCGAAAATCGGATTAAAAACAATTTTTTTTTTCAAATTTAATTTATTGGCAGATTGTTAACCAAATCCGTTAAATATAGCAACGAACTATGTTGTCTATGACTAGAATTTTTTGTTTGTGTTGCGACTTGCGTGTTTGTGTGTATGCGGCGGCCATCATGTGCCACTCACTCACGCACGACTCACTCGTTCTTTTGCGTTGTGAGGTCGTGACTCGTGGTACCTATATATAACCTCAAGCTGAATTGTTTGCTTTTTCACTTTTTCAAAAATTATACTACTTTCGACATCCCTAATTGGAAGTATCCGTGATAGTGATGGGACTCGAATCGAAAATGAATATTCGAATCAACTTGAATCATCCGGAAAAAATCGAACCATGACTCGAATTGATTGATGATTCGAATCAATACAAATCGTTACGATGATTCGAACAATAGATACTTATAAATAAATAAAAAAACACTTAGATACATTTTTGAATAATCATCTTCATCATCTGCCTATAACAGTCCACTGCATGAAGTAGTTCTCTCCAATTACAACCATCGCTAGGCGTACTACTCTCTTCTCACATAAAAGAAGGAAATTGATTCGAATCAGATCGTGGATTCGAATCAACATAAAATCTTATTCGAATTGAGTATTAACTGTCATCATTCGAATTAAAATGTGATTGGAGTCCCATCACTAATCCGCGATATCCTATAGGCCCAGACATTAAACCAGAAATCATTCGTTTAATCGGACCAATCAGATGATAATTTGCTCTCTATGGTCCTCGGGTGTTCTGGGAAAACGCCATCTAGGAAGCAATCGGGAATCATATTTTTTCAGCCGCAATCTACCGCATTTTCATTATTCAAGTGTTGCCGCCACAAGCTTTGCATTGTCGCACAGTCCACTTTCGTGAAACGGAACGTTTTCGGGCGTGTAGTCTGGCACCCTGGCACTTTGCCCGACAATTGTTAATAAAGTATTGCCAACTGACTCTGCTACAACAGAATGTATCCACTTATGTGGCTGCATAGGTATAAAATTATATTTTTATTATTATTGTTTTAGACAGATGATTGTAACTTTCTGATTCGCTCTCATTATTTCAGTTAGATAAAAATAAAGAAATAAATATTTACAGACGCTGTTATATGTCGACGTATCCCACGAATAAGGCAACAAACTCCATTGGGACCTTTAATTTTTATTGCATTTTTGGAATCTTCACTATCATTTACATCTAATCAGTTTAAAAATAAATTTTAATCAATAAGTTATTAAAGTTTAAAACTGGGGTCACAATTACATTACTGAGTTTTGCCGAGCGAACAAGTTTCCAAACGCCACTGGTAGCAGTGTTCCACGCTCAAAATCGAGCGCGTGGGCCGGAGCGCGGGAAACGCAACTGGCGCTTTGTTCGTCCAAGATAACCGTGAAGTGCGGACATGCGTGTGCTGCGTATCTACAATAATATTATAAAGAGGAAATATTTGATTGTTTGTTTGCATTGAATAGGCTTCGAAACTACTGGATCGATTTAAAAATTCTTTCACCGTTGGGAAGCTACACTAGCTTCCCCGGGAAACATCGGCTATATGATATTTTCAAAAAAATTAGGGATCCTTACTAAAACTCCCAATTATGTAACGCAAGGTGTAAAAAATTGACCTAAAAATTCTTTACATCGCGTGTGCTGCGAAAAATATTAATGATAGAACGAAATAATGCTGTTACGTCACAATAAGTATTCTCTTATTTTAAAAATTTAATTGAAATGACGGCACTAGATAAGGCTCTTTATTTGTCCCTTAGTATTAATTCTTATCAAAATAAATTACTTCATATTCAAGACTGCTTCAATAACTTTATACAACTTTTTGAATTATACACTTTGGACATTCCATACGAAAGATATCATCAGACATTCCATACGGTTAAAAATGTAAGTATTAGAAAAAAATTAGTGTGTGTGTGTGTGTGTATGTTAACAAACAACGTGGAACAACGTGTGATCCCCGAATGCCCCTTAAACTTAAGGGGAAGATTTACAAAACAATCATAAGACCTGTCGTACTGTATGGATCTGAGTGTTGGGCAATCAAAGGGTCGGATGAAAGGCGAGTACATGCAGCAGAGATGCAAATGTTGAGATGAATGTGTGGGGTAACAAGAATGGATAAGGTAAATAATGAGTATATAAGAGGAAGTCTGAAAGTAGCGCCTGTGACGGATAAGTTGAGGAGCAATAGGTTAGCGTGGTATGGACATGCCATAAGAAGGGAAGAATATCATGTGACGAGAAGAGTGTTGAATATGAATGTGGAAGGATATGTGGGTAGAGGTAGGCCAAAGAAAATATGGATGGACTGTGTGAAAGATGACATTAGTAAGAAAGGAGTGAGCGTTGAGATGACTTTTGACAGAGGGAAATGGAAGAGAAATACATGTTGTGCCGACCCCACATAAAGTGGGACAAGGGTAGGGAAATGATGATGTGTGTGTGTAGGTTAAATTTTTTTTTTTTTAATTTTTGTTAAATACCAGTTACGAAGCCGGGGCAGGCTGCTAATTGTGAATATACAAGATCCTAACATAGGAGGGTGAAAGTACTCATCAATATAAACAACTTTTCATGGAATCAAACCTTTGATCGCGCTGTTCCATAGACTGTGTTCCATGTGTTCCATGTTGACTTGGTAGGTGCCACCCATTAATACTTGGTACTATGATTCCTTTCATATCTATTCTATCTTATGATGATGACTAGCATATTATAAAGAGTTACTAAGTGTCTTACTTTGTTTTTAGTGTGATGAAAATGAAAACAATTGCCCGAATCCTACGGTTTCAATCAGCACAAACATCATACGTCCACCTTTACGATTATTACAAAACTTGGAACATCAAGACCAACAAACTTGCCAGCATTCTAACGATGATTAATCCAGCACAAAAACACTAACACCAGTCCATCGGTCTTAAAAGTTATATATAACACACATTAGACTGACAATACTACCGATGTGTCTGGTAGCTTGATAGCAGCAACTGACGCCGAAATTGAAAATCTATCACAAGCTCCATGGTTAGAAGTTCAAAATCTATTAGTGTATTCTCATTATCTCCCTGCCCTTATCCCACTTATGTGGGGTCGGCATAACATGTGTTTTTCTTTCACTCCCCTCTATCCGCCATCATCTCAGTATTCACTCCTTACTCATGTCATCTTTCACGCAATCCAGCCATCTCTTTTTCGGTCTACCTCTTGTATCCTTGTATCCATCCACATTCATATTTATCACTCTTCTCGTCACATGATATTCATCCCTCCTTATGACATGCCCATACCATGCTAACCTATTACTCCTCAACTTCTATGTCACAGGCGCTACTTTCAAACTTCCTCTGATATACTCATTCCTTATCTTGTCCAATCTCGTCACTCCACACATCCATCTCAACGTTCTCATTTCTGTTGCAATCTTCTTTCATCCGTCCCTTTCTTTGCCCAACACTCCGATCCATACAATACGACAGGTCTCACAACTGATTTGTAAAATTTTCCCTTAATTTTAAGGGGCATTTGGGGGTTTCCAAGTTGTCCCCGTGACCTGTCGCCATTTCATCCATCCCGCATTTATTATTTTTCACATCACGGTCTATATCGCCGTCGCTCTGGATTAATGAGCCGAGGTCCCGGAAGTCGGAGCTGGCTGGAAGGGATACACCATTTAAGGCAATAGGAGAGAAACTGAATGGACTACCGAAATCGCAGAACAGGTGCTCAGTTTTTGTTCTGTTGATTTTCAGTCCGACAGTCCAGTCTCTCTTGCCATTTTTCCAGTCTACCCTGGACCTCAAACGCATCATCTCCGACAAGTACAATGTCGTCGGCGAACAGCATGCACCAGGGTACTTCCTCCAGTATATCTGATGTCAGCGCATCTATCACCAGGAGGAGCAAATAAGGGTTAAAAGCCGATCCCTGGTGCAAGCCTACAGCCACATTGAACTTATCGGTAACTCCAGCTTCGGACCGGACATGACTGTGTGTTTGCTCTATCATACATAGCACGTACTTCTCAGGCACTCCCTTCTCTTTCATAGCCCACCACAGAACCTCACGGGAACCCTGTCGTATGCCTTCTCTAGGTCAACACCATATGCAATTTTTTATGTGCACTTCTATATTTCTCATAAAGTTGGCGAAGAGCAAATATGGCGTCCATTATTCTACGACCAGCCATAAACCCGAATTGGCTCTGTGATACCTAACTTTCTTCTCTCATTCTTCTCGCTATTACCCTCTCCCAAACTTCTGTGTGACATAAGCTTTATTCCTCTATAGTTGTTACAGTTCTGTACATCACCCTTGTTTTTAAAAATGGGCACCAGCAAACCGTCGCACCATTCTTCCGGGATCGCCTCTTCCTGTAACAACTTGTTGAAGAATAAAGCTAGCCACCTCCATGCATCCACTTTCAAAAACTTCCATACTTCAGCTGGTATGCCGTCTGACCCTATAGCTTTCCCATTCCTCATACCTTGCACCGATATTTGAACCTTATCTACACTTTTCTCTTTCACCACAGCCATGTTTGCTGGTGTTCTAGGTAAAACACCATTCCAATTATGCCCCTCATTCATCAGCTTTTCAAAATATCCCTTCCAACGTACTTTTATTTCCTCATCATTTGTCAAAACCTTTCGTTTCTCATCTTTTATGCATTTCATTATATAATAATGTCCCTTGCACTCTTTTCTCTCGCATTTGCTAGTTTGTAATGGTCTTTCTGTCCGTCAGGACTTTCCAGAGACGGGTACAGTTTTTCCTGTACAGCGACAGCTCTTTTAGCAATTTTCTTACACTCAACATACATCTTCCTCTTGATCTCTTTCATAATCATCATTCATAGTTTCAACATTTTTCCATTCTTTAAACGCATTCTTCTTAAGTATCTAGTAGGTACCTAAAAAATACTTGGGAGAATTTTATTATCTAAGGCAGTAGTCAGAAGCACGTCCAAACATAACATTTGGCACATGCCCACACTTTGCAGAAGTATTCCATATGTGACAGGTTGCAAGCCCCTAACCACTGCTAAAATTTATAATTTTGAACATGACGATAATCTTGAAAAACCATAAAAATATTTAATTGTCATCAGCACCCCGCCAACGCCAACCGGGCAAACAAGGTCACCAAGGCGTTTAGGTTAGCGTCGACAACCAAAATCTCCATGGAAATAGGTTACTGAGGCGCTTTGAACCAAGCCAACAACAAAATAATTCACGGAACAAGGTCAAGCGACAAAAGTAAGGAAAAATGCAGTGTTATAATTAACTCGGACAAAAACAAAAAGAAAGACTTCGCGCCGCGAACAACAAAAGTGAAGCCACACAAAACCGTACTTCTGCAAGTAATAAATAAATATTTGAGGACATGTCACACAGCACCATCTAGCCCCAAACTAAGCAAATCTTGTACTATGGGAACCAGATGGCTGATAGAATACTTATACACATTTTTTTTGTAAATATATATTTATATAAAATTTACAACACCCAGACCCGGAAGAAATATTTGCACAGCATGCAAATATTTCTCCCGCAGCGGGAATCGAACCCTCGCCTCTTGCGTTTCAGCCGAGCACTCGCCTGCCACGCCACAGAGGTCGTCAAGTAAACAGACACGCTCACGCAATCACCTACACTAAAACCATGCTCATCGCTCTCAAGTCGTCCGTCGTCTAGTAAACTTAAAATTTAAAAATAGAATTATGCCTTCCTGTGTAGAGAAAACTTGTAAAAACAGCAGCAAATCACATAAAAAGTCTTACCATGGAATCACTTGTAAGTACTTCAAATAACATCGTTTCTTATTTATTAGGTATACTATGAATTTTAGGTTACTTGGAACACAAAACCTCAAAACCTTCGACGCAAACATAGATAAAAAGGTGACTTCACTTTTGTTGTTCGCGGCGCGGTGTCTTTTCTTTTTATTTAGTCTGAATGTAAAAAAATGGAGCCATTATAGACGTAGTTTAAAAAAACTAAAACTTAGTTCCTGTTGTTTTAAATAAGCTGATAGTTATCTGTCAGTTTGCTCCACCAAAGTGCGTCAAAAAACTTTTGAATTGGCTGAGGTAGGTAGCCAAGTAGGTAGGTATAACATCTACCTACTTGGCTACCTACCCATTAACATGGTAGGTAGGTAGGTACCTAACTACCTGGAAAGGTGAATTGGCTTAACATGGTAGATACCTAACCTACCTACCATGTTAAGCCAATTCATATTTCCAATTCATTCATCTACTAACTGATCTTCAACCTTACCTACCTAACAGATCAGGCCTCACGCCAACCCCAACATCTTATCGCCACTATAACTTGTAATTCGGGTGAGGCACTTTTTAAAACCGATTAAAATGGTAAATAAAGCGATATTCTAATACCTAAGCACGTTTAGAAACACGTTGAGAAAGTATCGTAAAGCTTAGCTAGAAATTATAAATAAGGAAAAAGATGTTTCCGAAATGTTGGCAGTTTTTGTTACAAAGTCGGTAGTTGGAAAAAAGTTTTTGTATGGGAGTGAAAGTGGTAGTACTAATAGAAAAATTCAAACAAAAACATTATTTTAGGGACTATTTTGTACAATTTTTGGCGGCCATACCCTGATGCAAAATATTCAAACAATTACTAAGAACTTATTTATAAATCATCGTTTTAGTGGTGAGACGGAAATGTAACAAGTTTTTATAGTTTATCTAACATTTTGAGTCAATATTGTTGGAAACACATAGTTGGAAACACATAGCCTCCGTATGGCCATGGCCGCTTCTTGACAGAAACTTCGCGACAGTGTCGCGGACCGATTTAGCACAAAGTTTTATGTCGATTATAAAAGTGGAGAAATACGTAAAAACTTACAAAATAGGGGCCGACGACGTGAAATGCAAAGGAGGACGCTCTCGCACAAACAAGGGGAGTCGTTATAAGCATAAAATTATTAATAAATGTTATGTGTAAACGAAGACGCACGCCGCCGCACACTATACACGATCGTGCTGTGACCCCTGTGTAAACTCCTAAATAATGACCTGACTGACGTGACAAAGTGAATTTTCTTGCAGTATTCGTAGTAGGGCCAATACTACTGGTAAAAGTTTGATATTTCCCTAGGAAGTTACTTTTGGGTTGTTTTTTTTTGTACTGTATCAAAGACGTTACGGTACCTATTTGCGATAAACCTACCTAGGTAAGTTTGAAGATCGCGGTAGTTTACTTAGTAAAGGTGCGTATTCTTTGTACAGATGATAAATTACTCTGTTATTTATTGGTCTTTCGTAATTTTCTATTAGTTACGTATACCCTATCAGTGATTCATAATTTGCTAGCGCTAGTTGCTATTCCCTAAACTTAGCTGAGCCAGACCCGTAGTTTAAACGTATGTCTGGTCTTAAAGCGAGGAAAATGGCCAACGTTCGATCAGCTGATCTCAAATGAGATCATTATGACCTAGAAATATTTTTATTTAATGCTTTTGGGAACATCGAGCTAATTGGTCTAGAGGTGTGAAAATGCAAAGCGTGCAGGCTATGAACTTCATTAATGCAGTTTACTCTGTTAGTCGTCGCCCAAAAGTGTTTATGGACAGGAGTGATTCATTTTCCATAGACGATGTAGATCTTATAAAGCGTTACTTATCGGTTTTCGAAGTCTATTATGCGACCCATAATTTTGATATTGTGAAGGAGAATCTGCAGATGTGCCGCAGAGGAATGGGCACCTCACCCGAATTACAAGTTATAGCGGCGATAAGATGTTGGGGTTGGCGTGAGGCCTGTATCTGTTAGGTAGGTACCTACCTAGGTAGGTAAGGTTGAAGATCAGTTAGTAGATGAATGAATTGGAAATATGAATTAGCTTAACATCTACCATGTTAATCCAATTCACCTTTCCAGGTAGTTAGGTACCTACCTACTTACCATGTTAATGCCAATTTAATGGGTAGGTAGCCAAGTAGGTAGATGTTATACCTACCTACTTGTCTACCTACCTCAGCCAATTCAAACGTATTTTGACGCACTTTGGTGGAGCAAACTGACAGATAACTATAAGCTTATTTAAAACAACAGGAACTAAGTTTTTTTTTTAAACTACGTCTATAATGGCTCCATTTTTTTACATTCAGACTAAATAAAAAGAAAAGACACCGCGCCGCGAACAACAAAAGTGAAGTCATCTTTTTATCTATGTTTGCGTTGAAGGTTTTGAGGTTTTGTGTTCCATGTAACCTAAAATTCATAGTATACCTAATAATTTAGAAACGATGTTATTTGAAGTACTTACAAGTGATTCCATGGTGAGACTTTTTATGTGATTTGCTGCTGTTTTTACAAGTTTTCACTACACAGGAATGCATAATTCTATTTTTAAGTTTTAAGTTTACTAGACGACGGACGACTCGAGAGCGATGAGCATGGTTTTAGTGTAGGTGTGTGCGTGAGCGTCTATGTTTACTTGCTGGTGCACGGTTTTGTGTGGCTTCACTTTTGTTGTTCGCGGTGCGGCGTCTTTTCTTTTTATATGGTCTGAGGTTTTACAATATTTAAGTTTTATTGTAATTAATTTGCATTTGGCTTCCTTGTTCGTCATTTGAGCTTGATGAAGTTCATTCTTGGCAATCTTTTACATGGACGACCAGAAGTTATTAAAAATGAAAATATCTACAAGATCACAGATACAGAATCTAAATTCGGTCATTTTTCTTATGGACTTGTTTGCGTATCCTGAACAAGCCGGATAGTAACCGAGATTTTTATTGCAATGGCAACATTTCCTCCCTATAGTCGCATTTTAGCTAGCAAAGCTTTAGAGGACGATTATGAATAAACATTTTTAGCAAGCGTTCGCTAGACCAAGCAGACGTTTTAACTAATGGTTCGTTAAACCTCCGCTAAGGTTTTTTATGAATGTAATAATAGTGTTTGCTTTGTTTCTTTTAATACTTTGTGTCACAGTGCATAAAATACAGTTGCTAAACATTACGAAAGACCTAAAAAGAATACTCACTTTTGTTCAAACTGTATATCTACTTGTAGGTAGTGCCTACCTTCTATTAGATATGATGTAGGTTTATACTTTAGCCAACCTGGAGATACAATTTATAAATAAATAAATATTTGAGGACGTATCACACAGCACCATCTAGCCCCAAACTAAGCAAAGCTTGTATTATGGGAACCAGATGGCTGATAGAATACATATCGTCACTGGAAAGGCAAATTTACGTAAGCGCCAAAAGGCCATTTCGAGAAAAAGTTGTTTAAAGTTTTTTTCTATTCATAATATGAATTGCTGGACAAAAGAATGAAATCTTGCGTCGACGTCATCAAAATTCGATAATTAGGTAAAAAGTTATGATTAAAAAATGAAAAAAAAACGGCTTCTTCTCGAAATGGCCTTTTGGTGCTTACGTAATTTTGCCTTTCCAGTGATGATATATACTTTTTTTTATAAATATATACTTATAATACATACTACAATACCCAGACCAGGAAGAAATATTTGCAGAGCATGCAAACATTTCTCCCGCAGCGGGAATCGAACCCGCGCCTCTTGCGTCTCAGCCGAGCACTCGCCCGCCTCGCCACAGAGGCCGTCTAATTTATATCAACAAACCATCGCGTATTTTTCGTCATTACGATGAAATCACTTTGGTTTCACGTAAATAAACTTTTAGTACTACTTAAAAGTATAAACATGTAATAAAAAAGTTCTAGGTTAAGTACTGACGGTTTGTTTACATCATTGTATCCAATTTGGCTGAAGTATAGGTACTTACCTAACCTATCTAGAGTGGGTAGGTATTAAAGTTAATGTGTTACTAATAACTACTAATTGAACTGGATATACCGGAATAACTAACTATTTTGCTATAATTCATAATAACCTATCACATCTAATATTCCTTCCTGCCTAATAAGAACTATGAAATAATTTCTTATTTATGTACCTAGGTACCTGAGTAGGTATGTGAAAAGGTAGGTAAGTACAAAATTATCTTCGATAAGATTTCATAAAACTCATGTTACGAACCTGCCTATATGTACTGTTTTTTTTATTCAGTTATTTTATAGCGTGGTTCTAAATTTAATTGAATCTGATTTGTTGGTTTAGCCTAAACATAGCGCATACTACCTATCAAAGTTAAATTTAAATTAACTTCACTAAAGTGCCACTAGATGGAGCTGTTACATAAAAATATTTTCACTCTTGTATCTAAAGGTGGTAAGGTGGTCTTTACTAACACCTAAAAGGTATTATAAAAATATTACTCTCTCACATGCATACTACATGCATTCTGAAATAGCCTACCAGATTATATTCTTTATTTGAACTTCATTAAAAATATAACTGTTATTTAGATGTGATTCTAGCAAGATTTTTCATGGGTGCTTGGAGATATTGTTTGGAACAACATGTTTAATCAACAGATAATAACGCGAGAGCTACCCACGTCGGCCGCGCAAGTAATGACAACTCAAAGAAGGGAAATGCAAGTGCCACCACTGACTGTAGTAAGAGGAGCACCATGGAGACCCTAGCGGCGGCAGAACACTTTGATGGGAAGGACCCCATCGCACAGGAAAAGGGCAAGTGGCAGTGCTTGGCATGCATTGGATGGCTTTCACTGAGCTAGCTTTAGTTATTGTCGCAATGTCCTTTTAATTTAAATTTTATTTTCGTCTCGTGATTTTATTTTTTTCTTTCATATAAACTCATTTAAATTAAGGTAATCCCTCAGAACTTTTCAGACCACTAACGGGAATGCGTCCAAAACGTGTGTTTCAATCATTATTTTCTATTTCAGAAGCCACCCAGATAATTAACGGCGTGGTTTCTTCGACCCAGGATGAATCTTCTAGCCTCAAAAGGACTTACCAAGAAGAGAATCAAGAGCCGGATCCTCTCGAAGATGACCTCATCAAGCGACGGAAGAAGGAAGATAAGGAGCTCATGGGGAAGCCAGCTCCGCCGCGCAGTGGCCCTGGACGGTAATGATTTCAATATATCTATTTACAGATTGTATCACCGAAAACATCACAAACAGTTTTAAAACTATACTACTATCTAAAATTACAGACAATGGTCGTGGTCGTGCTACACTACAGTGTTGGTTTAGCTGCGCTCTCACTTATACTGAACTTATTTTGACAAGAGAAGAAACTGTCTTTTATTATCCTAGTAAAATTGTAAATGCAACAGTTTGAGTATGTGACGATATATGTTTGTGCCTCAATCACGCCGTAACGGCTGAACAGATTGAATGAAACTTAGAACACACATAGTATGTGTACTGAAATAACATATAGGCTACTTTTTATCCTGGTACTGGCCTGCTAGTCTCGTTTATAAAGGGACAACAACACTTGAAGGGCTGTTAAATTAGGTTTAGCTTCGGAGAATTTGTAACAAAATCACCACCAATGTTTTTACCAACAAATTCGTGTCAAACTAAAAGATTCTGTCATGCAATCCCAGATGAGAGGCTTTTAATTTTGTTGCACTTTTATTTTTTTGCTTGTTGGAAGGGTCGTTTTGTATAGTTGTTTGAATGTGTAATTTGTTACATGTTAGCGTGTTGACCGGCAGTAAGCCCCCTGGGCCGGCGAGTAAGACGGGTGCGACGCCGCTAGGAAAGGGCTCACAAGGCAACAAGGGCTCGGCCGGAAAGGTGCAGTCTCAGGGCAAAGGTTACAAGGAAAAGTCTAATTCGCAAAACTCGCATTCCGTAAGTTATGTGCAGAAGGGCTAAATTTGGTTATAAAAGGTTAGAAAAATCATTTAAATTCAGCATTATCTGTTGTGATTTTCAGTTGGAATGATGCAGAGATAAATATTACATAGATTAGAGTTTTTTTTTCTTCATTCTGTCTTAAAGCTTTTGATGTCAGTACTGATCTAAACAGCCTACAAACCTCTATCTATAGCAAGCCATGTTTCTCTATCCTGCATAAATACATAGAATCGAGTCCGCCTTTCTTTAGCAAAATACTCTTATTGCAGTAGATGCTTTAATGTAACCTTAACCCTTAATTTGATATTGTCAAATATAGGAAACGACAAAAGTCCGCATAGGAATCTCAATAATGAAAATCGGAAAGACAATTCTTAGTTAAATTAAGGGTTTAATAGGTATTTTTATGCTGTATAATTATAAATATTTTTTTATGACATGGCTACTCAAATATTCAAACCAATATAATTTGTATAATTTTCTTTCCAGAGCAAATCATCAGAAAGATCAAAGTCTTTAGGAAGTAAGAACGATCGCAAGAGTCCCGTGGCAAGCCCTAAGCCACATCCACACAAAGACTCTGCCGATGCTGACGATGACCCAAAGCCACAAGAGGCTAGCGCTCCTAAAGTTCCCCCTCTCAAAATAGTGATCCCCGGTGGAGCTTCCTCAGGAAATCGCAATGAGCAGGAAGGTGAAGGTATGTGATATTTCTTCACAATATTATGTTACTTTCACTGCTACGGTCAACATTATGTACATATAAATATAAAATCCTTTTATTCAATAAAATCAGAAAAAAGATAATTTTAAAACCTCTAAAATCTAAGTTCTAAGTACTTAAGTAACCCATGTTTGTTACACGACCAAGCATGGAAGATAACATTTGTTTTTACAATCATGATCGAGTATTCTTGTACTGTATTTCCTACTAAATTGATTACCTTATCGTTCAGTGGCTTTATAAGCAGCTTTCCTAGACTACTCTCCAATGACTGCAGCAAAAACTATGTATTAAAACCTCTACAGCGCCACCATAATACCCAATTAATCTACTCGTATGTTCTTTCAGGTTTCATCAGCGTCACATAACAATCTTACATTTTAATATTTCATTGAGTAAATTAAATATTTCCTATATAAGAACTATTTTATTGTTATTTAACTTAAATCACATTTACTGTAATAAAGTATGCACTTATTGAATTATTCAAATTTCATAATATCCTAAAAATATTTGACAAAATGTGTTTCAAACCTTTGACTTTCTCTTTTCATAAGAAAGTCCAAACACCGCGCTGCTCTTGATCCCGATTTCACAGCGCAATACATAACTCGTAATTCCATAATATCGAAAGAGAATACAAGTATTATGCAGACAGTACCATAAAACATATTACTTACTTAAAAATCGATGCAATTTGTTGCATCAAACAGCATGGATCCAACATGGTACCTACCTCGGAAGTTTAGTAGGACAGCGTCTACTGCGCATGTACAATATATGTCACCCTTTGTCATTATACAAAATCGGAAGTTTTGTTTTGCGATCGTTGCTGATAAGATAAGAAATTATGTGGCCGCGACGTCGTAGCGAGAGATTGCGTTCCTTACGCGAAGCGCGACGCTCAGGTATCTTAAAACCATCATTTTCAGTGTATTCACCATTCGATAAACCATTGAAAATAGTTCAATGTAATGTAAAACTGATACCCTGTTTTCCAATGGGTGTTCAATGTATCGACGTCATTAATGATGTATGAGTTGCTTTGCTTGTTACGTGCTTTTCGTGAAATGTGTTGTGGTGATTATGGTGGTAATGTGATGAGTTGGTCCAGGTCAGCGCGGAAGCGGCAAGGGCCGTGGCAACGCCTCCACACTCCCCTACGTAATCCCGTGTACCGCCGACAATGGTCAGACATCGGATAGCTCCGACGGTAATGATGATAAAAGGGTTGGCGAAGGCGGCAAGGTAAATATACCAAAGGTATGTTGTACACCCCTCCTCCGTATAACATAACTTTTTCAATATTATTTCATTATATTATTTCATGTTATAGAAGTTACACGGTAGATTGGACCAGCCACACCCTAGGCATTGTGTAACATTTTATTTTACATTTGATTATCTTTAGTTTTCTTTTGGTTTATATATATTCTGAGTTTGATTAGTGATGAGTTATTAATTACTTTGAATATGAGTTGTTTGATTTTTGGGATCCCAAGCTTTTTATGCACTACTCAGTCGCTTAGCAGAGGCTAGTAGACATAGTGAACACATACAATGTTGTTCACTCCGTAGAATTATGATTTACTGACTCAACCACCATCATATTAAACATAATATGCAGTATTTCAGTCAAAGTAGTATTTCAATTTCAATGCTTGTATTGAACATTTCTCGAGTCATTGTACAAAGTTATTTATTTTTGTTATTTAACTGATGAAACAGCTATGGGACCCGTAGGAGTTTAGTATGCTTGTTTATTTTTTTCAGTTTGGTTTATATTCAGTAAATATGTTATACATGGTGGCCCTGTATTTGGAAGTATTCAATATGTTTCAGGCGGGGCAAAGAGTTCTGCGGTCGCACAAGACCGTTGACGACAAGGAGAGGACATCTCCACACGTAAATGCTCTCAGTTCAAACAAAAGTCCACAACCCTCGGTGAATAACTTATTCATACACATTTTTAAAATCAAATAGCAGTAGAAAATGGTATTAAAACCATTTTTGTTACAGGGACAGGATTGCGATCATGCGTCGACATCTAAGAATGATCCAGGTAATGTGATTCAACTGAATATACCCATAAAGTAACAGTTATGTGTGCCTGCCTGATCCAGATTGAACGTAACTAACAAAAACTCACAAATGGATCTTAGCCGTTGAACATTCATAAAAATTGAGTTCTCTGAAAGATATGAAACAGCAGCCAAGATCTTTTATGCACATATAGACTAGGCTAGTGTTCACCAACACATTAACCAATCAACTGTTCAGAACCTGTAGAAACTTCAGATGCCCACTGTGAATCAAAAATTGATCTGCAATATTGCTCAATCGGGGTGTTGGGTATGTTAGTATACTTTTAGATTTGGATATGTGACCACTGCATGTTTTTGATTTGTTTTTTGTCTAACAGGTAATCATTGGTTATTTGTTGAGTTGGTGAGCAGTGGCCTTGTAAGCTGTTACTTTATGGGCTAATTAGTAAATGTTAGTTTCTAATGTTATTATAGCGAGTACCTCCGCTCCGTCTGTAGAATTGCACCCCCGGAAGAGAAAGATCAAGGCTTCGAAGGATCACCATCGCGAGTCGAGGAGCGAGGCTCAGGACAGCAGCGCCCACAGCATCACTCACTCCAACCCTTACCAGATGTACATTCACATCCGCAAGCAGGTAACAAGTTTTGACAAATATTTTCAATAAGCTTACAATTGAACAATAAATATCTTCACAGAACAATTTAAACTTGTAAGCCGGAGCAAAGAAAGAAATAGAGAGCAACTTTGTACCAAGTATATACTTTACCCAGCTTTCTGATTGACACTTGTTCAATGAAAAATCTAGTGCAGATCATAAAAGACCAGCGCTGAGTGGTGAACCTTTTTGTTATCTTATTCTATTGTATGAATGTGTCTCTGTATTTATGTGTTATGGTAACTTCTATTCTGTTCTAATCTAATACATTTTATTCTATTCCATTCATTCAGATCGATCGTCGCCAGAAGCTGTTGTTCCCAGTGAAGCCGAAGCCACCAAAGGATTTCAACAAGTATCTGATGAACCGATGCACTTACACGCTGCAAGGGAATGTGAACCCAGAACCGGCCGTGGAGATTCCACACAACATGCCTCCCCATATGGTCTCAGAGTTTCTCATGCAGGATAAGGAAAGGTGAGGTTACCAGATATTAGTTACAAGTGGTATGGTTCCAACAGTGGCTGGTTAGAGAAGGTTTAACAAGGTGAACATGATGCACAATACACCCCAATGTGGGAAGTCATGGTAGATCTTACTATCCGTTGGATATGTCAAGTATGATAGCGTTTTGTTACAAATAACTGTCACTTGATCATTTAAAGCAGAATCTGATGGCAACAGAGTTGCGAGATCACCACCTTGATTTTAGTAAAAGACGAGTAGTTCCAAGGGTCGTTGACCTCGATTGACCTAATTCGATGACGTTGATTTCGATTGACCTAATTCGAGAGAGCTGACCTCGATCGACCTAATTTGAGGGCGTTGACCTAATGACCTGACGACGATCGATCTGAATGAATTGAATAGAATAAAATGTATTAAGTAGATTGGAACAGAATAAAAGTTACCATAACACACTAGTGACGGAAGGAATCTGGCAGATTTTATGCATTTCAGGGTTTCAGAACTGTATCCTTCTAGCACAACAGTAAAATAGCTAACAGTATTCGAGGATAGTGCAGCATTCTAGCAGTTGAATTTAACTGAATCGGTAGTTAATGAAATTACTCCCTAAAAACAAACACCTTGTCTAAACTTTTCTCCTTTTAAATAATAGTGTAGACATTGGACATGTGTATTTATATGAGAAACAAGATTTAATTGTGAAAATAATATCTCGAACAAAAGAACCTGTGTTGTCAATAGACTGAAAAATCAGCTGTCAATGCTGTTGGAACGATTATCTATAGATAACTCTACTGGTCTAGATCATAGATGAAACTGGCTGCACTTGTATTTAGTGGCAATTCTGATTTTGATTTGTCGTTTGTTGGCAGGACTCGACTGCGTATACAACATCTCGTCGAGAAGGAGAAACTTGTGCTGGCCGTCGAACAGGAAATTTTGCGAGTCCACGGGCGTGCCGAACGCGCTGTGGCCAATCAGGTAACATACGTACTGTATGTGGGCAGAGCCACAAGCAATAAGAAAAATTGCAGCTATCAGTCAAATTCCCAATCACTTAAACTTATTATTATGTTTTCAGTCGCTTCCTTTCTCTGTGTGCACTATGCTGCGTGACAACGAGGTTTACAACGTGTTGGCTCCAGAGCAGGAAGAGAAACGCAATGCGCAGCGCTCCCGTTGCAACGGACGCCAGATCAACTCTTGGCTTCAGGAGGTTGACGATAAGTGGGAGAAGATTAAGGTACTTCGCTTTCGATCTTTCAAGGTCTTGCATATCTCAGAAAGAATTAAAAATGATGCAGCAAGAAGATTTTTTGTTATTTTTTACTAACAATAAATTGTAACTCAACAGGAAGGAATGCTTCGACGACAGCACACGGAGGCGCAAACCCTGCATGCAGTACAATCCATGGGGTGGGAGTGGAAGCTGAAAGAACTCGGCATTTGCGACTATAAGACGTCGCCCAAAATCGATACGAAGCATGTACCTCAAATACATGTGTCAAATTTTGACTTGCCCGCTTGAATTTAAGTTCAAATGCCTGAGTTTTTTGTCACGTCAGCGCTACCTAGCGTTGTCATTTTAAGTCAATTTTTCCATCTAACGTTATAACATCGATTGGTAAGAAGAATCAAGCGGAGCTACTAAATTGGATTATATCTCTAAATTCTTCAACTCTGTTGAGTCTTCTACCTCCTACAACTCTATCGCCCGTCTTTATTATTTATTTATCTGGGTCAGCGAAAAAGTCTACGGAGCGTAATCTATAAATCATCATCTTATCATGTTTATAACTTGTGACCGGGCGGTAGGTGAATTTTAGTTTAACTTATGAAAATTTTGGCTTGAAATAATAATCTTTTATTTAATTAAGGAAGAAGGTTTCTCTTTATGATTTGATAATTGTTGTTGGTACAATGAGTCTAAAATGAGTGTGCGAAAAGTTATTATTCATGGATCATGGATCTTCATTTGCTATCCTGACTTACTTCTTCCGCTTTATTCATTCTCATTACATTCATCATGCATCCTCATCAAAGATTAAACTACTCTTACTTCGAAACAAAAATGTAATTTGACCCTATGTTATCGTCCTTATTTTACTTTTAAATCATATGAAATTAAATCGTTTATTTGACAGACGCAATAGATATTGCGCAATAAAAGTTTCGTTTATTAAGCTTTGTTGTATGAAAATTCATTCAAATGTAGTATATTTTTTTTATTCCATGATTAATTATAATATTGAATCGAGTTGACATAGGTATATGTATGTATATTTCTCATTCTTAGTTTTATGTTTGTTCTTAGAATCGGAACAAAGTAAATAAATATATAATTGTTTTCTTATGTAAGTGTAAAATTGTTTTTTGTCGTTTGTGTAAGACATTATATTCCCCATATAGGTGCGTTTTTATCGGCTAAATCGATAATTTTTTTATTTCAATTAATTTTATTTGCTTCAATGTGGTATACATAAATCTTAAATTAAATTAACACGAACACATTCCCTATGCAATCGGGATGTAAACATAATAATGAAAAACATTGACATGCATGCTTGCTTATCTAGAATACAATTTAAATTATAGAAATAATGTCAACATAATTTAAAAAAAAAGTGGTAGAATTCTAATAGTTTTAGGGTGTGCGTTATAACTTGTACCACGCATAACATAGCAGTCGTGGTATTTTGGGAAGTACAATTCTATCGGAATTTCTTGTTTGACGCGGATGCATTTGATTTGCTCTTAGAAAAAGATGACTGTTTTTTTTACATTTTTTTGTTTTGTTTTATAAACGCACCTGTATTTGTGACGCATAGCGCAGAAATGTAAGCGCGATAATAATGCACCAGTGTGGGGAACTATTATATTAACCACCACCCTCAAAAAAATATACCTACATATTTAGTATCGTATCGTATTTGTGTCGTAGTCGTAATTTAGATTCGGTAGATAGAACAAAAAGTGAGTTACTTAAGGAATATATTAAAATAATATGTAGAGGTCACTCTTGTTGGTTCACTGTTTCACTGTTCACTTCGGTTTCACTAGAGTTGGCCACTACGCTATGCTACGCTGGCTCATACAAACTTATGTACTTACACCAACACTTAAATGGGTTGTTTAAATGGTAATGAATAGCCAAGAGCGAGCGCAGCGGGGATAAAGTAGTTGTGTCCAAAGTGTTGATGGCACCTTTTAATATTTTTGAAAGCCCTATCTAATGAAAACACTCACGATATAGGGTGGTAGTTGCACTTCGGAACTCTAAATGGTTAAATTAAGATTAGATGTTTGTTTCGGTTTAGCTTGTGAATCGAATTTTGCAATTATTAGTGGAACTTACATTTTAATAAATATTGTATCACTGTATGTTTAAATGTACGTAAATATTTAGCATTTCCTTTTACTTCCTTCTCTGTAACCGTAAATGTATGGATAAATAAATGTCATCATCATCATCATTTCAGCCCGTCTCCGCCCACTGCTGGGCATAGACCTCAATAACTAAATAAATAAATGTCTACTTCGTAAAATTTATGAAAAGGATTTCTGTATCCAAAGTGTTGATGACATCTTTTAATATTTTTAAAACCTATATAAAGAAAACACTCACGATGTAGTTGAAATTCGGAAGTTTAAAATTGACAAATTAAGATTATTAGGCAGGTGATGTTTGTGTTTGTGAATCCTGTAATTCGATTTTTTTCTATTATTAGTGGAACATAAATTTAATCAGTATTCTCTCACTGTATGTTCGAATGTACGTAAATATTTAGCATTTCCTCGTACTTCCTTTATTAACCTTCGAATTAGTATAGGAAGTGGCGAATTCATCATGAATCATAGCAAATATTCTATGCTTTATACTATCTGTGTAATCATGTCGTAGAATTGTTATTGTAACTTATGATTAAATAAAGGATCTCAATGTGTACACTTTATTTTATTTTATTTGCCTGGTAGGTCATATTCTAAGCTTATTATTGTAGGTAGGTTGTTATATAAAACCAGTAAATATAAATTCGATGAGGTACCTACAATGGTAAAGTCTAAGTAAATCAAATCAAACTGTAAATTCTTTGAAAGATTAATATTTTTTAGAGGTACATAATTTCGATATTTACATGTGCAAAAGGTTATCTATCCGACGTTTAAAAGAAACACTTCTTTAACAGCATAATTTATTTCACAGAAAAGTTTAGTACATAATTATTTTTATACATGAATCTAATTCACTATACAAAACTTCTTAGTCCTATTTCATAAAAAAAAAATCAAAGCAAAGGCAGTTTCCTAATAAAGTAACGATGCCACATCAATGCCGTGAAAAATGACAGAGAATACCATGTGATGATGTAAGAAAGGTGCTCATTACGCAAAGTGACTCTAGTTTGGTTAGGGATGGGCCATCCTTCTGGCGGGTCGGGGATTCCCCTCGCGTCTAGCCATACTGGAAGGCAGCCTAGATAGCTACTCATCTGCTCCAAATCCCTGTAAATGAAACAATAAAGAATAGAACTTGGCAGTAACAACAACATCAACATATCAAAATATTCTTATTATTAGCCTGGTACTTTTATTAACTAATGTCCCTAAGCTGAAATAACAGGCACTGCGCAGTATTTACAGGGTTTTAAACCAAACTGGTGAAAGGAACCCTTATGGTGTAACTGTCTATCCATCTGTCTAAACCAAATAAAAAAATGCATTTTCAAATAATGCCTACCTGTAAAACCAAGAGCCTTTCTCCGGATGGTTTTTAGGCATGAAAGGAGAGCGTTTTTCGGTAAGTCTCACTACGCCAACCAGTTCCACTTCTTTGTTGATAAGGGATGCCTCTCGTTTTTCTTTTGGTTTCATGCTTTGATGGATCCAGCCCCGATTCACTAGGATTACTTCTCTGAAAAGATAAAAATAAAAAGTTGATTGCAGTGAATCTTACTTATATTATAAATGCGAAAGTTTGTGAGTTTGGATGTTTGTGCCTCAATCACGCTTAAATGGCTGAACGGATTTGAATGAAACTTGGAATATACGTAGTACATGTACTGGATTAACATATAGGCTATTTTTTATCCAGATATCACGCAAGCGAAGCCGCGGGCGGCAGCTAGTATGGAATATTTTTTAAACTTGTCTGCTGGACTGAGAGTAAAAACAAAACCAATGCATCCAGCGGTGTCTCTCCCCAAACATTTTGTAAAAGTCGACTAAGGAATAATATCCTCCCAAACATGACAGACTACTTATATGGGCGATGGGCTGATCATCTGTCACCATGGATTAACATATCCATCTTATGATTACTTGTAGCTTTGCTCAGCCCATCAGGGATAAGGGTGCAATAATATGTATGTATGTACTTCAGTTACTTAAATAGCCGATTTAAACATACCCAGAGTCCGCCAGCATAAAGGGTGTGACAACCAGCCATCCCTGATTCTTCTTTGGGTCTGACACCAACGATCCAACGTGGGACATGCCTGAAAATTCATCAATCAACGCTCGGGGTCCAATCAGCATCTCCTTTTCATGAATGAACTTCCCACGTACTTTTACAGGTTTGTATTCCATCTTTTCCAGCTCTGTAAAACTAAATCATAAGTAGATTAATACTTTTATGCGCATATTCCTTTCACTAGGAGATGAGCGTCCTGCGATATGTGTCAGTAGAAGTTGATTAAGTTGAGTGATGTCACCCATGTCATATGACAAGACTTGATTGTATTCAATAATATATATACCTAAGAGTTTTTTCTAATGCAGGACAGAAAATAGTTACTCTATCATGTTTAATAATAGTAAACTGTTCTGTTGATCTTCAATCCTTTCACCACACTGGTTTGAAAGGACTAGTAATGTTAGTAGTAGTAAAATAATGACTCACTCAGTAGGCATATCAACAGCTAGAGAGTTACTCTTTGCATGCAGCATATCAATAAGGGTTATCTTCCATTGCAGGCGTTGCACCTGCCAGCAGCCAAGGCCAAATGAAGTCACAGGTATTGCCTGTAATACAATCATCAGAAGGGAGTAAGTTTTTGGTTAACTTTATTGCTATGAAGAACACGAGTAAAACTCGCTCTAAAATTACATTACCTACTTGTACCTATAGGTAGAGTTAGTACGCGCAAGTGTTCTTTTTTTGTACAGGCTGAATACAGATTTTGCCTTACCAATAGTATCCATTTGAAAACCTCCAGAGGTTCTTTCTTCTTCTGGGCT
Organism: Scotopteryx bipunctaria; assembly: GCA_949320045.1. Taxonomy (NCBI): domain Eukaryota; kingdom Metazoa; phylum Arthropoda; class Insecta; order Lepidoptera; family Geometridae; genus Scotopteryx; species Scotopteryx bipunctaria. Next base: position 7,419,521 of record OX439440.1, read on the forward strand.
TTTTGTGCTTTGAATACGTTCGCAGCATGAGTGTTCCATCGGACTGTGCTCTGAAGTAAACTTTTGGGGAATTTCTTGTAGGAAACAGCAAAATCTCGCTGTATTTTACTTAGAATTCCAATTAGTTTGGACATGATCTTCAGCAATTGCTTTCTTCTATCTTAGCCAATGGGGCTCGGGAGATGAATCGGAACTGTAATTTTTGAGGTACGTAAGTGAGTAGGCAGTTTGGTAGGCAGTATCTTACAGCCCTGAGGAGGCACCTACAGCTATTTTATAAAAATATATGACAATTCGCAGGTTATTTATTACATTCAAAAAGCTTTCCTGGGAAGGGAAATCGTTTCGTTCTACCGTTCGATCGAGTCGACCACAGCACAAGAACAGAACGTAAGTGAGCTTTCGTGTTTCTTCTTGTCTCCAGTTCTGTTCTCCCAAGTCCCAACCAATTCAGTTCAGTTCATATAGTGGCTAACGTTACGTCACAATTCTGTCAATGTCAGCCATAATGTAACTGACACTGACTGATACATTTCTTGCCACTGACACTGACATCAAAGCAGTTTTATTTCTGTAACAAAGTCGACTATTGCAACTCTCGAAACAATCACAGACGCCGCAGTCGAGTCGATCAAACGGTAGAACGATTTCCCAGGAAAGCTTTTTGAATGTAATAACCTGCGAATTGTACAAATAAGAAAGGCATGCCAGGAAAAAAAAATCAGACACCAAAAAAAAAAAGAAGTTAAAGTAAGTGAGTAAGTAGAGTAGGGACTTGGAAAAAAGTAGGGATGTACTCCAGTACAATAATAGCCAATCGATACGAGCACTCTAAACGCCTGCCATTTTGGCGCGCATGGTGTAACGTCATTATTTTATCACTGGCAAAACACAGTAATTTGGCTATTATGTAAGTACTGTGTTTTGCCAGTGATAAAATCATATTTTCACCTTTTAATAAAATACTTAAAAAAGTATTAAGCAACCACGATGGCGAGGCTCGCTAATTGCTGCCTGGCGATCCAACCAAGATAGATGTACATGTACCTAGTCAGCAGCAAATAAATAGACGCGGATATTTATTTGCTAACTTCACGAATGCCTAGATCCGCCGAGTATTATACCTACTTTTCATCAACTTAGCACGCGGCGAAGCTGCGGGCGGAAGCTAGTATAAAATTGTATGTACTACTTATGTACGTACGTAAGTAATGCAATCACTACCTACCTTGTATTTATTATTTTTTGGGTCCATTACACATCGCAAACAAGCATGCAAGCAAAGATTTAAATCGTAAGATTTAAACGATTTAAATCTTTGCATGCAAGCATGTATGATCTACCATTTTTTATATTATGTTGTTAAGTCTCTTGAAAGTAGTTTATACTTACGTAGAGCAACACTGAAAACCCTGTGCTACTTACTCGAGATATATTGCAAAAATTAGGACCCTTTTTTTCAGATTTTTCGAAATTTTCGAAAAAACTACCTTAGTACCTACTAGTTTTTCAGGTATGTTCGTTCTATACTTTTATAAAGTTAACTGAACTGAAAGCTACAATATAAGCTTAATTCGATAACTAAGCTCTAGGTCCATTCTTTGCGGAGATATCTACAGCCCCGGACCAATTATAAAGAAAAGACGGCGCACCGCGAACAACAAAGGTGAAGCCACCTTTTTATCTATGTGTGTGTCGAAGGTTTTGAGATATTTTGTTCCAAGTAACCTAAAATACATAGTATAATAATTAAGAAACGATGTTATTTGAAGTATTAAAAGTGAAAAGTGATTCCGTGAGATTTTTTATGTGATTTGCTGCTGTTTTTACAAGTTTCCACTACACAGGCAGGCATAATTCTATTTTTAAATTATAAGTTTACTAGGTACGAGTACCTAGTACATACCCTTCGTGTCAATTTTTTAACCGTGGTTCGTTTGTCTCGCTAAAACTCGAGAACTGCTAGACCGATTTAGCTGATTTTGGTTTTGAAATGTTTGTTGTAGGCGCAGTTGTAGTCCAGAGAAGGTTTAAACGGTGAACAAAACATAGTACATGTACTTTTTTATCCGGGTACCACGTGAGCGAAGCCGCGGGCGGCAGCTGGTTAATTTATAATAATAGTTCATATGTTTTTATCGTAATTACCGATAGGTTCGAAGCCGTCCAAAGAGAAGATACGAGCGAGTCGTACGTATTGATACCTACCTACGTATTCATTTTCGTGTTGCTAGCCACGCGGGCAGGAGTCACGTTATGGAAGGCTCCGGTGAAACGGTGAGTGAAACCGACACGATACTTTCTCAAATCTCTAATAGATAAGGATACCTAGGTATCGCGGCACGTAAGGTACCTAGGAACTGTACCTCTACCTACCGAAACCGCGGATTTTTTTATCAGTGTTTGCTTCTTGTTTTCCGTACCGATTTATTTACTATTTTTTCATAAATTAAACATTGATACCTACCTAAATAGAACAATAGTAAAATTGCGTAACAGTAGGTTCACCTTCAATCCACTTTTCCGTGGGTTAATTTATGTGACACGATCTTTATAATTATCTTGTTACCTAGGTACCTACTAGTTAAAAGTAAATTGTTATTTGCCAAGATAAACATTGTAGTATGTGAAAGCACGAAACATATGTCGTACTCCGGTGGCTGGCCTGAGGGACCTTTTTTTTTTTTTAGCCGAAATAGGTTTGCGTTTGACGACACTATACCTGATGTTAATTAACAGTGTGGTATAAGATGAAGCACGCTATGATGCGGGTTGATTTTGCTCTCATTTTCTCTACATGATGCTTTGACGGCCTCGGTGGCGTGGCGGGCGATTGCTCGGCAGAGACGCAAGAGGCGCGGGTTCGATTCCCGCTGCGGAAGAAATGTTTGCATGTTCTGCAAATATTTCTTCCGGGTCTGGATGTTGTGGTACCACGTAGTTTCTGATGCCCACGACACAGGGTATCCTAGTGTGGGGTCAGGACTATGGTATGTGACTGTTGGGTGTCTAATGGGTGTCTAATAAATCCTATAGACAGGACTGTTGTTATTGTGACCGTAACATTACATTCTTTTGCTAGTGGGCCGAATGGCTGGTCCAGCTCAACGACGTCAGGAGTTTATGGAAGGCGCAGCCTACATACATCATTTCCCAGGCAATTTACATGCTTGCAGGGCTCGTGACATTGATCCATGGTAAGCATTGAGTGTTCAAACAAACTACCTTAGTAAACATTAGTAAAGTAGTTGTAAAAACAAGAAATAGCTTTAAATAACACGAAATGGCATTATGAGCTGAGCGCTTTCGTGCTTCGGAGGGCACGTTAAATGGTCGGTCCCGGATTTTAAGTCGTTAAGCCATGACGGAGGCCTTTAGGCGGCCTAAAAACTCCGTCACAAGAATTGGCCGGCCACTAGCTTATACCAACGAACTTACTTACTTTTTACCTATATTTATTTACTTATATCCATTTGTTTCTCAGCTTTTAAAAAAGGCGGACGATGGCCATACTTCTGGATGGGAACGGTGTTACACGGGATCTATGCGGATAACTTCTGGCACCTTGTGTTGCCTGAATATGACAACTTTTGGCACTCACTTACACCCATTATTTTGTTTGGAAGCAGGTTACCGCTTCACATCATATTTTTGTGTAAGTAATATTTGCTTTCAGTTTTGGTCTCCACCCACATGAATAACCCAAACCACATCCCATTGCATAGCCGGACCGTCCGCGTCCGTCCTTCGTCGCCATGTTATGGAATGTTGTAGCATAACCATAATCTAAGAGTAGATACCTACTAAGATAGGGTAAGTTTAGGTAAGGATTATTTTTATCAGATTTCTTAATCTGATAAAAATAATCATATTATAGTTCAATTACAACAATAGAATAGAACGGAATTATATAAACCTAGAATGTAATTCCGTTCTATTCTATTCTATTCTATAATAAGGTGCCATTGAGGCTTTGAATTTACTATTATGTAGATCCCGCCTTTATGTACCACGCTGCCTATGCCGTGTCGAAGCTAAACCTGCCGCGGTACGCCGAAGCGTTTGCGGTCGGTCTGGTGACTGTCCTCATAGACCTGCCTTACGACATCGTGGCAGTGAAGTTCGTCCACTGGACCTGGCACGATACCGATCCAAATATCTTCGACCGGCATTACTGGGTGCCCTGGAACTCCTATTACTTCCACGCCACGTTCACGGCTAGTTTCTTCTACATCTTCAATGCTAGCAGACGGTGGTTCGCCCCTAAGGTTGCGCAGTGGGAATCTGCTGGGTGAGTCACTTTTCTACCTCTTGAGATACTATTTCTAGCTTCCGCCAGCGGCTGCGCTTGCGTGGTAACCGAAAAAGTAGCCTAGGTATATGTTTTTCCAGCACACATATCCAAAGGTTCACAAACCCTACGTGCCGTTACGGCGTGATTGAGGCATAAACATTTTCAAATCCTCAAAAACTTTTCTGTATTAGTAGAATTTTGAAAGAAGGTAATGGAAAAAGATATAAGAGCAGAAAGATTATGATGATTAGTGGAATTTTATAGTCTGTCGGGTCGGACAATTACCAACCTAAAAAAATACTCCACAGCAAGAAGATAGAATGGAAATCCCTGGCTATAGCCGTATTGCTGGGCATGCCAGGAGGAGTACTTTTGTTCGTGCCTATCTACCACCCGCTGCACGATTTGTACGACATCCACTCGGAAGTCACCTTCTTCCTGCTGTTCACCATCTATGCCGTATTCATCTTCCACGGACTTCTGAGCGAGAGGCAGAAATCTAAGACGAAGTAAGTAAATTAACAGAAATAAACTTACAACTAATACAAATATAATTTACAAAATAAAAGAGCTGGTTCTTTTTGGCTCAACGGAGCAGTATTGCCATTCAGCGTGGCAATGCGGCCAGCGTCTTGGGCACGCTTCCACCCTCTGATGAGCTGGATCAGGTGAGCTATCTATAAACCGTTTGCGACCGTCTTTAGATAGCCCGCCCGACAGTTTCTTTTGTATTTTGTAAATTATATTTGTAACAGTTGTAAGTCTATTTCTGTTAAGTATGATAATTTGATTTGAATAATAAAAAAAGATTTCGATTTAACAATAGAAGTTACTTAGAATTTCATTAATTTTGACTGGCGTGTTACCTAAAGTAAATTAACTTTTACGTAGTCTAGTTTTAGTTTAAAGTACTTACCTACCAAACTTTATTTTGTTATCATTCCAGACCAACAACTATCGACTACATCTTGATCGCGCAACTGGCGTGCCACTACTTTGCTTACTGGTCATTCGTGATGTGGTTCAAACCTGAAAACGAGGTGTCTACTGGGCTCCACGAGCCAGTTGGGCCTTGCAACGAAATAGCCTACCTTACCACTCCATTTGGACAGGTTAATTTTATTAACATTAAGTATTACTTACTTACAACGCATTATGACTAGTAGCAGCATTAGTTAGTAACAAGTGGTCACTGAGGCGAGCTATCCTACTCATCATCGTAATCATCATCATCATCACCAACAGCATCATCATCATAATCAGCATCAGCATCGTCATCATCGTTATCATCATCATAGTCAAGGTTAAAATCAAAATTTGTTTATTCCTTAAAATCACGGGGATCATTTTTACGTGTTACAAATATTGTGCGCCTCGGCAAAATTCGTGCTTTGCTTTGTATGAAAACCGAATCTGTCCGACCAACACTTTAAAAAAATAAGTATCTACATAATTATTGTAACATGTTCATATTATATTTAAAGTTTGTAACGGGACAATCGCGTAATTTTTTTAATTTCACAACGACGACTTTTCGAACGCTTTATTACATAATCATCGCGTTAGTTTAGAAACTAGACAAAAATTGCCGAGGCACACAATATTTTTGGACTACTGTAGTACCTGTTATAAAGCCAAAGGTTTGCGAGGATGATTGTAGCCCAAACATACTTTAGCAGCTCGACTGATAATATGAAAATTAAAATTTGCAGACTAGTTTTATTTAGGTACCACGTGGAACTATTAGCGATAAGAGGCAAACGACCACGAACACGATCGCCCGCTCTGAGTTCAAGGAGAATAGAATACTGGTCTCAATGGCCGTATTATGTAATAACAGCTCCAACTAAACACATCAACAACGTCTAGGGATATTTCGGATTTTCTCAATTTACTCAAAATTTATTATAAATAATATGGAACATGTATATATTTTTAAAAAGCCCATTTATCAGACTAGAACTTAGAATGAAATAAAAATATTTTTTTTGCTTAAATAAAATTTTATTTAAATAAAAACAAAAAGTGAAAAAATTGTAAAACTAAGGATGAATGTGTTTTTTAAGAAAAAGTGAAAAATTAAGCGAAATGATTCCGATTTTTACAATTATACGAAAAATCAGTAGTCAGTAAATCCACCCATGACGTTAACAACGGTTCTGCAACGGTTTTTCATGCTTTGAATCAAGTTATCAAAACCTTGCTGCGGGATATTGTCCCAAGTCCTGCTAACATGCAAAAAAAGTTGCTCTTCAGTCGCAATGTTTGCAGGAAAATTGTTTCTAGCTCATCTTTGGAGCATGTCCCACGCGTGCTCTATGGGGTTTAGGTCTGGTGTTTGCGCGGGCCAGTTTAAGACCGACACATCGTGCTCCTGCAGCCAGCTGGTCACCACTCGCGCTGTGTTCGGACGGGTGTTGTCGTGCATGAGCGTGAATTCTTTGCCCATTTGTTATCGATGGGGGTAGACTATTGGTATTGGCACCTAGTTATGGTATTTTTCAGCGGTTATGGTGTTTCTGATCCAAACGTGGTCTGTTCTTCCACCAACACGAATTCTCGCCCAAACCATAATTGTCCCGCCGTGGTATGGATGAATTTCCTGAGAGTGTTGCAGACGGCTCTCACGACCAGGAACTCGCCATACACGTACTCTTCGTGAATCTGGATGGAAACCGAATCGGGACTCATCGGTAAACAGCACTACAGACTACTGGTTATCTTCCCAGAGCAAATGTTCACGAGCCCGCTGTAATCTTCGTCCACGATTTCCTCGGCGTAGTTCTAGAGTACAAAGCGGTCTGCAAGCATGAAGGTTAGCTTCATGCAGTCTTCTCCTCACAGTTTGGTCACTCACAAGCAACTGGTGCTCTGGCTGGAGCCTTTGAACCAACTGCATGGCCGTAACATTTGGTTGTCTTCTCGCTGCAACTTGCAAAAATCGGTCTTGTCGTTGGGTGGTCATGCGCCTTCCGCCTGGGTGTCTTTCAGCCACTTCACGGGTAGCACGATAACGTGACCATAATCTTGATATCACGTTTTGTTTTGTTCCAATCTCCTCAGCAATACTCCGCTGAGTAGCCCCCGCTTGGAGCATGCCTACTGCCCTTAACATTTCATCTCTGGTTAAATGGCGTCGCTGCATGATACATTTAATTGCATAAATTCGAAATTAATCAATAACTTGCTTTAAAACTTCAATTTTACACAAAAAAATACTAAAAACTATGGTAGGTAAATTGAAAACTTCGACCTTCGCTCTATTAATACCGCGCAAATCTTTTGTTTAAAATTATTTTTTTCAAATTTAAATTTGGAATCATTAAAATAGACCTATAAAATAAGATTTTATCAAAAGATTTTAAAAATAACCAATATTTATAGAATTTAAGAACTTTATACAAAATATCCCTAGACGTTGTTGATGTGTGTATATACCTAGACGAGCTTTATATAGTACTAGCTGCCGCCCGCGGCTTCGCTCGCGTGGTACCCGGATAAAAAATAGCCTATATGTTAATCCAGTACATGTACTATATATTCCAAGTTTCATTCAAATCCGTTCAGCCGTTTAGGCGTGATTGAGGCACAAACATCCAAACTCACAAACTTATAAGTTCTAGTGATAAATGGACAGTCTTAACTTTGTTATGAATCTGTTCCAATTTAAGCACTTAAGTAAATATTATCATTAGATATTAGATGTAGTGTTTATCATTAGATAAGAATATCCGTTCAGAGTTGTTGCTAGGTGCCATGGTATTTCCTTCTAGATTTGCAAAATGTGACTTACGTTTGAAAATAAAACTTTGCTTCCATAAAGCATCATAGATAGCGCTTGGATCTTTTCCGATGTATCCCATAAGCAAAAACTATAAACTGGAATACTTCTCTACTAGACTAGGAATAAAGAAAAAACATAGCGTCCAGCTGCTTCTCTCCCCGAGCATTTGGTAAAAATCGACAAAGGGATAGTAGTCTCCAACATGATTAACCATCTATATGGGCGATGGGCTGAGCCCAGGTATAAGCCCAGGTATAAGCCCAGGTTGGGAAGTCCATGTCTACACAATGAAGCAGTACTGAAAGGCGAGCTGAATTAATTCGCCTTTCAATCTAACCGTACTAACAATTGTTACACTTAATTACTTACAAACTACCATGGTTCACCATATCCATGTTGTGACTTTGAATCAGGAGTGGTTGCAATATTTTTTATTACGTGTGGCTCTACCCAATCCATTAGGGAAACGAGCGTGATAATATGTATGTATGTACATATGTATAATCATCATCATTTTCCTGCCCTTATCCCACTCTATAGGGGTCGGCACAGCATGATCCTTGGATCATGCTGTAAGAGTTTTGGCTAGTGTTTTATGACCGGCCGCCTGCCTGACGTCAAACCTCCTTGGGAATACTTGCTTATTGTATCTCATCATGTTGGGGAGGATACTATCCCTTAGTCGACTTTTACGACATGCTCGGGGAGAGAAGCAGCTGGACACATTCTATGTTTTTTCTTTACTCCCAGACCAGCAGAGAAGTGACATATGTAAGTATGTACACATGTATCAACCGGAAATAAATCGTACAATCGGACGAATCAGATGATCTATTGTTTTCGATGGCTCTTAAACAGTGCCCTCTAGGTAGCGGTTATATTAGAAACTATACTTTGTAAAAATGTTTGTAGACATTGCCGAAGCGGAAATACTTCTGCCCTGCGGACTACGACGAGGGGTATTTTGATTTCCACTGCGCGCAGAAGCCGCAACTAGGAGCTTCCTGGTACACGATCTGCGGTACTCCTTTTGAGTAAGTACCTACATTTACATAGGATTATTGAATAGAGAAAGTAAAGTTTTACAAAATACGCATATTTTTATTAATTCTTATATTAATCTTAGACTCTAGAGACCGCGAAACTGAAGTTTTTTACTTTTTTTATGCTGTAGTTCGTCCACAATATTTTTTAAAATACTGATGGTGGCATTCTTTACATCCCTCCACATCCCTGAGAGCACTGGTGGTCAAGTTCCTATCCTAAGATCGTGGGTTCAAATCCAGTCGTGTACCAATGGATTTTTCTGTGCGAAAAATTTATGTACGCTATACCAGTACTCTCAAACGGTGAAGGAAAACATCGTGAGGAAACCCGCTGCTTAGTGAGCTCCGCACGTATTGACCATGTCTTTCCTGTAGACAAGGCTGACTTAGCTGAGAGGATGGAATAGGCGCTAGGCAAGCCTACTCCATCTTAATTTGTCCCGGGCACTACAGGCGTTCCGTTTGTGAAGGTAAAAGTTGCCTCCGGACGACGTATAAATCATCTACCTACTATCATTCTACTTTAGATGGTAAAAGGCCTTAGTTTTTTTAGTACATCCCTACGGCTAAATAGTCATGCATGCTCATGAATGTCATAATAACTTTCATAAATTAAAAAAATAGACGCCATTTGTTTGCATAGTCAAGAATCACTGTCACACTGTTTTTTTATTCATCTGCAGAAGTCGTCTACGTCATCCGGACCTTCCCTCAGAACAATGTTCTGAGGACCTTCCACATCTACAGTGCGTACAGTAGTACCACAAATATTGTGGCACTTCGGCAACTTTCGTCCAGCTTCTGAAATACGAACTAACGCGATGATATGAAATGTAGAGATGCTACAATAACTATGTAGACACATGTCGTTTTTAAATGGTTGGTTCAGTTATTATTTTAATTATATAGTTATTCGGACAAATTTACAAGTTTGCCGAGGCACAATATTTGTGGTGCTACTGTACCTTTCGTGTGTAAAGAGACGAATGACGTAAACGACTCACGTACGACTGCGACAACGATGTGAATTTGTTACAAAAAAGCTTGCAAAAAAGCAAAAATCACGCCACCTATCGACATCTGTCGTTCATATGCTCGCTGCAGAGTACTTGTGTCAAGCACATAAGGTTACAATGCCATTGTGAAAGTTCCCGGAAGTATGTTGTTACGTCAAACAGAGCCCTCTCTATTGTTCTTGAACTGTAAAGTTCTAACTTTTCCCTCATCTTATCGACAGATGTCGGCACACGTCAAAAATCGAACTTCTAAGTGTGTTGCAAGCGGAATGTTTAAAATCTTTATAGCAAAATAGTACCTACTCTCATTGTCAGAGGGGCGTACATTTATCTGACGAATTCCAAAGAACAGATCAATCAATTATTCCTGTATTATATTATTCCATCATTCCAAAATAAAAAAGAAGTTGCGTAGCGCACTGCGTAACAAAGCAGCTTTTAAGAAATAAAAACTTAACTTCTTTAAAACGAATTGTCATGAAAATTTTAAATACAAGGTATGATATTTTTTGGCATGGTTTGATTTTCCGTAGCATTTCAGGGTAACATAGCTCCTCTACGTACACCATTAATCTCTATAAATCAATTCATACATGGTTGGCTCAAATCAAACCATGATAGACGTGTAATTAACATATTGAAGGGAGAGGGGTGTTGAGGGAGCTGACAACCCTTAGATCCAGTTTCCCGGAGGATGGGTGGGGGGAATAGGGTGTCAGGAGTGCATGTTGCCATTAGGGTTGCCAGATGTCCGGTATTTAAGCGTACAGTCCGGTATTTTAGAGGCCTGTCCGGTAAAAAATAAATGGTCATACCGGACAGAACAATGTCCGGTATTTTAAGGAAAGTCGGTACTATTGGTCACAAGTGCCTACAAAAGTAGGCATATGAAATAGATTATAATATTAATACCATTGTTTAATAAAGACTTTGTCAAAGTTAGCAATAGTCTTGGCGACCACAATTTTGTTACTAATTTAGTTGATTTATGTGATGTTGATTAATAAATAAAAAATATTAGTATAAAAAATATTCATTTTTGCGACCTAGCACGACCCCCCCCCACCCCTGTTTGGGGTTGTTCGGTATTTTTTCGCGACTCACCTGGCAACCCTAGTTGCCATGAGCAACCAATTTGTACCTAATTTGTGCGTAGCCCTTCAACACATCTTTTTAACATTTTTGTCTGGCATTATTATACATATTATATCTTTATTGGCAAATTTAAAATCATTGATTCTTTGAAAACTTTTTGATTCTTGCAGATTATACACAGGGGTAATTGGCATGATTTTATGTATGTGAACATATATTTTAGGAACCGCGCTGAGTACATCACGGTGATATCGACAATACTAATCCTGGCTGGTTCGGTGTTCTACGGCCTTTACTTCAAGACTTACCAAGCCGTGGCGCCCGTGAAGAAACAGAAAACTAAATAGTAGCTCAGAAGACTATATTATCATACCTTATTATTATTTTTATTTGTAAATCAAGAAATACATTGACAGTACAACAAAATTATTAATGGTATTGTTTTTAAACCTGCCTAAATACTAGGATACAACTTAACTACCTATCAGCCGTCATCTCAGTATTCACTCCTTTCTTACTTACCTACTCATGTCATCTTTCACGCAATCGATAGAGTGTTAGATATCGACGCCAGAAAGTGGAAATGTCGAATCTCAAAAAATGGCCTAAAAGACTTAGGTAGTAAGGTACATCTTGATTGTTGATAAGCAAAAAAAGCCGCGTCGAATGGTCTACTGTTCACACGACTAATTGCCGTAAATACCTATTTTGCTCTGGTGTAAAATTGAATATTTTGAGATACGACAAAATCGCTATCTTCTGTCTTTATAACACTTATTTCTTATTTCTTGGGCGTCTGGTCGCCGATGCGCGATCCAAGAGCTGGTTCTTATTTGGCTAACGGCAATACTGATCGTATTGCCATTCATCGTGGCAATGCAGCCGACGTCTTGAGCACGCTTCCATCGTCTGATGAGCTAGATCTGGTAAGCTATCTATAGACCGTTTGCAGCGGCCTTAGATAGCCCGACTGTATCTTTTGTATTTTGTACTAGATGTTAGTTGTAAGTTTCTTACACACTTCTCGTCACATGATATCATCATGATATTCATCCCTCATGACATGCCCATTCATTTTACAAATAGTACCTACTTAATGGGCAAAGGCGTAAGTTCATCCAAAAGTTCCATTTTAAATAAATCAATAAGTTACGAACCTTAGTTAAGAACCTAGAAGAAATATTTCTATAACATGCAAACATTTTTCTCGTCCTGGGAATCCAAACCGCATCTGCTGCGCGTCAGCCGGCCACTGACCAGCGACTCCACCAAAGTTTAGGTATACCAATTTTTGATAGAAATGGCTTTGATAGGAATGGCTGCAAGCTTTCTTATAATTACTTGACGGTCTGCCCACTCTACGAGTATAAAGGATACGGGCGTGATAATAATTATGTAGGTATTAAGACTATTTGTATACAATTTTGCTTTTGAAAATTACTTGGACGCAGTTTAACGAAGAAAATAATACACACATTTTCACTTTGAGTTATGAAGGATCAAATGATACTGAAAATAAATACATAAATATGAGTGGTACCTTAAATCGCTAAAACTGTCACCACCTTGTATTTTGCTGATCGAAAATAGACGTAAAAATGGTCCGTGGATTGGTTCCTATTAGTTAAACTACGTCCACTGTGTACCTACTGTGACTATCTATCTAGTGGCGCCATTAGTTCTTTCGAATCAGTGTAGTGAAAGGATTTAAAGTGCGCCTCAAAGGCTACTTTCGTGCACTTGACACATGTTTTTGAACTTTTTAGGTCCTACGACATGTCGCTTTCCTCACGATGTTTTCTTTCACCGTTTGAGAGTACTGATATAGCGCTCGTAAATTTTTCGAAGAGTAAAATCCATTGGTGCTCTACCGTATTTGAACCCGTTACCTTTGGATTTGAAGGCGAGGTCTCTAGATCACCAGTACCTTATACTTACCTCTAAGATAAGAAAATGAGGGACACTTTTTTTTAATCACCTTTATTGATATGTTTGCGTCATAAACAGTACAGTTACTTACATTCTTTAGGTATTCTCTAAACATTTATGAAGATTTAATCAGAATAAGTTATTTTGATCTTTATCCTAACTCTTGTTTCTAATTTCAAAAGTAGTGTAGTGACTTAGGTAATAGGTCTTAAATAGAAAGTAATTTGTGTTTAATCATTTATTCAATTTCAATACATCAATATTACGTAGAAGTACATTAATACTGTACCTACTTCTCAAAAACTCTTTACCATTCCAACACAAATTGTACTTATAGATTTAGGTGCGCAGGGTTAAAGTAAAGTTTATTTTGAATGATAATTTAAATAATTTTGAAATGAAATAATAATAAAAAATATTTAAACCTACCTACCTGTTATATTTAACTCCGTTGTCATAATTTCCTTGCTCTGTTTGAAATATTTGAGCTTTTAAGCTCTTGTCTAAAATTGGTTAGGTTTTTCCTCTCCCCTACTTAAATATAGGTAGGTACTTTTATTTTACCTTTAGGTAAATTAAACTGTTTAAATATGATAAAACGTTAACATTCATAAAGTAATTTCGTAGGTTACGTTCATTGTGCTTAATAAAAAGTGCCATCGAGTAGGTAGATATAATATATATTCGACGTCCACACAACAATCTACAATAAATAGGTACAGGTACACATGAATAGCTATACTCGTATGTACGAGCTTAAACCTACTTTAACCAGACGATTCTGACGACGATAACTACGAACAAGACATACATAAATATGTTTGTGCATTTGTGTCGGTGGAACAATCACAGCCGACGACTAAACAGCTACCTACTCACAAAAGCCTTAAACTTAAATAAACGTGGCATTCTAAGCCTTAACAGATCATAAGTGAATTTTCCTACGTCACATGAAATAAAACTGGAACGTCGATAAGTTACTCGCCACAGACACATAACCCACAGATCAGACGGCTCATCGGCCTGTCTTCGCCACCAACGTCATGACATGACTTACACAATATTCAATCACAGATGATCCTAAAATCGCTTTTATTTCACATCTTTTCTTATCCGTTCCAGTGAAATACACCTATCTAACATGGAATGATTGGGTTACACAACTTGATCTACCTATGAATAGACGATAGAAATAATAAAATTAATAAGTATTACTAAAATTAAAACAGTAAAGGTACCTTGCAGCTTACAAGATCCCTTATATAAATATATATTATACTTTTAAAAACTTAGGTATATTGAATAGGTATTTGATCGACATAAGTCCCGAAAAAGTTCGGTGGCATCACCCTGCATCGTTTTGGCAGCCGAGCAATTCAACACTATCAACAACGATCGTTAGGCGCTCTGTGAAGGTGATAACAGTCACCGGTCATTGACTTTACACAAAGGATAGTTTAACGTCTCGAGCATCTGACAAGCGCTCGAGTGATACGGCCAGGACGGAACATGAAATTTGATTTCGGATCAATGAAATTAAAAACTTAAATGCATAATAAATATATGAACAACGGGTAACGACTTAGATGGGCCTTGTCTTGAAGAGCTCGTCGATGACGCCGGGGTCGGCGAGGCTGGAGGTGTCGCCCAAATCGCGCTCGCCGAGCGCGATCTTGCGTAGCAGACGGCGCATGATCTTTCCTGAACGAGTTTTCGGCAAGCCGACCGCGTGTTGCACCACGTCCGGTGCTGCGAAGGCGCCGATCCTGCGACGCACGAGCTTCTTCAGTGAATCCACGAGCGCATCGCTGAACTCGACCTCTTCTGCGAGAGTCACGAAGCAGTACAGAGACTCTCCCTTGACAGCGTGGGGGCGCGACACCACCGCGGCCTCGGCGACCTGCGGGTGCTCCGCCAGCACGCTCTCTACTTCGGACGTCGACATCAAGTGTCCGGAAACGTTCAGCATGTCGTCAATGCGCCCTGTCACCCACAGGAACCCGTCCTCATCGCGCCTGGCCCCTAAATGAATACATTCTTCATTTACTTACTGGACATTAGAAGAAAAGAAGCCTTCATGGCTAGATCCGTCGACTATAAAGCGGTTCGGCGGCCTTTCTCGACTATTGGATTGTCGAAGAAAAAAGTCAGTCAATGCGTTGTTCGCATTTACGATGTGAACGTTCTATTATCTGAATAAGTAGTCTCTAATCTATTGGATGCGAATGCGAACTGATGGCTTACGAAAAGGTGAAAATGTGAAAACTGTGAGCGTTATGTAAACACGCCCCAAAATCAAAAGAAAAAGATGCTCTTATCATTGTTGATTCAGAAAATAAAAGTTAAGCAGTTTTAATTTAAACTGAGTTTTAACTCACCATCCCCCGTGCAGTAGTACCCCGGGAACTTGGTGAAGTAGACCTTTTCGTATCTGTCATGATCGTTGTAGAGAGTGCGCATCATGCCGGGCCAGGGGCGCGAGAACACCAGGTAGCCTTCTCCAGCGCCTTCGATCTCCTTGCCACCCTCATCCAGGATCTTTGGCTCCACTCCGAAGAATGGGAATCCCTAGACAAAATAATGTACCTATTCAGTTTCAATCGCCACTTCCCCATCCGATCTCCGGCCCCCAAATGTCAAAGTTCAATCTCCTATTACCTATACCTAATCTCAGACCATACCTAATTTATTGATTAAAGAGATACTATATTTACGATGTTTGTGTCTATTTGCGAAATATAGACCGGAAACTAAGCTTGGTTATTATTATTATTAGGTAGACTTTATTATTATATGATGTCCTACTATATTATTAATGTGAAAGTTTGTGAGGATGTTTGTATGTTTGTGCCTAAACGGCTGCACGGATTTGAATGAAACTCGGAATATACATAGTACCTACATGTGCTGGAGTAACATATACCTAAGCAATTTTTTACCGGTTACCACGCGAGCGAAGCCGCGGACGGCAGCTAGTTCATGATAATTATTAGGTAACTATGGTGATAGATAACGGACTGTTTTCCGAATCAGAAATAATACCTATGTATAGATTTCCAAGTCTTGATTTGTCTTCATTAGATTTTCTTCAGAACAGCAAATCAACTTTTCTTTCTCTAACTTCTCATTCTTAGAGAATTTATTTCACTATGGGATTTTCATCCGTGGCCAGCCTACTGCATGCAAAGTACCTACCTACCTATGATCGTTTGTTACATCACAGAGATAACAAAAGTTAGGATGTCGGTAGTTAGTTTATCAAACGAGATCCGGGAGCCATAGCGTGTAATTATCAAATAGAAAAAATGTCCTTGATATAACCCCAACTACTTGACAGCACAAAAACTATTGTCCGGACGGAGTTGCATCCGCACAGACGGACGGCGCTCATTGTTATCGTAGGCACGAGTAGTTATCTGATGCATCAAGAGAATAATTCTGTTAAAACTATAAATATGTCAAAAACTACACCTGTCTGCCTTTGCGTTGCGATACTACAGTATTGTCCTTGTTGACGGTCATTTGACGGTTAACATCGAGCATTTAACGGTAAAATAGAATTAGATTTTTTGGGGTTCCGTACCTCAATAGAAAAAAGGGCTACCTCGTAGGATTAGGCTCAATACAGTTATAAATAAGGTAAAGTAATAAAGCAAAATGACTTTGGAGTTGGGACTCAAAATTAATGTAAATTGATGTGATTCTGATTTCTTGCCCGTGTTTTCTGCTCTTGGTCGCGTTACAAATTCAAAGTAGATTGACGTTCCTTGTGATTTGATTGTATAAAACATTTTTGTATATTTTTAATTTTGATGAAAATCATCAAAAATGTTTACCGTCTACCGTTGTCCGTCTGTTGTTTCACCATTACCTTCATCTTAAAGTTATGATTTTTTTCTTAGTAACGGGTATGGGTTTCAAGTAGTGTAGACTAATCTATACTAATATTATAAAGCTGCAGAGTTTGTTTGTTTGTTTGTTTGTTTGTTTGAACGCGCTAATCTCTGGAACTACTGGTCCGATTTGAATGATTCTTTCAGTGTTGGGTAGTCCATTTATCGAGGAAGGCTATAGGCTATGTTTTTTTTTTTCAAAATTAGGGATCCGTAATAAAATTGCTATTTTGTAACACAAGGTGTAAAATCGAAAACCTATTTTTGCGTGCGCTGCAAAAACTATTGACAATAGAACAAAATGATGTACTACGGGTTTGTAGATCCCATCAAGACCTACAAAAAAGTCCGCAAGAACATATATCTAGCTATCATGGTTTAATCACAATAACCGATTTTGTGTTCAAAATAATTATGAAATCGTCTGAAGAAAAAAAAACTACGTTAAATATGTATCGTAATATTAATCTTTATCGAAATTAAGCATTATGTTATCAAGAGTATTTATGTAGAAGTAAAATACTTTTTGTTTCATCTCAATCGGATATTTCGTTTAAAAGTTATCACGTGTGTAAGATGTTAAGAGTTGGTACCTATTAATGAGTTATGGGCCATAGTCCATTTATTGAGGGAGGCTATAATATAGGCAATATTTTATCTCGGTATTTCCACAGAAACGAGAAAAACGCGGGTGAAACCGCGGAGCACAGCTAGTAACTATCAATAAGTTTAATTACGGTCCCTTGGAGGCATACAAAAATCAAGCTTCTAAGACAAAACAATCAAAGGATACGGTAATTTTGGTTTAAATTTGTTTTAGTTTGTTTTAAATTTTTGACACGGTAATTAAATCAAATTAGAAAAACCAACTTAACCTTGCAGTTGCTCAGAGCAACTGCAAAGTTAAGTTGGTTTTTCTAATACAATGTAGCTTGTACGGAACCCTCAAGGAGTCCTACACGCACATGTCCGATTTTATTTTTAATTACGTCGGCAAACAGTTTTCTTTATTTATGACTTATTGTATTGAAAGCAAAGAAATTAGCATACCTACTAGTGATTAGGTACCTAAATCATAGGAATGTAGGTAAGTACAAGTAGATTCTAGGCGCAAATCTAAATGTTAATAGAAGTTAGTTCTGTGCTTTGTAGATAGAGAAATTGACATAGCGTGTTTGCTTAGTTCTAATGATGTTATTTTAATGTAAACGAGTAGCTAGCTACCTAGTTAATTGTAAATCTAATTGTAGGTTAATGTTAATGAATTGTATTGTACAATCGCGTACCAACCTACCTACCTCATAAATTAGTTACCTACCTACCTATAATTATGGTAGAAAGACAGATTTTCTATAGGTAATTTTGTTTTTTATGAAGGTAAGTACAAAATAACCAAACAAATTTCAGCCGTTGTGACGTGCTATAGGTAATAGAAAAGAAAAACTATTCAAACATCTTCACAAATTCTCGTAGGTATTGAACAACAAACAAACAACTGAAACAACCAAACAACAACTAACAACCTTAGGATAACATGAATAGGTATAAGGTTATTGAACTACTGTATCGTACATTTGGTTACAATAGAGGTACAATTGGTAGGACCCACAGCTGTATTAGAATTGATATGATCTCTAGGACTACCAAAAACTCTGAACCCTGTTCCAACCCTCGCAACACTTCAAGGTCAGGTTCAAATCTGATCGACCAATAGGTTTTTCTGTTCGAAAAATATGCACACCATACCACTTCTCTCATCGAACATCGTGAAGAAAATAGAAAATATCTTTTCTGCTGTACTGGGAGTAAAGAAAAAACATACCTAGGTAGAATGCGTCCAGCTACTTCTCTCCCCGAGCATGTCGTAAAAGTGTACTAAGGGATAGGTAGTATCCTCTGATCCAAGGATCATACTGTGCCGACCCCAAATAGATAGGATAAGGACAGAAAGATGATGAAGCTCTTACCGCGGCACCAGGTTTCATAGGAGTGGCTCCGGGCAGGCTAGTCAGCACGTGGCCTCCGGTCTCAGTCTGCCAGAAAGTGTCGACGATGGAGGCGCGCCCGCCGCCCACGGCGTTGTAGTACCACTGCCAAGCCTCCGGGTTGATGGGCTCCCCCACACTGCCCAGCACACGTAGGGTAGACAGGTCATGCCTGGATAAAAAGAGTCAGATTATTAAAAAAATAAACATGAGTAGGTAAACTGTAGTTTACATGAGGATATTCCTAGTTTCTCACTTTTAATGTAGGTAGGTACAATTTTCAAAAGAAATAAAAGAAAGAGGCAAATCGTAAACGATAATTCCATGCCAATTCTCGCCCTAAAACGTGTACGCCTTACTTTCAGCAGATGTGCCACGACTCTAACCTGGGCCCCTCACTAACTTCGTCACGAATATTCGAACTTTGAACTGAACGAATGCTTTTACACATCAATCCTTTTTTTTGTGAGATATGGACGGCGAAGCTGAATTTATGGCTACTGTGGGATTAGTTTTACCTACCTATGCTCCTATAATTACCTAAATAATTTCTTTTAATCCTTTAAATCTTCAATAGAACATTGAACAGAAAAAGTATTTTTGATTCTCTCCCAAGCATCATTACCAACATTCTGTTTTATGGGATTTTCTTTTCGAGTCCCATACAAGTAACGGTTCACCCTGCAAGAGTTCATAAATAGAATAGAATAGAATAGATAAACTCCAACACCTTCGTGTTGCTCCAATCCAACATTTGTTTTCATTTTGTACCCTACATGAGCGCAAAATGCAGCAACAAACCAAACGAAGGAGCAAGTTCGCGTCCTTTGATAAGCGTCAAAAAACCGAGACAGCTCGGAAAAACACGGATGTACTAAAAACTTCGCGAAAACATTTGCGAATGCTATCGTATACTTGTGGGTTCGCGCATTCGTGGCGAAGTGAGGGGCCTGCTTAAGAGACAAAGTAAAAATACCGAGGACATTAGAGGATATTGGATCACAATGAAACGTAGGGACGATCATGCTCGCATACTTTCGCATATCTATAAATGTGATGTTGACTGTATCTACTTGGTAGCACCTTGTTACTACCACCAAATATGTAAGCTGTAGTACCTAACACCCAATCTTGAACTTTATTCCCACTCTAAAACTTTGAAAGATGAGGTAAGTCATAGTTACCTAGATCATAAAAAGGGTTCACTTCGCATAACTTTATTTTATAAATGCTTAAGCGAACATACAGAAAGTGGGTCAAACCATGTTGTAAGATTTCACGAAAACAATAGACTTGTAACCTAGGTACCTACCTACTTAGACTAATCCGAATGGCTTAATTCAGCTGATCCGTGCTTAGTAAAATGGAAAACACAATAGTAACTACCTACTTACCTGCGTCCTTTTCAAGAATAACAGCTACATACTTACGTAGAAGATAAGGAATTTAACAGCAGGAAACTGTGTTACCTGATCCTGACCTAATCAAAAATAAAACACGTAGACATTCTGATTTTACAAAGAGTTATGTTACAGAGAGTAACTTACTTGGTGACGTAGTCTTCTCCATATTTCATCAGAGATCTGATGGCAGTCGGAGCGGTGTAGAATTGCGACACCTTGTACTTATTGATCACCTCCCAGTAGCGGTCCGGGTCCGGAAAGAACGGGGTTCCTTCGAACTATACAAGTAAACGCTAGTTTCAGAACCTACTGAATTATCAAGTTTAAAAATATACAAAATAAAATATAATAGCTGGTAAGCGTCTCTTTGCAATGGTAGAGGTTACTACACCGGAAGAAGATATATAAACAGTAGAAGAGGTTAAAAGCAAAATGAAAGTAGAAACGCAAAAACAGGGATAGGATTACAGATCGAAGAAGTGTGAAAGTTAGATGCAGTATTTATTCAAAATCAGATTACTAATGGGACAGGAGTAGGAGAAACAAAAAACCTTTATAGACAGATAGCATAAAATCAAAATAAGTCATATAAATTAGGATCGGAACATAATTAAACAAATCAAATAGGATGAGCAGATAAGTAAATATTGTTGAAATTGCAGTAAGAATATAATCAGAAGAGACAGAGAGCTAAATAAAAAGCAAGAATACTGTCAATCGTAACTTTAAATCTGTGATTGATAGAGTAGGTAACTAGTTAAAATAGACAAAGCAAAAAATACCTTTAAAATAAGTGCCGAAAAAGTAAACCTTCCTGCAATAAAAATAGAAATGGGTAGGACTGAAAATAAACATTATTTACGAACGTCTCTACCTAGTAAAGTAAGTAGGTAGGTTCTTACGTAGGTTAATAAAATATCGATGATACACGTGTAACAATGACCTGCTATGACACGTTGATTATTTGCATACCTTATGGGGCCAACATACTAATGTGTTGTATTTAATAAATTAGGTGTTTTATTTTTAATATTATTTCCCTCATTACATTTTGACTTAGATCCCATATAATATTAGAACTTACCAGCATAATGAATGACTTCAAAGTGTTGTATTGTTTGGAAGATCTTTCTATAGGCATTAAAATGTTAAAATTATGTACCTAGTACCTACCCGAGTAGACAAGGTTGTATGAGGTCTACGACGTCAATACAAAGTGCTAGTGAATTTCCAACGCAATTATTCCAACAACGGAAATGCCAGTTGTTTTTGCTAAGACTTCATAAGTTCAATGTCGACAACTTTCCCTGCCCAGGGCAATAGCTGAAGGCAGGTAATGCTCTAATCAGCATTTTGACTAGATGACATTGCGTTTCTTGAATTTACAATTGTTTAAATTCTAAGTTCACCGTAGTGTAGATAGAGCGACATGTAAAGTACAATGTAGTTAAAGATCACTTTTAAATACTTATCACTCATTATTTTACCGTTGACGCACTAAGGAGTTTGACTAATAGATAAAATGAAATATTTCTAAGCAAATCTAAGCCAGGATTTAACTTGCGTAGTATAGGTACATATCTGAAAAGTTTGCGTTCTTCACAGTGTCGTAGGTATATAAGAAAATTTTACTTTTAGGCTCGTTAGTGACTAAGTAAAAAGGTCGGAAATAAAATTGTTTACTTCACAGTAATAAACTCGTATGTAAGGCATACCTCGCGAGCATTAATAGGTACCTATGTATCATTGAACTTGTCACGTAGGTTTAAGTAGGTAGGAAAGTGCACGCGTTTCTAAAGTGACACATTTCGTAACAAAGCGTTGTAATGACTTTTTACCCGACTGCGAAGAAGGAGGGTAATGTGTTTGGGGTGTATGCATGTATGTATGTATGTGCATTCCTTTGGCTGAAGCTGTAGTCCAAACGGCTGGATAGATTGAAACCAACCAAAAAAAAAGAAGAACCCGCATTGAAATCGGTTCAGTATTTTTTGAGGTAAATCGTAACAGATAAACACACTAAAAATTAAACAACATCCCTTCGATCAAATAAACAGGTTGATATCAAATAAATAGACTGTTTAATTGATCGAGGATACAATAATACCTTCACCGTTCCGCCGGCTCGAACGTAAACTCGTAAAAAATCGAATGTGGCTGATGTATGTTACCTTAATTCTACGCAGTCGAGATTTTGGTTCTTTTAATAAATACTTGTTATTAATATAGCTGCACTGCAATAAACTCGTAACTCCAAGTTTAAAATCTGCTAGGATTTTCACTTTATGATACCTACTAGGCTTTTTCCCAGGATACCGTACCTCAAGCAAGCTTAGGCGATCAAGCATTGAGTGACGAAGAAATAATCAGTGTCTCGGAAAGAGACCCAACCACCCAACTAAATGATGAATTAATAAAAATTACTGCTATCTTCACAAGCTGGAAACGCAAAACGTGTTAATACAAGAAACAATATTAAAACGGTGCTGAAAACATAATTTAGTGCTAAAACTTTGTTACAGCAAGGTAGGTGATTTTGCCAAAAACGTTAGTGCTGGCGTCATCAGGTGTTAGTGCTCAAAAGTTGAAGGCTCTCGAGTTATTCACCAGCACAGAGGTAGCTGCATTGACGAGGGGAGCATACACCGTGTAGGTGTGGCCAGTGATCCAGCCCACGTCAGCAGTGCACCAGTACACGTCGCTCTCCCGATAGTCGAACACATAGCGGAAGGTCGCAGCGGCGTACATCAGGTAGCCAGCGTTGGTGTGCAGCACGCCCTTAGGCTTACCCGTCGACCCACTGTGGAGGAAAACCTTCCATTAGCAATAATCTGGTAGAGAAAGACAGGTGGTGCTGAACCGCACTTCCACCTGCGTTGAAATATTTGCGATTAAATAGATAATGATGGACTCTTTTTTGTTAACTTTCGTGTTCCATAATGTTAGATGTGATTCATAAAAGTAGTATGTATAGGTATTATTTAAATGTGAGTGTATCAAGTGAAATTATAGGCAGATAAAGCCTGCACTATCAATTAGAAACTAATTAGTATGAGGTTTGTGGGTTTCGGATCAATGCACTCTTTCAGCTCAGCTTATTTAAACCGATGTATTAAAAACATTTGTAAATGGACCTTAAGTAGTCATTGTAGAAAAAACTTTGGTGAATGTTAGAGTGATCATTGGTGCCAGCAACCAAGCGTTGAACAAATAAGTTTGTGGAAGTCGCTGTATGCCATTATTGATTGAGCTAGCGAAAATCTCAGCGGCCGGCAACTTGTTGTATGTTTGTATGTGTGTATGTTTGTGGATATGTTTGTTAGAGCATAACTTTCAAACCATTAATCCAATCTCCGACATGATGGACCTTCCATAATGGGCGATGGGCTGATCACCTGTCACCCACCATAGTTCACCATAATCTATCTTAGGATTTTAAATCAGAAGTGGCTGCAAGTTTTCTTATGTTTACTTGTGGCTCTGCCTACCACATTAGGGATACAGGCGTGATAATATATATGTATGTAATCCAATCTGTATGAAGCTTGGTAGATCAATAGATTGTGCTATGAAGATTTATTGGGAAGCATATGAGCGTAATCGATGAAGGGGTTCTAAAAATACAGGGTTCCAAAAATTAAAATTAAAATAAAGTTTTTATAATTGTATCGAGGGGGGTTTCATATGAAAGGGCTTTTACTTGCACATTTCAACATGGTTTTTATTTTTGTTCTAGGATGTATAGTTTTTTAAATACAGCGAAATAAGTAAAACAAAAAAACCGTTGTAACCTGAGCTCCCTCTTGTTAGAGTTTCGGTGTCTTCGTAGTTCTGGTTAGGCTGGATGTTAGTATGGGGGAAATTGAACTAGAAGAGAAGTGAGAGGAAAGTACAGGAAATGTGGCTTAGGAACCATTTGCTCTATTTTGGGAAATCAATTTTGGCATAGTTATTTATTTGGCCAAGCGTGAGTTCGTCATGGAAATGAGCGATGTTGCCAAAATATTTTATGATGCTTATCGACTCAGTTACTTCTATCCTTATAAATGCTCCTGCATTTCGTTGCATCGAAAAGAAAAATCGGGACAGCAGAAGTAGGTACAAAGTGTGTAAGTAGGTACAAGAAATCTCAGAGCGCGAATGCATATCTTGCGGGTTGTGGACATCACGAGCGAGATTTTAGTTCGGGGCGAACTACTAGTTTATTTAGGTACAAACGAAATTATCAAATCAAGTCTTTTTAGAGCCACGGTTAGGTTAGTTTTTTCAATAATAACTCAACGCCACCACACAGATAAAATCACCAAGCACACCGAAGCACATTAAACTCATATTAGGTACGTCAAGCTAAGCGCAAAATAAAATAAACCAAATAGAAAAGTATGGATCTGTGAACTCGATAAGAGGTACAGCTACCTGGTATAAAGCATGAAGAGTGGATCTTCAGCGCCGACCCAGGCCGGGGGGCAGATCACGGACTGCTCCTCCATCAGCTCGTGCCACCAGATGTCGTGTTCATCATCCCATTCGTACTGTTTGAGGAGACATTGAAAATGAATAGTTGCCCGGTCGCCCTTTTAAAAAAAGGCTACGGTACGGAAATGTGTGATTACCACAGGACTGTCGTCGGCGACAACCTGTTCGAAGCCAGGCGTGACGCGTCCCAGGTGAGAGACGCAGATGCATAGTGCCACCGAGTGGTTAAACTTGGCTTTGCACTTGAGGATGGATTCGTCGACGGTGTTCTTGAGGTAGAGCAGCTTCTCTCCGCGCCAAGCGCCGTCCGCGGTCACAATGAGCTTGGCTTTGCAGTCAGCGAGCCGCTCAGCGAGCGAGTCGGACGAGAATCCTGCAAACTGAACTTGTGCTTGAGCACACTTGCCGTACCTTGCACTGTCGTAACGTAACACGCGTACTTCTAAAAGACAGAGATGCGACGAATGTCAGTTAACTGTCTGCTATCCAGCTACTTATGATGCATTAAGGTATCCGACAGGATATTCCTGAGCATGCAGCCCCGATACTGGATACTCAGTTGTAATCTAGTTTTTGCACAACTTGACATTTGCACTAAAAGCGTAGGTAGTGTTACTGTATAAACTGTGCCATACGATTTCCGTGCTGGATATCGAACGCTTTAGCCTTTGCCTATGCTGGTCATCCGAACTCCGGCCACACCATATCCGTTGCATCTCCAGGTTATTGAACAATGGGACTACAAATTCAATAAGGGAATAATGCTGGATATTTACGACGACTGTGTGAATGGCGCCGATCCTGGCGCAGGCCAGCATTGTGATGACAGTCTCCAAGATCATGGGCATGTAGATGCCAACGCGGTCGCCGCGGCCCACGCCGCAGTCGCGGAGTGCGTTCCCGAACTGGCACACCAGGTCCAGCAGCTTTCGGTAGGTCACGCGACTGTAGTCATCCGGGTGGTTGCCCTCCCTATGAAATTTACTAAACTCAAAAACATTTTTATTGGAGCCAGTGGCCTTACCTTCACTATGTGATAATAACTGATGATAAGAAGAAGTACCTACTAGTAGAAACACAAACTACATAGTGAGCACGGTAACGATGATCCACTTTAAGTACCTATTAAGTACTCATGTAGTAAATTTACCTAAGTGATGAAGAATAAAAATAAGAGGAAATTAAAAAATAATAATAAAATTTATAAAAAATAAAGTGTGACGGTTTTTAATAATTCTATTTCTAATTAGATGCTGATAACGAGCGGTAGAATCAGGTCGAGTCAAAAGGGGTTTCATTCAGCATTTGAATAAATAAATATACATGTCTCTTGTCTGTGTGGCTCTAACACTTAACCACATACACACAAGTTGCCACATAACTATCTACAAGTCTTTATTTACTTAGAAACAACCGATCAAGTGCGATTCTAATTCGCACACGAAGGGTTCCGTGCCATCCATCGAGCAATCGTACAATGTGCATAAATGTTTCGTGTATGGGTCCCCTTTTATTTTAATTTATTTTGATTATTTGTTGTTATAGCGGCAATGTACGTTCTGTTAGAATTTCAACCACGGTTCATGAGATACTCGTACTAACAGACGGACGGACAGCGGAGGCTTATTAAGAACGGAGAAGAAGGAAGAAGAGTATGGTAAGGAACCTTAAAAAGGCTCATTTCCAGTTAAAAAAATGACGATAACCATAAACCTCAGTAATGTCAGACGTGCTGTAACTATCGTGTTTAAACGAAGTTGATTTGCTGTTTCGTGATCGTTAAACCAATCAGTAGATATAAGGCTTCTAGGTAGGTAGGTAAAGTACTAATACTATGCATAGGTACGTAACAACACTTATCTGCCAAGTGACTAGTGACTTCCTATCTACAAAGTCGCTAGGTAGTAGGTACCCATAGACATTTTCTCAATGCAACACGTTTTCCCTAAAGATAACCTCTACTCTACATCACATTATCTAATCGTATCCATCCGAGAAAAATAATCTGTCAGTATACTACAAATTAAAAAGTCATCGAGCACAGTTAAATGCTCGATGTAAAAAGTAAATGCGTGAAAATATTTTATATGTACCTAAGTATGTTTTAACATAAAAAAAAATATTCAATGTTAGATGGCTATTTTAACATCTGCTTTGAAGACATTTTAATAGGTAATATCTTTTGCGTCTATTATGTCAAATACTTCATGGTCTAAAGATATAAAAGATAAAAAAAAATATCATCTGCCCAAGGATGTGGGGCATCACAAAGGCCCAGAAGACCAGTTAGTCACCGTTATTATTCCATACGATACATATGTCACCCTAAATACAACTTATTAACGCTGTTGTGTGTGACCATAAACTTGACGTCTTTTTCAATGGGTAAAGCGGCCGGGATCAGTTGTCATGAGCTATTAGTTAAAGCGTACGAAACCCCAATGGCGTTCGTCCTGTCCATCAAACATTACTTAGTAGGTAAGCGTTTTAATCCGAGTGCGAAGGTTCACTCAAAGCAACACACGCACAGCACATTCCTTTTTTCGTGTATTGACTAAATATATAAAATAAGGGTTGGAAAATAGTGGACAAGCTTATGTAGCTTCTCTGTTTCAGGATAAGACCCCAAACAAAATAAGATCGTCTAATATTTTTGGTATTTTCTGTTCGAAAAATGAATGTGCATTACACCAGTAGGAGGTACTCTCAAACGGTGAAGGAACACATGGTGAGGAAACGGCATTTTGTAGAACCTAAAAAGTTCGAAAATATGTGGCACGAAAGGCGCCTTTGAGGAGCACTTTAAATTCTTTCACCACACTGGCTCGAAAGAACTTGTGACACAACTAGATAAATCGATATCTGATGATATTGTAGCTGAGCTAATGAAAAAAAGAATTTTCGAAACGGTGTTTGTAGGTTACCGATATTATAACGCGCGCCCCTGCCCTTGAACTTGGTCCTCGACGGACCCTTTGCTATCCCTGTATCCTTCCTATATTTTATCCTCCTATTTGTTGTAAGTTTATTTCTGTTAACAAATGTTACCTAGAGGAAGTAAATAAAAAAAATTATAACCAAATAAATTGGTTACTTACTCTTGTCATATGGTAATTTGTGCAGTATTATTGTAATTAATTTCCTATTAATTTCCTGGGATGAATACAAAATACTTAATTTCGTAGGTTCTTGGGGGAACACTTCTTGTATGATGGTTGGGAAACACCACATAATTACTAGTCAAGATAATCCGAATTAGGTAGGTTGTATACTGTGTTATTGCTATATTCTAGCCTAGGTACCCCATTATAATACGAGCCGGCTAAGTAGGTACTTCTGCCCTACTAATCGCACTTGCAGTAATCGTCATTTTTGGGTTTTTTTTTGCAAAAATGGTATTTCCAAGGGGAAATTTATCTATAACTACGTAAAAATATAATTTTCATTATATTTTTTATTATAAGTACATTGACTTGCTGCAGTGGTATTTAAAAATTATGATTACCGCGTTTTTTCTCGAAACCGCCATTTTGCAAGTACTGCATTCGCTATTACGAGGGCAGACTTATTTACGTAGGTACTTAAAAATTATGATTTCGTCAACAAAATGATAATTAGGCAAGTTTTCGAAGAAACCGTAGAAGCAATTAAAGAACAAAGTATTGCTTTTGTTACAATAAACAAAATTTTCGTAGAAATAAAAAGTGTAACAATTTACATTGTGTCGTGAAATTGAATAAGTTCCAATGGTTGTGTAGCTTAATTAAACAACAGTAACCGGTCTTAAAGGTTAAGCATTTAAGGGGTTTCTATACAAAACTTTGTATAAATAAGGGGTTTATTTTTAACCGACTTCAAAGAGGAGTTTTTGTAGCCAGTTAAAATAAAAAGAAATATACAGTTCAATTGTTCTCAATTGCACTGTATATTTCTTTAATAAGTATTTTTCTTATTATTTTGTATATTATTCCGCCGGTTATGACTTGATTTTGATGATACTTTCACTGCTGTACCTATAGAATAGTCCCAAGGTGATCCATAATACCTAAATTTTATGCCTGAGGGATTTATACAAGACTTATAAAAGACGTAAAATTATATTTTGAAATGACAACTTAGTACTTACCTACTTAATTTCTTACTTAATTTTATTCGAGTGTCGATGGCCTCTGACCTCCTGACATATCTAAACGCCAACTATCTGTTAGTTTCTACTATGAAAAATAAACCAGATTACAATGATATTAATCTTTTATTCGTAATTATTTTAACGATACCCACAACCATTTTTAGGTTATTATGCATAGTGATCGCACTTCTCAAGTTGTCCGTACATTTGCAACGGTTCCCCCTAAATCCTATTGACTATTAAAAAGAAATAAAAACGGTCAGTGGGATGCAGTGTGGTAGGGTGTTCATACCACCACCCGTCACCCACTGACCTCCTAAGTTTCAACTTAGGAGGGTGAAAGTTAGGTGAAAATTATGCAATGCTTTAGAGCAATATTTGTGAAATAAGAGGACTTTGTGCAGTGTTCATCAGGTACCTATGTAGGTATAGACTTGCCTTAGATTGGCTTAAGGACCTCATCATCATCATCATCTTCCTGCCCTTATCGGCACAACAAGTTTTCTTCTTCCAGGGTCACAGGGGACATGACCCCCCCTCCCCAAAATCGCAGGTACACGTCAAATTGAAAAATCTTCTAAATATTTACAAATTATCTAAATATTTATAAATTGTGTAGGTATTGAGCAATAAAATCTGATTAACTCTAGGTACATATTCTATTATTTATTAGTGACCCCCTCCAAAAATTCAAATTCACAGGCGTTACTTACAAACTTTCAGTTTTAGAGGTATCTATAGGTACTGTACCTACTCATTATATTATATTCCGTAAGTATATTATTCATCCTCGCCATTCCACACTTCTTAACATATTCGATTATTTAATTTGTCACACTTATCAATTTATAGGTAGGTATGCCAAACTAAGGCCGATTACCATCTATAAGTACTTACTAGATGATTTATATTATACAGCGTCAGGAGGCAACTTTAACCTACACTAACGGGACACTGCAGGCTTGCTCAACACTTATTCCATCCTCTGTTCAGTTTGGTGAACGCACGACCGTAAATATACATAATAATATGCTAATAATATACATAGAATTGCGAATAAATTATTACCTGTCTAGCCTGTCTGGCACTCATCACGGGCCGGACACACCCTACAGTAATCAATAACCACGTAAGTACCTGAGTCCCCAGCCCGATCGACGTAGATATACCGCCTACATACGTGATAAGTATTGTAGGCGTTTACTGGGGAATGGTAAAATTTTGTAAAATCATGTCCGCTATCCCACTAATATTTACATAGGCGAAAGTTTGTACTATAAAGACATTTTTTTATAGGTACTTACTTATATGAGATATATATTAAGAAAACGGTTATCATACACACATACTTATACATATTCGCAGGTACCTATAATATTAAAACGTTCCTTTCATCTCGAACTATTTGAAAGACTATCAAATTAAGTTTAGATTTTGCACAAAAAATATAAGTAAGTATTTTTGTCCCATACATATACCTATTTGCTTCATTGGTTCATTTTTATACGTTTTTCGGTAGAGGGGTGTCTCCCTGACAGACAGAGAGACAGGGAGTAAGGGACACAGTGAGACGCGAATACCTACCTATTCGGACGGTTGATTTGCAAATCGTTATCTCGTCGCCTCATCACATTTAATCACATCCTGGAAGTACCTAAGTGCACTTCACTGGGAAACGTGCATGACACTAACAAACGGATAAGGGACAGTACTGAGTCACTGGGAAAATTCAAGACAACCACATCTGGTCATTCATCATGATCATCATCATCCTCTAGAAGTCTACCTACTAGGACATAGGCCTCCAAAATAAAGCCCTACTTCCAGGGCGAATGATTTTGTGTTGCTGTTTTCCACTCGCGATTCTTACAGTGAGATGGACTTCATCAGACGGCATCTTTCCGGCTTAAGATTTATATTCAGAGAGCTCGGACAAGTCGGTGATCAGATCCGGTATTAAACCCGTTGATAACCGAGACATCTCTGAATATGTTTGTGCTTTTTGTCCGTCATGATGAAGTCTATCTCATTTTTGGTTACAGCATCGGGACTTTGCCACGTCCTAGGCACTTAGTTATATTAAAATAGATAAAGAAAATTGTTGTTTGCTACGCAACGCATTGAATGAATTGATAAATTGTCGGACCGCTAGTATTTATGGTGGGATTTAGAGACGGCGTTCAGTACATTCAAATATTACACTAACGGTCAAGGCAACGAACTGATGCAAATTCTTAGTACTTTTATATTCCAAGTAGGCATACCTATCTACACCCCTTAATAAGAAGCGTCTCTGGTTTCAATGAATCACCATTTTTGAAGGATAGTTTCCTATTACCTACATAATTTTTAGGTACGCTGTTTTTTAGTAGGTATCTTTAGTAATATTTGTAGATCAAGCCATGACTGACTAGGCTGCACTACAGTCAAAAATGACCCTAGATTTTCAGGCCGAGATGGCGAACGTTAACAACACCTGATATTATATAATAATAGATCACGTCCACCAAACCTATACATACCCTCCTATATTAATACTTTGCATGATGGTGGTAGGACCACCCCATCTTAACCAGGCAACTAAAAGCGATCACCCAAGCCCGACCTAAACTTGCAATCAATAAATCATAATAGGTACCCGTGAAACGCATGTGCAAGCTTCTCCCTCGCACTCGTATCAACAAGCACTATAGATTCAGAACAGCATTGTACTCGTAGACATAATCGTCCGTTTCATTTATTAGTAGATTGGAGTAACGAACCCTAAACGAATCGACCGGCTATCATTCCTCTTTTGTATTTCACTTCTAATGCCACAGATTATGTTTGTATGGGTACTAAGAATTCACTTATCTAATTACATGTACCTACCTTGGATGAAAAAACTTATTCGTTCAAGTTGTCCTATATTGTCCAGTCCTTTAGTTAGTTAGTTTAGTTAGCTCCGCACGTATTGACCTTGTCTTTCCTGTGAACAAGGCCGACTAAGCTGAGAGGATGGAATAGGTGCTGGGCAAGCCTAGACACTACAGCGTCCCGTTCGTGAAGGTAAAAAGTTGCCTCCTGACGCTGTATAAATCATCTACCATAAACTTGGTAGGTCAATAATAGATTGCGCAATGAAGATTAGCTGGGAAGCATAAGAGAGTATAATCGGTGAAGGGGTTGTAAAGACTTAGGGTTCCCAAAACGAAAAAAAAAGTGGGGTGTCATAATGAAAGGGCTTTACTTGTACATTTCAAAATGATTTTTATTTTGATTCTAGGATTAAAATGTATGCCTACTTAGTTTTTGAAAAAAAAAATATATAAGAAACCGCTGTCACCTTGAGCTCCCTTTTGTCAGTTTCGATGTCTTCGTTCAGGTTAGACTGTAGGTATATTTTGCTAGGTAGCGGTAATTTTGTGATTTGCAGAAATTGTGTTTGATTTTTCTCCTATAAAAAGTTAGAGTCTATTATAAAGTCTTGATTTTGTACTGTAATCAAGACATTATAATCTACTCTTACTTTTTATAGAATAGACAAAGATCTAATGCGAACTTGTACTTATAAAGTATGCAAGTAGGTACAAGAAATATCAGTCACGAATGCTAAACTTGCAGATTGTAACATCGCGCGCGTGATCTCAGTTCGGGGCAAACTACTAGTTATCGTTCATATAAAAAACTTCTCAATTTTCAATGAAAAGTATAATACAAACTTTGGCCTCCCCATTGACCCACTTATCGGCTGAATAGATATAAATCCCTGCATAATAAGAAGTACCTACATGCCGGTTATGCCGAACAAAGCATATTTCTTAGAATAGCTATTCATGTCTTGTCTTTACAATAACCGAATTATGCTATGGGTTGATATTACGCAGTAGGTAAGTGTTTTAAGGACAAACTCAGGAGTCCCACTCGCACTTGCCCGGTCTTGTAAACTGAATTTTGTATCCATACCTTTAGTAGACCATGGTCTGACATCTGAACAATGTTCGTTTAAACTGGTAATGATGATTGTAAAAGTTCTATGACTATGCAGGTAGGTAATTTCATATTTTACCATATAAATAGTTAAGTATAATCTAATAGGTACCTAATCAATTCTTATAAAATCATGACCTTTTATATTTCTCTTAAATAAATAGTAACATTCTTTTAAAGTACTTACTTTATATCACACTTTAAATCATAACTAGAATGTAAAATATATAGGTACTTAGATGACTTTATTATCTTTTTATTAGTTAACCTTCGACAGAATAGGCTCTCGACTCTCAAGGTTAGCCATCAGACTTCTAGTTCACCTAGAACTAATCCAATATAATTTGATTTACTCAGTAAGTAAGTACTTACTAATAAATAAGAAGTAGGTTTGTATAGAGTTCGATAAACGGTTTTAAATAACGTTTAAAAAATAATGATGTTGCCACTTAAAAACTAGTAGTGTTATTCAGCTGGAATATTAAAATGGAGGAATTGATCGAGTTACCTCAATCAATCATGATATTTTGCGTTAGTTAGTATCATTTACAATTATTTGTATTATCTTTAAAATTCACTCAATTTAAATCCTCAGTCTTTCAATGAGCTTCCCAACTCTCTGTGAGCTAAGTATGAACATTAGTGTAATTGGTAAACCGTTCTAATGATTAAATAAATAAATAAATAACATATATAAAATCACGCCTGCTGCTGATCCTGACATACTTCTTTCGCTTCATTCACTCTTATTACATTCCTCCAGGTACGTGCGCCGAGGTCTTCAGCTTCCAACGGTACCATTCACACTCGCCTTATACACCTGTTTCGTTAATATTATTTTATTCATCCTCTCTACATGACCGAACCATTTTAACATACCTCATCATCATCTCAGTCCTCATCATACATGTTCGTCCACTCCACATCGCTCTCTTATCACGCTATTTCTCACTCTATCTCTCAAAGTTACCCCACACATACTTCACAATGCACGAATTAATCACTATATCACAGGCAACTGGACCAGATTAGGTACCCTATCAGTAAAGTAAGAATTGCATTCACTCTACTTTGATGTTTCTTCTACCATATCCAACTTTCACTACCATACATAAGTATCGGCACTATTACTCCTATATGTACAGCCAGTCGTACCTTTTTAGGCACTTTCCGGCTTTTCATAAATGCGTGTAGTGCCCCATTCACTTTATTTCCTGCAACCACTTTCCTTTCAACATCCTCTTTACATTCACTTTCATTCCTTTCCTCACAAAAGCTCTATGCATCATTGTTACGATCTCTTGCATGCAACCAATGACGCAAGTAAAACCTGGCCATCGGCATAAAGAAGTCACGAGTATTGACGAGTAACTCATTCATTCATAAACTAGATTCCCTAACTTTCAAATCTTGCAAACAACTAACCATGAACAAGATAAACAGCCATGGTGACGCTACACATCCCTGTCTTACACCCTTTTGAATGCCAAACCATTCAGTGTATGACCGATGGGGTATCCTCACGCAAGCACTAGAGTTCTTATAGAGAGACTTCAGAGCTCGAATAAGGTTGCCGTTTACACCATACATTGATAATACCGACCAGAGTTCATTCCTCATCGCTTTGTCATAGGACTTTTACAAATCCACGAATGCGCAATAGATCCTGATCCGTACATCCAATTCCCTTTCGAAAACCTTGTGCATCCCGTATTTTCTCATCGGTTTCTTTCATAACTATTTCAATCAACACTTTCGCATACAGTTTGCCGACGATGCTGATTGGGCTATGCCCCTGTAGTTTTTGCAGTCCTGATGCAAGCATTTTCCTTTGTTAAGTGGAACTATAACGGCCTTACACCAATCACTTGGTAAACGACCATTAACCCAACACATGTTGAAAAGGTAGCACAGTTGACTTGCTACGAGGCCATGCCCAGCCTTCAGCATCTCGACTGTTACCTTATCATATCCCGCTGCTTTTCTAGTTTTTATACTTCTTAATGCATAGGTACACAACTTCATTCATGCTAATAGCACTTTCATCAATGTCAACATTTTCATCCATCGCTGAGGTTGCTGCATGTACACCGTCCTCTCTTTTAAACAAGTTTTCAAAATAGTCCTGCCATCTTTTTAAAACACATTCTTCACCTTTTACAATACTTCCATTGTGGTCTCTGAAGAGTTCAGCTCTGAGCTCTGCATTTTTCCTCTGGCTGAACGGATGGATTTCCAGAAGAACTTAAAGTTTGCCTGGAAATCCTCAGGTAACCTTCAATCAAACACGTCTTTTTGCTCATCTTTCTTTATTGCAATCATTTCTTTCAATATCCCTTTCAGCCTTATTTGTGTTTAGCTTCATCCACATCTTGACAACAGAAGTTGGTCTGCGTTACATCTTTTTTTGTCCTTTAATAGAACACGATGATCTAATACATTCTACATTGCATTATCCTATTATATGAAACAGCATTTTATTTACTTTGACCAACTTCTGCTGTTCAGATATTTTTCTTTCCATACAATTAAATTATTCTTACAAGTACCTAACGACATGAAAAAATATTGTCAAGTAAAGTAAATATTTTGTTCACTTAAAAATACCTAATGGTTCATTAGAAAGTTTTCCTCCATTTCTTATGGCCTCAAATTTCCCCATACTGTCATAGTACAAAAACATTTTCATCATCATCATCATCTTCCTGCCCTTACCCCACTCTATGTAGGGTCGGCACAGCATGCTACTTGGATCATGCTGTAAGAGTTTTGGCTAAGGTGTTTTTGACCGGCCGCCTGCCTGACGTCAACCCTCCTTGGGAATACTACAAAAACATTTTATTTAATTAAATTTTTGCCAACATCATCCATTTTCATCACCAACTCACGTTTAGCAAAAAAATTTACTATACCCAAAATGGTTTTCACAAAAAAAATAGCAAATGGTTCTTAAGACAATTTTTCTGCAGCTCTTCTGGTTTTAGATTTTCCCATAGGTACCTAACCTACTTCCCAGCTAAAAAAAACTCTTAATACTTAGTTTGGTTTACTTTACGTTTACTTCCGTTTGAACGCTAGTTCTTATTACTTTTGAGTTGAGAGCACTTGGTGGTCGTGGGTTCCAATCCGGTCATACACCAATGGATTTTTTTATTGGAAAAAATTATGTGCGCTATATCAATACTCTCAAAGGGTGACGGAAAAAATCGTGAGGAAACCGGCATGTTGTAGAACTTAAAAAGTTCGAAAATATGTTTCAAGTGCACTAAAGGAGCATTTGAGAACACTGATTCGAAAGAACTGGTGTAGTGATACGACTAGATTATAATACACTGGCCTGCAAAACTAAGTATCACACTTTAAAAATTGCAATAACTTTTTATGTACACAAGATATCCTTTCGAAATAAAAAAGACTCGAAAAAGAGTTTAATTTTGTATATGAAAACTTCAGTGTCGATAACCTTCTTTGAGGAAATGACTGAAAAAAAACTTTAGAAACAAATATAATTCTTTTCGAATTAAAATTTTACTTCTTATTTTTTATTCTGTTTTTGTTTTAAATTTTTTTCTTGATCGATGAGTCTTGTTACAAAAGCTAAGTTAGACACCAGCACATAAACTTTACTTATCTCTCATAACTCATAACTTGAAGAATGTGCTAGGATCATGACTTTTCTGGAACTAGGCACCAGTATGCGTCGTACTGCAAGAATGGTAGATGTAACGTTACGAACGATCCAGAAGGTGAAGCGAAGATATGAAGAGACTGGAGACCATCTGAGGAGACCTTGTAACGGCTGACCCAGGTGCACAAGTGCCCGAGAAGACCGTTATATTGTTTCCACTGTGTTGAGAAATCGCCACCTAAGAAGTCCAGCAACAGCTTCTTTAGACCCGAAGGGACTACATTAGTGACAGTACAGTGCGCATAAGACTTGCTGAAGCAAACCTGAAACCCCGAAGACCAGCGAGTGGCCCCAAACTCGAGAGCATCGGGTAGTGAGACTGCGATACTCCCGTGAACACATACAGTGGTCTGAAGAAGAATGGTCAAGAATTTTGTTCACGGAGGAGTCTCGATTCTCACTTTATACTTCTGATGGAAGGCGAAGTGTCTACAGGCGACCCGGTGAGCGATACCTTCAAGCTTGCTTCTCAGAAAGAGTCCAATACGGTGGAGGCAGTGTACATGTATGGGCTGGCATATCTTCAGAAGGTCGCACAGACCTATTGGCCATAGAAAATGGCACTCTGACTGGGGAAAGATATGCCCAAGAGATCCTCATTGAGTATGCAGGGCCGTATTTAGTAAATATGGGTGATGGATCGATGCTGATGCATGATAACACACGGCTCGGGTCGTGCAAAAGTATGTTCAGGAGGTTGGTATCAGCGTGATGGCTTGACCATCAAGAAGTCCTGATCTCAACCCGATTGAGCACGCCTGGGTTGAGCTAGGGAGGCTAGTTAGAAGCCGTAGACCACCTCCTACCACCCTCAGGGCACTAAAACAGGCCCTAATAGAAGAATGGGCGAATATACCCCAACATAGGCTCCGAAACCTCGAGTTCAGTATGCCAAACCGGCTCGAAGCTGTAATCAGAGCCCAAGGAGGCAATATCAATTATTAAAAATTAAATAACATGTAAAACATACTTAAAAATGATACGATAAAAACTCAATGTTTTGCGACACTAAGCTAAAAATGGCTATTTTTATTGTTTTAACTTTTTAATTAGCAGTACCTAACCTACCTAGCTAATAACTACCAATCCTGGATGCTCCTAAACTGTAGGTACTTAAGACATTTAGTGATTATTTAGCTTGACACTCAGGTATGAATGTACCTAAGTATGTTTTATTTTGATAAAACATAGCTACACATTTATTTTATTTTCATTTTTATGAGTTTTAATTTTGTTTTTTTTATTTTCTAGTTATTTTTTTATTTTATTATATATTTTGTTATGTGCAATATTCTCGCCTCAATGTACCTACCTAATTCTAAATGTAACGCCTTGGTTACGGCTGTAACGTTACTTTTTTTCTGAATAAATGACTAAATCATGCTATGCCGACCCCACATAAAGTGGGATAAGGGCAGGGAGATGATGATGAATTTACAATAAGGAGTATTCTGATTCTGTACATACAAAAGAGTACACAGCTATTCCTTGTTTCGAACTATTTAAGTTGGTGGTATCGATCTGTTTATAAGACGAGAATTATCCACAAAGGTCCAAACATGCTCACTCTATAATTAGAAGGATTGCATTGTTCTTCAACTTATGAGCATGTAGGTCTACACTATAATGTTATCTTATCAGTGCTTGGCACTATTGATGTTGCCGTTAGTATCAATGTCGCTCATCTCTCCTTCAAAGAAAACAAGCTGGAGACTAGATATTATAATTACGTTTATTACGTACCTAAATATACTTTTATGTTTTCAATTCAACTCGGCTCTTGGTTTGTTTTCAGTATGCGACATAAAGGCATAACGTATTCGTAAAACGGAAAGTTTAGGCAGATCGTATTTTTTTCTATAAAAGTGTTAAAGTGTCATAACAGAAAGTTTCAGCTATGCGCTAAAGGTTCTTCACTCCCCCTCCCCTTCTACCCATTCCATACCTAGGACGACGAGATTGACGACGTTTGTGGAATGTCGATTGTACAATTATTATTTTACATAATTGCATATTTCGCACATTGCATGTTGTGCGCTTTTTAGTTAAGCAATTTAGAACACGTTTAGCCAGTGCCGTGTATTCACTAGCATCAATGAATCAGTAATCAGTTAAATTCGTCTCAATTCTTTTATCATTGTCATCTAAAGCTGTAGGGTATAGCTGCTTCTCTCCCCGAGCATGTCGTAAAAGTCGACTAAGGGATAGTATCCTCCAACATGATGAGATACAATAAGCAAGTATTCCCAAGGAGGGTTGACGACAGGCGGCCGGTTATAAAAGACCTTAGCCAAAACTAAGGCCGACCCCACATAGAGTGGGATAAGGGCAGGAAGATGATGATGATGATCTAAAGTTGTAGGATGCAACCCCTACATCTTTATGGTCCTTCGAGCCGGATTATTAGTATTTAGATAAGTAATCAAGTTAGGTATTATGAGGCCGGAGATGCGCAAAATGTAATAAGTACAATGAACTAGTACGTACTCGTAAGTATGCTGAATGACAACGCCCTGACTCTAGCATGCTAACCTTACCGCCCTTTGACCTTAATAGTATAACTTCAGCATAACAACTTAGTGTTGTAAATTATATTACCTACGCAAAAGCCAGTAAAATGAATAACAATTATTCTCTAAAAATAAAGTACCGAGAGTACCGACCTATATAAAAATAAAAATAACGAAAATCAAACATAAAAAAATAAACAAATGGGATTTTGAATCATCCGTGAAGTTGCATTTGCAAACTTAAAAAGAAAAATAAGGAAAAACAAAATAACAAATAAACATTTCGCAAGGCATAAAGATGCGCTTTCAAAATGTTGCATAACCGATCCACAGATGCGACAACAGGAAGTCCTCGGCAAAATCGATAAGTTCGCGCGCCTTCAGGCCCGGCCGCTCAGCTGTCATTCTGAAAATCAGGTGTTACGACTTACCAGTAGAAAGCAATCTTCTCGCCGTGCCCGTTCCTCACGTGGCGGTCCAGCACGTTGAAGCAGACGTTGGTCACGGCTCCCTCCATCCATTTCACAAAGATCTTACCCATGTTTATGTCAAAGTTGTACGACATGAATTTCCCCGCCTCGTAAGGTGTTTGCCAATAAAATTCATTGGCGATGTCGTTCCAGAACCCTTCTGGGTCATCAAGGGACCTCTGGTGGATCTCCTTGTACCTCTCGAAGGAGGGTAGTCGCGATTTAGCTATCACGAAGTCGGATGGGTAGTAGGTGCGCGATGTCACGGCGGGTTCCGGCTCCTTGTCTTTCATCGTCGGACCAGAACGCGTGCACTATACGGGCGATACGAGCTCACTAGATGCGATAGCCAGATGTGCGGGTGTACCGGCTCGTCGCAATGCACTAGATTATTGATAGCGCGACCGAGAACTGCGAGCGAGTGTTCGCGTTCACCGTGTGCTTGGCAATGGTTTCAGCAACGATCGACGAGAAGGTGACGCACGCGTGAGGCGCGCGTGCGCGACCGCATACTCCTAGGCGCGCGGACACACCGATTCTGTATGAATCTAGCGATCAATATAAAGCCGTTAGAGACAACTATGAAAAACTGCCAAATAAATAAATATTTTACTTAAGTATTTTTATCAAAAACCCTTAAAATAAGACATTAATTCAATCATAAAAGGTCTCATATTTTTTGGCTCTCATTATTCCTTTAAGATCTTATTTATAATGTAAAACATTAAATGATTGATACAACGCAAAATCTTAAAAGGGCAAATTGCTGATTTTGACCTACTGACACATATTTTGTGAATAGGGCCAATGTTAAAAGACCTCGCTTACGAATAGGTGCTTAAGTATTAGGTACCTCAGGTACCTACGTACGTTATTCGGTACTAGCTGTTGCACGCGACTTCGTACGCGTTAGATTTCAAACCGAGTTTCAAACCATTCGCACCGCCCGCCCGTTAAAAAGTTCCCATACAAATTTTGACACCCCTTTTTAAGGGTTGTTTTGAAAAATCCTGAAACACGTGTCCATTTATTTTGTATACCTAATCCCTCCCGCACCTCGGTATCGGTAGCACCCACTCTCACTCTAGAGTCAAACTTATATTATCTATTCTGTGGCCGTTCGAGACATCCCGAGATTTTGCAGAGAACGCTCGAACTTATACTCGTGATAACTTCTAAACTAAATGTCGGATTCGAATGAATTAAAATGGAATTTGCTTAGAAATAAATAGTCCTGGTGATTAAATAATTTATTAGGATAAGGGTTCATACCATGACGCGAATGGAATCAACCTTTGTTCCTACCTGCATTGTAATTAAATTTTAGAACACAAAAGCTGTTATTGTGACTTAACTATAATAGATGGATATGTTGTCTTGCGGACTTTTTTGTAGACATAAATAAGACCTATAAACCTGTAGTACATTATTTTGTTCTATAATCAATAGTTTTCGCAGCGCACGCCAAAAACGGTTTTTGGGTTTTCTACCTTGGGTTACAATATTGCAAATTTCGTACGGGTCCCTAATTTAAAAAAAAATTATAGCCTATGTTGTTCCGTAATAATGTAGCTATCTATTGGTGAAAGATTTTTTACATCGGTTCAGTAGTTTCGGAGCCTATTCGTTTTAAACACAAATCTTTCCTCTTTATAATAGTGTAGATTTACCATAGAACGGTAGGTACTTAATTTAAGTACATAGTATTTCAATTGCGAGTAGGTACGTCTCCAAAATGCTTAGTAGTGCATAACTATATACGGTAAAAGTCATAGTATTGTCTTAGTGTAAGATGTCTACAATTTTTATTTGTTATGTATTTTATTACCCGACTACGGCGAAGCAAAAAAGAGGGTTATGATTTTTTTATACCTATTGAGTTAAGTAACTAACATAACTACCGATTAACTCCAGAACATTTATTTTTATTTATTTATTTTAGGTAAATAAAATACTTCTACCAAGAGGTCAAATTGGAGGTCGGGTGCGTAGTAGGTACCAACAAGTGATCGTTAAATCAACGAACCGCTTTATTGTACTGCTTTTCCTTTATCAATGAGTTAAATGCTAATCGTTAAAATAATATTTTCTTAGGTTTATGCTCAGACCAAATAAAAAGAAAAGACCCCGTGCGGCGAACAACAAAAGTGAAGCCCCTTTTTATCTGTGTGTGCCGTTTTAAGGTTATGTGTTCCAAGTAACCTAAATTCATAGTATAATAATTAAGAAACGATGCTATTTGAAGTACTTACAAGTGAAAAGTGATTACGTGAGACTTTTTATGTGATTTGCTGCTGTTTTTACAAGTTTTCACTACACAGGAAGGCATAATTCTATTTTTAAGACTCGTGACGTACTAAGAGCGATGAGCATGGGTTTAGTGTAGGTGTGTGCGTGAGCGTGTATGTTCACTTGCAGGAGCACGGTTTTGTGTGGCTTCACTTTTGTTGTTCGCGGCGCGGCATCTTCTCTTTTTATTTGGTCTGAGGGTTTATGCCTCGGTTCATGCACATCATACGGCGCATTGTGTTGTTTCGTTCGTTTAATCCAATAAATGGTCAACGGCCATTAAGGTGCCTTAATTCAACGGTTAGA
This sequence comes from Scotopteryx bipunctaria, assembly GCA_949320045.1. NCBI lineage: Eukaryota > Metazoa > Arthropoda > Insecta > Lepidoptera > Geometridae > Scotopteryx > Scotopteryx bipunctaria. Next base: position 7,461,803 of record OX439440.1, read on the forward strand.
TATATTGAACGCTAGATGCTTTCAGCAGCTTTAAATGAGTAATCTTGAATAAGAACTCATTGATAAATTAACTTTTCAACAGGTTGATCAATGTTTAATAGTAGACATCAACCATTACATTGAACGCAAAATCGTCAATGACGCACTTCTAGTGCCGACTACTACCGACCATTCATTCCGAGTGTGACACTGTAGGTAATTAGGTAGGTACCTACTTTAGTCAAGTCAATACAATATCGACACAAAAAAGGCGAACATCGCAAACGCGCATTAACTATGATTTTTTATGTTGTTAGGTCTCTTGAGAGTACCTAGTATAAACTAAATTCGCTACAATTTGAGCCTCACCCGAGTACCTCTCTAGGTCCATTGGTTGCGAGGATACGTCAGCTAGTCTAAGATGAGCATTTTTTTTAAGTGAATAATTTGACACTTTCAGTTATTTCGAACAAATGCCTTAAGGAAGCGTTTTTCAAGTTTTTTTATTCTATACTTCTGTAAAGTTAATTAAATTTGCTACAATTTGAGCCCAATTTTCACACACTCTAGTCTAGGTCCATTGGTTGCGGAGATACAGCTAGCTAAAGAAATTGTTTCAAGTGAACATTTATCGGTAGGGTTACCGTAAACCGGGGGTATTTTGCGCCTGCAAGAATATCTTTGCGCCAAATCGGATAAATGATTTTTTTGTCATAAAAAAAAAACTTGTTGCTTCAACGAAATTATTGATATCCGACCATGAAACCAAATGTTAGTACACTCGCAAATTTTAAAATGAGGTCGGTAGTAGTGTTCTTTTCTCTGGAATGAGTCGCAGAGTGAAAGTGCATAAAAAATCAAAAAAAGAAGGCTGCCAAAATCAAAGTGTATCTGCTTAGCCACCGGCTCAATATTGGTAAGCTTTTGTTTTTACATTTGTTATGTATTCTTCTAGTCGATTTAGAAAGTATTTTGTATCAATTATCTGCCAATATTTTTATTCATATTTTTTTATGAGTTAGGTCAGAAAACACTCAAAAATGGGGAGACTTTGCGCCAGGCAAAAGTCGCTCAAGTGTCATCTTCGTTTGTGGATTTTCTAAACGCAAGGCTGTGACAGCATCTGGACCAAAAAGACGCAAAAAGAAAATTTATATCGCCCCCGGAAAAAGCATAGCCCACGAAATACTTGACGCTACTGAAGCCGGCGATGGACTGGATTCTACAGCTGAAGAGGGTTCTTTACGCATGCCACAGACGAGTCAGGATTCAGATGGTTACTTAGTCAATGACGAATCTTACGATGGTGACTTTCTGGAACCCGATAGTCCTGACGAGGAGCCTTCAGAACAAGCAACCAGATTCAAAGATGTTAGACGTGAAAAAGACAATTTTGTGGTCGTAAAATATGACGGTAAATTGTATCCTGATATGAATGTGGACTTCGATGAAGAGGGAGCAACTGTAGACGCAATGCAGAGATCGGTAAAGGCATGGAAATGGCTAAAGACAAAAGATATAAGCTATTTTGGATGGAATGACGCCATTGGATGCATTGACCCTCAAAAATGATCATTCGCCGCGGTTTTTTCAGCATCAAAGAGCTAGACAACATAGAGTAGGACATTGCGCCATATAGTGCGTAAGGAGTCTTTGCGTAATAGCTTTATTGGATAAGTTATAGGCGGATTTAGAATATGGCGCAAAGTGTCCCCGCCGAAGAGGATACTTTGCGCCAAACTTTGATTAAAAAAAAAGTCTGATTATTGTGTTATAATGGTCGTACTAGTAAATATATTATTTTGAACATTATATTCGATCGTTTTAATCCATATCCTATACACAAAATAGATTTTTTGCATCTTTTGAAGAACAATACAAAAATCACTATAATTTTTGGCGCAAAGTACCCCCGGTTTACGGTATTTTCCAAGAGACGTAACGGCTGAACTAATAATGCTCTTAAATACAAGACATGAAAGGAGCCTTGAGGCGCACTTTACATCCTTTCACCACACTGGTTCGAAAGATCTAGTGACATGACTAAATAGATAGAGGTAGGAGGAACTAATCATAATGAAATCATTTTAAATAGGCCTTCTCTTTAGCACCGTTTCCGGCCCTGAGCCAATTAAAACCAGTGCACTACTACCATTGTCTTCCTGTGATAAAAGCGGTTATCAAATGGAGGACAGTCTGACGAAATAAAGAGCAAAATCACAAATTACCTAGCTAAGGACCTAATGGTTTAAATACCTGTAGGATATACGGAAGACTGAATTAAAACATTCAAATTATTCATCACATCGAATTATTTAATTTTCACGTGTTTTTTATCAAAACTTAAGTAATTTTTTTAAATATCACAGTAAAAAAAATTCTTTACCTATGCCAATTACTGTTTAGCTAAGTCCGATGCAGATTAATTTAAATCTAATATTATAAATGCGAAAGTAACTCTGTCTGTCTGTTTTCCAGATTTTGATGAAATAAATGAAAATTTGAATCACATTTTGTAACATTACTGATTTGTATGCGAAATTAAATAAAAATGGTTCAGTATTTTAATAATAGAAGAAAAGTCCCAAACGACAATAGTTTCTGATACCCACGATACAGGGTATCCTAGTGAGGACAGAACCATGAGACTGTAGTGTTTTTTTTATTAGTAGTGAGGACGCTACAGAGAGACTGCAAAGTAAAGAAATACCTACCTTCGCATATTACCTAGCTGAAACTGCTGTAGGTACCTAAACTAAAACATAAATTTTGTTTCAATTATACTTGACTAATTGAAAAAAAATATATAATATATTTTTATTTTGTTTTAGTTTACCTACTCGTATTCTCTCTATACCTACCTACGAGAATTTTCTTTAGATACCTACCCACAGTATAGGTAGGTAGGTACTATACCAACAGCGCGCATGCAAATTGCAGTCGATTGTGTTGGTTTTTGGGACGTGGTTTCTAGGCAAATTTTTGACCACATCACATCGAACTTAGCTGGCGTAATGGCACTCACAATATGAAAATAGTCTTACCAAAAGTCCCGGACATCTAGAATTATTTTATTCACAAATTGACCTTTGTTGTCAAATGTTGGTCAATTTACGATTTAATGGTTTTCGGTGGATGTTTAGTTAAATAGATTAGAGGGAAGGGAACTCGCCGTGTATAGCGAGGCGGGGCGGGCGCTGGTGGACGGGCTCCGGGTCAGGGCTGAGCGCCGCCGGCGGAGGCGACGGGGAGTCGCGCCGCTCCTGGCGCCGGGTGATGCTGTCGCCGAACGACACGTCTACCGGCAGGTGCGTCACACGACCGGCGCGCTGCGGAAACTCCGACACTTCATATCCATGATCGTCAGCCTTCTCCTTATTCACGAACTTCTTTTTGTGCAACGGCACGATCTTCCTCCACGGAGTCAAGTCCTCCCCCTCCTCCGGCAAGATCAGGTTGTATTTGCCAGACTTACGACCAGAGCTCCTAGCTTTCGCCTTCATGTACTGATCGAGAATGATTTGGCGCGCGCACGCCTCTGTGATAGACCTTCCTGTTTCCACAAAAGTGACAGTTTTTTTCACAACCTTTTCACCGCCGGCTATGGCTGACTTCGCGTCCGTACCGGCGACTTCACCAGAATCTTTCCACTTTTTCGGGGTTTCTTCTTTACTATTCTGTTTGCCCTGGCCAGAGGCTTGCTTCTTTGGTTTGAACTTCTTTGTTTGCTTCTTCGATGCTTTAAAAATTTCGTCCAATGAATCCAAAGATTCATCTATGAAAAGAGCGTCGTAGCGGTTCTGTAAGCCTATGCCGGCGCCGGCAACGTAGGATATCTCCATGGCTCAAGAAGTTTCTTGCTTGGGCGTGGGCAGCGCGATCTAGTAAACTAAAGAAAAATAAAATTTACACACTCGCTCATTAGGATCTATGCAACTCGCTTAGCTCAGTTCAGCTTGTAAAGTGTACCTACACCTAATTGGATACGATCTTAGAAACTCGAAACTTAGTATAACTACCTACACAAGACAGCTGTCCCAAACCAAAACCTAGTACGAGCCATTTTTTTTGTAGACGTTTGTTTGCGTGTTATGCAAAAACACCCGTATTTCTATCTCAAAATTAAAATCGTAGCATGGAACATTTCCAAATTCAAATACCTCGTATATATTATGGTGTTTGAGTTTGGAATTTCTTCTTACTAAGTTTTTGGATTTGTAAAAATCACATAATAGGTATTTAAATTTGGTATTGGCTTTTACTAAGTTTTTGAATTGGAAAACAATGTAATGATTGTACCTACACTATCAAAAATGCTCATACAAACAAAACACAGCAAGTCGATGCGCAGGGAGCGGGGTGCGGGGCGGGATGTGCATGATAATGATGAGATGTTTCGTATAACTTTACGGTGTAAAATGAATAATATTAGAAGTAAGCGAATTTTAGCTGATGCTCTCGGAACGTATTTTAGTATGCATTTATTTTTAGTTAAGTACCTACATTTCTATTGTAAAGAATGATAGCTTTATATTACCTAAAGCTACCCATACTATCTACCACTAGACTTTGGACTTTGTTTTATGTTTTACTAGCGACCCGCCGCGGCTTCGCACGGGGATAGACACATACCATCACGGACTTTTTTGTAGACTTTTTTTAAGGTACAACACTGTAGTACATTATTTTGATCTATCTCGTAGGGTTCAGCCAGCGTTTGCAATGTAAGCGCAAAAAAAATGTGTTTATTTACGACATCAGTCATCAGTAATAATCAGAGTTTCTCTACTATATTATGCATGTATCATAGGTACATATAAACCTTCCTCTTGAAACACTCTTATCTATTAAAAAACCGCATGAAAATCCGTTGCGTAGATTTAAAGATTTAAGCATACCTACATAGGGACAGACAGCGGGAAGCGACTTTCTTTTATACTACGTAGTTATGATGATGATTTTTTTTTAAATTTATTATAGCCTATACTGTCCCTGGTAATGTAGCTTTCTATTGGTAAAAGAATTTTTGAAATCGGTCCAGTAGTTTCGGAGCCTATTCGTTACAAACAAAAAAACAAAAAATCTTTCCTCTTTATAATATTAGTATATATTTATTATAGCCTATACTGGACCCTGATAATGTAGCTTTCTATTGTTTAAAGAACTTTTGAAATCAGTCCAGTAGTTTCGGAACCGCACGCCAAAAACTATTTTGGTTTTTCTACCTTGGGTTTCAATATTGCAATTTTCTTGCGGATCCCTAAATATACTATATTCTATTCTGGACCCTGATAATGTAGCTTTCTATTGGTGAAATAATTTTTGAAATCGGTCCAGTAGTTTCGGAGCCTATTCGTAGTATTATAAATTATAGTTTTTGTATCATTTACCTACTTATTATTTTATGTCAAATGAGAGAAAGTCAGGTCAGTCATAGTAAAACTTTTACTAGGTTTTTAGTGAAGAGCACTAGCTCAATTATTCCAAGCGTCCAACTTAAATTCCTAGTAAGAAATAACCGTCTGAAAATATTTACGTAGTAAGTCTCATAAAACGTGTATGTGCTACTGTTTTGCGAATATTATACTCATATTACAGCCTAAATGAAACGAACCAGCATATCTTCTACTAATTCTATATACCTAGTTGTCAGCCTTATGCTTTTCGAGGAAATTTTGTACAACTGCTACAAAAGATTGCCACGCAAGCCTTTCCACATCATTCATAGAAGTCTCAAATTTAGAGGTGTCTTTTATATAATTGACGTATTTGAGGTCCATCAAAGATACCTGCTTTTAAGTTTTTTATTACTTAAACCAGGAATTTGTCTCGACTGTCCCAGAGACAAATAAATCATGGGTAGGTATTTAATGTAACCACTCTGTTGACCCAATAAAAAATTAACCATCTTCAAATCGACGCAGGTCACCCAGCTATATTTTCTATATTTTTCCGCAGATGTTCAACGCATATTTTAACTACACTATGCGACACCCACACTTTATCTTCGTGTCGAATTTCAATATGTGTACCTAAGTGTACGTGTACTTTCAATATGAAGTAAACAAAATACAAACAAACTACTCACAGTATTTGTTATCGTTTTACGTTGATCTTTGAGTATCTAACTATTCACCACAAACAACAAAACAAATCCGGATCCTTAACACGATACCAGCCAAAGTGAAACAGCAACACAAACTTTATCGATGTTATTGTAATAATGACTATTTGCGAACGAGGCGGGAAAAAATTAAAAATGAGGGTAGTAGATTGAGTTAAAATTACGTATGTCAATATATTGTACATTACCTATTTTATCGACCATAGATACAAAAAGAGCTGCACCAAAAAAAATGTTTTTTTTGTAGGCCTGTGTTATTAACAAATAATCACGAACAATTAATTCTTTAAATTTCATACTATTGAAAAGGCACGTAAAAAAGTTCGATTCGCTTCTCCTGTAAGTATATTTTTCACGATGGCTCTTACCTACTAGGCTTTGGTTTGGGACAAGAAGATTAGGTACTTTTTTTCTAAAGAATAAATTTAGGTAGGTACTTCCAACGATCGCTTCGATTTCAATTTTTACTTCCTATGGGATTTTGCACTACTACATCCATAAAATAGCACCCTAATCTTGCAAGTTCTACAAATTAAAGAAATATTCCAAGCGAAGTTAGGATTGGAATCGAGTCATGAAGAAAGCCCGTCGGGGAGAAAGCCATTTGAGCTCAGCAAAGCGTAGGTAATGTCCGAAAATAGTACCTATGAAATACAACGCGTCCAGCATTAAAACATCGGTTCACCATGTGAAAAGGCTTATTGAAAATATTTATGGTACCTACTTACTGCTTCAAGCATGTGCAAATGATGTAAAAGTTCTTATTGACGTGTTAACACCGAGATTAGATTTAAATTTATTGTTATCAAAGCAGTAACAGGTTAATTCAAATAAATTAGAAGAGCAGCAACTATTCACACCTTTTCTCACGATATTTTAATGCTAGCACACAACAAATGCATAATTTTGTTCCTAAGTTATACAAGCTCGTTCTAAATATTAGTATAGGACAGTTTGTGAGAATGGTGAAAATGTTTGTCCCTCAATCTCGGCGGCGTAACCACGGAACGGAATTAAATTAAACTTGTGGCGTAGGTACCTACATGTGCTGGAATATCCTACCTACCCTACATTTTTATCCGGGTGCCAACCGGACGAAGCCGCTAGCTCAAGCTTGTAAATATATTTATGGATTTTAAATAGGTATAAAAAATAAAATAATGAACATACACCTAATAATCAAGTAGGTACCTAATACTCTAGACACAAAAAGCAGGATCGTAGCAAATGGAGATCAGTGATCCCTGCCGATCCTTATGGGAAACAGGCGTGATTTTATGTATGTGTAAAAAGCCTTCGCTGTATTATAAACTAATATCTTGTAAGGGTAGGATACTCACTGCTTCAAAATTAGAATGTTCCAGCAAACTAATAAGCGAAGAACGGCCTAAGCGCAATCATCACATTGGAACAGCAGCAACAAAGCGGACACCGGCCGGGCCGAGCGTCTGGACGGCTGCGTCACAGGCCTCTCGAGGCCGCTGCACGTACGGAAATGACGTGCTTTGTAATAAGCTAGACTCCAAGCCAATGGCCGGCCGAGACATGGGGCGGCAAGGGGACGACGCATGCGCGCCTCGCCGCACTCATCAGCTCGATGCACCGACATGAATGAATAAGGCACGGTCACGCTTTTCATGAAAGATTAGGTATAAATAGCTACACGTAAGAAATTGCTACCGGTTACAACTATAAACCTATGTGCTAATTTTATTGTAGTATTAATGTTGAGAAACGTTTGCGTCTCAATCTTCAATATATGACTAGATTATGTTATAAAATATTAGCCTATTGCGTCGGGTAAAAAAACATTGCAACAAGTGGACGTTTAAGCCGGCAGAGTAAGTGGACGTTTAAGCCGGTAAGGGAAACTTACCCTTTAAAGTTAGGTACAGTTGCACTGCAACAAAACACGCAGAATAATATTTTAATTTTCCTATGATATTCACAGGTACTTTTACTTGATTCTGCCTTCTTTTCAAAGATCATTGTTTTCCGTGGAGCCAGTAGGTATCTACCTAAGCTTGTTATAAAGAGTCTTCTCATAAGACGATGGCTGTTTGTCTGGAACCCTAGGGAATTAATTATCTTCGGTCTGCACGATTCTTCTTTTTTAAGACTCCACTTCCTTCAGTTATGGTAAATGTGATTCTCTCTGAGTTAGTAGGTATGCGCATTTAGAAAAAAAAACAAAGCCAATGTCGTGTATTTGTTTATTAATTTTCGTTTTACACCTATTAAACTATTCGAATTAAATATATCTGAATAAAACTACTAAATGAATAGTGTTGTCCATAATCATAAAAATAGTCCAGTCTTTTCAATGAAACCTACTAATATTATACCTAAATGCGAAAGTTTGTGAGGATATATGGATGTGACGATGTAGGTATGTTTGTGCCTCAATCACGCAGTAACGACTGAACGGATTTGAATGAAACTATATAAAAAAAACTAATACTTACTATATAAACTACACATGTCATAGCATGTGTGCTGAAATAACATGTAGGCTGCTTTTTGTTTGGATTCCACGCGAGCGAAGCCGCGGGCGAAAGCTAGTATTAAAAAGTTAAAAATATTTATTCCTTAAAATCACGGGGATCACTTGGACACGTCTTCGTGTCAATCTACGCAAGAAACCACGCTTGTCTATTTTTTTGGAAAATTATCCCTTTACAATCATGTTTATAAAAGGAGTTGGAGCATTGTTAAGCACCATGCTACGTCTCCTTGCTCGAACACATGCTGCTACGATTCCTATTACCACCAGTAATATCGATGGACATCGTGAATGCTGACGTCAGGTGTGGACTGCAGGGTCGTTCATAGCTGGCTCCAGATGTCTTGATGACCTTATTCAAAATAAATAGAAGGTTGAATATTTATATTTTGGCTAGGTAGCTCTGGATCTTCGATAGAAGTTTGAATATTTTAAATTCAAAGTACCTACTCATTGTTTAAAAGTGCCTACGTATATTGTACCTATTGCTGCAACATGAGTAGGTACCTATAGCCAAGAGTTCAGTCGGTGTAACTTGATTACACACGGTGAATGCTCGTAAGCTCGTAAATACAGGTGATGTTAATTTTTCTGCATTTACCAATGTTATGTTACACATGCTTTATGCTAAAACAGACAGATAGACAGACAGAGTTAGGTACTATTAGTACCTATGGATTTAAAATCACATTTGACAGAGTGGCATACTAGCCTTTTGTTCCTTCACCCCACGATGACCGAACAAAGGTGAGTTATTCTGTTTCAGCTTAGATTAATGTGTCTGAACGACGAGATCCTCTGCCTACCCTTATGGAAAGCAGGCGAGATATTATTGATGCATGTAGCATTTAGCAGGATGTGACTGTAGGTAGGTATATATTTTTCCCGAAAATGATTAAACCCCTAATGGCCGAAGAGAAAATTTTGTCTTGTTAATATAAATTGCTCATCCAAGCACATTTCCCGTTAATTAGTTCAGTCATCCGATATCTCTAATGATGTTCGTAATTAGAGAACTATCAATCCAACCTTCACTTAATTCCAAGAATGTTTTATTATAACAAGCTGACATCGATCGCAGGCATCAAAAGTAGCTGTACAACTTACCTAATGGGCAAAAACAGCTGCACACTTTGAAGCTTATCACGTTAACTTACTTTTAATTTTCTAATGTATTAGTGGGGAGGAAAAATCTTCCGGATATATTTCTTCCATGTCTGCGTGTTGTAATCTCAGTTTGTAATATTGTGTAGGTACTAGCTGTTACCCGCGACTTCGTACGCGTTAGATTTCAAACTGAGTTTCAAGCCATTTGCACCGCCGGCCGCCTGTTAAAAAGTTCTAATACCTATAAACTTTGACATCCCATTAAACCCTTTTTTAAGAGTTGTTTTGAAAAATCCTGACACACATATCCATTTATTTTGCATTTACAGTAGGTAGTTACGTACCCGAACCGAGTTTAAAGAAAATCGTACCACGCGTTAAAAAGTTCCATACAAACGTTTTCACCCGTATCAATCCCGCCTTAGTAGGTGATTTTGCTATAAAAAAGGAAGTTACCTTCCAAGTTTCAGCTTTCTAGCTTCAGCGGTTTCGGCTCGGCGATGATGAATCAGTCAGTCAGTCAGTCAGATTAAGCTCTTTTAAAGGTAGGTATAGATGTAATTTACTTATTTATGTTAAAATCAAAAACGGCGCGAAACTTAAGTTTCCGGCGGTAAGCGTCCTTCCGGCGAGACTCATGGCGGATTGCGACTGCGTAATAAAGAATAGTCAAGTTGGCAAAACTTTTTAGAGTATTTTACAAAACCAGATATTCTCGCGAAGAAATTATTCCTCATGAAAAGTACCTATTTTTACCTCGTGAGCTGTTTCATTGACCAAAACCCACATAATATAGATCTACGAGCCCTCGAGACCAGCGACCACGGGAAACTTCGAGAGGAATAATAAAGTTCATCATACGCCATGCCGTCCACGCGATCTCAGCCTCGGAGTCACGAAGACAAAGACAACCAATCAGTCCAGGACGCGGCACACCACCAGTCGAATTCAAGCCTAGCGGACTAGCCCATGTCTACTAAATCTAAGTCGTCGAGTTACAGCCTCAAAAGAGTAAAAATGTTACAGGCTGAGAAGAAAGTTTGAAATTAGAGCGGCTAAACTCAAATGGCTAGGCTTGCGGCAATTTTCGTAAATTTTAAGAAAAACGGGATTTGCAATACAAGATTTTTATTGCAAACCGTTTAAGTACAAACGCATCCAAATTCAACGTACCTACCTACTCACACTCAGAGATGGCTCTGAATGAAACGCGCAATGACAAAATAAAACCTATCAAGTATGGGTTAACTTGATTTTGCTTAAGCGTGTGCATCAAACACAATGGGAGCAAAGGCAGGACTGTCATCACACCAGAAGACTGATCCCAGAACGTAATAAATGCCTTACATCAACATTATTGAAAATGAGACATGAAGACCTTCGCACAATGGTGGGCATCATCACAGGACACTGTGAGCTGAAGCACCATCTACTCAAAATAGGAGCAACGGACAGTAGCCTCTGTCGCGGATGCCTCCGGGAGGAAGAGACTGTGGAATATGTAACACTACATTGCTCCGCAACAAATGAAATAAGATATAACTCGGGACTGCAGACGGTCATCGAGAATTGCACGGCATCACCTTCGACCTCATCAACACCACCTACAGCCTCAACATCATCGAGGATACTGGAACACTGCTGCCAACATCCCAAGGTCCTTCTCCGGTACTTCAAGGAGTTGGGCTGGCTGGGAGAGGGTTAGCAGGGGGGATAATGCACAATACACCCCACTGCAGATCTTTGTTCCCCTAGCATTAATTAGAATTAGAATTAAAATTGAGCGTGTGCGCGCACATTTTCAACTTCGCGACTCGCGAGTTCGCGCGCGGTTTGATTGTTTTCTTTTGTTTCGTTGATGTTTGTTATCGTTAGTCGTACAACTGTGAGAAAGAAAAGTGCGTGAGTGAAGTTATTGTTTGGTAAGAGTTTAGCGTTATAGTTTTTTAAAAATACATATGTGTTCCGGTGGTGATTTGTGTAGGTACTTGTGAAATCTTAAAAAAAAAACAAAGGTATTGAGATATTTAGGTATTTTAATTGATGAAAACCTTTCATTCAAACATCACTTAGAATATTTATCAGCAAGAACCCGGAAGGTAATCAACATAATGCGGAATTTAAGAGATGTCTCTTCGTATGTATTCGATGTATGTATCTTCTAAGATCTGTCTACTTTGCGCTGTGTCAGTCTCTATTACTATATACTGCATGACCGTCTGGGGCAGTGCTGCCAAAACACATCTGCAGTGGTGGAGAAGACACAGCGCTCTGTTCTAAAGGTAATGCTTAGAAAACCGTACAGATTTCCTACAGTTACTCTTTACAGGGAAGCTTGTGTTCTATTCGAATACGAATCATTCTTAAATTGTTATCAATTCTTTCCTACGACACGACAGAAGACCTGCTGCGCATATTATATTAAAACTTAAGTTTATGTGCCGCTGTAAAAATTACCTTGCATAATAATATTTTGGAACTTCTCGTAGCCCTCCCTAATCCATAAATTATTACCAAAGTTAACATAATTTTACCTACTTAAACGTTAAAATTTTAAATTAGCTATCCTTTTGTTTTATATATAAATATCTACTAATCTATTTATTATTTTTACTCCCATTTTTTGTACAAAGTTAAGTAAAATTTCTTTATTCACATTGCATACTTACCATAAAATTGTATTTTCTTTAAGTAAACACATATTTAATAAGTACTTAGGCTTACAGCTTACTAACAATATCTTAATTAATATTTACAACTGATACTGCTGACCGAGGTTACAGTTGATTATAATATAATAAGTAATTCGTCTCACAGGTCTTCACGATACAGGCTTGCCTAGTGTGAAGACTGCTGAAACACAATATTAGTTTTAATTTATGCCACAGCAACATAAAACCTTGTGCCTATGAAAATTGTTTAATGAAAAATAAAATATGTTCTTTAATTTTTTTTTTTCATTATAATGATACAAGTGTCTATCTTAGATCTCTTTATTATCAAAGTGTGGGACTCGCCCCCGTTTTATAAACGTATCCGTTGAAATCGAACTGTGCTCTAGGTCCCACTTCAAAATACCTATTGATAATAATAATATGAGTGAGCATCTTTTATGTGTTTGAATAACTTTGACCATTCCGAAATCAATCAAACAAAGTTCCGTAACAGATTTAGGTCATCATTGTCAAGGCTCGAAGAGGCGTACTATGTAGGTACTACCTACTACCTACCCATTTGTCAACCAAGTGCCTATTTCAACCTCGACCCGAAAACTTGCAAAGAAAAAGTGCCGGCCCAAAAACAGTCATCTAATTATCTTTTGGCTGAAACCAGCAGAAAGACAGGTGAAACTACATTAAACCTATCAGTTAGCTACCTACTTTAAAGTCGGGAATTATTATTATTTACAATTTCCCGATATTTCGACGACAATTAATAAGTTATTTTATTGCGTATGATACACGTACTTATATTATTTAATCTAAATATTTATATTAATGAGATGTCTGCCTATAAATATGAGAAATATTAGGAGGAGAGAAGAAAGTCTTGATTCTCCTAGAATGAATTTTATTCTACATACATATTATCACCCCCGTATCCCTAATGGGGTGGGCAGAGCCACAAGAAAACATAAGAAAACTTGCAATGCGTGCTCTGACATACTAATGCCAGGCATATAGTTTAGTAAAATCTGTTGAGCCGTTGAGAAATATAGTGAATACGGAAGAAAGATAAATCAAAGAGCGCAAATACATAATATACAATACGTCTCTCTTTCGAAAGCCAGTTGTGCCTCATTATTATACAATTTACACATTTTACCTCAAATTTAAACATATTTTCATTTTATATGACGGCATCTGTATCGATCTTAAGTCAATGTACATCAGTAAGTACAGAATGTCTTATACTCTAACTTAAAATCTACACATATTTACAAATAACAATAGAAGTCATACCATACAACACTTTGAGGATAGACCCAGTGGCATGGACAATGAGTTCAAGTAACATTATCGGCATCAAATCCAACCCAGATGATTTTTTTTATACAAATCATCAAGAGATTTCTTCACTTTGCTTGTGCCGTGTCGAAACCTCCATTAGCATCCTTAACTTTACCCCACTCTCTCGATGTCATGTATCTGATATAATGAGATAGGTGGTCTGTTCTGAAAGTCCTTTTTGTTCTTTTATCTCTGGTCCATACCAGACGCCTCAGCGCCTGGTGGGTTAGCTAGGTGGCGAGCGCGATGAGTCTCCGGCGGCGCAGTCTGCGGCCGCAGCGGCGCCAGGCGGCGGCGAGGCAGTATATTGCAGCGACTATGCCTAGTAGTAATGCGGCGCGGTGTTCTAGCGGCGCGGGGGGGGCTGCGGGGCCACCACGCGAAGGCGCCGCGCCAGCGCCTCGCCAAGCCCGCGCCGCCGGCTCTGTACCCTCCAAATCTGGTGCACCTGTAATTAATAATCATTATTATCACGAGAGAGTCATACATCACCAGGCAGACCACCAGCCAAGTGGTCTTATGACATTATAAAGAAGCCGGATTCGGTTAGAGCTGGATCGGAAAAAAATAAGATAAAGAGGAGATAAAGAGGAGGCCTATATAATACACAACAGTGGGTGGATGTGAGCTGGCATGATGATGATTTTCACACTATTATTGTAATTGCACTCATATTTAAATTTGGTGTAAGTACTACTGGGCAGCAGCTTGTTAGTTGCTAATATTATGAATTAGAAAATTTGTGAAGAAATTAGGATCCGTGCCGAAATACGGAAGGGTTCCCCAAAACGCAACGATAGTGGGTCTAACCCACAGATCTAGTGGGGATCCACGCCCTGCGCGGCGTGCACGGGCCGCAGGCGGAGCCACTGCCGTCACGAGACATCACACGAGTACTAACGCTATAGCTACATACCAATCTTGCGCGGGTCTGCTGGCTGGTTGCGCAGAACCAGGGTGCGGGCGCGCGCCCTGCGCGGCGTGCACGGGCCGCAGGCGGAGCCACTGCCGTCACGAGACATCACGCGAGTACTAACACTATAGATACAGATGCATACCAATGCTGCGCGGGTCTGTGGGCTGGTGGCGCGGAGCGAGGGTGCGCGAAGCGGGCGCGGCGTGCACGGGCCGTGGAGGGAGCGGCGAAGGGCGCGGGCAGGCAGGCGCGGGGCGGGGGCCGCTGCCGTCACGAGACAGCACACGCGAGTACATGTGCAGTCGCCCGCCCGCTGACCTCTTCGGGAGATCTGGAAAGCCATTCAGCTCGTATGTTATTATTCGTGCAGCGAAAACATTACGCCCATCACACATGCCCTAGAAGTGGGCAAATGCTGCAGGCGTTATAGTAAGCTGTCAGGACGCATGCAATCATGTCTTTAATGTGCCCTCTTATGTAACTTTCATGACCACCCAACGTCATTTGAACATCTATACGAACTTCACTACGCGAACTTCGTTCAATTTGCCAACAAATTCGTCTTGAGGTTCAAATGACGTAATTCAAAACATCCAAAATTATTTACTCAAAACAAAGTACACAGGAAACAGATTTATTGTAAGAAAGACGAGAACACCTAAAGTATGTATGTATGTTCGTATGAGCTAGTGACCAACTCTAGTGACGGAGTTTTTAGGCCGCCTAAAGGCCTCCGTCATGGCTTAACGACTTAAAAGCCGGGACCGACTGTTTAACGTGCCCTCCGAAGCACGGAAGCGCTCAGCTCGTAATGCCACTTGCGATCACCCATCCCAATTTGTGACCGCGCATATCGTTGCTTAACTTTAACGATCAATCAAGAACGCCTAAGCAAGCAACGCCACGAGCGCTTCACACCTAAAGTTATAAAACTGTGTAGCAACCACAACAATTTACTGTTATCAAAGTTCAAGACATCAGTCCCAGGTTGGATCTCACCTGACGGTATAATATGGACGTCCTTGACCCTCTGTTTGCGCGACGTTGCCGCTTCGCGCAGAGACGACGGCAGATGGCCTGACAGCGCGTATTGCAACGCAGCCAGCAACAGCCAATGACAGTTCCTCGCTGTGCCGCCTTCGAGGCACGACGAGTCGCCGTACACAACTAATCGACCCGCCTTGAATCAATCAATAAAACTCTTTTTAAAATTTATTTAACACTGCTGCCGCCTGCGGCTTCGCTCGCGTTGTATCCGGATGAAAAGTAGTCTATATGTTATTCCAGCACACGTATTATGTATATTTCAAGCTTCAAACAAATCCGTTCAGCCGTTTAGGAGTGCTTGAGGCACAAACATCCAAACACCCTCACAAACTTTCGTATTTATAATATAAGTAAGATAATAAAGATAATTACTTCTCTGCTGGACTATAGGTAGATTGAATATGTCCAGATGATTCTCTCCTTCAGCATGTGGTAAAAGTCGACTAAGAGATAGTATCCTCTCCAACATGATGGACCATCTACATATGAGCGATGGGCTGATCACCTGTCACCATAGTTCACCATATCCATCTTGGGACAGGACTGTGAATCAGAAGTGGCTGCAAGTTTTCTTATGATTACTTGTAGCTTTGCCCACCCCATTAGGCATACGGGCGTGATAATGTGTATGTTATAAAGTTTCACATTATTGCTTTTAACTAAAGTAAAGAAAAAGCATAGAATGTGTTCAGCTGATTCTCTCCCCGAGCATGACTTTAAAGTCGACAATCCTCTCCACTATGATGGGCCATCTATATGGGCGATGTTCTGATCACCTGTCACCATGGTTCATTATATCCATCTGAGGACTAAATCAGAAGTGGCTGCAAGTTTTTTTTGTTTACTTGTGGCTCTGCCCATCACATTAGGGATACGGGCGTGATAATATGTATGTATGTTGTAAAGTTTCACGTTATTTTCAAATAAATACATCTGACAAACCCTATTTGGCTTATGCAAGATGTAAAAAAACATTCCTCCACCAAAATATATTGCGTAAGTTTGGCATACTGCTTGAATCTTGCGTATTGCAAAAACAGGACGAACCTTAGGCGATTTGTCGACGACAGAATCGTTGCTGTAGTCCCGTCCCTCTCCGTTGTCAGTTTGAAGCAGTCCTAGTATCGGCACGTCCACTGTTTGCGACGCCGACGAACCCGCACTACCATGCTTTTCTCCAGACATTATCTGAAAAAACATTCATATTTTATTATAATCACACTAATATTATAGACGCGAAAATTTGTGTGGAGGTGTGTGTGTTTGTTGCCATTCATCTCTTTGACAACTGAAAGGATTCAGCTGAAACTTGGAATAACCGTCTTGGCGGTAAGAAGTAGCATAAGGATACACGTCGTCAGCTGTCATTTAGATTTTAGGTGAATCTAGATAAATAAACTAATCATAATAATAAATAGTAGTCGTGTATAAATAAACAAAATAAATATTTGTGGACATTTCACACAGCGCCATCTAGCCCCAAACTAAGCAAAGCTTGTACTGTGGGAACCAGATTATAGTACTTAATATAAGCTAAAATTTAAGTATTATTTTCGTGTTTAGTATAAAATGAAAGAGTCTATACGAAACTCCAAACTGATTGGTCAGTTAGGATGTTTGAATTAAAACAAAGTACCAACACTATCTTTTTTTCGGACGAATATAAATGTGGGTAGCAGATGACCCCTGGCAGCGTTGCCGCGTACGAAGCCCAAGCCTGGGCTGTTGAGTAGAAACATATTTAAAACTGAACCTATGCACAACGCAACGATAGCGCGATCTAGCGTGCAAATTGTAGCAGCGCCATCTAGTTCTATTTTGAGTAAACACAAATTAAACATACAATATCAAGTTGCTTATTTAGATGTGTTAACTATTGAATTATACTATTCAGAGTTGGACTAGTCGTTCTGAAAATTTACTACCAGCTTGAACTAAGTTAGTTTTATGCACCTACCCTACTCGTTTTACTTTTGAATCAGAATCAGAATTATTTATTTGCAACAACAAAGACTAAAACTAAACTAACTTAATATAATTATGAAACAGTTGCAAAATGGTCCCAACTCAGAATGTTCAGGTTGAAACAACCCACGCTGGTCTTCCGTTGGGACCTTTGAGAACCGGATACATTAACAAACATATACAGAGGACGTGCTCACATAAAAACAAAGAAATAACAATAAGGAAATAATAAAAGAAACAAAAAACAATCAGTAAATACTAGTACTATTACCTAAAGAAAAAGCAGATTCAATTTTTCAAGCTTAATTTTAAAATTAATGAATTTATACATACATAATAAGAAGTGTACCGAACCAGTAATGAACCTGTATGAACCACTTTTGTTTACTTACTTGGTATCCCTGGTCGCTAAGCGGGGCGGTGATCAAAATCCCGTGTTCTGGAAAGCTGTGTATGTGAGTCCCACTAGCGTAGTACATCGGATGGCCGCCGAGTTTGAACGTGCCTTCGAACACGCGGTCACCTAGCGCCACCTATTAGAAAACACTATTACTTCAAACTTTTCTTACTTCTCTGCTGAACTGGGAGTGAAGAAAAAACATAGAATGTGTCCAGATGGTTCTCTCCCCGAGCATGTCCTATCTTCCACGCTAGGTCGCGTTACGAAGTGTAAATGCAACGTAGATTTAAGACATGTCCAAGTGATCCCCGTGTTCTTATGGAATAATTTTTTTTGACTTTGACTTTGACTATCCTCCCTACCATGATGGGCCACTTATATGGGCGATGGGCTGTTCGTTCACCATACGGTTCACCAAATTCATCTTGGGATTTTAAATCAGGGGTTGCAAGGCTTTCTTATGATTACTTGTGGCTATGCCCACCCCATTAGGAAAACGGGCGAGATAACAATGTATGTATGTATTTTTGACATAAAGCAATGTTGCTGTAATAATGAAAGATCCGTCGTCCGTTAGTAGCATATTAAAAAATAAGTGCGTATTAGCTAGTGGCCAACTCTAGTAGCATATTGGAAACGGGCATTAGCCTTGTTGGTAAGCTGGGCAAAAATGACCATATCAGTAAATTGCCATTCTTACCAATCCCGTTTTTGTACCGTAAAAAATAAAACCTCACATTACGGCCTACTATTATCTAGTCGTGTCACTAGTTCTTTCGAACCAGTGCGGTGAAAGGATTTTGAAGTGCGCTTCAGAAGCTACTTTCCTGCATTTGACAGATATTTTCGAACTTTTTAGGTTTTACGACGTGCCGGCTTCCTCACGATGTTTTCCTTCAGCGTTTGAGAGTGCTGGTATAGCGCACATACATTTTTTGAACAGAAAATCCATTGGTGCACGACCGGATTTAAACCTGCGGAAGGCGGGGTCACTACAACTCTCGGTTGATTACGGCCTCAATCAGCTACATATACATACTCATCCTACTAATATTACCTATAAATGCGAAAATTTGTGAGGATGTAAGGATGTGTGGATGCGACGATGTTTGTGCCTCAATCACGCCGTAACGACTAAACGGATTTGAATGAAACTTGGAATACACATAGTGCTGGAATAACACATAGGCTACTTTTTGTTTAGATACCACGCAAGCGAAGCCGCGAGCGAAAGCTAGTACCTGATACATGCTGAGTAAGTCATTCAACGCAGGTACGTTGGCACCACCGGTTTCTGGTATCCACCTAAAACAGAAGCGATAGATCAATATTCGTATCATAATTATTTATTACATAAGAGTTACTCTGAAATGATCTCAAGCTTAATAAACATTTACAAATGATACACGAGGAAGTTTAAATCACTGTAATTGTTCACGAGAACACAGGAAAATTAGTAAATTGTACTAAAATTACTCTTTATATAAGAGGTGAGAGTAAATAGAAATCAATGGGTTTTTCGCGCCGTGTTACACTCTACTTTTCACTACGATTGCGAGAAAATAAAATAATCCAATACAATCTTAAATCTATACCTATAAAAGAGCTTAACCTGACTGACTGATTCATCATCGCCGAGCCGAAACCGCTGAAGCTAGTAAGCTGAAACTTGGAAGGTAGCTTCCTTTTATAGCAAAAGCACCCACTTAGGCGGTATTTTTCGAAATTCAACTTCTAAAGGGGTAAATTGAGTGTCATTGTATGGGAATTTTTTAACGGGCGGTGCGTATGGCTTGAAATCTAACGCGTACGAAGTCGCGGGCAACAGCTAGTACGGTATAAGTAACCAATTCAAATTGTAATTATAGAACAATTCTAATGATTTCGCGCCAATGTTTTTTTTTTATTTCTTCTGTAGCCGCAACGCAATACACGCATTCCACCAAAGAGATCGCCGTTTTTAGTTCAATAATAGAAAAATGTTCTTTTTTAATGAAACAGCAATTAGTCAAGTTTTTATTCATGATTATTCTACTTCTGAATAAAGACTTTTTATTACATCTATTCAAAAAGATCTGGTTGGTTCCTCGTAAACAGGGACCAAATTAGCTCTTTAATCCCAAGGGACCAAAAAAACTTTTCATCCCTAAAGATTAAAGAGCATGTGTATTATTGTTAGTAAATGTTCCAACCATCAAAGAGATCGATCACAAACATTGTATAAACGACTAAGTAACTGGCTGCATGAATACAAACCGCGTGCGAACGAAATTAAAAATAAATAAACGTACTATTCTTATTCACTGGTGGTCTAGTGGTAACGGCCCCGCCTTCCGATCCTAAGGTGGTGTGTTCAAATCCGTTCGTGTACCAATGGTTTTTACTCTATTTTACTGTTTGAAAAATTAATGTGGGTTATACCAGTAAACGGTGAAGGAAAGCATCGTGAGGAAACCGGCATGCCATAGAACCTAATAAGTTCGAAAGCATGTGACAAGTGCACGAAGGGAGCTTTTGAAGCTTAAAATCCTTTAGTGCACATAAATTTTTGGCACAGAAAAATCCATTGGTACACGACCAGATTTGAACCCACCACCTTAGGATCGGAAGGCGGGGTCACTGCCAACTAGACTACCAGTGCTCCAAAGAACTAGTGACACTATTAACAGTATATATTAGTAGTCATATTCATAAGTTGCACTAATCTTACTCATTTTCTCATAAAGGAGATAAAAAGTAGAGTGTCCACCTCGGGAGCAACACTATTTTAATAATATCGAGTGACGTACTTTGAATACTCGCTGTGATCAGGATTCTACTATAAAATCCTTCGTTTTTGTATGCTCGTTGGTAAGAGACAAAAATTAAATAAAACATTTTCCCCTAGCTAGAGGCAAATATGCTATTTTATCCCCGCTCTGGTACGCTACAATGACGGACTTTTTGAGCAAGAGTAGGAAAAAGTCATTTTGAAACACCTTAAACATCGTCACCATCATCATCGTTATCCACACTCCGACTTTACCCAAAACAAATAATCGTTGAGTTCATCTCTTACCATTGCCTAGTATTCTCGTCATAGAATTTGACGTGGCGCAGCAGGGTGGCGTTGTACCAGTCAGCGAAGACGACAAGCGATAGACCGTTGTCGACCGCTTTCTTCAGCGAGGCCATCTCCTCAGGGAAGTACTCGTCTTCCGGATCTACTAGCAGCAGGGCTCCGTACAAAGACGTGTTGATACAGGTTAGCGGGGTACCTGAGAATAACATAATTTTTGATTACATACCGAAATTAACTTTCCTATCATATTCATAACTCTTCTCACAACAATAAATAATAACAAATTACATACCGCGTTGAAATAGTATGATGTACGCCGACTTTCAGTCTGAATTTCAAGTCTAGGCTAATAAGTAAGTTTTGGTCGTGCCTCTGACTACCTCTATGTTGATGATAATAAATTAGTATATCTCTACGCGGACGAGGAGAGAGCGCGACGCAACAGTTTGCGACGGCGCAACAAATGGCTCTATGAAAGGCTAACAATCGAATGCGCATGATCGATTTTTCCAATACTTTTTGAACTATTTGAATATATACTATCTTCGAACATTTTTTTAGGTTCTACGCCATGCCGGTTTCGTAGGATTCGTAGATAGAACTTACACTATGGACTGATAGATACAGAACTCAAGGCAGCACATCATAATATCCATATATAATAGTTTGTATAAATTACTAGCTGCGGCCCGCGGCTTCGCGAGCGTGGTACCTGGATAAAAAATTGCCTATATGTTAATCCAGCACACGTACTATGTATATTCCAAGTTTCAGTCGAATCCAAGTTAAATGAATAGATTAGGTAAATTAATTAATAAATAATGTCGTACATAATAAAATAATTTTAAGGGAGAGCACTAGCTACCAAAATACAAGTTTTTTAAACTTAGTTTGGTAGGTAGGGCTAAAATTTAATTGTAATGTACTCCAAATCGCAATAAATAAATTAAAATAAAATCCTTTCAGCCGTTTAGGCGTGATTGAGGCACAAACATCCAAACATCCAAACTCACAAACTTTCGCATTTATAATATAAGTAAGATAAGTAAGATTACAAGGCTAATAGCAAGTATTCCCAAGGAGGGTTGACATCAGGCAGGCGACCGGTCATAAAACACCTTAGCCAAAACTCTTACACCATGATCCAATGATCATGCTGTGCCGACCCTACATAGAGTGGGATAAGGGCAGGCTGATGATGATGATGATGATTACAAGGTTAATTTCCACTGATTAAAATTCTTAAAAATCATGTACTTAACTAGAGTTCTGAGAAAAATTTCCTTTGTAATAAGCTAGCAGCTGTTATTAAAACGACACAAAAGAGCGTACTAACTTTTTAATTAAAAATTGTTTTCTAATTAACCTAATTAGCAGGTATTGTTTTCGCAATAAATTAAATTACAATTTCATTTCAAAGAATTTACTCGAAGAAGCTCTATCAAGTAATAGCATAAGTTTATAACGAGTTTTTGTGTTATATAAAGTTATTTCTTACAATTCGTTTTACATAAATGTGTTTACATAAATCTTTTCCTACATTATTTATTCATATAAAATTATTATAAATGCGAAAGTTTGTCAGGATGCTTGGATGTTTTTGCCTCAATCACGCCTAAACGGCTGAACGGATTTGATTGGAATTTGGAATATACATAGTACATGTGCTGTTTCAACATAATATAGACTATTTTTCATCTGGGTACCACGCGAGCGAAGCCGTGGGAGGCAGCTAGTCATTTGTATAAAATTATATAAAAATAAATTTGGTGATGTGGAATAATATAAATCCACATAGTTAAAAGTACTGGTGGTCTAGTGATAGCACCCCGGCCTTCTGATCCTAAAGTTACGGGTTCAAATCCGGCCGTGCAACAATACATGTTTCCGTTTGAAAAATTGATTTCTTGTGATCCGATTTTTTTGTGCGAAAGTTTATGTGCGCTATAACAGTACTCTCAAACGGTGAAAGAAAACATCGTGAGGAAACCTGCGAGTTAGTCAGCTCCGCACGTATTCACCATGTCTTTTCTGTGGATAAGGCCGACCAAGCTGAGAGGATGTTATAGATGCTGGGAAAGCCTACTCCATCTAAAATCGTCCCGGGCACCACAGCGTCCCATTAATGTAGTCAAAAGTTACCTCCTGTATAAATTTATAACGTTACGCTGTATAAATCATCTAGTACAGATAAAAGAAGCTTGGGGTGTGGGTAGAATCTTATCCTATTTTTGTAGTTCACCTAAGATCTCTAGGAAAAGCCTTTTGTGTGAGTATTAATGTGGGCAGTCTATGTGTTGTTCACTTGTGACCTCTGTAAGTAGAAGACGCGGCCGGTCGAGAAATGTAGTGGCGTAGCGTAGGTTGTATCTTACCTTATTTCTGTATAAGTTCATCTCATATGTTTTATCTTGCGTGACCTTTAGGTAAAATCCGACGGTGTTAATGAGAAAGCTATAATGTCTTCCATACGGGTAATATCTGTGTTTCACCCATAACTTCCAGGTAGAAGCCGTGTTCTCACGGTCTCTTGTACATCTCTGAAGTTAGTGTGATGTACCCGCCGGAATAGTGTAGAGAGACTATGGAATGAATACCAGAGATGTCGCAAGTAAGGGTGTATCTGTATCTTACCCATAACTTCCAGGTAGAAGCCGTGTTCGCGCAGTCTCTTGTACATATCCCTGAAGTTAGTGTGGATGTGGTCAGCATGCCAGTCGAGTGGGTCATGTTTTGCGCGCAAATCGTCGCGGGGGAAGTACCCGCCGGGATAGCGCAGACTGTGGAACTGATCCCAGAGGAGTCGTCGCGAACGAACTGGCACCGGAATCACACGAGCTCTGAAATTTTAAAGTATTTGTGTCCCCGATGGCGTTGAAGTTGACTGAACGCGATCGAGGACATTGGAACACTAATGCCAACGTCCCAAAGACCTCCATTATTTCTAGATGAGCTGGCTGGGAGAGAGCACTGGTGGTCTAGTTGGTAGAGACCCCCCATCCGATCCTAAGGACAAGAGTTCAAATCTAGTCGTGAACCAATGGATTTTTCTGTGTGAAAAATTTATGTGCGCTATACCAGTACTCTCAAGCGGTGAAGGACAACATCATGAGGAAACCCGCGGCTTAGTCAGCTCCGCACGTATTGACCATGTCTTTCCTGTGGACAAGGCCGACTAAGCTGAGAGGATGGTATAGGTGCTGGGCAAGCCTACTCCATCTTAATTCGTCCCGGACACTACAGCGTCCCGTTTGTGAAGGTAAAAAGTTGCCTCCTGACGCTTTATAAATCATCTACTATAGATGGTTAAAGGCCTTAGTTTAGTATGTTAGCTAAATTCTGCAAAGTCAGTTTTTTTAGTTTATATTTAATAAAGTAAACTAAACTAATAAATACTTGTTTTTCACTATCCCTTACCTGATTGGCAATGAGAGAGTAGCGTTCTTCGGAATTCTGTCCCCGCTGTCGTCATAGCTTTCCACTGTGACGTTCACGTGCCCCTAAAACGTGGTAAAGTGAGCAAATGTGTATTATGTGTGAATAAAGTTTTTTCTTTACGTAACTTCACTGTGTTACAAAAAATGCATTGAAAACGAAACGAGCACTGAAAAGAGGCTATTCAAAAAATATTGGATTTCTAATGACTTGATTGCTGCAAATGTTTATTGATACCCGGAATTTCTTCCTCTGCATGTATTATAGGATCTAGTTACCTCAATAATACCATCGAATTCCGCGGCCGGCTCGAGCACACTGAAACTCAGCGCAAGCCAGCCGGCCCACGGCCAGATCACGTCACTGTGCTCCACTGATACCGACAAAAGCTCGCCGTTGGGCAAATGAGGGAACCACGCCACATTCGTCTGTCCAAATAATAAAAATTAGATGACGCTTAGAATGTACTAGAGATGATTAATACA
The DNA here is from genome assembly GCA_949320045.1 of Scotopteryx bipunctaria. Classification (NCBI taxonomy): domain Eukaryota; kingdom Metazoa; phylum Arthropoda; class Insecta; order Lepidoptera; family Geometridae; genus Scotopteryx; species Scotopteryx bipunctaria. The sequence goes on from OX439440.1 coordinate 7,486,835, forward strand.
ATACGGGACTTGGAAAAGCTAAATGAATTTTTATATTAAATAAAAAGCGTTCACCCGCGGCTAGCTTGTTGTGCCTACCGCGAAAAGTGTAGGAACTCTAAATTTTTCTCAGGGTCATAAACTACTTGTATTCCAAGTTACCAGCTGATTCGGTCAGCGGTAACGGAGGTGAGTGGGAACAGACAAAAACTCAGTTTTTTGAAACACAAAATTTCGCGATTATAATAATATCACAGTTCTAGCGCTTAACCTTCGTTATTTTTTTTAAAGTGCCGCCTTTGACGGAGAAGTTGAGGATATAAGTCATGTCATGAGGGATGATTATCATGTGACGAAAACAGGGCTAAACTTTAGTATGTGGACCGTCGAGTTGGCCGACCGTAATTTTATGTTAAAAATGTGTTAACCTAAGAAGCCTATCTGGAAAGTTTTAACTAGCGGAAACTTATACTTTTCCAGAAATTAATTACCAAAATCATTAAATATTTTTGGTTAGAACACTTGATTTGAAGTGTTGCAGTTGTCTGTTCCGTTCCCCTAGTAGCATTCGTAATAATGGAAGAGCATTTTCCCTTATAATCACTATCACTAAAAATCACTATTATTTTTCATAAACATAACGTCAAATTTTCGTATAATTTTTTTCAGTACCTACCTTTAACTTTACGCCACTTGCCCCTTACAGGGGGATTCTTCCTGCCCTTACTCCTTCTGCGACCTTTAATTTTGACGGTCCGTATACAAATCACTATCATTTTTGGCTAACAACCTCAAATTTTAATTTAATTATTTTTTAAACTATATGTTTCCGCAACTTCCCGCTCCCAAAGGGGTTTCCCCCCTTTTCTCCCTCCGCACCCCTTAATTCAACGGTCCACATAAAGTTTAACTCTTAACTGCAGGCTCGCGTCAATTGATGTGACGAAAACACCGCTCCCGCATCCCTCTACTAGCTAAGGAGCCTCTTCAGTGAAGCGCTATGACTATAATGTGATGAGGAATGTTTGTAGGTACTCACGACGACGCCGGATACTCCCAGGCCATTGATGAGAGTGACATTGGCTATGGTCGGTTGCGCGCTGAAGTACAGCGGTTGGGTGCAGTAAGGCCACATATACTGGCATTCGGTCAAGTCTATGTAGTTAGGGCTGAGTGTGACTTGAGGCTCGTACTTTCTGAGGAACTACTTTTCTGATTATTCTATATTCTACTAGCTGCCGCCCGCTGCACTCGCCCTGATAAAAAATAGCTTATATGTTAATCCAGCACACATACTATGTATATTCCAAGTTTTATTCAAATCCGTTTAGCCGTTACACCGTGATTGAGGCACAAACATACATCGTCACATCCACACATCCTCACAAACTTTCGCATTTATAATATTAGTAGGATTCTACTAAGAAAGCCTGCTACAATATATGACTAAAGTAAATATAACTTCGAAAAGACGCGCGCGACTATACCTACACGACATTTTGACCCTACTCTAGGATTCCCTTTAACATGGGTAATAGAAATTACAAGTACCATGGTACCACAACACCCTAACCTCTAATGAC